>CM070546.1:62786998-64033014 GCA_036346405.1 Phyllostachys edulis | reverse complement strand
TGACATGTGGGCCCTTGCCCTTTAAAAGCTGATGAAATCACTTCAATCTATTTAGTCCATCTTGCTATCTAAACATCATGCAAAATTATTTAATAAACTTTCAATACCATGAGAACTTCTTTGTGCATAATGTCTAGTAATTGATGAAATTAATTTAAATAATTTTTCCATTAATATTTCAAACTAAGAGATGTAAGAAATTAAATTACAAATTTCTAGAAATAAAACTTAAATTTCAATGCTCTCAATATCTTGCTCTAGAAACTTGAATAATTATCTTGCAAATCCTATCAAAGATTCTTGGTCCAAATAATAACCATAACATCTTTATCCACGATCTAAAGTTATGAATGTTAATTAAAAATAATTAGGGTAAGTTTAAGACCGGCAAAATAACTAGCATCATCTCCATACCCCAAAAATCATGAAGACCTTTAAAATGGTAATTTAATAATTAAGGAAAATCATTTAAATGTTAAATCCCTAATCTGTATCTCAAACATAACTTTGATATATGGATATATACATTCTTGTGTAAGCGCAAATAAGTTAAAGATGAGGTAATTAACTAATATGCCCTCGCCATCTAATTTAAAATGCAAACTCAAATTTAAAGTCTTGCTAAAAGTATCATCCTGCCCAAAAAATATCAGTCATTCTATCTTTATCTCTGGATTTAAATCACCAGTGGTAATTAAGAATAATTAATGTATCGACAGTTCAAAGCACCACCTTAAGAAAGAACTCTAGTAAAATTGGACTCCAAGTTTAACTCGATTTAATTAAAATTATATTCTTCGCATGTTGAACTCACACCCTGGTCTCTAATGTTTAACGCTCATCAAATAATGCTAAGTGTTCTTTTAGACTCATATCCATCATAAGTCTAACCCAACTCACGTGGCTCCCTTAATAAATATCCAATAACTAAAGAAGCTTTCGAATTCAAGATCAAGCCATGACATTTCCTCGATCGGCGATATCTTGCCATCTTCCAATCAGAAGCGGAATATTCCTGTAAATGTTCCTTCAACTTTGATCCTTCCTTGTTTCCTTCCCGCAGAGTTTCTCCACCGCTTTCCTTTAAAAGCTCAAATAATCGCTTTGACTTTGTCAAACATCCCCATTCGCCAAATCTTCTCTCATGATCTCGATCATCGCAAATCTTATTAAGCTCAATTGAATTTAATTGGTCTTTTGAAGTTCCTTGATTTATTTGGTTTCTCGATCGTTATCGTAATTAGAAAATCGGAGTCCCAAGAAACGATTTACTCGGCGGGATCAAGATTCGGATAAAGACGCGGACCAAGCATTCAAGATCACTGACTGAGAAGGCTTTGAGTAAGATCAAGACCGCGGTAAATTGACCTAGGAGAGTCGATACTTTGATCATATTGAGCCTACATTTTATGCAAATTATATTCCTTTCAAATAACAAAGTGCATGATTTAATTCATTATACAAATGTATGTTAAAGCTTAAGGTAGTTAAATACCCATTTGATGATTAATTAATTATTATGCCATCCCTTGACAATTAAATCCATTATTCCATGTCACCCTAGTAACTATATGGTAAATATTAGTATAGGTTGTACTTAAGCGATATGCTAGTCTTGCTTAAAAGTACTGTGGCATTAAAATGCCCTAGTCATCATCTCTTCAAACATGAAATAGTTTTGGGCAATCATTAGAGGTCCGTGGATCAAGTAATTGAGATAATTTAGTTTTACTCCTCAAAACCCTATTAAATTGCTATTACCACATCCGGGCCGGATGGTATGGTGGTGGGTGCTGCTGGCAAAGACGAGAGTGGTTGGTATGTGGAATGAACCGTCCGGGATGGATTAAGAACTTAATCTTGTCATGACCTCCCATTGTAAAACTCAGGCAACCACAAGTTTGCAAAGTGCAACTTGGCTTAGTAAATTTATTGAACCTCGAAAGTCACTTCACTAGAGGGATAATAAGGCGGTAAGCTCGAAACGCCCGGCTTGAATGGGACACCAAAGCATGGTGAAGTTGCCCGCGCGTGGTGTAGTCCAACTACGCTTGTCGCCGAGGTGAACATCCCGACAATGTGGGCGTGAACCCCATATGGGTGAGATGATGGAAGGGGAGATATTTAGAAAGGTTATTTGTGATAGTCGCTCAACTACATAACTAAGGAATCATGTGGGCAACGAGTATGATTGTCTCTTGTGGGTACAGTGTACAACCTCTGTAGAGTCTAAACTGTTTAAACAGCCGTGCCTATGGTCAAAGGCGGACATGGGAACTTACTAGAGTTAGTTTTATTTCAAAAACCTCTATGGGTGGTATGAAAATCAGGACGGGCTCACCTAGCCCTGAGATTGGATTTTTTCTGGGTTTTTGAACTCAGTGGTGTTAATAAATGAGGATAACCCCAATAAAAATAAGCACAAAGGTGGAGGTAACATCTCTGCGATATAAATATTGCACAATTACTCTCTTTAATAAAATACAATTTGGTTAAAATGCTAAGTGATAGGAATTGGTAATTATGATAATTGAAAATGTTGATTTAGCAAATAAAAGAACCTCGAGCCATCCTTGTTAAAGCCTTGCATGTACATTATTGCATCTTGTGTGTTGGCTCGTGAGCATGAAAGTTGTGCTCATTCTCGCCTCTCCCCCAAACCCTTCAGGATCATGCGGATCGTGGAGATTATGCATACTTTGAGGACCCGTAAGATGGACAAGGCAATGATGAGGAGTAGTTTAGTTCTTTTAGTCTAGGTCTCGCTTTAGTTCATTTAACTCCGTTGGTGCTTATGCGTGCATCTAATATTATCCAAGTCCTTGGTTAATATCGGACGCACACCGGTTTCCCCTAGTCGCTGTTCGTGGAGAGATGTGCTCTCACTCTTTTGCTTCCGTTGTCGCTTTACGCTACTTTTGTAATGTAACCAGCTTTGCTTGGCCTTTATTGTAAAAACTTGACCCGACGCGGTCTATGTAAACTCGATGTGTTAAATTAATGAATGGTATGATTTTATGGATATCATGGGGATATGCCCGAGATCTTAGGATGATGTTACAATTGGCAATGTCGTTCTCGGTTTGTCGAAACAATACCAAAGAAATGTCGACAATCGGTCGTATGCGTGTAAGTCGCGGCAGACGACCGCGATCTGCAGTAGAACCGGCGTAGAGAGCGGTTGTACCAAGATCACGGTTGAACCGCTTTGAGAAGCGGTATGGTTTTTCCGAGAAGATGTTTTTGGGAAGTTTTGGATTTCTTGAGGAGCGCATGCATCGCTAGTATATGGGCGTACGACCATGAAGGCGGTTGTCTGAGTTAACTTGGCGGTTGTACCGGTTTTGGTTCTAAGTTTGGTTAACTTGGAGTTTTGTTGTTGGGTTAGGTCAAGTTCATGGGTTTCATGGCATATGTGTTGCATGATGCATGTTTTGACTAACGTGGGTCAAGTTGTGAAGAACTTGTTCCGGATTCGATTTCTTTGTCTATTGATGTGGTGTTGCTTGGAGGTCAATGACGGTCAATCATGAGATGATCGGACTAAGCTTGGAGAGCCGAGGTCCGAAACGATCGGGATGCCGTGAGGTCAATGGAGTCAAGCATGGCGCAAGATCGGACAAAGGTGACCGAATCGGGCGATTCGGCGACGGTCGTTCGATCTGGCGCGGGCTCGGTGCAAGTGCCATGGTGGTTTCGGGAGCCGGATGGGAGAGACTTGCCGACATGAAGAGAGCCACCGGATCAACCTACACGTGGCGAAGCATGGGAGGTGTTTCACGAAGATGGGACTCGGTCTTTGCAAAAAGATCGAGAAGGGTATTTTGGTAATTTAACTAAATCACCTTGGTGACCTAATGCCAACTCAGCGGCGCCAAGTCGGTGCGTCAAGAAGTGGATTAGGTCAAGAAAAGTGAAGACGGCGCTTTGAGATGCGTATGCAGTGACCCGCTTGTTTTGGGCCTTAACGGAGCCCATTAGGTTACTCTTCTAGAAGGTCTAAGCCTCCACTATAAATAGGGGTGTCGGATGACCACCTCAACCCTTTCATTGTGTTTGAAACCCTAGTTTGCTTAGGGAGAGGATTAGTGGAGGTTAGGGTTCTAGAGAGTTGGATTTGATTTCGTGCTCATGTATTGAGTCTTTGTCCTCCTTGATGGAGTGGTGTAAACCAATACCTTATCAAATCAATCCAAAGAAAGTTCTCTCAAAGATGAGTTCATTTGCTTTCTTTCTCTATTTGGTGATTTGAGGTCTTTCTTTGATCCGTGAGTTTTTGCTTGGTTTTTCTTCTTGATCTTGCTTGTGGGATGTGGGAACCCATCTAAGGTCATCTTGATCATCATCCACCCACGAGCAAGTTTTGGATCAAGTTTTACGCTTTTGTTCTGCTTTTGAACCCTCCTTCGATAAATTGCAAAAGATCAAAACTTTGACGTGGATCTTCTCGATCGTTGCTTGAATAGGTTCCTGACATCATTAGGAAGATGTGTTTCAAATTTGGTGGAGTTTGGCCAAGCGGATCAAAAGTTACGCCGATTTTTGTTTTCGCTTTTTCAGTCATTTACATCGCTCATTCGCCCGATTTTATCGCTCATCTTGCGAACGACCGACATCGTTCATCCGGTTCGACCGGACTCAGGTACAACCGCCATCGTTCATCCGGTTCGACTGTTATCGCTCATCAAGACTGCTCATAAGGCTGATTTTTGTGTTTTTGGTCGTTTCTTTTGGGGATTTGAAGGATTAAGTACAAGTCTTCCGCTATGCTTATATATATTGATCTTCATAGTTCTCATAGCTATTGGAGTCAATATCATGCTTGAATCGGATCAAAGCGAAAAATTGATAGTGCTCCTATTCACCCCCTAGTCGCCTTTTCGGTCCAACAGTGGTATCGAGCCTTGCTAGTTCAATCTTGATCTTAACCGTCAATGAACTTGGCGATGGATAAGTATCGACCAAGCCGCATGTCTTCGATGGGCTCGACTATGCCTATTGGAAGAATCGCATGCGAGTCTTCCTTGAGAGCGAAGGACAAGCTATATGGGAGGTTGTTCGATCCTCGCTGCTTTTGCCGAAGTTGTTACGCCGGCTTCAATGACTTCCTCTTGGCTAACAACAACAAGGCAAAGAACCTTCTATATGCCGGGCTTGGTAGGCAAGAGTACGATAGGATTTGCAATCTTGCGATCAAGACATGAGATTTGGCACACCGAAACTTACCATGAGGATCGTCCCTGATCAAGCAAGTGCGCTGAATGTCTACAAGCGAGAGTACAACAAATTCGAGATGCGCCCCGTGAGAGCATCGATGACGCTTTTACTCGCTTTAACAAGGTGATTAATCGATGAAAGTGCTTGACATTGAGTACTCTCAATCTGAGAATGCCACCCACCTCTTGGGTGCAATCAACACCAAGGAGTGGAGATGAAGGCAATCGCCATAGAGGAGAACGCCGATCTCTAATCTCACTTTGAGCTGCTTTATAGCAAGCTAAAACTCATGAGATCAAGAGAGGCGGTAATCCTAAGAAGGATAACATGGCTTTGGTGGCGATCCTTTCAAGGGACTCCCGATGGTTCTTCCGAGTCTTCTTCCTTTTTCTTTCATGCGTGTTTATCTGCTATTCAAGAAGAAGAGTTTGAGAGTCTTCCGAGGCCGATTTAGCTCTTTTAGCCAAGAAAGTCACACGGCATATAACAATGTCGAAACAGAAAGAGAGGTGGCCCTGTGACATGCTATGAGTGTGGAGAGCTATATCACATCCGCCAATCGCCTAAGTCAAGGGTAAGGGCAACCACAAGATTGAGAAGCTCGCCCGAAGAAGCCTCAAGGGGCAAGTCCAAGTATGATGCCGCCAAGCTCATGAAGGTCGCCACCGAGTCCTTGCCGCTTGGAGATCAATCCATGAGCGATGTGGACTCGGAGCGAGGAGGACAAGGAGGAGGAGATCCTCAAGACAAGAAAGGAAGGCCAAGGACTTCACCGCATGTGTTTATGGCCGACTACGACGCCGATGACAACGATGAGGTACTTCCATCCTATGATGTCCTTTCCGCTAGATGCGATAACATGTATGAGCAATTGCTTAGTCAAGATAAGGCTTTAAAGTTCACCATGGCTAGGAACAAGGATCTAGAATCACAAGTCGAGAATTTGACATTAGATATTGTGAATGCTAAGAGTCTAGATGTTGATGAATGTTCATCCCGCCATGCTTTGCACTCAATCGCCTAAACCGCAATCTGCTCATGATATTGCTTTGCATCAACTTGAAAATGCTAGAACCGAGCTAATTGATGTTAAATCTGCTCCATGTGAAAAATGCTTAGATTCTAGCAAGTTGGATGCTTCGGTAATGTGAAATCTAGCTTTTGCTCTTTTCGCTAGAGCGCGAACATGAAGTTAAGGATATTCTAGAAGCGCTAGAGCTAAGTTTGCTGCTTAAGGATTCAATTGATTCTACATCTTGTGCCTCTTGTGCCGCCTATAAGCTTGAAGTTGCTCATCTTAAGGAGAAACATGCTAGAGCCATTAAGGGCAAGACTTGTGAATCATGTGCTAATATTGAAAAAGAGAATGCATATCTCAAGGATACTTTAGAAAGATTCTCTAATGGTGAAAAACAGTTAAACATGATTCTAGATAAATCTAAAACTCCTTTTAAGAAGCAAGGTTTAGGATACAACTCTACCCAGACATGTCCAAACCTAATGTCATTCAGTCTTGGAAAATGGCTTAGTTGAATTTAAAACCCAACTCGCAAAAACTGCTTTTAAATCAGCAGGTTTGTCCAACCTTCTTTTAAGCCAAAAGGTGCTTCTCCCAAGGGTACAAAATACCATTGCACCTATTGCAAGAAGAGTGGACATTTGGTTGAGTTCTCATATGAGGTTGAAGAATGCTAAGAAAAATATTGCTAGAATGTCATCTAATCAACCTAGAGCTTTTATGAGACATGGTCACGCATAAAAGAAGAACCCAAACTTAGGATTTGTTGCACATGCTCATCACCATGTTCCTAGACAGATGCATCTCATGTTTTGTTACCATTGCTCAAAATAGAACGCTAATAAAGTCAAGGATAGCACATCCGCTTTGCATACTACTCAGCAGACGAGTGTCTCAAGATCGGGTTCCCAAGTCGCTTTTAACTAACCCCAAGATTGAGACACATCGCTTTTTGTTCCTTGATTTTCGTGATTGGCGCGAAGGGGAAGAACACATGGTTCGTCGACCGTGTTCACGCCACATGACCGGAGACTCAAGATGGTTCACCTCCTTCACGCGATCAACAGTGATGCCTTCATCACCTTTGGAGATGATACACAAGGGCGCATTGAAGGAACTGAATGATTAGGTGAACGACAAGTTCATTCTCAAGGACGCCGCGCTTGTGTCTAAGCTAAGGTACAATCTTCTTTCTGTCTCACGCCTTCTCGATGATGGCTATGAGACTCGCTTTTAAGAAGAATGTCCGTCGTGGTGCTTGATTCTTTTGGTGAGCTCTGCTTTTGGGATTTCTAGAGTTGGTAGAATTTTTGAGCCGATTTTTCTCAATCGCTTGCGGATCTCTTAAGTGTTTGATTGCATCTTCTTCTCGATATCCGGCTCTGCACCGACGCTTGGGGCACATTGGTTTTGATCATCCGACACGAAGTTAGCGGCCTTGATCTCATGAGAGGTTTGCCTAAACTCAAGGTCAGCAAGGATGTCAGATAGCGCCTCAGAGGCATGGCAAGCAAGTTGTCAGCCACACCCATCATTGACTATGGTCATGACCGACGGACCGACAAGCTTACTTCATATGGATACCGCTGGTCCCGCTAGGTTCTGCCACATGGCAATTGGTACATTCTTGTCATAGTCGATGATTTTTCGAGATACTCTTGGGTGTTCTTTCTTGCTTCAAGGATGAGGCTTTTGATCATTTTCATGACCTTGTTCTTCGCTTGGCTTCGAACTTCCCGGTGCCTTGAGAGCGATCCGCAAAGGACAATGGCACGGAGTTCAAGAATGCTTTTTTGCCTCTTTTGTGCCGAAGCGCCAGATTGAGCATCGCTTCTTTCTCCACACGCCCCTCAAAAAAATGGCGCTAGGAAAGGAAGAACAGACTCTAGTTGAGATGGCTAGAACGATGTCGATGAGTATAGCACACCGAGGAGGTTTTGGGTCAAGTTATTGCTACAGCTTGCCATATTTCAAACCGTGTCTTTTTGAGACCGCCTTTGGGCAAGACTTCATATGAGCTTGCTTTTGGCGTAAACCCTCTCGCTCTCACTTTCTAGTCTTTGGATCAAGTGTTTTATTCTCAAGACAGGAACCTAGATAAATTTGAATCAAGGACTTGTGATGGTTTATTTCGGGTTATCCCGCTCATTCGAGGGTTTTCGGTTTTAATGTTGAAACTAACATTGTCCAGAGACATGCAATGTTACTTTTGATGAGACTAGCCCTGAGCTAGATCCGATGTTTGTGTGACTCACAGTGACAGAGAGCATTTTTGTTGAAGAAGATGAGGATGAACTTGATTTTGCTCCTTCACCGCTGTCGATGTTCCCTGCAAGCCGCCCAAGCTCCGTACCTCGCACACGATCGCTTCACCTCCAATTGAGGCTCCGCTGCGACTTCTTCATCAAGTGAGCATCATGGAGGTTGAGGAGATGCTATCTCCCCAGCGCCTTTGCACATTCAGAAGCAACACCTCCGGATCGATGATTGGTAATCTCCATGAGCGAGTCACTCGCCTGTATCATGATCCGAGTCTTTTCTCTCACTCTGCATTTGTAGCTTCTTTTGAACCCAAAGATATATCACATGCTTTATCTCGATGCTAGTTGGGTCAATGCCATGCATGAGGAGTTAGAGAATTTTGAAAGAAATAAAGTTTGGAACCTTGTAGATCCTCCTAGTGGTCATAATGTTATAGGAACCTGGGTGTTCAAAATAAACAAAATGAGGATGGTTCTGTGGTTAGAAACAAGGCTAGATTGGTAGCTCGTGGTTTTAGCCAAAGTTGAGGGGTTAGATTTTGATGAGACCTTCGCCTCCTTGTTAGATTAGAAGCCATTCAAGATTTGCTTGCATTTGTCTGCATCTAAAGGTTTTAGGTTGCATCAAATGGATGTTAAGAGTGCCTTTCTGAATGGTTTTATAGAGGAGGAAGTGTATGTTAGGCAACCCCCGGCTTTGAGGATCCCAAGCACCTCGATCGTGTTTACAAGTTATCCAAAGCCTTGTATGGTCTTAAGCAAGCCCCTAGAGCCCGGTATGATAGACTTAAGACCTTCTTGCTTAAGAATGATTTTGAAATGGGAAAGGTTGATAAGACTCTTTTCATTCTTAGGCATGGCAATGACTTCGCTTGTTCAGATTTATGTAGATGATATTATCTTTGGTGGTTCCTCTCATGCTCTTGTTTCCGCTTTTTCCGAGACCATGTCCAGGAATTCGAGATGAGTATGATGGGAGAGCTCAACTACTTTCTGGGCTACAAATCAAGCAAAGGTAAGGAAGGGATCTTCATCCATCAAACGGCACACCAAGGATTTGCTCAAGCGCTTTGAGATGGGTGATTGCAGTCGATCGCCACTCCCATGGCGACATCGATCGCTTTTGGATCCAGATGAGGAAGGAGAAGCAGGATCAACGCGAGTACCGCAAAGATGATTGGCTCCTTCAGACTGACGGCCTCAAGACCGACATTCACTTCGTGGTCCTCTCATGAGGTTTCAGCGCCACCGAGGACTTCACATCGCCAAGCCGTTAAGCGCATTTTCGTGTATTTACACTCTACCCTTCAAGATGGCATTTGGTATTCTTGTTCTTCTTCGCGTCCATTCGGGGTTTTCGATTCGATTTTGCGGTCAGAGGCTAGATAGGAAGAGCACATCCGCACATGTCATTTCTAGGCACTTCTCTTGTCTCTTGGTCTTCTAGGAAGCTTCTTACGTTGCACAATCCATCGTCAAGTTGAATATGTAGTCAGCCGCTAGTTGTCAGAGTCGATTTTGTGGATGGTCTCCACTCTTAAGGATTTTGGGTTAACTTTTGCTAGTATTCCTCTCTTCTGTGACAACACTTCTGCTATTAACATTGCTAAAAACCCAGTGCAACACTCTAGGACCAAGCACATAGACATTCGCTATCACTTCCTTAGAGATCACGTTGAGAAAGGTGATATTGTGCTGCATTTTGTGGAGTCCGAGGCTCATTAGCCGATATCCTCACCAAGCCTTTTAGACCCAACAAGGTTTGCCACCTTGAGGAGTGAGTTAGGGTAATTTATCCCTATGGGTTGGTTTGAGGGGAGTTGGATCTTTTCTCGATCTTTCCTTTTCATTTGATCTTTTAGGTTCTTGAGTTTTTCTTGCATCTCATTGTATCATATTGCATTCATATGAAAAATCCAAAAGATGCATTGTAATATAAGCTTTTCGCTTATCTTTTAAAATTAATGAAGCTTTGCTTATTACCCTTTGGAGCTTTAGTGTTTCAAATTCTTGCTCAATGCCATGTCTAGTTCTTTGACTTGCTAGAATTATCATGCTTTCACATGTGTAGCTAAGTCTTTGTCAGATGAGCTAGAACTTGAAAAACAACTTGAACTAAGAAATTAGCAATTTGTGAATTGTTCAAATTAGCCATGCTAATTAGTGCTCCTTTTATGACATTGGCCCTGTCAAAATTGCTTTGTTAGCTCTTGAATCTAGCTTTGATCATTACTTGAGCTTTTTGTGTTCTTGAGAATCTAAACCGCTTTTGTGCAAAATAAAAATGATCTCTTTGTGCGAAAGAACCGATCTCACCAATTCTTTCTCATGAGATCGCTTGCCATGGTACTAGGCATGAACTCGGGGAGTTTTGATGACCTAGACCACTCTCTTAAGCTTTTGTTGCTTGAGATGGTCAGAGTGAGGCTTGAGATCTAGCACAATGCTAAAAATACAAATTGTCAACTTCTGGTCGAAGCTTAGGATGAGTTTGTGGATGGCTCCTAGTCCAGGATCTTGTCACTAAGTTAGACCATTAGTCAACTTCAACATTCATTGCAAATGAAAAACAGTTGAAAATGGGCTTTTGAGAAATTTGAGCAAAATGATTCAATTCAGGACCTATTTGTCTCTTAATGTGGTCATTGTTAGCTTTTGGATCTCACGTTGACATTTTGACATGGCCAGTATCATTTTAGGATCCCTGTTGATGAACTTGCTAGATTTGAAGCTTTGCTTAAAATGCTAAAATTCATTGCTTTATATTGAGCCTTCTTGCTTAGCTTTGTTATATATGTCTTATCATGATCTTGCTAGCACCTTTAGGCTTGATATGTTGTTTGTGCAACTTTAGAAATGCTAGCTTGTTCTTTTGGGTAATCTCCAAAGCTTCTTGTATTTAAAAAAATATATAAAAAAATTGAAGCCACTCCATTGCATTTCATGCATGCTCCTTCTTATGCTTTTTCCTCATTCTACATTTGTCATCTCCGGACGAGAGGAAGGCGTGATTCCTTGATGACTCCATTGTCAAAGGGAGAAGAAATGTTAAATTTTGTGTTAAAGGAGAAGTTGTTTGAAAAAGGAGTTTTGAAAAAGGGGAGTTACTTGGAGAAAATTTGAAATTCTCGAGGATCATAGTGAGGGGAGACCTTAAGTGAGATTTTGACCCGCTTTCTCGAAAATGAAGCTTTCGCTTTTTGCCGTGATCTCACTTGCTCGATTCTTTTCTCGAGCCAACTTGGTCATTTCCTTTGCTTTTTCTTGCATTTGGACAAGTTGTGCCTTTGAGCTTAAAAACGCCGAAGTTTTTACTTTTCAAACCTCAAAATTTGCATTTGAGGAAATTGCCAATGTGTTCATCAAGGGGAGATTGTGGATATCATGGGGATATGCCCGAGATCTTAGGATGATGTTACAATTGGCAATGTCGTTTCGGTTTGTCGAAACAAATACAAAGAAATGTCGACAATCGGTCGTACGGCTAAGTAAGTCATGCAGACGATCAAGAAGCGGTAGAACCGCGCGTAGAGAGCGGTTGTACCAAGATCACGGCTGAACCGCTTGAGAAGCGGTATGGTTTTTCCGTAAGATGTTTTTGGAAGTTTTGATTTCTTGAGGAGCGGACGACCGCTAGGTATATGGGCTGATTTATCCGCAAAGGCGGCTTGTACCGAGTTAACTTGGCGGTTGTACCGGTTTTGGTTCTAAGTTTCGTTAACTTGGAGTTTTGTTGTTGGGTTAGGTCAAGTTCATGGGTTTCATGGCATATGTGTTGCATGATGCATGTTTTGACTAACGTGGGTCAAGTTGTGAAGAACTTGTTCCTGATTCGATTTCTTTGTCTATTGATGTGCAAAGTTGCTTGGAGGTCAATGACGGTCAATCGCGAGGATGATCGGACTAAGCTTGGAGAGCCGAGGTCCGTAACGATCGGGATGCCGGTGAGGTCAATGGAGTCAAGCATGGCGAAGACGGACAAAAGGTGACCGAACGGGCGCTTGGTGCGACGGTTCGACAAGCTGCTGGGGTCGTGCAAGTGCCATGGTGGTTTCGTGGGAGCCGGATGGGAGAGACTTGCCGACATGAAGAGAGCCGGATCAACCTACACGGGGCATGGAGGTGTTTCACGAAGATGGGACTCGGTCTTTGCAAAAGATCGAGAAGGGTATTTTGGTAATTTAACCAACACCGCTTTGGTGACCTAATGCCAACCCAAGCGCAAGTCGCAAGGCCAAGAAGTGGATTAGGTCAAGAAAAGTGAAGACGGCGCTTTGAGATGCGTATGCATGTGACCCGCTTGTTTTGGGCCTTAACGGAGCCCATTAGGGTTACTCTTCTAGAAGGTCTAAGCCTCCACTATAAATAGGGGGTGTGCTGGACAGCCACCTCAACCCTTTCATTGTGTTTGAAACCCTAGTTTGCTTAGGGAGAGGATTAGTGGAGGTTAGGGTTCTAGAGAGTTGGATTTGATTTCGTGCTCATGTATTGAGTCTTTGTCCTCCTTGATGGAGTGGTGTAAACCAATACCTTATCAAATCAATCCAAAGAAAGTTCTCTCAAAGATGAGTTCATTTGCTTTCTTTCTCTCTATTTGGTGATTTGAGGTCTTTCTTTGATCCGTGAGTTTTTGCTTGGTTTTTCTTCTTGATCTTGCTTGCTGGGATATGTGGGAACCCATCTAAGGTCATCTTGATCATCATCCACCCACGAGCAAGTTTTGGATCAAGTTTTACGCTTTTGCTCTGCTTTTGAACCCTCCTTCGTAAATTGCAAAAGATCAAAACTTTGACGTGGATCTTCTCGATCGTTGCTTGAATAGGTTCCTACATCATTAGGAAGATGTGTTTCAAATTTGGTGGAGTTTGGCCAAGCGGATCAAAAGTTACGCCGATTTTTGTTTTCGCTTTTCAGCTGTTTATCGCTCATTCGCCTGATTTATCGTTCATGCGAACGACCGACATCGTTTCATCCGGTTCGACCGGACTGCGGTACAACCGCCATCGCTCGTCCGGTTCGACTGTTCATCGCTCATCAAGACTGCTCATAAGGCTGATTTTGTGTTTTTGGTCGCTTTTGGGGATTTGAAGGATTAAGTACAAGTCTTCCGCTATGCTTATATATATTGATCTTCATAGTTCTCATAGCTATTGAGTCAATATCATGCTTGAATCGGATCAAAGCGAAAAATTGATAGTGCTCCTATTCACCCCCTCTAGTCGCTTTTTCGTCCAACATTTTACGTTATGTATGAAATGATTCAGCAATGTGTCTATGAGTGCTATCTACTAATCCAGGAAATAGCACAATATTTGCACAGAGGATTTGGATTTACGAAATCCAGGTCCGACAAGTCAGGCATCACTGCAACAGTGTAGCAAGCAGCACACAACATCATGCCAACTTATCACACGCTTGTTCATGATTAAGGGCTTTTGATGTCCAAATTTCCATTACTAGCACTAACAACCAGATGTTGGCCTAGCACCTATTTCTGGCTCAAGCTAACCCATCAAAAGATGAAATAGTCCACTTGATCACCCGCCTAAGGCCCTTAAGAACATTTCTTTTAAGAAGGCCACATAGCATCCACCCAAGCCCATAGACGTGCATGCGTGGGCCTTGGCCTGCGGGCGTAGTTTGTGGCTGGGTGTTGTTCCTGGTTTTCTAGAGAAGGGTCAGTTTATTCGGTTTTCAAACGGTTTTTACAACAAAAAAAAACTGAACTCAAGAAAACAACATATTTTCCTTGTACCGAACAACGAATATCGATCAAACCGAGTTGACCGGTATGGTTCAGCTTTTTTCACTTGATTTCTTCTGGGCTTAGGGAAAGTGCACAACCCTAGAGGTGGTGGTCCGATGCCTCATCGTTGGTGCTAGTAGAGGAGGAGGCCACCACTGCCGCCTCATTT
Organism: Phyllostachys edulis; assembly: GCA_036346405.1. Classification (NCBI taxonomy): domain Eukaryota; kingdom Viridiplantae; phylum Streptophyta; class Magnoliopsida; order Poales; family Poaceae; genus Phyllostachys; species Phyllostachys edulis. The sequence goes on along the minus strand of CM070546.1, from coordinate 64,018,603 downwards.
TAGTAGGCTCGGATCTTATCGATCCGAGCTACACCTCGCCGCTTGGTCATGCCTCTTGTCCTCTCGATAGGCCAAGAACCTTGGGTCCTCTCGATCATCGCCACCACCCCCGACTCCTCCGCCATCGCCTAGCTGTCATTGCTGCATGCCCTCTCCCCACCAAACCTGAGAGAAAAAGGAAGAGAGATGGATAGACAAAGGGAGGTAGGGAAGGAAAGGGACGACTGTGGCGGCAAGTTCTACCACCGACGACCCACCATAGGTGTGGTATGGAGGAAGCGAGGTGGGGATTGGGAGTTTAGAGAGAAGGCATGTTGTGCTAATGGCGGAATGGGTGAGAGAGAAAGAATGAGTGGATGAGAAGTAACACTAGTAGCAATAGTTGAAAAAGGAATAATAGTTGAAAAAGGGAATAGAAGTAATGGATAAGGAGTGGAAAGCATAGCAAGCGTCCGATGACTTAGACTACTTCGGACGTACACGTCCTTTCATTTTCCTTAGATATTGGAATCCTTGACTACCGAAGACCAACATCTCATTTTGGGAAACAGATCCTTTGCATTACCAACTGTTAATGTAGAGAGCTACAATACCATGTAGTTTGCACCATCCCAGATCATGTGAATGGAAATCAACAACCTTGATCATATGCTACAGTTCACTGATTCGGTATAGTACCGATTTTGTACAGTAGCACGAGTTAATACGGTAACATCCCAAAAAGCCCAACTCTGGGAAAATATAATGAAAATAATGGGGAAATAATTTTTAGCATGATTATATGTGGGAAAAATATTTTGAGCATGTTTTTGAACTTTTGCATAAATCAAATAGTGAAATTAATGCAAACAACAGATTGAATTTTTTGAGAAAATACAGAACACATAAAATTCTGTAAAATTCACATAATGAACTAAACTGTGTTAGGAGCCTCCACAAACAAATTTATAAAATTTGAAGTCTGTTTGATACATTTAAAACTCACCAAGTTCTCACCCTTTTTGAAAAATTCAAACCTACTTGAATTTCCGTCGGACCTTTGGACCAAACCCAACTCGCCCATTTCACTCACCACTCCAAATTCGAGCCAGACCTTGCTCTCCTCTCACCGACTACTGGCTCCACTTGTCGGAGTCTTTCTTCCACCTTGCCTTCGCCTCCAAGACGCCACCCACGCCCACGCCTACTCCGCCGCAGATCATGACCAACACCCATAGTTTGGTGCCTCAACCACCCTCACATCTCCGCCACCCTCGCCCATGCTATCCACCCTTCGCCAAATTTTTTTCTCAAGGATGGAGTGACCAGAGGTCGCCTGCTAGTTTCTCACGCAATCGTCAGCTGCCTCATCGATTTTCTTGCGCGAATACCTTAGCTACATAAGCAATGGAGAGTGCATCATCTTCCTCACTCGCCCATGTTCCATTTCGGCAAACCCAAATTTGATCGCTCCTTGGTTTCATGGGAACGCTTATGCTGCCTCGATGCCGGTGAGCGTGCCTCTTCAGCTCCGCCCGCCTGGTGAGTTTCCTTACTCACGACAAGTGTGTCACTTTCACCCTTGAGCTTCACTCATCCTTCCTCTCTACTTAATGTAGCTTCGAGCCTCGAGCATGACTGTGATCACCTTCGCCCTGACTCGTGTTGGAACCAAGCCAAAGAAGACTCACGCTTGGAAGAAGTTCATGCTGTCTTGTTGTCGCAAGCTAGCACACACACGCTATCACCTGTACATGTGCACGCACACACACAACACGAATTGAATCACACACCAGGAGACGATGAGATATTTCTTTCTTTTTTTTTTGTCGTAGGAAAGCTGCGGCCTTTGATGTTTCTTCTCTTCATTTATATCTTGATGACGCTAGCTACTAACAGACTAACCAATACAACTAACAAACTCAACGTGTTGTTTTGCTAACAAACTCAACGTGTGCTGTTTAACTAACGAACTAACAACATCAATCCAAATAAAACTAATAGACTCACGCACGTGAGATTCACGCGCATGCAAATGACTCACACGACCACGCGGCATTCATGGAGAGCGCGACATCTACACATGGAGCGGACTTGTGCGGCAAGCTTAACACGACTTCGCCTTACGCCGCACGAGACGCACTCAAATAACTTGTTGGATTTGACTTCAACTTGGCTCACGACTCATGACTAGAGATAGTGACACAACTCGAATACGTCTCGGACTCGACTCTATTTACAAGAGTAATTCTAACAAACACTCCCTTAATCTTGTAACATCAACTAGCTCTAGTTTATGACACATCTCTAACTTGTTGAGGTAGTCAGTCTCGACTACGACTTACCCAACTGTTACTCAAAACAGGACAACGAACACATCTCCTCAATGTTCTAGACTCAACTCCACGAACTCGACTCAGGACGGCGAACACATCTCCTCAACGTCCCGGACTCGACTCATCATCAGAGCAACGCCGACTGGTCTTCAGCATCAGCCACAATTAAATGCGCCTCTGCTTTCTCTTTCCTGGGATTACAGCCTTCAGAAGCGAAGTGTCTGTAGTCCTAACAATTATAGCAGCGAACCTTCGTCTTGTCGAACTTGCGATTCTTCATGCCAGAGTTGTTGGTGCCCTCTTTATTGACTCGATTCCCACTCGCACGAGTGAGTAGTAGATGCTCACCTTCCTCGCTATGCTTATCGCCCCTTCTTATGCTCCTCAGACGCTTTGATGCCTAACCACTCACACAACCGCTATCGCCTTCATATCAAAGAAATTGCTCAATGGTGGAGACGATCGGTAAGAATTTGTTGGGGACGACATCAGAATGTACCAAAATTTCAATTTCAGAGAAAATTTAAAATTTATTTATTTTTGTGGAAATTTCAAATTTTTAAAACTTTTTCCTAATTAGTTAAAGATAAAATAAATTTAACTACAAAATCTATTATCAAGTTTAAGTTGGAAATAATTTTATTAAGTCTAAAATGTCTCTAAGAATTTATGTGAATTTTTCTAGAATTTTTGGATGTTAATTGTTATATTCTAAAGCCTATTTTAAATTTCAGGATTAAATTAAATAGAAAAACAAAAGAAAACTTCTAAACAAGATTTAAATAAAGCCTCCTACCAACTCCTCTCTCAGCTGCCCACACAACTAACTCATCAACTGTGACGATTCGTGATCGGACAAAGAAACATGTGACCACGCCACACGCGCCTCTCCAAGCCTCACGATCCGCATCCAACGGCTTGACCTTTCTTCTTCCCTTCCATCTTCCTCAAGGCTCACAAGACCGCCGCCATGGCCGCCTTCACTCAAGCCTTAACGCCAAGACTTTACTACCCTTTTCTCGCTGTCAGGCAAGAATCAAACCAAGGCTCTCGCCGCAGACTCACTCCGCCTGCTTTCCCCTCTTAACCTCTTTAATCTCCACTTCGCCACCGCCATTGAAGCCACGCGACGATCTCGTCTTATCGATCGCCTCAATTTCTATAAAGGAGCACCGGTGCGCTTGTTCCCTCAATCCAACGCGACCACTCACTCACTCTCTCGTTCTCACCTTGAGGAATTTGGAGATTTTTCACCGGCGCCAAGTTTTGAATTTTTTCGATTCCGGCCAAGACTCGCTGGCACCACGCCCTCGTGGCCGCCATCTTCATCATCGCGACTCATCGCTAACCCGCCGCCATCTCCGCTTTGTCGGAACGCCAGAACATCTTCGCCACCATAAGCCGCCGCCGCCGCTAAAACCTCAACGCCGCCGAAGTCTCCGGCCACGCGCCGCCGCTAATTTGGTAAGCATCGTCCAGCCGCCTCTCTCGAACGCGCCCATTCACACCCTCGCCGTGGTGCGAAGGCCGGCGAGGGTGTTGCCGAGTTCGCCCGCCAAGCCGACAAGGCACGCCACCTTGGCGCCAACGAGGTGCCACCTCAGCCCGGGTCCGACGTGGCGCAGTATGCCACGCCATCCTCATCATCACCATTACTCAAAGACAGCCTCCGCTAGGGCTCGTGGACATGGTTCATGTGAGCCGAGCCTATGTCACCCGGCCCCACTTGTCGAAAATTAATTCAAATTCATTTAAATTCGAAAATCATCGCTGACGCCATCATGCAATATTTAGAATTTCTTTAGAAAAATAATTCAGGAAATTGTTTAAATAACAGATTTAGATTAAAAATTGTAAAATTCATAACTTTTGCATTAAAACTCCAAATTAGATGATTCAAGTTGCTAAAATTTTAGAAAATTATTGTCTAACTAAATAAAATATAATAAATCAATTTAGAGTCCATTTTAGTTCTGTTTTAGAATTTTGAATTCTTTTAAATATCAAATTTAAGATTAAAATTTGTAAAATTCATAATAATTGAATCCTAACTCCAAATTTAGTGAAACAAATTTCTAAAATTTTATAATTTGATTATCTAGCTCAATAAAATAAAATTATTATATTTAGACTTGGTTTATTTTGTATTTCTGAGTTTTATTTGAATTTTATTTGATTTGCCTTATTTTCACGCTTAGACTTTGACGATTCCTGGAATTTGATACTTCTCAAGACGAGATTTTCCAGATCGCAACGAAGGCAAGTTATACTTTGACCATTTTGCCCCTATTATTTTAAAGTTAATTAAATTCAGTTTTTAAATTATTAATTGCATGCATAATTTTATTCAAATATTTCAAATTCTGCTTAAATAATTAGTTATTCCTATTATCCTTGTATGCCAAATTTTGATGTTGCCTTGACATTCCTTTTGTCACCTTAGATAAATTATTATGTTTAATAATCAAATGCTTCGCAAATACTTAGACCATGATTTATGTTTTGGGAGAATTTTAGCCAACTCAATAAAATTTGTCGAAAATTAAAACTATGGTATTGTTTTACCATAGAGAAATTGTAAAGATGGTTTTATAGAAATAAAATCAAAAGGGTTTGGACTTGGGCGAAAAGGATGAATGGTGGGTGCAGTTTATGCACCTGCTTAGTCTCGTTAAGATTAAGACCTGTGGTTTAAATTGAATGACGCCCAAGTCAATTGAGGACCGGTCTTTGAGCGCATTTTGTTATGCCTTATCAGACAACCACATGTCCTGTATGGGCAGGACTCGCTAAATAATTTGTAATACCTCTTAGTTATTTGTGCTATGTTGTATGTATGGGTGTCTGCAGACAGCTTTTCCCATCTCGCGCAAGAGGGGTTTTGAGGACTGGTCATCCAATGGAAGCGAAACCTTAGCGGCACAAGTACTTTGAGGTAGAACATTGTAACGGCCTTGTGATGTTTGTTCACACACGCCTTAGGAAGCGTGGATTGGCCGACACAAAGAGTATAATATCTCGTGTGGGTAAAGTTGTACAAACTCGCAGAGTGTAAAACTATTCAATAGCCGCCCACGGTCATGGACATGCTAGCAAAGCCACTCAGAGTTAGTTTTGTTTTTGGTTTTAAAATGATTTCAACAGATAATTTCAGATGGATAGTCCTGGGGAAAATTATGGGGTAGCCATTGTGATTGGAGGATATCCATCATCTTTTATGGAGGTTATCCACAATAAACTATTGTTATTTAAAATGGTGATTTAGATTATTGTATAAAATGGCTTTGTAATCTAATATGATTATTTAAATTAAAACCGCCGCTTTAAAAATAACCTTGCCAATATCCTTTGTCTACCTTATGCATGCATATCAATTCCATATGGTGTAACTTATGCAGCACGGTAGTAGTGCTCACTCTGTCAATAATCTTTATTCAGAGAAGATATCTATCAAGACGGTGAGGATCTTGACGCTTAGGTCAGGCTTCTGCATTTATTGCCCGTGGCTAATCGCTGGGTCTACTACTATTATTTCGCTCATTGTGTTTTACTTTATTTGGCCTCGTGCCCTTTGTAATGAACTCAATAAATATTAATAAAATGCGTGATATGTTTTGATTATCACTTTTGTTTGACTGTACATTAGCTATCCCGACTAATGTATGAACACAGAGAATTCGGGATCCTTCGCCCCCGAGTTCGACAAAAGTGGTATCGAGCCATATCGATCGTAGGACGGGCCTTAGAATTTTCTTAAGGATTTATTTTTCAAAAACTAAACATATTTTGAGTCTATTCAAGAGTCTTCTCAACACTTCTTTTTAAAATGGTTATCAACTCATCTTATTCTTTAAATTGTAGATGGTCAACAACCAACCCGGATTTCCCATGGAATTTTCACGGACATCGGGTCAGACTTCTATGGAAGATGATGCAACACTTAGGTTACAACCAGAGACCAACTTATCAAGGGTACATGTATAAAGTGGGGAACCAAGAGCGTTGGAGACTTGAAGTAATCCTCACGCCAACCTTCAACCAAACACAAACCACCACATCTTCGACGCCCAAAGGAGACGTGATAATTTCGTTGATGGACTTCGGATGCAGCCAGAGAGGCAACACGTCGCCACGCCATATTTACAACAATTATTTTGAGGACTCGAAGTTTCACTACCACCCCATGCACATTCCGACTAAATTTGATAGCACCTTTCGCCTCAAGGAGTATGAGGACTCTCTGAGCTTACTCACCAAGTGGACTCGTCTAAGGCAATGGATTATGCCTATGGGAACACTCGATGAATGCAGTAATACTCGTAATGCGACCGCTAGATGCGTAAGAAAGGTCGAAGCAATGAAGAAGAGTCAAGCTATATACAAGGCAGAGAGGGTAGTACTTATGCAGCCGATTATACCCTCTTACACCTTAGTCAGATCTCATATGATCGTTAGATGCTAATTATGAGCTATCAATGTCTCTTGTGATAGCCATAATCAAACAATAAAATAAAATAATAAAAGGACTATTTTGGCAAAATTTGGTTCTTTTGTCTTGTGCTTGTTAGTTCTTGGGTGTTAAAAATATTATTCCTTAGAACTTTATTTATATACTCTATTCGAGTCTTTAGAAGATTCCACAGATGGTTACCACACGCCACGCAAGAAGTGGTAGCACTCAAGGCCAAGGAAATCCAAACGCAGACACAGAAAACCCCGCCCAAAGAACCACCTCCTCCACCAAATAGAAGGGCCCGATTGGCCAGATGATGGCCAATCGACACATCCGATAGACTCATTAGCTCACCCATTAACATCAACCAAGCAAAGACCACCAAGCACCACCACCACCTCCACCGCACAAAGATTGACCATGGCGAATTTATGCGTATCGTCCCACCGACCTTCTCCAAAGAAGACAGAGCCAATGGATGCCGATGATCGGATCCGTGCTATCGGAAGAAACCGGATATCACTCAATGTATCGATCGTGAGAGAGTCCTTTTGCCTCTCACCAACTCAATGGTTCACCTTCGAATGGTGGGACAACTACGATCACCCATGCCAATTCACAAACTATCACTTGGGATGAGTTTGTACAAGCTTTCGCCATGCACATATTCCGCACCGGATAATGACCCTAAAGAAGAAAGAGTTCCACGCTACCAAACAAGGCAACCGCACGGTGGGTGAATACTGCACAAATTCAACCAAATTTTGCTCGCTATGCCCCAACAGATGTGGCTAGTGATGAAGAAAGGCAGAAAGGTTCATGGATGGTTTAAACGATGAGATCTCAGTCCAAATGGTCTCCAATGACTACACTGACTTCCAGCAGTTAGTGAATAAAGCTTTTCGCCAGAGGCCAAACATCTGCAGATGGAGAACTGCAAGCGGAGGATGGCCGCCGTAGTACAATGTCGAGGACAACCCAAGCCTCGCGTACATACCTCACCCACCACAACAGGAGGATTTCGCCTTCCACCTCGAGCTCCAAGACCAACGCAGGCCCTAATACTTTAGGCTTCCAGAGTAACTCAACTGGAGGTCGGCCTCAGCAGAAGAATCGATTTCATCAAGAATCGGAGTGACTTGTTTCATCAAGAACGAGACGGGCATTATGCTAACAGATGCCCTAAGAAGTCGCAAGGTGCACCACCGCTAGGCCAAGACCAGAGTTCCAACCACCGGTGGCAATCAAAAGCCTATCCAAAGATACTGAAGGACGTGTGAACCACGCTATCAGCAGAGGAAGCTCAAGCAAAGACCGGATGTCGCCCTTGGTACGCTTCCAATCAATTCAAGATCAAAGATTAGTTCTATTTGATTCCTGAGCATCGCACTCTTTTGTTTCCAATAAATTTGTGGGAAAACATGGGTTACCTATCTCCTTTAGATAATCCTATGATAATTCACTCCCTGCCTCGTAAATGAGAACTAGTTATCTTTGCCCAAACCTTACCCTTGAAATATCCTGAGTAACCTTCCTAGCGATTTGATAGTTTTGCATTCTCAAGGTTTGATGTGATTCTTGGAATGGATTGGCTAGCCAAGAATCAAGGACAAATAAATTGTGCTAATAGGTCTATTGCTCTTACCAATAAGCAAGGAATCTCAAGGAATTCAAGCCCAAGACTAGTACCGAGGAAGATCGGTTCTAACCAACTTGAAAGAGTTAAAGCTTGAGATATACCAATGGTACAAGAATTTCCTGATGTTTTTCCCGATGAACTACTCCAAGATGCCACCCGACAGGACGTAGTATTTATAATTGACTTAGTCCTGTGGACCGCCCCAATCTCAAAGCGACCCTCTAGAATGCCTACCAATGAGTTGGCGAGATGAAGAAACAGATAATGGAACTAAAATGAAAGGTTATATACGGCCAAGCTCATCACCTTGGGGAGCACCGGATTATTTGTCAAGAAAAAGACAATAGTATGAGAATGTGTGTGGATTACGATCACTTAATGAAGTGACAATCAAGAATAAGTACCGCTACCTAGGATCGATGATCCGCTTTGATCAATTAAAGGAGCAAGTGTATTTTCAAGATTGACTTGAGATCCGCTATCACCAATCAAGATCGCACTTAAGATATCCCAAGACCGCATTCACAACTAGATATGGATCAGATGAATTCACAAAGGATGTCGTTCGGTTTGACAAACGCCTCGCTTATTTCATGAATATGATGAACAAAGTGTTCATGGAATTCTGGATAAGTTTGTGGTTGTGTTCATCGATGACATTCTCATTTATTCAAAGAATGAAGAAGAACACGAGGATCATCTCGTAATAATTTTGGGAAAACTCAGAGAAAATCAGCTTTATGCCAAATTTAGCAAGTGCGAATTTTGGCTAAGTCAAGTGGCATTCCTTGGACATATTGTGTCACAGGAGGAGTTGCAGAGATCCAACAAAGTTGAAGCCAGAATGGATTGGAAACAACCCAAGTCTGCCTCAGAGGTGAGAAGTTTCTTGGATTAGCGGGTATTACCGCAGATTTATTGAAGGGTTCTCCAAGATAGCAAGACCCATGACTCAACTTCAAAAAGGAGAAAAGTTTGAATGGACAGAGGCTGTGAAAAGAGTTTACAAGAACTCAAGAAGAGATTAGTGTCTCGCACCAAAGGTTATCTTGCTCGATATTCATAAGGATTTTGAAATCTTCGTGATGCATCCCGTCAAGGACTTGGATGTGTACTTATGCAAGAAGGCAAAGTAGTGGCTTATGCATCTCGCCGCTTAAGACCACACGAAGGAAATTATCCGACTCATGATCTTGAGTTAGCAAAGAATTGTGCATGCTCAAAATCAAGCAGATTATCTCATTGGTAATCATTGTGAGATTTTCACGGATCATAAGAGTCTCAAATACATTTTTACTCAATCGAACTCAACCTCGCATAACGAAGATGGCTAGAGCCGATAAAAGATTACGACCTTGGAATTCATTATCATCCGGTAAAGCAAATGTAGTTGCAGATGCCCCGAGTAGAAAGGCGACATTGCAATACCATTTTGGTTCGTAAGAATCACCTGTAATTGTATGAAGAATCAAGCATCTAAATCTAGAGATTGTCAATCAAGGATGTGTCAATGCTTTGGAAGTTCAACCCACTCTTCAGAGTCGATTAGAGAAAACAGTTAGAAGACGAAGACATCAAAGAAATCAAAAGAATATGAGAAGAGGCAAAGCCCCGTGATTCTCTCAAGATGAGCAAGGAACAAGGTGGTTCGAAATCGCATCTGTGTGCCTAATCGCCAGGAATTAAAACAATAATTCTGAAAGAAGCACATGAATCACCCTACTCCATTCATCCCTAAGTACCAAAATGTACCAGATCTGAAAGAGAAGTATTGGTGGTCAAGATGAAGCGAGAAATCGCTGAATTTGTTGCCTGCAGATGTATGTCAACGAGTTAAGGCAGAACATCAAAGACCCACCGGTTTGTTACAACCATTACCAATTCCTCGAATGGAAGTGGGAAGAAATTGGTATGGATTTCATTATCGATTTCCTAGGACCCAAACAGATGTGATTCCATTTGGGTGATAATTGATGATTGACTAAAGTGGCCCATTTCATTCCAAATAAGACCACTTATCGAGTAGCAAACTAGCTGAATTATATGTGGCCAAGATTGTTTGTTTACATGGTGTACCTAAGAAGATTGTCTCCGATAGAGGTTCTCGCTCACTTCCGATTTTGGAAGAGTCTTCACGGCTTTAGGAACCAGACTCAACTTCAAGATGACTTATCACCCTCGGACGGATGGTCGACGTAACGCCAAACCAAGTTCTTGAAGATATGCTTCGAGCTCGTGCCTTAGACTATGGAAAAGTTGGGACAAGAATCGCCTTTGCGAATTCTCGACAACAATAGCTACCAAGCTAGTCTACGATGTCTCCATTTGAGGCTTTATATGGCGAAAATGTAGAACTCCACCCTTTGGGATGAAGTAGGAGAGCACCAATTCTTCGGACCGAATTAATCAAAGAAGCCGAGAACAAGGTTAAAACAATAAGAGAACGCTTGAAAGTAGCTCAAACCCGATGTAAAAAAGTTATGCCGACAACCGTCAAGAGAATTGACCTTGAAATAGGAGATTTTGTTTATCTCGAGTTACTCCACTCGAGGAGTAAGAAGGTTCCTGACTAAAGGAAAACTTGCACCCAGATTTAGGGCCCTTACAAAATTTTGGCAAAGAGAGGTGAAGTCGCTTATCGCTTAGAACCGCCAACCTCCTTGTCTCGAGACACAACGCCTTTCATGTGTCACAACTAAAGAAGTGCCTTCGAGTGCCGAAGATCAAACTCTTCGGAAAGTATTGATCTACAAGAAGACCTTACTTATGTAGAACAACCAATCAAGATTCTAGACGCCGCAGAGCGTGTTACTGTGAGCAAGATCATCCGATCATATAAAGTCCAAAGGAGCCACCACCCGTAAAGTGAAGCCACCGGGAACGAGAGGAAGATCTTAAGGCGAGTATCCCCATCTCCTGGTCAAACAAATCAATCTCGGTCGAGATTCCTTTAAGGGGGAAGGTTTGTAACAGCCCAAAATTTCAATTTCAGAGAAAATTTAAAATTTATTTATTTTTGTGGAAATTCAAATTTTTAAAACTTTTTCCTAATTAGTTAAAGATAAAATAAATTTAACTACAAAATCTATTATCAAGTTTAAGTTGGAAATAATTTTATTAAGTCTAAAATGTCTCTAAGAATTTATGTGAATTTTTCTAGAATTTTTGGATGTTAATTGTTATATTCTAAAGCCTATTTTAAATTTCAGGATTAAATTAAATAGAAAAACAAAAGAAAACTTCTAAACAAGATTTAAATAAAGCCTCCTACCCAACTCCTCTCTCGCTGCCCACACAACTAACTCATCAACTGTGACGATTCAGATCGGACAAAGAAACATGTGACCACGCCACACGCCTCTCCAAGCCTCACGATCCGCATCCAACGGCTTGTGACCTTTCTTCTTCCCCGCCCATCTTCCTCGGCGTCACAAGACCGCCGCCATGGCCGCCTTCACTCAAGCCTTAACGCCAAGACTTTACTACCCCTTTTTCGCTTCAGGCGTTAATCAAACCCAGCGCCTCTCGCCGCGACTCACTCCGCCTGTTTTCCCCTCTTTAACCTCTTTAATCTCCACTTCGCCACCGCCATTGAAGCCACGCGACGATCTTCGTCTTATCGACCGCCTCAACCCCTATAAAGGAGCACCGGTGCGCTTGCTCCCTCAATCCAACGCGACCACTCACTCACTCTCTCGCTTCACCTTGAGGAATTTGGAGATTTTTCACCGCGCCAAGTTTTGAATTTTCTTCGATTCCGGCGCAAGACGTTGGCACCACGCCCTCGTGGCCGCCATCTTCATCATCGCGACTCATCGCTAACTCCGCCGCCATCTCCGCTTTTGTTTAACGCCAGAACATCTTCGCCACCATAAGCCGCCGTCCGCCGCTAAAACCTCAACGCCGCCGAAGTCTCCGGTCACGCGTGCCGCTTAATTTGGTAAGCATCGTGTCCAGCGCCTCCCCTCTCGAACGCGCCATTCACACCTCGCCGTGGTGCGAAGCGTCGGCGAGGGTGTTGCCGAGCTTCGCCCCGCAGCCGACAAGGCTCGCCACCTCGGCGCCAACGAGGTGCCACCTCACCGGGTCCGACGTGGGCACAGGTATGCCACGCCATCCTCGTTACGCCACACAAAGACAGACCCTCCGGGCTAGGGCTCCGTGGACATGGTTCATGTGAGCCGAGCCTATGTCACCGGCCCCACTGTCCGAAAATTAATTCAAATTCATTTAAATTCGAAAATCATCGCTGACGCTATCATGCAATATTTAGAATTTCTTTAGAAAAATAATTCAGGAAATTGTTTAAATAACAGATTTAGATTAAAAATTGTAAAATTCATAACTTTTGCATTAAAACTCCAAATTAGATGATTCAAGTTGCTAAAATTTTAGAAAATTATTGTCTAACTAAATAAAATATAATAAATCAATTTAGAGTCCATTTTAGTTCTGTTTTAGAATTTTGAATTCTTTTAAATATCAAATTTAAGATTAAAATTTGTAAAATTCATAATAATTGAATCCTAACTCCAAATTTAGTGAAACAAATTTCTAAAATTTTATAATTTGATTATCTAGCTCAATAAAATAAAATTATTATATTTAGACTTGGTTTATTTTGTATTTCTGAGTTTTATTTGAATTTTATTTGATTTGCCTTATTTTCACGCTTAGACTTTGACGATTCCGGGAATTTGATACTTCTCAAGACGAGATTTTCCAGATCGCAACGAAGGCAAGTTATACTTTGACCATTTTGCCCCTATTATTTTAAAGTTAATTAAATTCAGTTTTTAAATTATTAATTGCATGCATAATTTTATTCAAATATTTCAAATTCTCGCTTAAATAATTAGTTATTCCTATTATCCTTGTATGCCAAATTTTGATGTTGCCTTGACATTCCTTTGTCACCTTAGATAAATTATTATGTTTAATAATCAAATGCTTCGCAAATACTTAGACCATGATTTATGTTTTGGGAGAATTTTAGCCAACTCAATAAAATTTGTTGAAAATTAAAACTATGGTATTGTTTTACCATAGAGAAATTGTAAAGATGGTTTTATAGAAATAAAATCAAAAGGGTTTGGACTTGGGCGAAAAGGATGAATGGTGGGTGCGTGTTTATGCACCTGCTTAGTCTCGTTAAGATTAAGACCTGTGGTTTAAATTGAATGACGCCAAGTCAATTGAGGACCGGTCTTTGAGCGCATTTTGTTATGCCTTATCAGACAACCACATGTCCTGTATGGGCGGGACTGCTAAAATAATTTGTAATACCTCTTAGTTATTTGTGCTATGTTGTATGTATGGGTGTCTGCAGATGCTTTTCCCATCTCGGCGCAAGAGGGGGTTTTGAGGACTGGCCACCCAATGGAAGCTTAAACCTTAGCGGCACAAGTACTTTGAGGTAGAACATTGTAACGGCCTTGTGATGTTTGTTCACACACGCCTTTAGAAGCGTGGATTGGCCGACACAAAGAGTATAATATCTCGTGTGGGTAAAGTTGTACAAACTCGCAGAGTGTAAACTATTCAATAGCCGCGTCCACGGTCATGGACATGCTAGCAAAGCCACTCGAGTTAGTTTTGTTTTTGGTTTTAAAATGATTTCAACAGATAATTTCGTGATGGATAGTCCTGTGGGAAAATTAGGCGGGTAGCCATTGTGATTGGAGGATATCCATCATCTTTTATGGAGGTTATCCACAATAAACTATTGTTATTTAAAATGGTGATTTAGATTATTGTATAAAATGGCTTTGTAATCTAATATGATTATTTAAATTAAAACTAGCCGCTTACGCAAAATAACCTTGCCAATATCCTTTGTCTACCTTATGCATGCATATCAATTCCATATGGGTGTAACTTGCGAGCACGGTAGTAGTGCTCACTCTTGTGAATAATCTTTATTCAGAGAAGATATCTATCAAGACGGTGAGGATCTTGACGCTTAGGTCAGCTTCCTGCATTTATTGCCCGTGGCTAATCGCTGGGTCTACTACTATTATTTCGCTCACCGTGTTTTACTTTATTTGGCCTCGTGCCCTTTGTAATGAACTCAATAAATATTAATAAAATGCGTGATATGTTTTGATTATCACTTTTGTTTGATCGTACATTAGCTATCCCGACTAATGTATGAACACAGAGAATTCGGGATCCTTCGCCCCGAAGTTCGACAACACGAAGAAACTTCTTCACGACGGTGCGCTCCTCCATCTTGTCTCCGAGGACACAAATCTTATTAACGATGGTGGTCAGCTTCATGGCGAAGTCCTTGATGGACTCCATCTCCTTCATGCACATCACATCGAACTCACTCATGAGGGTCTCAGTGTCAGCCTCCTTGACGCGATCGTGGCACGACGCAGCATCTCCTTCAGTGGTGTCCCAAGCCTCCTTGGCCGTCTCATGTTCGGCCAAGACCATCATCATGGCCCCGGGTACAGCTTGGAATATGGCGGCGAGAGCCATCTGGTCCTTGCGCTCATCGACCAGCTCTTTGCCTTCCACCACCGCCCACACCCCTTGTGCGTACATGAACACCTTCATATTCACCGCCCAAGAGCCATAGTTGGTCTTAGTGAGCATTGTGTATTGGAGGGTTACCAAACCCTCCTTCGACAGTGCCTTGGATGCCGCCGTGTCCGAGGTGTCGTCACTGCCCATGGACTTTTGCGGGGACGGCATCTGCTTCGCCATGACACGCTACACCTCGCTCTGATACCACTTGTTGGAACCAAGCCGAAGAAGACTCACACTCAAAAGAAGTTCATGCTGTCTTGTCGTCGCAAGCTAGCACACACACGCTATCACTTAGACACACGCACACACACAACACTAATTGAATCACACACCAGGAGACGACGAGGAGACTTTTTCTTTTCTTTTTTTTTTGCTGTAGGAAAGCTGCGGCCTTTGTTGTTTCTTCTCTTCATTTATATCTTGATGACGCTAGCTACTAACAGACTAACCGATACAACTAACAAAGTCAACGTGTTGTTTTGCTAACAAACTCAACGTGTGCTGTTTGCTAACAACTAATGAACTAACAACATCAAGCCAAATAAAAACTAACAAACTCACGCACGTGAGATTCATGAGCATGCAAACGACTCACGCGACCACGCGGGATTCGTGCAGAGCGTGACATCTACACATGGAGCGGACTTGTGCGGCAAGCGGACACGGCTTCGTCTTACGTCGCACGTAGACAGACTCAGCGACTTTGTTGGACTCGGCTTCAACTTGACTCACGCACTCATGACTAGAGACGGTGACACAGCTCGAACACGTCTCGGACTCGACTCTGTTTACAAGCTTAATTCTAACATCTAGCGTGCACTAGATCTTGCCAACGTGTTCCTGTCACTCCGGTGAGTTCGGGCTCAAATCAACCGTGTTACCATCTATTACATACCCTATTGATGCTTTCCCCTCACTCAGCGCAGGCAAACTCACCAAGAATCTAAGCTTCACCATCATCTTCCCCATTCCCTACCGCCGCCGCCATTTTCAATCTTCCTCGAAGCCCGGTGAGTCTTGGTCCAATTCCTTGCGTATACACCATCTCTAGGGCATTAGTGAACTGACATGACACTCCTTGTAGCCTCTCCATCGCTGTGAAGAGCTATCACTGTGAACCCCCTTTGCGCCGCTGCTGCTCGTCGTCGACAAGCCGTTTCAGCCCTTTCCTAACTTCTTTGACCCCTCCTCGTGATCGTGGTGAGCCTCTGATCCTCATGCGCACATTAATTTTCCAAGTGCGAGCACCTAGCACCCATTCTCCCTTAGCCACCCATGGCGCCAGGTTGTATGCCATCACCGCCTCCAAGACCCTAGGTCCTCGTGCCTACTCCCTTAGCATCGCCTCTAGTGCGCCTCTCCTTTAGCTCTTAGAACACCTCTTTCAACAAAGCTATCGTCGACCCGAAGCTCCTCACCGCCTCTCGCCACCATGACACTGACTCCGTCCATCTCTCCTGCCATCTTCATCCCCCTAGCATCGCCATGACACCCTCTCTCCATTCCCGGGGTCCCCTAAGCCTTTCCGCACCTGCCTCACCGCCAGCGAGCTCACCATGGCACTCAGCCATGCGCACAGCTTTGCTGCTCTTCTTTCTTTCTCTGCTAGTGAGCCCTATGGGGTTAAGAGATGATTAGTGCTAAGTAACAGAGGTTAAGTGTGGTGAGTGTATGACAAGTGGGACCGGTTGAAAAGTTAATCAGAAATATAAGTTAAAACGTATTTAGCAAATGAGTCACTGTCATGTGGGACCACTCACTATTCTTGAACCGAGAGACTGACATGTGGACCCCAGCTATTAGTGGACTAAATCAAACCGGGATTTAATCATTTAGTTAATTAATTAATGAGTCTATGACATGTGGGCCCACCTCTATTTTATAAATAAAATCAAGAAAATAAAATATGAGTCACTGATAAGTAGGCCCCACATGTATGTTAATAAAATCTGAAAAAAATGAGAAAAACCGCTTTTAGTCCAGAGGAAAATATGCTTTCTCTATTGGAAAGCATAAACCTCAGAATAACTCAAAGGGAAATACACTTTCTCTGTTAGAAAGTGTAAACCTCACATAATACGCTTTCGACATCACCTTTTTAGTAATTTTTGAATTTTTCAAAACCGAAGCAAATTAAAACCTTAGTAACTTTTGTATATGAACTCCAAATTGAATGAATATTTTTTTTATAAATTCATATAAAATCTTGCTCTGTTCGAATATGCAAAAAACATTTGGATTTTGTTGCTATTGAAATTATTTTTCTATAATTAATTTGCTATCAATTCTTTTTTAACAGACGTCGATGCCTCGAACGAAATTTTCGACGGTCCACCATCCTCATACTCTGAGATACTAGAGCAAGGCAAGCACCTTCTTTGACCATGTTGAACCTATTATTTTAATTATTGTACTTCTTTTTGTAAAATCTATTATGCATGCGTGTATGTTTGCTTAAAATTGTTATATTTAGGGATGACGGTAGTTATATTGCTATTCAATGTGTGATCCTCCTTGAAATATTGGTATCCTTACTGTTGTAGCCATTAGGGCAAGGTTTAGGCAATAAATGATGTCGAATTGGGTTTTTCAAATGCGAATATCACATATATGCTTAGTCGGGCTCTAGTCTTTACAAAAATTTGAAAGTGCATGAAATATTAAATATGATTTGGGATATTTTGAAATGATGGTCTAGAAGGGTTACCTCTATTAATTTTGTAGAAAAATAAAAATAACAAACCTAGATTGCGACGCCAAGAAGTTATAATATGAACTGATGAATGTGAGAGGGTTTAGGGGTGTTCGGTCCTTAATTGACCCAGGTGGGGACTAGATGATGTGAAGGCTTCGTTACATGCTCTAGACTACTTACTAAATGATTGTAAGCAGTGGTATCAACGGATGCCGGATAAACTAGAGAAGTCGTATACTATGGATAAAGTTGTACGCCTCTACAGAGTGTAAATATATTTAAATAGCCGTGCTCGTGGTCATCAGCATGCTTAGTGCAGTCACATCAGGTATAATCTCTACTTTGGCTAAAACAGACTTATCAGGAAATATTGGGATGCATATTTTGATGTTGTTTAATCTGAGTGTCTTGTCTATGGCTGAAAATAAGATGTTGATCGCAGTGAATGAGGGTTATGATTTGTTATTTATCTAGTTACTTACTTGTTGTTCCTTATTTATTTAACTGCTCTTTAAACTTCCGTTGCAAAATACTATCTATTGGTATTGCAAATAAATTTTGCCTAATACTGAAAACAACCTAGCACAGAGCCTCATCTCTTGTTAGCCAAGCATGTATACCATGGGTACGGGGACGGGTCTTTCTAGGGTTTACTTCTTGTCGGTTGCCTGAGGGTTTGAATATGCATGCCGCTGAACTTTTGCGTTTAATCTATCAAATTTCCGCTGCTACTTCTTGTAGGACCGGAAAAGCGACTAGAGGGGGGGTGAATAGGAGCACGAACCCTTTTTCACCTTAATTGAATTCAATACTAAATTCACTCCAATAGCTATAAAAGCTATGAAGATCAATATACAAGCACAGTGGAAGACTTGTATTGAATCCAATCAAAACCCCAACGCAAAACACCCAAAATTACCAAAAACTCAAATCTCAAAGTGTTGAGCGGTCAGACCACTCAAATTGGCAGTCTGACTTCTTTGCCTAGCGGTCAGACCGCCCCTGACGATGAACAGCAAAATCAGCCCAATCAGCCTGAAAAACCGAAACGAAAATCGGTCTAACTTTTGATCTACACGGCCAAACTTGACCAAATTTGGAACACACCTTCCTAAAGATATTAGGAACCTATTCCAAGAAGAGATTGAGTAGATCCACGTCAAAGTTTTGACATTTTTCTGTTTTACCGAAGAAGGGTTCAAAACCGGGCAAAAACCAAAAACTTGATCCAAATCTTGCTCGTGGGAGATTGATGATCTAGATGATCCTAGATGTATTCCCACACATCACAGCAAGGTAAAAGAGGGCACGAAACAAACCAAAAACCACAGGATCAAGGAAGCACCTAAAATCATCAAAAGAGAAGGGAAGGCACATGAAGACTCATCTTTGAACAATCATCCATGGATTGATTCATGATTGGTTGCTGGTTACAGCCACTCCCTCAAGGAGGGCAAAACTCAATCCATGAGCGTACAACTCAACACATCTCCCTAGAACCCTAAGCCTCTTCTCTTTCTCCTAAGCCCTAAGACAAACTAGGGTTTACCATGAAGTGTGTGAGACCCCGACGTTTATTAGGCTCATAATACTTAGTCATCCAATTGACCCTAGTATTATCAACCAAATAAACTCGGTCTCGAGAGATGTATACTTCCTGCATGCAAGACACATACCTCACAACAAAAGAATGCATCAATTCCATACAACACATAGTACATAAGCAACAAACCGTGGTTAACATTAATATGGAATAGATATTACAAAAGAGAGGCCCTTAGGCCAAATAGCGATAATTACAAAAAGATAACAAGGAAGCAAAAGTGCCATAAAGATGGCCCAAAATAAGAGCCAACCAAGGTGCCTTTAGCCCACAAGGTAATCGACCGACCGCCAAGCTAGTCGCTTCTCCCAACCATCAAGACAAATACAAAAGTAAAGCCCTTTGGGCTCTACTTCCTCTGCAACAAAGTTGTTAAGAAAAGCAAATGAGTACAATAACTTGTTTATTGTACTCGCAAGACTAACGTAAGATAACAGTAACTATAATTTAGCTATATGCAAGCTTTATTTAAGTGGATGAGGCTTTGGACTCATTTTAGCATAAAGCAACATTTATTTGCAATAACATAATAGATTGAAGGCAATTTGGCAAAGCATTTTAAATGTTGAAGTAACAACGAGATAATAACATAATAACAACAACAAGAACAATCCCGAAGTGACTAACCCAAGTCACCACAACAATAGCATGAACTCCCTGCTCATACCAACCATGTCAAGTTTTAATTAAAGGTTGTAGTCTAGTCTTGAACGACCTTACCAAGCATGTCCATAACCTAGACGAGGCTATTCAATAGTTTTATCCCCGCAGGTGTACCACTGCACCCACACGCCGACCGCCTTTCCTTTAAGCACACTACCTTAGGTGTGCCAAGACGCTAAGTCCTACGAGACATTTCCAATGGACAATGCTAATTCGAGTCGCACAACCCACGGGAGAAGGAGACATCACACAACCTTCCCGAAGCTAATGCTCCTCCCACATCACACACACATTTTATCTTTAAAACACACCAACCGAGCGACCCCAA
The DNA here is from genome assembly GCA_036346405.1 of Phyllostachys edulis. Lineage (NCBI taxonomy): Eukaryota > Viridiplantae > Streptophyta > Magnoliopsida > Poales > Poaceae > Phyllostachys > Phyllostachys edulis. The sequence continues at coordinate 63,998,370 of CM070546.1, read as the reverse complement.
TTAACACCGCCAGAGTACTTAGTCAAGAGGGTTCCATATGCCCCTCGTGTGGTTAGTACGCAAAATCGCTGGCTTAGTGACCCAAGTACTCGGTCCTTAGGGACCTGCATACCACCACATCCAAAACCACGCCATCCATCCAATATGCCCAAGTCTAAATCAATCTTTTATTTTCAGTTTTTGATTTTACAATTAATCAAAGCACAAGTGCTGGACATATAGGAGTAATAATCAGTTTTGAGTGATCAAGACCATCGACTAAGTCGATGATCGCCCATTTCTACCGAAAACTAAGCATGTCTAAGCATTTTAAATCGAAACTACTAAGTGATAAGAGCTCATCCAACGAGCTCCCACCACAGCAAATAACCTAGGCTCATGGTAGTAGAGGATGAACAATTCCTACAGATTATGCAACTATAGGCTTGCTAGCTTACATTTAACACAAAGTAGCATGCATACATAGAAGTAAAACGATATATTAAGCTTTAAAGTAATGGGACAATGATAGAAATGATCAAACTGCTTGCCTTGCTGTTGCTGGTCAATTTGTTGCGGAGGGTCTCTCGGATCACCACAAATGTCGAAACCTAACGGAAAAGCGAGAAAGAACCGATAAGAACGATTTAAAAACAACAAAGACAGCACAACAAACGAACTCCAAATTCTCTGAATTTTCTACAGCAGCAAGAGGGTGATTTTTAGGGAATATTGCAACAAGAACCAATTGATTTGGATTCTCAATGCAAAAGTTATGAGCAAAACAATTCTGCTCAGCCCCTAAAATACCAAACTGCACTATTCACTAATTTAATTATGAGGCAACATTTTCTAGAAAAGATGTGAAGCTGAAATTTTTACTGTAAAACCAGCACCTCATGAGATGAATAACACAATTGAGTTCACCTCATTTGGGGCTATATTGCACTCTCTACAAATTTTCAAAAACAAGAACTTGAACAAAATTATAATGCACAAGTCCTCATTTTCCTAGCAGCAACATGCTCAAAACTAATGTTCATAGTAAGACCATTAATGGAGGAAACCAACAAAGTTGGTCTCACTCAAAAATAATCTACAGAGCATTAGTTTTGTGTTTTACAAGTTAAGCATTGATTTAAGTGTATATTTAAAGTTGGTTTTAAAATCTAATGGCAAACTGTGCTCTGGAGTTGAACTCAACTTACAATCATTTTTGGATTAAAGTCAAGTCCAAGATAGAGCCAACATACTTTGAATGACCTCAAATGGATTTAAAATGAGAAAGATATGAAATTCTAAAGTTTATACCTTATTTCAGTTCATAATTAAGAATGTACTGGAATTTCTAAAAATCACAAAGGCATGGGAGGACGTGAGCCACAGATCATAGATCTAACGGCTCAGACCTCCCAGGTGAACAACGCACACGCGCACAGGAGGTCCAGAGGTCCTGGACCTCTTAGCAACTCACATGCGCGAGGTGAGGGGGAGGTCGTGGCCGTAGATGGGAGATCCAACGGACCACAACACAGAAAGGAGGTCCGGAACGGACCAGATCTAAAGGGGGAGGTCCTTAACGGCTGAGATCTTCCAAAGGAAGATCTAAACTATCAAGATCTCCCTAAGGAAGATCTACATCGTCAGGACCTCACAGGGGAGGTCCTGGACGGTCCAGATGTTCCAAGGGAGGTCCTTGATGGTCCAGATCGTCCGAGGGAGGACCTTGACGGTCAAGATCTACCCGGGGAGGTCATGAAAGGCTGAGATGGCTACGGGGAGGTCCTAAACGGAGGTCTAACGCTATGCACTTCCGTGGAGGTCCGGACGGCCACGATAAGCGCAAGAGAGGTCTTGGACGCCCAGATCTCCTGAGGAGGTCTCGATGTCTGCACCCAGCACAAGACGCCGCTTGGACAAGGCATAAATGCGCCATGACAATGAGGAGGTCCGCTACGGAGGTCTTAAATGCACGCAATAAAGGGTGGATTTAAGGCGCTTAAGACGCCCATTGATTACAATGATGGGAGCAAATGATTAGCGATTAAAATGGTGAAGCTTTGTCCTAAAACGACAATGACACGCCTCGACGTCCGACAAAGATCCCGAGCGTGAAGAAGTGATCTCGCCATGATGTAGAGCCGGCGGTGAGGTCCATGATACCGCGGTCCGCAATAACCATGCGCACTCAATGGTCCTCCTTCAACGGCGGCGACGGCCTTGAACGCCGCCGAGCCGAGAGGTCAAAAGATGACCAAGACGCCAAACTACGAAAATGCAAAATGGAGCTCACATGACAATCAAAGTGGTGCTAAAACTTAAGCTCCGCAACATGCATTCAGCGGTGCCAAGATCTAAAGGACTAACAGGTGTACCGGAGGTCCTAAGGTGCCGGGAGGTCGTGGAGGTGATGACCGGAGTTGGGGAAGGCAAGAAGCTTCACGCCCAAAGCTCCACCCAAGCTCGACTTTGTCCACCTCTGAAAAATGCCCAAACAATTCAAGTTAGGGTTAACTTCCAAGAGGTTTTAGGAGCAAGAGTGAGCAAGGTTTGAAAGAGGGAGCCACTGAACTCCCGAGCTACCGAGAAGCTCCAAGGTCCTCAACAATGGCAGCCAAGATGGGAGGTGAGTTTGGGGGTGGAGCTCACCACGCACAAGTGCAAGGCCGAGGTCAATTGTGTGCAAAGGAAGCCAAGGAGGATCCCTGTGGTGACTTATAGACCGAGGTGAAGGTTATGAGTGAGGCTAAGCTCCATGGTGAGCTTAGCCCACGGTTGGTCCATGGGGTGGCAAGGACATTGAGGTTGACAAGGTGACAGGCTGAGTGACTAATGAGGCGGAAGTCGACCAGCATTAAATGCGGTCAAGAAAGAGTCATATAATGTACCCCAAGGTCGACACGATTAATGCATCGCTTTGAGCTTGCATGCGCGCAGAGGAAGGAGAAGAACAGGGAGGTCTTGGTGACCGCTGGATAAGACTCGGGAGAGGTCCTAACCATCGGATCCAATTTTTGAACCGTTATGTTTTAAGTGATCGGGAGGAGGTCCCACCACACGATCAAGGATGGGGAGGTCGTGGCCCTCCGATTTCTTAATCGCGAAAAACGCACGTGAGGAAAAGGGACAGAGGTCCGGCGTTGATCTCCATCCAACGGTGTGGACCTCCAGTGAGGACTTAACCGCACGCGATCAAAAGGACATGAGGGAGGTCATGGCCTTTGGATTTAAATCCAAGGGCACCGACTGATGGGGAGGTCTCGATACGATGCGCAACAGTGCAAGGGAGGTCAGACCGTAGATTTAGATCTAAGGGTTCCGATCAAAAGAGGTGGAGGTCCCGAGCTTGCAACGCACAAGGGAGGTCGTGGCCTTTAGATTTAGATCTAAGGGCTACGATCTCACGTCTTGCGCCGGGAGGTCTGTGTGCGATGAGACAAAGGAGGTCGTGACCGTAGATTTTAATCTAACGGTGCACAACAAAAGATGGGGAGGTTGTGAGTGCTTGATAGACGGGAGGTCGTGAGTCGTTGGATCTCGATCCAACGGCCACGACCTTGGTTAGGTGGGAGGTTTGTTTAGTTTAACAAAGGAGGGAGGTCGTCAGGCCATGGATCTTGGATCCAAGGGCTATGACCTCACGAGGTGGGAGGACCTGATCGAGTATGTTGAGGAGGAGGTCGTGGTCATGGATTTGATCCAACGGCCACGACCTCAACAAATGGGATGACCTCACCATGATGGTTTAACAACTCGAGGAGGTCTTTGAGGTTTAACACAGGAGGTCATGACCGTGGATCTTTGATCCAACGGTTCATGACTGATGAGGTGGGAAAGCCTTTGCGGTGTTGACCATGGAGGAGGTCTCGGCGCCCACGCTGACTCGAGGAGGTCCACGCAATCCGAGGACTTCAAGGGAGGTCCCGGGTGCGTTGGTTGAGGGGAGGTCGTGGCCTTGGATTGATCCAACGGCCACGACCTCATCAAGGTGGGGAAGGAGGTCGATGGGGTTGGGCCGACCACTTTGCAAAGTGGCTAGCCCAAGGAACAAAGGTACGCTTTTAAATTTAGTTTTTAACAAATTGAAACTTAGCAGAATTATTTGAGGTAGCAAATGAACTCCAAATTTGATGAAATTTTAACTGGAGCTTGTGACACGAGATCAACCTTGCATAAAATTTCCAGAGGTTATTATGCAATGCATTTTTCTCAGGAAATTCATGAAGGTTGTTTAAAGGATTGTTTTACCTCCAAAATTTATCAAACTAGTTTTACAACTTGTGATATTTTTCAGAGGGGTCCCATATCAGTTTTGGGACCAAGGAAAATACTTTCCAATTGTTTGGCACAAGATTTAAAATAATTGGAAGAGGAATTCGACTTTTGGTCAACAAGAGCTTTGTGTTTTTGGATTACACAACTCTTGGACAAGAATTGCATGAGATTTTAGGGGTTTTCAAGTTGTGAGAAAAAGTTTTAATTTCTACACATATAATTATACTTGATTAACCCTAATTATACATTTGGGATGTTACAAAGTGCTTCAAGTGGCTGCCTAACAGCCCCCTCTCTATTTATATGAGGCCTAGAGCTTCTAGAAGACTTAACCCTAATGGGCTCCCGTTAAGGCCCAATACAAACAGGTCACACACGCACGCATCCCAAAGCGTCGTCTTCACTTTTCTTGACCTAATCCACTTCTTGACGCACCGTCTTGCGCCGCGGGTTGGCATTAGGTCACCAAGGCGGTATTTGGTGAAATTACCAAAATACCCCTTCTCGATCTTATCCGAAGACCGAGTCTAAACTGCGCTGAACACATCCATGCTTCACACGTAGATTGATCCAGCGGCTCTCATCGTGTCGGCAAGTTCTCCCATCCGGTTCCCACCGACCACCTTGGCACTTGCACCGACCCCGCACCACTTGATCAAACCAACAGACAGAATCGCTGTTCGGTTATCCTTGTCCATTCTGCGCCATGCTTGAGTCACTCGACCTCACCCGCATCCATGATCGTTTCGACCTCGGCTCTCCAAGCTTAGTCCCGATCCTCCTCGCCGCTGACCGTCGTTGACCTCCAAGCCACTGCGACAAAGAATAGACAGCAAACACGAATCCGGAACAAGTTCTTCACAACTTGACCTCGTTAGCCAAAACATGCAATATGCAACACATATGCATTATCACCAAGGAAATGACCTATCCCAAAATCAATCCACAACTAATATCATCATTCAAGACGTAAACCGGCCAGATCATTGCTTACGCCGGCCCGACCGCCTGGTCCGAACCAGATTTCCACTTAAGTCACGGCGGCCGATCGCCGGATTGGCGGCCGACCGCCACACGTAAACCGGTCGACCACCGAGACTGACAGATTCAGTAACTTTGACGAAAACGCTTGAAACTTCAAACCAAAAGCAACATTGCCAATTGTTTCATCATCCAAAGATCATGGGCATATCCCCATGATATTCACAATCTCCCTCTTGATGAACACATTGGCAATCTCTCAGAAAATGTGGTTTTGGGGTTTGAAAAGAAAATTACTCGACGTTTTCGCACAAAGGCACAACTTGGTCCATTAGCAAGAGAAAGCAATGGAAATGACCAAGCTGGCTTCAGAATAGCATAAGGAAGTGAGATAAGGCAAAAGAAAGCACAAAAGCTTCAATTTCCAAAGAATAGCCAAAAATCTCACTTAGGTCCATATGAAAGAACAATTGTTCTATTTGACCTTTGATCATTGTGAGTCTTCAAGAATTGCAATTCAAAATCATAAAAGGCAATAAGACCAAAAGAATGCAATTGAGATGCTCCCACTCACTATGATCACCAATTTTTTTTTTTTCAGAAAATCCATTTTCTCCCTATGACACTCCAAAAAGCTCTAAAACAACATTTTCACCAATCTTTCTCCCCCTTTGACAATGAATTCATCAAGGTGCATGGAAGAAGATAGAGCATGAATGTAATGGAATGGCTGCAATTTTGTAATTTTTCATTTTTTTTGTTTTGTTTTTAATTTGAGCAAAAAGGAGCCATGAAGATTATCCAAGAAGACTGTACAAGTATTACACCAAGCCATATTATGTGAACAAGCTATATTCAATCATGGCAAAATATGTATAGCATAGCTAAGGCCAAAATAGCAATAATCTGAGATTAAATGAATTGAAGACATGACGAGGTGCACAAGATCATAGTTTAACTAAAGATATCCAAAAATGAGTCAGGCCATGTCTATAAGCTAAATGGAGCCTAGAAACAGCAAATGAGTCAATTTTGAGCATTATGAATTCAGTTTTGAATCAATTTAATCAAGCATTTAGAATTTAGCACTTTGAGCACTTTGTTGAAAATGATTGGTTTTATCTTAGTAAAGCAAGTCCTGGACTAGGAGCTATCCACAACTGCCTCCTAAGCTTTAACCAATTGCCAATTTGTTTTCTTAGCACTGTGCTAGATCTCAAGCCTCACTACGACCATCCCAAGCAACAAAAGCTTAAGAGAATAGTCTGGGTCATCCAAAACTCCCCCTGAGTTCATGCCTAGTGCAATGGCAAGCCGTCTCATGAGAAAGAATTGGTGAGATCAATTTTTTCGCACAGAAAAAGCTCATTTTCATTTGCTTGACTTAAGAATTATCAAAGCTCAATTTAAAACTCAAAATAAGTTTAAGAATCAATTAAGCCTATATGACATGGCATAAATCATGAGAGGATCACTAAAGCAAAACTAGTGACAAGATCCAACAAGTCATATTATAATTTAGTTTGCTCACAGATAATAAAGCTAGCATGGCAAAAGCTAAGCTATACATAAAAAGCCACAAAAGAAGTCTAGCAAACTAGCACAAGACATGGCAGGGTATAAAGTATGAAATCATGTCATACATGGATAATAATCAAAGCTCCACAAGGTTATATTATAATGCAAGTTGCTGAATTGTAAAATGCATTATGATACAAATGAATGCAAAAAGAGCAAACTCCCCCTCAAAACAGGCCAAGAGGACTAACAACCCCCAACTCTCCCCGCAAAGAAGCAAAAGAGAAGAATCAAGAGCCTTGGTGAAGATATCCGCAACCTGCTGCTCAGACTCAACAAAGTGAAGCACAACATCACTCTTCTCAACATGGTCTCTAAGGAAATGATATCTAACGTCAATGTGCTTAGTCCTAGAATGTTGCACTGGGTTTTTGGCAATGTTTATGGCAGAAGTGTTGTCACAGAAAAGAGGAACACTGCCCAAAGATAACCCATAGTCCCGCAGAGTAGACAAGATCCAGAGAACCTGAGAGCAACTACTGGCTGCAGCTACATACTCGGCCTCGGCGAAGGATCGTGCAATGTAAGACTGTTTAGATGACCAAGAGATAAGAGATGTGCCTAAGAAATGACAAGTGCCGAAGTACTCTTCCTATCCACTCTACACCCAAAGAAAATCAGCATCGAAAAAAGCGCGAATGGAGAGAGCGAAGAAGAAGAATACCAAAGTCCAAAGTCAAGAGTGTCCTCAAGGTACTGAATATGCGACGACCGCTTGACGATGAGAAGCTCGAGGAAGCTCGAATCGAGCGCACAGACACACAACAAATCAGATGTCCTACTCGACGCTGTGAGGTAGAGGAGGAGCCAATCATGTCATGCGGTACTCTTCCGTCCACGGGCTCTCCATCCTCATCGTGGTCCAAAGACGGTGGTCGTGGCAATGGGAGTAGACATTGGCCTCATCGCTTCCCATATCGAAGCAATCAAGAAGGTCCTTTGTGTACTTACTTTGATGAATGAAGGTGCCTTCTTTCGCTTGCTTGACTTGAAGACCAAGGAAGAAGGTCAATTCGCCCATCATGCTCATCTCGAACTCCCCGCTCATAGAATCAAAATATGGACACCAAAGCATGAGAGGAACCACCGAATATAATGTCATCCACATAAATCAACCAACAAAAGTCACCGCCATGCCCGAGAGTGAACAAGGTTTTATCTACCATTCCCATTTTAAAATCATTTTTAAGCAAAAAAACTCTTAAGCCTATCATACCAACCTCTAGGGGCTTGCTTCAATCCATACAAGGCTTTAGAGAGTTTAAAAACATGGTTTGGGAACTTGAGATTTTCAAAACCAGGTGGTTGCTTGACAAAGACCTCTTCTTCTATGAAACCATTCAGGAAAGCACTTTTGACATCCATTTGAAATAGCTTGAAGCCCTTGGATGCCGCAAATGCTAGCAAAATACGAATGGCTTCCAATCTAGCTACTGGAGCAAAGGTCTCCTCAAAGTCTAAGCCCTCTACCTGGGAATACCCTTGAGCTACAAGTCTAGCCTTATTGCGAACTACCAACCCATCTTCACTTTGCTTATTTTTGAAAACCCATTTTGTTCCAATTACATTATGATTAGGTGGAGGTTCAACTAAGGTCCAGACTTTGTTTCTTTCAAAATTTTCAAGTTCTTCATGCATGGCATTGACCCAAGAGGCATCGAAAGAGCATGGGTGACATCTCGATTCAAAAGAAGCAACAAAAGCGAGAATGTGCATGAGAATCAGAGAATAAACCCGAGCGAGTGACTCGCTCATGTAGATCCCCAATCATCCGCTTCGGTGGATGCTGTCGCTGAATATGAAGAGGAGCTCTGGTGCAGTGGCCTCTACCTCATGGGTCAGGAGGTAGGAGCAGAGCCACTCGATCGCTCGGTGAAGGTAGGAAGAGGCGTTCATCCTGTCGGTGTAGTGGAAGCAGGCTCTCCAACCAAGTCGAAGGGACTTGAGGATGGATTGGGTCCTCATCCTCATAGTCATCATCGACTTAAGATGCTCTCGTAAACCTCTGTACTCAGATCATCGGGTCTAGTACCAGGACTAGCCTCATCAAAAGTGACTTTGCAAGTCTCAACAACTTTGTTAGTGTCAAAATTAAAAACACGATAGCCACGAGAATGAGCAGGATATCCTAGAAATATGCTATCAGAACATCTAGATTCAAATTTATCAAGGTTGCTATGTTTAAGAATAAAGCACTTGCAACCAAAAATCTTGAAATGAGAAACTTTGGGCTTATGACCAAATCTGAGCTCATAAGAAGTCTTACCAATCACAGATCTCAAGAAAACCCTATTGGAAATATAGCAAGCAGTAGAGATCGCCTCAGCCCAAAACCTCCTAGGTGTGGAATGCTCATCTAGCATAGTCCTGGCCATCTCTACAAGGGTCCTATTCTTCCTCTCTACAACACCATTCTGCTAGGGAACTCTAGGTGAAGAAAACTGGTGCTCAATACCCCTATCAGTGCAAAAGGTGGCAAAGGAAGAATTCTTGAATTTTGTCCCATTGTCACTCCTAATGGCCCTCAAAGCTCCAGGAAGCTCAACAGCAAGTCTAAGGACCAACTCTCTAAAGAAGCAAAAAGCCTCGTCCTTAGAAACTAGAAAATAAACCCATGAATATCTGGAGTAATCATCCACAATCACAAGCACATACCATTTCCCACCCACCGATCAACTCTAGAAGGACCAACAAGTTGTCTAAGTGCAAGAGTCGACCAGTCCATCACCATCACTAAGGTAAGAGGTGGATGGGAAGCGTAAACCATCTTACCATGTCTACTGTGGTGTGCACACAAGGTCTCTAACAGCCTTCAGCCTAGGCAAACCTCTAATGAAATCCCTGCTATTGACTCTAGTCAAGTGATCGAAGTCTATGTGTCCAAGCCTACGATGCCACAGTACAAGATCATGGGAGTCAGAAACTACAAGACACCTAGGGCTAGAAGCAGAAGAGATACTGAAATCAGCACAAAAGATCCTCTCAAACCTAGAGATCTTAAATACAAACTCACCGGAGGAATCTAGAACTCTACACTCACCACTCTTAAATCTCACCTCTAGACCCTCATCAAGTAGCTGAGAAACAGATAGCAGATTATACCTCAGCTTACTTACCAAAGCGACGTCCTTGAGCATAAATTTGTTGTTGACGCGCACTGTGCCCTTGGCTGTCACGGTCCTAGTAGAAGCATCCCCAAATGTGATCAATTCATTGCCGGATGCACGTGTGAGGGAGGAGAACCATCTAGAATCTCCAGTCATGTGTCGAGAACATCCAGAGTCAACAAGCCATATGTCCTCCTTCCTCGCACGACGGACCTACAAGGCACGAACAGGAAACATCTGTGCCTCAGTACTGGGGTTAGTGATAAAAGACTTGGGAATCCAGTACTGAGTCACACGATGCTTAGGCAAAACAAGAGAAGCAAAGAAGAAATGGTTAGGAGCAAAATCATAAGAATGCACACGAGAACCACCTAGACCTCTCCGAATCGACCTACCAAAAGGTCGGTACTCCCCCTGTCTAGATGCTACCCATGGTCTCTCCTCACGATATCCTAAACCAGAACGCTGTCTAGAGCCACCAAAGGAGTCAAAGAAGTCCTCTACGAACCTAGGCCTATGTCTAGTAGGAAAAACAGGCTGCCTGGCTCTAGAGACTACAGCAGGTGAAGAAACTCCTCTAATGGTTCTCAAGGTACTCATCCTCTCCTTCCTCTCAATCTTGGCTCTACGGAAGCAGAACTCAATAATGTGGCCATTCTTCTTGCAGAAGGTGCAATGGTACTTGACCTTTTGAAGGGTCTGACCTGATGAAGTAGAAGCACCTATCTTGCTAGAAGTGGTTTGGGCAAAACCAGCAGATTTAAAGACTATCTTGGATGGCTTAGGGGGTTCTACCTCAAACAGACCACTCTCAACAACTCTAACAACCTTAGGTGGATGGTTCTTGGTATGCTCTAGGGAATCAAATCCTAGGCCTCTATTATTCACAATCACCTTAGACTTGTCAAGAATCATGTTGAGGTTCTTCTTCCCACCAATAAATCTCTCAAGAGTCTCTTTAAGGTAGTCATTTTGTTTGGCTAGTTCATAACAAGAAGCACACTTATTTGACTTGCTAGCCCTATCAGATTTTTCCTTATAGTGAGCTACCTCGGCTTTCAAAGCCTCACAAGACACATAATAGTTATCTCTAATCTTATCCAACTGCTCTTTGAACTTAACTCTAAAAGCTTCTTGTATCTTATCTACATTGTGCCCAAGTTCAATACAAAGAGTACAAGAATCAGAATCAACAACTTTCTTGGAAGCAGTCATGGACATGGATTGTTCAATTTTAGCCTTTTCTTCTAGTGTCTTGTTTAAAGCATCATTCTCAAGTGTGAGTTTAACACGCTTTTCACATGAAGTAGTTTTAGAGTACGTAATCATTTCGACATCTCCTTCATTTTAATCTTATTTTTCTCACAATGAGAGCAGTGTGACTAGCATCAAATTTCATCAATTCTTTTGTAGCACTATCCAATTTTAGTTCAAGCAAAGCACAATTTGAACAAGGCAAAGGGATAGCATCAACAAGAGTCACATCTAAAGCAATGGCATTCATGCAAGGTGACTAGACTTGAGAGTTTCTAGTTCATCAAAAGCATCTTTCAATTGACTAGCAATAGAGGAATGAGCAGATTTCAGATTTGCTAGTTCATTAAGCAAGCTAGAGCAAGAATCACAATCATCAGCAGGATTAATGGATTTGAGCCTATCAACCTCTAAGTTCAAATCATCAATCATGGCATCCTGTTTTCTAATCATTTTTTCTTGCTTATACATCTTTTTTTTCAGCAAAAGCTAAAGCACGTTTCACATTCTCAAGTGAAGGACGTACCTCATCGGGATCGCTGAAAAGGTCGTTGTCGTTGGAGGAGTCGACATCATGGCTGTCTCTAGCCATGAAGCACATGCCAGTGAAGTCCTGGGCCTTCTTCTTGCCATGAGAGTCATCGTCGTCATCCTCCGTCTCCGAGTCCACATCGCTCATGTTCACACTCTCAAGAGCGGCAAGGACTTGGCTGACGAACTTACGATAGTTTGGCTTCTTGCCTTTCTTGTCTTTGGTTTGATGACGCCTCCGAGAGTCCTTCTTCTCCTTGCCCTTCAGCTTGGGGCACTTGGAGCGAATGTGGTTAAGCTCACCACACTCGAAACAAGTGACAGGGCCACCTCTCCTCCTGTTCCTCACTTTGTTGTAAACTCTCGAGAATTTGGTGGATAGGAGGGCTAAATCATCCTCAGGTAGCTTCTCTAGCTACTCATCGCTCAAAGAATGTAAAGCTGACAAAGAAAAGCCAGATGAGCAAAAATCAAAGGAATCAGTCGAGCTACCCTTAGATGGGTCGACCACCAAAGCCATCGGCTCTGTCTTGGGAGACGCGAGATAAAGTCAATCTCATGCGTCTTCAACCTCGAGTAGAGCTTATCCATGGTAAGCTCACTCATGACATTGTTGTCATTGATGGATGTGATCTTCATCCCCTGACCTTCACATCAAGAGCACCCAAAAGTCAAGTGCGTTCTCGACTCAAGAAAACAAGATCAACAAATACAAGATCATGAAGAATCTTGGAGAACCTCCCCACTCATCTAAAGACTCACCGTGCCTTTGCTCAATCTTTGAGTATTATTTCTTGAGCGGTTCTGTCTCACTTCCTTGATCGTGGTAGAACCCTCGTGGTAATCACAGAGAGTCCTCCAGATCTCATGAGCATACCTCAAATGAGCCACGCGCTCAAACTCAGATCGACTAAGACCTTGGATCAGAAAGTTTCGAGCCTTACTGTTAGCCTCAACATCTGGAGTGATCACATCGTCATTGGCTGGCACGACATATGGATTTTTGACCTTAAGTCAAATAGCGTGCCCTTGAGCCTCGATGTAGGCATGCATGCATGCCTTCCAGTAAGCAAAATCAACTCCATCGAAGACAGGTGGTTTGGTTGAATACTTGTCAGTCGCCATGGCTCCAAAGACCGGTTAAGATCTATGAGAAGAGCTAACCAGGCTCTGATACCAATTGTAGGACCGGAAAAGCGACTAGAGGGGGGTGAATAGGAGCATGAACCCTTTTTCACCTTAATTGAATTCAATACTAAATTCACTCCAATAGCTATAAAAGCTATGAAGATCAATATACAAGCACAGTGGAAGACATGTATTGAATCCAATCAAAACCCCGACGCAAAACACCCAAAATTACCAAAAACTCAAATCTCAAAGTGTTGGGCGGTCAGACCTCTCAAATTGGTGGTCTGACTTCTTTGCCTAGCGGTCAGACCGCTGATTTTGGCGGTCAGACCGCCCCTGACGATGAACAACAAAATCAGCCCAATCACCGAAAACCAAACGAAAATCGGTCTAACTTTTGATCTACACGGCCAAACTTGACCAAATTTGGAACACACCTTCCTAAAGATATTAGGAACCTATTCCAAGAAGAGATTGAGTAGATCCATGTCAAAGTTTTGACCTTTTTCTATTTTACCGAAGGAGGGTTCAAAACCGGGCAAAAACCAAAAACTTGATCCAAATCTTGCTCGTGGGAGATTGATGATCTAGATGATCCTAGATGTATTCCCACACATCATAGCAAGGTAAAAGAGGGCACGAAACAAACCAAAAACCACAGGATCAAGGAAGCACCCAAAATCATCAAAAGAGAAGGGAAGGCACATGAAGACTCATCTTTAAACAATCATCCATGGATTGATTCATGATTGGTTGTCTGGTTACGACCACTCCTCAAGGAGGGCAAAACTCAATCCATGAGCACACAACTCAACACATCTCCCTAGAACCCTAAGCCTCTTCTCTTTCTCCTAAGCCCTAAGACAAACTAGGGTTTACCATGAAGTGCTTCAAGTGGTCGCCTAATGCCCCTCTCTATTTATATGAGGCCTAGAGTTTCTAGAAGACTTAACCCTAATGGGCTCCCGTTAAGGCCCAATACAAACGGGTCACACACGCATGCATCCCAAAGCGTCGTCTTCACTTTTCTTGACCTAATCCACTTCTTGACGCACCGTCTTGCGCCGCGGGTTGGCATTAGGTCACCAAGGCGGTATTTGGTGAAATTACCAAAATACCCCTTCTCGATCTTATCCGAAGACCGAGTCCAAACTGCGCGAAACACATCCATGCTTCGCCACGTGTAGATTGATCCAGCGGCTCTCATCGTGTCGGTAAGTATCTCCCATCCGGTTCCCACCGGACCATCTTGGCACTTGCACCGACCCCCGCACCGCTTGATCAAACCAGTCGCACCGAACTGCCCGTTCGGTCATCCTTGTCCATTGTGCGCCATGCTTGAGTCACTCGACCTCACCCGGCATCCATGATCGTTCTGGACCTCAGCTCTCCAAGCTTAGTCCCGATCCTCCTTGCCGTTGACTATCGTTGACCTCAAGCCACCGCGACAAAGAATAGACAGTAAACACGAATCCGGAACAAGTTCTTCACAACTTGACCCACGTTAGCCAAAACATGCAATATGCAACACATATGCATTATCAACAAGGAAATGACCTATCCCAAAATCAATCCACAACTAATATCATCATTCAGCACATAAACCGGCCAGATCATTGCTCGCCGGCCCGACCGCCTCGGTCCGAACCAGATTTCCACTTTGTCACGGCCGGTCGATCGCGGATTGGCCGGTCTTACCGCCACACAGGCCGGTCTGACCGTCACACACAAACCGGTCTGACCGCCTGAGACCTGACAGATTCAGTAACTTTGACGAAAACGCTTGAAACTTCAAACCAAAAGCAACATTGTCAATTGTTTCATCATCCTTAGATCATAGGCATATCCCCATGATATCCACACTTCTGATGCTTGAACTTTTATTTGGCCGGTCGGCTCTTGTATCGTAAACTATGTAATCACTTAAGTTTATGTACCATATTTGTTTCATGTTGTATGCAATTGTGTACGGATATGTATGTCAATGTTGTAGATGTGTGTATTGGCCACTGATCATGGAATTATTACGATATGTATACGAGAATTTTAGGTATTCAATGCTTGGAGTCCCACAAATACAATACCCACCCGATTTAGTACAATATACAAACAATCTTGGTCTCCTGTTCCTCATCCTATGGCTATGGGAGCTACTGCATGTTACTGTAGCAGGTGCGGTGGCTCCACAATCTGCGTCCCTCGTTTGGTGCTTCCGCTATGTCTAGATTGAGAGAGAGCAGAGATGGCGTTAAGTATGTGGATACCTTCCTCCAATCTAGTAATTTTGAGGTGTAAGTACATGAGGTTGGAAAAGCAGCCCCATCCACACAGCAACCTTAGGAAGGCTGTAGCTTGTCAGTTTCCTGGTTCGACGTCTACCAAGATCTGGAATTTTGGAAGAGAGAAGCGGGGAATCATCAAAGAATCAAGGGTGAGGTGGTTCTCATCGGTGTATTCAATAACATGAAGATAAAGGAGGCTGTGTCTGCCCAACTCACGCAGAGAACTGACCGCGTTTCCCTGTATAATCTGCCTTCGTCACTACACATCTCTTTGAAGCTCACTTCTATGGTAAGCTTCCTCAGTTTGGTCAGGCGACCAAGCTCCTTCACAAATTTTGTTGAGTAGAATGGGATGCAGATATATAAGTTTTCCTCCAGAGCTTGCATCTTCCCAATCCCATGCGGAAGTTTCACTTCCCTTCCCACAAGTAGACGCACCAGGTTTCCTAGTCGAACAACGGATCCTGGCAATTTTGTTATTCCAGACTGATGTACATCTAGCATTTCCAGAAGCTGCAAGTTCCCAGTTCAGTCAGGCAGTTGAGTGATTATGTTAGAAGAAAGCCTTAAATATCTCAACTGAAACATACTTACTATACATTCAATATGGTGATTGCACATAAGGATGCCGAAAGACAACAAGTCGAACGGACTTGAGACTGGTTTCTTATGGTTGTCAGCTTTGCTGCATCTTCTAGATTATAAGACTGCACAGACAACTGACGAATCTTGTTTGCCAATAATATAGTCTCACTTGTATCTGACACAGTCGCAAAATTCTCATCGGTTGACATAGATATGATAAGGTCAAGCACCAAATCATGGACTCGCGACAGCCTTCTGCCCTACCATCACACTGAATATCTACAGGTTGGATCAAGCTCCTGTTGATAAGATCATTGAAGTAGCTCTCTCTCACTAACCTGGTCCACTCTTTTCCCAGTCTCTTGAGTAACAAATCCTTCAGCGATCCATTTCCACACCAAATCTTCACTATCAATCTTACAGTCCTCTGGATATATACTTAACAAGCATGCCTTCAAATGAGGAGGAAGATCATAAAAACTAAGCAACAAAATCCTTCTCATGCCATCTAAAGTTTGACTACTTTCAAGTTCAGAACCAATAGAATCATGAACCAACTCCCACTCCTCCTTTCTGTCTGATTTGCAAGCCAACAAACCAGAGATACTAAGTACAGCCAATGGCAAACCACCGCACTTTTTTAGGATAGCATTTGAAACTTCTTCCAAATGTTAAGGACAACTAAACTCGGAGTGAAAAATTCTTCTGAAAAAATAGCCTTCGAGAGTCACGATGACTTAGTGGTTCGATGTTGTAAACATGATCATGAAGGCTAGCAGAACAATGCCTTTGTGGATATCAAGAGGATATGTTCATGATATTATGATGATGATATAATTGGCCATGGTGGCGATGGTTTGTCGACATACGCATTTTCAACAAATTTCATAGAGTTGATAGGTTCAGACGGTCAGACTGGCTAGGGTGGCTGTTTGACAGGTCACAACAGGCGGTCAGGCCGGCCCATGGATAGGCCAAAGGGCCAGCGGTCAGACCGACCCATGAGCGGCGGTTTGACCTGCCAAAAGTTCATTTTTCGAGTTTTGAGTTAGGCCAAAAATAGAGGTGTGGGCAAGAAAGAGGTTTCTTCTGCACTTAGTCTCATAATTTTTGGAGTTTCGAGTCAAAAGTTCTATTCGTTTTAAATTTTCAGAGAAGGTGCATATTTTCAGAGAGAAAATTTTGGCTAAGTCCCTCTGCTGGCGGTCAAACTGGCCAGGGGGCGGTTAGGCCGGACATGAGTGGCGGTCTGACTGGTTTTGCCTTGTTCGTTGGCCGACAAGGCGGTGATGATCATGGGCGAGGTCGATTTCATGGGTTTTAGTGCATATGTATTGTATGATGCATGTTTTGACTAACGTGAGTCAAGTTGCAAAGAACTTGTGTCCAGAATCGATTTCTTAGTCTATTGTTGCACAAGAGGCTTGGAGGTCAACGATGGTCAACGACGAGGATGATCGGGACTAGGGTTGGAGAGTTGAGGTCCAAAACGATCAAGGATGTCGGGTAAAGTCATTGGACTCAAGCATGTCGCAAAATGGACAAGGATGACCGAATGGGAAGTTCGATGCGACGGGTTGCATCAAGTGGCGTGGGGGTCGGTGCAAGTGCCATGGTGGTTTCGGTGAGAGCCGGATGGGAGGGACTTACCGATATGAAGAGAATCATTGATCAACCTACACATGACGAAGCATGTGATTGCTTCATGAAGATTAGACTCGATCTTTGGGGAAGGACTGAGAAGGAGTATTTTGGTAACTTCACCAAAATACCGCCTTTATACCCTTTGCCTAAACCGCGGTGCAAGATGGCGCAATGAGAGGCGATTTAGGTCAAGTGAAGATAAAGATCACGAAGAAACGGATTCGGGAAGCCCGGTTCGTCATTCGCTTTGAGAAGCGCGTGTGAGTGTAGACCTATTTGTGTGTAGACTTAACGGATGTCCGTTAGGGTCTTCTATCAACCTAGCCTCCACTATAAAAGAGAATATTCAGATGTGAAGTTCCCAAGTCCTTCGAAAAGAAAACCCCTAATTGGTGATTTGGGGTCTTTGGAGTAGTTGAGGCTAGGGTTTGTGAGAGATGGATTGATTGAGTGCTTAAGTGTTGAGCTTTTGTCCCCCATGATGGAGTGGCTATAAACCAACATCCTTCTCAAATCAATCCAAGCAAAGTTTTCTCAAGATGAGTTTCTTGTTGTTCTTACTCTCTTTTTTATGAAGTTTAGGGTTTTGATGTTCCTTTGGTTTTCTTGTGGTTTTTTGTTGTGATCTTACTTGCTGGAACATGTGGAAATGCATCTAGGATCATCTTGATCTTCATTTATCCACAAGCATGTTTTTGGATCAAAATTTGAATCTCCTGAGTTTTTGTGCCCTATTGTCCTCATCCAAGAAATTAATGGAACCTTGGCCTCGATCTTCCCGATCGTTGATTGGAATAGGTTCCTGGCCTTCTTGATGAGCTATGATAGAAATTTGAGAAGATTTAGATAACAGAATCGAAAGTTGAATCATTTTGTGATCTTCTTGGACCGCTCCTCGAGCTGCTCCCAAGCCACAGCGGTCATACCGGCCTGCCAGGCGGTCAGACCGGCTTAGTTCTGTGTAAGGTGATTTATGTGTTCTTGTCTCGGGGTTTGTCGGTTTCAACGCAATATACTTCCACTGTGATTGTATTCTGATCTTCATAGCTCTCATAGCTATCGAGGAGAAGAAATAGTTGAAATCGATCGAGGGTCGGAAAAGAGTGTAGCACCTATTCACACCCCCTCTGGTCGTCGTTTCGGTTCGACGGTGTTAGCTACTTCAATCATGCGGATAGTTGCAATTTGTATGCTACCAAGATTATTTTCTGGAAAAGCAGACTTCGTGAGTTTCCATGCTTGTATGCTCCAAATATCATCAATAATGACCAGGAACCTGTACATATTTATGAAACAATTTATTATCAGAATTACCACACAAATTTGTCATAGCTTGCGGCCGGCATATGATGTCTGCATAAAGTTTCTTAGAAGTGTACTTACAATATATTTTACTATGATTTATCACGTTAAAGTTTAGTCTATAAGATTGGCAAAGGTACCGAGCATTTCTAACGAATCGAAGAAACACTTCCATCAAACTTAAGTTCACCTTTATATACTGGCCTCCAGAGTCCAGCCCCTTCACAACTAATATTTTTAAAAGGTTTGTGGGATTACTATATAACAACAACCTTTGCATCCTAAGAAACGCTTGGAAGATCCATCAAAAGTTTGATCATAAGCACTGACCGACATATATTGAACAAAACAAATTCAAGAGGGAAACCCTAGTACGAAGCTATGAACTCGTTGATTATTCGACCATGAATTCTTTCTGAGACCACTCAGAAGAATTTCCTTGGTTAACCAGCATGGTGGAAATTTCAAAATGGAAAGCATGTGCTTATCTAAGATGGAAATGCACTTATGGTGCAGAGGCCCTATTTCTCAGTCTTGTTCCCTACGTATTCGCAAACTTTTAGTATGGTAATTCTAATGCAACCATTTGATTTTTCAGACATGTCATCAAGCTTTCATCATCAACTGAACTATATATTCCGATAAAGTAAACTATATATTCAGATTTTTTTACTTACGTACCTTCGATCTTTGAGATATTCTCTAAGCTTTTCGATGAGTTGTTTCTCATCATAGGATGACATGTCACCGGTGCTCCCCACTCTAGAAATCATGTCTGTCGAAATCTTCTTCATTCTAAGTCTTTGGGACACAGTCACGCCGATACAGATGCCTTGCACTCAAATTGGTCCTTGATTTTCTCACACACTTGGTTAGCACGTGTAGTCTTGCCAAGACCTCTAAATCCCACATTAGAAACACCTTTGAGTTGCTGTGTGGCCGAGCAGTTCTCTACCTTGATCCAGGAATGCCGGATCTTCACGGTGTTGGATTGTGATAATTTAGATCCGTACAACCTGACGAACGATGACGCTAACCACTGTCTCAATTACAGCAACCTACAACACTCAAATTCATCCTACCACACGCTTCGATACTCGTCTACTCGACCATGTGAAGTAGACATGTTGTTGCTCCTGCAAAACATAAGGAATCATAAGAACAACGGATAGAAAATGCCTAATTCCACTATCTAGTTGCAATAGTGTATCATACGTAGGAGAAAAAAAGCATATATCTCTCAGAAAATAATAGATTGATATTTATGGTCTAATGACCCAAAGAGTACATCTGAAAAAAAATATAGGCCAAGGGCCAACTAGGGACTAGGAGAGATCGATCACTGCTCGGTTCCTTCGAGACACACACACACAGACAAAAATTTCTAAACTTGGTTCGGACTCACCTAACTTAATAAGTTACAACCAACTCGAATTCGAGTTCGATGTCGTTCGTGCAATAACACTCCAACGGTAGTGTAGTATCACTCCGTCTGGCGTGCAGTAACACTTCGGCTGATGTGCAATAACACTACGGTTGGCGTGTAGTGATACTCCGGCAGTAGAGTAGTACCGCTCCCGTTCTCCCTCTCCTCATATCTTTTCTTTCCTTGTTCGTGTGGCTGTCAAATCAGTGTGAAACAAGAAAAGGAAACCTTCTCAACCTTTTAAAAGTGATGGTATAGTTGGATATCATCAACAAGTGTCTTGCAATCCACAAACTCCTTATGTTTGCCAACTCTCACGCATCGCCCGGGTCAGCTTGTGCACATGCAATGAAATTGCCATAACTTTTTGTAGAAAGTTCCAAATCACTTGTCATTTGATGTGCTAAAAAATAGACTTGATTATATTTCCAAATATGTATGTGTTTCTCACTAGAACTCTTTGAATTGGCACAAATATCTTCATGAACTTGACATACAGAACAACGCACCACATGTCGAGTAAAACATGATTGATTTTTAGTTCACTCCTTCGGACGAAACAAACACATGCACCAACTAGTTCTCTTTATTTTCTTGATACATATCATGCACTCCCCTTCCCCTAGTGGCGCCACTACCTCCCATACCCCCCACTGGGCACACGCATTGGGTATGCACGACTTGGTCTCAACATGCTCTCTCTTGAATTTGAAAACATATATAGCATGCACATTAGGTAGTAACCAATTCCCATTAATTTCATGTATAACTTTAGTGAGGAAGGACTTCAACTCTAGTTATAGCTTTTTAGCTTGTAGTGGTTGGACATGTTGTTCTAATGCATTGGGTGTGCTAGTATTGATTGAGCTAACAACATGAGAAGTTGTAGCATCGGGGATGTCCTCATCATCCTCCCTTTCTTCAAGAAAAGCCCTCCTCGGCTTTTGATAACTTGAAAGTGTACTAAACAAATAGAACAATGTATATGCATTTGTCATCTGCTTTAACAACCCTTTTGTTTTGCACATCATGATTAACACAACAACAACCATTGGACGCAAAAGCATCACTTAGAATCATATAATTCTCATTCACATCATTCCCCCTCACGTCGAGAAAGGTCGACCTTGACTTTTTAAAGCCTACGTACAAGTTATTAATGGACAGTCCCAAATCAAGTTTCAAATTGCACAACTCACTCATATGATCATATTTCACCTTCTCAACATCAAATCCTTGTAAACTGGACGAGAAAATTTTTAGTGCCTTTCATGCTTCAACTGTGCTACTCTAATTACTTATACATGTAAGAGATGAACAAGTAGGCATCATATTTCATTCTAAACAGTGGACACTGTTATTTAAACTCATCTCAAAGTGATGATGGCACTGCTCAAAAGATGGTTTGAGCAAAACATGTAATTGCAAATCATCAAGCTTATCACAGATAATACATATTCGATAAACATTAAACTTGTTATCTACACTATAATCTCCAATAAAAATGAACTCATAATTATAGGCATAGCTAGTAACTAGTGGTTTTAAAATAATAGAGTACGTACAAAAAAATTTATAGGCCAAGGGGCAACTAGATAGCTCTATAGGCTTATCGAACATGATATATTACAAAGAATCATCAGGTGATATTCTAGTAAGAACATTAATCAACTCCACATCATGCAAATTAAGCTCGTTAAATTCAGAACATGGAATCAATCAATTCACCTTTTCTTGACAAACAATCAATTCAACGCTAATATTTTTAACTTGATCGACCTCCTTAGTTGATGTAGGTGTTGTAGGTGTCGTATCTTCATGATGTAACCATGGGGAAGCAAGCATTCCCTCTCCAACTGTGGTTATCTCCTTATCTTTCTCTTCCAGCGGTGAGGGTTCTTGAACGTTCAACTCCTCGTCTTCATTATTAACTTGCATAATGTGAGAAACAACACTAGAACTAGAGAGTAAGTTGTTAGTTTCATAAATAGCCTCACTTGGCCTATTATCTACCTCGCTCTTTTCTGTTGATGTGTCTCACACTCAATTTGGATGCTCTCAACCTCGCATATGGTGGAATCACACAACTCGCTCTTTTTATCACTTTCATTCAATTTGGCTATGTGGCTCTCATCCTCACATGGGTTTTAATGCATCTCATCCTCCATGAACTATGGACCAGCAATGGAGCAACTACTATCAACCACAATTTCATCATGTGCTGCATGACAGGACAACACTTCATGACTCCTCGGTCGAAGTCCCATGCCTGACCATCTCCTTGATCTCTCTTCGATGCTCCATTGGTGACACAAGAGCACTTTGTATGCAGAAATTAGAAACAACCACATGAGGGTGTCTCTTCTATGACTAGAGCTTCCTCTTCTTCTCATTAAACTAAATGTGTGACCTCCTTTGGTGACACAACAACAGGGGCCTCTCTCTAATCAGTTTTAGGTATCATAAGAGAAAACCTAGCTGATGTATGTCATAGGGATGGCCCACCGGCTTCACCGACCTACCGAAGACTAAAAGTAAAGGCACCGGTAACATCCTAAGTTTTGGAATTTATTTGAAGCTTTAAAAACAAAAATAACCATTTGAATTTTCTTGTTTAAGTTAAAGCATAATTTGAATTTTCATAAATCAAAACAATTTAATATGATTAATTTAAACCTTAATTAAATTAAAAGTTTTTTTATTTGGGTTCCTTGAGTTTTAGAGTATTTTCTAGAATTTTATAGGAATTTTTGGAATTTATTTGCTATTTCCTTGAGCTCGATTTGCTTTAATCCTTTTTCTGAAATTTGGAAATCAATTCTTATTCCATATTTTCTTTGGGCTAATTTCCTTTTGCATCGGCCCATTGCTTTAATCTCTTTTCCTCTCTCGCGCCAAGCCCAGCTCGCCTTGCCTCCTCTCTGTATCGGGTGGTCTCCGCCCATCAGCTTAGCCTCCCTTCATCCTTTCCTCCTTGTGCCCGTCACCCTGTCTGTGTCCGTATCAAACACGTTGTCGCCGTCGGCCTCATCTCCAATCCTCCCTTCCTGGCACTATATAAGTGCAGCACCCGTGTCAAAAATTCTGCCACGTCATCCTCTCCCGAAACCCCAAAGCGCAAGCCTAGGGTTCACCTCTATCTCGCTGGATTTCATCGATAAGCCGCCTCCGCCGAAGGTCGTCCTCGTCGTATTGTGCCGCTATCATTGCTCCTCCACCGCCTTTGACCCCACTATTGACTTCACCTCGCCACGTTCTAACAAGTGCCTACCTCTTCGTCCCCAGGAGCTCATCGAGTCGTCATCACCACCATCTCCTCCAACTCTAGCCGTGCCGCCCCATTCCGATCTCCATCTCCGGTGAGGTTCTCGCCGTCTTGAGTGCGTCACCACATGTCCCCCACTATTCTCTTCCAATCACCACCTCTATTTTGTTCTATCAATCGCCATACCACCCCGTCGCCGCCGCATCTTCATCCTTGACTTTGGTCACCGTCGTGTCACCACTGGGTTGTCCTCCATCCATCCCAAGCCACCCGGTGTGATCTTCGTCTCCCCACTGAGCCGGTGCTCCTCTCCATTCCCTTCGGGCGCCGCTGTCACCGTAGCCGCCGTGAGCCTAAGACTCCCTTCCGTCGCCGTCACCACCGCCTCACTGCCTCCCTCGCCGCACTGCCACCTCCCTTAGTTTCCCCGTACTGCTGGGAATCCATTTTGCTAGTTGGCCACCACTCCCTCGTCGTCGTGCGCCAACGTCGCAAGCCAAATCCTCTGCTTTCGTTTCCCTATGCTAGCCCCTCTCTCTTACATGTGGGCCCATTGTCAGATCCTCTCTATGCTCCTTTCTCTCTTACCCATTGGTCCCACATCATTCTATGATTTCATCTCTCTCTCTCTCTCTCACTTGCAGGTGGACCCCACTTGTAAGTTTCAAATTCTTTTTATTTTTATTTTTAGCCTAAGGAATATTCTCTGAATATTCTTTTATCTCTCTTTTTCCTTTCCAGCAAATCTTCTGAGAGTCTGTTCTCATCCGTTCAAACTCCGATTCAGTCCATTCAAATTTCTAAATTCATATAAAATCAAGCTCTTCATTTTAGAGTTGTTTTTAATGTTTTTGAATTTTTTAAATTTTATTTGAATTTATTTGTATTTCGCATGTTGTTTTCTTTCTCGTTACATCATCTGTTTCACGGAGCAGGAGAAGAAGCAAACATTGAAGATCCAAGTGTGGTAACTGAGCAAAGCCAAAGCCAAGGCAAGTTGTAGTCCTATGATCATATTGAACATATTATTTTAAAAGTATATTATTTTATATCAATTGCATGCTATCTTTATATCAATTGTTTTGGGATTAGTTAATTACCTATTTGTCATTATGTCTCCATTGAACTTTTGAATGCCATGAATCACTTGTCACCACAGCATGGTTAATTTTAGTTGGACATGTTTGTATCACCAACATGGGTATCGTACAGGTGCTTACTCATGCTTAGTTACGATGGGCTCATGATTACATGTACAATAATGTTAAATTTGACTTAATAAGATATGGAATTGTGGCGGGTAGTCACTGTTGTTAAAATTTGTGTACCATGACGGGGTATGTCATTGGACTTGGTTGAACAAAAATAATTTTTGCTCGAGCGAGCGATCGTGAAGTAAAGAGGGTGCGGTTAGCACATTGTGGGATGTGGTAGACTCGCTTGAGTAACTTGTCAAGGACTTAATCTTGTGCGCTATTAAACTGTGCCCTTATCGAACAACCACATGTCCAGTATGGGATGGACCTGGCTAACTAATTAGCAATATTTTAATTTCGGTTTTGTCTTGGAAGTGTGCGTTGCGGGATATACGTATACTCACAATGGCGCAAGAGGGGGGCCATGTCTAGTCGGTGAGACATTCAGTGTTGAAACCTTAGGGCCTGTTTGGTACAGCTCCAACTCCTAGCTTCGTAGTTGGAGTTTGTGGAGCTGTGCCAAATGGGGTTGCTCCATAATTTTTTTGAAGTTGGAGCAACCAGGAGCAGAGCAACCTGTAGTGCAAATTTTGGGAGCGGGTAGAACCTTGCTCCAATTGAGAAGCTGCGGACCAACAAAACAAAATACCACTAGAAGTTTAAGGTAATTACCCACAATTTGCCACTGATATACCCCCACCCATTCCCCCCCACCCGTTCGCATCCCCATGCGCAGCCCAGAGCCCCCCGCCCCCCCCGAGCCCCCCGAGGCCCCCTCCTCCCCGGCGCCGCCTCCCCTTCTCCTCCCCACGCCCAAGCCCTCCTCCTCCTCCCACGCCGCCCTTCCTCTTCCTCCAGCCACCCCACCTCCTCCTCAGCACCAGCTCCACCTCCTCCCACACGGCGTCGCCTTCCTCCCCACTCGCCACCGCCCTTCTCCTCCCCACACAAAGACGTGGTCGCCCCGAGCCCAAGAACCCGTCAGAGAGAAACCCTAGAGAGGAGAGAAGAGGCGGCGGCGACCAGGGCGACGCCCCTCCCCCGGCGACGACCACCTCCCCAGCGGCGACACCCTCGCCCCCAATCCCCTCGTCGCCAGATCCCTCGCCCCTAGATCCCCTCGCTGCCAGAACCCCTCACCGCCCCCAGATCCCCTCGTTGCCAATCTCACTTGATGTGTTCACAATCAGAATCATAGATTCTCGTATGGGGAGCCAATGACAGTAGAATCTACTACACAAGATATCTGTGACTTGGCTCTGCACTTTGGTGAAGGTGATGAAGAGTCAATGGTGAGCCTCTTTTACTCTTGTTGTTGTAACACAGTGAAAACAAATCTTGCACACCTGCAGAAGATGAGAAACGAGATTATCTGAAAATAGTGAAGTCATGTAACTAATGCTCAAGAGTTGTCCTAATTTCCATTTCCATCATCCTTTTGGTTCTTTTTTTCTCAATTTAAGTCCATGTGATAAAGATCATCATATTTAACTGCTGAGCTTTTTGATCTGCCCTGTATAGCTAGTTACTTTTCTTTCAAGATTCAATCTGTTTTTACATCCTGTAAGTTGGCATGATATTGGCTTGTACTCAGTCAGAGTTGATATCTGAAAACCTGGCTTATCAAAGAGGAGTTTATTGCCCATGGTTCTATAGGTTATATATTTCATCCATATGTTTTATCTCTAGTTTTGCATTAGAAAAGCGGTTATGTCCCTGCTTCCTGATAAGTGACAACTATTGTGTATTTCATGTTTGCTGAGGTTGTTGATTATTCAGTAGTGATAAGTATTTTGTTCAGGTCATGCACTTGAAACAGCTCCTTCCTTTTTTATGCTTTGCTTACTCTGCAATCATGGCATATTTATCTGTCAATGTTGTGAGACAAGCATTACATAATTCTTTTTGTCATAATCGGTTTACAAAGCTTAATCGGACTTTGCTTCTAATAATTCATGGATCAATTCTCGTGTGTTGCGTGTACTACATCGACCCATCTGGGACCTTCGCAATGCAACGCCAAGGCAATTGGATCGGGCTCTGAAGTAGCTGATAGCTCATTACAAGCCAATATCATTTGCCATCTACCACCTCTACACCCCTGCAGAGGTTGAAGCTGTCATCGCACGTTTGTGAAACATTTGCCAGCCTCTCATGTTATTTCCATTAGACCTAAGACAACAACATTGTATGAACTTCTTGATGTGGGGGGTGTCTGTCGATTGTTGTCATGGCTATCATGTTCTGTTAACAATGATAATGGCCACTAGGATTTACTGCACCTCATAGTCTGATTCACAGCCCGATCATCTGTTTGTTTCCAGTAGTATTAAGACCATGTACTGAAAAAAAACACATTATTTCAAGATTTGGTTGTAATGTTTGGATTGTTGGTGCAAGTTAATCAATGATCTTGATGCGACGTTTTCTGAAGCTGCTACTGTTTTTTAGCTTTTGACACAGCATCTTCTGTTGCTTTTCATTCATCAATTGTTTTGGTTCTCTGAACGTGCCAGGAGAAATGAGTGGATGTTTTGTCTGACGGCCAGAACTTCGTTTTGATGGTTAGAAACCTGAATCATACACGAAATAGAAAACCAAGATGCTGCTCAGCTGCTAGTACTTCAAAGGAGGCTACATCTATTTGTCTATTTGTCTACTGTGCTCTTTTATGGAAAACCACGAATGAGATATTCACAATTCTTTTCACGAATGATTATTTCCCCCCAAGCAGACTTGTATACGCTGATTGACAGTAGTTTGATCCAACGGCTTTGCAAATCCGCCTAATCCAACGGTTAATCTTGGTGTTAGTCAGCCCAAATACAAAGTAAACAGTAAAAAATCTGATAAATATACAAGTCAAAAAACCAAGGTTACTCTTGTCTTTTTACATGAATCATTCTCGTTCATGGAGTGGGAGTTGGCTTCCTAACCAAACACCTCCTCAGACTGCTCCAACTTCTCAGGGGAGTGGATCCAAGACTGAAGCTGGAGTTGGAGCTGCTAAAACCTAGAGCGGAGCTATACCAAACAGAGCCTTAGTAGGCGTAATTGGGTTAAGAAGGAGCTTTGTAAAGGCCTTGTGATGATCACTTAGTCGCACACCTAAGGAAGTGTGGTCAAACACTTTGAATTGATTTATCTCTTGTGGGTAAAGCTGTTCTGTATAGTTAAAACTGTTTAAACAACCATGTCCATGGTCATAGACGTGCTCGGGGATTTCACACGAGAGGTAGAGTTTCTTTATAAAAATGTGTAGGAGTGTGAATGGGAATTTCACTTGATGAATATATTGTTCGTTTGGTGAATGGGTAATTCACTTGGTGGTTTGTGTTGGTTGGTGAATGGGGAATTGACATGGTGGTTTGATTGGGAAGTGAATAGGAAGTTCACTAGTTGCTTCAAAGTAATTGTTTATTTATTTATTATTCTTCTCAATTACGTATTTCAATATATTTATTGTATTTATCGTAAATATTGCTTTCTGCTAAAGAACCATACAACTAATCCTTTGTTCAAGACTTGTATGAATATTAATTGCATACTATTTCTCTACGACTTGTTGAGTACTTTATGTACTCACGACTTCAAAATTTGCTGCTCAGTTGAAGAATATCAAGTTGCTCAAGAATTCTTTGAGAACATGTTGATTAGCCTTTCTAAGTTTTTTCGTTCTACTGTAAGAGTTTATTTGTTTCTTTAGCTCTGCATGTCAAGTTAAGTAAACATTAACCATAAGGTCTAGTTATTATTACTATTTTTATTTTGAGATCTTTTTAGATAAATCGATAAATGGATGGTATTTCATCGATGTTTCTTGTGTGAACTAGCTACTGATCTGGGACTAGTTCAGAATACACAGTGTGTTTCAGATGTGTAAATCCGAGTCCCAACAGAAGTGGTATCAGAGCCATATCGACTGTAGAACGCAACTTTAGTTAGCATGGTCATCTTAGCGAAAAGCTTCAAAACTTATTTTCTAAATCAAATCAACTTAATTTGACTTAAGTGGTTGTTCTTTTCTCATCTATTCTATTTCTTTTCTCATCTCAGTCTATTCTATTCTATTCTTTTCTCATCTTGTTCTAGAAATCTTGTTCCTTATTTTTGCTAAATTTTGTTTTATAATCTTAAATTGACTTTCTCGCCTCATAAATTTCTCTAGTTCGAAAGAGAGGAGTCGAATCACCAGCAATCATCAAGAGTATCTTCATCACTTTGTTCCGACTATTCATCCGGAGTCTCCACTAGCAGTTCGCAACTCGTGGGTGTTCTACAGCAATTCAGAGCAAGAGTTTGAAGAGCCTTTGTTCTCTAGTCCAGAGTGGGAGCCGTCAGATTAGAGTCTTTAGTAGTGTCGTTAGATCGCTGATGCAACAGGTTTTATTTGAGTTGTGTGTAAGTAAGAGCTGCAGTTTTGCTGTCAAGCATTATGTTACAGCCACATTAAGGCTTTAATTTGAAGTTTTTTTTAGCATTTCAGCTATGTCTTCTTTTTCTTTTGTCCTTGGGTAAAATCTATTTTCCCTAATTAAGGTGTCTCTATCTTCTTTATTTTGTTCTATCTTGTCTATTGTGCTATTCCCTCTCATCTATATTGCTTCTCTATCTTACCTATTAAACCTGTGGAGAATCATTGCAGATGGTTGACACTCATAACACATCAAGATGTACTCAGTCGAATGATGCCAATGTCAATGCTAGTAGACAGTCACCAGTACCTTGAGTCGTACATCCAAACATGGGACAATTTCTAGCAGCTCAGACTCAAGTCATGAATGCAATGATGCAAAATATGAATAGTATAATGACTCAGCAAAATCAGACCATCGCTGCAATAGTCAATTTGTTGAACCAGAATAATCAAGCAACAGTTGTTCCGTCGCTGATTCATCAACATTCCAAGTTATCAAAGTACATGATAACTCGTCCGCCTAGGTTTTCTCATTCGTCGGAACCTTTGAAACCAAAAGATTGGCTACGATCTGTTGAGAAAGAGCTCGCCATTGCCCAATGCAATGATCGTGAGAAAGTTCTTTATGTTTCACATCAGCTGAAAGGTACAACCACAGAATGGTGGGAGAACTATACACATGAGAATTCACAAGCTATTACTTGGAAAGAATTTTCAGCAGCTTTTCGTCAAGCGCATGTTCCAGTTGGTATAGTGGAAATGAAGAAGAATGAATTTTGTGATCTACAGCAAGGAAATATGTCATTGAGTGAGTATCTCAACAAGTTCATTAAACTTTCTCGCTATACTCCAGAAGATGTTGCCAAAGATAATGCATGTCAGAAGTGATTCAAGCATGGACTTAATCCTAGTCTGAAATTGTAAGTTGTGGGAAATGATTGTGTGGATTTTCAGCATACGGTGGATAAAGCCGTACTTATAGAAGATTCTTGTCGTGAGTTGGATGAGTCTCGCAAAATAAAAATGATACAACATGGAGTTCATCAGAATCATCTACAGATAGCCAGAACCAATGCTCAGCAGCCTGTTCATTACAGTAATTCATATACCGTATTTAGAACCCCTACACCAGTATCTCACCTAGTGAACTCAGAAATTCACAATGTCAATAACAACAACAATCATCAAACCTCAGAGGACCAACAATCTAGTTGCAGGAGTTAAACATTTTAACTACCATGAGATAGGTAACTATGCCAACGAGAGTCCGCAGAAGCAATGGCCGACACCAATTCCTTTCAATTTGAGAGCTACACCAGCCAGAACTTCTTTGCCAGGAGCAAGAAGAGGAATGCCTCAGACTCCAAGTCAAGCTACCAGGACTCCATCAACTTCAGTAAGAGGATGGCTGAATTACGTCACTATAGAAGACGTTCAAATACTTCAGAACATCATTTCGGGTAAGTCTTTAAGTTAGCCCAGCATTAGTTGCAGCTTTGTTTCACTCATAAGAGAATTTTTTTTTTGGAAGAGTGAGCAAGGTTTGGTTTTGAACCTATTCTTTAGTCATCCCGAATCTCAGAGACGAGATTCCTTTTAAGGGGGGTAGATTTGCGACATCCAAAGTTTTGGATTTTATTTCAAACTTTAAAAACAAAAATAACCATTTGAATTTTCTTGTTT
Organism: Phyllostachys edulis; assembly: GCA_036346405.1. Taxonomy (NCBI): domain Eukaryota; kingdom Viridiplantae; phylum Streptophyta; class Magnoliopsida; order Poales; family Poaceae; genus Phyllostachys; species Phyllostachys edulis. The sequence goes on along the minus strand of CM070546.1, from coordinate 63,967,734 downwards.
AAGTTAAAGCTTAATTTAAATTTTAAAAAATCAAAACAATTTAATATGACTAATTTAAACTTTAATTAAATTAAAAGTTGTTTTATTTGGGTTCCTTGAGTTCTAGAGTATTTTCTGGAATTTTATAGGAATTTTTGGAATTTATTTTCTATTACCTTGAGCTCGGTTTGTTTGAATCTTTTTCTAAAATTCGGAAATCAATTCTTATTCCAGATTTTCTTTGGGATGATTTCCTTTTGCTTTGGCCCATCTCTTTTTCCTTTCGGCCCATTCCTTTTCTCCTTTTTCCAGTCGGCCTGTTTCTCTTTTCCTCTCCCGCGCCAAGCCCAACTCGCGTTGCCTCCGCTCTCTATCAGGTGGTCCCCACCCATCAGCTTCGCCTCCCTTCACCCTTTCCTCCTTGCACCTGGCACCCTGTCCGTGTCCGTATCAAACATGTTGTCGCCGCCGGCCTCATCTCCAATCCTCCCTTCCTGGCACTATATAAGTGCAGCACCCGTGTCAAAAATTCCACCCCACCATCCTACCCCAAAGCGCTAGCCCAAGGTTCACCTCCATCTCGCCGGACTTTATCGACAAGCCGCCTCTGCCGAAGGTCGTCCTCGTCAGATTGCGTCACCATCATTGCCCCTGCGCCGCCTTTGACCCCAACGTTGACTTCGCCTCGCCGCATTCTAACCGGTGCCCACCTCTTCGTCCCCGGTAGCTCGTCGAGTCACCGTTGCCACCATCTCCTCCAACTCCGGCCACGCTGTCCCTTTTCGATCTCCATCTCTAGTGAGGTTCTCGCTGTCTTGAGTGCGTCACCACATGTTCCCCATTGTTCTCTTCCAATCCCCGCCTCTATTTTGTTCTATCAATCAACGTACCACCCCACCGCCATCGCATCTTCTTCTTCGACTCCGGTCACCATCACACTGCCGCTTCGGTTGTCCTCCGTCCACCCGAAGCCACCCAGTGTGATCCTTGTCTCCCCGCTGAGCCAGTGCTCCTCTCCATTCCCTTCGGGCGCCACTGTGTCACCGTCGTCGCCGTGAGCTCGAGACTGCCTTCCGTCGTCGCCGCTGCCACCACTGCCACCCTCATCGCACCGCCACCTCCCTTAGTTTCCTCGTGCTGCTGGGAATCCATTTTGCTGGTTGGCAACCACTCCCTCACCGCTGTGCGCTAGCCTCACCCACCCAATCCTCTGGTTCGATTCCCTATGCTAGTCCCCCTCTCACATGTGGGCCACATTGTTAGATCCTCTCTATGCTCCTTTCTCTCTTACCCATTGGTCCCACATGTCATTCTATGATTTCATCTCTCTCTCACTTGTAGGTGGACCCCACTTGTAAATTCCAAATTCTTTTTATTTTTATTTTCAGTTGAAGGAATATTCTCTAAATATTCTTTTCTCTCTCTTTTTCCTTTCCAGCAAATCTTCTGAAAGACTGTTCGAACTCAGTTTAGTCCATTCAAATTCCTAAATTCATATAAAATCAAGCTCTTTCTTTTAGAATTGGTTTTACTGTTTTTGGATTTAATTTGAATTTATTTGTGTTTCGCCTGTTGTTTTTTTTCTCGTTAGACGATCTATTTCACTGAGCAGGAGAAAAAGCAAACTTTGAAGATCCAAGTGTGGTAACTGAGCAAAGCCAAAGCCAAGACAAGTCATAGTCCTTTGATCATATTGAACATATAATTTCAAAAGTATATTGTTTTATATAAATTGCATGCTATCTTTATATCAACTGTTTTGGGATTAGTTAATCACCTATTTGTCATTATGCCTCCATTGAACCTTTGAATGCCATGAATCACTTGTCACCATAGCATGGTTAATTTTAGTTAGACATATTTGTATCACCAACATAGGTATCATACATATGCTTAGTTACGATGGGTTCATGATCACATGTACAATAATGTTAAATTTGACTTAATGAGATATGGAATTGTGGTGGGTAGCCACTGTTGTTAAAATTTGTGTGCAATGACAGATTATAGTGAAGTAAAGGGGGTGCGGTTAGCACGTTGTGGGATATGGTAGACTCGTCTGAGTAACTTGTCAAGGACTTAATCTTCTGCACCATTGAACAGGGCCCTTATCGTACAACTACATGTCCAGTATGGGATGGATCTGACTAATTAATTAGCAATGTTTTAATTTTGGTTCTGTCTTGGAAGCATGAGTTGCGGGATAGACGTGTACTCACAATGTCGCAAGAGGGAGGCCTGTCTGGTCGGTGAGACATTCAGTGTTGAAACCTTAGTGGGCAGAATTGGGTTAAGAAGGAGCTTTGTAAAGACCTTATGATGATCACTTTGTCGCACACCTAAGGAAGTGTAGTCAGACACTTTGAGTTAATTTATCTCTTGTGGGTAAAGCTGTACAACCTCTGTAGAGTTAAAACTGTTTAAACAGCCGTGTTTGCCGTTATGGACATGCTCGGGGATTTCACACGAGAGGTAGAGTTTCTTTATAAATATGTATCAAAGTGTGAATGGGAAGTTCACTTGATGAATATAATTTACATTTGGTGAATGGGTAATTCACTTGGTGGTTTGTACCAGTTGGTGAATGGGGAATTAACATGGTGGTTTGATTGGGAAGTGAATGGGATGTTCACTGGTTGCTTCAAAGCAATTGTTTATTTATTTATTATTCTTTTCAATTACGTATTTCAATCTATTTATTGTATTTATCATCAATGCAACTTTCTACAAAAGAACCATACATCTAATCATTTCTTCAAGCCTTGCATGAATATTAATTGCATACTATTTCCTATGACTTGTTGAGTATTTTATGTATTCATGACTTCAATATTTGCTGCTCAGTTGAAGAATATCAAGCTGCTCAAGAATTCTTTGAGGAGTACTATGAAGACTTTGCGGATTAGGATGCGTTATCCACTCGATTGCATGTGGGCATGTTGATTATTCTTTTCATGTTTTTCTGTTCTGCTACAAGAGTTTGTTTTTTTAGCCCTACATGGCAAGTTAAGTAAACATTGACCGTAAGGTCCAGTTATTATTACTATTTGTTATTTTGAGGTCTTTTTAGTTAAATCGATAAATGGATCGTATTTCATCGATGTTTCTAGTGTGAACTAGCTATTGATCTATGACTAGTTCAGAATACACGGAGGGTTTCGGATGTATAAATTCAGATCCCGATAGCACCCCTCAACCCAGTCGAAGGGCACCAAGTACCCCTTCGTACATAGCGAATGGTACATAAAGGTTGGCGAGACAAGCCTTGGATGAAGGGTGCAACACACCCTGAAGCGAAGGCGGACTAGGAAGCATTCTTTTCAGAGCCACCTCGTATGGAGCAAAGGGTCCAGAAGCCTTCGCTCCAGGGCCACCTCGCACGGAGCGAAGTGAGTCAAGACTACCCATGGACTAGAAGCAAAGGAGTGGTGGACAAGGTCCATAAAGTTCCATCGTGCACCAAGGCTACGCCTAGGAGGGTGCAAAGACCATAAAGCTCCTATAGTCATATAGTCCTTTTAGGGGTAGCATTGTAATCTCCCATATCCCTGATGTAACACTATAAATAGCCCCTCATCCCCTTTGTGGAGGGGAGAGGCTTACTGGGAATAAAAAAATACATATTTTACTCATATTAATAATGTTTCCCCATCTTTGAGGACCTCGGGGTTCCCCCCTTGGCTTTGCAGGGAACCTAGACATCCCCCTTCTCTAATGTCTAGTTTGTAGCTATAGTAGTTGGCGTTGTCTGTGGGGAACATCAAGCAAGTCACACCAACATGGCACCTCACAAGGTGGCCAAAGCAGCAGCCGCACCGAGGGCCCTGTGAGCCAAGAGCAATAGTATGTCCATGGTTGTGGCTGTGGCCAAATCCACCGAGCTGGAAGCCAACAACTCCACACATGGGGAGCTTGTCGGAAACGACATCCGGCATACCAAGGCTTTGCAGCCCAGAGATTACTGAGAGGGGACCCCACCGCTCGCCACCTTAGGCGTGGCTAGGGAGGCATACGAGGCGATGCAGAAAGAATTGGCTTACCTCCGCCAGAAATTGCAGACCCTTTAGCAATTCCACACCACAACGATAACTCCGGCAGCCGCTATCCCCAAGCCCCGTTCGAGGGTCGGAGGAGGAGCTGCGCCTACCCAGCTAATGCCTCCCACGGCAGCACGATCAGAGCCCATGTTTCGAGGAGAACCAAACTCCCCATTGAGCGCCAGCGTGGAAGACACTTATGGTCCGCGGGCTTCAAGATGTCTAATGTCAAAACTTAAGAGGGGAACAACGACCCTAGGGAGTTCATTCGGGTATATGAGACCGCTACCTAAGCCGCTAGACAAGATGACACCTCCAAGGAGAAGAGCATCTCCCTCGCCCTCGCAGGCGTGGCGCTGCCATGGTTCTTCACCAGACCTCCCCGATCGATATACGCATGGGAGAAGCTCTGGGATCAGATCCGCAACAACTTCCAAGGAAACTACGCCAAGCCCAAGGACACGGGGCACCTGTTCGCAATAAAACAAGCACTGGGCGAGTCCATGCGCAACTTCTTCAAGCAGTTCGCAGAGGTCAAGAGTTAGGTGAAAGGTGTTAATGAGACTACTGTTGTCAACGCGGTGACTTGCGGCCTCCAAAAGGGCCCCTTGGCAAAAAGGCCTTGCCCGGAAGCCCATCTACACGATGACGGAGATCTTTAACAAACGGAAGAATATGCTTGGGCCGAAGAAGATAGCACCCGAAGGGCTAGGGTAGAGCCAGCACTGATGGCACCGGTGGCAAGCGAAGAAGAAGCCCACGCCAAGAAAGCAGAACTCGCTACTAAGGTGGTGGAACACGCGGCAACGCCACGCACCGATGAACACCAAGGTCGATCAAGACAGTGGACCCTCTGAATATATCACATGGAAGGCATCCAAGTCCTCGAAGGAAGAAGGCAAGGCGGTCATGATGGGCGCGGTCATGGTCAAGCCCGTGGGGGTGGCCGCAACTTGGACGCACGAGGCGGCATAGAGGCACGCGCGCATGGTGCGAACTTAACTGTGAAGGGTCGCACGTGACTAAGGACTATCGCACTGTGGCGAGCGTGAAGAGGAGTAGAAGCCCAACAACAAACTATCGATTGCACCACCAAGACCTCGCATCGAGGTCGCAGACGGAGACCACATGTGAATAATCATCAACACAATCACCGGGGGGGGTCATCGCTTGGCCTGAGGTCCAAGAAGCAGCGGCGTGCCTACACCAGACAGATCCACCATGTGGAGGTGTAAACCACTAGCATGCCCTCGAGATACACAGAGGTCCCCAAGACACAGGCGAACCATAGTTCCCACAACAAGACCCCCTTGTCATCTTCACAAATATCACGGAATTCGAAGTCAGGCACATCCTCGTGGACAGAGGTAGCTCTGTCTACCTTCTCTTCACGGAAGCATTCGAGAAAATGATGATCCCCTGAGACCACCTGTCCCCTCTAGGCATATCGCTAATAGGCTTTAGGGGTAGACCCAGGTGGCCCTAGGTCAAATTAACGTAGTCGTAACATTCAGCGATGGCCCTTCATCCCGAACAGAGGTCATCACATTCAACGTCGTCAACATGCCTTACCAGTACAACGCTATCCTCGGTCACACCACCTTGAACAGCTTCAGCGCCATCGCACATCATAACTACTTGTGCATGAATATCCCCGCACTGCGAGGGGTAATAAAAAAGGCACGAGGACCCATCCCCTGCGAGGTGGGTGCCCAAAGCCAAGCCAGAGGGACATCTCAAGAGATTCCCCAATCCACTAAAATTACGGTGGCCCTAGGGACAGACCTCGCACCCGAAGCTGAAGTGGAGTTGCTTAGGGTCCTTGTGAAAATGAAGGCATCTTTGCCTGGGGGCCCAAAGACATCCCTAGGGTGGCTCAGGAAACCATTGAACATCGTCTCGTGGTCAAGAGCGAGGCAAAACCTAAAAAGAGAAAGTTGCTACGCATCTCCATCAACAGGCTAGAGGCCACGAAGATCGAGGTAGAAAAGCTACTCAAAGCTAGCATCATATGAGAAGTCAAGCACCTGGAGTGGATAGCTAAACCCTATCCTGGTACGGAAGGCTGTGGGTAAATGGTGCATGTGAGACGACTTCACCGGCATGAACAAGGCATGCCCCAATAACGACTTCTAGCTCCCTCGCATAGACCAAATTGTGGACACATCCTCCGGTCGTGAATTGATGAGCTTCCTAGATGCATACTTTGGCTATCACAAAATATTCATGGCAAAGGAGGATAAGGAAAGACAACCTTCATCACCCCGCTTGACACATATTGCTTCACACGCATGCCCTTCAACCTCAAAAATGCTAGGGCAACCTTCACCAGACTGATCACAAATGTCTTAGCCACGCAGCTCGGCCGTAACGTCGAGGCCTATGTTGACGACATAGTAGTCAAAAGCCTCAAAGCAGCTCCTACCCAGTGGACCTGCAGGAGACCTTCGCTAACCTCCGAGCAGAGGGGGTAAAACTTAACCCTAAAAATGTGCATTCAACGTCAAGACGGGAAATCTCTTGGGGTTCATCATCTCTGAAAGGGGCATTGAGGCGAACCCTGAGTAGATACATGAAATACAAGAGATGAAGCCCCCCTGCATCGTTCGTGAGGCACATAAGCTAACATGGCACTTAACTGGCCACAACCGCTTCCTGTCCCGCTCTGCAAAGTATGCGCTACCATTCTTCAAAACGCTCCACTGAGCAGAGCCTTTTTGGTGGACCAAAGACTGCCAAAGGGCATTTGATGAACTCAAGAAATACCTCGCCTAGCTCCAAAGCCTAGTTGGTCTAAAGCACCACACGAAGTGTTGGTGATATGCCCTAGAGGCAATCATAGACATGATTGTATCATGTCTATGTTTATGAATTATAGAATAAATGTTATTATGTTCCTTGAATGAGTTATTAGTTATAAATATTAACAAGTATGTGACTTGTTGGTGAAGCTCTTTAACTTATATGATGTCATTCTAAATGTATCCCTGGTCGGAACACTAGTGACTTATTGACCAGCACATGTATTGATTGATGATCATGTTTCACCGGTCATGGATATAGGGATATCGAATCAATAATGTGAACACATGTTAGAGAACATGGTGTTGGATTGACCCACCTTGAGACACTATTGAGATTGTTATGATTTTATGTATTATTAGTTGGTCTCAAGCAATGATGATGTATAATCCTTAGACTTGAGATCAGCATGGTTTTCTATATGTGTAATAGTATACTTAGGGGTTGCCAAACGCTACTCCATAACTGGATAGTTATAAAGGTAGTTTTCGGGTATGCTATGAAACATACGGAGAGATGTGACTAGTCGGATATGAGATTTGCCACTTCTAACATAACATGAGAGATATCTCTGGGCCCCTCGATGCGGTCAGATAAATAAAGTGCATGGCCATGCCACTAGTGGTCGAAGAATCGATCACATGAAGTTATCCATCACTTGATCGAGAAAGTATTAAATAGTCCATGGATGACAAAATATCTCACCTGGAGTTCAATCCGATATCGTGAGGCAAAGGGAGAATACACAAGTAGGTCATTTAGTTTGACCAGATATGGACTGGTCATAAACTGGTCGAACATAATCACTAACTTGTCGTAAACTGGTCGTAAGGAGTTACGAACTGGTCATAACTAAACATGAACTGGTCGTATAGAGATACGGGCTGGTCGTAAGTGATCAGGACCTAGTCGTAGATCATGTTGCATTAAGGTTCATCCAATATAATTTATGTGTATTCAGGAATCGTTATGTCCTGCTAGTAACCGCTAACGACTCGTGGTCAAAAAAGAGCTTTCGAGTCACAACCGATTACGCATGAACCAACAGGGTCACACACTTAACCGGTTGGAACAAACAAGTTTGGATAGGATCCGTCATGGGCTCTTTATAAGGGGATGGATGAGGCTGTTGGGACAGATGACGTGAGTTGCATCACTGAAACCCTAGCCTCCATCTTATTGAGGGCCCTACCGTGCGAGTTGGTGCTAGCACACCGGCGTACGGTGTTCCATCCCTGGACGTGTGGATACCATAGAAGTGCTGATGTGATTGCTACTGTGCTGAACAAGGACGATCCACGATCTTCATAAGGAACACGATTGGTTGTTAGAACGGAGGATCGGCATCGAGCATACTGGACAATCGACTACGACCACTACATCGACACGCTCGACGTTGGATCAGGCTGTTCCAACTCTTCTTCCGCTGCACTGCACGTCTAGTGGTAACGATCTATGACCTCTTGCTTGCATGGCTTCCTGTTTACGTGGTAAATTTTTTGAATTACCAGCTAGTGTAGCATACCCGTATCCCTACAGTGGTATCAGAGCCATCTTACGTAGTTTTTTATCTAGATCGATCGCATATACTTGATATATGGCAATAGTAGATTGGATCTATTACTATTCTGTTCTGGTAACCTAGATCGGTTCATATGGATGGAGCGGTTTAAGCACTGGTTGATAAGATCAATTGGCTTTCAGCGATTGTAGATGGGTTTGCAGGAGGTATGAGTTGAAAGCACCAGATGATTTACTCCACTTGTTCATGATCGCATTGCATGATACTCCTACCGGTCGGAATTCCGCCATCGGGGTATGCCACGGTGCGTAGTCATATGGAAGCGGTGATCAGATTGGTTTGGAATAAGGTTAATATGATTAATCTGATGAATTTCTATGGCTCAATTATGTGAATTAGATTTGTGTCCCAAAAAAATTTCCAAAGGCGCTGCCCTCGACTCGCGAGGGGCGATGCCCCTTAGAACCACGCCCGCTAACAGACTAGTGGGGCCGCCGTGCTAGATAATCATTATCGCGTTATATAGTATTATGTGTTTATGTCACCCGATAGAATTGGATTCTATGCATAACACCTTTTTGCAGGGATTGATGTGAATAGTATGGCCTATTGTGTATGTGATGCATGTATAGATTTTTCATGTCCTGCGTGTCATACGGTGTTATAGCCATCGAGCTACATATTATTGTATAACAGTCTGCACGCCAACATGTGATGCTTGATATTATCATATGTAATTTATTACTAGCTTTTAGGAGTAATTGCTTAGTAGATGAATGTGGTGATTTCAAGCATGATGGCTCGGTGGACAGGAAGCATGATGATAAAGATTATCATGTTAAGGGCCATGCTATTTCACAGTTTAATATGATTATCTGTGAATGTTTATTTTGTTCCTGTTATGATATTGATCATGTTTTATCATTAGATATTTTAACATGGTAGATTAGTATCCGTCAAGAAAAATTAAGTAAATTTGATGCCTTTCTAATTGCTACGCCTATCACAATTTTGATCGTTAATTGGTAGGTCTACCAAAGTAGGGTGCCATTAACTATCTTAATAAGATGGGGTGGGTGTCGGACACCTACATGCATAGTATTGGTTTAACTTGACAAGGCTATCAAAATGTTTTTGGGCCTTAGGGCATAATGTTGGTCACCGGGGCATAAAGATATGTCACCCAACAGACAAGAGTCATATGAGATATGATTGGCAAAGGGTTTCTTACCTAAATCACTAGATTTCTAGTAGTGATGCCAAAGCTCACTATGACTTAATGATATATGGATCTTGAACCCACTATATGAAGTTAGAGAGAAACTTGGTTTAGAACATATAGTAGCAGTATCTTTTATTAAAGTGTTTAATAGAAGATCTTACATAAACGTAGTGCTGAATTTTTGCATATACATATTTTTCTGTTGTAGATCATGGCACCTAATACTTCCTCCACACCTACCTTTAACTTGCGATCTATTCTTGAGAAAGAAAAGCTGAATGGAACAAACTTCATTGACTGGTTTCGTAATTTGAGAATTATTCTCAAACAAGAAAAGAAGGAATATGTTTTAGAGGGTCCCTATCCCGAGGAACCAATTGCAGATGCTACACGTGCTGAAAAGAGTACTTATGAGAAGCATTGCAATGACGCAGTCGATGTACACTGCCTTATGCTTGCCAACATGAACTTTGAACTTCCGAAGCAATATGAGACCTCAGATGCTTGCAATATGATTGTGGGTCTAAAAGGCATGTTTCAGGACCAAGCAAGGGCAGAGAGGTACAATACCTCTAAGGCATTGTTTTCTTGTAGGCTGTCAGAAGGTAGCCCGGTCAATCGTCATGTGATCAAGATGATTGCTCACATTGAGAGCTTGGGAAAACCTGGTTTTCCCCTTAGCCAAGAGTTGGCTACTGATGTGATTCTCTAATTGCTCCCTGCGAGCTTTGAGCCTGTTATATTGAATTTTCATATGAATGGCATGGATAAGTCAATGACCGAGTTGCATGTCATGCTTAAAGGTGTCGAGGAGAGCACCAAGAAAATTTCTAATCATGTGATGATGGTTCGAAGGACTACTAGCTTCAAGAAGGGTAAGTCTTGGGGAAAGGGCAAAGGGAAAAGGAAAGACTCAAGATGAGATTGAGAGTCTCAAGGCTAAGCTTAAGAAGCTCAAGCTGGGTCCTAAACCTGATACAGAATGCTACCATTGTCTTAAGACTGGGCATTGGAAGAGGAATTGTAAGAAGTACTTAACATAAATGAAAAAGAACAAAGGAAGTACGACTTCTAGTTCAAGTATAAATGTTATAGAAAACAATCTTGCCACTTCTCCTACATGTTCTTGAGTATTTGATACCAGATCGGTTGCTCATATTTGCAATTCGATGCAGGGACTAATAGGGAGTAGAAGTTTAGCAAGAGGCATGGTCGTTCTTCGCATGGGCAATAGAGCAAAAGTTGCTACATTAGCTATTGGCACTTTACCATTAGTTTTACCATCAGGATTAGTTATGGAATTAAATAATTGTTATTATGTTCCTGCCTTAAGCAAAAATATTATTTCTGCTTCATTTTTAGGAGCAGAAGGTTATGAGTTCAGAATAAAGAACAATTGTTGTTCAATTTATTTTGAAGATATGTTTTTATGGCCATGCTCCATTGGGGAATGGATTATATGTTTTGAATCTTGAGGATGTGCCTATCTATAACATTAATGCTAAAAGACTTCGACGCAATGATTTGAATCCCACTTTTATTTGGCATTGTCATCTAGGTCAAATAAATGAGAAGCGCATGATGAAGCTCCATAAAGATGGTCTTCTAAACTCATTTGATTTTGAATCATTTGAAACATTTGAATCATGTTTACTTGGCAAAATGACAAAGGCACCTTTCACAGCTGTAGGTGAGAGGGCAAGTGACTTATTAGCCCTTGTACATACGGATGTATATGGACCAATGAGCACTTCAGCCAGAGGTGGTTTTCAGTACTTCATAACTTTTACTGATGACTTAGTAAATATGGTTACATCTACTTAATGAGGCATAAGTCTGAATCCTTTGAAAAGTTCAAGAAATTTCAGAATGAGGTACATAATCAACTTGGCCAAACAATTAAATATCTATGATTAGATCATGGAGGTGAATATTTGAGCCATGAGTTTGGATTAAGCCAAGATATGTACATTGACAAGGTGTTGAAGCAGTTCAACATGCAAGATTCCAAGAAAGGTTTCTTGCCCATGTCATATGGAATTAATCTTAGCAAGAGCTCGTGTCCTTCGGCATCTAATGAGCGAGACAAAATGAGTATAATTCCATATGCTTCGGCCATTGGATATATCATGTATGACATGCTTTGTACACGACCAGATGTGTCGTATGCTCTAAGTGTTACAAGCAGATATTAGTCAAATCTAGGTAAAGGTCACTAGATAGCAGTCAAGAATATCCTAAAGTACTTAAGGACTAAGGATGCATTCCTTGTCTTTGGTGGTGAGGAAGAGTTGGTCGTAAATGGTTACACCGATGCTAGCTTTCAAATCGACAAGGATGATTTCAGATCACAGTCTGGGTTTGTGTTTTGTCTTAATGGAGGAGCAGTGAGCTGAAAAAGTTCCAAGCAAAGAACAGTTGCTGATTCTACAACAAAGCCTGAGTACATTGCAACTTCTGATGCTGCAAGAGAAGCCGTATGCATTAGGAAGTTCATTAATGAGCTAGGTGTGGTTTCTAGTGCTTCCAGTCCAATGGATCTCTATTGTGATAATAGTGGAGCTATTGCACAAGCTAAGGAGCCTAGATCGCATCAAAAGTCCAAACACATACTTCGATGATATCATATTTTTCGTGAGATTGTTGAAAGAGGTGATGTGAAGATTTGCAAAGTGCACACGGATTTGAATATTGCTGATCCGTTAACAAAGCCTCTCCGCAACCTAAGCATGAGATGCACACAAGAGCTATGGATATTAGATACCTGTATGATTGACTCTAGTGCAAGTGGGAGACTGTTGGTGATATGCCCTAGAGGCAATCATAGAGATGATTGTATCACGTCTATGTTTATGAGTTATAGAATAAATGTTATTATGTTCCTTGAATGAATTATCAGTTATAAAGATTAACAAGTATGTGACTTCTTGGTGAAACTCTTTAACTTATATGATGTCATTCTAAATATATCCCTGGTCGGATGTCAATGGTCAGAGCACTAGTGACTTATCGACCAGCACATGTATTGATTGATGACCATGTTTCGCCGGTTATGGATATAGGGATATTGAATCAATAATGTGAACATATGTTAGAGAACATGGTGTTGGATTGACCCACCTTGAGACACTATTAAGATTGTTATGATTTTATGTATCATCGATTGGTCTCAAGCAATGATGATGTATAATCCTTAGACCTGATATGAGCATGGTTTCCTACATATGTAATAGTACACTTAGGGGTTGTCAAACGCTACTCTGTAACTGGATAGTTATAAAGGTAGCTTTCGGGTATGCTATGAAACATGCGAAGGAATGTGACTGGTCAGATATGAGATTTGTCACTTCTAACATGACATGAAAGATATCTCTGGGCCCCTCGATACGGTCAGATAAAGAAAGTGGATGGCCATGCCACTAGTGGTCGAAGAATCACCACATGAAGTTATCCGTCACTTGATCAAGAAAGTATTGAACAGACCATGGATGACAAAATACCTCACCTGGAGTTCAATCAGATATCGTGAGGCAAAGGGAGAATACACAAGCAGGCCATTCAGTTCGACCAGATACAGACTAGTCGTATAGATATACGAGCTGATCATAGATTGGTCGAACATAATTACTAACTGGTCGTAAAATGGTCGTGAGGAGTTACAAACTGGTCATGACTAAATATGAACTGGTCGAATAGAGATATAGGTTGGTCATAAGTGATCAGGACCTAGTCGTAGATCATGTTGCATTAAGGTTCGTTCGATATAATTTATGTGTATTCGAGAATCGCTATGTCCTACTAGGAACCGCTAATGACTCATGGTCGGAAAAGAGTTTTCGAGTCACAACTGATTATGCATGAACCAACAAAGTCACACACTTAACTGGTTGGAACAAATGAGTATGGTGTTCCATCCCTGAACGTGTGGATACCATAGAGGTGTTGCTGCGATTGCTACTGTGCTGAACGAGGACGATCCACGATCTTCACATGGAATGCGATTAGTTGCTAGAAGAGAGGATCGGCATCGGGAATACTGGATGATCGACTACGACCACTACATTGACGTGCTACATTAGATTAGGCTACTCCAACTCTTCTTCCGTAGCACTGCACGTCTAGTGGTAACTATCTTTGATCTCTTAGTTGCATGGTTTCCTAGTTTACGTGGTAGAATTTCTAAATTACCAGCTAGTGTAGCCTACATGTATCCTACACAAAGCGGCTACTGTACTTTGCAACTTCGACGGTCGCAGTAAGAGCGGTCCTGGTTCAAGAAGACAATGGCATGCAACGCCCCGTCTACTACTTGTCGAAGGACCTCTAAAGGGCCAAGACCCGATACACAGAGCTGAAAAAGTTGGCATACGCTCTGCTGATGGCGTCCCACAAACTATGTCACTACTTCATGGCGCACGACATCACTGTACCACCATGCTTCCACCTTAGCACACTACTACATAACAAAGACACCACGATCCGAATAGTCTAGTCTAGTGGGCCGTGGAGCTGGCCCCCTTCGACCTGGTCTTCGTCGCCCGCACAACCATCAAATCCCAGGCATTGGCCGACTTTGTCACCAAAATGGACCCCGCAACTTGTGGAGGTCCCCAACTCTCCGGCCGAGGCAACCTGGACCATGTACACGAATAGGTCATGGTGTGCTACAGGTGTAGGCACAGCAACAATTTTAGCATCATCGAAGGAGCAACAGATACTACACGTGACCCGCCTCGAGTTTACTATGACAAACAACGAAGCTGAGTACGAGGCCCTTGGCCTCCAGAAGGCCAAAGCACTATGGGCTCAGATAATCATCGTCAAAAGTGACTCCCGCCTTATGGCGGGCCACATCGACAAGTCATTCTAGGCCCAGGCCCCCGAGATGGCCAGGTATCTGGTTATGGCCCGGGCCATAGTGAAGCAATTCTTGATCATCATAGTATAAGCCATCCCACACGTCAAGAATGTGGTAGCTGACGAACTAGCCAAGATGGCTAGCTCAGCACATCCGCCCCCAGCACACGTCTTCTACGAGGTACTGAAGACACGCTCAGCGCTGGCCCAAGCATAAGGGGTTGGGCCCAAAGTCCTTGTCATAGAGGACGTCGATTGGCATGAACCCATCTTTAGCTACCTCACCAATGGGGAGGAGCCAGAAGAACCAGCCGAAGCAAAGCGCGTCCAACAACATGCGAGAACTTACTTAGTCATCGACGGACTCCTTTACAAAGAAGGGGTGTGCACCCCGCTCCTCCGATGCATGTCAAAACAGGAGGGCCAAGACCTCCTCTACAAGATCCATCAGGGACTATGCGGAGCCCAGCAGGCACCGAGGAGCCTCACTGCGAAGGCCCTCCAGCAAGGCCTCTACTTGCCCATAGCCTTGTGCGACGCCCACGACCTTGTGCAAAAATGCTAAGGATGTCAGTGGATGAGACGCAACGCCAAAGCATCGCCAACGCCATCGTAGTCACTACCCTCGATATGGCCCTTCACACGATAGGGGCTCAACATCATCGGGCCCTTTCCCACAACCAAAAGCAACCTCTCCTTCGCCTTTGTCGCCATCGAATACTTCACAAGATGGGTCAAAGTGGATCCTGTCGCAAAAATCACAGCGGCAGCGGCTTAGAAGTTCGTCTAGAAAACAATCATATGCCGCTAAAGATTACTGAGGGAAATCGTCACTGACAACGGCTCCCAATTTGACTCAGCCAAGTTCAAGGACTTCTGTGAAGGTATAAGAACAAAAATATGATTCGCAACAGTCGGTCACCCCGAGTCCAATGGAGTCATCTAAAGAGAAAATAGAAATGTCCTAGTAGGGCTTACGAAGCGCCTAGTCAGGATGCCAAAAAGGACTTTGGGCTGAAGAACTCATCAAAACCCTCTGGGCGATCCGAACCGCGCCCACAAGGGCGACAGGGTTTTCACCCTTCAAGCTCCTCTTCTGAGACGAAGCCATGACCTCGGGCAAGCTCACAGCGTGTTCGCTATGCGCCCAGGCGAAGCAAGTGCTGGCAGCATGCAAGGTATCCTTGGATCTCCTCGAGGAAGACATGCTACATGCCATAGCAACAATGACGCGCTACGTGAAGGGGGTCGACGCTTCGTAGAACAACAAGGTCAAGTTGTGAACCCTAGGCCCCTGCGACATGGTACTCAAACGTATAGCCTACGCCACCTCAGTGGGCAAGCTAGAGTTCAAACGGGAAAGCTCATACATAATAACCCCCATGACAAGGGTGGGCGTGTACTACATCGCGACGATGGACGAAGACCCAATGGGCCACACTTGGAACGCAAAGAGCCTCTGCAAGTTCTACCCCTAAAAGCGCAAGGGGCTCTGCCCCGGGGATAGACTTCCTTTATTACATTATGCCGTGGGATGCAAACAAGCTATCCTTGTAAAAACTAGTTGCGCTCAACAGAAAGCCTCATAGCCTCAAGAACGTGCCAAGGCGTGTAACACCACCCCCATGTGCACATTTTCACCCATGGCCCGCATCAATGAAAAAAACAAAATGGGGGCATCATGGGGTGAAAGCCACCGTGCATGGCCTTACGCCCTGGTATATACCTTAACGCCCCACGAGAGAGAGCAGTGTATAAAAAAAAAAGCCACCGCGCACGGCTCTACGCCCGATTCACACCTTGACGCCCCACGAGAGAGCACGGTGTATAAATGAAAGCCATCGCGCATGGCCTTATGCCCCAGTGTACACCTTGACACCCCACGAGAGAGTGGTGTATAAATGAAAGCCACCATGCATGGCCCTACACCCCAGTGCACACCTCAATGCCCCACCAGAGAACGCGGTGTATAAACGAAAGCCACTGCACATGGCCCTACGCACCGGTGCACACCTTGACACTCCACGAGAGAGTGTGGTGTATAAATGAAAGCTACAACATATGGCTTTATGCCCTAGTGCATACCTTGACGCCCTACAAGATAGCACGGTGTATAAACGAAAGCCATCGCGCATGGATTTATGCCCTGGTGCACACCTTGACGCCCCATGTGAGGGCGCGGTGTATAAATGAAGGATGGGGGATGACGATCGGCTTCGCCTTCCCATCGCTAGTTAATGCCCTAGTGCGAGCCCTATCAAAGAAGGATGGGGGACGACGCTCGGCTTCACCTCCCCCCTCGCTAACTAATGCCCTAGTGCGAGCCCTATCAAAGAAGGATGGGGTACAACGCTTGGCTTCGTCTCCCCCTCGCTAGCAAATGCCCTCGTGTGAGCCCTATGAAAGGAGGATGGGGACGGCTCTCGGCTTCGCCTCCTCCTCGCCATCTAATGCCCTCGCGCAAGCCCTATCAAAGGAGGATGGGGGACGGCGCTCGGCTTCGCCTCCCCGTTGCTAGCTAATGCCCCCACGTGAGCCCTATCAAGGAAGGATAGGGGGTAGCGTTTGGCATCGCCTCCCCCTTGCAGCTAGCTTAAGGCCCTCGCGCTAGCCTTATCAAAGAAAGATGTCAAACAACACTAAACACAGCACCTCACATATAAAAAATGCAAGCAACTATAATAATCAAATCACACAAAGATATAAATAACCATGTTACAAGTGTAGGACGCGCGCGAAACATAAATACATGAATCACAACTACTTGTTCACATTATTATACAACAATCAATCTATCAGCTCATCGTCCGATGGCTCTGTGCGCAGAAAGTCCAGGATATCATTGCTCGAGTACTTGGCGATGCCAGACAATTCGGATGTGCCCGCCTCAAATGCCGATTTCGTCCATAGGATTTGAAGCCATAGACCGCTCCTAGAAGCGAATGCTTTCGCAGCGCCTAACAGCCGCCTCCGGTGACGGTGTAGCACAAACTCCTCCATGTTCCCTCCGAGATGCACAAGGTGCCATCTTCACCACTTCGCACCATGGTAAACAACACCCCGATAGCTTAGCTGCAAGAGGCACACGGACAGGAACTAGCGCTCTGACTTCAAGCCAGCGACATGCGTGTACCCTTGGCGGCCACCCTAAAAAATGCAAACCGAGGGAACACAACAATAAGAGGCGGACCAAGGACAAGCGTGACGAAGTGAGGAAACCACCACTTTCATTCCAACAACAAAAGAAGGATGTATTTACAAAGATGACAGAGTATAGACACCCCCTCCCTCTGCCTAACGCTTGAGGCACAAAAAACAAGGTCTTGGAGGGGACCCTATCCTATGAACCAAAGTACATACAAAACAAAGAAAAAAGACTCAAGGGAGCGGCCGCCCAGAGTGAACCAAGGGTCACACCTTGTCGTCGGCGGATGCCCCCCGCCCAGCGGTAGTCTTGCTCCCCTCGGCCCACTCCTTGCCCTTCACACGCTCCAACGATGACTGAAGTGACTCTAGCTCGGCTTCACGTTCGCGAGCCACCCAGAAGTCTTGCAAGAAGACGTTGCTCACTCGATGTGTATGCCGAAGCGACCCTTGAACTTCCTCCACAGTCACGGCGGTCATGGAGTAGTTGGCGATGGTGTCGAGGTGCTCGCATTTATTGTGCAGATGCTTCCCAAAGCTGGTGAACGTAAATAAATTTATAATAAATGCTCATCCACACCCATGCACTCGTGCTATAAATGCTTAGCACAGTACATATTACTCTCCCGGTCACCCTTACCTGGACGCTATAAATTCAGAGAAATTGTGAAACATCTCACGATATCAGCATCTTGCCCGCTTTGTTCCAAATCATCTGTGACTCAAGTCAGCTATCCCAAAGTATTGAATTGCACATCGCTATGCTAATACGATTCCCAAAACAATCGACTCAAAATAAATTCGATATAAATGTCCATCTACACCCATGCACCTATACTATAAATGCTTTATTGGCAATCTTTATCTCCTAGTCATCCTTACCTAGTCGCTATAAAAAGTGACATATTCACGCCTACCTCGATCCAACTATCACAAAATGTTGAATATGTGCTGGTACACTTCCAAAACTAGCGACCCTAAATAAATTTTGTATAAATGCCCATCCTCACCCATCCAGCTATGCCATAAATGTTCTATGGTTAATCTTTCTCTCCTAGTCACCCCTACCTAGTCTCTATAAAAGTTATACCTAGGGCGAGGTGACCCTGCACTCCAAACCAACCCTTCCTATGGCCACAAATCCTCATGCTTTGTTTTCCCAAAATGCTCCTGAGTCCTCCAATAGTGTTGGTTCCAACTCCCGACGTCCCTTGATGGAGACGAGGACACCCCATGTCCCATTAGTGGCGCATGGACAGCTACGATCGATGTTGCATCAATCTCAACCTAGGCAGGTCTTGCAGCAGGACCAAGCCATGTTGGAATATCAGCGCATCCATCGGCTCAATGCCCTTGCCCCGACTATTGTCATCAAGGTATGAGTGCACATTCACCATGTCTGATGATACGAGTATATCCTTTACATAACAATGCACCATTCACCCTTTCCTTCAGCAAGAACCGAGTGTTGACTTGTACTATTCGCACCCTATGGCTGCCGCCCACATGATCCACACTATGATGCCACATCAACAATATGCAACAAGTGGATGGGGACACATGGAGGGCTCTGTGCCGACGTCGAGCATTGTTGGTGCTAGCAGCCATCAGGGGTTGTTGCCTAAATATGTGGCTATGCCAGAGCATGGTTCAGGAAACACTGCCATGGTGTATCACCTTGAGGTATGATTCTCAATAAATCTCTAACCATCTAGATCCTTTAGTTTTTTTAACCAAAAGAAAAGTTTAATAATGTATTTTGTGCTTCTTGAAGACCCTAAAGAGGAAAGCGGTGACCACAGAGCTAGCATTAGGATCAACCACCCCTATTTCCGTCACTGGTATGCCAGATTGGTTTGATCTAGCCAACACTCACAAGGTATATGTCCTTGTAATCTTTTTTTTTGAATGCCCGAGTTTTCCCTATCCGGTCCGCGTTAAAGAAGAAAGCACCCTAATCTCGTGAGGTACCACGAGAGCCAGCGCTCAAACCGTGGCGGGCTGAGAGCCTATAGCTCCCCTTATTTTTGCCAACTGAGCCCTAACTCAGTCCTCAACAACCTCTACACCCACACACACAACCCACCCACCCACCCCCAACACACACACACACTCACACTCACACCCACACACGCACCCATGAGACACCCAGGCGAGTCCCACACTCGAACCTGGGTGGGTTGGTTGGCCCCAGCCAACTCCAACCAAGTGAGCTAAGCTCACTTCTCTCCTTGTAATCTTTTCTTTGTGTTATTTATTTATGGCTTGTTTGGAGTGGATTGCTTTGGGCTTGTTCCTTCATAATTTTTATGGGATTAGGATGCCGATCGGTCCCTAAAAACTTTGGTCGATAAATGCTAAGACGGTATTAAATAGGGAGGAAATAAGAAATTATGACAAATACAAAAAAGACCCTACAATTTAGGGAATTCATTGGAAAATGCCTACAAATTAACCAGTCATCAATCCTTCAAAAACATCCTAACATGGACTACTTGTTTCATAATTCCTTATGCCATTAGGAGGAGCTACTGATGCGCAAGGGGAAGAAGAAGACCATGCTAGTGCTGGACGATGGAGATTATGTGAAGGAGGTGAGCGAGATTGATTTCCTCGAGAGTAGCACAGCCCGTAGGCTGCGTGGCAACAAGCGTAACTCTGTGGTGGGCAAGAGATCCTCCACCATCCTAGTGCTGGACGATGAAGGAGAGGATGATGATGTGAAGGAGGTGAGGGAGATCGATTTCTTCCCGAGGAGCACGATCCACAGGCTACCTGGCAAGAAGCGCAAGCCTGATGTGGGCGAGAGATCCTCCTCATTCGGCGCTGGGTCCAGCATGGTGTTGGATCTTTCGCTGAAGCTGCCTGCCATCAAGTCTGAGCCTGTTTTGGGGGAGACATCCTCCTTGTCTGGTGATGGATCTGGCATGGCGCTAGATCTTTCGCTGAAGCTGTAGGGTTGGGTCTCACACTTCGGATGGTGAACTTCTTTGGCACATCTCTTGATGGATCTGTGCTTCAAGAATTACTTATTTCTTTCCATACTAGCAGGAGGCCTAGAAGCTCAGACTTTGGAGTGTTAGTCCCTGATGCGGCGGTCGTTCAAGTTTAATTTAGTTTTGTTAAATTCTGTTCTGGTTATGTATGGACCTAAGTTTGCTAAACATGTTCTAGTTGTCTTCCTGTGTCGTGTTGGATTTTGTAAGGCTGTCAGATTTTTTTATTCCCCTGTCAAAATATAGCCGTGAGTTTTTCAATTGCTTCCTTTGCGGGTGAAGATTTGTAGCCAAGTCTTGTTATTTGTGTGCAATGCATGATTTTGCGTAGTTTAGGGTTTAGGGTTTACTGATGATGCCACGTACGCAAAATCATCATGTAAAACCAGGTTAGGGGGGTTATACATACGGGATTGCAATGTTCAGGTGCTAAATACCCAGTTTTAAATTTAGGGGTGTTGAACGGACTTTCGAGCAAAGTTGGTGGTTATATAGACTTTTTGCTAAACTGATTGCAAGTTCCCGGCTCCAAACTCCAGGTAAATCTAGTTTGTTTCCCCATGATCAAACGGGAAAATACTGCAACACTACGGCTTACCCCTAGAAGGCAGAGAATGCAAATACAGAGCAGATATGCCGAGGCAGAGTTGCGGTTGTGAATTGTAATGGACTCTAGGCCTATTTAAAATGCAATTCGGTACTGACACATACCGCGTGATAAAACATTCACAATAGGAACGAGCCAAATTCATAGGCCAAACATAATGGCCCTAAAAAAAAGGCCAAACATAAAAGTGCATCTCCACGGTCTATACAGCAAAAAAAATTGCTCTACCGTCAAAGCTCCAACTCAAGGGAATGCAACCATAA
This sequence comes from Phyllostachys edulis, assembly GCA_036346405.1. Taxonomy (NCBI): domain Eukaryota; kingdom Viridiplantae; phylum Streptophyta; class Magnoliopsida; order Poales; family Poaceae; genus Phyllostachys; species Phyllostachys edulis. The sequence continues at coordinate 63,946,305 of CM070546.1, read as the reverse complement.
CTATTCTCCAGATTCATATCACCAGATTATCTTGGTTGGAAATGATGTGTCGACTATTCTCCAGGATGTCACAGCTTACTTAATTGTTTGTTATAAATAAGAGTACTAAAATATTAAGAACGGGCTGAACTTGACTTAGCAAAATCATTAGTAACATCCTAAAATTTCAAAACATGTATAATTAATTTTAAAATCATCATTTATGCATTTTTGAGCATTTTCAATTTTTTCTGCATTTATTTAAAAAGTTTTCATATTATCTAGCTGCTGTAAATGAATTTTAGAAATTAAATAAAACCTAATCAGAACCTAGTAATAATTTATTTGGGTTCTAAATAATATAAAGTGCCTCCCCAAAACTCTTCGGTGCATCCTTTTGCCGCTTATTCTCGGAGATACGCCTTCTCTCCATCTTCTCTTTGCGCAGTCACGTCTGCCGCTACAATGTTTCGCTCGACCGCGCCATGGGAGTTTCGCTCGACCGCGCCATGGGAGTTTCGCTCGACCGCGCCATGGGAGTCTCAACAAAAGCTTCACTGACAAAGCCACGGCACCCATCGTTGCCTTTGCATGCCTCGTTGCACCACCACCGACCTCACGCACGCCTACCCAAGCTGTTAGTCCCCGCCAGAGACGACGCGATGTCACGACCACCATGACTCGCGAGAAACCTATGAGAAGCATGCTCTCATATCGCTACAAAACTCTCTCCTGGCCACATCACGAGACTCCTTTGTCCACCCCGTTTCCATTTTTCCCATTGCCTATGCTTTTCCTCTACTGGTTCGCCCGGAACATCACCTTCGTCTTCGGCTCCAGCGCGTGCCCCCGACGCGCTCCGCCATGGCCATCTTCGCATCTGGTGAGATATAGCCTCGACATCCGTGTCATATTACGTCATTTGATCTCTTCAAAAAAAACCACAATCGATTTCTCGGTTCTGGCAGTGAATTGCCGAGACCGAGTCGTCTTCTTCGTCGCAGGCCACCACCGTCTCCATTAAAATTCCTCCTCTCCGATGAGTTTCTTTGTTCATCAACCTCACCTTTAGTATCACCCGCAACTCCACATCCTCCTCCCACCCTTCTTTGCAAATATATTTCCTTTGCAAAGGCCGCCGCCGCTACCCCATCGCCGCCGCCTCGCCACCGTCGTCGCCTAATCGAGACCTTCTTCGCTGACTTCGATCTCACTGGCGTGTTAATGGTGAGCTACAAAACCTTGTGTGTTGATGGCCATAGTGTTTAGTGGTTGTTTGTCCAGTCACCGTCGTAGCCCTATTTAGCGTCGCCGCCAAAGCTCACCGTCGTCACTGTTCTGGTGACCATTGGTCCCAACGCCACCACTAATAGCTTCACCTCGCTTCCCTCCACCCGTTCCACGCATTTGTTAGGTCCCAGCAACAGTCGTGGCCGTGTGACACTGTGCGGTGCACAATAGTACTGTACATAGGTAGTTAAATCAGCGCTAATGATGCCATTAGTAATTAGTCTAACCTAATTGAATCCATTTAGTGCTAATGAATCACTTACATGGCCCGAGTAGATTAATTAACTAGATTTGTATTTAAACCGTTGTTAAAATATATATTCATTGATATGCGGGTCCCACTGTTCTAGACACTTTCATGAACTCGGTTCATGTAGACCTGACGCCATTAGCCAGTCTAATGACGCAATAAACTGAAATTTCCCTTTAGGAAGAAAAACAGAAAATAAAATGAAAATTCGAAACCTAGCTGCACAGTAAATTCCCTCTTAATTTTCTGGGATTTTCTCTCCAACAAAACTTCTGAAGGCTCGTCCTCACTCATACTAACTCCGATTGATGTAATTCTTATTTATAAATTTTTCTAAAATCATGAACTTTCATTTTGCATGAAAATCATGAATTTTGGTCTCTATTTGAATTTATTTGGTGTTTATTTGTTTTTCTTGGTTTTTCTCGTCTAGATATTGACGTACCAGAATCATACAAGGTTGATCCAGAGTAGGAACCTATGTTCAATAAGTAAGGCAAGCACCCCCTTTTGACCATGTTGATCTTATATTTCAATGTTATATATATTGTTTGCTCAAACTATTATGCTGCATGCTTAATTTGGTTAAATGATATGTTTACATCTAGGATTTAGTTATTGCCAATTGTTGTATTGAACTTGCCTTGAAAATTGAGTATCCTTGTTGCTGTCACCACAGAAATATTATCTTCTGTTGTTATAAATATTTGTGGGATTTTAGAGTAGTGTATGTGTCGTATGCTTAGCCATGCTTCATGCTTAATTCAATAACGGTATAAATGGTGAAAGTTGGTACAATAAATTTTTGGACACATTGGGAAAGTGTTTTAGCATATTCTTGGCCAGAGAGTTATCTCTGAATATTTTTGCTAGCAAAATAAAACTGAAATCAATGTTTTAGACTTGGGTGAGTGGATGTAGAGACCGGTGTGGTTTTTACGAGATTGTGGTTTGTAGTAGTCTTGCTCGGGTCACCAAGGACCGAACTTTAGTGTTGTTGACCTAAGCATTTTAGTACAACCACATGTTCCGTAGTGGGATAGACTTGGCTAAATAATTTATCGTGTTCTAGCATTAAATCTCAGTTGGTGGATGATTTATTCATCCATGGCTGTGAGGGCATGGTAAATGAACTCATTATCCGTAGGGGCTCTTGTGCAGTTGCACAAGGCTTACCAAGACAACTATGAGCCCTCTTGATGATGGTAGCGAATATCCATATCTTGAGAAGTAAGCTCATGAGGTGGTTTATTTTTAGGGTAGGATATATGCAAAGGTCTCATTATAACCTCTCAGTTGCACTCAACGTGTCAAGTGTAATTTTGCGCTGACATTGTGAGTTGGTTATATCATGCATGTAAAGTTGTACATCCTCTGTAGAGAGATCTCAATCTATTCGAATAGTTGTGTTTCTGGTCATGGACATCGCTTTGTGATATCACACTTGGTTAGATTTTCTGGTTTGGACATCGCTTGGTGACATCACACTTGGTTAGATTTTTCTGGTTTTCAAATGGTTTTGAAAATAGTATGGATGGTGGGAGTTCATGCTAAAGATGGTTTGACAAAGGTTTGTCACTTAACAAATATTATGGCTATAGATAGTGTAACATCCCAACTGTATAATTAGGGTTATTCAAGTATAATTATATGTGTAGAAATTAAAACTTTTTCTCACATCTTGAAAACCCCTAATCTCTCATGTAATTCTTGTCCAAGAGTTGTGTAATCCAAAAACACAACGCTCTTGTTGACCAAAAGTCAAATTCATTTTTCCAATTGTCTAAATCTGGTGTCAAACATTTAAAAATATTTTCCTTGGTCCTAAAGTTGATGTGGGACCCCTCTGAAAAATATCACAAGTTGTAAAACTAGTTTGATAAATTTTGGAGGTAAAACAATCCTTTAAACAACCTTCATGAATTTCCTGAGAAAAATGCATTTAATAATAACCTCTGGAAATTTTATGCAAGGTTAATCTCATTGTCATCAAGCTCCTGTAAAAATTTCATGAATTTTGGAGTTGAATTGCTATCCCAAACAATTTTGCAAAGTCTCAAATTGTTAGAAAATTAAACTTAAAACTTGGCACTATTCCTTGGCCGAGCCAGATTCAAACTGGTCAAGCCCAACCCCAGCAGACCTCCTCTCCACCTTGATCAGTCGCAGCTGCTGGATTTACATCCAACCGCCACGACCTCCTCCGCGGTCAACACCGCAAAGACCTCCTCACCTCATCAGGTCATAGCCGTTGGATCAAAGATCCACGGTCATGACCTCCCCTGTGTGTAAAACCGCAAAGACCTCCCTTCGATATCTATCACCTTGTCCAGGTCATAGCCCTTGGATTAAGATCCAACCGGCCCTGACCTCCCCTTGTTATCAAACCTCAAAAACCACCTTCCACCTTGGCGAGGTCATAGACTGTTGGATTTACATCCAACCGCCTCCTGACCTCCCCTCACTATTAAGCTAAGCAAACTTCCCACCTACATGAGGTCACACCATTGGATTAAAATCCATGGTCGCGACCTCCTCCTCTTAACCTAACTATCAGACCTCCCTTTGCACTCACTTGAGGTCGTGGCCGCTGGATCGAGATCCAACGACCCACGACCTCCCTCAAAATATCAAGCGCCTGCACTCCTCCCCTATCTCGTGTTGTGCACCGTTGGATTAAAAATCCACGGTCACGACCTCCCCCTTCGCTTCGTGCGTGTCAGACCTCCCCATCAGGTCAGTGCCCTTGGATTTTAATCCAAAGGCCATGACCTCCCCCTCATGTTCTTAAGCTCATGTGCGGTTAAGACCTCACAGGAGGTCCGCACCGTTGGATGGAAATCCAACGCTTTGGACCTCCTGTCCCATTTTCCCACGTGCGCTTACACATTAAGGAAATCGGAGGGCTACGACCTCCCCATCCTTGATCGTGTGGCTGGGACCTCCTCCCAGCCACTTAAAACATAACGGTTCAAAAATAGGATCCGATGGCCAGGACCTCTCCCAGGTTTTATCCAGCGGTCAAAAGGACCTCCTCTGTTCTTCTCCTTCCTCGGGCGCGCCTGCGAGCTCTGAGCAGTGGAGTTAATGCACGCCTGCCACTAGGTACCTTTAATGACTCTTTTGTGACCAAGATTTAATGCAGTCGACCTTCCGCCTCTCTGGTCACCAGTGCACCTTGTCAATCTCATGTCCTTGCCACCCCATGGACCAACCCGTGGGCTAAGCTCACCATGGAGCTTAGCCCCACTCATAACCTTCACCCCAGGGCTATAAGTTATCCCTTGAATCCTCCCTTGGCTTCCTTTGCACACAATTGATCTCAGCCTTGCACTTTGTGCGTGGTGAGCTCCTCATCCACAAACTCTCCAATTCTCCCACGCCCATTGTCGAGCTTGGAGCTCCTCGGTGGCAAAAGGGTTCGATGGCCTCTTCCTCCCTCTCTCTTGTTTCTATCTGGGCCTTTCTCCTCTGCGACCTCAACCCTAACTTCAATGGTTGGGGCATTTGCAGAGGTGCCCTAGTGGAGCTTGAAGCTTGGAGTTGAAGGTTGACTTGAAGCGGTGGAGCTCCCGTCTTCTCCAACTCAGCCGCCACCGTCATCGACCTCATTGGCATCTTTAGGACCTCCGTAACTCCCCGTAATCCCTTAGATGCTTTGGGCACCCGCTTGAATGCATGTTGCGAGCTTTTCGGGGACACGCTTGAATGTCGCTAAGCTGCTTTTTGCATTTTCAGATTTTGGCCGTCTTGGTCATCTCGTCCTCTCGGGCTCGCCCGGCGATTAAGGCCGTCGTCGCCGTCGAGTGAGCCCATGGTGTGCGCAACACTATTGCGCACACGGATGTCTTTGTTGTCGCCATGAGGTCCGTGATCGCCGCAACAACCACTTCTTTGAGCTCGGGATTTTGTCGGACGTCCTGAGCGTGTCATTGTCGTTTTAGGACAGAGATTCACCGTTTTATTGCCCAATCATTGCAATCATGGGGTTAGCGTTAAATGCCATTAACCCTGTCTTTTGCGCGCACTTAAAACCTCCCGCGCGTGGACCTTCTTGTGTCCCGCGCGCAATAACTCCATGTTCGCTTGTCTCAGGCGCTGCTGCGCGTGAGTTAGGGCGCTGGTGCGACATCTGACCTCCTCCGAGGAGATCTGGCGCCCAAGACCTCCCTTGCGCGATCGTGGCCGTCCGGACCTCCCCGGAGGTGCAGTGGCGTTAGGACCTCCCTTAGGACCTCCCTAGGTTATCTCACCTGCTCATGACCTCCCGGGTAGATCTTGACCGTCAAGGTCCTCCTCGGACGATCTGAACCATCGAGGACCTCCCTTGGAACATCTGGACCGTCCAGGACCTCCCCTGTGAGGTCCTGACGATGTAGATCTTCCTCGGGGAGATCTTGGTAGTTTAGATCTTCCTTTGGAAGATCTCAGCCGTTGAGGACCTCCCCCTTTAGATCTGGTCCATCCCGGACCTCCTCCCTCCCATGTTGTGGTCCGTTGGATTCACCTTCAACGGCCATGACCTCCCCTCGTCTCGCACTTGTGCGTTGCTAGGAGGTCCAGGACCTCTGGACCTCGCGAGCGCGTGTGTGCGTTACCTCCTGGGAGGTCCTGAGCCGTTAGATCTATGATCTGTGGCTCACGTCCTCCCATGTCCTTGTGAGTTTTAGAAATTCCAGTGAGCTCTAGTTATAAACTAAAAATGGTATGAACTTTAGAATTGCATATCTTTTTCATTCTAAACCCAAATAAGGTCATTCAAATTGTGTTAGCTCTGTCTTGAACTTGACTTTAATCCAAAAATGATTGTAAGTTGAGTTCAACTCCAGAGCACAGTTTTGCCATTAGATTTTGAAACCAACTTTAAATATACACTTAAATCAATGCTTAACTTGTAAAATACATAACTAATGCTCTTTAGATTATTTTTGAGTGAGACCAACCTTGTTGGTTTCCTCTAATAATGAACTCACTGTGAACATTAGTTTTGAGCATGTCGCTGTTATGAAAATGAGGACTTGTGCATTATAATTTTGTTCAAGTTCTTGTTTTTGAAAATTTGTAGAGAGTGCATAATAGCTCCAAATGAGGTGAACTCAATTGTGTTATTCATCTCATGAGGTGCTGGTTTTACAGTAAAAATTTCAGCTTCACTTCTGTTCTAGAAAATGTTGCCTCATAATTAAATTAATGAATAGTGCAGTTTGGTATTTTAGGGGCTGAGCAGAATTGTTTTGCTCATAACTTTTGCATTGAGAATCCAAATCAATTGGTTCTTGTTGCAAAATTCCCTAAAAATCACCCTCTTGCTGCTGTAGAAAATTCAGAGAATTTGGAGTTCGTTTGTTGTGCGGTCTTTGTTGTTTTTCGTCGTTCTTATCGGTTCTTTATCGCTTTTCCGTTAGGCTTCGACATTTGTGGTGATCCCGAGAGTGACCCTCCGCAACAAATTAACCAGCAACAGCAAGGCAAGCAGTTTGATCATATCCCCTCTAACGCCTCATTACTTTAAAGGTTAATATGTTGTTTTACTTCTATGTATGCATGCTACTTTGTGTTAAATGTCGCTAGTAATCCTATAGTTGCATGATCTATAGGAGTGTTTATCCTCTACTACCTATGAGCCTAGGTTACTTGCTGTGGTTTGAGCTCGTTGGATGAGCTCTTATCACTTAGTAGTTACATTTTCTACTGCTTAGACATGCTTAGTAACGGTAGTAATGGGCGATCATCGACTTAGTCGATGGTCTTGATCACACAAGTATAATTATTCCTCCTATATGTCCAGCACTTGTGCTTTGATTAATTTGTAAAATCAAAAACTGAAAATAAAATGTTGATTTAGACTTGGGCATATTGGATGGATGGTGCGGTTTTCGGAATGTGGTAGTATGCCTGAGTCATTAAGGACCGAGTTACTTGCGCCACCGTTCTGAGCAATGTTGCGTGCTAACCACACGAGGGGGATATGGGACCTCTCTTGACTAAGTACTTTGGGAGGTGTTAATTATGAGCTGGTTGGTGGGTATGTTTTAATAAAATGTGTGTGCGTGGTGTTGGGAGGGAGCATTGGCAGACCGGTTAGGCTGTCTAATGTGTCCTCGTCCCCGTGGGTTGCGGCTCGTAATTAGCATCGTCCATTGGAAATGTCTCGTAGGACTTAGCCGTGCCGGCATACCAAAGGTAGTGTGCCTAAAGGAAAGGCGGTCTGGCGTGTGGGTACATTGGTACACCCCTGCAGGGTTAAAACTATTCGAATAGCCTCGTCCTAGGTTATGGACACGCTCGGATATGCCCCGTGAGAACTAGACTACAACCTTTAATTAAAACTTGACATGGTTGGTATGAACGGGGAGTTCATGCTATTGTTGTGGTGACTTGGGTTAGTCACTTCCAGGATGTTCTTGTTGTTGTTACTATGTTACCATCTCGTTGTTATTTCAACAATTAAAAATGCTTTGTCAAATTGCCTTCAATCTATTATGTTATTGCAAATGAAACTTGCTTTATGCTAAAATGAGTCCAAAGCCTCATCCACTTAAATAAAGCTTGCATGTAGCTATTTATAGTTCTGTTATCTCACACGTAAGTCTTGCGGAGTACTTTATGTACTCATCTGCCCGTGGTTGTGGCATTTTTGTGGCTTTTGTTGCAGAGGAAGAAGGGGAGCTCCTTGAGCCTCTCTTTTGTGCTACGTGTTGCAGCTTCTTCGACGACTAGCTTGGCGGTCGGTCGATGCCTAGGGTTAAGGCACACCGATTGGCTTTGTGTTATAGCCATCTTTATGGCACTTTTGCTTCCGCTGTTGTCTCTTTAGAATGGTTGCTATTTGGCCTAAAGGCCCCTCTTTTGTAATAACCTATCCTTATTAATACTAACTTCTGGTTTGTTGCTTATGTACTATGTGTTGTATGGAATTGATACGTTCTTTTGTTGTGAGGTATGTATACTGCATTCTGGGGAGTATACATCTCTCGAGACTGGGTTTATTTGGTTGATAATACTAGGGTCAATTGGATGACTAAGTATTATGAGCTTAATAAATCCGGGTGCTCACAAAAAGTTGGTATCAGAGCTATACTGACCGTAGTAACGCAAGCTTAGTCGTCTTTAGGGTATTTTGAAAACCTAATTTCAAAGTATCAAATGAATTTTGAAAGCTTAAGAAAATTCTTAGATTTTACTCCTCATCTATCTTAGCTTTCTCTTCTCATCTCACTCTAATTTAAGTTTTAAAAGTTGTTTTCCTCTCTTCCCTTCTACAAAATAGTTGTTATCGATTAATGGGGTTTTGGGGAATCAATGAGTTTGGCAAATTGAAGTGTTAGCTGCCCATCCACAAGGTTTTGAAGCTTCTGGAATGGCCAATTTCGACTGGAAGCTTGGATGCAAAATCTGGACAGCAAGCGTCAATTTCCGGACAGCAAGCTCAAAGGTTCTAAATAGGGTAGAAAATGAGAGGTTAAATCAACTAAAATTTGTGGGAATAAAAGGGTAAGATGTGATACTAGTTAGCTAAGTATCTAACACTTATTTCGCTGCATTAACCTTGCTCTCTAATAGTTTTAGATCTCATCTTGCAATCTGAGTTTTAATCTTCTCGATCAATTACTCGTTCATTCAATACGGGTTAGTTGAGTCGAGAAGTTGAGCCTTGCTTTTGGTGTTTCTTGGCTGTTTTTAGAGTCTTTTAGAAGCTTCTAAAGTTGGTTTACTCGCTGTTTTGGCTTTCGTTTAGGGTGAGATTCCATTCCCCTAGTCGATTGCTTTTTGCTTCTTTTAAAGGCTTTATTTTTCGGGTCTAGTTGCTAACCAAATTTCATTGTAACAGGATGGCGAACGCTTTCAGTAGCGGCCAAGGCGATCCACTGGTCCGACGAGGAGCTTCCTCCTCCTCCGACCATGGCCGAGGTTCTTCTTCAGATCGAGCGCAACCGCTGGATGACAGAGAGTTCTCTCGACGCCATCGCGCAACACCACCTACACTTACCGGAGCTTCGGGATCTGGGCTAGGGAACGCCCATCACCGCGTGGAGGACTCGTGGAGTTTCTTCGTACTCAGCCCCTACCTTTTCCTTGGCCCGAGGACCTGTTGGATGCGGACGATTGGCTTCGCTCGGTGGAGCGGAAGCTCGCATCGCAGCAGATGCCGAAGCACGAGAAGGCGCTGTTCGCATCGCACCACCGGAGGGTGCAGCTTTGTCATGGTGGGAGAGCTATCTCGCCATGCAGCCCGTGGACCACACCGCCTCTTGGGAGGAGTTTCAGACCGCCTTCCGTCGGGCTCACATCCTGCCCGGCTTGATGGAGATCAAGAAGCGGGAGTTTCTTGCGCTCAAGCAAGGGCGTGCTCACCATGGAGTATGTCTCTGAGTTCAACCATCTAGCTCGTTATGCTCCCGAGGATGTGGCCACGGATATGGCTAAGGTGCCAAGTTCAGCGTGGCTTGTCCGAGGAGTCAAGGACAAGCTATCCATTGTCGACTTCACGATTTCCGGACCTTGGTCGACAAGGCCATCGTCGCCGAGCATGCGGCTCGAGAGCTTATGGACTCCATAAGCGCAAGTGGGAGGCCCATAAGTCGCCCAGGCGATTCCTCCGTCCCCCGCTTGGCGATCTCAAGGGTACCGGCCTCATTCTTGGCGCCCCGAGGTTACACCGCCTGTTCTCGTTAAATCGCAGCCGTGTCTCGATCCACGTGCACTGCGAGTCGTGAGCACCCATAACCCGGTGCCGGGGTCACATGCTTCTCTTGCAACCAGAAGGGGCATTATGCGAACCAATGCCCTAAGAAGACAGGAGCAGCCCCTCGTCCTAATGGAGGATGCGGGCCAGGAGGTGGTGCATCTCAGGACCAGAAGATCGTCCCGGCTACCCAAGGCATGGGTAGTGGTCGCGTCAACGCCGTCACCGCAGAGGAGGCTCAGGAGGCACCCGACGTCGTGCTAGGTACACTTTCTGTTAACTCTCACCTGCTCTTTGTCTTGTTTGATTCAGAGCATCTCATTCCTTTGTTTCGAGTCTTTTCTCGCTGTTGGAGAGCTTCTTTTCTCTCCATTGTCGGTCCCGCTTACTCATTCGCTCTCTGGTTCGGAGTTGAGAGTGAATCTGAGTGTAGGGATGTCCTATCGAGATCGAAGGGTAGGTTTCTTAGCAAACCTTATCCTTCTCCATTCAGCGAGTCTTGATGTGATTCTTGGCATGGATTGGTTGTCCCAACATGGGGCAAATCGATTGCGCCAGAAGCTCATTTCTCTATCTAGTCCCTCCATGCGGCGTGTTCACTTTTCGTCGGTCGCTAGGCCCTCATCTCTTCGCACTTGAAGCGAAGCCCGCTCTAGATATTAGCGAAGTCCCAACAGCTTTGCGACTTTGTTGATGTCTTTCCGCAGATCTTCCAGGATGCCACCTGCTCGAGACCTCGAGTTTGTCATTGAGTTGGCTCCGTGCACGCCCCTATCTCAAAGAGGCCTTATCGGATGCCACCGAACGAGTTGGTGGAGTTGAAGAAGCGCTTAAGTGAGCTGCAAGAGAAGGGTTTCATTCGCCTAGCTCATCTCCTTGGGGTTGTCCAAAAATCTTCGTAAAGAAGAAGGACGGTATTTTATGATGTGCGTTGATTACCGCCCACTTAATGAAGTGACGATAAAGAACAAGTATCCATTGCCCCGCATTGACGATCTCTTCGATCAATTAACTGGAGCCCGAGTTTTCTCCAAGATTGATTTGAGAGTGGGATATCATCAGGTTCGGATTCGACCTGAGGATATTCCAAAGACAGCGTTCTCTACTCGCTACGGCTTGTACGAGTACACTGTCATGTCATTTGGCTTAACCAATGCTCCTGCCTTGTTCATGAATCTCATGAATTCGGTATTCATGGAGTATTTGGATAAGTTTGTCGTGGTCTTCATCGATGATATTCTTATCTATTCCAAGAACGATGAGGAACATGCCGAGCATCCGAAGCTTGTGTTAGGCAAGTCTGCGTGAGCACCACCAGACGCGAAGTTCGACAAGTGTGCATTCGGTTGAAGGAAGTGTCTTTCTTAGGCCACGTTCTTTCAAGCAGAGGCGAGCCGCTGATCCTAGCAAGGTCAGCAATGTTCTTTCATGGAGTCACCGCTTCGGTCACCGATGTGCGGAGTTTTCTCGGTTTAGCGGGATATTATCGCCGCTTATCGAGAACTTCTCCAAGATCGCGGGCCGATAACGAGTTGCTCAAGAAGGACAAGAAGTTCGTGTGGTCCGTTGAGTGTGAGGAAAGTTTCCAAATACTCAAGAAGCGCTTTGACCACCGCCTCCGTTCTCGTTCTTCCCGATATCCATCGAAGCTTCGATATCTTTTGCGATGCTTCTCGCCGAGGCCTCGGTTGTGTCCTTATGCAAGAAGGCAAGGTAGTGGCCTATGCATCAAGGCAATTGAGACCTCATGAGCTCAACTATCCTACCCATGATTTGGAGTTGGTCGCCGTGATTCATGCACTTAAGATCCGCGACATTACCTAATTGGTAATCGCTAGAAGTGTATTCGGATCACAAAAGCTTAAAGTACTTGTTCACACAACCGACCTGAACCTCGTGCAAAGGAGATGGTTGGAGTTGATCAAGGACTATGATATGGGTATTCACTACCATCCGGGCAAGGCTAATATCGTTGCCGATGCGCTTAGTCGCAAAGCGCATTGCAATGCCTTGTTGTCCAAGGAGCTTCAGCCCGCTCTTCTGGAAGAATTTCAGCGTCTCAACTTGAGTTTAGTTGAGCATGGTTCTCTCGCTGCCTTGGTTGTGCAACCAACCTTGGTGGATCGGATCAAGTCCGCCAAATCAATGGATGTTGGAGTGAGCCACATTAAGGCAAATGTCAAGAACGGAACGACCAAGTGCTTTTCTGAGGATGAGCATGGTGTTGTGAGGTTCGGGCAACGCCTTGTGGTTCCAAAGGACATGGAGTTGCGGAATTTGATCCTCCGCGAAGCCCATGATTCGCTTTTATCCATTCATCCCGGCCACAAAGATGTATCAAGATCTCCGCCAGAGATTTTGGTGGACCCAATGAAGAGGGAGATCGCGGTTCGTTGTCGAGTCGCGACGATGTCGTCGTGTCAAGGCCGAACATCGGCGTCAGCAGATCGCTTCTTGACCTCTGCCTATTCCGGAATGGAAGTGGGATTCGGCATGGACTTTATCACCGGTCCGCCTCAACGCAAAAGGGAAAGATTCCATCTGGTCGCTATTGATCGTTGACTAAGGTAGCACATTTCTTGCCGCAAGGCTAAGATTTCGCTCGGTCAATTGGCGACCTCTATGTTTCTCGCATCGTGTGCTTGCATGGTGTGCCCAAGACGATTGTCTCGGATCGTGGTTCTCTTTTCACCTCTCGCTTTTGGCATAGTTTGCAAGAGGCCATGGGAACCCGTTTACCTTTAGCACGGCATATCATCCCCAAACCGATGGTCGACCGAGAGGTCAACCAAGTTTTGGAAGACATGCTTCGTGCTTGTGTCCTTTCCTATGGGAAGCATTGGGAGAAATGCTTGCTATTCGCCGAAGTTTTCTTATAACAACAACTTTTCAGCCGGTCTCGGCATGGCACCATTTGAGGCCTTGTACGAGAGAAAGTGTAGAACCCGTTGAACTGGTCGAGACCGTGAAAGACCTCTCTTTGGCCTGACTCAATCAATGAGGCCGAGCGCCAAGTCCAATTTTATTCGTGAGCGCTTGCGCATGCACTCAATCCAGCAAAAGAGCTATGCGGATCGCCGCCGTCGTGAATTGCGTTTTGAGCCTAATGACTTTGTTTATCTCAAAGTCTCTCCTTTGAAGGGCCATCAACGCTTTGGCGCCAAGGGCAGTTGGCTCCTCGATATGTCGGTCCCTACCGCGCTATCGAGAAGAAGGAGCTGTTGCCTATAAGTTGGAGTTGCTACCGCGCTTGAGGGGGTACATGATGTTTTCCATGTGTCCCAGCTTAAGAAGTGCCTCCGTGTTCCAACCGAGGAAGCTCCGTTGAAACTCTCGATGTCCGTGAAGATTTGACCTATCGCGAGCACCTGCTCACAGACTCGATGAGTCTGAACGAAGGACAAGGAATAAGACCATCAAGTTCCTTAAAGTTCAGTGGTCGAATCATTCTCGAGGATGAGGCTACTTGGGAAAGAGAAGATCGTCTGCGTGCGGACTATCCATCTTTCTTTATCGAGTGAGCCAAATCTCGGACGAGATTTTTGTGAGGGGGGGAGATTTTGTAACATCCCAACTGTATAATTAGGGTTATTCAAGTATAATTATATGTGTAGAAATTAAAACTTTTTCTCACATCTTGAAAACCCCTAATCTCTCATGTAATTCTTGTCCAAGAGTTGTGTAATCCAAAAACACAACGCTCTTGTTGACCAAAAGTCAAATTCATTTTTCCAATTGTCTAAATCTGGTGTCAAACATTTGAAAATATTTTCCTTGGTCCTAAAGTTGATGTGGGACCCTCTGAAAAATATCACAAGTTGTAAAACTAGTTTGATAAATTTTGGAGGTAAAACAATCCTTTAAACAACCTTCATGAATTTCCTGAGAAAAATGCATTGCATAATAACCTCTGGAAATTTTATGCAAGGTTAATCTCATTGTCATCAAGCTCCTGTAAAAATTTCATGAATTTTGGAGTTGAATTGCTATCCCAAACAATTTTGCAAAGTCTCAGCTGTTAGAAAATTAAACTTAAAACTTGGCACTATTCCTTGGGCTGAGCCGTATTCAAACCTGGTCAAGCCCAACCCCAGCAGACCTCCTCTCCACCTTGATCAGGTCGCAGCCGTTGGATTTACATCCAACCGCCACGACCTCCTCCGCGGTCAACACCGCAAAGACCTCCTCACCTCATCAGGTCATAGCCGTTGGACCTCCCCTGTGTGTAAAACCGCAAAGACCTCCCTTCGATATCTATCACCTTGTCCAGGTCATAGCCGTTGGATTAAGATCCAACCGGCCCTGACCTCCCCTGTGTGTAAAACCGCAAAGACCTCCCTTCGATATCTATCACCTTGTCCAGGTCATAGCCCTTGGATTAAGATCCAACCGCCCCGACCTCCCCTTGTTATCAAACCTCAAAACCACCTTCCACCTTGGCGAGGTCATAGTCATGGATTTACATCCAACCGCCTCCCGACCTCCCTCACCGTTAAGCTAAGCAAACTTCCCACCTACATGAGGTCACGACCATTGGATTAAAAATCCATGGTCGCGACCTCCTCCTCTTAACCTAACTATCGACCTCCTTTGCACTCACTTGAGGTCGAGCCGCTGGATCGATCCAACACCCACGACCTCCCTCAAAATATCAAGCGCCTGCACCTCCCTATCTCGTGTTGTGCACCGCTGATTAAAATCCACGGTCACGACCTCCCCTTCGCTTCGTGCGTGTCGACTTCCCCATCAGTCGGTGCCCTTGGATTTTAATCCAAAGGCCATGACCTCCCCTCATGTTCTTAAGCTCATGTGCGGTTAAGACCTCACAGAGGTCCGCACTGCTGGATGGAAATCCAACGCTTTGGACCTCCCCGTCCCATTTTCCCACGTGCGCTTACACATTAAGGAAATCGGAGGGCTACGACCTCCCATCCTTGATCGTGTGGTGGGACCTCCTCCCACCCACTTAAAACATAACGGTTCAAAAATAGGATCCGATGGCCAGACCTCTCCTGTGTTTTATCCAATGGTCAAAAGGACCTCCTCTCGTTCTTCTCCTTCCTCGGCGCGCCATGCAGCCTCGAGCGATGGAGTTAATGCACGCCGCCACTAGGTACCTTTTTAACTCTTTCTTGACCAAGATTTAATGCAGTCACCTTCCGCCTCTCAGTCACTCAGTCTCACCTTGTCAATCTCATGTCCTTGCCACCCCATGGACCAACCCGTGGGCTAAGCTCACCATGGAGCTTAGCCCCAGCTCATAACCTTCACCCCAGGCTATAAGTTATCCCTTGGAATCCTCCCTTGGCTTCCTTTGCACACAATTGATCTCACTTTGCACTTTGTGCGTGGTCGAGCTCCTCATCCACAGACTCTCCAATTCTCCCACGCCCATTGTCGAGCTTGGAGCTCCTCGGTGGCAAAAGGGTTCCAGTGGCCTCTTCCTCCTCTCTCTTGTTTCTATCTGGGCCTTTCTCCTCTGCGACCTCAACCCTAACTTCACTGGTTGGGGCATTTGCAGAGGTGGCCTAGTGGAGCTTGAAGCTTGGAGTTGAAGGTTGGACTTGAAGCGGTGGAGCTCCCCATCTTCTCCAACTCAGCCGCCACCGTCGCCGACCTCATCGGCATCTTTAGGACCTCCGTAACTCCCCGGTAATCCCTTAGATGCTTTGGGCACCCGCTGAATGCATGTTATGAGCTTTTCGGGCACACGCTGAATGTCGCGCGAGCTGCTTTTTGCATTTTCGTATTTTGGCCGTCTTGGTCATCTCTGTCCTCTCGGCTCGCCATGATTAAGGCCGCGTCGCGCCGAGAGTGAGCCCATGGTGTGCGCAACACTATTGCGCACACGGAATGTCTTTGTTGTCGCCGGCGAGGTCCGTGATCGCCGCAACAACCACTTCTTTGAGCTCGGATTTTGTCGGACGCCCCGAGCGTGTCATTGTCGCTTTTAGGACAGAGATTCACCGCTTTATTGCCCAATCATTGCAATCATGGGGTTAGCGTTAAATGCCATTAACCCCGCTCTTTTGCGCGCACTTAAAACCTCCCGCGCGTGGACCTTCTTGTGTCCCGCGCAATAACTCCATGTTCTGCTTGTCTCGTGCGCTGCTGCGTGAGTTAGGGCGCTGGTGCGACATCGCACCTCCTCCGAGGAGATCTGGAGCGCCCAAGACCTCCCCTTCTTGCGATCGTGGCCGTCCAGACCTCCCCGGAGGTCTCAGGACGTTAGGACCTCCCTTAGACCTCCCTAGGTTATCTCACTGCTCATGACCTCCCGGGTAGATCTTGACCGTCAAGGTCCTCCTCGACGATCTCGAACCATCGAGGACCTCCTTGAACATCTGGACCGTCCCAGACCTCCCCTGTGAGGTCTCGACGATGTAGATCTTCCTCGGGAGATCTTGGTAGTTTAGATCTTCCTTTGGAAGATCTCACTGCTGAGGACCTCCCTTTAGATCTGGTCCGTCCCGGACCTCCTCCCTCCCATGTTGTGGTCCGTTGGATTCACCTTCAACGGCCATGACCTCCCCTCGTCTCGCACTTGTGCGTTGCTAGGAGGTCCAGGACCTCTGGACCTCGCGAGCGCGTGTGTGCGTTACCTCCTGGGAGGTCCTGAGCCGTTAGATCTATGATCTGTGGCTCACGTCCTCCCATGTCCTTGTGAGTTTTAGAAATTCCAGTGAGCTCTAGTTATAAACTAAAAATGGTATGAACTTTAGAATTGCATATCTTTTTCATTCTAAACCCAAATAAGGTCATTCAAATTGTGTTAGCTCTGTCTTGAACTTGACTTTAATCCAAAAATGATTGTAAGTTGAGTTCAACTCCAGAGCACAGTTTTGCCATTAGATTTTGAAACCAACTTTAAATATACACTTAAATCAATGCTTAACTTGTAAAATACATAACTAATGCTCTTTAGATTATTTTTGAGTGAGACCAACCTTGTTGGTTTCCTCTAATAATGAACTCACTGTGAACATTAGTTTTGAGCATGTCATTGTTATGAAAATGAGGACTTGTGCATTATAATTTTGTTCAAGTTCTTGTTTTTGAAAATTTGTAGAGAGTGCATAATAGCTCCAAATGAGGTGAACTCAATTGTGTTATTCATCTCATGAGGTGCTGGTTTTACAGTAAAAATTTCAGCTTCACTTCTGTTCTAGAAAATGTTGCCTCATAATTAAATTAATGAATAGTGCGGTTTGGTATTTTAGGGCTGAGCAGAATTGTTTTGCTCATAACTTTTGCATTGAGAATCCAAATCAATTGGTTCTTGTTGCAAAATTCCTAAAATCACCCTCTTGTTGCTGTAGAAAATTCAGAGAATTTGGAGTTCGTTTGTTGTGCGGTCTTTGTTGTTTTTCGTCGTTCTTATCGGTTCTTTATCGCTGTTAGGCTTCGACATTTGTGGTGATCCCGAGAGTGACCCTCCGCAACAAATTAACCAGCAACAGCAAGGCAAGCAGTTTGATCATATCCCCTCTAACGCCTCATTACTTTAAAGGTTAATATGTTGTTTTACTTCTATGTATGCATGCTACTTTGTGTTAAATGTCGCTAGTAATCCTATAGTTGCATGATCTATAGGAGTGTTTATCCTCTACTACCTATGAGCCTAGGTTACTTGCTGTGGTTTGAACTCGTTGGATGAGCTCTTATCACTTAGTAGTTACATTTTCTACTGCTTAGACATGCTTAGTAACGGTAGTAATGGGCGATCATCGACTTAGTCGATGGTCTTGATCACACAAGTATAATTATTCCTCCTATATGTCCAGACTTGTGCTTTGATTAATTTGTAAAATCAAAACTGAAAATAAAATGTTGATTTAGACTTGGGCATATTGGATGGATGGTGCGGTTTTGAATGTGGTAGTATGCTCCGAGTCATTAGGACCGAGTTACTTGCGCCACCGCTCGAGCAATGTTGCGTGCTAACCACACGAGGGGATATGGGACCTCTCTTGACTAAGTACTTTGGGAGGTGTTAATTATGAGCTGGTTGGTGGGTATGTTTTAATAAAATGTGTGTGCGTGGTGTTGGGAGGAGCATTGGCGGCATCGGTTAGGGTTGTCTAATGTGTCCTCGTCCCGTGGGTTGCGGCTCGTAATTAGCATCGCCCATTGGAAATGTCTCGTAGGACTTAGCTGTCTTAAGCATACCAAAGGTAGTGTGCTTAAAGGAAAGGCGATGCAGGCGTGTGGGTACATTGGTACACCCTCGCAGGTTAAAACTATTCAATAGCCTCGTCCTAGGTTATGGACACGCTCGGATACGCCCCGTGAGAACTAGACTAGAACCTTTAATTAAAACTTGACATGGTTGGTATGAACGGGGAGTTCATGCTATTGTTGTGGTGACTTGGGTTAGTCACTTCCAGGATGTTCTTGTTGTTGTTACTATGTTACCATCTCGTTGTTATTTCAACAATTAAAAATGCTTTGTCAAATTGCCTTCAATCTATTATGTTATTGCAAATGAAACTTGCTTTATGCAAAAATGAGTCCAAAGCCTCATCCACTTAAATAAAGCTTGCATGTAGCTATTTATAGTTCTGTTATCTCACATGTAAGTCTTATGGAGTACTTTATGTACTCATCTCGCGTGGTTGTGGCATTTTGTGGCTTTTGTTGCAGAGGAAGAAGGGAGCTCCTTGAGCCTCTCTTTTGTGCTACGTGTTGCGGCTTCTTGACGACTAGCTTGGCGGTCGGTCGATGCCTAGGGGTTAAGGCACACTGATTGGCTTTGTGTTATAGCCATCTTTATGGCACTTTTGCTTCCGCTGTTGTCTCTTTAGAATGGTTGCTATTTGGCCTAAAGGCCCCTCTTTTGTAATAACCTATCCTTATTAATACTAACTTCTGGTTTGTTGCTTATGTACTATGTGTTGTATGGAATTGATACGTTCTTTTGTTGTGAGGTATGTATACTGCATTCTGGGGAGTATACATCTCTCGAGACTGGGTTTATTTGGTTGATAATACTAGGGTCAATTGGATGACTAAGTATTATGAGCTTAATAAATCCGGGTGCTCATAGATAGCCATTGATTACAAGTTATATATGCTCTTATGTTATTTCTTATCAATGTCAAATGATCTTGCAAAATTGCTCTCTAAATGTTATTATCTCTATTGCAAATAAAACTTGTTTTAGACAAAAATAAATTAGATAAGGCAGCCATCCTTTGACATAGCTTGCATCTATAATTACATTTGAAGTCTTACGAAGTACAATTTTTTTTTCTTCCTTGGTCTTACGAAGTACAATGGAGTTTGAAGATGATCTCTCAGTTGGTTACTTTTATGTCAACGGTTTTGGTAATAATAACACCGAGTTCCAAGGTGTTAACCCAGTCAGTTTTCTGTAGGGCCAGGCTAATCAAATGAACCTATTATCTTATCGTTTAATACCACTGCAAGAACTTTTATGTGTGAACATTTAGCCGATCGGCCCTCATGTAAAATTCGATCCTAACGGCCTATGTACGATTGCTAACTAACATGTGCTACCCTATTCTATTTACTCGTGTATGGACGTGCGATGCAATGTTATAAAATATGTGTGCTGGCCACTAATTAAGAGTAAACAAATAGGATTCAAAATTAATTTTCAGAGTCCAACGTCATTTAACCGATAGACGAGCACATGATAACACGCAGACAGCATCCTTTGGGAAAATTGTAGAAACTTACCTTTGACAACACTTCGCTCAGATACACATGCGAGACACGACGCAGTGGCAGATATCGAGCAAGACACAGTACAGTACAGATGCAGAAGGTGGCGCAAGAGACAAGTATAAATCCCATAAAATATGGAAAGGAGTTCATGGCAGGTAGCGCACTCATTTCCCACCTAACGAGGGAAACTGCGATTGATCTTCAATTGCTGGGGCAGAAACTGGTCCTCGAGAACTATAGCCACTCCGGAATCCTCCACGGTCACCACGGCCTCTGCCACGACCACGGCCACCAGTGTTGTAGTACCTTTCACCTTCAGCCGGCTTCAAGAATTCATTGATGCTAAGAGACTAGGGAATAGAAGGTAATAGTTAGAGATTAGAGCAACATAAGAGCAGTTTGGAATGAACTTTGGAAAAATAGTGTACACACCTTCTTGGCACGCTCATCTCTCTCAACATTTTCCTTCTTTTTGTCCTTGTCAGAACCCTACAATAAAACACAGAGCAGGGTGAGCAGCAGCATTACTTCTGCGCAAGGAGAAGGAAACCACAGCTGAGACCTACCAGCTTGATGAAGACCTCATCAGAATCCTTTTTCACTGAAAGCTGTTGCATTGACTGCAACTCCTTGTCTACCTCAACCTTTCTCTCTTCAGCCTTCAGTGCAAGTAAAGCTTTCCTCGTCTCCTCCAGTACTTTCTCATATTCCTCCAAAGTCATCTCCTGTGTAATCAAGGTCAAAATAAACTATAATTGAACAAAAATCGATGACAACATAACATAACATAAAGAGTTTATAATAGTGTGGTTCACATTTCCTTTTGTATCTTAATGGTGAAATGCAGGATAACAAAACATTAAGGAGAATCCCAAGCATGCTTGAATAAAAAATCATCACAACAATCAGAGCATCTAGGACTACCAAACAAAACATTTGCAGACGCGTATTGACCTGCTAGCATACACAAAGGCATAAGCAAAGAAAAAAGTATCTATGCTCACTTAACAGTAAAACAACTGAAAATGGAGGGGTACAGAGAGGTAGATAGAGTTCCACAAATCTTGAAGCACTTGAAGGCGTAAGTTCCTTGAATTCACCCTTCGTTTTTTGCTTTAAAATTTGTGCAATACTCGAGGAGTGAAGCATAGAAACACCTCCCATAAAAATAACTTATTGACAAATAAAACCCAAGGGGAAACAACAGAAAAAATGATAAAACATCTCGTGAAACTCAATCAATCAAACATAAACTCATAAGCACACTTTAAACTTTCAATAAGCCATCCTAAGAACCAATATAACTAGAGAAAATCCATTATATACTAAATTAGTATTTATTCCTTTCATGCCCCATCTGTTTTCAGAAATTGTTCACTCCATGCCATGCCATTATCTCCCCCATCAACTGCTTGCAGTTAAGGGTATGCAAAGAACATTTTGCCCTTGTGAACATGCAACAGCCAAGCCGGCTCCACTGTCAGGCTACCCCCCATGCAGGACTTGTGTCCTCTGCCTTAGCAGAGCTACGAGAAAGATTGTCATTCCCTAAAGGGGATGCTTGAATGGTCAGAAATATCATGTGGAATTATAAAAGCATCAGCTCATCACAGCAGCAGAAGATGATCCCGCTGGCTCGACAAGTGTATGTGTGTCATCACTCCTTTCAAGCATCCGAACAAACATACCAGAAAATAGAATGGAGCACAATTGCAAGGCTAGAAGGAGCACAATTGCAAGGCTAGAACTCTTCTGGTTTGGAATAATCAGAAATCTCTTGTGGAATTATAACGAGGGAAAGGAATGCACATGGCATCACAAGACGGATGCTTCTGCAATGCAATTATATGAGCTCATTATATCATAACATTCCTTCCTCCGATCTAACATGGAAAAAGAATACCAAGCCAAGAAACAAGAACAAAAAGAATAAAATTAAGAAGAAACGATGGCAAAAGGGCAAAACAATCGGGCAGAGAGAGAAAGGGAAGAGAGTGGTGAGAAAGGGGTGGAGAGATAAAGGGGCAGGTCCGTAAGGGTCATTTTGGGCATCTCCAAACAAACTGACATGTTAACGGCACGGCTCAAACGGGGGAGATGACGATGATGGCATGGAGTGAACAAATTTTGAAAACAGATGGCATGGCAGGAATAAGACCTTATTCAGTGGCAGATTGTAGAACCAGGAGTTATTCAGTGGCATATAATGGATTTTAACCTAAAAGGTATGTTCTTGTGTGCTCATTTTAATAGAAAGCTATTATGTAAAGCAGCTACCTGAATTCATGCACACAGAAGTAATGCATGAAAACCTTGATGCTGCCACACAAGCTATCTATAGGCTGGGTGAAATTGAGAACTTACAATGGACCAACTGTTCTTTGGGTTCGCAAGACTCATTGGATCAGATTAGCCGCAACCTTTAGTTGGATCAAGAAATAGACAGGCATGGTTGGGGAGTGTGGACTGCTGAATATACGAGAAGAATGACAGGTGGGTTCTCTACATAAAAGAATCATGTACAAACGTAATATGAAATTTGTGTGCTCATCCCAATGTTTGAATTTACGTGCTCAAAATTTACAAGATAGCATCCTATTAACTAATGCTACACACAACTAATCATTTTTATATGGTTGAGCATAAATGCAGTGAAGGGTCTCCACACTTCAAGCTGGTACCCAAAAATGGATTTGGCTTCTCCAATGGGAAATAACAAGACAGTTTAAAATGAAAAAAAGGAGGATACCTGTCACACACATTATTTCACTTTGGTAACAAGGATTGGGTTATGTTAATGTAAATTAAGTAAAACTGCCAACATTGCAGGCGGCATTTGTTTATTTTCCATGTGCTTGTGTTAAGTGGAAGTAGAACAATAACCAGATGTGCTAGAAAACTGCAATAGTCTTCAATATGGACTTCATAACTGATTAGGAAGAACCAAACATTTGTTATCATCTTAAGACGTGGACATGTGGTGACCACTTGTTGCTTCTCATGAATAAAGTTTCAATGATATGACTCAACATTAGAAAAAATATAACCATTTTCATCATTCTATCGCCTTATACATTCTTAACAGCGGCATTTATGAATCATTGATCTGAAGAACTTATGATTGAACTTCCCACACAGCTCAAAGATTGAGCACCATAATTGATAAAATTTACATCCAAAAGAATATAAACGGTTAGTCCAGAACAAACGGAGTTTGGCATCCAAGAGAACTGTCTGATGCAGCATCAAGCATCGCACGACAATTTAGATGAGCATGTGAGAAATCTGGTTGCACCTATATTCACCCCTTATCACTTAGTAAATATGAACAACTACATGAGTGACATTAACAAACGCATACTACTGACAACTCAGAAGTATACTGAAGGACATATCAAATATATGATATATTTTTTGTAAAATTTTCCTCTAGCACAATAAAATTCAGTTTAGTAAAATACCACTGAGTGTGTCAGTGGCATGTGGACCTTGACTTCACATACCATTGTCACAGCTGATGGTATTTTACAACTTCAACTTTTGTAATGCCAAAGGGCTATTTTTCTGATATTTTGTCACATTCAGAATTCAGAAACCCAGATTCTAGGGGACATGGTTTGCACTGATTCTTACATATAATGTATTACTCACAAAATTGCAGTGACATTGCCAAGGTGACTTGCAGCAGACACAGCTCAAATACACATTCAAAGGTAGCCAGTGATTTACAGTTTTGCTAACAAAATAATGGTACACTGCCAAACAGGGTTTAGACATAAATCATACTCCAGATACAGCATCGAAACTTTTGGAGTGCAATGTCAATTAGGCCATTACAGTACTCACATCTGGATGTCAAATTTATGCTTCAAGGATGTGCTCTTAAAGCTTAGGTAGAAAACAGGCTCAAGCTAGAAAAGAGCATGCTAAATTTATGTTCTAATTGTGTAACTTTCTTGTAGATGCTAAATTTATGTTCTAATTGTGTAGCTTGCTTGTAGATGCTAAATTTATTAACCAGGCATAGGTTGATATGTGAATTTGTATATTTCTTCAAAATACAGCAGTTCTGAGTCAGTTTTTCTTAGAAGAAATGACATATCCCTGCCAATTTTGGTACCAGCACAACCTTGATTACACCAGAAAGAAACTATTACAATATAATGGCAGAAGACAAAAAAGGAATACCTTATCTTCGGGTTCCTTTTCTACCTCTTCATTTGGCTCACCCTCCTTGTCCTTCTCAACTTCAGATTGTGTTACATCTTCCTGCTTGTTCTCGTCGTCAATCACAGCGGCAGCCCCTTCAGTATTAACAGCCTCAACAGTTCCCCTAATGAATCGTAAGCAACAGTGTATTACACTTGAATCAATCCACCAAACCAAAATTAGCTCCCAAAAAAGAAAATGAAGCTTCAGAGATCAACACTGACTGTGCAAGGGCTTCATCGGTCACAGTTCCCCAGTTGCCACGGCCAGCCCCCTCACGTTTCATCTCATATCCTCGGCCTGTACCACTGCGGCGCTCATAGGACCGGCGAGGGGCACGCCCATATTCATCTCCTGCCTCTCCATCAGTGTAGCCACCACCACGGCCACCGCCACGGTAAGGCTGGCGTGGTCCACGGCCCCTCTCTGAAGCCTTCCCTTCACCATCCTCCCTCCTCACCACTCCATCATCTCTGAAGCTGCCTCCACCATACCCTCCCTCTGCACCGTTGGTATCACCCTCACCAAATTCACGCCTTGGACCCATCCTGCCTCCACGGAAGCCACCTCTGCCACGTCCTGGTCCACCACGTCCTGCCCCATCGCGGGGTCGAGCACCATAGTTCGTGGACTCCCTTACTGCACAGACAAGGTAACACTAAGTCACAAATACATTCATATTGAAAAACATCTCATCGCACAAAAAATGAATAACAACTAGGCTAAATGAGACATGCGGAATATCGCATAAAAATTGAAGCTTTATGTTAAAAACTGATACCCTGGAGATATAAAGGACGAAAATTTCATATTGTGCAAACCCAGATGTACACCAACACAATGCTCCATACCACACTGTATCAGATTGGCACATCTAGACAGGAAAACCCAAATGGAACTCGCACATTTCGGCCAAAACGAAGCAACATCAGCTTACCAAATCTCCCGAATCCCACAACACACACATGTCCGAAACCCTAAAACCTTACGCCTCCTAATCAGATTCGAACCAAACCGTATCAACTCACCAGCCTGCGCGGGCGGCAGCGGCTTGGTGGGTAGCTTAGCCGGGGCGGCGGGCGCCGCGGCTGCCGGCTTGGGCGACGCGGCCGCCTTCTTCTCGGCGGCAGCGATGAGGTGCGAGGGGTCGTCGTTGTCGACGTCGACGAGGAGATCGAACTGGTTCTTCGTCCCCATCGGATCTTCCCTGCCTCACCCCCGCACGCACACCACAGCACACGACAATCCCTCGCACCAACCTAGAACGCCACCACCAGCGACGAGACCACCATGGATGGGCGAATCGAAGCGAGAGGAAGGGTTTAGAAGCGGAGGTAGAGGACGAGAGAGCTCGTAAAACCCTAACCCTAGCCGCCACTTGGACTCGACGCTCCCCAGCTGTTACTCCCCCGAGAGCACGAGCGGAGGGCTACCTTTTGAGAGGGGCTAATGGGCCTTTTGTTGGAAGATTGGTGGGGTTTTCCTTGCTACGGCCTACGGGTGCTTGGTTTAGTTTCTTTCGATTGCATTTGTAGAGGCCTAATCTCCGCGGCATTTCTGGTGCACAAGACTACTTTGATGAACATAAGCATATTAAAAATCTTAGCCATCCATTTAAGATCCCGCGGTCTGGATGCAGCCCGCCGCTCCCCACTTAACTCTTTGCGAAAACAACCTGGCATCAGGCCGATGGGGCGCACCATGAGCTAGGGTACGTTGGGACCGCGCCGCCCCCTCTGTCGCCTACCGCACCGCCACCCGGTGCCGAGCCCCTACGCCGCCTTCGCCCCCTTCCACACTCCATGCTCGCCTCCTCTCCAGGTTCCTTGCCGGCGCCGCCAACTCCAGCTTTCCCTGCCGCACCCTCACCCTCTGCTTTCCCTTTACGCCTCCTGCCGTGCACTATGCCCACCTCCCCTCGTCACCACCACTTGCGAGCCCTAATCCCATCCCTACTCCCCCAAGTGTTTGTGAGATTCTGAGACCAAGGGAGAGGAGGGAGGCTCCATGCCACCTGCTGCCGCGGAGATCCCGTCGTCGTTGGGAAATGCTGTGCTTCCTTCCTCACCGATGAATCATCAGGTAATTAAAGAAGAAAGTTTTTTTTGATAACGTTGTTGTCTCGCCATTGCTTGAGGTTCCTATCCGGTTCTTGGCATGAAATCGAGATTCACTGCTCTGCCATTCTTTACCTAACCTACCACGCTTGTTGTTAAGTTCAGTTTTGGCTAGCTGTTTTGAGGTTTAGGGGATTCCTGGTCCTAGGGAATGGGGATTCTGGTGTTTGTACTAATCTTGAGCAGCTAGTCGTTGTTGGGGAATGGGGATTCTGGTGTTTGTACTAATCTTGAGCAGCTAGTCGTTGTTGGATAAATTCCTTCTCTTTTTTTTGGTTCTGTCGCACTAGGGATTTCTATATCTGCTTGGCGAATGGGGATTCTTGGTGCCACAAGTTTCGACAAGGCATGGTTTCAGCATTTGATAGGATTCTCGCCTGGAATTTTCTCTCCATTGTTGGTGCTGAAGCCTATTTTTTTCTTCCTGGGAATTTTGCATGCTTCTCGATGTGGCACCAAGAATCCCCATTCGCCAAGCAGATAAAGAAATCCCTAGTGCGACGGAACCAAAAAAAGAGAAGGAATTTATCCAACAGCGACTAGCTGCTCAAGATTAGTACAAAACACCAGAATCCCCATTCCCCAGAACCAGAAATCCCCAAGACCTCAAAACAGCTAGCCAAAATCGAACTTAACAACAAGCGTAGGTGGTTAGGCGCAAAGAATGGCAGGAGCGGCTGAATCTCGATTTCCCGCGGGCCAAGAACCGGACAGGAACCTCTAGCAATGGCGAGACAACAACCTTATCAAACACAACTTTCTTCTTTAATTACCTGATGATTCATCGGTGAGGAAGGAAGCACAACATTTCCCAACGGCGACGGGATCTCCGCGGCAAAAGGTGGCATGGAGCCTCCCTCCTCTCCCTTGGTCTCAGAATCTCACGAACACTTGGGGGAGTAGGGATGGGATTAAGGCTCGCAAGCGGTGGTGACAAGGGGAGGTGGGCATAGTGTGCACGGGAGGTGGCGCAAGGGGAAAGCAGAGGGTGCGGTGGGGAGAGCCAAGGTTGGCAGTGCCGGCAAGGAACCTGGAGAGGAGGCGAGCATGGAGTGTGGAAGGGGGCGAAGGCGGCGTAGGGGCTCGGCACCGGGTGGCGGCGCAGTGGGCGACAGAGGGGGCGACGCGGTCCCAACCCTAGCTCGTGGTGCGCCCCATCGGCCTGATGCGAGGGCGAGGAAGGAGGACGAAGGTCTGCGCCAGGTTGTTTTCGCAAAGAGTCAAGTGGGGAGCGACGGGCTGCATCCTGACCGTGGGATCTTGAATGGATGGCTAAGATCTTTCATGTGCATATGTTCACCAAAGTGGTCTTGTGCACTAGAAATGTCGCCCCTAATCTCTATCTCTACTACTTAAATATTAGAGTTAGTGGTGGTCGTCCGTCCTCATGTTATCAACCATGTCCATCCGATCTTGATCAGGACACCACCAACGGCTCGGATCTTCTCAAGTGCACAGCAGTGATCCCACAACCCTAGCGGCTAGTGCACACTCGCGCCGCACTCCTCACGCTCCCGACTCTCGCGCCGCCTCTCCCGCTCCCCACCCGCGATGCCCTCCCTCCCTCACCTCGCCGACACCGCCACCACGCCACAGCACATCGCGCCTGGCGCCCACGCGCCGCCCTCCCAACCCGCGCCGAGTCTCCTACAACGCCTCCTCCTCCCTCATCTCGCCGACATCGCCCCGCCACGCCACCCGCCTCCCCACCCACGCCGAGTCTCCCGCGATGCCCTCCTCCCTCCTCACCTCGCCGACATCACCCCGCCATGCCGCGCCCCACCTCACCCCACCCGAGCAAGATCTGGGACGCGGCGCTGCCCTCCCCACCCACGCCGAGTCTCCCGCGACGCCCTCCCTTCCTCACCTCACCGACATCGCTCGCCAAGCCGCGCCGCCCACCTTTCCCCACCCGCACCAGATCTAGGACGCGGAGGAGAAGGAAGAAGCTACCCGAGCACCTCTCCCTACCCACGCTGCTCGGGTGCGTGCCCGCGCCGGGTCTGGCTGTGACGGGGACGCCGAAGAAGCAGTTCGCGTGAGGGGGGAGTCAAGAATGGAAGGGGACGAGGACGAGGACGCGGCGGCGGCGCACCCGAGCGACGGGCGACGCTCACCCAGAGCCAACCGCAGTTAGCTCACTCGGCAACCGCCGAGCTCTGCCAACAGCTTAGTCCACGATGGTTGCAAGCTACGAAGAATTGTGCACACACATCGGTTGCAACTTCCACACTACAAAAGGTACACGTCTCTTCTCCTCCTCCTTTTTCTTCCACTTCTCCACCTCACATCTCTTGCTTATTATCCCCCTTTCTCTACTGCTCTCTGCTGCACAAACAATCATAGGTGAATGCTTATCTCCATTTGTCTAATTACTCCCTTTCATATCACTATGAAGCCATGAGGGATTGCATCCTGTCACGAGGGATTGTAGTTATATGAGTCTCAAGAAAGTAGAGTTGCCATTGAATGATTTTGCATCAGTGCACTCTTAACAAAAATTGCTCGAGCTATCTACATCCTCGAACTCAATGTTTGCTAGATAGATAGATTGCTTTGCACATGACTTGTTCTATTTTTTCATACATAGTCAGTGTGTCAATTAATTTGTATTTTGTAGTTACTTTACCTTTATAATTATTGGTTGCTAAAGTTTGATGATAGATGCTCCTGATTTCTTTTACAGGTGTGTTCTCTCCATTTGGATTATAGTTGATGTTCTTTATCATAAAAGAATACAACAAATCATTCTAACATATTGAGGTAAGATTTCTGTCTTATCCGTTTGATTTCTGTCTTATCCAATGAGTTTCCCCCCTTCGTTTCTGCTTGATTGGATCTGCTTGAAAATTGCATTAGTTGCCCAAGCCTTAGCATTACAGTATTATGTGCAAATCGCTATGACAGTTCAGTATTAAAAGGGTGATGTAGGGTTGGACTGAGGAAGGAATTAATGTTCGGATGTAGATACTCTTGATGTATTCAATAGGTCATCATTTGAATTTTTTTTCCCCCAAAATGCTGATGTAGAGCACCTTTGGTTCCTTTTTCTACTTCGCAAAAAATTCATTCGATCTTCTATACATTCGTTTTCTACCACATTACTATTTCCCAGTTGCTTGTTTTCTAAGATTAATCATTAATGGTTCGGTGATTAGCATCATTTTCTTTTCTATAAATGAAACATACACAGTAGTACATAGGTATGAACATATACAAACAAATATGGATTCCAATTTGCAAAGTTGGGAATGATAGGATTCAAAAGTTTCTTCTCTGAATGCATAAGTCTTTGGTCACTTGATTGGGAATTAGCTGAGCTGCTGTGTTTGTTTTTGGTCAAGATGTTTGGATTGGGGGACTATCATAGTTCTTGTGATATGTCAAGGAAGATCTTGTGGACCATGCACATATCACACATGCATGCATGCACTTGTAGCACAAGACTGGCTGCATGCTGCAATCTTTGCATTGTTGCAAGCCTGCAGCCATGCACTCATGCCATGGAAAGACACATCACTGATCTTTTGTGAATCAGCTCAAAACCATTAAAACCACTGTGGGTCCTCTGTGTTTCCGTGTCCCCTTTAGTTTGTTCTCTACTTTATGTTGTCTCTAGCTGTCTCTGAATACATGAAAATATTGTACTAGGTTTTATATCCTTTTTACTGTTTCTGCATTAATCTGTCTCTTTTTACTGTTTCTGTATCCTTCTTTGATAGCCTAGGGGTAGGATGTTACAACTACTCATAAAAGCTAGCATGTACAATGGTACAATGGTACATATGTATTATTCACCTTATAGTTGATTATTATGTAACAGATTTGCATTTTAATTAATTGGAGTTCTCCTTGTTTCGTTTACCAAGAATAAGTACTCTTGGTTCCTCTATCTTTCTCTCTGTATCTAATCTTCATGCTTGAGTGTATGCATTTTCTCAACTCATTATCTTTCTGTCCAAGGCATATTTGAGTAGAGTTTCGAATACTTTGAAAAGGTGCTGAAATGTTGTTCATCATGATGTTCCATGTTAGGGAAGAGGAGGGGTTATCGCAGTAAGAACCTAACACCAAGTAAAGAGGTGCACTAATTTTTTATTCCCTCATCAAGTTGTTTCTTGTTTTTCAAAAGTTTCTTCTCTGAATGCATATGTGTTTGGTCACTTGTATTGTATATAGTATATACTACTAGCATAGAAGTAGCAATTTATCATGCAAGTATAGAGGAGCAACTGTCAGCCTTTTTACCTGGTATTCACCCATTACTCATTGAATCTCATGAAACCTGACCAGCACACTTCTAAAAAAATCAACCACGGGATGGGCTATGCAATATTAATCACCTTGTATTGATTTCACTTCAGATCATAAAATGCAGTTAGGCAAGGACAAGTAATGATTAATGCCATGTTGCCTATTGAATGTTGATAATAATCTAGCACCAGCATCCACTACTACAGGAACCGACATCACGCAGGCGGTTGGAATCGTCATCACGCATTTGGTTTCAACCGCCTATGTTTGTTGGTGCGTGATAACAGATATTATCACAAACGGTACAAAACCGCTCGTGATATTAAATATCACAAACGGTTTTATTAAAAACCGTCAGTGAAGTCAAGTATCACGCAGCGGTTTGAGCAGTAAAACCGCTCAGGATATGAGAATATCACGAGCGGTTCTAAATAAAAACCGCTCAGGATAGGAGAATATCACGAGCGGTTCTAAATAAAACCGTCAGTGATTTACGAATATCACGACGGCTTTTGTGTAGAACCGTCTATGATATTCTCCTATCACGACGGCTTTTTGTAGAACCGCTCGTGATATTCGCTATCACGCACGGTTTGCGATCGAAACCGTCATGCGATACTTGCCTTCACGCAGCGGTTTTAACACAAAACCGTCTGTGATAGCTCGCACTTCGCCCACAATTTGTTTGTTTTCTGGCTAGCCTCGGAATTGCTAGCCATGCCCTCTGAAAACAAGCTTTCCGCGTAAAGATTCAAGCATTCACGTAAATGATTCAAGGAGCCATGACAACTCAAAGTGATCATTACTCAAAATAAATTACAAAAGATCCACATTTGTTCAAGTATTGTCGCTATAGTTACAACTAGATTACAATTGTTTGCGTTGAGAGGTTTTAGTGGGGTGATGCTCGGGTTGGCGACGAGTGAAACTCTCCGTTGTCGTTAATGATTTCGTGTTGATAAAGGCAAAGCTTCCTCGAATGTCCTTGATCTCTTCCGCAACGAGTGAATCACATTGTAAATTCAAGGCATGCCGCTAGCAAGAGTAAAGTGGTAAGATATATATATTTAAATTTATAATTAGGAAATAATTATTTCGAGATTGACAAACCTCGTGATCCTTCTTCCTAGTCAGAAGGATTAGTCGCATATGATAGCGACATATAGATTGCACATAACTCATCATCTTTTTGTCAAGCAACCTTTGCAAAAATAGAATTACATATATAGGTATAGTCGATTCGAGACGCGTTATTATGAAGTATGATATAGGATTATAGTGTTGTAGCGTGTCGAAAATCCATCCTGTGTGTTAGTTAGGCGCTCTTTCCATTGTATATTCCTTTGTTGGCAACATAATTGATGAACGACCTACATGATTCAAAAGGTTATCCTCGGCCATTTCAAACGAATGAAGACTACAATAGAGTTATGTAAGGAGGAAATGAGCATACCTCTCGAGTATTCCTCTTATAGTCTTTGAAGTCGTGCTTGTTGCGGTTTAGGGAATCAAGGTATATCACATGGTTCCTCTTGGGTATAATAACTAAAAGGATCCAATGGTACCTACTCATGTATGTTGCTATAGTCATTAAACCTAAGTTCGTCTTTGCGATAAAGTACAAATGAATTTTGTATAGCAAGTAGTGACACTTACCCTGGTTGTAGGGCACCACTATGTACTTCATGTTCGCTCCGACGAAGCAATGACCTCGTTATGTATTTCTCGGCGAAGGATGAGTCTTGTTGGATGGTTTGCAACGATACCACATGTGGGTCGAGGAAACCCAATCGGTTCTTTCCATTCCGGATATTTTTCAAAGATGTATCTATACATAAGCAATGAGTTGTGATATTTATTGGTATTACATGAATGTAGAACTTGATTATGCGCGACTTACGATTGTCCAACATCGTAGAAGCGAGACGTCGAGGCTAACGAGGTTGAATAGTTGAAATAAGTCATTGAAGCCCACGACGAAGTACCTCGTCCGCTGAAGAAATGCTTGTCCTCATATCGGATGATGATTCGATGATCGCACCCTTCTTTTGGGTCTTCGCCAAGTACCAAGCATGCAAAGCGACAAGCATATCCAAATGCAGACATTATCTTGATCGGAGCACAATGGTTTTCCGATGATGTAGTTCCCGGTATCGCGGACTTCCGGACTTGGGAGGCGCCTTAACGCTTGTGGATTCGATTTGGCCTTAGCGATTGGCGGCGTCTTCTTGTGAGACGACTTCGAACGGATCTGACGGCGCGCTTTTGTCGTTCCTTCTGCGTCTTCTCCACGGGAATCGAAGAGGTGGCCTTATGAGGCTAAACATGAGGTGGAGTCATCGAGGGTCCCGTTGGAGAGGAATGGTCGTGTCGGATCGCAAGATTCTTTGGGTCGGCGATATCCTTCTTGGGCCATCGGATAAAAGAGAGGACGGCATCCCCTAGTGTTGTGAGCTCTTCGTTCGGGCAAATCTTCACGGACGGCTCGAAATTGACATGTACCATATCCACTGACCTGGCGTAACTGTCGTCGGTGGGCACCGTCTTTGCCGCCCTTCCTCGTATGGATACACCATCCCTGCAGCCTCAATACAAAGGGACCCATCCATCCTCACTTGGAGCTTACAAGGCGTCGGCTCCTACAAAACGATACGCAATTAGCTAAGGCGTCCTATAGGTCTATCTTTGGTGCGATCCATAGATGTACGTTACCTTGATGTCGTCTATCGGTGTCGGACGTCGTCATGTTCACAATTATGCGCGGACGCGACGCTACTCCGACGTCGAGGAGGACTACCTCCCGAATTAGCGGGGACGGCTTGCGACCACTGGCTCATGAGTATATCCATTTGACTCCGCAATGCTGCCATCTCTACTTGAAATTGGTTAGTAATCATCTGTACTAACGGTTGTCGTGTTTCGCCTTGGATCTCTTCCTAGTCCTATACGCGATGAGTCGTCCGCGAATCCATGACTCCAAGGTACGTTAACCCCAAAGCCTCGCGTGCGACCCGGGTGCTCCTTGTTTCCCAAGGCCGTAGATAGTATATCATTCTCCCTGTCTGCATGGAAGGAGCCTTGGGAAGCTTGGGCAGTCAAGTCACGCCGCAAGAGGTCATCATGTTATTATAGGCACTATGAAGTGATGGACTTATTAACAACTTAGTAGTTCGACATATTTACCACACGCTGAGACACTTCACAGTCCGCGGGTTTGTGAAGGAGATCTTTGCAAGACGAGACTTGTGCCCTCGCTTTTAACCAAATTTTAGGGAACGCGGTCTGACCTCAGAAGCGGGTTCTCCTTCTCCGCCGCCCATTCCTCGTATTTACCCGTACCAGCCAGTGCCGAGTCTGTGCGGGTGAGTGTTTCGTGTCTGGAGAGCTTTGTGCGCCGCACTTTGCTCCTTAAATTCGGCCGTCGTTTTCATAGCCACAAAGGTGTCCCATGCTTCCCGTGTCAAGAATTTGTACTGCGCGAAGGGCGTTTGACCCGTGTTCACGTACTTTGTGACAAGAATGCTCTTGAAGGTCCTCCACGATTTACCCATCGTGAGCATCGCCGTCCGTCGCACGCGTGCCACATGTGCTTCTGGAATAGTGAACTTCTCTGAAAGTTCTGTCCACAGCGCGCCTTTCGCTTCTTTCGTCAGGTCCTTCCACGTTGGTGTGGTGATGAGGACCCGTTCCCTTGCAAGTATCCCGCAGATGGTCCTAATCTCGCCACGATCTCTTGGGACTCAGAGGGACCCCAAAGTCACCGACCTCCATGATGACCATCGGCAGAGGCATTTTCGATTGTCCTCGCCACCTCGCCTCATTATCGCCGACGGTGACCGGCCTCGTCGCCGCCTCTTCCATCTGCGGGCGTCGGTGTCGGCGACCTTGTCGACGCCTCTTCCATCTCTGGCGTCGGTGGCGGCGAAGAAGACGATGTCTCTGCCATCTCGCTTACTTGCTATCTATATAAGTTACATATGCAATAAAATGGATTGCAAGTGTCCCAAATTAACATATACATTTAAACTTAATAATATGCTCAACATGTGCAATATTAGCAAATAATCATAAATAATTCCAAAGATAAATATGAAACAATTAATCTCGGGAAGAAGTACAGAGGTTGACTATAGAGATCAAGATGGCAAATGAAAAGTTGAATGAGCTCATACAGAGTACTAACATTCCTTAATCCACTAGCTTCTCTAAGGAAGCCTACTTCATCGAGGTCGACACCTTTGAGTGTGCCATTTGTTTCATGCCGTGGAGGACCGGCATGAAACAAAGGCACACTCAAGTGTGTCAGATCGACGAAGGAAATGCTAAGCAAAGGTTTAATCTTGTAGGGCTCATTGCCTCCTGCTCCTATTATGTGCTCTCGGAAGGAGAGTAGCTAAAGAACAAGTCTTTGCCATCTCAATCCTATTGTCTATACTCTTCATCGACCACGACACCTTTGGAGTGTACCATATGCTTCTTGCCTTGGAGGATTGGCAAGAAGTAAAGGTACACTCAAGTGTGTCGAGATCGACGAAAGGAAATGCTAAGCAAATGTTTAATCTCAGAGGGCTCGCCCCTCCTGCTCCTATTCTAACACTCCTAACACTCCTTAATCAACGAAGCAAAGGTTTAATGCTTCATGTACGTAAGACTAGCCTTTAATGAAGACATAGAAACAAAATAGAATCAAGTAAAATAGACATAGCAAATAATCATAAATAATTCCAAAGATAAATATGAAACAATTAATCTCAAGAAGAAGTACAGAGGTTGACTATAGAGATCAAGATGGCAAATGAAAAGTTGAATGAGCTCATACAGACTACTAACATTCCTAACACTCCTTAATCCACCACTTCTATTCTAACACTCCTAACACTCCTTAATCCACCACTTCTCTTGTGATCTTTGTATAGATAGAAACTAGTGATACAAATCTTTGCTCGAGCCTACTTCATCGAAGCTCGACACCTTTGGAGTGTACCATTTGCTTCGTCTTGTGGAGGATTGGCACGAAGCAAAGGTACACTCAAGTGTGTCGAGATCGACGAAGAAAATGCTAAGCAAAGGTTTAATGCTTCATGTACGTAAGACTAGCCTTTAATGAAGACATAGAACTAGAATCAAGTAAAATGATCGATTTAGGAAATGCTAAGCAAAGGTTTAATCCCAACATAGAAACAAAATAGAATCAAGTAAAACTTTCTTTTTGGATTGTTGTAAAAATGCGCTTTTAGCAAAATTTCAGAATTAATCCCAACAAAATTAATTAGCATTAAAGCATAATTTCTAAAGAATTTAACACTCCTTAATCCACCAGCTTCTCTAAGGAAATGCAAAGGAATCACAGACGGTTCTTAATAAGAACCGCCTGGATTAAATTCTCACCAATAAAAGGTCTAGAGATTAACAAAGGCATGAGACACTATTCCAACATATTGATTGATGATATTATGTGCTCTCGTAAGGAGAGTAGCTAAAGAACAAGTCTTTGCCATCTCAATCCTATTGTCTATACTCTTCATTAAATGAATATGATAATATAAATTCAAACTATGAGCTCTAAACAATACTTTGCTTAACTGTCAAACGATCTCAACTCATAATCTAAAAACAGATTAAACTTCCATCAAACAGAGGTTGACTACAGAGATCAAGATGGCAAATGAAAAGTTGAATGAGCTCATACAGACTACTAGAAGAATCACAAACTAGTCATTAGATTACCAACTAAAACTGAATACTCTCAATGAATCAACATGAAGAATCGTAATAACTAGTTTTCAACCGAAAGTAACCAATTAACGATACATCATATTGATAGTAGCAAGTAATACAATAGAGCTCAAGTATGAACTAACTATCACATTCAATCTCAAGATAAGATGAGTTCATCACGAGCATGTCAACAAAGCCCACCGATCAATTTGCAAATGTAGCGATGAGCTCAACCGAAAGTAACCAATTAACGGTAGATCATATTGACAAGAGCAAGTAATACAATAGAGCTCAAGTATGAACTAACTATCACATTCAATCTCGAGATAAGACATAGTTCATCATAGAGCATGTCAACAAAGCCCACCGATCAACAAAGCCGAATCGCCACAGAGGAGCAATACTCACGAGAGGATGCCGCTTTAAGAACTCACGGTGCAAGGAGGAGGCCGACACGGGAGGAGGACGGGCGGGAGAAGGCCGTCAGTCAGAGGGAGGAGGCCCACACGGGAGGAGGACGGCAAGTCGAGGTCGGAGGCGGCGACGCCGGGCTTACGACGAGGAGGTGAACGGGCACCGTGGTCGGGGCGGCGGCACCGAGGTCGGCGCCGAGGTCGGGGCGGCACCGAGGTTGAAGGCGCCGAGGTTAGGGCGCCGAGGTCGGGCGGCGCCGAGGTCGTAGTCGGCGGTGAACTACTGGCAGCCCTAAACCCTAGAGGAGGCGAATGAGCGCGAGAGCCTAAGGGCGCGAGAGAGAAGTGACAAGTGAGAGCAAAACCTAGCGTTTCCGCCTTATAAAAGTATATCACAGACGGTTTATAACTAGAACCGCAGTGATAATATCACGAGCGGTTCTATAAAAGAACTGCAGGATAATCACTGAGCGGTTTTAACTACAACCGCTCGGATATGAACGTATCACGAGCGGTTTTAACTAGAACCGCTCAGGATTCCTTTTCACGATTTGTTATACAACGGAACCGCCTATGATAACTCTTCATTTTCCGCGTGTCTCTTCGTCTTCATTTTCTGCGTGTGTCTCTTTGTCTCACGATCACACGGCGGCTTCATCTCTTCATTTTACAACGCTACTCAGACTCCCAAATATCTCTTCGTCTCCGTTCGCTTTAGAAATTGTTCTATATATAGATGTGTCCCTTCTACAATGTATTTCACACAACCTCCTTGATCCCCTTTCTCCACAAAAAGCAAATGGCTGCCTCCTCTTACAGACATCGCATCAGACGCCAAGACCTCTCTCACAGACGTTGAGTCGTCTTCTGAAGAACACTATTTCAACAATGTCTTCACTCCTCTGTCCGAGAATTTGCCGGAGCGGGTGACGCCACCTTCCGCCGTCTTGACATTCTCCTCCGCCGTGTCTTCCGGTGATCTCCCACTTTCGGCGAAGTTTATCGTGTCGTCGACGTGGTCCTCCAAAACGGTTGCACGTCTCGGTGAGGCTTGTCGTCACTTGACCGCTTAATCAAGGCAAGCAGACGATCGATTCGACCAAAGCCGAGACCCTCAAGCAAGAGAAGAGAGCCTATGGGCTCTCTTGACTTGATTCAACAATCGAGGGTCTTGGGACACACTCGAACGAATGGCGTCGTGGTGGACGATTTCGAGATTCGCTCGATCTTAAACCGTCCGCCTCGACACCGCCGCCACGAAGTATTGAAGACGGAGATAGCGACCTACCTCCACCACTAGATAGGTTTCTAGTTTTTAATCTTTTGTAAGCTCTTGCCACGTTGTTTGGCTATATATATGAAAATTCCAAAATTAAAAAAAGTTTGGAGGAGAAGTTACTATATCTATTTGCCCATAGTAAGAGCTAGATCCTCATCCCATCGATCTTGAAGTGTGGAGGTATGTTGATCTCGAGCCGGCCGCCGGCCCGGGTTGCTCCACTGCGGTAGTGGCAGAGAGGCGTCATTCATCGGCGGTCTGGCGGTGAACCTGACACAGACGCGGCGAAGGATATCCGAGCGGTTCTTAATAAGAACCGCTCAGGATAATTCAGATCACGAGCGGTTCTAAATAAGAACCGCTCAGGATACTACACGACGGTTGTAACGTAAAACCGCTCGTGATTAGAGATTATCACGCAGCGGTTTGTGAATATAACCGTCAGGATACTTCACGCATTTTTCTATTTCTCAACCGCTCAGGATAGTGACTATCACGCAGCGGTTCTAAAAATACCGCTCGTGATAGTTGTTCCGCGCCGGCCGGGTTGGATGACCCAATACGAGCGGTTCCAAAGGAACCGTCTGTGATGGGGCGTCTACTATAGCCTGTTTTGTAGTAGTGATCACTCCTTAATGATATGTCATCAGCTCAACATCACTCCTTAATGATATGTCATCAGCTCAGCATCACTCCTTAATGATATGTCATCATCTCAATTAGTAATTTGATGGTGCATTTAGTTGTTCAGGCTAATAAGTGTTCTATCCTGTATGTGAAATAGAGCTAGCCAAATGGGCAGTCCGGCCCGACATAGCACGGGCATGATGGGGCACGGTCCATCTCGGCACGGTCCGTTT
The DNA here is from genome assembly GCA_036346405.1 of Phyllostachys edulis. Taxonomy (NCBI): domain Eukaryota; kingdom Viridiplantae; phylum Streptophyta; class Magnoliopsida; order Poales; family Poaceae; genus Phyllostachys; species Phyllostachys edulis. Next base: position 63,907,560 of record CM070546.1, on the reverse strand, counting down.
CGGCCCGGCTATTAGATGGGCCATACCAGGGTGGCGGCTCAGGCATGGCCGTTCGTGCCGGCACGAGCATGTTTGGCCCGCTGGGCCAAGGCCAACCCATTTAGCCCGCTTGGCCCAAAAAAGCAAAAAAAAATCCAAAAAAAAATTTAGAAAAATGTGTAAAATTCAGAAATAGACATGGAAATTGAAAAAAAAATGAGACAATCATATTGAAAATGTAATAAAGAGCTTTATTAATGTCCAACTGGTTGCCTCGTTAAAACCTTCTACGTGTCGGTGTCATTGTCTAAGTACAAATTTTCGAACACCTCCGACAAATCTGGATTTTTCACAGAGTGTTGTGTTCGTGAATCAGCTTGTTCCCAGTCCTTCACAAATAGAAGTATCTCCACCATCTCACTTGTGAGACTTGTTCTTCTCTCCTCCAATATTCTTCCAGAAAGACTAAAAGCAAACTCGGAGGAAACCATTGAGACAGGAACAGTTAACATATCACATACAAGTAAGGATAGCGTGGGATATATTAACTTATGGGCTTGCCACCATTGCAAAATTTTGAAGCCTTCTGAGTTGAAATCCACAGTATCGCTGTCTAGATAGGTGGATAGTTCCCCGCTCCTTGTGGATCTTGGCTGAGCAGGCTGCAGTGTAGAAGAAGAAGACCTGGGCCTAGAGGAAGAGCCACCGAAGATCTTGCCCCATATATTTGTCTTGTTACTTGAGACGGGGGCTACTAGAGGTCATTGCGAGCGAACTCCCCGGAACTTATTTTCATACCTTTGGTAAATCTTGTATAACCAAGAATGAACTTCTGCAAAATAGTCAGTATAGTCTAGTTCTGTAGCCTCACTAAGAAGATCAAGTACACTACCAAATGCATCAATTTTACCCCTAGGATTTAAAAGAAATGCAAATGCATATAGTTAAGTGATTTATCTCCAATATTTAAGGTATTTAGATTTCATGGAAACAATAGCATCGCGTAAAACTATGTCATTTTCATACATTTTCAATTGAGTAGCAATCTGTAAAATAGTATGCACAATGATAGGAGATGTTGGATAGTACATAGCAGACAAAGCAATAGTCGCCTCATAAAAATTTTCTAAAAACCCTAGTATCTTCTCAGTAACGAACCAATGTTGCTCAGTCAATAGTATACTACCGTCAATGCTCTGATAGTGCGTTTGAATAAACGCAGAAAAAATGCTCTTGTATGGTAAAAAAACTCTTAAGCATCAGGTAAGTACAGTTCTACCTTACCGGCATGTCCAAACCGAACTTTCTTGGACGTACACCCATCGCCCTACAGAAGTTCTTATATTGTGCTATTCTTACGTTAGAATTATTCAAGAAAGAAATCGCATTGCGGAAATCTTTAATATACAGACTCAACCTCTTCAAACCACATTTGACTATAAGATTGATAATATGACAAGCACATCGTTGATGTAGCAAGAAAGAATCGGCGTATGTACTCAACACTGGAGTAAGAATATCCATGGTCCTAGAGTTCGAAGCGGCATTGTCTAAAGTAATTTAGAATATTTTGTCTGTTAGACCAAAATCTTCCACGACTTTGATAATACAGTCCGCAATATTCTCACTCGTGTGTGCTACCTCAATTAATTTCAAACCTATAATCTTTTTCTCCATTACCCAGTCATCATTAACATAATAGGCAACTCCATATGTCTGAGGTTAGGGCCACCAAAAATGTGCACATGCTAAATAGATTCTTTATTTTATTACGACGTTTATTGTAGTATTTTACTATATCCCTAGTTGTTGTCTGTCTAGAAACAAAAGAAAATCTAGGGTTATGTGCAGTCCTAATGTAATTTTGGAAAGAAGCAGACTCCCCAAAGCCTAACGGTAAATCCTTTGGAAGCAATTAAACGACAAAGAGATTGACAGGCTACCTCAGGATCGTAGTCCCAGCTATGTATCGTACCGTCGGGGTTGTACTGTAGTTGCGTCTGCCTTATCACCAATCCTTGTTTGGCTCGACATCTTGTAGCATGTCTAAGCAAGTGTCCCATTCCACCTGTAGACCTCATAGACAATTCATTGCGACAAATTTTGCAAATAGCATATGGTACCTCATTTCTCTGTGTGTCTTGTTTGGTTGTCCTCTCAGAATGCTCCCACACTCCCGATGTAGACGGCCTTGATTTCTTTGAACCGGTTGGCATGGAGCCTGATGCTGCCGTGAAGCTTGGTGAGTGATGATGGAACTCCGTCTTGCCCTTCCTATTGGCTTGAGTCAGCCACAGCCGCAGCCGCCTCCATGAACGCAATTTCCTCCGGTGAAAGTCCATAATCACCAAGAACAAAGCTATCGTAAGGACTGTCTATAACGAAAACTGCAAAATCGAAACTAACACTATTATTACTTTATCTTAGCATAACAAGCACTAACAATAAAAGTATGCAAAAAAATAGTATTGTACCTCTTTTGCTAACTTGCTACCGAAAATTGAATTTTTCAAAATTTGGCACAATTTTTTGAATTTTGCCAAATTAGCTCAACATGATTTTGAATTTGCACAACAGAATTTCAAAGAGAAAATGAGGAATAGAGGGGTGCTGAATGAGGGGGGTATGGTGGCTATTTATAGGAAAAATTTCGGGATTTTTTAATTGTTTTGTTATTTTTAAATACTCAAACTATCAAAAAAGGAGCAAAAACGGTCATATTTAGTCAGGCCGCGTGCTATGCCAGGCATGGCCCATGAGCCCGCTCGGCCGCCTGCCCATTGCCCGTGCCAGCCCTCCCCTTTCCTCCCTCTATCGTGTGCCCTTGCCCATGCCCGCGTGCGGTAGTGCGCCCGAGTGTGGCACTGCCACACACCACGCGCGTTGCTGTAGTGCCGCGTCGGCCTCCCTCCGCGCCCCTTCGCCCACATCGCCTCCTCCCTCACCCTCAGTGCCAGCCCGCGTCGCGTCGCACCGCACCGCCTCCCCTCCCCCTCTTCCTCTCCCTCTCTGGCTCTCCCTCTCCCTCTATGGCTTTGCGCCCTATCGCCCGCGCCGCCTTCTCCTCTCCTCTTGCAACGCCACCTCCTCCCTCAGCGCCGGCCTGCACCATGCCACCTCCCCTCCCCCTCTTCCTCTCCCTCTCCGGCTCTCCCTCTCCCTCTGCTGACTCTGCGCCCGTCACCCATGGCGGCGCCTCCTTCTCCTCTCCTCCTCCGCCTCCTCCTCGCCGGCTTGCTTGTCAGCCGCCCTCCCCTCTTCTTCCTCCCTCTGTCTCCGGCTCTCCCTCTCCCTCTATGCCGGCGCAGCGGCGCCACACCGCCTCCTCTCCTACCGGCCCTCTCTCCCTCAGCGTCGGCGTCGCCACCTTTGCCTCCATCGCGTGCGGGCTAGGTGGGCGGTGTTGGGCTTGTCGGGCTTGTGTCGTACCTGGCACAGCCCGACATTGTTCGTACCGTGTCGGGCTGGCCCACCATGTTATGGTAGTAGCCCAAGCATGGCACGGACCTCCGTGCCGGGCCGACACGGCCCATGAACAGTGCGGGCCGTGCCGTGCCTGGATCGGGTCTATAGTGTCGTGACGTGGGCCGGCCCAATTGGCACAGCCCATCTAGCCAACACCTTCTTTCATCAGCATCAGGAGAAGAAGAATAAGGGTGCAAGGGGGCGGGTCAGCCAACTGGCCCTCTGGCCCGTTGTGAGAACCCGAGGTATTTAACTTGTAATACTTAACCATCCAATTGGTACTAGCATTACAAATCAAATAACCCGACTCTCGGTGTAACATGTACCTCCCAGGACAGCGGTACACATACACCTCACAAAATCAAGCATCAATTCCATACAAGATCCAAAAGGCATACAAGTTCATATTACACAAATGGGGCCGACTGGCCAAATGATAAGATAAATAACCAAAGTAGCAGGGGAAGCAAAAGCCATAAGATGGCGACAAACAAAAGCCAACCGGCTGCTCTTACCCACAAAGCAACCGACCGGACTGCCAAGCTAGTCGTCCTACACAAAGTCCGTCTCACAAAAGTTGATCCCTTGGGGATTAACCTCCTCTAAAATTGCATCAACCGGGTTGAGTACAATTGTACTTGTAAGTCTTACAAGCAAAAGAATATTTAGATGCATTCATGTATCAAGAGAAGGCTACTACACTTAGCAATTTTCAGCATAAAGCAGTTTTCTTTGCAATAGAGTAATAGATTGTAAAGCAGTTTGTCAAATCTATTTTCATGTGCTTAAATAACAACAAGACAATAATTATAAGCATAACTAACATCATAGAGGTGACTTCCCAACAGCCACCACAACATAGCACGAATTACCTATTCGTACCACCCGATTTCAAGTTTTATTAAAAATATTATAGTCTAATTCTTGCGGGAAATAACCAAGCATGTCCATAACCTAGGACGGGGCTATTCGAATATATTAAACCCTGTAGAGGTGTACAACTTTAGCCACATGCCAAACCACTCCTTTGCCATGCAATAGAGCACACTTCCAAAGGTATGCCGGCAGAGCTAAGTCCTACGAGATGTTTTTCAATATAATGCATTAACTACGAGTCGCCCGTATGGATAGAAACACATATGTTGTGTCGGAGTCATTGGTAATGCCTAGGTCAATTATCCCTCGGGGTAAAGCCTAGGACAACTACAGATGCCCCTCGGTGTAGGGAACCTAGACAGGAACTCACCCCCGCACACCCAACAACAACAGAATATTTTTAACACAACACACAACAACCCCATATGCCCTCATGTGGTTGCACGTAATAGTGCTTGGATCAATGGCGCAAGTAATTCGGTCCTTGTTGACCTAGGCACCAACCACACACTCGATAACCACACCATCAACCATGTGCCTAAGTCTAAATCTTTTTGTTTTCAATTTTAGTTTTTTCAATTACAATACATACATGAGTACACTGACCCAAGTATTTAAAGTATTAATATAATGACCATCTCCGAAGCGATGATCCCCATGCTACTGTTCTAAGCATTGCTAAGCAAACTAACTCGTATACTACATATATATAAATGACCAGAGTCCATCCATCGGACTCTAAATCATTAGCAATAATCTAACTTAGGCTCAGTAGAAATGAGAACATTTACCTACAGCTCATGCAACTATTCGGATTAACTACTCCTAACGAGAATTAATCATCAAAATAGCGCATGCATAAAAACATTTGCAATCAAGATAATTGTATCAAAAGTAATAGGATTAATATGATCAAAGGGGAGAGGGGCTACTTGCCTTGCTAGAGATAACTCACTTGCTGCAGAGGATCACTCTCAGACTCAACAAATTCGTCGAAACCTATCGAATAAACGCGAAGAACCAATAAGAACGAAGTAAGCCAAGAATACTAAAAAAAATCATCCAAACAGCATGAAATTTTCACAGAAGGTAGATTTTGATCTTATATGAATTTATAAATAAAAATCTTTTGATTTGGATGTTGCATGCAAAAGTTATAGCCTAAACAATTTTACTGGGAAAGAAAAATCAAGAATTTCACTTTCGGTTACTGTTCAAGCGAAAATTTCTAGAGTGGTAGTGAACAAGAAAATTTAATGGTAGACAGAGCATGACATTCTAAGGACAAAAAAAATTGATTCACTTCATTTGGAGTTAAAATGAATTTTCTACGTATTTTCAAAGTCATGATATTAGTGTGCAAATCATTTGTAAAACAAGATTTTCAGAGATAGTAACATATTTGAAATCCATTCCAAAATAAAGTACACTAACAGAGGAACCCATAAAGCTTGAGTTCACTCAATTTGGATTTATAGAAAAATACTTATGCATTTTTCAAGTTAAATCAATTTTTAGTGTAAATATAATGCTTTACCGAAACTAATTCTACTAGCAAAATTTTCCTGAACAGTGACAAGTCTCGAAATCATACCAAAATAAAATAAATTAAAAAGGTAATCCAAGAAAATTTGTTTAATACAAAATGGAGTTAAAATGAATTATGAAATTTTAAAGTTTAAACATTTTTTAGTGCAAAAGTAAACCATTTCAGAATTTATAAAAGCTTTTAATACTTTTTGTACCCGAGCTGAGTTAGCCTGAGACACTCTCAGTGGCCCTAGGATTTCCTTTTCAATTTTCATTTAAAATCCTATAGAAAAAAGATACTAACAAGTAGGACCCACGTGTCAGCGACTCGGCTCATACGAATAGTGCGTGGACCGAAGTCCACGAGTCTAGTTCACTGGTCCACGGACCAGGGTGATGCTTACTACACAATAAAAACCCTCGGGCCCACTTGTCAACGAGACATCATAGTAATAACTACCGGATCAACCCAGTTAAACGCGCTTAAGACAACGATTAAGAGTTAATGAGTAGCTACCGTAAGTGTCGGCATTCTAACAACAGGGCCACTCCCGAGCACGAGCTCGCCCAGCGTGCCACTGGAGAGCTAGTCCCTGGCAGCAGTCGGAGAAGGCTAAAATGGAATCCTCGAGCTAATGCTCATCCGACGGTACCGGCGGCGATGGTCGGAACGGTCGATAGTGGCGGCACGGCGAGGTGAAGCAGAGTAGAAGCTACAGGAAATACGACAACCATGCTACAACAAAGCTCCTAGCAATTTAGTGCACACACTAGCTAATGGAGATCACTAGGGTCATACCAGAGTGGAGCGGGGAGGATGAGCTAGTCAGAGGGTTGCCGTCGACGAGCAGCAGCAGCGGCGAGGGAAGCTTCAACGTGGAGATCTCACCCTGAGCAAGCAGGAAGGGAAAGGGAGGTAGGAGCAGCTTGAGAGATGTTAGTAGATGGTAATATCGCAAGGAATCGACGAGAGCCTCACCGTACTGGAGATGGGGAAGAAGGGATTGGTTTCGGTCGGAGTTGAAGAATTCCAAAATTGCGGTGGTTCCTGCATACGCATGATCAAATCAAGTTAGGGGAAACACCACTAAGACCCCAGAACATGATATGACGCGAAAAGAAGGGAGAGGGCGACATTGGAACGACGGGAACACGACAGCGACGTCTTGGCCAAGCTTGGAGCTTTGCCCTTGCTCTTGGCCCTAAGGAAGAAAGGGACAGGGAGGTAGGGGATAGCTCGGTGGTGACGAAAAGAAGACAAGGGTGCTCCTGGCGGTTCTAATTAGGCTCAGGGGCGGAGAAAACTTGAGGAGAGGCCATGCGGCTGAGCTCGGTTCATGGCGCTGCCATGGATGATACCGAGAGGACGTGAGGTGACGGGGGCACCGCGGGACCGTGGGCGATGCCCGGTGAAACCACTAGCGAGTGTCAAAACCCGGGTGCGGAGCCGTTGGTGATGACGCATGGGAAGAGCTTCCATGGCTCTCTTTCACGGGCACTGGCGAGGAGCGAGTTGCGACGTGGAGACGAAGAACATGCCGCTTGGCCCCACCCGTCAGCGGTCGAAGGTAAGTGGCTCGGTCGGTACAGCTAGGTGGCTGGGCCGGGGTTAGCGAGCAGGTTGGGTCAGACCTGGCTCGGCTCAGTCGGAGGGTGGTGCAGCCGAAGGGTCTGATCGGACCAAGCGATCGGGTCCGACCTGAACCCAAACAGTGTTTGGTTGATTTTTGGAAATTAGGGTGAGATGGTTTGCAAATTTTTAGATAGAGTTTTCAAAGCTCCAAAAATTCTTAAATTTTTATGGGAGGTTACTAACTCTATGTTTAACCTTGTATAAAATTTCTAAGGTTTTCATGCATTGCATTTTTCTCTAGAAATGTTTCAAGGTTCTGTCCTAGGGGTTTGACTAAGGATTGACAGGTTTGCCTGACCACTTTAAAATAGACAAATAATTCTAAAAATTATAAAAATTTTCAGAGGGGTCACTGAGATGATCCAGAACCTAGGAAAAATAATCCCATAGGATGATCATAGAATGTGTTTTGAAAAAGTCCTATACTTCTAGATATTTGAAGCATTAGGTTTTCAAAATCACAAAACCTTTGAGAGAAATTCCAGAAAATTCAAATGACAACATTGTCGTAGGGACGGCCCACCGTCCCCCTGAACCAGGTGAACACCACAAGCGCGCGCACTCTGCCGGGTACCGCTGGAGGGTCCAAAGGCCCAAAAGGGCCCGAAGGCACCCGGAGACACCCGAGGGGTGTGAGGTGGTTTGGAGCTTTTCAGACCTCCTGGGGCGGCCAAAGTTGTCCAGGCTGCCCCCCCCCCTCGGAGGACCACAGTACCGCTGAGCGGGGCGCACCTACTAGATGGACCGAGACCAGGAGGGTCCACCATGAGCCAAATGCTACATCTAGGGGTAGAAAAAGCCCCTGCAGCCCCTACTAGTATAGGACCCCGTACGAGGTAGGCTTGTAATCTCATGTACCCAGTGGAAAGGCTATAAATAGCCACCTCCCCCCAGTGTAAATGGAGATGGACTGTATTTTTCCCGATTAATTTATACTTGCTTACTTCCTGAAAACCAGTCCTCTCTTCGAGGACCCTTCGGGTACCCTCGTAGGTACTAGGGGTCCCCCCTTTTCTATTGTTTAGTCTTTCTTGCTACGACAAACATGATGCATCAAAAGTTTTAATTTCTTATCATTTTTATACATTTAAAATATAAACCCAAGATTGGGATGTTACACCCACCCTGTAATTTTTGGTTCCATGGGTACCGGAGCCGACCTAGAAAAAATTAGGGACAACCCGGCCGAAACCTAATTGAACGCCGGGTCGACCTATTAGCCATACCTCCATCCCTCATCCCTAGATCTGTTCATGAGCGGCCTGGCCCGAATTTTCCGGGCTCAAACTGGTATTTTCGGCCCTAAGGTCTGGCCCGAAGCCCATCACTCTCTCCCTCTCCCCTCCGCACGCCGAGCTCTAGCGATTGCCCTCGATTCCCCGACGCGGTTTGGTGAGGAGACATAGCCGACGAGGAGGAGGAGGGATGCACATGACTGATCGAAGCAACGCCCTATCTCCCTAACGACGCTGATTACCGCCGTGAGCTCCTCCGCCTCCGGTTGTGACGCTACGGTTCACTGCACAAGGCACTCTTGTCGTAAGAGTGTCTTGTGCAATGTCACCGTCGTGACACAATGGTGACGCTGCCGCCGCCTCTCCTTCATTGCCAGTGATATCCCCTATCTGATCCCCTCCCCTCTCTTCCTTGTTGATATTCACCATGCCAGTAAGTGATCAATCGCTTATCGTCTCCCCCTGCCTTGTTGCTTTTGGTGGCTCTCAGTGGTGACTGTGATTTTCTTGTGAATGAATAGATCAAGATAAGATTACGGATTTTGAGATGAAGCTTATGGACATCGACAGCGAGCACCTCAGCATCCCTAACTCCGAGTACCAGGCCATCGCCTGCCTCTTCATCTCGGACTCGTTTTCCTCCTCGGCCACAAATCCAAACCCGAACATATTTCAGTTTCGTGCACTGTATAGTAAAACAATTATAACTTTTGCATATGAACTCGGATTACGACGTTCTTTGGCTCATTGGAAATCTAACAAAAAGTTCAATCCGAAAATCTATAAGTCAAAGTTAAATTCTCTTCGTGAGGCCACGAAAAAAGTGAAAACCCAAAAAAAGATCGTTTAGGGCCTCAAAATTGCCTATGAAGTTTCAACACCCGTTTTCATCATTCGTTCGCCATCCAGTTTGACTTTTCTTTCATTCCAGATTGTGTAATCAACCATATACAGATACTCAGGTCCAACTGTCTAGCAATTGATTGGTTTGGCTCAAAATTCAATTTTTTTGCAATAGAAAAACAATTACAGATGGTTTTTACTAAAAAACCATATGCGATAGTATATTTTCACAAACGGTTCTAAACAAGAACCGTCTATGATAATTGATTATCACAGACGGTTTTGTAGTATAAATCGTCTGTGAAAACCAACTATCACAGACGGTTCATATAAATAACCGTATGTGAAAGCCAACTATCACGGACGGTTATTGTTAAGAACTATCTGTGTTGTGACTTATCACAGACGGTTATTTAGACGAACCGTCTGTGTTGTGACTTATTACAGACGCCTCAAAAACCGTCTGTGATAATCACATGTTATCACAGACATATAAATTCAGACGGTTTAGAAACCGTCTATGATGATAATTTAGAACCGTCTGTGATGACCCTTTATGCAGTAGTGTGAGTATTGACCCTTTGCCGTTGCTATTTTGCTAGGATATTCCTAAATGACCATGTCAAAACAAAAAAGGCATTGTTAATTGGCACTTAGTCAACTTGTTTTTCCCTCGGAAGTCGGAACCTCCATGTACCTTCTAGAGTTTATGATTGTTGCGTGCTGTGCGGTGTGGTGATGTGTGATTATTCAAGTTAAGTTAGGAATATTTATGATCAATTTTGGAGTTTCCATCTGTTCTTAAGTAGATATCGTTTTATAACGTGTGCAGTCAAATTTTTAAAACTTCGACCACTGATAAAAAAAATACTTTCAAGTAGTTACTTCATCTAAAATAGTAAAACAAAAATGCCTTCTATGAGTCGCCACAACGCATAAGCAATGCCAAAGGAAGACTTGATCTCCCACTGTTTGATTCGATCGATTTGCTCTAGTTTTTTTTTTTGAGACCCAACAGAGAACATGCTTTGTTGATCAAGAATTAGGGTTACAATCACATCCCAACAAATGGGCAAGAAAAACAGGTGGTCTACGAAACCAAGTGCACCCCTGAACTACTGCCAACGCCTGGTGAGCACACCAATGATTAGCATCTCGGCGAACGGCGACAAGCCTGAGCTCTCTGAGTTGATTGCTCATCTCCTCCGTCTCAGTGATGATCGGTCGGACTAGAGCACGGTGCTCTCCCCGCGTGTTCCATAGATTTGCTCCAGCGGCCACTCTTGGACTCTAGCGCGCGCGCGTTCCACGGCCGATTAATTCCTCTCCAATTGACGGCCGGAGAAAAGAATATGCCGCGCCTCTCGGCCTCTGCGCGCGTTGCATGCATGCACTTGGTTGATCAACTTGAGCTGACTGATGGCGTTCGGTGCGAGCAATTTACACGCCAAGCGATCTATCTATACTTTTCACTGCAAGTAGACATGTAACCAACCATCAATGGGAAGCATGCATTCATGGAGACTAAGCTTAATTGGAGGGAGAAAAGGGGCACAATGCAAGCTGAACGGACAAGCTACAGGGACCATATCGATCAGTAGTGCGTTTGCTTTAGATCCTGTCTATTGTAGACAAATGGCTTCCTTCCTTACACATGTACTCTAGCTCCGGGTAGGTTCGTACTGAGATATATATAAGCATATAATTAACCTACCACAGCAACATCATCTAGCGTCAAGATCCAAAAAAAAGGTATTGCTACACCACGTACCAACATACGATCACCAGAATTCAGTACTTTTCCGAGTGCCCGAAACACTCAAAAAAGTCCCAAAAACACTCAGAAAATTAGTTCCCGAAGGTCGGCCATCGGGAAAAACCACTTGGGAAAATTTAGTCAGGAATCAAACTGGTTTCCCGAGTGTTCCAGAGATTACACTCGGGAAAATGATATTTCCCGAGTGTTTTTGGTTACACTCAGGAAACTAGCTCACATGACGGGTTTCCCCACCGTACCGGAATAGCTTTCCGAGTGTATATCGACCATTGACACTCGGGAAAGTATATTTTTCCCGAGTGTTTTAGTCCTGAACACTCAGGGAAATTTAAGTGACAGCGGGAAAAGGATGGCCACGTGGCCATATTTCCCGAGTGTTATCGTCCTGAACACTCGGGAAATAATTTACTTTTCCACAGGGTATATATGATCCAATTTAGTTTTGCACCGATTTTGCAATCAAATAAACCATAATTCCACAGCCAGATAAATACCACAAATCATTACATATATAGATTGAACAACATTGACATAATTCCCAAGCTCACAATATACTCTGCAATAAGCCAATAAATGAACAAGAATAGCTATCAGGTAATTAAATTCCATTTTCAACATAATCCAGAGGTGACAGTCATAAGAAAAATCAAATAATGACAGTAATCAAAATTCAGTGCTCTATGTATAAACCACACTTCCAACCTAAATGAACAACACCTAATATATCTACGCATATTGAAGGACCTACGGGCAATATTTCTATATATCGACAATGTTCATTACATCAAAACTGAATGTTATCTTGTTTTTATTTAGGGGCAACACTGCGCCATAGAGCTCAGTAGGATTCCATTTCTCTTGCATCTATTCCTAGCGCCAAGAAAGATTTCGTGCATATTCTCGCAAAACAATACATGCAATATAAGCGATCGGTGACGAAAGGCATCAATATAACTTGATACATCTTCACTTTGCACGATATATTTTCAATTCTTCTAAACAAGACATGTGGAAACCTTTGTATGTGTAGAATGTAGCACAGAATGTACCAAGTGTTTAAACTTTAAACTTGTTGCATAAAAAAATGAAAACCAGTTTAGAAGAAGCTAGTAAAAAATAAAAGCTTTGGCATTGGAAGAAACCAAAAAGTGAAGAGTAAGCTGGAATGGAACAATATACTGATCAAATCAAAGTAATCTCATAGGTAGGCAGTTTGAAATAATCCAGCATCTTAGTTAATGACCTTACTACAGTGGGTCAAGCAAGCAAAGTGCAACATAACTGTAAATACATTGTAGGCAACATATTTTTGTTATTCGAAATCTTCAAACAAAAATCTGGTCATGGTCATTCCAGATGACAAATACATCAATGGCAGCTAAATCCTGGATCAGATATCTTCTTTAGGACACAAGCCTTAACCACAAAAGAACATATTCTTATCTTGCTTCTCTAGTCTTAACATATCTGTCGGTGTTTTAGGACCGAACTTACGTAAAGATTGTTTGATTCGGGGGTTCCTCTAGGCTCGACATGGGAATTTTATACAGGTTCGGGCCTTCTCCTGAGAGAATGTGAGACCCCGGGGTATTTAACTTGTAATACTTAGCCATCCACTTGACCCTACTATCACAAACCAAATATCCCGTGCCTCGGGAAAATGTATACATCCCAGAAGTGCTGTATACACACCCTTTTACAAAATCATGCATCAATTCCATACAAACATAGAAACGAAGCACAAACTTGACAAAAGACATACATAATAGAGATTTTATTACAACAAGGCCAACCGGCCACACAAGCTAAAACTTAAATAACAGCGGAAGCAAATATGCCATAAGATGGCGATAAACAAAAGCCAACCGGTTTGCCATTACCCCACAAGGCAAACTGACCGGGCCGCCAGCTAGTCGTCAAAGCGAAGTCCACTCACAAAAGTTAATCCCTTGGGGATCAACCTCCTCTGCAACAATTAATTAAGCAAAGCAAATGAGTACAAAAAAATGTACTCGCAAGACTTACGTGTAGGGTAACAGAACTATACATATGCTACATGCAAGCTTATTTAAGTGGAGGAGGCTCTAGACTCATTTTCCGCATAAAGCAAGTTTTCATTTGCAATAATGTAATAGATTGAAAGCAGTTTTTGCAATCTGTTTTTAATTTGCAATTAACAACGAGACAACAACATAATAACAATAGATAGATGACAACAACAATCCTAGAAGTGACTAACCCATTAGTCACCACAACAATAGCATGAATTACCCATTCATACCACCCACATCAAGTTTTAATTAAAGGTTGTAGTCTAATTCTTGCGGGAAATAACCAAGCTTGTCCATAACCTAGGACGAGGCTATTCGAATAGATTTAACCCTGCAGGGGTGTACTAATGTACCCACACGTCAGACCGCCTTTTCACCAAGCTATTTAGCACACTTCGTTTGGTATGCCGGCACGGCTAAGTCCTACGAGACATTTCCAATATTGTGTGTCAACAACGAGTCGCCCATATGGGAATACAACCTCCCCATACATTGATGTGGAATCATCAAAGATGCTCACCTCCTTATATGGATGGTGCTCCTTGCAGTGGATAAACCCCACTACTGCTCGCCCAATAGCCCACCATGCAACTCGGAGCTAACACACGCCAAAGTACTAAGTCAAGAGAGGTCCCATATCCCCCTCATGTAGTGAGCACGCAAAAGTGCTTGGATCAATGGCGCAAGTAATTCGGTCCTTGTTGACTTAGGCACCTTTCCATTCACACCCAACAATCACACCAACATCCATTGTGCCCAAGTCTAAATCATTTTCATTTTCAGTTTTTGACTTTACAAAATTAACAAAGCACAAGTGTTGGACATAATGGAGTAATAATAACATTTGTGTGATTAAGGTCATCGGCATAAGTCGACAACCGCCCAATTCTACCCAGCTAAGCATTCTAAGCATGACAATCAGAAGACAATAAAAGAGCATAAATAAATCACCGGGCTCTAGTTCACCAGCGATATTAATAACTTATGTTTTGTGGCAGGGGATAACAATTTGAGGGCAACCATGCAATAGGAATAGCTACCTCTAATCGATAAAATTACTTTGACACAAAAGCATGCATACATACAATTTGTAAACAAAGTATTAGACTTTAAAATAAGATGGGATAGATTATGATCAAACTACTTGCCTTTACTTGCTGGAGATGCTCAATATGCTGCAGAGGATCACTCTCGCAATCAACGTCATCTAACGGTAGGAACTGACAAAGCGAAAATAACAGCGAATAAACACCAAAATTCCAAAAAAGTCTTCAAAAATTAAGAAAATAATACAAAAGAAAGAGAATGATTTTAGTTGCATTTAGGTGAAAATTTTAGTTTAAGAACAGTTCATATGAATTTCTTTTGAATTTTCAAGTTGAAGTTATGGCATAAGGTCTACTATTATTTGATAAATAAATAATCTAACTCTTGCCTTCTAAAAACTTTACTCCTTAAGATGGATATACTAATGGCTAGCCACTAAGAGGTTTACCCACAGATCTTAGCATTTAACAAGATTTTAACTTACTGCTCTTCTTCTAATTACCTCTCTAAATTCTTAGCAACTCTTTTAAGAAAGAGTAGTTTACTTCATTGGCTTACTGAATTTTAACTAGGCTAAGATTGTAAGGATCTTTACTGCTGATGAACCAAGAAATTCTATTTGCTCTTCTGAAAAGGAATGCTACCAGCCATACTTCCTACAAAACTTAAACTTCACTTAGATAGTTCACTGCTGATTTCTGAAAATTCACGCCCATAAAGGCTCTCAGATTTGGTTGCTACTGATAGCTAATTGCCCAACTAACTGTTGTATCAAGAAGGACTCTAAACTGCTTGAATTAGATAGGCTATTAGCCTTTCGCCAAAACTGATATTTGTCAGGTTACTGCCCATATATCATACAACAGCTCAAACATCTAAACTAAGGTACTACTTCATTCAGACTTCACTATCAGCTTAGCTACTACATCTGAGAGACCTAGTTGACATTCCTAATATTAGTTTGGAGGGAAAAATGGGGGTTCTAGCAAATGGGTTCAATGACATACATGATTTCGTTTTAAAACCTTCTCTGTTCTTCATTTCAAACAAAAGACTATTGCTGTGATAACTATAAACATTCAATAACCAAAAGTCAAGTATGTTCAAGTGATTCCACTAACTTACTGACAAAACAACCTTTTACAACACCTTCTCTTCTCTGTTCTCCAATTCATCCAAAGACTGATGTTTTGACAACTAAAACCATTTACCAAAATGACTAAGTGATTCTATCAGTCATTCTAAAAGATTGATTAGTAAAAGAATTATGGCTCCTATAAATCTAAGAGAGGAAAACTCATCAAAAAGAACAGAAGAGCAGCACAGGGGAAACCTCGGCCGGCTCGGGCATGGCATCGTCGCCGGTGAGGAAGGGTTGACGACGGCGGTTGAGCACAGATGAAATGGACAGGGGGTGGTCGAGGTGAGCTCCACCTGTAGAGACACCAAGTCATTCTTTGAGGCATTAAGACAAACACGTAGAGGGCAACAAGAAGAAACCGAAGGTGGCTCGGCATGTGGCGTGGAGGAGGGCGTAGCTCGGGCGGCTGGTGGCTGCTAGGGTAGGCCGGCGAGCGCTGCACTGGGCGTGGTGGCTGGCGAGCGAGGGTGGTGTGGCGGTCGACGCAGTATCCGGAGCGATGGCGGAGGAGGCGCAGGAGCCGCCGGCCGGGAGGTGCTGGAGGAGCAAGTGGTCCCCGCCGGGGTGGCGCTCTGTGCAGGGGAGCTGGCCCGACCAGCAGGGAGGAGGCGTGGGCGGCTCAGAGCAGCAGAGACGGGGCCGGCGTGGGTTGGGGCCAAGGGACATGAGGCCGGCGTGAACCAAGTGGCCGGAAGGCGGTGGTGGCGTCGGAGCAGCCAGGCCGAGTCAGCGAAGGGAGGAGCCGAGGCTGGTTGAGCGGAGAGAGTAGCCGGGGCGGATCTGGTGGCAGGAGGGACGGCGGCGCTCGGGTGCAGCGGCGGGGCTAGGTTTGAGCTCTGGAGAAGAAAGGAGAATGGAGGGGAAAATGGAAAGGAGGGCAATGGAGTAGGCTGCCATATGGTGATGGGGCGGCATGGGCGACGGCCAGATGCGACAGCGGCGTGGGCCTCGGTCGAGCGTGACCAGGGATGACGATGGCGACACGCGTGACGCGAGGAGGGGCGGGGAAAACCGTGGGCGCTCGGTCAATACCGTGGGCGAAGGAACAGTGGACTGAGTTAGAATGATTTTTGTAAATTGGCAGAGGTGTTTAGGTACTGATTAGATAGAGCAAAATAGCTCTAAAAATGTGAAATTTTTAGGGAAGGCTGAAAATATAAAGAATACTATTCAGTAAATTTTCTATGGTTTTACTTAAAGTAAATTTTCCCCCAACATTATTTTAAGTGCATGTTCTTGATGTTTGACTTTCGGTTTTTTTTAGATTGACTGGTTACTTAAAATAGTAATTAAAATATAAAAATTGTGAAATTTTGAAGGTGAGTTGATAAAGTGTTCCAGAACCTAGGAAAATTATTTTCAAGCACTATTCACTTGAGTTTGTTTGTATTTTAAAAATCAAATTTAAACTGAGCATGCCAATAGACAAGAAACCAAACAACCTCCAATATTCAGAAAATCCAAACAAGCATATCAAAGTATATCAAATATAACTAACATATTACCAGCTTTGAGTCCCACTATATTTCCAAAATAGAAATCAGTTTGTATTTCTGAGCTATAGAAAATATGTTTTCAAGTTTGAAATGGAGAAGGAGTATTGGGTTACTAGGTTTCAATCTAGTCTTCAAAATCAAAGGATTTTCTACATAGGGTCTTATACCCTACTCTGAATTAAAATTTCAAATTCTTGACAAACTTTTGTTTTGTTTTAGAAATTTCATCTCTAGGTTTCGGAAAACCAGGTTGTTACCTATTTGCTTTGCAACAAAAAGTTTTAAAAAGGTCCAAAATGTCATAAATGCACAGTAGATGCATAGCTAATGTAAGACCAAGAGGTTTTTGGTCATGATATTTGATGATGAATACATTGCCAATAATGAAGACTTAGTCTTGATGCTTAAAGTTCAATACATTGTCTCTCGAACATGCTTTTGATCTTTTTGTCGACTTGCTTTTGAGCTCTGTTGAATTCAGCCGAAAATCGCCTTTTTCGTCGATTATCGGTAGTACCAAATTGTATTGTGCGGAACTACGGATTAGCGGTATGACCGCGGTGTACTGCAAGCAGATCGCAAGTCTTTTCCTCTGATGCGTTTTGCTCGGTTCGTTAGATCTTGATCTAACGGCTGATATTGAGTTGTAACGTTCGGACCGTCGGAACTGCTCAAAGACTTTGAGCCGTTGGATTGAAATCTAACAGATGACATCAAGTGGGTCGTTCGGACCGTCTCTGAGGCTTCTAAATCCAACGGCTGAGACCCATGGTCCGATCGGCCCATGGATCTGGAGCGTCCACGTGGCAAAGGACGTTGTTCTGAGGACTTTGTGAACTTACATGGAACGGTAGTACCGCAGCTTGAATGGCGGTAGTACCTAAATTTCGGTAGTACCGTTGTTTTAATAACGGTAGTACCGCTTTTGTTTTCCTTTGAGAAAGAGGTTCGACATACACTTGCTTGCTCTTTTAAGTGGTGCGGTAGTACCATTTGATTTTTGATAGTACCACACATAGGTAATACCGTTGTGTGTTTACGGTATGGAAAAACCGTAACACTTGTTTTTCTTGGACATTGCATTTCTTCTTGGCGGTATGACTGCTGCTTATGTTCGGGCGGTAGTACCAAGACTTGGTTTTTCGAAAGAGAGAATCTCGACATGAACAGCTTAAATGAAAATCGGATGGTGCAGAGTCTTGGAGCGAACGACCGGTGAGCGGTATTTCCGCAGCCTTGAACAGGCAGAGTACCAAGACACCGGTATGACCGCAGGGTTATGCATGGTTTTTCCGAGCGATGTTTTTGGAAGTTTTGAAGTTCTTGAGAATCGGTAGTACCGGGGTGTGTTTGAGCGATGCGACGCGTGTCTTGAGTACCGACCTACAATGGCATAGTACCGATTGTACTCGGGAAGTCGCTGCTCGGGAATTGACTGTGGATTTGTTGAATTGTAAGCTATATCTTGTTGCATGATGCATGATAGTGTTTATGGGTGTGAGTGAGCTAATGGGTGGTCAAGTTGGAGAACTTGTGCCAAGATTTGGGGTTTTTTGATCTTTACATGTGCAAAGTTGGCGTGAGGACGAATCACACCCGGTGTGGGATTGACTTGGACTAGGATGGGGAATCTGAGGTCTTGGAAGTCGTGGATGTCAAGAGGTGGTTTGGATCACGCCGAGCACGTGGAGATCAAAGGGATCACGCTTAAGCTACGGAGGTGGTGTCCTCGGAGGCTTACGACGTGAGAGAATTGAAAGACAGATTTGGAAGGAGTTCCAAATCTGGTTGGTTTGAGTTAGAATCCGTATTGGTGTCGTGTTGGACATGGATAGAACTCTAGGCTATAAGAGAAGGCGGTAGGGTACGGCCTGGAGGTGGATTTTTGAGGGTTACGTGCTTTTGCTGGGTTTTGGCTGTAGCTTTCTTGTTGTTTATGCTACGGTTGTAAGATCCTTTGAATTAGGGTTTTGAGTGGTGCTTGCTAAGCTCTCTGTAGACACAAATCAAGTTTGATATATAAAGTTCAGATTCGTTCTACTTTGATTCTTGATTTGATGTTCTTCCTGCGCACCGAGGAGGTCTCGGTTGCCAGAAGTTTTTCAAGTCAACATAGAAGTTCTTTGGAATTCTTGATAACAAGAAGAAGTTAGAATTTGGGGGTCAATTCGCTGCAATCATTCAACCCCCCCCCCTTCTGATTGCCATTACGATCCTACAGCTAATCCAACTTAAGGATTTTGGGCTGTTACAGAGAATAACAACCATACTCCTCTGTGTATGTATTGAGTATACTGGATTATGAAATCAAGCCAGAAAACTAGAGTATTGTGCTTCTCAGAATTGAAGCTCTCCCTATTGCTCTAATGATCATTGCCTTTTATACCGTCCCCAGAATGTACGCCGTTGGACCTCTAATAAAATGTCACTTAATCATCCAGATCGTGGCGCCAAGCATCGGAGGTTACCGCAGAGTTAAAACGCTCCCACGCCGCCAGCAATTATCATCATAAAAGGGAGTTAAAATCGTGCCATTATCTTAGGAAATAATGGCGTAGTTTACTGCCCGTATTTTGAATACGGTGCGGAAGATTCCTTTATCGACTAAGCCCACATGTCTGTGAGCTTTGTCGACTAGGGCCTGGTCGTAGAAGGTCTTACGACCAGAGGATGGTCGTAGGAAAGCTTACGACTGCATACTGATCGTAGTAGAGCTTATGATTATGGGATAGTCGTATAAGGACTTACGACTATAGGATAGTCGTAGGAAGACCCACGACTACAGGGTGGTCGTAGAAGAACTTACGACCTCTAGCTTCTCCCTTATTAATATTTAAGGGGTAAACTCAGGAGCTATGTGACGTCATTATTACCTCATAATATGAATTATGGATAAATGATTAAATGAGGATTGTTATATCCTCGTCATCTAGCCCCCCAGCTTAAGCGAAAAATAGCTTGCTTGAGAAAGGAGTAGTAGATGATCTTACGACCAGTAGATGGTCGTGGAAAAGGTGGTCGTGGAAAAGGTAGTCGAAGGAAAAACTCTTCGACTAATGTTTCATTTGACTAGAAATTTACTTAGTCAAGAAAGTTGTAGGATAACCTTGCGGCTCACAAAGTGATCATAGAAGATCTAACGGTCCCCGAGTGGTCGCAGTACTGTGGTTGGAAATAGAAACTTTCCAACCGTTGTTACTTTTGACCAGAAAAGACTTGGTCAAGAAGGTAATTTCGCTTGAGGTGTAAAAACAGACCTGACTTCCTCGAGCAGACAAATTTTAATAATCAAAATCGACTCCCTTGCCGTTGTCTACTGGAGCAGTTCCCGAAGCATTGGCAACCGTTGGGTAGCCACGTCTTTTCATCTTCGGGCGTGCGGTTATAAAGTTTCACCGTGGGTGAGGGTAAGGTCTTTTACCTTCCCCCAATTTGTTCTTGCTGTTCAAAACTTTCGAGTTCTCCGCCGCCGACCAAATCGAGCTTCTTTCTCCAACCCTTCCACATCCAATCTCTTAGCTTTCGAGAGAAATGGCCGGAGCCGCTTCCCAGTGGGCTGAATCGTAGATGGACGCGACTAAGATTCAAGCTTTGGTCGACCCCGAGAAGATCCCGAAGGCTGAATTCGTGAGATGGATCGAAGCCGCCAGGCAGCGTTGGCCATCGGAGGAGATGGGGCAAATCCCCGTCTTCCAAGCATTTTGTGAGTGCGGCCTTCGATTACCTGCTCATCCTTTCCTTATATCGGTACTCGAGTACTTCCAAGTAGAGTTGGTGAACCTCGTTCCTAATTCAATTACAATGTTGGGGGTATTCGTGTACCTTTGCGAGGCCTACCTAGGGATCTCGGCTGACTTGGAGTTGTTCCGGTTTACTACGAAATGACTCGGTTAGGCGGAATTGTCGGTGGCTGTAGTCTGAAGCTCTATGACGTGAAGTCGAGGGAGTACATTCAGATGTTTACCCGGTCGTCATGACTGGGGTGGAAGAAGAGGTGGTTCTATTGGGAGATCACCAATGAGGACAGCCTCTCCTTCATTGGAAAGCTGGCAGAGAAGGTTCCTTCATGGGATGCGATTCCTAAGGACCTTCGCCGGATTGCCCTTTCATCCAAGCCATCGCAGACTTGAAGGAAGAGGGCTTATCGGATGGCGTGGTGAAGGATTTCATCACGCGATCGCATCGACCCTCTCAAGAAGAGGGCTCACCAGATGTGGAGGTACTCGGGTTCATCGGACCCGACGAGGGACTATGCGGAGGGTAAGTAAACCTTAAGCTTTAGCCTTCTTTCTATTGATTTCAGAATTGACTTTATTTAAGGTTCTCCTGTTTCTGCAGACCTCTTGCAAGAGGAGATTGACGCCCGAGTCAAGCTTATCTACGAGAAGCCCTAGCCATCTAACGTGGCTCCTCCTCCAATTTTGGCGGTCTTGTCCCCAGAAGACAAGGTGGAGCGCCTAAAGGTAATCGAG
Organism: Phyllostachys edulis; assembly: GCA_036346405.1. Taxonomy (NCBI): domain Eukaryota; kingdom Viridiplantae; phylum Streptophyta; class Magnoliopsida; order Poales; family Poaceae; genus Phyllostachys; species Phyllostachys edulis. The sequence continues at coordinate 63,886,015 of CM070546.1, read as the reverse complement.
AATTGATTTCATCTTTAGGACTTTGTGGTCATAGAAGAACTTATGATGGGGTACTGATTGTAGAAAAACTTACGATTATGTTCTGGTCGTAGAAGAACTTACAATCGGGGAATTGTCGTAAAAAAAGCTTACGACATGGTAATAGTTGTTGAAGAACTTATGACCACTTTATAATATCTTTCTCTATGACTTCTGCAGAGAGTAGGCATGGAGAACCGTCGGGATGACGAGAAAGTCGAGCTGATGGTTATTGGTGCGGCTGTGGTTGAGCAGCCTGTTCCTCCCTCTGCCAAGAAGCGTCGGTTCGTTAAAGTCGTCGACAAGGGATGCCCAAGCTCGAGCTCTTTTCACCCGGTTAAACCTTTCGCGAAGTTTGCTACGGACATGGCTGCAGCACAGGTTGTGGCGGCAAAGGCGCTCGAATCTCTCAAACGCAAAACCCGCAAAACCAAGGTATCCTTCTATTTAGACTTTCGCAATTTCCCCTTCCTGTGGCTCTGTCAGTGACTTAGAGAAGGAGAATTGAAGAAGTTTCATGTCTTTTGAGAAGGAGGCTGCTGCGCCAGCAGTACCTGTGGTCGAGGGCAGTGCTGCCATTGAGGTGGTCGAGACCAGTCTCGACCACCCAGAGAGCCAAGAGACTCAAAGAGAGATGGCGCTTGATCAAGGCTCACGATCAGACGTGGTCGTGGATGTTCCTCAACTTAATTCTCAACCAGACGTGGTTGAGAAAAAGTCGAAGAAACCTTCTTTAGGGAGGGTTGTTTCCAAACTCAAGATTTCTTCTGGCACTTGGAGGTACGTAAAAGAGACAAAAGTATAAGGACAGTATTTTACTTTTTGCTTTTTTACCACCTGATCGTGCTTTCCTTTTTATGGTCTTAGCACGGCTCCTCTCATTATCAAGGACGTCCCTTTCAAGGAACCCACTGTAGTTTCTTCGGCAGGTGAAGGAACAATAGTGGCGGTGGTCGAAGCGTCAACCACTGTCCAAATGGCGGAGAGTGCCGTTGCAGCTGACATGGCTACGACCAGCGGAGCTGTCGTAGGTTTAGAAGTGGCTACGACCACAGGAATGGTCGAAGAGTCGGCCACAGCTATGGCCATAGGAGTGGTCGTAGAGACCGACACGAGGGCGGCGTCTGACACCGTGGAGGTATCAGAGCGTTGTGCTAGAAAGGAGGTTGTCGCAGACGTTCCTCTAGGCCCTTAAGAAGGGGCTGGCGTTACCGAATCTGAGGAGGAGGAATATGCCAATTTTACCTCCGAATTCTTTGGGCCATCTTCCCTTGTGGAATCTTCAGCTCTTAGACCTCGTGCTCGTGTCCATCGTAAAAACATTCCTGGCGGAAGGGATGTCTTCGATGACGCGCGTCTCGAAGAGGTGTGGTGGGACCGAGTTCGAGAGGTTGATGAATTGAGGGATCCCACAAGGGTTGTGTCTTTGTTTGCATGAAGGGCGATGAATGTAAGTACTTGTTATTCAGTATTTGCACTCATACATTTTCTCATTTCTAACTGTCTTGCTTTACGCAGAGAGCGTTGGAGCAAATTGTTACTGTTGTTGAATACAACAGGCAACTTGTCCAATTGCGATAGGAGAAAGCTAAACTCTGCGAACAAGTAGAGAAATTGTGAGTAACCGCTTTTCATAGCCTTTTATGCTTTTACTACTTACGCAGTACTTGTAGGGTTTGTCGTAGAAGATCTTACGACTAAGTACTGATCGTAGAAGAACTCACGACCAGGGTATTTGTCGTAGAAGAACTTACGACTAGGAACTGATCGTAGAAGAAACCTACGACCAGGTTCTATGCTTACATCTACCCTTTTCCTTTGCAGGATTAAGAGTAATGAGAAGTCCCTAGCTGATTCTCTTAACTACGAAAAAGCCGAGACGAAAAAGCTAAGGGAGGAGAAAGAAGACATCCGAAAAAAGCTTCAGGAGGCAGACTCTGCAAACCGAAAGTTGCAGGGACAACTAAGCAGTAAGTGCTGAACTTAAGACCGCTTTCGACCGCTTCTTCTTTTTCTGAATCTTATTTCCTTTTAGATAAAGACCAAGAGGTCGAGGGGTGGGAGCAGCGTTACCTTAAGGACACTGCGGCCCACGCTGAAGAAGTTAAAAGGTTGAATTCTCAACTCGTTGGTAAGCAAATCTTTACCTGTGATTGATTGTGTTTTCCTCTCGAGGTTATTTTATTTGACTGGCCTTATTCTTTTCAGAACAAGTAGCACAAGTGAAACAACTTCGCGAGGCGTCAACTCATAGTCAGGAGGAAATGAAGGCTTTGAAGATTAATCTTCAAGACAACGTTTCACTTCTGAACCATGTACTCGGTGGGCTTCATGCTGAGGAGATTACTCCTCATGACGACACCTTGCCTGCCCACTCGAGTGCTATTGGTGAACAAGTCGGGACTTTGCAAGAGCTGGTGACTACTCTGAGGACTAACCAATTCGACTCGATAAAGGATGCGACTCAGGAGGGAATAAGATTTGCTTTAGCAAAACTTAAATCTCATGATCCCAATCTGAGTCTACAACATGTCATAGACGACTTTACCTGTCCTGAAGCAGAAGCAGAGCAGTTGATAGCGTCAATGCATCCGATCGCCGAGTTAGTCATGTGGGGTATGGAAATAAAACCCCTGTCGCCAGAGTAGTTTGTACCGGAGTCCTGTAAAGACAAATTTTTTTTTGATGTTGATATATAATCCTTCCTTTTTCTTGAAAAATCATCTTGTTGAGTAGTTAGCAACTCTTAAGATAATGGATGGGAAAAAAGAGCAAGACTAAGAATTGAAGTCAAGTTAATAACTTTATCCTAGCCCCCGACTATTTGCTTGGTTTATTTAGATAAACCGAGTAAATAGTACTTAATGGGTTTTCTGAAAAAGAGAGCGGTTTAGCTAACTTGTAGTTTTTCGATCACGATTATCTCGCACTGGTCGAAAGAGTAGGAACAGGTCGACACTAGGAAGTTCCTTCTAGTTGGCAGGACCACATGCAGAGAGGAAATGCTTTGACTAGGTGATGTTACCATCTCCGATCAGATTAATCAAATCAAGAACGGTCAACTTGAGTTAGATAAACTTTTGGTGTTCCTTTATAAAATTTGTCCAACTTATTTCAATGCACTCAATATGTTCACTATGGTAGCAAGAGTTAGAAACAGAACGACACTATGAAGTTCCTTCTAGTAGGCAAGACCACGTGCAGAGGGGAAAGTCTTCGACTAGGTGTTGCAACGTCCTCCAACCAGTTAAAACAAACCGAGTTTATCGAGAGTAGTTGAGCAAATTTGAAAGTGTACTCTGCTTAGTTCATTTTCCAAAAATGATGAATGAAGGAATAAACTAAGGTACTAAGAGTTGGCTTGTTATTATTTCGACCATGTTATTTCGACCATGTTTTGAACCCAAGCTCTTTGTGTTGGTAAAAAAGGGAGGAACGAGTCAACTCTAGGAAGTTCCTTCTAGTGGGCGAGACCACGTGTAGAGAGAAAAGGCTTCGACTAGGTGGCGTTACCATCCTTTCAACCAGTGTAAAGATGAACTAGGTAATGGTCGTAGGATGTCTTACGACCAGTGTGTTGTCGTGAGAAAGCTCACGACTAGGAACTGGTCGAGGGCGGACCTTCAACCAGGTTATGGTTGAAAGAATTATCAAAGCGCTACTCAAAATAAAACAATAAAGATAGAAAGAACCTGATGCTTTATTGAATGGTTGGTCGTTTACACGTAGAATTTGCGTAACTGGTCGATATTCCAAGAATTAGAGAGAACCCGGCCATCTTCCATTGCTAGTCGTACCGAGCCTGGACGCATAACTTCGACCACTGTGTAAGGACCTTTCCACTTAGGCGAAAGTTTGTTCCGATTAGACTGGGATTGAATCTTCCTTAATACCAAGTCACCTACAACAAAGGTCAGCGAGGTTGACCTTCGATCGTAGTATTTGGCGCAGGCTTGTTGGTATACTCTTGAACGGATTAAGGCCCGATTTCTCTTCTCTTGAAAGCGAGTTAATGTCATCCGCTCGAAGTTGTTCTTGGCCGAGTCATTGAAACTCTCGACCTTTGTAGACTTGATCTTTAGTTCTGGCAGAAGCATGGCTTCGACACCAAAGACTAGGAAAAAATGTGTTTCGCCTGTTGCCCGACTAGCGGTCGTGCGAACTGCCCATAATACTAAGGGTAATTCTTGTACCCAAGCCCCCGAGCGCTTAACAAGCTAGTCGAAGACTCGAGTTCTAATTCCCTGCATTATTTTTCCATTTGCTCGTTCGACTGCCCCATTGCTTTGGGGATAGACGACAGAGGCATAACAGAGCTTGGTACCCAACTCGTCGCAAAATTCCTGAAATTTTGCGCTCGAAAATTGTTTACCATTGTCTGTGATTATTCGACTGGGGACTCCAAATCGAGTAATCATGCTTCTCATCATGAACCGTTTTGCGGTTGTTATCCCAATCCGCAGTCGGCTTTTGATCCATTTTGTGAATGTATCAATAGCCACAAAAAGGAACTCGAAACCTCCTGGAGCCCTTGGGAACGGTCCTAGGATATCGAGACCCCAGGTCGTAAAAGGCCATGATAGATGAATTGTTTGTAATGCCTGAGCTGGTTGATGTATTTGCCTGTTATGAAACTGGCATTGTACACATTTCTTAACCATCTCTTTGGCATCATACAGGGCTGTTAGCCAGTAAAATCCTTGTCAAAAGGCTTTACCAACCAATGTTCTGTAAGAAGCATGAGTTCCACAGATGCCCCCGTGTATGTCATGAAGGAGGTTTAGTCCTTCTCTCTGCGGTATGCATCGCATGAGTATCCCTTGAGTACCTCTTTTATAAAGGACTCCTTCGACCAAAGTATACATTTTGGCCTTTCGGGATAAACGATCTGCTTCGAGATTGTCATCGGGCACGGAACCAGTCTGAAGATACTTGTAAATGGGATCCATCCAAGTATCCTCGTATTCTAGAGAGGCTGTCTCAATAGGAGATGTCTCTGGTGTTTCCACTAGAGACGGCTTCTGGAGTTGCTCTAAGAAGACTCCTTTTGGTACTGGTGATCAAGAAGAAGCTATTCGAGCAAGCTGGTCTGCGAGGAAATTATCCTTTCGAGGGATGAATTGTACCTCAAAACCGAAAAAATGCTTTCAAGCTTTCGAACTTCCGATAATTACCGAGACATGGTCGGGTTAGAGCACTGGTACTCTTTTCCGACCTGATTCATGACTAGTTGAGAGTCTCCTCTCACGAGTAGTCATCGAATCACGAGCGCTTTCGCAGCTCGTATGCCGGCTAGTAAACCTTCGTACTCTGCCATGTTGTTAGTGGCCTGAAAGTTTAGCTGTATGACATACTTTAAGGTCTCTCCGTTAGGAGATTCCAGGACCACCCCAGCCCCCGAGCCATTTAAAGTAAATGACCCGTCAAAGTACATCGTTCACTTGTCGTGGGTATCGTACTAGGGATCCTAAACAGGTTCAAGATTTGTCTATTCAGCAAAAAAGTCTACCAAGATCTGGGATTTAATGGCCGTTCGGGACACGAAATGGAGGTCGAACTCCCCAAGTTCTACCGACCATTTAGACATGCGTCCCGCTGCTTCCCTATTCTAGAGGATTACTCCTAAGGGAAACTCAAACGACATAATTATCTTGTGCGCCTGAAAATAATGCCGCAGTTTCCTTGAAGACATGAGGAGGGCATATAGAAGCTTTTGGACCTGAGGGTAACGCTCCTTAGGTCCGTGCAAAACTTCACTTACGTAGTACACTGGTCGTTGAACGTGTTCACGTTCTACGACTAGTATTGCGCTCACTGCCTATGGCATGGCAGCTAGATAAATCAAGAGCGTCTCTTTTGGTTTCGGGGAAACCAGAACAGGAGCACTCGTAAGATATCTCTTAACATCCTCGAAGGCAGTGTTTGCCTCTTCCGACCACTCGAAACCCTCGTGCTTCGTTAGAAGTTTGAAGAAAGGTAGTCTTTTTTCTCCCAGTCGTGCTATGAAACGACTTAAAACCGCCATACACCGTGTGAGTTTTTGGACTTCTTTCTTCATGGTTGGAGAGCGCATTTGGACAATGGCTTTTATCTTTTCGGGATTTGCTTCGATCCCTCGTACAGAGACCAGGAATCCAAGCAACTTTCCCGAAGAGACTCCAAACACACACTTCTCAGGATTGAGTTTCAAGCGATGCTTTCTGAGGTTGTCGAACGTCTCCTGCAAGTCTGAAACGTGATCAAGCCGTTTGATGCTTTTTACGTCTAGATCATCAACATAGGCTTTCAAATTTCGGCCTAGCTAAGGTGAAAAAGTCGATTGCATCAAACGTTGAAAAGAAGTGCCAGTATTTTTTTTAGACCAAATGGCATTTTGACATAGCAAAATATACCAAATGGAGTAATAAATGCGGTCTTTTCTTCATCTTCTAGACACATATTAATCTGATGGTAGCCAGAATATGCATCTAGAAAACTTAATGTTTCGCAACCAGCAGTAGAGTCAACCAACTGATCGATACAAGGTAAAGGGAAATCATCTTTTGGACAAGCTTTATTAAGATCAGTGAAGTCAACGCACATTCGCCACTTGCCGTTAGACTTCCTAACATTACAGGGTTGGCTAACCACTCTGGGTGGTCGACTTCTCTTATAAAGCCTGCTTTAAGTAGCTTGTCCAATTCTGACCTTATAACGTCTCGTCGATCAGGGGCAAATCTCCGTAATTTTTGTTTTACGGGTACTTTGTCAGGCCGTAAAGCTAGCCTATGCTCAATCACTTCCCTGGGGACTCCGGGCATGTCGGATGCTTGCCACGTGAAGACATCTGCGTTTGCTCGGAGAAAAGTGATGAAGGCGTCTTCCTACTTGGGGTCGGAAGTATCCCCGATGCGAACAGTCTTCGAAGGTTCCTCCTGATCCAGGGGAACCACTTTGACTTAGTCGTTCGGCTTGGGCGCAGCTTTAGGCTTCGAGCACTTGGTCGAAGGCTGCCCTTTTTCTTCCCGAGCTGGTATCTGACCTACCATCCGAGGGATCGACGGTCACACGTGTTCGCCATCTTCTTATCACAATGAATTGTGATTACTCCTTTGGGACCTGTCATCTTAAGACATTGATACCTGTTGTAGGGGCGGCACAACGGCCCCCACGACCTGGCGAAGAGAGAAGCGCGCACGTCCCGATGGTCAAGTCGCCGGGGTGCCAAACGCGACGAATATTTCTACCAGGTCATGAAGGCGTGCGGGGGGTCCCGAGGCCCTCCGAAGGGGCCCCGAGGCCCTCCGAAGGCGCCCCGAGGCCCTTCGAAGGAGTCCCGAGACCCCAGAGGGATCCCGGCCCTCAAGAAGGGACCCGAGGTCCGCCAGCCACGAGCCACCGGGCGACGGAAGGCCCAAATAAGTGCCTCAAGGGCTACGGAGGGCTCAAGACCCAGGAGCTCCGAAGGGGTTATTGCACCTCTGGACTGGTGCGCCAACAGAATAGACCAAGTCTAGAGCTGCCCACCACGTGTTAGAAGCTAGCACTAGGGGTAGGAAAGGTCCCTGCAGCCCCTATCGACATAGGGCCCGTAAGGGTAAACTCAGTAATCTCAGATGCCTCTGGGAGGGCTATAAGTAGCCCCCTGGCCCCCCTTGGGAGGCAGGTTTTTCTTTTGGAGTTTTCTGATTCCAAGTTCTGTATAAAGGTTACTTGGCAATTTACATTCATTGGCAACCGGTCCCCTCCTGTTGAGGACCCTTCGGCTCACGGAGGGTCCCCCCTTTATTCTACTGCCTAGTCTTGTAACTACGACAATACCCATAATGAGTTGCCATTAAGAATTTTGCCAAAGCTGGGAGTCCGAGTATAGCGTTATATGCTGTATCGAAATCGACCACATCAAAGGAGATCTTCTCCGTCCTGAAATTACTTGGTGAACCAAATGTAATAGGAAGGGAAACTTGACCAATAGGTTTGGTCAAGATCCCAGATAATACCATGAAATGAATATCGTCACGGCCTTACCTTGGTCCCGGTACTTGCATCTCGCCTAGGGTGTTTGTCAACAAAATATTTAACGAACTACCACCATCAATCAACACTCGATTCACTCGGCAGCTTGTTGATGGTGGGTTCGACCACGATCGAATAACGACACGGTCGGATCGAAGGATTGGGCAACACCCTTCTCAAAAGAGATGGTGACTTCCACCACTTCGCATACTTTATTGACAAGAGGAGTCAATGGAGTTTACCTCACGCTCGACCGCCTTAAGTCGTCGCCTTGACTCGTCGCCGATGATCCCCAAAGATCGCTTTCGATGGTGTGCTCGGGATCATGAAATGGCATGTCCCGTTGTTGTCCGGATCACAGACGACCAATCGGCTTGCCCTACTTCTTCGAGGCGTGGAGTGGCCCTTTGTCGTTGTAGTAGTCTTCTAGTTTTCATTGGAAAACTCGGCAATTGCGGAGGTCATGCCCTTCCTTTTTATGGAAAGGGCACCACCTAGGCTTGTCGTTCTTCCGTTCGGGGCGCTTACCTTTGCCTCGATCGGGGTATCGTTTGGTAGTTCGTAGCTCCTTATCACTTACGGCCAAGACCTCCTTAGAAGCATTTGCTTGAGGCTTTTGGCCCTTTGCCTTGTTCTTAGATTTCTTGGTCTTTTTATCCCTCTTTTTGTTACCTTCGCCCGTCTCCTGAGGGTGCTGGTCATCTCGATCGATGATTTTGGTCCACTCGACTTCTTCATCAGCAGTAGCGTACCGATCAGCCATCTCGAAGAGTTCGGCTACAGTAGCAGGAGGGTTTAAAGCGATGTCCTCTGTGATCCTTCTGCTGCGGACTTCCTGCTTGAAGGCTCTGATAACAAATGAGTCAGAAACTTTAGGAATCGAATTGCGAACCTGACTGAAACGCCTGATGAATTGACGTAGTGTTTCGTCGTCGTTTTGTCGCATTCGGTGTAGGTCGTCCTCCTTTCCGGGGTGATGGTAGGTGCCCTGAAAATTGGCCAGCAATAGATCGTAGAGATGTTGCCACGAGTAGATTGTCTCGACTAGTTGGTTTAATAACCATGACCGAGCAGACCCTTCGAGCACAGTTGGAACGTAATTCGCCATGACGAGCTCTCCTCCTCCTGTTGCTCGAACAACAGTCGTGTAGATCTGAAGGAATACGATGGGATTTTGAGACCCATCAAATTTCTCCATGTTCCCTAGTTGAAACCGCGGCGGCCAGTGAACTGCTCGGAGGTCAGACGAGAATGCCCGACATCCGGTAATTACATCGTAACGCCTCCTTTGCATAAAAGAGGGGTTGACGTCGCCAAGTGATCGTACTCAACGATACCCAGCAATTGGCGAATCTGACTTATGGTAAGTCTCGATCCTACGAGAGTAATACTCCTCGTATCTTGTCTGCTGTTGCAGACCTTTGGGTCAGAGCGGTGAATGATCACCTCTCCTAGGAGCTTTATGTTCTTTAGACGTTCGAGGAACTCTTTTCCGGATTGAGGAACTCTTTTCTCGAGATCTCCATGCTGTGAATTATTCGAACGACTGGAAGCTGATGGAGTCGTACTTCCACAACTTCCAGAATGATGTCGGCGGGGTCGTTCGAGCTTGCTCATCGTATTCCGCAGCTTTTGTGCGATCCCTTCAGCGAACAGGTCGTAGCCGGGCGCTCGGGCAAGTTCTCGATAGGGGTTCTCGAGCAGGTCATTAATGTGCTGAAGTTTCTGAGCTTCCTCCGACTAGTATTGAGCGCGCCTAGGCAATTTTCTCTGAGTTGCGACTCGTTTCCGTTGGACTATTTCAGAATCATCAATACCTGACCTTTGACCTTGCTTTAGCGGAGTGTGATGATCTCGAGAATTTTCCACGCGTTCATCAGAGTGTTGACTATGTTCGTCGCTGGAGGCGTCTTCGTCATTGCCACGAGCGGTCGTAGGGTGTGATCTTCGGGGAGCATCCTCAGCCTTGTTTCCAGGAGAGTTATTGCTACCTAAAGGCAGGACGAAGACCTCCCGTTGATGATCTCCACTTGTGCTAGAGGCCTCCTCGCTTGAGGAGTCGTCGAATGACACCATTTTGCGACTTGGAGCAAACCCTTCTAGGAAGGGGAATTCCGGGTTATAACCATCTTCGTCGGCAAGTGAGTCCTGCGTTGGGATGGTCGGACACGTAGGAAGAGCATGCTCGATCGCATCCTTGGCTGGGCTAGACGGAGAGAAAGAATCACTAGATGCTGATGAAGATCCAGAATTACGGCTTCCAAGAGTTGTCGCGCCAGGTCGGACTGTCTTAGGTGGACTTGGACATTTGGAAAGGGAACCCTCGCCATGCCCTGAGTCTGCCTTGGGACAGTCCTCATTGAGGTCGGATTGACCCTTGCCCTCTGAGAAAGCTGGTTCCCCGTCTGGGCGTATAGTTGTGGGGGATATGGATCCCTCCTCAACTCCATCGGTGGCAAAGTCTCTTGGAGAAAGATCTCTGGGGGCGACATCACCATTGGAGGATGCATCACTTGGCTCGTAGTCGAAACCGACATCCATGTCAATGTCTGCATAATCGGCCAAGTCGAACCAGTTCTCCTCGTTCCACTCTCCTGCCATGAGAGCATGAGAATTGGAAGGACGGAGGGAAAAACTGATGACTCGAAGATCCCCACGGTCGACGCCAACTGTCGGTGTTTTAGGACCGAACTTACGTAAAGATTGTTTGATTCAGGGGTTCCTCTAGTCTCAAAATCACACAGAGATGGAGACACGGGAATTTTATACAGGTTCGGGCCTTCTCCTGGGAGAATAACAACCCTACTCCTGTGTGTATGTATTGAGTATACTGGATTACAAGATCAAGCCAGAAAACTAGAGTATTGTGCTTCTCAGAATTGGGGCTCTCCCTATTGCTCTAATGATCCTTGCCTTTTATACCGTCCCCAGAATGTACGCCGTTGGACCTCTAATAAAAGGTCACTTAATCATCCAGATCGTGGCGCCGTTACTGGATGTTACTGCAGGAGTTAAAATGTTCCCACGTCGCTAGACAATATCATCATAAAAGGGAGTTAAAATCATGTCATTATCTTAGGAAATAATGGCGTAGTTTACTGCCCGTATTTTGAATACGGCGCAGAAGATTCCTTTATCGACTAGGCCCACATGTCTGTGAGCTTTGTCGACTAGGGCCTGGTCGTAGAAGGTCTTACGACCAGGGGATGGTCGTAGGAAAGCTTATGACTGCATACTGATCGTAGTAGAGCTTACGATCATAGGATAGTCGTATAAGGACTTACGACTATGGGGTAGTCGTAGGAAGACCCATGACTACAGGGTGGTCGTAGAAGAACTTACGACCTCCAGCTTCTCCCTTATTAATATTTAAGGGGTATACTCAGGAGTTATGTGACGCCATTATTACCTCATAATATGAATTATGGATAAATGATTAAATGAGGATTGTTATATCCTCGTCAATATCCTTTATTCCGATGTAGATAAAAAAGTGATTTTTCTTACATTATGAGGAATAAAGCACTACGCAAGAAAGATGTTATACCTTCTATCAGGACCATCATCATAGATATCTATGTGGGTTGCTATATATGTCCACATCAACCCGGCAATTTACGGGCAAAAAATATTTATGTACAGAAAATGTTTACAAGTTTCAAGCACACAATAAAGAAAGACATAACTCTGATGCTACATCAGACTGCAAATGCAAGGCCATGGTAGTATGTGGAGTTCATACAAGGCTTTCGTAATGAAAACATATGAATCTCATTCAACAAGGTGATGCCAAGTCCATGCTTATCATAAGAACTTTGTATGCAGTTAGAATTAGCAATCAAATAGGTATATATAAATCTACAGCCAAGTAAGACATTCCTAGCATAGAAATTCACTACAAAATAGATTGTATCGAACACCTTCATGTGCAACTTCCTCCTAAGACAAATAAGATGGTTTTGGGGACCCCCAAAGCGAGATTGAGATATTTTCAGATCTTCAAGATTATATGAGATAAAAGATGTAGTAGTATTTGATTTACAAATGAATTTAAGCAAGTACCTCTTCTGTAGGGGGCTCTGGCCCAAAAGTTGCACCCAAAGCCAATTGGCTGCTAGCTTCCTGGTGTCAAATAAATTTGAATATTTCTGGTGATTACTAGTAACATCTAAGCTCTTGAGATTAACTTTCTTATGTGCTTTCACCAGGCAGATAATACATAACAGGTCTACTAACATAGATAATACATAACATGTCTACTAACATAATGTATCAAAAACACATAGGCAAAACACATGCGTGAAGACAACTAAGAATATGTACATCAAGGATGCAGAACTGTGTTGAAAGTTGACATGATGAAATATAGAGCTTATGGAGTGTAACAAAAAGATATAGAAGGCCCGCAATTATTGCCACTTTGCCAGACACAAAAACTGTATTTGAAAGGTCACTGAATCTTCCACTCATACACTAAATAGGCTTAATGTTATGTTTTGTAATGTCCATTTATTTTCCTCAGAAGTCAGAAGGGTCGTATCACCTTGTAAAAACTATGACATGCACCTCAAGAATGATAAGAATAATAGTAGCACCTGCGCTCCACATGGCGCACCGAACCAAATCGGAAGGTCGGTGGGGCCCGTGGCATGGGACGGAGAAAGCAAATCGGTTTGGACGTAGCGCCTTGAGGACTCACGCACGTGGCTGGTGAAGGAAGTAATTTGTTCAGGACGGCTCTGTGAATATGCAATAGTAGGTGGGGAAAGTTAGACATCCATGTAGTGCATGTCTAGATTGTACTCTATGGAATTTGATAGCAGTTTTGTATCGCTGTTGCAAGAACTATGTGTAATTGTATCTAGAGTTTTCTTTGTAAAGAACGAAATAACTGAAAAACTAAATGTATACGCACTTGTTCTGTAGGAACAAGTTAGACATCCATGTAGTGCATGCCCAGATTGTACTCTATGGAATTAGATAGCAATTTTGTATCTCTGTTGCAAGAACTATTTGTGTAATTGTATGTGGAGGGTTCTTTTTTTGTAAAGAACAAAATAACTGAAAGATTAAATGTATAAGTACTTGTTCTGTAGGCACGGATGATTCGAATAGGCGTTTTCGAGAAGATGGCAGTGCAGTATGCACTTCTTTTAGTCTATGAGATATAACAATATGAACATCAATCGAAGTATGGTATTGTAGATGATATACAAAAGATAAATATATAAAGAACGATTTTAATAGAGGTTACTTAACATGTCCTTGGTCAGTACCAATCAGCTTGTGTGTTGAAGACAGTGATTGTGCTGTTTGATGAATCTGTAGCAATAAACATAGTATTATATGAAGCTCAAGGCTAAACAAACATTTTGGGGTCAGAAAGCAAAAACAGATTCAGTAAAGATGGTTAACAAAACCGACACAGGAAAACATCTTAGTAAACTGCATTGTCTAATGTCAAACAGAACATATGAATGACATAGTAGTATCAGTCAAAGAAAGTTAACACAATGTGACTAACAAGGAAGGCATGAAGCAACAGAATGAAAGCAGATAAATAAACAAACAAGGCAGGTAGCAAGCAATAGAAGGGAACATAATACAAAATATAGTATGGACCAGTGGCCACGTTAACGTGCGAGTTGCATGGGTGTCAAACAAACCTGTTCTCAAATAAGTAAACTGCATTGTCTAGTGTCAAACAGAACATATGAATGACAGAGTAGTATCAGTCAAAGAAAGTTAACACAGTGTGACTACCAAGGGAGGCATGAAGCAATAGAATGAAAGCAGATAAATAAACCAACAAGGCTAATATTCTGCAGAAAGAATAATTGATGAGCATTCAACGTAAGGAAGTATTTTTTTATATAACTATAAACAGAGGTACCTTTCTTAACTACATTACACAAATAATCTGTATTCAATATCTGGTGATTTTACAAAACTGACCATACTTCTGAACTACAATAGTACAATATTCATAATTAAAATTACAAGAATGCTACAGCAAGCAATTTAATGTTGGAGCCAACAGCTAACTATGGAAAGATACTTGGTTATAAAATCCACGTAACTAGCTCTACTTCTCCTACAGTTCATGACCCAGAAACCAAACTTATTTCTGCAAGCCCTTTTATCCTCTTTGTCGATCTACACAATTTGGGACCTTTTAATTTGCAACCCATATCATAATTTAACCCCCATGGTTAATTTGTTCATTAACCAGTGGATGTTTCATCATATCATGATACAAGATAGGTCTATATATAAAGAACTCTTAATAACTAGAATACAGACAACAAACTTCATTGAATGATAGTAGCATGCATGGCATTAAATAAAATGTGATCTATAGTTCAATAGGTAGTTGATTCTCAAATCATTATTTCCATGCAATATACAGTGAAAACCCTGATGCAATATAAGTCACATACTACACAACAATGTAATTAACAAAATCATTCATCTCTTCAGTTCAAAAGAGCATAAAACAGGAGCTCTTAGTTTAGTATATAGGGTGTTATAAACTAGAATCCATCGGTAAAAGAGAGCATTAAGTTGAACCATCACATCCAACACTGGACATATCCTCTATAAGGCGCTAACCTTCATTCATTGTTCAAGTGATCCAAGTAAGCTTGATGATACCTGCACAGGATGAAAAAAGTGACAATTATGCAAAGGTTTTAATAGATAATTCCAATTAAAAGAAAACGTATCTTTAAAAGTTCTGGACATTTTTTTTTAGTATGGCATTCTTCAATCTACGCTGATATTAGAGAGAGGAAAAAAATAAAACATGATTCATATTAAATAAGTAACAAATGTTGATTTGCATTGTCAATCATTACTAGAATATAACTTGTATTAATTGAAGTAAACAAAGTTACCCTATATGCAGTGAAGGAACACAAACAGCAGGGTGAAGAAGTTACCCATTATTTAATTGTATCATGTATATACCTCTGAGTGGTTTGTAGGAACTCAACTCTTGTCTTTAACTTCAAGTACCCCCGAGTAATTACTCTAGTAGAATAAGGAAATTAACAAGTTAATTCGGGTGAAATCATGATTGTGATATAGAACCATGCACACACCTCATGTATAGTTTTAGGCACAATGCATGCAGATAATGATCGATTGAACAATATTGGAAATTAACTGCATCCTGAACAATATATAGCATACTCTAGATTCAGATAATTTTAAATTTTTGAACAATCACAATACATGTTAAATATTCAACTATACCAAAGGCAGACAAAGCAAATACAAGGCATGCATGCCAAAGAATCATAAAAAACCAACTCATTAACCACATATTCCATTATGTCATTAACTTGTATGCATATAGTGTAGATGTCTCGTGTGATAGGAAACTAACCGAGCCTTCGGCGATATCAACCCCTACATAATAGCCAACCTTGGCCTTATCCCACTTTATTAAATCACCTCCTTGTGTTACAAAACAGATCAGTATAGGATAATACTACTCTTGTACTGCAAGAATCACTGCTCTTCCTAATTAATACTCACAATACACCGCTTACCTTGCCACAAGCAAGATCAAGAACGCAATCCTTGCGCCAAGATATGAGTTGGATGAGAACACTCTTTATCCGCCTACAAGAGATTCAGAGTTAGGATGGTTATACCAAACAATCGTAGATGTCTCATTTTATCAAGGATGTTAGGGTATGGATGGATGGGCGGCAAATTGAGTGGTGTACCCAGTTGTTGAGCTTCTTGAGGAGGAGGATGGGGCTGTTCTCGCGCTCCTCGAGCGTTTGGTTCGACCAGCGTCTTTGTAGTGATCCGCCACCCGCCGTGGCGCCGCTTGCTCTTTCGAGTACCCACGCTTCATAGCCTCGGCTCACTGCCGCCCACGCCTCTGCAAAACCCAAACCCTAGTTAGCTATTCGCCGCCTAGCGCCACAGCGCGAGGGCACAGGAGCCGAGCCGGTGGCGGGAGCAATGGTGGAGGCGGCGCCATGAGAGGGGCCGAGCCGTGGCGAGAGCGATTCTTTGGAGGCGGCGCCATGAGAGGGGCCGAGCCGGGGCGAGCAACAGTGGAGGCGGCGCCATGAGAGCGGTTGAGCCGGGAGAGAATCACGGTGGCGAGCCAGAGGGGCGCAAGCGGCGGGCGTAGGAGGCGGTGGCATCGGTGGCGGTGCCGGAGAGCCCACCAAAGCGCGAAGGCACCAGATCTGGTCGAGGTCGAGGAGGCGGTGTCGCGTCTTGAGTGGAGGCGCCAGATCCGGGAGGAGGAGGCGGGCGGAGGAGGGAGCCGAGGAGGAGGGAGGAGGAGCACGGTGGTGCCGGAGGAGGGAGGAGGCGGGCGGCGCTCGGGGGGAGGGAGGAGGCGCCGCAGCGGTGGTGGAGGAGGAGGGCAAGACGTGGAAGGAGGAAGGCCGCGCGTGGGCGCAGGGGGAGCAAGCAAAAGCAAGAGGAGAAGAGGAGGAGGACGGGAGGCAGTTGTGGGATTTTAGGGTTGGGGATATCGAATGGGCGTGACGGGAAATAAATGGGCGCATGACGGGAAATAAATGGGCGTGACGAAAAAAAAAGGTCCCGAGTGTTTTTGATTCGGTGCACTGGGGATATATTTTGATCTCCCGAGTGTTATCGAAAACACTCGGGAAAGTTGATTCTACCGAGTGTTGACGCCTCGTCTCGAGTGTCCTATGAAACACTCGGGATCATCCAGAGTGTTTTTGTCCGAACACTCGGGAAACATATAAGCACTCGGGAACTAAGTGATTTCTGGTAGCGCGATATATCTCAGAGCTTTGTATGCCTCTCTCCACACTCAATCTTTATCCACCATCTTATTCACGTGACTCTAACTAATCGACCCAATCCTCTCGACTAGAAACGAAGCGTCTTTTCTCTCTCTGTTGTGTGCTCCGTCTCTCTCCTAACCATGTCGTTGCCACCACTGTACACGCCGCCAGCTCAGGCAAGCTCTAGCTAGCCGCTCCACCGTTGATACCACTCAAGCGTGAGCAGCTGTGCTGTGAGCCACCATTGCAGCCGTGCGCTCCACCGTTGGTACCACTCAAGCATGAGCGGTTGTGCCGTGAGCCACCATTGCAGCCGTGCTACGCGCTCCTGGTATCTGCTATTCTTTTGTGCGGTCAGTACTAGTCCAGCGAACACCACGACCTCCCCCTCAAAGTCGAGCTTCAGCACCGCTATGTATCCTCACCATCACAGAACCCGCCGCTATTGTAGCCTCCCCTCCTGGCGTCTCCCTCGTCGGAGAGGATCAACGGCGTGGCCCGCAATGAGGGTAGTAGTGCGTGTCGGCTTCGTTGCCGCCATATCAAATGCCATCACCGCCAGGTGCTACCTTCACAAGTGTCGTCGTAGCCGAGCACGGCATCGCCATTCCACGCGCCTGCTAGTGACGAGGTGTTGAATTTGGCCAGACATCGCCTCCTTCGAGGACCCAAAGTGTTACAACAAGTAAATTGAGTTGTTGCGGCAAGTCTTTTCCATGTGGCAACACCTCTTCTAAAATATTTATTGCATTATTCCAATGGAACAACATATTTTTTGATGGGGTGGTTTTCTTGTATTGTTGCACAAATAATTCTCATCTGTTGCAAAAATTTTAGCATTGTTTTGTGTTTATTGCAACATCTTTTTTTTTGGCTAGTTTTCTTGTATTGTTGCACAAATAATTCCTATTTGTTGCAATTTTTTGGGTTGTGTTTTATGTTTGTTGCACGTGAGGCGAGTTTTGTTGCAAGCCAAGTAACTTATTGTTGAGTTTCACACATTTTTGTTGCATCTGATCAAATGGTTGAGATTAATCATTAAGTGAGATCCGACGACAGCTGAAAGCGTACAATGGGTTCCCATCGTACGTACAGACGCTAGTCCTAAAAAAAAAACCAGCAGCGTCAACTGTACAACGGATACCTCCCGATAAAGTATGTTTGAAACTAATTGTATCATCTATTATTATATAACTGAAACAATAGAAAATGAAGTCATCACATTCACTCTCAAGGGCTAGAAATTCCTACATTAATAGGAGGAAAATAAAAAGATCTACATCGCTTATCTTGATGCGTCCAGATTGTAACGGTGTGGATTAATTAGATATATGTTAGACAATTGAATAAGATCAATACAACTCTATCTTCAATCATAAGCTTTAGAGTTGAAAAAAAATACAAATTTGTTTTGAAATTAAAGTATATGCATTGTAGTAGCTAGCCGCACAGTTGCACGGGAAATTCGGCTAGTTCAACTGATTGTATCTTTCTTCTAATTTTTTAAAAGAAAAAAAAGAGTTATATTATGGAGATACAGAAAGAAAACATCGAATTCTAGACAACTTTCATGATTATTTGTCTGTATTTTGCCTACATAAAAGATTGGCATGTGCTAACTCAGGACCCCTGAAACCAAAAGGAGAGGACAACATGTTCAGAACGGATAACCAACAAGTGCCCTTATTGTTCTTTCATGGACGAGGAATATATCATTTCTTTTTGAGCCATGGATGAGGGATATTGATTAAAAGTCTGATATTCCTGTGTAAAAATAATCATGAAAGGCGTCGCTAATGATAAACCATTAGATCAGATAACGGTACGGATTAATCAAGGCTTTGCCGCCAAAGCACCATAAATTAGTGCAATTAGCATATATACTGGATCAAAGAGCAACGTACCTAGGCACCCAGCTCTTAATGGCTAATCCGGTAGCTGTCTGATATCTTCTTGTTTCTCTAGGGCGAGGCAGTGGAAGAACACAACCTAAACAAACAATCTTATCCCCGTCTTATCTGCTCAAACATGTTACATTAAATTCGGTAATGCCTGTCCCTTTCATGTACTGATAGCATGCACTCTGCTCAAATCTTTTGCTTTATCAGTGGATCGAAGATTCCAAGCAGAAGAAAGCAGCAGCAGCCTAGAATTCACAAAGACAGGAGATAATTAAAAATATTCTCATGCATGGATCCGATTAGCTAGAATATTGAGATTAGAGATAGGATAACAATGATTAAAGTACCAGGCGACTTCCAAACTTCACCAGTAAAATATAACCTTAGTTCCCAGATTTGGCAGTTTTGACATGGCTTCCCTGAACCTGTGCAATGAAATATGGCAAGATAAGGGCTATTTTTTTTTAAAAAAAAATACCTATCAAGGGGATGTCCATTGGATTATTACTCCCCCGGTCACAAAAAAAATGACGTTTTGGGTTTTGGGTACATGAAGTCAAACTTTCGAAACTTGGCTATCGATATCTTTTCAATATTTAGATTGAACACATGAAAATGGTATGTATAGATTTGTCTCAAAAAGAACTTTTATACACGTATAATTTTACTAGATTTTATAAATCTATTACAATTGGAATTAGTGGTCAAAGTTGATTTTTAGGGACCGTGTCGATATCCAAAACGATAGGAGTATACCATGCCATTGTTTGGAGTTGATAACTTTGCTTCAAAATATCTTAGAGGTAGAGCTGGATGCCTAACTCTCAAGGAAACCGAAGAAAATAAAGTTTTTTTTAATTTCATATCATGATTAAACTTATATGTGTAAAATATATTTAATGAAAAACTATCGTTTTGATGGAAACTTAAACGTCATTTTGATTTGAGCTCCAATCAGCATAAAAAAAATTCCGAAAACAAATTGAGAAGATAGTAATATTTTTTCCACTTTATCTCAACTTATAGTTGCTAGTGATTTCTCCTTTATCATTCTCCCAACATGAATTGAGTTTGGACTCAAATTTTTAAAAGGATGTAAGCTAAATGAAGAACTAGTTTTTATTTTTTCGGAAAAATGATAGTTTTCACTAAATATATATGTATCTTCTACATGTGATGAACAGTGGTGGACCCATGATTAAATCTTAGGTATGGCAGTGTGGCTTCCTCGCCGGACACCGCCTTGCCACGCACCGCTAGGGTTTGGTCGCACGGTCCTCGCTCGATGGCTCGACGTATTGCGTTAAGCTTTTGTTCAACTAAACTCTTTTTTAGAGAATAAGTGCTCAATGAACTAATAAAATGAATCCTTTTGGAATATGTAAACATTAAGCACTCATATTACTCCATGTACATCTTTTAATGGTTCTTATGAAATTGTGATCATGATTTAGGATGATTTTTCATGGTTCTTATGAAATTGTGATCATGATTTAGGATGATTGATAGTATAAATCCTAAAAGAACAAATCAAAGGAAGGGAACATCGTGCAAGTACTTATTGTTAAATTTTGACAATGCTACCGTGCCGCGCCGCCTCCGACCATGGGCCACAGCTTGTGCCAGCCGCCGCCGGCCGCCCCCTGCCAACCTAGGAGCAAACTAGCAGAGCCCAGCCGGCTGCCGGCCGCTCTAGTGCTAGGGAGCACTGGAGCAGCCAACAGCATTGACTGGCGTGGCGACGCCTGGGGTTGGGAGCAAAGCCGCCAGCCGCCCGTGCTCCGTGACCTCCGTCAGCCGTCGCTCGCCTAGTCGTCCCACCCGGCACCAACGCCTGCGCCCACGCTCGGTGCCTCTCCCCGCTTGCATTCCGCCGTTGCGCCGCCGCCGCCGCCTAGGGCTAGGGTTGGGCGAGACTCGCACGAGAGAGAGTAAAAGGGGAATTGAGGATTGGATTGGGAATTTGGAGCTGACGCAGAATGGAGTCGCGGTGTCGCCTGTGGCTGTGAGGCTGTTGGTGTCGCCACTTGGTTGGGCTGGGTGGGCCGGTCCAGCGACAGAGTATTTGGAGCCTTGGAGGCCCAGCCGTTTGAATGTCGGATAGTCGGAGCAAGAAGCGAAACGAAGCGACAGAGCTCTCTTCTTCGATGTCGGTGGAACCAGGGAGGAAAGACCAGGGTAAGGGGTTTTCGGACCGAACGAAGCTATGGCGGATTAAGCAAAGCAAAGCACAGTTTCCTTGTGGTCCCATGTTTCCATGACTTGATTTTGGTAAGATGATAACATAACAAGCAGAGCACGTGCCTGCGGATGTCACGTGCGGAAGCGAAGAGTCGAAGTCACTTGACTTCTCTTACGTAAGGTGTGTGACGCGGTCGTTGGCGATTTCTCACTAGCGAACGCGTTGCTACTGTCGCTTACACGTGCAGTGAATTCAAGGAATATTCTCCTGCTCGTGTAAACCTTCCTGTTCTTCATCTTCGCTCGTGCCTGTATGTGTGCATTCCTTTCTCTCTCTCTTTTTTTTTTTTGCTTTTGGAAGATAGATTTATGCATGACTTCTTTGGGTCAAGCAACGTATATTTACACAAGTGCCTCGTGTATGAAGTTATTTTCCAAAAAAAAAACCATTACGAAATGTCTCTGACAAGTAGGCCCGTGTAAATTGCACCGACTGTGCAAGGACAATTAACCAATCAAATCACTAGTGAAGTCCAAGCTACAAGATCTAGAAGGCGACTTCGATGATTATTTTTCTATGGTTCCCTGTCGAATAACAAGTCCTCGTCCATAGCACAAAGACCATAACCAGGAGCATATTTATAGTGGGTGTTGTGTAAGTTTCCCTAAGCTAGCTAGGTATAGTACCACCCAACTCTTGTGAACACATTGGCCTCCACCATCTCTCTTACCATCTGCACCAGACACGGTACAGATTCAGACGATTTGTAGCCACACCATGGCGAGGAAGTGCTCTCACTGTGGCAACTACGGCCACAACTCAAGAACCTGCAGCGCAGGACAGAGAGAAATTATGCTCTGCGAAGGAGGCAGTAGCAGTGGTGGTAGTGGTGGCAGTGGGCTAAGGCTCTTTGGGGTGCAGGTCCATGTCGCTGCAGGCGCCGGCGCGTCCATGAAGAAGAGCTACAGCATGGGCTGCCTGCAGCTTGCGGCTCCTAGCTCCCTCGTTTCGCCTTCGTCGCCGTCGTCGTCGCTGCTTCTGTCGATCGATGAGGGCTTGGAGAGGGCCTCCAATGGGTACCTGTCTGACGGTCCTCGTGGCAGACTAGTCCTGGAGAGGAAGAAAGGTAATTGCTTTGTCAGTAATTAGCAATTGCACTAGCTGGTACTGAATATATGCTCGATTTACATAGCTGTTTTTTTTCTGAAAAAGAAAGAAAGAAAAAGTTTGTGGTTTGGAAATTCAGAACCTTTCCTACCTAATTTTATTTTCTTTATCCTAGTCTATCGTCCTGACCTCTTAAAAAAGTTGCACTATCTTCTTCTGTGACTGCAAGGAAGCAAGAGATATCTGCCATTCTTTCACTGAAGTAATGGACAGCTTGTCATCCTGAATAATTGGTCTGCATATATAACATCTGAAGTTCTAAACATATGTATTAATAACTGTATGAACATGACAGGAGTTCCATGGAGTGAGGAGGAGCACAGGCTATTCCTAGTCGGCCTCGAGAAGCTCGGAAAGGGCGACTGGAGAGGCATCTCTCGGAGCTACGTCACGACGAGAACTCCGACGCAGGTCGCCAGCCATGCGCAGAAGTTCTTCCTGAGGCAGAGCAGCATGGGGAAGAAGAAGCGCCGGTCCAGCCTCTTCGACATGGTATGTAACTATGCATATACAAGTCTAGTACAGCCTAAGCCTTCTGCCTTAAATTTGACTTCTTGAATCTGACCAAAATTTGGTGCTACTTCATACTACAGGTACCGATTTGCGAGAACGGTGTACGCGTTTCTAAGCCATTGAATCGCAGCGAAGGCGCCTCGACTTCTCTGTCGCCGAACGTGTCGCGCCATGAATCCTCCGAGAGGGCGGCAATTGATCTGAATTCGACGGAGGAATATGACTGCAGGGTGGATGTTTCATCGGTTTCAGGTGCATCAGCAAGGCCATTCCCGGCGGTTCTGATGGAGCAGCCTTCTCATGGCCATGGACATGGTCACCACTGCTCTCCACTGGACTTGGAACTGGGCATGGCTCTGTCCACGCCGTCAATCGGAACATGACGTGCCTTAATCCTAGTCATCGTCATCGTCTCTTCTTCGGCGTCATCACTCATCAGGGCGCTCCAATTTTATCAGTGCAAGATGTCACGGCTGTGCCTGCTGTCTGACTTGTCTACCAAATGGAGATAAGGCTATAGACAATGCTTGTAAAGCTGTCCAAGTAGTACTAAGTGTGGATACAGTACCGTGTGTGTACTACTTTTAGCTCCATGTTATCGGAATGAGTTCTCCTCCTGCGTGCCCTATTCATTCTCCCACAAGAGACCTTGCTTACAATTAATGCTCCTCTCTTTCCTACCTCAAATATGACATATATAGAACAGCAACATGTCGCTTGTGAATCACAACTGTCCTTATAAATTAATTTAGCGTGTACATTTCAGCAGTCTAGCTACGTATGTATGCCTAATTATTTGTTCCACAAGAGAAAACTATAACTTTTCAGATTCTTATCCTCTTGTACCTGTCTGTCCAGTGCCTTCTTGTACCTGTCTGTCCAGTGCCTACCATGACAGACACCACTCGTACATGCATCCACAGGCGATGGCAAGCAGATTCAATTCAGATGACCATGGCTAGCAACATTGTGTGGTGCCTGCATCGTGTCATTCTATGTGCGGGTCCTACGCCCCCAGATCTGTGATATGGCAGGATGCACTATGTCATTGGCTTCATCGTATGGTCCAAAATGAGGTGGCACAGTAAAATCACTACAGTTGCTGAAGTAAACATGTGCTGTTTTGCATTATTTTGTTACAGTTCCGCTGCCGGTACTATTCGCACATAATCAAAACATTGTTCATATTGTGTTCTATGCGGTAACAGCAGATAATCTAGATTGAAACATCTGCAAATTTCAAAATCAATTTGAGTTTTGATTTGAATCTCAGTTTCAAATATCAGTTTAGCAAATTTCAACCAAATTCAACAAAAATCCCCAAAATTTATCAAAACCCAACCAAATCCCGCTTTCCCTTTCTCCCTTCCGCCTTCTCCTCCCCGGTCGCGCCATCACCCAAACCCGCCCAATAGCCCCATCCATCCACCACCACACTGTGCCACCTCCCCCACCTCGTTGCCGCCATCAATGCACCGCCCCATCCCATCACCGCCGCACCACCTCCCGCCCCGCTCCAGTGAGGGCACCGCTCCCACCCGTGCCACCTCTCCCCTCCCTCTTCAATGCAACGCTTGACCTGAGCGCCACCTCGTCCCGCCCATGCCAAGACCTCTCTCGGCCAACCAACCATGAGCCAACCACGCCGCCCCCATTCTCGCCGCCATGCCGCCACCCACGCCATACCTGTTCCCACCGCCCACGGGCTATAAAGCCGCCCTTCGGCCTTCATCTCCCGCACCAAGCTCTTCCCCCTCCCTGCCCTTCTCCTTCCCCAAAGGCCGGCCAAGAGCCGCCGCCACCACCACAACCCCACCCGCAAAACCCTAGAGGTAAGAAGGCCTACCCGGTGGAGCTTCCCCGCGCTGCCCTCCCTTGCGCCGCTGGTCACCATCGCCGGTCGCCGCCGCCGCTGGAGCGTCGTCGGTTCCGCTTACCTTCCTCCTCCGCTGGCAAGCCGCCGCTAACCCTCCTTCCTTCTTCTCATGAAATACTCGCCGCCTGCCTGCCAAGACGCGCCGACGCGCAAGCATGCGCTTGGCGAAAGGCAGCGTGCCTCTTTTTAAGGCCGACCAAATAGGGCTGGTGCACTGCGATGAAATAGGCTTACCGATTCATAGTTTAAAAATCGCCGGACACTATTCTTTGCATAGTAATTTTATTTATCGCTCACCCAAAACCAAAGAAGCACTATTCATTCCTTAAAATCAGCCAAAACATCGCTCAAACAAGAAAGCGATTCTCGTTCCTAAGTCTAGATAAGTGGTTAATTATCGTTTATATCTAATTCATAGGTATGAACAGTCTAATGGCCACTATTCATCAAAACCCTAAATTGATATTTTATACCCATTCTAACCACCTCGAGCCCAGAAAGTCTATTCCTGACTCCGATCATCTATACCAAGCTCCAAATAAATCTTTTTCACCTTCCTATAGATTTCATTAGTCCTTTACAATATTTTTGTTGTACTTGGATCCGAATCTCAAACTTCGTTCAGTCCAATCAAGCACCAGATAAATTCCCACCATTCCGCACTACCTTCCTTTAAGTTTCTTTTCTGGTTTTATTTACTTGCTTGTTGTTCCCAGCTCATTCCTTGTCGAGCTAGTTTTTACTTGGTTTCTTTTTATTGCATTGCTTCTCGTTAGGTCACGATCTTGACAACCAGACTCCAGAAGACGCCGGACAAGACTAGTATCCACAAGAATTTGTGCAAGAAGGCAAGTCGCATTCCTTGATCATTTTGAACCCACATGTCATATATTTATATTGATACTTTCATTATTATATTTGTGCCAATTACTTTAATTATTCAAATAATACTTTTGAATGCCATGATAAATAGATAAATCCTATCACCCCACATACCAACCCACCCAGCACTTGTAGGCTATATTCACCTTAACGAGTTCATATAAAATATTATCTATATAAGTAGCTTTGTCACACAAATGTGCTATCAATCAAAAGCAGTATTGGCAGTTCGCCAATGGTTTTGGTGGAAAGTTGAGGGTTGTGTCCAAGAAGTTGGACAACCCAATAGACTTGGGTTAAAGGTGAGTCATCAGTGAGATCTCGAGGTGGACAGCCACGAGTTGGTGTTAGGCCATTGCCTCTCTGGATGACAAGTAAGGACAAGAACCTTGTGCCGAGTAACAGACACAGAAAATCACTCAACCACAAGCGTGGTCATTACTCCCTAGCTTAGTACACTGCTCACCCGATTGAATATCTGCAAGGAAATGTAACTGCTCTTGTGTGATAGAGTAAGTCGAATCGGGTGTGACAGAGTGGGCTCAAGGGACACTTGGTAGTCTACACACAAGTAGGTGCCACAAGATAGGATGTGAGATCCACCTGCCGTGGAGTCTCCCTAGGGTTGTATGGAATTAAAACCTACTGGGTAGAGGCTAAAAAGGGTTGAGCAGTGAAAAGGCTTTGTTATCTCTACTCAGTCGCACGCTAACGTATTGCGTGTCTATGTATTGACAGTATGAGTTTGAGATATCTTGTGGGTAAAGTTGGGCAACTCTGCAGAGTGTATAAAAAGGTATTCGAATACGCCGTGCTTCCGGTTAATGAAGCTGTGTTAATGGGTGATTCCAGTACATGAGGCATAAGTAGAGTTTTTGAGATGGTAAGATGGTAATTGTGGTTTGATGAGAAACCCCTGATGTTATTATATATTATTGTTTTACTGTTTTAAATGTAAACTGCTTTAACTGCAAATTGCATCCACATATGCCTGTTAAGGTAAAACCTAACCATCCTTTGAACTCTTTGCATGTAATTATTTAGCTTTTTCATGTAGCTTGTTGAGTACGGTAGTTGTACTCATTCTTGCATAATCTGCAAACAATCTACAGAAGAAACTAGGGAAAATACAGAGGATCTTGATGAACAAGATTTTGATGGACCCACGGAGGGCAGCGACTACGATTATTAGGTCTCAGTTGCGCTCAAGCGTGCCTGTGGTTTGAAATTCTTTTGACTTGTATTATATTAACTTTGGGCTTGAATGCCCGTGTCAGTATCAAAACTGGCTGTTAAGTCTTATCCTTGTGTAATAAAATGTTAGTTTTTGTTGTAATCGAAAGTTTACTTGAGACACTGCTTATTTCACAACTGCACATCCTAAATAGTTGTGAAGAGTTTAACGTTCTCAGAATTTGAGAGTGTTACATAAATACTACGCGCACGACCTTAGCCAGCTTACGCAGTCCAGATTCATTCATGTAGTACTGTTGTCTCTGAACGGTGCCAACAAGTTGCGGTCCCAATTGGGCTGCCTTATCCTTATCATAGCGATGATGCATCTGCTGATAGAGAAATTAAGATATATATAGAGAGAAACATGTCTCTCTCTCTTCTTCTTCCTAGCTTGCTACTGTATGCAGCATAGGTTGTTGCCAAGAAGGGAAAAGCTCGGAGGGTTGGTGCTTATCCGGTACAGTTGTACTGTCTCAAGATTCCAGTGGCAGCAACATATGGCATATTTTCTATTTGCTTTTAAGCGATGATGCATATATGTCCTGGTTGGTGTGGCACTTGACAGTTGGCACGGCAGCAAACAGTGTCTGCTTTGCTGGTAGTAGAAAGCTTATCATGCTTGCTCCAGTCATCCCGTGGATAATCACCATTCCAACCAATAAGGGCATACATACGGTGGAGAAAGCTAAAGCAAAAGGAGTGCCGCTTTATTCCACAAATTGCTACCTACATAGAAACTGAAAGATATGCTTTAGCATATACTATAGTACTTACGATTTAGATATACATCCCCAAATACAACCCTCCCCCCCCCCCCACCCCCCACACACATATCCCAAGTGTAGTTACACCCACTGAATCCATCATTCACTTGTTCCAATATCCGTGCAGACTATCTACTCCCAAGTGTAATTGCACCCACTGAATCCATCATTCACTTGTTCTAAGATCTGTGCAGCCTTGATAGCTATTTCGGGCGTGTATATACCCGTTGATGTGCTTTAAGATTCGCAAAATTTGACGTGGGTATCTTTACATACCCATAAAAAAAAGTGTATCTGAGATGTCAAACTACGAAAAAAAAATTAAATTCATCTTCAATTTAACTAGTTTGAGCTAGTTTCATGGTATATAATCACTCTAGTTATACTAAATTCAAAAGTAGTTCAAACTAGTTTCAACCGAGTTCAAACTTACTTGCCATAAATATATCAGGGGAATAAAACATTTTCATACCCAAAATCCAAAATTTGCATCGATCTTACATGTGTATCGGATGGTTCATGATGTGGGTGCCTAGGCACCCAAGTGCCTTATGTAATTTCCACACACACACACACACACACACACACACACACACACTACTACTACTACTACTACTACTACTACTACTACTACTACTTAAAAAGAATGTAGTGATGGTGAGTGATGCGTTTTTCGTTCCCTTGATCGTTCCACTACTCGCTCCAATCGCCAACATGTGGGCCTCCACTACTCGATCGATTCACCTCCCTTCCCCCGATCCCCCTGGCTTCCAGCTACAAAAACGCTTTTGTCGATGATCAAGTCGTCGATCTTACGAAATGAAATAAGGAAAACCGCTGAGAATTCTTGGAGGGGAATAGAGCTGCTCTTTATTACAATGAATTGGTTTTTATAGGGATGCCTTTGGCAAGTCGACAGACTAGCCCTAATTACACTGAGTATATTTCTTGAAGAAATTGAGTTGTCTATAGTGATATTGAATCACTTATCCTCTCCTTTGTCTTGTTTGTTGTGTTTCAGTTGTTCTCTTGTAATGCTGTTCATCGTCCACCCTTAAATATTAGCGAAGAGGCACTGGTTATTTCTGGAGAAGACATCTTATGGAAACGACACGTCTAGTTGGGGAGGCAGTTGTTGTTAGTGGAAGAACACCTGATTGCCGGTTGATGTCAGTGGGAGACGAACATGTGTAAAAATTATGTAGTAGTTATTTGTCAGTGACTTAGGGCTGAAAAGCATCGTGTGGTTTGGAGCAGATAAGGCGTGTATCTCATTCATCACACGGAAGGAATATACTTGATTCTTTGAGCAGTTATCTAATTGGGCAATAGATACAGTGCCTCTCCGACCAGGGTACTCGTAGAGCAACCCCTGAGATTCTCACGACCACAAGGGTTACGACCAGGGTATTCACTTTAAAGTTGAGGAACTGCCTGGGAAACCGAAGAGATTTGTGTTCGTTGGGTTTCGGGCAACTCCCTTTTTGCAGTTAAAGGGAAGCCCCTATAAAATCCCTGCAGTGCGCCGCCTTGGGGTTTTACGCACTCAAAATCACCTTCGATTTCCTTTCATCTTCTTGCCACAAAATGAACAATGTCAGATCTCATCTCCAACTGGCTGGGTTCTGAGTTGACTGATAAGAAGCTTAGGGTTATAGAGAAGAGTGGGATGCTTCCCGACAAGGCCTTGATCTCTTGGAGATCGGCGGTCGGGGAGCACTTTCCCAGTGACAACCACTACTACAGGAAGCCTCATCACAAACGGTTCGGAACCATCATCACAGACGGTTTCCGAACCATCATCACTGCATTTTC
The DNA here is from genome assembly GCA_036346405.1 of Phyllostachys edulis. Classification (NCBI taxonomy): domain Eukaryota; kingdom Viridiplantae; phylum Streptophyta; class Magnoliopsida; order Poales; family Poaceae; genus Phyllostachys; species Phyllostachys edulis. The sequence goes on along the minus strand of CM070546.1, from coordinate 63,856,877 downwards.
TTCCAACCGCCTATATTTCTTGATGCGTGATAACATGTAGTTATCACGACGGTTCAAAACCGCTCGTGATACGCACTATCACGCACGGTTTTTTTGTTAAAACCGTGCAGGAAGGCTATTATCACGACGGTTTTCATCAAAAACCGCTCGTGATCCGAGAATATCACGAGCGGTTTTCATTAAAACCGTGCTGGAAGGTTATCACGCATTTCGGTTCTTATTCGAACCGCCTATGATGAGTTTTCACGACGGTTCTTGTTTAAAACCGTCTGCGATAGCCTTTTTCTGCGCAAAAAAACCGAAAACGGTCTAAAACTTGGAGGCGTTTAGAGGCCCTAAACGACCTTTTTGGGGTTTTCACTTTTTCGAGACCTCGTGAAGAGAATCTGACCTTGACTTATGGATTTTCATATTGAGCTTTTCGTTAGCTTTCCAACGAGCCAAAGAACGTCCGCAATCGGAGTTCGTATGCAAAAGTTATGATGATTTTACCGAACGATGCGCAATCTACCATCTAGATTTTTGCCCAAACCAAATAACTCAACATGAACTACACACATCACAAGAGCATCACCCACATCACAAGAGCATCAACTCAAGAATCCACATCACAAAGCAAAGGGGGGAGAGAGAGAGTGAGGTCGGGAGGCCGGGCGATTTAAGTGAGGAGGCCAAGATGACGAGGTCACGGCGAGGCGGAGGAGGCCGGGCGACGAGTGGAGGAGGCCAAGACAACGAGGTCGCAAGAGGTGGAGGAGGCCGGTGTGAGGAGGAGAAACAGCAGAGGAGGAGATGGAGGTATGAGCTGTGAGGAGGAGAGACCGCAGAGGAGGAGATGGAGGTTATATAAAGCGAGTTTCAGCACGCCCATTATGTTCAAATTTTCGCTTCGCCTATGATCGAGAGAGCGGTTCTTGTTAAGAACCGTCGTGATAGCACCTATCATGTATGGTTTTTAATAGAACTGCTCAGGATCATTCATGATTTATTCTATTAAAGAACCGCTTATGACATGTGGCCTCCAGAGCGGCAAAGGCGCAGGCAGGCAGGCAAGTAGCGGCGAGAGAAAGCGAGATATCACGAGCGGTTCTTATTGAGAACCGTCAGTATCATCCTGACGGTTCTTATTGAGAATCGCTCGTGATTGGCTGATTATCACAGAGCGGTTTGTGAATAGAACCGCTCAGGATAATGACTATCACAGACGGTTCTAAATAAGAACCGTCGTGATAGGCCTCAGAGCGGCGAGCTGGCCGGCGGCCGCCACCAAGAAGTTCGACAGACCAACATACGACGGTTCCAAAGGAACCGCTTATGATGGGGCGTCTACTATAGCCTGTTTTGTAGTAGTGAACAAGGGAGAAATCCCTAATTTTCTCGCATATATCGAGTGCGGATTTAGGTTACCAGCACACCCATTCCTCTCCCAAGTTCTAGAATATTATGGAGTTGAGCTGGTAAATCTCGCTTCCAATTCGATCTCCAATCTTAGCATCTTCATCTACCTCTGCAAAGCATATCTGGGGATTCCACCAGATCTAGCGGTCCTTAGATACTTCTACAAGATGACGAAGTCGGAGAAATCGACGACGTCGCCCGGGGAGTGCACTTTGCGCCTCCACGATGGGAAAGCTGAGGAGTACATTCGTATGTATTCCAAGTCCTCCTGGTCGTCATAGAAGAAGTACTGGTTCTACATGATGCTCAGCAAGGAAGACAACCTCTACTTCACCGGTCGGGTGGCGGTCAAGAACCCTCGGTGGCGATCCTCCTCGAAGAAGGAGGGAAAAGTGGGGAGATGGATCGAGGCCATCCACCACCTTAGCATTAGAGGTCTGACTTCTTGGCACGTGGTGAAAATTTTCCAATTGAAAAGTAAGTACTTTTTCTTGACTTCTTATTTCCTTTTTGTTATTTTGTTCCTTGATGTTTCTTAACTCTCCCCTTATCATAATTGACATAATTGAAGATATTTGAAAAAGAGGCTAAGGCTAAGGGAGCCGTCATAACCACAGTTGAGAAGAGGTGTAAAGCCAAAGATTGGTCGATTAAACACTGGTCAACCAAATTTAATGAGACATCCCTCAAGCATAAGGAAGCCATTGAAGCTTTCGAGAAGAAGACTCAGGGTAACTGGTCATAAACCCGACCAGTTTACTATGTATTTTTAGTTCATTTTGTTTTTTTAACTTTAATCTACTCATGCGGAGCAAGCTCAAAAGCTAGAAAGAATAGAGAAAGCTCTTGAGTTTGAGCAAAATAAGGAGAAGGAACTCGAGAGGAATCTTTAAGAGAAGATCTTTGCCTTCAACAAGATGCTTTCCGATATGGGGGCGGAAGCATTTTTGTCATCTTCAAGGAAGACGACTGAGAAGGCGAACTGTCTTGGTCGACAGCTCGAGACTCTACAAGGCCTGCTCGCGACCTCTCGAAAAAACCACGCGAAGACCATGAGAGATGCTGTTGCGGATGGAGTTAGCTTTGCTTTGGCAAAGCTTAAAGCCTCCGACCCCTCCCTCAATCTCCAAGCACTTGAAGCAGACTTCAACTGCTCGGAGAAGGATGCATCCAAGATCTTCGAGGGGGTAAAACCCTTCAAAAAAAGGTTGCAGAGGAGATGAAGGTCGGATCTCCGTCTCACAGCGAGCAGTCAAGTGGCTTTGAGCAGTAAATAAATGTAGTAAGAAAATTGTAATGTAAAAACTTACCTTTTGTCATCAATAAAGTTCATGTCTATCTCTCAACTTGTTGAGTACTCGTATATTTTCTAGCCCCCGATTGCTTGTGTAGTAGAAAAACTTACTAAGGAAGCAGTGGACCAAGAAAAAGAGCATATGTTGTGACCAACGTAAAAAATATGTGCTGATTATATTGTAAAAATGATCTAGTTAGCACTATAAAACCAGTTTGGTCGGAACCAGTGTATGATTTTGATCTATTTCCATAATTGAAATACCATATAGTACATTGTATGGTCGGAACATATCATAAGACTTGTGTTGATGATATGAATAATTAGAAATTATACAAAAATGTATGCAAAAAATGATAAGTGTTTTTATTTATACACATTATCCAAGCTAGTCGTAAAAGTGTTAAGTACCAAAGACATGATTAATACTTTGCGAAACATATTCGTTCTCAAGTTTTGACTGGTAGCAAAGATTGTAGAAAAAAGGTCGTCGCTAGGAAACTCCTTCCAGTGGGCAGGACCACATTCAGAGATGAGAGATTTCGACTAAGAGGTTTTCTGCGTCTCGACCAATTTCAAAACAAGAGAAGAGCATAATGTTGAAGTGAAGAAATAAATTCTTTAAGTCCTTAAGTATGCAAGTAATTATATCTAGTTGTATGTGTTATGTTCCTTTTACTTGTTTTTCTGTGAGAACAGAGTGTACGGTCATTGGTGAGAACCATCTCTGTGATGGTCATGATAAGAACCCTCATGGTGTTTGACACATATGTCAAAGCTAAAAAGTAAAAGATATCATTTAGAAGGATATCGGAGGGTAATAGATCTTCTCCGATGATCTTAGACAACGATAGTGTGACCAGGCAGTGGATAATCGAAATATAAACAACATCACTCATCGGAAAAGAAAGAAATAATGCAACTTTACTAAAATTGTAAATAAAAAGAACATTTATACATAGAACTTACGCAATTGATCAATATTCCAAGAATTAGACAGAACACGCCCATCTGACATGGCAAGTCGTACCAAACCTGGTCTGGTTACTTCGACCACAGTGTATGGACCTTCCCATTTAAGGGAAAGCTTGTTGCAATTTGTCTGGCTCTAAATTTTCCTAAGAACTAGATCGCCTACAGTTAGATTGCGAGGTTGCACCTTACAACAGTGGTACCTTCTCATGGCTTGTTGGTAAACTGTCGATCGTATCAAGGCTTTGTTTCGTCTTTCTCCAAGGAAATTGATATCGTCGATTCGTCATTCTACTTGATTGTTTTCGCTATAACAATCGGTTCGAGCAAAGCCAATTTTTAGTTCCAAAGGAAGCATGGCTTCAGCACTGTGAATAAGAAAAAAGGGCGTTTCACCAGTCGCACGACTGGTTGTGGTTTGAACAGCCCATACATGCCATTAGCTCGCTCGACTGCCCTGTTACTCTGTGGGTGAGCCATAGAAGCGTAATGTATCTTGATACCTAGATCCTCGCATAATTCCTGAAAATTCCCACTCGAGAACTGGGTACCGTTATCTGTGATTATACGATTGGTTATACCAAATCATGTGATCACATTTTTTTGTGATGAAATTCTTAGCAGCTTCAATTGTTATTTTAACTACTAGTTCAGCTTCTATCCATTTTGTGAATGTATCAATCATAACAAAAAGGAATTCAAAACCCCCTAGTGCTTTTGGGAAAGGTCCCAAAATATCTAGCCCCCAGGTTGCAAAAGACCAAGAAAGAGGTATTGTTTGCAAAGCTTGTGCCGACTGATGTACTTGTCGACTATGAAACTGATATTGTACACACTTTGTCACAAGATTTTGTGCATCATGGAGGGTAGTTGGCCAGTAGTATCCTTGCCTAAAGGCTTTACCAACCAGAGTTTTGTAAGAATGATGCACTCGACATACTCCTCCATGTATGTCAGATAGTAATTTCATACCATCCGTTTGATATATGCATCTCATTAACACTCCGTGAGCTCCCTGTTTGTAAAGGGTACATTCGATCAGAGTGTATGATTTGGCTTTTTGAGTTGTACGATCAACCTCCATATCATCTTCAGGAAGTATGTCATGCTGAAGATAATCATAGATTGATGTCATCCAATCACTACTGGGATCGATCTGTACAACCTCAAGTGGAGCATATTTGTCTTCAGAATGCTCGACCACTGAGAGTGTATCGAGTTGCTCGAGAAAAACTCTGGGCGGAATAGGTGATCTTGAGGAAGCCATCTGTGCTAACTGGTCTGCTAGAAAGTTTTCATTTCTAGGAATATATTGGATCTGGAAACCGAAGACATGCCTTTCAAGTTTCCGTACTTCCACTAAATAAGATGACATCTTAGGACTTGAGCATTGATACTCTTTTTCAACTTGATTCGCTACTAGTTTAGAATCGTCTTTCACTAGTAATCTGCGAATCCCGAGCGCTTTGGTCGCTTTCGAGTCTTGCCAAGAAACCTCGTATTCTCGCCAATGCTATTTGTAGTAGGAAAGTTTAATCAATGACGACTTAACGTGTTATCCAAGAGGAGTTGTCGATTTTCATTTTTACTGTATCCTTGTTTTTGTGTGTTCTGGCAGTAAACCAAAAGAAAACATTGTAGTAATGTTATATCTACATAACATTAAAGAAAAGGAGATAAAAATTCTTAAATATTATTCGGCCAAAATAGCGTGGCCGGTCGACTTTTACTGTAATGTCGTTCGGCAAAAAAAACTGTAATATTATTTGTAGTAAGAAAGTTTAATTGAATGACGTACTTAATGTGTTATCCAGCGTGAGGTTTTTACTGCGGCTTTGACGCACGCGTGAGGGTTTACCGCCATTTTGGACATATGCGTGAGGGTTCTTTGCACAGACATTATATGTGTGTGTGTCTCTTATAATCATTATTGGAGTATGCTCAAATAGATGAAGAGGTATCATCATACGATTTAAGTGGTATATGAGAGGTGTAAATGCAAAAGTACGCATTATATATATATATATATATATATATATATATATATATATATATATATATATATATATATATATATATATATATATATATATATATATATATATATATATATATATATATATATATATATCAAAGCACATACAATCCAAATAAAATAGTTTTGACAATAATTGATATTGACATTAATCATATTAAATGATTTTGATACTAAAGTCCATGTTAAGCTTTGAATTAAATTTCAAATAAGATCTAAAGGGTAAAATTATCAACTACTAACTATTCAAAAAGATTTTTAAAACTAAAAAAACTAGAATGTTACCGTAGAGCGGCACAAGTAGTCCTGTATCCGCCAGGTCGGCGCGCCATGATTAGCCTTGGCCATGACAAATCGACAATTGGGATCGATGGAAACAAACCGTATCCAGGATAACGAGCCTTCGGTGTCGTCGATATCGTGCCCTACGTACCGATGATCCCCAGCCAGGGGACCATGGACCACGGCGCCGGTCCACGGCCGCGCCATCACGCAGGGGCCGTGATTTGGACGCTGCGCAAGGCGCCTTTTGGGCGACGGCGACGCGCGAGCGACCCTGCCCCCCCACGATCGATCCCACCATGAATAGGCTGCCTCGTCGTCCATGCCGAGTGCTTGTGACGTTCCCTTGACAGCTTCTGGGCTTCGCAGACACGCCGTCCGGAGGCATGTATGAACGTTTGCACGGACAGGCACGCCTGTGGATGCTAGCGCCTGATGGCACTGCAGGATCGAAACATGTGCTGCCAACGACGCTATGCTAGCTCTCAGCCTGTCCTGTGGATATCCTTAATTCTTCGTGGGTGAATTCTTGCTGTGATTGGAATATGCTCTGTGTTTTTAGATCAGGCCCACTACTCTGTCGTGAGTCGTGTTTCTCGCTTGTACGTATTCATGTATGTATCTGTGCAGTGGAGTTAGTGTATGTACTACAGTACGTACTAGACTGTATAGGTACGGTGTGTCTGTGTACCTGGGAACTTTGTGGACTGCTGCATCTGAAGCTGTCTATTGAATGTTATACTGATCTATTCTACCTTCGAGTGACTTATCCGTTTTGCATTTCCCCAGGAGGTGTATGGAGCATATATATGAAACACGACCAACCTAATTAGGTGGTGTGGAGGGGAGGATGTAAGGAGAGTCGATCTAGATAGATGGCCTTTCTTTGGATGTAAACGATCCGGCCGCTGTGAAAATAGGTGCAACAAATGTCTTGCTTGGTATGGCTCTAACTCACAGCTTTTTACTTAGAGTATATGGAGCTATGCCAAACGGGTTAACTCTACAAAGCTTTTGGAGTTGGAGCAACTTGGAGTGGAGCATCCCCTAGTATAATTTTAGAGAGAAGATAAAACATTGCTTCAAGTGAGGAGCTGTGGACCAACAATGAGAAATACCTCTGGAAGTTGAGAGAAATTACCCGTAAAATGCCCCTCAACTACCCTACCCTACCCTTCCCACCCACACCCCTTCGCAGTCCCCCACCCGTTCTCGCCCCTCCTCCCCTCCCCGACCTCCTCCAACTGTCGTGCCGCAGCCAACGTCGGTGGCGGGGGCCCACTCGATTGGTTGCCGAGCCTCCGCGGCACGGCACGGCACGGTTCCTCCGCCGCACGGCCAGGGCGGCGGCTCCTAAGTCCCCAACGGCTCTTTCTCCCTAGGTACCTCTTCTTTCCCAGCCCGGTCCTCCGCGAGCTCTTCTTCCACTGCCTGGCCTCAGCATCTTCTTCCTCCCTCCCCACTTGGCGGTCTGCTGGCCCAGGCACCTGGCGAGAACTCACACACAGTTATCACAAGGAACACACGCACAAGAAGATGGCGACGCTACTGAATGCTTAGCGTCTGTTTTCTGTCTTCTGTTATTCTCTTGGGCTCACCAATACACACGGCATGCTTGGCCCTTATAAACACATGCTAATGACTCACTGATACACCGTGCACACGCACATCTCTGCACGACGTGCCAGATGAATCGGTCCTCCGATCTGACCGTGCTTACCAACCAGTCTAACCGGACTTTACGCATGCTCTAACAGACTGCATGCAAGCTAAAGCTCACGTACATATACAACATGCACTAACTACCTGACTCACGTCCGCACTTAACTCATGCGCACGTTAAACTAACACCTGATCCTACAATCTTGGATCAAGACCATTTCTTGCGCCACCTCACCGAAACAGCCTCAACAACTCCAGATGACTCGGTAGCTACAGCGCACGAGTCCTCTACAGCTACATGCAAGCACTAAACTACCTACTAGTCAAGATTAATATTCCAATACGGTCCACCCGTCGCGTGCGACCTCTTTGTCCTCTTCCTTCGGCTTGCGCGACCCCGGCTACCTCTCCACCGATCTCGGCTTCGGCTACCTCATCACCGACACCGGTGACGTCGAGGTAAGATAGATCTATCACCTATTGATTTGTGCTGCTGGGATTCATGTGAACCGAGCTGCAGATATTTGAGAAACCTAGGTACTTTATTTTTTGCTGGCAAATTATTATTTTGTTTATGAGAAACTGAGAATGTATTGATCACAACCTAAAAATGATTTTTTGCAGTGGTTTTGTGCATTTCCTAGCTTCAAACAATGATTGTGGAGTTAGAGACTTTGACATGGAAAATTTCAAATCTGCAGTCATTTCCGTTTTGCTTGGGCTGTGAATGTAAGCCTTAAAGTTCATTCTTTGATTGTCTATATTTAATACCTTATTTGTTGCACTGTCAATACTCGATGCTTTGTCAAAGAATCTGTCTTCCATGGGGGAAGAAAGCCTATGATTTTGCTGATCTTGTTTTGCCCCTTGTTTTATTTCATGCAGCACACATCATTGAGCCCTGGCGGTAAACGTGTTGCTATTGTGGGGGACAATCCTGATGGACTTCTGGTTGATGCTAATTCAGGAAAAGTAAGCAGAATGCAATGCTTAGCCATTTAATTTTAAACACTGACCTCATAATTCATATAAGCTTACTGCAGTTTGTTTCTTGTAGACGGCTCATGATCTCCGTGGTCATTTGGATTATTCTTTCGATCGCATCAGCGTGGAACCCAGATGGTTGAACATTTGCAACTGGTAACCAAGACAAGACATGCAGGATCTGGGACACCCGTAACCTCTCCATGTCTGTTGCTGTATTGGGCGGCAACATCGGAGCTATAAGGTCAATACGCTATACAGCCGATGGGAAGTTCTTGGCAATGGCAGAACCTGCGGATTTTATCCACATCGTTGATGTCGAAAGTGGGTACAGCAGGAAGCAGGAACTGGATTTCTTTGGTGAGATTGCCGGCATGTCATTCAGTCCTGACACCGAGGCTCTCTTTGTTGATGTGCATGATCGCACCTACAGCAGCCTCCTCTAGTACAATCGGCGACGGTTCTACTCGTACCTCGATTCAGTTCTGTGAATTTGCTATTGATAGAGATCTGGGAGATCAAGATCACAAGTTGTAGAAACTAGAAAGGGTGTACATATGTGTAGGTGTTACTCTGAAGAAACCGAAGCACAACTACCACGTTGTGTTTACTTTTGCCGAACAAACTGTAGCCTTCAGCGAAGATTTGTGCTGTTGCTGCCGTAACCTTTGTTGTACATAAGTGGTTAACTGATCCATACTCTAAACTGTTGCTTGCCATCTCTTTTGGAAACACGCAGTAGTTCGAAGACATATGTTTGTCTTTATTTTGGACTTTTGTTATGATACTCATCGAATTAGAGCCGTAAGCAGCCGAAAACAGTAAACAGTAACCAGCCTAAAAAAGCAAACAGTGGCCGAAACAGTAAACAGTACAAAATTTGATTAAAAAAATAAGTTACAAAACCAAGGGTACTCTCTTCTCTTTATATAGATCATTCTTATTCATAGCGTGTGAGTTAGCTTCCTAACCAAATATCTCCTCAAACCATTCCAACTTCTCAGGGGAGTGGATTCAAAAGTAAACATAGAGTTAAAGTTACTTAAAACTTAGAGCGAAATCATAGCACCGAGAGCCTAAGCACCGAGGGCACTTGTCATCAGTTCAGACAGAATGCTGAAGCAGTTATATACAAGTGCTGAACGGCAGCCCAACAAACTAGTTGGGCCTTCCCGTGCCGTCCTTCTTTTTTCTACAATAAAAACGGCGAAGGCCTTTGTTGGGTCCGGACACATGAAGAGAATTAAGCTTACGACCCTTGCTCTCTTGGCAAGCTTGGTGCTCCGTGCCACTTCGGCACGAGCAACTGGGCCTTTCCGATCCACCAAAATAATAGACTCGAAGGCAGGGATTCGCCCAGCGATGCTGGAAGCAAATTCTATGGATGGGGTCTCAGGCCCTTTTCCTCTATCTCCATCGTTCGATCTCCTTATCCTTCACTTCTCTCTCTTCTGATGGATGGCAGATCCATAGAGCCTCCCCCAAGACCCCATCCCATCACCTAGTTCCGCCCGGATCCTTTTCCGGACGGCCAGCCCGACCTCCACCGTCCGCAGCATCCTCCTCGCCTTCCACAGCAGGGGTGCAACCAAGAATGGGACATAGGGGACCGAGTTAGACAAGACAGACAGGCGTACACACTCAACACACATCACACTTACACCACCCACATGCATATACGTGTGAGGATCAACCAATCAATGTGAGTGATATTAAAGGTTTTTTTTCCGTGAGGCCCATCTGCTTCTCTCTCTAATCTATTCAAAGACTAATTGAGTAGTCATGAAAGGTCCGAAAGACCCATGCTTACTTGTTTTTTAGGGATCTAATCCCAAATATCAATGTTTAGACTATATATGGTATAATATAAAGGTATATATATATATTACCTAGGAGCTAGAAAAGGAGCCATCGAACTCGTAATCCAAATCATTAGTGACAATACAAATCCTATGCGTAAATTAAAGCAAATATTAACCGATAAGCGAGTACATTGATTACATAATTGAATTATACATAGTAAAAGAGGTATTAACATCACGGAGAAGTTGACGAAAAAAAGAGAAGACCAGTAATATGCTTTGTTGGGTGCCTTAGGATCATGTCATTATGAGGCTAAGGCTAATGTTCCACAGCACCACCGCTGGTCCGCCCCCACCTCCTCCTCCCTCTATACCTAGAAAAAATTCTATAGCACCAGGTGCTATGCAACATCTATAGCATCTCTTCTAAGTTCTAAATTAAAGACATGGGGCAAACATATATCTCAAAGCATCGTCATCTTTATCCATCTTCCCGTCTTCCTTTCTTCCTCTAGTGCTTTTGCTTCTCATCGCGACAATGTCCAAAATGATGAGTCACGCCAGCGCCGACCTCCTGTGCCCTCGCCGTCGCCCAAGGTCAGCACGCACGGCTGCAGATCCGATACGATCGACCCAAGCACCTCGTCTCGCCGCCGCCGCCGCCAACGCAGGAGCTCACTAGATCACGTCAATAACGCGCACATTGCCAGCGAGGGCAGCGGCGGGGCAATTGAAAGCGGCAAGAACAGTGTGATGTGGCACACGAGGTCGTTGACGTGGAGCAGCAGCGGGGCGAGTGGAAGCAGCGGCGACATCATGATGAGGCATGCGGGGTCTGTTGGGTTTTGAGTAAACCCTAGATTGATTTTGTGGTGTCTATTTGGTCTACCCTCTATTCCTCTGCCTTTTCCGTGGTGCCGCTCACAATTCCATTATGAGGCTAGAAGGTAGGGACCTATTTATAGACTCCACTTCTAGGTGTTATAATTGACCCACCTGTTTCCGGTACACTGTGAGACTCCTGAACCATGTCACCAACCACGCATCAAACAGCGCTTTAATGAGTCTAAAATATATCACCCCTAGCACACATGTGTGAGTCATGTGTCATGATCAGATTGTTTACGAGATCAATTCCAATCTGATCATGTGGGTCAACAGCCTACAGAGCTGATCCTGCAAAACAAACCCAATGATTCCGCTGTCTCAGATCCGGATTTATCATACGATGCATATTAAATTCTAGTAGACTCGATCTCAAAATAAAATATGTCTACCTATTCCAGCACAACCGTCCTCAGCACCTCGAGTATTAAAATCCTCGAGTTTGATTTCGCATCAAATTATTCCCTATCACATATATCAATATTCCACATTGAATTAAAACAGACAATAACCACAATAAATGTTAAAAGCCATATAAAATTCCAACATCTCCCACTTGGCTGATGTCAAGAGCCTCGCACACCTAGCTCGTGGGGCCCTTGGTCGCTGTAAGTTATAGTTGTGGTAGGAGATGGTGGCGCCAGGGGTGCCCGGCGCCGGCAACAGGGGGTGAGATTAAGAGCAAGCAAGGAACAGGGGTTAGAGATAATCACTTTTCTTTTTCCCCATAACAGAGTCGATGGGTTACATATATAGGAGGCCACTCCTTAGTTCTAATCCTAGCCTTAAATTAGGCGGCTAATAAAAGACTAATCCTTCCTCATCTTCTTGAGCCACTCGCAGATTTAAACTCCACCGCCCCGGCCTCTTCAAGAGCTCTTGCCACGCATGTCGCCGCTCGCCAGGCTCGTGCTCGAGGCCGGCGGTAGTGTTTCCACATGACATCTCTCCTCGGCGAGCAAATTTCGCCTCGAGCTGAAAGTTGGGGTAGCGGTCTTGGAAGGAGTCGATGTCTTCCCATGTCGCCGAGGCCACGGCCACCCCGCCAAAGGAACAAGGATTTGGCACACGCCACGGGCTGGTCGGTGCGCGAGGCGCTGCGGGAACCGCCGGGTGGCGCCATTGTGGACTGGAGGCAGAACTGGAGGAGATGCTGGAGGGGTGCCCACGAACTTCTTGAGGAGGCCGACGTGGAAGACGTTGTGGAGGCGGGCGCGAGGCGGGAGGTCGAGGCGATAGGCAACCTCGTTGATGACCTCCGCGACACGGTATGGCCCGTAAGCGTGGTCGCAGCTTGCCCTTGGTGACCGTGGTTCAGGAGGCGGGCGCGTGTCGAGGCGAGCTGCACCCAATCGCCTGTGTCAAGCGGACGCCGCGGTGATGCTTGTCGAGAACCGCTTGTACACTTCTGGGCTCGTTTCGACCGGCGCGTCGTTTTCCAGCCAGCCTGCGCGCCACCATGGACTTGGCTACCGCAGCGACGCGTTTTCCGCTCATAGGAGCGGATGGTGGGCGGCTCACGCCCGCATACACGATCCGGAATGGCGTTGTCTTCGTGGCGGATTGGTAGGCGGTGTTGTACACAAACTCCGCCCATGGTAAGCACCGCAGCCCATCGACGGGCCGACACCGTCATGCAACGCAGTACATGATGATTACTTTGTTAGCGACCTCCGCCCGCCATCGGACCGAGGATGGAAGGTCAGGACATCCGAGCTTGATCCTGACAGCGCATGAGTTCTTTCCAGAAAATGGAAGTGAAGATGGGGTCGCGATCGGAGACGATGGACTGAGGGAGGCCGTGCAGTCTCACAATCTCGGAGAAGAATGCCTGGGCCACTGATTCCGCTGAGTATGGGTGAGACAGCGGAATAAAATGACAGTATTTGCTGAACCTGTCCACCACAGTGAGGATCACCGATTTGCCACCCACTTTTGGTAGTGCTTCAACGAAGTCCATCCCTATGTCTGTCCAGATGGAGGACGGCACAGGGAGGGGAAGGAGCAGGCCTGCTGGATGCAGGTGCTCAGTCTTGTATCTCTGGCAGGTTTCACAGGCGCGGACGAACTCTTGTACGGCGGCCCGGAGGTTGGGCGAGTGGAAATCGCGCCGGAGCCGGTGGAGGGTCCGCTGGACGCCCTCATGGCCGTCGTCATGGACAGCAGCGATGACCTCTTGGAGTAGTGGCGAGCTTGGCGGTATGTATAGGCGGCCCTTGAAGGCCACCAGCCTGTCTGTGACGGACCAGGGAGCAGCTTGTTGCCCCGAGCCGATAGCATCCTGCAGGGCGACCAAGGCGGGTCTTGTCGGGTTGGTTCGGCGAGGCGCCGAGGAAGCCAAACGGGGCTCGAGATGGCCAAGACCGCTGCTTTCTTCATGTCACGGCGGATAAGGCGCCGCCACCGATTGGTGCCGCCGCCTTGTACTCCACCAGAAAGTCGGCTAAGTAACTTGCCCACCCAATGATGTTGGGGAATGGTGGATAGTCACGATCAAGAAGGAATTTCGTCGAAATGGTCAGGCTTACCAAAAGTGCCGCCCCAAAGATACGGCCTCCAATGGCGGACAGCCAGCACGAGGCCGATTAGTTCGCTAAAGAAGTCGCCAAATGAGCGTGTCGCGCAATTGCCGGGTCAAGAACGCCACCGGTGCCGATCCCGGGCGAAACCGCCGCCGTGTGTTGAAGCATCGCACTCGACGACGAAAGGTTGGCTGAAGTCGGGGAGGATCAGGACCGGTGCTGTGGTGACCGCGGTCTTGAGGGCAGCGAAGGCGGCCTCTGCTTCCGGAGACCAGGAGAAGCCCTCTTTCTTAAGGAGGGCAGTGAGTGGAGCTGCGATGGTCCCGAAGCCCTTCACGAACTTGGCGTAATAGCCCGCGAGTCCTGTGAAGCCGCGGATCGCTGCGTCTTGACCGTGGTTGGGGCTACCGCCACCGCTGCATTTCTCGGGGTCCATGGCCACACCATGGCCTGAGATGATGTGCCCCAGGTAGCCGATGGAGGACGTGCCGAAATCGCACTTGGTGCGCTTGACGAAGAGCTGGTGGTGCTGCAGGGTAGAGAGGACGGCGCGTACATGCTGCAGATGCTCCACGAGGGAGTTGTCAGAGATGAGGATGTCGTCGAAGAAGACGAGGACGAGCGCGAAGAACGGCCGAGCACGCCGCTCATTAGCGCTTGAATGTGGCGGCGGCGCTGTAAAGGCCGAAGGCATCACCATGAATTCAGACCGTCGTCAGGCGTCCAAACGCAGCTTTCTCGACGCTCTCGGTGCCATCCGGACTTGGTGGTACCCAGAGCGCAGTCCAGCTTTGAGAAGAACCGTGGCGCCATGGAGCTCATCCAAGAGCTCATCGACGACGGGATGGGTAGGCATCCTTGATCGTGATGGAGTTGAGTGCTCGATAGTCGACGCAAAGCGCCATGAACCGTCCGCCTTCTTGACGAAAGCAAAGACCGGTGAGGAGAAGGCGGAGGAGTCACACGGATCAACCCTTGGCGATCATGGCGCGATTGGCGCCCGGTTAAATCCTTGTGGGCGGCGGGTACGCAGATGGCGGACAATGACCGCGCGACCCCGGAGGAGGGTGATGGTGTGATCCCGGGATCGCGGTGGTGGCATGCCGGTGGGCTCGGTGAAGACGGCCGCAAACTCTTCCAAGAGCGCGGGCATGAGGTCGGCGTCGTGGCATGCTTTGAGGCGAGGACTCGTCGGTCCGGCGATGCCCCGCCAAAGACACGGAGTGTCCTCGGCATCGACCGTCATGGACAAGCCCAAATCCCATAGAATGGGTCCCGCCGTTACCATCAGGTGCCGAGAACGACATCGAGTCGGCC
Source organism: Phyllostachys edulis (assembly GCA_036346405.1). Classification (NCBI taxonomy): domain Eukaryota; kingdom Viridiplantae; phylum Streptophyta; class Magnoliopsida; order Poales; family Poaceae; genus Phyllostachys; species Phyllostachys edulis. The sequence goes on along the minus strand of CM070546.1, from coordinate 63,841,724 downwards.
AATGCAGGCGAAGAAATCGGCTGAGAAGGAGGCACCGTCGATAGAGAATGTCGCCCATGTAGACGCCGGCAGGCACCTGTCGCCATTGGCGACGGTCACCTTCATGCCGCCGGGAGCCGAGACGGAGGGAGGTCCGGCGGCCGCCGCCGCGACGAAGTTGTCGAGACCCCGAATCAAGCGGGGCAGCGAAATGACACGCCACCCAAAGTTGATGTTCAACCGCATCGTCGTTGAAAGTGCGGACGCTCGCGATGGCGAGGAGTGAGATCGGGGGTCCTCCAAGTTGACCAGGGCGCGTTGTCCTTAGGATCATCCTCCTCGTGAGATCCAAGAAAACAAACGCTGATGAACACGACAGCTCGCGAGAATTTCGTTACAATTAAAACAGAGTCCTTGGCGGCGCGTCGCCCATCTCTGCAGGTGTAAGCCGCCGCACGGGCGGCCTTCGGCGACGCCACGGGCGCCGACCGGACGGCCGGAGGAGGCGCAGAAGGGCTGTGTTGGGCCGCCCGCCAAAGAGCCCACGACCATGAGGCGAGGCGCTGCTGGCTGAACGGGCGTCGCGATCGCGACTTTGCTCGCGGAGCTCCAGCTTCTCGCCAAGCTCATGGCCACGGCGAGAGTTTGTGGATTTTGCATCTCCACATCGTGGCTGCAGGCCGGCGGTGAACGCTTGAACGCGCTGCGCCTCTTCCAGCGGCCCGACGCGAGGGAGCAGAGCCTCGAACCGGTCCTGGTACTCCGCCACCGATCCGGTCCTCTTGCACGCCATCAGTTCGCCCATGGGATTGGAACGAAGCGGAGGGCCGAAGCGGAGGTTGAGGAGCTCGGTGAAGCGCCGCCATGATGGAGTGCCTTCGGAGGTCTGGACCTGGATGTACCACATTTGGGCGCTGCCCTCAAGATTGTAGGAGGCCATCCATACCTGCTCTTCAGCCGTGATGCGCTGCTGAACGAAATAGGACTCGCAGCGATTGATGAAGGCCAACGGATCGGATTTCCCGTCGAATTTGGGGAAATCCAGCTTCTGGAACCTGGGCGGTCGATCGCCGTGGTGATCGCCGAAGCCCGGACCTCGCGCTCCAGAGCTGGACGACGATGGTGGCTGAGAGGTCTGCAGTGTGACGATTTGCTGCTGCATGGCCTCCATGTTCCTGTTCATGGCGGTGATCATTTTGGCTAGGTCGGCTATGGTGGGTTCTGCCATGGTTGGGGCAGATGAAGCGGTGGAACGGGTGGGTGATGAGGGGACAGATGGTGGGTGGGTTGCAGCGGAAGAAGACTGGAGGTGAGCGGAGGATCGCCGGATTCCTGATACCAGGTTGTCAAGAGCCTGCACACCTAGCTCAGGGGGCCCTTGGCTGCGTAAGTTATAGCTGTAGGTAGGAGATGGTGGCGCCAGGTGTGCTGGCGCCGGCAAAGGGGGTGAGATTAAGAGCAAAGAAGGAACAGGGGTTAGAGATAATCACTTTTCTTTTTCCCCCATAACAGTAGTCGATGGTTACATATATAGGAGGCCACCTCCTTGGTTCTAATCCTAGCCTTAAATTAGGCGGCTAATAAAAGACTAATCCTTCCTCATCTTCTTGAGCCACTCATGAGATTTAAACTCCACCGCCCTGGCCTCTTCAAGAGCTCCTTGCCACGCATGTCGTCTTTCTTTGGCCTCGTGCTCGAGGCCTGCCGGTATGTAGTGTTTCCACATGACAAATGAAAACATTTCAATCAATAAACTCAAGTCCCATGTCTTTAACATGCTTAGAAAATAATTCTCGACTAACGGCTTAGTCAAGGATCTCAAGAACTATATCAATGCTAGGCAAATAAACCAAACGAATAGATTTGAGTCTATTTATTACATCACTAATATAGTGATACCTTCCTTCAATGTGTTTACTTTTACTATGAAATTTAGGATCCTTTGAGACCTTGATCGCACGATTATCACGAGTAAATAGTGACAAAGTTGTGATGCGCTTTCCACGACCTTAATTGATGCAAGAAATTCCTCACCATACACCTTCCTTTGTCGCTTCAGATGCAAAGAATGTATTCAACTTCCATAGAAGAAAGAGCAATCAATTCGCTTCTCGCTACACCAAGAAATAGCACCTCCCGCCAAAGTAAATAGATAGCCGGTTGATTTTCGATCATCCGATCCTTACCAATCAAGATCAAGATAACCCTACAAATGAAGATTATGACCATTAAAACATAACGAATAATCCATAGTTCCTTTGATATAACGCATACATATTTGATTTGTTTCAATGGTCTTCCCAGTGATTCTTTTGATATCTACTAAGAATTCCAATGGCATGGCTAAGGTCGGTCGTAAATAACATAACATACATAAGACATCCCAAAGTCAAGAATAAGGAATACCATTCATTCTAGCTTTTTCCTCGTGAGTTTTTGGACATAATTCCTCACCGAGTTTAGTTCCTTTACAATAGGTACATTAACAGTTTGCTATTTTCCATAGAAAATTGTTTTAAAACACTTCAAGGTATGCCTTTTGAGACAACCCAAGAATCTTTTTATTCCGATCTCTATGTATTTCAACTCCTAACACATAGGAAGCTTCTCCCAAATCTTTCATATCAAATTTAGAAGGCAACTAAGCTTTCACTTCCATTAATGTATTTTTATCATTAGAAGCAATGAGAATATCATCAATATATAAAGACAGTAAGACAAAACAATTACCAATAAGTTTTGTATATATGCAATGATCACCTTCCGTCATTGAAAAACCATATGACGTGATAGCATTATCAAAAAGAATATACCATTGACGTGAAGCTTGTTTAAGACCATAAATTGATCTATTCAACTTACAAACCTTATTTTCATTCCTTTTTTCTCCAAAACCTTCCGGCTGTATCATATATATTTCCTCCTCCAAATGACCATTAAGAAAAGCAGTTTTAACATCCATTTGGTGGAGTTCAAGATCATAATAAGCCGTCAAAGCACTAATAATATGAATTGAAGTAAACTTTGCAACAGAGAAAAAGTTTCCACAAAGTCAATACCTTCCTTTGTGTAAAGCCTTTAGCAACAAGCCTAGCCTTATATTTTTCCACTAAACCCGCGCATTCAATTTCCTTTTAAAAATCCATTTACAACCTATGGGTTTACGGTTGTTTGGTAAATCAACAAGTTCCCAAACTTTATTCCTTTTCATCGAGTTTAATTCTTCCCGCATTGCTTCCACCCATAGTTTTGATTGAGAGCAGCTTATTGCTTCTTTATAAGTCTTTGGTTCCTCCTCTAAATCTGAAATTTTAGAGTGAACTTCCCCCAAAAATAAATAATAATCATCTAGATATTGGGGTGTACTAAAATTCCTCCCACTTCTCTTAAGCATGTTAGTATTGGGAGTTTGGTTTGCATTTTCTTCAGGAGCTGAACCTCTTTCAGTGTGAGAATCAATTCCAGATGTATCCATATGTGTTTCAGGTGGAGTTGCCAATAATTCCACTCTAGCCCGCTTAGCACTACGAGGTGTGTTTTGATCTAAAAATATTGCATCCTCGCTTCCACCGCTTTATCCTTTTCTTGGTCATAGAACATATACCCTTTTGATTCCAAAGAATAACCAATAAAAATTCTCGGCGTGCTTTTAGGTTGCAATTTTGTACGATTTTGATTTGGCACTCTAATTTGTGCATTACAACCCCAAACACTAAGTGGCGAAGTGAGGATTTTCTTCCATCCACAACTCATAAGGGTGATCATATCGCTTTAGATGGCGAATGATTTAATAAATAAACAAAGAAGATGCAAAGCTTCACCCCAAAAAGATAAAGGAAGATCTGAATAAGCCATCATAGATCTAACCATATCCATAAGTGTTCTATTCTCCGCCACCACACCATTTTGTTGTGGAGTGTAAGGCATGGTATAATGATGAATAATTCTATGCTCTTTACAAAAATCATTTAATATTCTCAAGTGTATTCTCCTCCACGATTAGTTCTCAAAACTTTGATCTTTCTATTCAATTGATTTTCCACTTCAGTTTTAAATGACTTAAAAACATCAAATCCTTCCGACTTATGTTTAAGAAGATACACATAACCAAATCTTGAATAATCATCAATGAATGTGATAAAATAAATCTTTTGTCCTTTAGTGGGAATAGACATCTCACCACAAATATCAGAATGAATAATGGCAAGAGGCTCATTTGATCTTTCTGCCTTTGGAAAAGGCGCACGGGTCATCTTACCCATTATACATGCCTCACAAATACCAAAATCCTTCCACTTAAAGTTCAAAATTCCAGAATTAATAAGCCTCTTAATTCTGTTTTTAGATATGTGACCAAGTCGTAAATGCCATAAATAAGACTCCGAGCATGTGTTCATATTATTAGTATTCCTCACTACAGAGTTATTTTCACCAACTAAGCAATCAACATTGTCATCATTTGATAGCTCATCAAGAAAATATAGACCTTCATGACGAGTTCCAGTATGCACTAATTTCCCATTGAGCAATATTTTAACTCTTCCTTTTCCAAACAGTATATCATAACCAATCGATTCTAATTGAGCAACAGAGATTAAATTCCTTCTCATGCTAGGTGAATATAAAGTGTCATGTAATAATAATTTTCCTCCATTAGGGAGTTCCAGGGCATAGTTTTCAATTCCAAGTATATCAGTTTTGGCATCAGTGCCCAAAAAGATATATCTATTTCCCCTTGGAATTGTTCGCATAGAAGTAAAAACTCTATTATCTTTAGTAATATGAGATGTAGCACCAGAATCAATAACCCAACTATTTGGAAAAGTAGTAGTAAATAAAGATTCAGTGCATACAAAAATATTAGACATACCGTTAGGCGATGAACCGCCTTTACGCTCAACTGATTGCTTGTCTTGATTCTTTTGCTCATTCTGCTTCTTCTTTTTCCCCGCAATCACCAAATGCCCATCTTGACCCAGCCAGACACTTAAAATTCTTGTACTTATCATTCCTCTGAACTGAGTTAAAATTTTCACGATCATCCCAATCGCGTTTCTTGTTAAGCTTTTCTCTCAAATCATCATTAGACTTCCTCTTTTGCCAATTCCTTTTATTAGTACCTTTTTCCTCTCCAAGGTGTAATTCAGAATTGTGAGTATTTCTTTCTTTTCCCCTGAGAGAGTTTTCTATCTTCTTCCATAAGCAAATGATGCCTCAGAGTGCGCATATTGAGTATCCTTTCAGAATGACAGAAAGATATCTTAAATTGTTCCCATGAATTTGGCGAAGAGTTCAAAACAACCATAACCTGCACTTCTTCAGAAAAAGGATAGCCAGCATTTTTTAATTCCTCTGCTAAAGTACAGAGTTTATTGAGATGCTCATTAATTGAAGTACCATCATACATCTTGGTGGAGAGAAAACGATTAACAAGATTAAGCACTTTAATAAGAGATACCTCACCAAAATCTTGTTCCAAATTACGCATTATCTTCCGCGCATTCCGTTCACCTTCATACTCAGCAGCTAAAGAATCAGTCATTGATCCCAATATAAAAATGCGTGCCCTTTTATTATCCCTTGTCCAATTTTCATATTCTTCTGCATAATTTTCTTTTTCCTCAACAGTGACATTTTTTTCTGGCTCTTCCGGTTCGTTTTTGTCTATTACATAATCAATGTTTTCAGCAGAAGGCAAAAACGTGATTTTTCTTTTCCAAACCGTAAAATTTGAGCCATCCAACTTGCAAAATCTAAGCAGTTCTGAAAATACACTGTTGGTTGCCATTGCGAGATACCTGAATTTGAAGTGCTTGCTATTTTAGATTCAGCCGATGCACGCAGATCCAGGCCGACGAATGCAGATCAATTGCCTATTGATTTGACGTTGCAGTAGAAGCTTTAGTGCGACGTTCCCAAAAGAGAAAAAACCAATCTGATCAAAGAATTAATCTGTTGCTCCAGACCAATCAATTCAATGGTGAATAAAATAATCAAAGCTCTCCAGACCAATCAATTCAATGGTGAATAAAATAATCAAATAATGAAGAGATGTCTTCCTTGTAATAATTGCTCCAGACCATCCAATTTTGCTTCAGGATGCTCACGGTACCAACGCCTCTGAACTTTTCAATCACGGACGGATTCAGATCGCTTTATTCCTTCGGTTGCCCCTCAAACAGCGACGTCGCTATTCAGCAAGGCAGCGTGGACGCGACGTCCAAGAACGGACAACGGAGTCAAGGCAAGCGCTCGATTTACTTTTCCTCAGGAAGCATGCGGATCGGATCGACGAAGAGGAAACCGAGCTTCGAGCTTGACGCGAACGGACGAAACGACGTCGATCGCGATGCGAGCGATCGCGAACCAGACGACCGCCGTGCGCCCAGCCACCGTGCTCCGTGCTCTGATACCAATATTGGATTTTGAGTAAACCCTAGATTGATTTTGTGATATCTATTTGGTGTTGGGTTTTGAGTAAACCCTAGATTGATTTTGTGATATCTATTTGGTCTACCCTCTATTCCTCTACCTTTTCCGTGGTGCCGCTCACAATTCCATTATGAGGCTAGAGGGTAGGGATCTATTTATAGACTCCACTTCCAGGTGTTATAATTGACCCATCTGTTTCCGGTACACCGTGAGACTCCTGAACCATGTCACCAACCACGATCAAACAGGCCAGTTTAATGAGTCTAAAATATATCAGTCCCTAGCACACATGTGTGAGTCATGTGTCATGATCAGATTGTTTACGAGATCAATTCCAATCTGATCATGTGGGTCAACAACCGCAAAGTCGATCCCGCAAAACAAACCCAAATATTCCGCTGTCTTTCAGATCCGGATTTATCATACGCATGCATATTAAATTCCAAAGAGACTCGATCTCAAAATAAAATATGTCTACCTATTCCAAAGACAAATCCTCAAAGACCTCGAGTATTAAAATCCTCGAGTTTGATTTCGCATCAAATTATTCTCTATCACATATATCAACTTTCCACATTGAATTAAAACAGACAATAACCACAATAAATGTTAAAAGCCATATAAAATTCCAACAGGGTCAATGGTGCCAAGGATACGATCAATGGGGATGGCATGGGATCGTGAGGTGTGGCACGGGTCATTGGCAACGGCGAGGGCAATGGGCCTGTTTGGTTTTGTATCCTAATTACTTGTCGAGCTAAATATTGATAATACCTAGGCATTTTAGCATCCATTTGGTTGGTGCCTAAAATATGGCCTTCCACATAAATTTGGCAAGATTTTAGGGCAAAATATGAGTGACCAAAATTTTAGTAACTTTCCCCTTTCTATATCATGTGGACCAAGCATGGGCTAGCCAAAATTTGGTTTGCTGTTTTGGTCATTGTTTTGTTTGCTACAAAATATTTTGGTCATGCCACGATTTCGGTCATGCCAAAATTTGGTAAGGTTGGTACAGAACCAAACAGGCCAAATATCACCGCCCACCGGTATGACTCACAAAGGAGATAAGAAAAGAAACTGCTGCTGCTGCTTTGAGATTCAGTAATGACATGTATCTATAATTTAGAAGGGGTGCTAAATGCTAATAGATGTTGCATAGCATCTGATGCCCTAATTTTTTCCCTCTATATCCACAACACCAGTAAACCCAGACCTTAACCCGGGTAAACCTGAGACCTAACTCGGCGGAGTCATCGCTGTTGCCAGAGACGAAGCATGGTACAAATCACGAGGCAAATCGAGGTATAGAAATTTGGGTACTCCTAAGGCTAGAAAATAATCGAGTACTCCCTCCGTTCTTTTTTACTTGACTTCATAGAATCCGTGTGGTCAAACTTTCTAAAGTTTGGCTACCAATAGATTTAAAACTATCTAGATTGACTACATAAAAATTATATCATTAGATTCATGGGTGGAACTAGATGGGAGGACCCGGTGTCACAGGACACCGGGTCAAAAAAAATATTTATCAGGGATTAGTCCATATATACCACGCGTGTACCTTCTAACTCAAAAGTTGTGCACCCTGGTTCAGCTCAATCTCTAACTGGATGATGTATTTTGCCAATATTTGCCATATAAATTACTATTTAGTACATTATTGCTTGAAAATTATATATGTTATATATATAGTGAAGTAGTGAACCCCGGTCATTTTCGTTCTAATTCCGCCCCTGATTAGATTTGTCGTTAAAAATACTATCATAATATTATAATTTTATTACTACATCTTAATATAAAGTTATAAAAAGTAACGGTTAAAGTCACATCTTAAAAACCATAAAAAATCAAAAACGTCAAGTAAAAAAGTACGGTGAGAGTATATTGCAGTCCTCACTCGACACTCGTCGTCGTCGGGCCTTTATTCAACACATCGGGCCTTTATTCAACACAGGCTAGCGGGAAGACTTGACCCCAAAGTCAACGCAAACGATGGCGTTTGCTGTTGCCATCATGAATTCAACAGCGGATACATAATTTCTCTGATAGGTTCTTCCTTTGACTCGTTTGCCGGCTTGAGGCTCCTAATACCTTTCTTCGAATAAGATACGACCTGGTCCATGTTGCTGCATGCTTTTATATACTAACTGGGGCTGGCTAAGAAAACCTCAATAACAATGCATTCTGCCACTCCGATATCCTCCATGGATGCAGCTGCAGCCCTTTGCCTCTTGCTTCTTCTAGCCACCACGACTGCCTCCTCGGTCTATGCACAACAAACCAATGGTGGATGCTTCACAAATGAGAGGGATGCGCTGCTTTCATTTAGAGCTGGCATCCGAAGCGATCCGCAGAACCTCCTTGTCTCGTGGAACGGCCAAGACTGCTTTCAGTGGAGTGGTATCAGGTGCAGCAACAGGACAGGCCATGTCGTCAAGCTTGACCTCCGCAACAATATCTTCTTAGACGATATGTTCTCTGATATTCCGTTCTCTGATAATCCTCACGGAATGCGTGGGAAGATAAGTTTTTCTTTACTTGATCTACATCATTTGGAGTATCTAGATCTTAGCGGAAACTATCTTGGGGGTGTTGGTGTATCCATACCGAGATTCTTGGGCTCCCTCCAGAGCTTGGTATATCTCAACCTCTCTTGCATGGATTTTGATGGTAGAGTGCCTCCTCAACTTGGTAACCTCTCCAGATTGCTATATCTTGACCTCGACAATATTTGGAACCATAATGACTATTATGGTAACAAATTACACAGCGAGGATATCTCGTGGTTAACACGTCTCCCTTTGATAAGGTTTCTCAACATGAGTGGTGTGAATCTCAGTGCTGTTGGCAATTGGGTTCAAGTGGTTAACATGCTTCCTAATCTAAGAGCCCTTCGTCTCCGTGAGTGTGAACTTGTTTTTCCGTACACACCCGTAGTGCATTCTAACCTCACATCACTTCAGATGCTTGATCTAACTGATAGTGGGGTTCAGACCTTGAATCCAACCTACTGGTTCTGGGATGTAGGCACCATCAGGCATCTTGACCTTACGAATAATGAAATTATTGGACAATTTCCAGATGCAATAGGAAACATGTCTTCCCTTGAGGTACTTCGTCTTGGAGGCAATGGCCTCACCAGTGTAAAGTCCAAACCCCTGAAGAATCTATGCAATTTGAGAGTGCTAACACTGTGGTCAAATTGGATCAACCAAGACATGCCAGAATTTTTGGAGGGGTTGCCTCATTGTGCATGGAGTAAGATAGAGTTCTTAGATTTATCTTGTACCAATCTCAGTGGGGAAATTCCAAAGTGGATAAACCATTGGACTGATTTGAGCAGTCTTCAACTCTCTTCTAATAGGCTTGTAGGATCAATACCTCTTGAAATTGGTATGCTCAGTAAACTCAGCAAATTGTATCTCGACGGCAACCAGTTCGATGGTTCTATTTCGAAGGAACATTTAGCCAGTCTAGTGAATTTGGAGGAACTGGACTTGTCTTACAACTCCCTAGACATGATGATCAGCTCAAACTGGACTCCCCCCTTTAAATTACGGGTGGCTTATTTCCCACATAGCAAAATCGGACCTCATTTTCCTTTATGGCTTCAAGGGCAAATGGATGTTATTTACCTTGACATTTCTGATGCAGGCATAGTTGATCATCTCCCGGATTGGTTTTGGACTGTGTTTTCAAATGTTCAATACTTGAACATCTCTTGTAACCAAATTAGTGGCAGGTTACCAAGGACACTTGAATTTATGTCTTCAGCTCTGATATTTGTCGGACCCGGATTCTGAGAATCCAAATCCTCTGTGAATCACTGTGCTATTCCCTGGATCAAGAGCTAGCACTTCACAAGACACTTTGTCAATCATTCATACAAGGCGTGAATCAAGCAAATATATTACAACACAGGTAACATAGACCTCATCGGGTCGAAGTTTTACAAAAGGGCCGCACAAGGCCAAATATATTACATTACAAAAGAACGACCAAGTTTATAGCGAAGCAAAAGGAAGGTAGGGCTCATCTCACACGAGCAAGTGGTCGGGTGACTCATGTACGACGGATATTAACCAAGAATTTGGACAATATCGGTTGTACGCGGTACCAACGGTCTACTTAGATCGGGCGAGATCTAAACTACAAGACTATTCTACTCCTCGTCATATCCTTGTCCATCATCTTCTAGTCCGTCGTAGTAGGCGTGGTCTCCTTCATCTTCGTTATCTCAAGGGTGGGGAGAGAGACGAGAATGAGCACTACTACCGTGCTCGCGAGCCAACACACAAATGCAATTATATATATGCAAGGCTTAACAAGGATGGCTCGGGTTTTTTATTTGCGAAAGCAAGTTTTGCAATATTATAGTTACAAATCCTATGACTTAGCATTTTTAACAAATTGCCATTTTTATAAAGAGAGTAATGTCCAATAATTATTTCAAAGAGAGGTTACCTCCACCTTCATGCTTATTTTGATTATGGTTACATCCACCATATTAACAGCACTGGGGTACATCCACCCAGGAAAAACAAATTCAGGGCTAGGTGAGCCCGCCACATTTTTATACCACCCACAAAGTTTTGAAATAGAACTAACTCAAGTTAAGTTCCCATGTTCGCCTTTGACCGTAGGCACGGCTGTTTAAACAGTTTAATACTCTGCAGAGGTAGTACACTTTACCCACAAGAGACAATTAACTCATTGCCCTACACAATTCCTTAGTCGTGTAGTCGAGAGGTTGTCACAATAACATTTCGACTTATCTCGCCTTTCTCGTCATTTCGCACATATAGGGTTACGCCCATAATGTTGAGCGGATGTTTTACCTCGGACGGCATAGCGGTGCTATACCTCGACGGCAAAACGTCACCCTCCTCGGTGTCCCATTCAAGCGAGAATGTATCCACTTGGCTCCCCATTTATCCGCCCAAATAAATGGCATCCAAGGTTCAATAAATCTACTAAGCCAAGTCGCGATTTTTCGCAGACTTGTGGTTGTACTTGTTTAACACGGAGGTCGTGACAAGATTAAGTCCTTAGGGTTATCTGGGCGGTTCATTCCACAACCCAAACATTCTCATGCTCCCGAGCACCAACCGCCTCACCATCCGCCAGATAGAGCTAGCAATTTAGGGTTTTAAGAAGAAAACCAAATTATTTTCTCACCTTAGTCAATGGACCACCAATGACTACCCAAAACATTTTATATTTGAAGACATGATGATTGGGGTATTGTAATACCCCTAAGATTTGAGCAAGGCTAGCATGTCGCTCAAGTACACCCTATAACTAGTATTACCATAATTACTAGGGTGACAAAGGTTAATGGATTCAAGTTATCAAGGATGGCAATATTAATTAATTAAACATCAAGTGGGTGTTTAACTACCTTAAGCTTTAACATACATTTGATTAAAAATTAAAGCATGCAATTTGTTAATTTAAAAGAAAATAATTTACATAAAATGTAGGAGCAACATGGTCAAAGTATTGACTCGCCTTGGTTAGAGGCAAGGTGATCGTGATACTCTTGGTCTTGATCGACTTGAGGGTCTCTGGCGTCTGCGAATCCTAAACGGGCGATTTACCTGAAAAAGACACAACGGCAAAGAGAGCAAGTAAATACAAAAGAATACACAAATGAACTCCAAATTAATCAAGTCCTATGCCATTAGCAAGATCTTGATTTAACGAATTTTAGAAATTTATTTTACAATTTTGGAGCTATAACGGAGGAGATATGAATTATTGAGGATTTAATAGGAAAAGAAAAGAGAGAGAGAGAGGGCTTTGGTCCACGCAGGGCATGGACCGGTCTGCGTGAGCAATGGCGGCTCGTCCACGGGCACAGGCGCGAGCCCACCGCCGCGAGGAGGGGGTTGGTTTGGTCACCATCGCCACGGGGCCCATGGGTCGATGAAGGTCAGGGCTTAGGGCGTCATCAAGGCGTTTTAATGACCGTCATTAGGACATCATTAATCGCCTAATGACCGCGACTGCATGTCCGAACGGACACGCACAACAGACGGAAGTCTTGTGCGCGCAACTCTGGCGCTGCACTAGCGACTCGGGCACGGCGGGGCAAGGCGAGCACACCGACGGGGAGCTAGCGAGGAGGCGAAGGTGGTGACGGGGTGGCGGCGCCGGAAAAGGGAACGACGGCGGCGGCGGGTGGTGGTGAGCGGCGGAGGCGGCACTGCTATGGCGGCGAGGTAGCTCCGGTGGGGGTTTGGGCCGGGGAAGGGGAGCACGGGGTAGAGCTCGACGAGGCGAAGCTCGTGGGCTAGGCGGGGAGGCCGGGGAGTGGATGTAGGTGGCGGCGGGTGCGGTTAAAGGTTGCGACCGGAGACGGAGAAGACGGCGAAATCCGGCGGCTACAGGGGGCAATAGCCGAGGGGATCTTGGGGGAAATGCTCCTGGAGGTGAGGGGCTCACGGTGACGGTGGTGGCGTGGTCGGAGAGTAGCCGGAGGCGGGGAAGAACGGTGGAGGTGGTGGCGGTCAAAGTTGGAAACGGGCGCTTTTGCTTGTGGACTTACCGAGCTCCAATGGGGGCGGCGTGGAGAAGCTGCAGAGGGAGGAGGGAAGGCTATAAAGGAAGGGCAAGAAACGGGAGGGAGCTTGGTCAAGTCAAGGACGGACGGGAGGGACACGGGCTGTCCCGAGGCGGCATGGGCGTCTGAGCACGGGGATGAGACAGAGCGAGGGCGAGCAAGGACGGGTGGGCGCTGTGGTGCTCAGAGTCGACGCTGGCGGCAGGCAGGCCGCTTAGGCTTGTGCTGTTTGGTCCTGGCGAGGACGCTTCGGTGACGGAGGTGACGCCGAGGTCTTGCACGGCCGGCAGACGGGCGAGGAGCTGGTGGTGACCGGTGCGTCCTCGGTGTCTTCTGTGTGACGCGCGGCGCATTTTAACAGCTCCGGTCAAGGGAGGACGCGAGCTGGGGCGAGGTGACGCCAGTCGCGACGGAGGGAGCTCGGGTCATCGCTGTGATGACGGGCGCCGCAGAAGGGATGGGCGCGGCAGATCGGGCGCAAGGTGAGGCGCGGCGCAGCGGGACGGGCGAGCTGGTGGTCGGCGCGATCGCAGCGCAGAGGAGTTGGCGAGGCTGGTGGCGAGGCAGTGCTCTGCCTTCTTTGCTGACTGGGGCGCTGGAGGGAGAAGATGATGGCCTCCACGGCCGCAGCAGAAGACGGGTAACAAAAGGGAGGAAGACAGGAAGGAGGCGGCCGTGCAGAAAGCGAGGGATGGGCGAGTAGTCAGCGGTTGTTGTGGCTTGGCGTCACCAAGAAGAAGAACCGCGTTGCTTCTTCTTTGCCGCTGCTCTGTTGACCTGTGGAGAGAAGGGAAGGGAGAGTGACCTCGAGGCCGCACGGCTTGCGGGGAGAAGGGCCGGCTTGGGGCCGAAGGAGGTGGGCCGAGGCGGTGAGTCCAAGGAGAGGAAGGCCCGAGGAGACAAAACGGAGGAGAAAAACTCCAACCGCGAAATTTGAATTTCAAACGCTACGAACATTGCATTTGAAACTCAAACCGAGAAAGAACGGGAGTTTTCGAAAATAGACGCTAGTTGAATTACGACGAAGAACGAAACGAAATTTTATTTACTATTTACCCGTCCGAAAACGGATGTTACAAATCCTACCCACCTTAAACAGAATCTCGACCCCGAGATTCGAGCTCTGAAACAGAGCGGGTAGTCTTGCTTGCTTGATCTTCGCGTTCCTGGTGGCTTCCTTGGCGGTGTGGTGACTCCTTTGACTTTGCAAAGGCGGATGACTTGACATCTTGTTAAGCTTCTCGATGACGTCGAGGATCTTGATCGGATGCTCGGGATAAGTCAGATCTTGTTGAAGGGCGATGGCTTCAACGGGCGTCTGTTCTTCAGGTACTCTGAGACACTTCTTGAGCTGGGAGACGTGAAACACGTTGTGAACTTCTGACAAGTTTTCCGGTAGCTCTAGCTGATAGGCAACTTCTCCACGCTTGGCGGTGATGGGGAACGGGCCTATGTATCTTGGGGCAAGCTTGCCTTTAACTTTGAGTCTTCGAGTTCCACGAAGCGGTGATACTTTAAGGTACACGGCATCTCCAACTTCAAAAGTTAACTTTCTTCGACGGTTGTCGGCATAACTCTTCTGTCTTGACTGAGCTGCTTGGAGACGATCTCGGATCAGTCGAACTTTCTCTTCGGCTTGCTTGAGAGTATCTGGTCCGAAGATATATCCTTCACCGGATTCTGACCAATGCAGAGGGGTTCTGCATTTTCTTCCATAAAGTGCTTCAAACGGTGACATTTTCAGACTTGACTGGTAGCTATTATTGTATGCAAACTCAGCATACGGTAGACACTTTTCCAATCTCATCAAACTCCAAAGCACAAGCTCAAGCATGTCTTCTAGAATTTGGTTTGTCCTTTCGTCTCGACCATCGATGCATGGATGATAAGTCGTGCTAAAATCAAGGTGTGTTCCAAGGGCATCATGCAAACTAGCCCAGGAATGGGAGGTAAATTGAGATCCCCGATCGGAGACTATCCTCTTGGGTACTCCGTGTAAACACACAATACGAGCCATATATAACTCGGCTAACTTGTCTCCCTTATAAGTTGTCTTTACTGGGATGAAATGGGCTACTTTGGTCAGTCTGTCGACTATAACCCATATTGAGTCACATCCGGACCTGGTTCGGGGTAGACCGGTAATGAAATCCATTCCAATCTCTTCCCATTTCCACTGAGGGACTTGCAGGGGTTGAAGCAATCCTGCTGGCTTCTGATGTTCAGCTTTGATTCGCTAACATATATCACAACAGGCTACATACTCGGCGATATCTCTCTTCATGCGTGGCCACCAATACAAAATCTTCATGTCTTGATACATCCTGGTGCTGCCTGGGTGTAGAGTATACGCTGAGCTGTGGGCTTCTTTCAGGATCAAATCCTTGAGTTCCTTCTGGTGGGGAACAAAGAGACGTTTCCCATACCATAAAACTCCTTGCTGATCTTCGATCATCTTGGGGGCTTTTCCTTTTGCCATGAGACGTTTGAATCTTTGGACTCTGGGATGTCCTTTCGGCGGTCTTGATCTGCTCTTCTAAAGTTGGATGTGCTTCCATGGCATCTAGATTACCTTGCTCTATCAAACAAAGGTTGAGGGCTTCGAATTCCTTATAGAGCTCAAGTTGGTGCTCTTGAATCATAATATTATTGCGGATGACTTGCGGCAATGCATCAAGAACTACATTAGCCTCTCCGGATAATAATGAACATCAAGTTGTAATCTTTTATTAACTCTAACCATCTTCTTTGCCGGAGGTTGAGATCAGATTGGGTAAAGATGCACCTGAGACTCTTATGGTCCGTGTAGATGTTACATTGATTTCCAATCAAATAATGCCGCCAAATTTTGAGGGCATGCACTACTGCTGCTAACTCCAAGTCATGAGTTGGATAATTGTCTTCATGAGGGTGAAGTTGTCTGGAGGCATAAGCTACAACTTTTCCTCCTTGCATAAGCACGCATCCAAGACCTTGGCGCGATGCATCACAGTAGACTTCAAAGTCTTGATGAATGTTCGGCAGGATTATCGCTGATGCAGAAGTTAACTTCTTCTTCAATTCTTGGAAACTTTCCTCTGTCCATTCATACTCCTTTTCCTTTCTTGAGCAGATGGGTCATTGGTTTGGGAAGCTCAGAGAATCCTTCTATGAAGTATCGGTAGTATCCGGCCAAACCGAGAAAACTACAAACTTCTGCCACTGATGTAGGCTGCTTCCCTCAACCTTCCTGACTAAACCACGACATTAATCACTTAATTCTTCAAGCATTTGTATCAATTACAGTCCTCCAGGATGTCTTTATATAAATCCAATATCTCCATTATGGAACCTCCCAAAAGACTGCTTGTAATCCAAAATTCCAATTTTAATCCACTGAATTATTTTATCACCATCTAATCAATAGTTATTTAGTCCATCTCCAATATCAGTAAGGCGTACTTCCATCATATATTCTAATATCCCACAATCAAATGTTTGTATAATCCAATATTTAGCAATTATACCCTTCCGTAACCTGATCAAGGCATATCTCTATAATCCAACCAAAATTTCTGATAAATCCCAACTTCTCTATTTAATCATATTCAATTGAATCTAATGTTACCACATAACCATTTAATTCCATACTTCCTGATCCAATCCATTTTATCAAAATCAACATCATGAATTGGTAATCCTATAATCCATTCCTCATTAATCAGGTAATTCCTTGATCAAATTCCCACCGTAACACTTTTCTATAATCCATCATCCAACAATTATAGTTCTATAATCCAATCTCCACAATTATAGTTCTATAACCCAATCATGATTCAACTAACTCTCCCCAAAATTAATATCATGAATCATAAGAAAATCCAATTTTCTTCGCATTCTATTCTCTGCCTTTAATGCACACATAACTCCATTCCAAAGTTGTCAACCAACATCATAATCAACTTAAGATTAGATGAAGATCCAATTCCTTCTAATAATCAAATCAAGACCTTAGATTCCTATACCTTTCATGGTTGATCAAAACTTCTCTTTATGATCATTTTCCTTCTCCATAATCTATATAACCCATCGATTTGCTATTCTTTAAACTGTCATAAACAAGGTTTATTCACCATCGCTTTCTAGTATTCACAAGAATTTATCACATTGACAAAGCTTAAAAATTCTCCATATCGGTCCATTAATGATCTCCAAAACCATCTTGCTTTGTCTCACACACACCACTTATGCTCAACAAGATTAGTCGCCATGCGACTATACTCAATTGAACACTCTCCCATAATCATTTCTCGGCGACAAGATGGGATGAGGAAGCACGATAGGCTAGAGGAAAAGCACACTAGGCGTGGGAGAACAAAGGAGGAAGACGGAAGCATCCTCTTGGCGGTTTGTCCCGCCAACTTTATTCATGACGATGCTCATAGCAACTTGAAATCGGTCCTTTGCAACCCTTGGCCGCTTTGGTCAAGAATAGCATAGGAGCAATCCTTGGGATGATGATCTTGTCCTTCGCGGAGGAAGCACATAATTTTATGCATCGGGCCTTCACCTAGTGGTGGTCCTCATCGTAGTTGGGGCGGTTTACAAGGTATTGGTGCACTGATGTCCTCTTTCTCCTAGCGTGTGCAAGGCACTAGGTTCAGTAGGACAATCTTCCGATTGGTGATGTTCCTTGCGGCGAGGCGGAGGGAGTGGGCACGTGTAGCAATAGTGTCTATATTGCCCACATGTAAAGCATGCTCCTCTTGTATTTTGTTGTATTGGAGGACATGATTGGCGGCGTGTCTGTCTTGCCACATTCAAGGCAAGCATTTGGCGAAACTTCCGGTCGGATAAAACTTTAGCAGTGCGGCTTGCCTCTTCTTTGGGGCCCTTGATGATTTCTTTGTTGTCAATCTTGATGTTGGTGACGATGACTTTCCTTGTAGGTTTTCAAGATTCCATTGGGGGCATTTGTTGGCGTAGTGTCCCAGTATTTACGTAATAGAAGCAAGTGATAGCCTTTTGGGGTCCTCCCGGTGTAGGGGCACGGGTGTCTTCATTGTGACGGCTTTTCTTAGGTGATCCTTTGGGTTGTCGGGTGGCAAAGCTCACTTTGTCGTTCTCTGACAAAGATGCAAGACAAGCTTCTTCTTCAAGTCGCGGGGCCAATCCTTAGCTTCTAAGGCTTCACTTGTGGATGAGAAAGTTAGAGGTCTTGTCCTGAGAAAATCTGCCAACTTGGAGTTGCGACTGGCTGTTCCATCGTGCTAACTGGCTCTTATAGCTTGGAGAATCTGAGTTTGCTGGGCTATGGTCGGGTGCACTGGCGGTGGGGGAGATACGTTCCGACCACGACCACGGCCACGACCATAGCCACAGCCTCTTCCTGGGCCTACTGCAATAGCACCACGGCTTGGGGCGGCGGCTCTCCTGGATGCCATCTGAGGAAGCAACTTAGCTAAGAATGAGGGGAGTTATATGAGGGTTTACAGGCCCTCTATAGAACACACGGAAGAGCTTCAAACCAGCAAGGAAAAACAATACAATACAAAGCCGAGAGTGGCTGCATTATATTAAGGGGGTTAGGTGTTACATGACTTTCAAACAAAGCTTATACGCTAAGCTAAGTCATGACACAGGATACAAACACATCGTCTACAACAGCCGGAAGCGAAAGTGCTTGCAACCAAAAGACTGCTATAGCAAGCACTGCTAGCTAACCTAGACTAACATGACGACGAAGACCTCGGGCTCGAATTCTCCCTCCTGGAGAGGTCGGAAGTAGTGGAAGGGCGTCTCCTTCATGAAATCCTCATGCATTTGGACTAGGCGGTTGCAGGCGAAGCGTGCTGCGTCTTGGACTGCTTCGGAACAACTGCTCTGGGGTGTCGCGGGTCGGAAGATGTGAGCGTTGAACTCGCCCTCCCTTGCATAGAGGAAAACTTCCATGGTCCACGATTCTTGATCCATGGTCTGGGTCTTTCGGCCTCCAAAGATAGGATGGTGGTTGTAACCCAGGTGCACCATGAGTTGGCAAAGAATGTCCACGAACTCATTTCCGTCTACTTCATGAGAGCAGAAGTCCCAGGGGCCATCGGACGACGGGGTAGCCATCTACAATTTTTTTGAAACAGGAGAAAAGGGTTGGAACTGAGCGAAAACTCAAGTGAAGTCGAGGTAAGTGAAGAACTAAGAGTGATGAGTAGAAGCAATAAGTACGCTATGTTTTTGTCAAGGCTTTTCATAATTTTGGAAAATAAGATCCAAGTCCTTAAGGCAACGACCAGTCTAACTAGGGGTCCTACAGTCGTATGCTTTGATACCAGCTCTGTCGGACCCGGATTCTGAGAATCCAAATCCTCTGTGAATCAACATGCTATTCCTGGATCAAGAGCTAGCACTTCACAAGACACTTTGTCAATCATTCATACAAGGCGTGAACTGAAGCAAATATATTACAACACAGGGTAACATAGACCTCATCGGGTCGAGTTTTACAAAAGGGCCGCACAAGGCCAAATATATTACATTACAAAAGAACGACCAAGTTTATAGCAGAAGCAAAAGGGAAGGTAGGGCTCATCTCACACAGTAAGTGGTCGGGTGACTCATGTCTGACGGATATTAACCAAGGGTTTGGACAATATCGGTTGTACTGCGGTACCAACGGTCTACTTAGATCGGCGAGATCTAAACTGACACTATTCTACTCCTCGTCATATCCTTGTCCATCATCTTCTAGTCCGTCGTAGTAGGCGTGGTCTCCTTCATCTTCGTTATCTGAAGGGTGGGGAGAGAGCGAGAATGAGCACTACTACTGTGCTTTCATGAGCCAACACACAAATGCAATTATATATATGCAAGGCTTAACAAGGATGGCTCGGTTTTTTATTTGCGAAAGCAAGTTTTGCAATATTATAGTTACAAATCCTATGACTTAGCATTTTTAACAAATTGCCATTTTTATAAAGAGAGTAATGTCCAATAATTATTTCAAAGAGAGGTTACCTCCACCTTCATGCTTATTTTGATTATGGTTACATCCACCATATTAACAAACACTGGGGTACATCCACCGGGAAAAACAAATTCGAGGGCTAGGTGAGCCCGCCACATTTTATACCACCCACAAAGTTTTGAAATAGAACTAACTCAAGTTAAGTTCCCATGTTACTTAACTGACCGTAAACACTACTTGTTAAAGCAGTTTAATACTCTGCGGTAGTACACTTTACCCACAAGAGACAATTAACTCATTGCCCTACACAATTCCTTAGTCGTGTAGTCGAGAGGTTGTCACAATAACATTTCGACTTATCTCGCCCTTCGTCATTTCGCACATATAGGGTTCGCCCATAATGTTGGCGGGATGTTTTACCTCGGCGGCATAGCGGTGCTATACCTCGGCGATCGCAAACGTCACCCTCCTCTCGGTGTCCCATTCAAGCGAGAATGTATCCACTTGGCTCCCCATTTATCCGCCCAAATGAAATGGCATCAAGGTTCAATAAATCTACTAAGCCAAGTCGCGATTTTTAGCAGACTTGTGGTTGTACTGTTTAACACGGAGGTCGTGACAAGATTAAGTCCTTAGGGTTATCTGGGCGGTTCATTCCACAACCCAAACATTCTCATGCTCCCGAGCACCAACCGCCTCACCATCCGCCCAGATAGAGCTAGCAATTTAGGGTTTTAAGAAGAAAACCAAATTATTTTCTCACCTTAGTCAATGGACCACCAATGACTACCCAAAACATTTTATATTTGAAGACATGATGATTGGGGTATTGTAATACCCGTACTTGAAACAAGGCTAGCATGTCGCTCAAGTACACCCTATAACTAGTATTACCATAATTACTAGGGTGACAAAGGTTAATGGATTCAAGTTATCAAGGATGGCAATATTAATTAATTAAACATCAAGTGGGTGTTTAACTACCTTAAGCTTTAACATACATTTGATTAAAAATTAAAGCATGCAATTTGTTAATTTAAAAGAAAATAATTTACATAAAATGTAGGAGCAACATGGTCAAAGTATTGACTCGCCTTGGTTAGAGGCAAGGTGATCGTGATACTCTTGGTCTTGATCGACTTGAGGGTCTCTGGCGTCTGCGAATCCTAAACGGGCGATTTACCGGAAAAAGACACAACGGCAAAGAGAGCAAGTAAATACAAAAGAATACACAAATGAACTCCAAATTAATCAAGTCCTATGCCATTAGCAAGATCTTGATTTAACGAATTTTAGAAATTTATTTTACAATTTTGGAGCTATAACGGAGGAGATATGAATTATTGAGGATTTAATAGGAAAAGAAAAGAGAGAGAGAGAGGGCTTTGGTCCACGTAAGGGCATGGACCGGTCTGCGTGAGCGATGGCGGCTCGTCCACGGGCACGCCTGTAGCGAGGCCCACCGGCAGATGAGGAGGGGGTTGGTTTGGTCGCTCTCGCTCACGGGGCCCATGGGTCAGTGAAGGCTGGGGGGCTTAGGGCGTCATCAAGGCGTTTTAATGACCGTCATTAGGACATCATTAACCGCCCTAATGACCGCACTGTGCATGTCCGAACCGGACACGCCACACTTCGCCTGAGTCTTGTGTGCCTTGTTCCGTGCACACTAGCGACTGGGGCACGGCGGGGCAAGGCGAGCACACCGACGGGAGCTAGCGAGGCGAAGGTGGTGACGGGTGGCGGCGCGGAAAAGGAACGACAGCAATGGTGGTGGTGGCGGCGAGGCGGCTGCTATGGCGGCGAGTAGCTCCGGTGGGGGTTTGGGCCGGGGAAGGGGAGCACGGGGTAGAGCTCGACGAGGCGAAGCTCGTGGGCTAGGCGGGGAGGCCGGGGAGTGGATGTAGGTGGCGGCGGGTGCGGTTAAAGGTTGCGACCGGAGACGGAGAAGACGGCGAAATCCGCGCTCTGAGGCAATAGCCGAGGGATCTTGGGGAAATGCTCACGGAGGTGAGGGCTCACGGTGACGGTGGTGGCGTGGTCGAGAGTGGCCGAGGCGGGGAAGAACGGTGGAGGTGGTGGCGGTCAAAGTTGGAAACGGGCGCTTTTGCTTGTGGACTTACCGAGCTCCAATGGGGGCGGCGTGGAGAAGCTGCAGAGGGAGGAGGGAAGGCTATAAAGGAAGGGCAAGAAACGGGAGGGAGCTTGGTCAAGTCAAGGACGGACGGGAGGGACACGGGCTGTCCCGAGGCGGCATGGGCGTCTGAGCACGGGGATGAGACAGAGCGAGGGCGAGCAAGGACGGGTGGGCGCTGTGGTGCTCAGAGTCGACGTGGCGCTGCGTCAGGCTTGCTTGCAAGCGGTTGGTTGATCCTGGCGAGGACGCTTCTGGTGACGGAGGTGACGCCGAGGTCTTACACTGGCCAAGCGACGGGCGAGGAGTCGGTGGTGACCGGTGCGTCCTCGGAGTCTTCTGTGTGGCCGACGCGGCGCAGAACAGCTCGAGGTCAAGGGAAGGACGCGGAGCTGGGACGAGGGTGACGCCAGGCTGCGCACGGAGGGAGCTCCGGGTCATCGCTGTGATGACGGGCGCTGCAGAATAGATGGGCGCGCGCAGATCTGTGCAAAGTGAGTGGCGCCAGCCCAGGGACGGGTGAGCTGGTGGTCGGCGCGATCAAGGCGTTAGAGGAGTTGGCGAGGTCGGAGGCAGAGCTCTGGCATAGCTTTGCTTTGATTGGGGCGCCGGAGGAGAAGATGATGGCCTCCACGGCCGCAGCAAAGACGGGTGGCAAAGGGAGGAAGACAGGAAGGAGGCGACCGCGCAGAAAGAGGGATGGGCGGTAATGGTGGCGGTTCTTTGTGGGCTGCCGGCGTCACCAAGAAGAAGAACCGCTTGCTTGCCGCCGCTCTGCTCTGTTGACCTGTGGGAGAGAAGGGAAGGGAGAGTGACCTCGGTGCCGCACGGCTTGCGGGAGAAGGGCCGGGCTTGGGGCGAAGGAGGTGGGCGAGGCGGTGAGTCCAAGGAGAGGAAGGCCCGAGGAGACAAAACGGAGGAGAAAAACTCCAACCGCGAAATTTGAATTTCAAACGCTACGAACATTGCATTTGAAACTCAAACCGAGAAAGAACGGGAGTTTTCGAAAATAGACGCTAGTTGAATTACGACGAAGAACGAAACGAAATTTTATTTACTATTTACCCGTCCGAAAACGGATGTTACAATATTTGACCTCAACTCCAACAACCTCACCGGTATTCTACCACAGTTACCAAGGTATTTGGCAGAACTTGACATTTCCAGAAACTCTTTATCAGGTCCACTGCCACGAAAATTCGGAGCCCCGCTACTTTCTGATTTATTGCTGTCTGAAAACGGTATCAATGGCACTATTCCGACATATATTTGCCAGTTGAAGTTTTTGTCAGTTTTGGATCTGGCAAAGAACCGTCTAGTAGGACAGCTTCCCCGATGTACAGAAGGATCAGAGGCAAACATATCTATTTCATCTCTATTATTGTATGAAAACAAACTGTCTGGCAAATTTCCATCATTTTTGCAGAGCTGCCCGAAGTTGATTCTACTTGATCTTGCCCACAACAAGTTTGTCGGAGAGTTACCAACATGGATAGCAAAGAAATTGCCAGATTTATCTTATCTCCGGTTGCGACATAATATGTTCTCTGGCTCTATTCCAGTTCAGCTCACAGAGCTTGGAAACCTACAATACTTGGACCTTGCATATAACAGAATATCGGGCTCTATACCGCATTCATTGGCCAACTTGAAAGCAATGACTCGAGATCACAAACAAACATATAATAACCCCTTACGGTGGGGTTATGAAAGACCAGCAAACCCTGACACCTTCGCGTTACCAAAATATGATGATAGCATAGAAGTGGTAATGAAAGGCCAGTATCTTGATTACACCAGTAACATCATCTATATGGTTGGTCTTGATTTGTCCTGCAACAATTTAGTCGGAGAGATTCCAGATGAAATAATAGCACTTGATAGATTGACGAACTTGAACACCTCCCATAATCAGTTGTCCGGCAAGATTCCAGAGAAGATCGGCTTGCTACGATCATTGGAGTCTCTCGATCTATCATACAATGAGCTCTCTGGCGAAATTCCTTCCAGTATCTCAGACATGACAATGTTAAGCAAGTTTAACTTGTCATACAATAATCTCTCAGGAAGAATACCCCAAGGGAATCAACTGCGGGCACTTATTGATCCAGCATCTTCGTACATCAGCAACAACTATCTCTGCGGGCCTCCTCTTTCTAGGAATTGTTCGGGGCCTGAGGTAACACGAGGTTATCTTGATGAGCATCAACCAGACGCGAGGGATTTTTATCTTGGGCTGGCTGCAGGATTTGTTCTGGGTCTTTGGGTGGTCTTCATGATCTTCTTATTTGGCAAGACATGGAGAGTTGCTTATTTCCAACTGTTTGACAAGCTGTTGGGCGGCATACAAACTTGTGCGGCCTGAACTTCTCTCTAAAGTACCATGGGAAAATGTATCATGTATGGAAAACAAGGAACGTTAAGTTTAAATGTATCATGTATGGAAAACAAGGAACGTTAAGTTTACTGTTTCCATTGCTGCAAGTGAGAATTCTATATCGATGCCTCGATGGTGTTGTAACGTA
Source organism: Phyllostachys edulis (assembly GCA_036346405.1). Lineage (NCBI taxonomy): Eukaryota > Viridiplantae > Streptophyta > Magnoliopsida > Poales > Poaceae > Phyllostachys > Phyllostachys edulis. The sequence goes on along the minus strand of CM070546.1, from coordinate 63,817,149 downwards.
CTGTTATTTTCTCTGTTAAGTTGCCTGTTTTCTTTTCTTTTCTTTTCTTTTTCTGACGGAAAGTTGGCTGTTCGTCAGTCAAACTAAGTGAACATCGCGATGCACAAATCGTGTTTGAACAGTTCCTCACACACACACGCATATATATATATATATATATATCTATCTATCTATATATATCTTAACTACTATAATTTGGAGTTTATTCCCATCGTCCACCCCTACCAAATCGGGCTGCATATCTAGTGCACATATCTTGAATTTAGTTTAGCATGTATGAAAAAACTTTTAGTTTAGGTATCAAATTAGCATAAAAATTAAGAAAAAAATTCTAGATGTAATTTATGGTGTTTTGTTCCACTCTTTAAAATTTGAAGTTCAAACTCGAAGTATGTTAGAAAAAGCAAAAAAAGAAATTCATTGTGAATAGTAGCATTTCTCTTTCTCTTTCTCTTTCCATACTATTCACAGCCACAAATGAATTTCTCTTTTTGTTTTTCTAACATCTTGATTTTGAACTTCAAATTTTAAAAGGTGGAACAAACCACCATAAATTACATCTAAATTTTTTTCTAATTTTTATACTAATTTGATACCTAAACTAAAAGTTATTTTTATATATACACTAAATAGCATATGTGCACTAGATATGCAGCCACCGAATCGTCCCACCCCGAGCATTGCAATAATCCCCCTCCCACTTGCGCCTCCCGAGCATGCAACCGCCTGCATCCCCCCACCATGCAACCGCCCGGCCCGCTATCACTCGCCCCTGCCTTCTTCCTTGCGATAACCATCCCGCGCCGCACCCTCTATCCTCCCGCGCCGCTGCCTTCCCCCACCTCTCCCTCCCCTCCCCTCCCCTTGCCCCCGCCCCCGCCCGCGCCCAGCCGCTGTCTCCCTCCGGCAGCCGCCAAACCCTATGAGCCTTGCCTTCCCCTTCTCTCCTCCCCCTTCCCCACCACCACCACCATGTCGCCCGCCCGCCCGCCGCTGGGAGCCGAGCCCGCGGGGCCCCCGATTTCGGCCCGCCCCCGCATGCGCTAGCCGCAGCACGCCGCCTCCTGAGCCCTGAATCCCCTCGCCGGCGTGGCGGCACGGCGGTGGATGGAGACGCCGCTGACGGCGGTGGCGGTGGCGGTCGAGGACCTGGCACACCGGATGGCCGCCTCCTGAGCCCTGAATCCCCTCGCCGGCGTGGCGGCACGGCGGTGGATGGAGACGCCGCTGACGGCGGTGGCGGTGGCGGTCGAGGACCTGGCACACCGGATGGAGGCCGACGGCGTGGAGCTCCGACTCGTGCCCTTTGGCGACACCTGCGCACTCGTCCGTCGCCGCTCCCGATCCCACGAGATCCGCGGTCGCCGTTGCTGGAGAAATCGAGTATGGAGGCCATGGAGGAGCTGTCGCAGCTGTCCGAGTTCGTGCGCCATGCGGCCTCGCTCCTCGCTGACGACGACCCCTCCGACAATGCCTCGTCGCGGTGCCCCTCCACCTTCCTCAACGTCGTCTCCCTAGGAAACGTCGTAAGTATCGGTCGCCGCCGCCAAAACCCCCCTCGCGATCCGTCGGCAATGGCAATTCCTCCGCCGCCGCAGGGGCTGGGTTCCTGGCCGGCGGCCGGCGAGGGGGGGCCGCAGGGGCGGTGCGTGTGAGCGTGGCGGAGGTGGCGGCTGAGGTTAACAGGCAGGAGTCTCTCGCCGCACCGATGGCGGAGATCCCCGTCACTTGCTATCAGGTGAATTTGTTTTGCCAGTCGTCCTGTTTATGAATTGGAATTTTGGAAGTGTGGCTCCCTGTTGTTGCATTGCATCGTCGCTTGATCTGGTTTAGGTTTAGCTCATTCCAGCCCCATTCAATTGACGCAGTTACAGATTAAATATGCCTTTTCTGATCATAGTTCAAATTCATTGTATCACGATGCCCTTCAAAATTTACACCTGTAAATCCATATGCTTCCCTCATTTTGGAGTAAAATATCGTGAAAGTGTTCTGACATTTCGTTGTTTCTAGTTCAAAATTGATTGAACCATTTGTCTTCTTTTTATGACATCTATCCAAATAACCATGCAGATTCTAGGTATTACAGAGAAGGCTGAGAAAGACGAGATTGTTAAAGCAGCAATGGAGCTGAAAAATGCAGAGATTGAAGATGGATACACAGCAGAGGTGTCTACATGCAGACAGGATGCTCACTGAATTCTGGAACTATGCGGATATAGTTATGCTTTGTTTCATGGAGGAAGCGCAACATCTTGGTGTTTAATGTTTGCTTGGTTCTTTGTTTGTTAGGCTCTGCTGGTAGATGTGAGAGATAAACTTCTCTTTGAACAAGAGTATGTGGGAAGCATAAAGGAAAAAGTTCCACCCAGATCCTCCCTTCATATACCTTGGAGTTGGTTGACCTCAGATTTGCTCTTTCGATAGGAATATGCATTATCTGCTATGACCTCAGGTTTGCTCTTTCGATAGGAATATGCATTATCTGCTTCCTTTTTCTTGCACCCTTGAAGGTTTCCCATGAAGCAGCTTGCAGCACGGCTCTTACATACATCATGATACTATTAAAATTGTTCTTGCATGCTTAATCTTTGTTTTGCGTAGATAATTCTTTTTGATTTGTGTAGATTTCTTTTTGATTTGTGTTCGTGACGATGATGACTGATGAGCCCTAACAGACCTGTAATGATTCATGCTGGTATGATCGCTTCATTCAAAGAACTAAGGGACTGAGGTAGTTATATTTTTTTAATTTAGTTGTAGGTTTATTTGAATTACAGTCTTTTGGGCTAATTGGATTCGTGTGCTGTTTGTAGCTAACTTTATTGTTTAATATCGTTCATTCCTCTGTAACTCCACTTTTCCCTACTTTATTGTGTTTTCTGTTTATTCATACCTTTAAAATGCTTCCTTTTACCTCTGGGTTAATCAATTAGCTTCAATAGTTAATCTTGTTATCTTGATGCTTCTTGTTGTGCCCTTAACTATAAGTTGGTTATGCCTGGATGGTCCCTTATCTCCAGGAACACATGAGCGCATTTTCCCGTGCATGTGCTGCATCCTTAAGCTAACATATACAAGCACTTGCATAAGCTGCATGTACATGTATATTGGGTTCAGAACTCATGTGTAGCCAGTGTGACTCCAGTACTGTATTTACATCTCGAAATGAACTCAGCATGTTAAAAAAATTCTTAGAGATGGTTCCATTTTGTTTACTCTATTCCTTGCACACCAGTGTTTTTTTAAGGCACCAGGTGTTGTGCTTTTACGAGATTTTTTTTACCAATTCACTGCCCTCATTTCAATATAGTGCAGCAGAAAACATTTGCACCATCACTTTGATCCAACCTGCATGATAACAGGTGGGCTGCACTTCTGGCCGTGTTGAGCATGAGGCGAGCACTTCCAAAATTGGAGAGGACCAACTATTTTATTTCCAGCAAAGAGGCATAGATCATGAAAAGGCTGTTGCAATGATGATCGGTGGATTTTGCAAAGCTGTTTTCGACCACCTTCCTCTCGAGTTTGCGCAGGAGGTGGGTGCACTTATGAACATGAAGCTTGAGGGATCAGTTGGTTAATTTGTTGGTTCAACACGTCTCTATGAAAATATCATAAGACAGTTATTTAGAAAATCCATGTGTACAGCAGTATGAGAAAAAATAAATTTCATCATAAATGGATGTTTCCTAGCTTGTCTACCCCTGGTGGTGTCCATGACAACAAAGAGAACTGTGTAGCCACTCTTCTGTTTGTCCATTTTTTTTCTGTTTATTCTGCTGTAAACTAGCTCTCGTTGGAATGGCTATACAAGAAATGGAAATTGTCGTGTTAATTATTTCCATTGTATTTATGTATGTGCCACCTGATTCATACCATGCATGATTTCTGGCGTAAACATTTTGAGGTTGTTTGCCCATCATGAGGTCATTTCATTGTTTTTGTGGGATGACACTATTCCTCAGTTCTCTACCAGTATTATGGCTATGACGAACGATATGACAATGTTGGTTCCTCAAATCAAACAAGATGATGAGGAATACATTGATCTTAGTACCAACCTTTTTTTGAGCTGTCAAATAATCGATTATCCCATTACACAAACCAATGACAAGAGGGACAATGAGCAGCATCTAACAAAACTAATTCTCAAATCAGGCCAGATATCTTCAGCCTTCAGGATAGGAAGACAATGGTTTCCGTAAGATTCTCGACAATGGAAATTATTTCTTATGAAGAGAAGCACTGATACTATCAAACATGATCACACCATATACTCCAAACTCCAAAGCGCTTCGCGGTTGTATTACCATAATGCCCTTCTCTTTCTGACAGACCATTGCCATGCCAATAATAGTAACCGCACAAGCCAAACATGTAGCCTGCCCGCCTCTCGTTCATTCGTCCCTTTCCTCGTCCAAACAATCAATTGCATGCACAAGCCGCGAAATCAACGTACATGCGTTGGCCACTAACTCGATCGTACCGAGGATCCTCCGCAGAGGCCGACTAGCACAGGAGGAGAATGGAGTCGGTCGGCGACCCGCGGGAGGGGCCGTTGACGGAGCGCGCGTTCGAGGCGAAGCACATCCCGGCGTGGACGAAGCAGGTGACGGTGCGCGGTGGCGAGTAATTGAACTGTGTTATATATTCTATTTTGAAATGAAAGTATTTGTTCGGTATAATAAAATGTTGTTGCATATTTTGCGGATATACTTTGATGTGTTTTTACATGAAACTCATAATATTTTGTTTTCTATCGTTTAAAACTTTTGTATCATTTATTTGAGATCCGTTGCAACGTACGGGCACATGACTAGTGTGTGTGTATATATATATAGTGTTTGAACAGTTGAACCGAAGTATTTTAGTTTCTTCTTGAGTACAACCTCAGATAAACCATAAACAGGTGACCCAGGAGCAATAACAGGTGAAGTATTGTAAATGATATATGCTACATTTACAAGAGCCTTGGAGTTCAGTTGGAAGAACAATTTGTGGGATAACAAAAGAAGAGAAACGAACAAACGGGTTAAGGGAGAGGACATAGAAACTCTACCTGAGGGTAAAGAAATCCAGCCAAATTAACCATGACGGCGGAGACCTCGGGGTGAAGGTGGTGACTCCCCGCCCTCGCCGTCGGTGCGGTCTCGCGCGCTGCGTGCGTGAGCTCCCGTGAAGCGGATGGCCGACGCGGGCCAGCGACGGAGAGGGCTGAGACGCTGGCGTTGCCGTCCGCGTTGGAGGCGATGGAAGACAAGTGCTTTATGATCCGCTCCAAACCCAGCTGCCCGAGCTTCTCAGGAAACGAGCGCCGGGTTGTGTGGCTGCAAGAAGCCCAAGCTGCTACGAGCGACCGCCCATACAAAATTAGTGTGGGTCCTTTTGGTAGTCCATTGGCCCAACTAAGTTTGGGTGGCCGTAGTTGCTGAGCCATGTGACTTGGTTGGGATCGTTGGCGGTGCCCGTCACCTCGCCCGCGCCATTCACCTCTTCCCCTTCGCCCACGCCGTCCTTGCCACCTTCGCTGCCCCCGACTCACACCTCTCCTGCTCTCTTCCTCCCTCTCCCACGCCACCGCAGACTCTCTTCCTCCCTCTCCCATGCCGCCACTTGGAGCCTTCCTTCTCCCCTTCGACCCTGCCCTCGCCAGCATCGGCCACCTCCTCCCCTTCGCCCATGCCACTGCCGCCCCTGGTTAGCTCCTCTCTCGCTCTCTTCCTCCCTCTCCCATGCTTCCGCAACCCACCTCCTCCCCCCGACCGTGCCCACGTCCACGCCGCTACTCACCACCCACCTCCTCCTCTTCGCCCGTGCCGCCCTCGCCACCGCTGCCGCCCCCCGACTTGCTCCTCTCCCGCTCTCTTCCTCCCTCTCCCACACTGCCGCTCGGAGCCCTCCTTCTTCCCTCCGACCGTGCCCGCGCTTGCGCTGCCCACCTCTTCCCCTCCGACCAGGTTACCCAAATCCGCCGCTGGGAGCTCGCCTTCGTTCTCCACTTTCTCCGGGTGAGCCCGCTTCCCCTAGGGTTTTCTTTTTTCTCTCTCTTTTCCCTCCCAGGGTTCCCTGCTTTGCTTAGACCAATTTGGTTTTGGGATGTTGGATTCATGGGGTTTCGGTTTGGGGTTTCCAGGTGTTTGATCCGGTGATCAAGGGGGGCCTAGGACTCTCTGCAAAGGAGATTGAGATAGCGCTCATCTCCAACAACCACGACCTCGCACGCATCCACATTGCCCTTTTGAAGGTAGTTTGTTTTTCCCGCACCATGAGCTATCATATTTTTTTGTTTTAGGTTTGTGTGTACTGTGGAGTATGTTTAAGAAAAGTTAGGGAGTGGTAGTAATGGGGCTATATACTGGTAAGTAATTTTTTGTTCATTTTCATAGCATTTTCCTTCTACAGGTCTCCACAGTTCTAAGCAGGTGCTAGCCTCATCAACATGTACATGTTCCTAGAGTATTGGGCGGCGACTTGTTGGCAAGAGGAAAAGGGGAACGGCATTGGTGGCACATCGTGGCCGTGGAAGAAGAAGAGGATGGGCTCGGGTATGGAACGACGCGAAAGGAAGAAGATGGGGATGCTGCTAGCTGCTAGCTCCGGCTTTATATGCACGGATGGCGGTTTGCACAGAGAGGCGACGACGACGGGCTTGGCGTGTGGATGGTGGCATGTGCGGCCGAGCAGAGTTGGCACTACGTGAGGGCGAGTTGGCGGTGGGGTGGCACAGCGGGAGGGGTGGCGTCTCACTCGCACAAGGGTGTGCGGTGGTAAGGGCGGCTACGGCGCTTGTGGGATGTCGAGAAGTTGGTGGTGGCAGCGCAAGGTGTGGTGCGGGTGAAGACTGGAGGCCGAGGTGGTGCTAGCGCGACCAATTAATACCGCGATGAGGTGGCTGGTAAGGTGGCGTGGCTTGGCGTGGACGAAGGCGATGGAAGGTCGAGGCAGCGTGCGACGCGGTGAACAGAGCATGACGTGACGCAAGGAAGAACAGAGTGGAGGCAAATTAGTGTGGAGGCGTTTTCGAGCTGAGAATACAGATTTATAGAAAAGGAAAGCGAAAAACGGCTGAAACTTTCTGAATTGGGCAAGAAATCCAAACTCAAACAAGTTTTTTTTTTTGAAATTTTTGGGTCTTTTCATTGCTCTTGCTCTTGGAGCTTCTAGCCATGGGCCATGGTTGTGAGTTGAACGCCACCAACTAGAGCTGGCTAGATGGGTGGCTAGCACGTGTAACATCCTAAAGTTCTGTTACCAAATTTAAAATTAATAAAATTATTATTTTAATGGATTTTTTGAAATTTAAAAGAGTTTTCATGCTTTTCTTGATTTTCCTATATTTTAAAAGTCAAAAAAATTATTGAGTTTTTTGGGTTTGTCTTGGATTTAAAATAAAAATAAAAATTAATTAATTTCTTGAATCTTACGGTATTTAAAAGGTTTTTCAAATTTTCCAAAAATTTTAAATAATTTATGTGCAAAAATAAAAGACAACTTTGTGGGGACCCTTGAAATCGAATTCGTTTCAAGTAAATAGATTATACCAGAGGCATAACTCTTAACAAGGAACGAGTCCGATTTCAAGTTCCTGGATATGTGTCTCGCATTAGCTCCCAAGATCAATGGCTAATGCGCACATATCCTGAATAACATTGGAAATAGTCATACATTATTAAAAGTAATTTACAAGGCTAGGATTTAAGTTTACAAGTTACATATGTGACCAAGTGGTCAACAAAAAGTACACAACGGAAACGAATATAGAACACCAAAAGATCCCTCCAAGTGTGCCCAACATCCGAAGGCAACTGAGTGGAGTTAGAAACAACATCATTCGTTAGCATTGCCAAAATCGACGCTAACAGATGGATCGTAAGCATAATTGTCCTCACCTGCAACAAGTGGTTAATTTGTTTGAGTACAGAAGGTACTCGCAAGTCTTACACAAACTAATAAAATAAAGTGTATGATAGATCCTATCCAAAGGATTAGAGAATATACATGCTAGAGGTTGTCCAAAGGAAAGCTGTATTGGCATTAGTTTTGCATAATCCGACAAGTTTTATTCCTACACTTTCTAATTTGCAAAGACCATTTTGTAACAAAAAATTTGGACTAAAGACATCAAGTAACTTTGATATAACCATAAATCAAAACATATCAAAGTGGCTATCTACTTTGACAAGCTAACATGCATGAACCACATTCATGCCGATACCCAGTTATAACCCTGCAGGGGTGTACATCTTTACCCACACGACTTGATTAGCCCGTAAGCCTTGGGATAATGGCACACTTCCTTAGGTATGCTGGCCAGGGAAATCAAGACTTGGTGTTTTTCAGCAAGAAAATTTTATTGAGTTGAATTACCCTTGCGAGACGAGATCCCGCTTAGTACAAGCTACTAATAGAACCTGCTAAGTAGGGCACACAAGTTGTGTTGGGAATACCGACCCAATGAACAAAGATTTAAAACTGTGCTCACTCGCACATATTAAATTGCAATCGGATCCCTATGAACATATGATCAAACACATATGTCCTCACACCACCTTTTTTTCAACTCAATAAAACCTTCCCCTTACTTAACCAAGCGGCTCCCACCCCGTATGGAAGTACGTGTGTTACTCGTATTAACGAAGGCATAAAGTTCAGTCCTTGGTGATCCGAACAAGACTACCATAATACCCAATTCTCATGCACGAAGGCACCATTACTATCAATCACTTATCCAGATCTAAATCATATTTAAATAGACAAGTTTTAGACTTAAACCTCAGATTCAAATATCTAGAACAAATCATAAGGATAAAAAATGTTCAGTGTTTGCCACGATTAAAAGGCTAATCACATCAATCAAACTACCGTAACTACTGACTTTCATGGCTAAGCATTCACATAAAGACTATATATATATAGACACACACACACACACGCACACACACACACACCATCACAGGATTTCTATCTTAAGCATCAGTGTATGAAATGATTAAGGGTAAGCCACCATGATTAGGATATAACTAACTAGACTCACAAATTATTGATACACCAAAATAGCATGCACGCAATTATCATTGCATTTCAAAATACAAAATTACCAAAACTGGGATCAAAATGATGCAAGAGGATGCTTGCCTTGCTGATATTCCACTTGTTCAATCTCAGGAGTCTCAGATATATAATCACTCGTGTAGCGACCAAACCCTAGGGCACCCGAGAGGTCCTCCAAGAGCTCCTAGAAAGTCCATCAGGACCTCCCAGGAGGTCCAAAAAGGACCTCTCGGTCAGTCCACCAAGACCTCCCAGGAGGTCCAGCGAGACCACAGAAGTCCGGAGGACGGACTCCGAGGAGGACGTGGAGCCATGGAGCACCCCGCAGACCTGCCACGGCCAGACCAGGGGAGGTCGTGGAGGTCTGAGGTCATCCCAAGACCACCCGCGACCCACCAGAGGAGGTCGTGGAGGACTGAGACCACCCCAGAACCACACACATCCAGACCTGAGGGTGGTCGTGGAGGACTGGGCTTGCTCCAAGGTTCCATGTGCATACTGAGCTAGTCCCAAGGATCATGGCTAGCTCTTTCACAGCAACAATAGTGATAGCATTGCAATAACACCAGCTTTATTAATATCAAGGAAGTTGTTTACAAGAGAGCTTACAATCTAACAAGCAAAATACAGCATAAGGTAAAACACTTAAGCCACCCGATACACCACAGGCAATCGGCTAGAGGGCGCATCCTAGACGTTCCAGGACCACCAGGTCCACAGCAAGGTTATCCCAAAGCTTCCAGACCCTGCTAAAAACAGCAGCAAGCAAGAGTGAGCACAACAACCGTGCTCGCAAGTTACACCCGTTAGATAACAAAATGACATGCATAATGGATATCACAAAGAAAGGCTTAATATGGTTGATTTGCATAAAGCCAAGTTTCTTTCAAGTACATGTATTAAGTTCCAAGGCTGTAATACAATAATTAAAATTCATTTTATCAAATCAGTTTTTCAGTTGGATAACATTCATCATAAGATGGTGAAGGATACCCTCCTGTCACAAGGCTCCCCGCCCACAACCCATGGGATAGCAATCCCAAAACAGTTTATTAAACACTTTTGGAAACCCAAAACCAATATCTAACTCTGAGTGGCCGTTGCCAGCACGTCCATGACCGTGGACACGGCCATTCGAATAGATTTAACTCTGCAGAGGTTGTACACTTTACCCACATGACATGATTCCTCTAGTTTGTTTGGCCTGCGCGAGTGCCACCTCTCACTACCAAAGGTAAGAGGTCTAGAGTTTATGACAAAGCCTTAAAATGCATTGTCCCACCACGCCTCTCCTTGCTAAGGTTTACGCCTTCTTTGGATTGACTCATGATCTGGGCCCCCTCTTGCACCAGTGGGAACATAGGTCATAAAAGACCATTTTGGCCATAGAAGACCTCCCACTCCTCCAATTGGATCAGCTGCGGTGAAAGTTCTGCAAATTACTTAGCTAGGTCCCACACCCCATACTGGAGACATGTGGTTGCACGATTTTGGCATAGCCCATTATAGGCCTAGCATTGGCGGCTCAAAGACCGGTCCTCAACTGACTTGGGCGACAAACACATACCCCTGGACCTCCACCTTTTTCAGGATAGAGTCCGTGCATAAACCTTGCACCAACCAAGCAAACCAATTCGCCCAAATCTAAATCAATTTCCATTTTCTTTGCTTCCCCAGCAATATTTTCATGCGTCCATGACACCCCAATGTCATGGCCAAAACATTTAAATCAATAGTTGGTCATGATGGTAAAGATTTTCCCAAATCAAGCACTTTTGGTCTAAGCAAGTCTAAGCATTTGGTTTTACAATTGTTCTGGTTCACACTATTACATCAACGATTTTGCCTAATAGTGACAATAAGTTGGGTACAACATCAAAGTCGACCATATGAAAGAGATAGGCATAACTATGTATTTAAAGACAGTATTGAAATAGCTTGATAGAAATAAGCATGCAATATACTTTGAAAGCAGAACATAAGTAATTTAAGATCTTGGGTGCAATATGGTCAAAAGTGTAACTTGCCTCTTGCTTGATAGCTTAGAATCTATCCTTCCTCACAGCTCTGGCTCTCTGGGAATGCCAAGATCTACACGGGTACATAGCAAAGCAAATGAAGATCCAAATGAATTCCAACTAAAACTGAGCAAGAAGTAAATTGCAGAGGATGAAACTAAAAGAAAAACCAGAGAGGATCCTTGGGAGGAGGTCTGATGGTTGAAGGGCTCGGGCTCGAGAGGGTCCGAACCGGAGGAGCTTGGAGAGCTCCTGAAAGCAGAGCGCGAGGCCGAAATGAAGAACAGGGGAGGCGATGGGTGCCCCGATGCTCTATTTAAAGGAGAGAGAATAGAAGCACCATAAGCGAGAGGATGTCCAAATTCGATGTATTGGTACAAAGGCACCTTGTGTGCCCCGGTACAAATGAGAATAAAAAAGCAAGGGATGCGACAAAAAGTAGAAAAGAGGACAAGGGTAGATGGCAGCATTTAATGTGACTCATCCCACATCAAATGCACTTAAGAGCCAAGGGAAACCAGTCAAAAGGGTGGACAGCTTGGTCAAAGGGAATGGTCCAAGGAGGAGGTCCTGCGAGGAGATCCACAGAGGAGGTCCTGCAGACAGACAGGGAGGTCTTTGAGGACAAAAGGTCCTAAAGGCCACAAGGAGGGTCTAAGTACATGAGGTGCAAAAGTCAGTATAGGTCTAAACCACAAGGTCTAACCACAAAAGGGAGGTCCAGACCATAAGGGTCTGAACACCATAGGGAAGTTGGAACCTAAAGGAGGTCCAAAACTCAACAGGAGGTCCGGACATGGGAGGTCTGATGTTGAGATCTCTCTAGAAGGAGGTGCAGGCGGTTGGGATCGAGACAAAGGGAGGTCCTAGAGAACACGAAGAGGTCTGAAGGACATGGAAAGATCCAACTAAACAAGGAGGAGGCCCCAGAGGGCGCAAGGAGGTCTGAAGGACAAAAGAGGTTCAAAGGATTGAAATGAAATTGCGGTCAAGATTTGGTCTAGGAGGTCCTTAGCGAGTGAGATCAACTCGGGGAGGTCTCAACGGCCGGGATGAAATCAAGAGAGCTTTAACGATTAAGATCAAGGCAAGGGAGGTCCAAAGGACACACAAGGGGAGGTCTCATGGACGGGAGGTCGGAAGACACACCCACGAGATAGTCTGAGGACATGACCCATACAAGGTCAGTCTGACGGTCGAGATCTCACAAGGGGAGGTCGGCGGTTAAGATCAAAAGTCGAGAGAGTCGACAATCAAGAAAATAAGCAAGGGAGATCTGAGCGGCTCGAGATGATGATCAAAGGAGGTCGGAGCGGTTTAGATCATCTCTAAAAGAGGTCTGGATAGCTCAGATACGATCAAGGAACAACTTAACGGTCTAGGCCTGCTCGGAGGAGGTCTGGGCGGTTAGGATGAGTCAAAGGACGGGGGTCTAGTAGACACAACCAGAGGAGGTCCTCTCGGGCAGAAGTCCAACGACCTACTCACGGAAGGTCCCAAGGTCAAGCTCAAATAGAAAGGTGGAGATCGATGGCTAGGACCTCACAGGAGATCCTAACGGTCACGATTGGCAAAGAAAGGAGGTCCGCGTAAGCAAGGATGCTGGAGGAATTGGAGCCCTCGGATCTATCAAGGACAAGATCAAAAGCTGTTAGATTTGACAAGCATGAGGTCTGGGCCACAGGATCTAACACGGAAGAGGTCGAAACCGCTAGATCCACGGGGTGAGGTCTGAATCCGCGAGAGGCCCAATGAACATAAGGGAGGTCTGAAAAGCAGTATCTGCGAGTTGGGCGGTAATGCAGATTGCACTAGGAGGACTTTTCCAAAGAAAAGGTTACAAGGATCGAGGCGAAAAGGAGTCCAAGTGATCACCGAGAGGTTCACAAGAGCATATAAGGAACTCAAGCGGTTATGAGGGAGACCTAGACCCTAAGGAGGTCTAAGCCGAGAAGAAAATCTGGACGGGGGAGGTCCAAGTGGTGCGGAAGTTCAGACATACAAAAGAGTCTAATCATCCGGGAAGTTTAGACTTAGAAAAAGTCTGAACACAGGAAGGAGGTCTGAACCAAAGAGATTCAAACCAACAAAGAGATCCAAAACGGCCCAAACCAAAGGGAAGGTTTGGACACAGAGAGGATCTGATCTGAAGAGAGTACCCAAATAAAAAGGAAAGTGGTTTAAAGCCACAAGGATGATCTAGACCTCAGAGGAGGTCTAGCTACAAAAAAGCCTAAACCTCAAGGAGTCTAAACTACAAAAGAGAGATTAAGAGAGGTCCCACCCAAAGGTGGTGCGGACCAAAGAGGTAGACTAGACAAAAGGTCTCAATAGAGAGAGATTTCCAGGGGAGAGGAAGGACCCGAAAGGACAAGGAGGAGATAACATCAACAGAGGTCAAACAAGAGGGACGGTCTGGACATAAAAGAATGTCCAAATGTAGGATAGAGGAAAGGAAACCCCTATCAAAGAAAGAAGAGATAGCTCCAGAGAGCTAGAGCAACACCAAAAGAGCTAAGTTTTGGATTAGTTGAAGTTTAGTTAAGTCATTTTAAACTCTTCAAATTCTGAAATTCTCAAGTTAAGCTTTGAATTATCACCAAAACCAAATGGTTCTTTTTATTTTGAAAATTTTCAAAAAGGCTCTAAAAATCAGGGCGTTACAACTCGCGTCGAGCAATTTTGAATCTAAAAATAATAATAGCAAGTAAACACCGAGAAAAATCTCGAAATGCCAAAATGTTGAAAAATGCATGAAAAATTTACAGTAGTGAGGTTCTGATTTTTAAATAAATTTAGGTGAAAATTTTAGTACATTTGGAGTTCATTTGAATTTTCTACGAATTTTGTAAAGTTAAAGTTCTTAATGTACAATTAATTTAATTATCAATTGTTTTGTAACAGGGACATGTTTCAAAGTTATTCCAGATTAAAGTACAATAAAAATGAAAATTAACAAAACTAATTTCATTTGATTTGGAGTTAAAATGAAATACTTATGAATTTTTGAAGTTTAAACCATTTTCAGTGTAGAAAGTAATTTATTTTGGGATTAAAAACGTAGCAAATACTTTTTATACCAGACTGTATCTAGCCCCAGTCGCTGACGAGCGGGACCCAAGGTCAGGGTTTGACCCAGTCGCTAGTCCCATTCGAAAGGACGCTGAAAGCGTATTTTATGAAATACGTCTAACATTAACAAAGACATGCTTTTGGTTTCAAACATATAAGAAATATGTCATCCTTATTAGAAAACGTATTACACCACTTTACTCAAATACTTAACTAGTCACATGGGCCTACCCGTCAGCATCTCGACGTGAAAACCAGGGGTTAAAACTCACGGGTTTTTGTGCTCGGGCCCACGTGTAAGCGGAACATTACACAATAATTAATCAAGAGTTAATGATTGTTTAATCTAAACCGATAGCAAGTAACTCTAATCATTTCCCTACAGCGTCGGTCGGAAATTCGATAACAGAGGACTTCGACACTGCGTGCTTGCTCGACGGCTCGCTAGTGCTGTGGTCCATGGTGGCGTGAGCCAAGGGCTAAAATGGAATCCTAATAGTCTTGTGGTCCTGGCGGTGGCCAGAGTTTGGCCAGCGGTGAGCTCTAGCGGCGACGCGACAATAGAATGCGGCGACACGACTTCGGCTCAACCGAAACCGTTGATTCTACGGCACATGAAGCAAATAAACGCGTGCTTATGCTCCTATGAGGCACAATGATGCTACCTGAGCCTAGGAGATGACCGAAGGGATACCGAAACTCGTCAGTGACGTTGACCGCAAAACGACCAAAAGAGCTCCACGTTGACACGACCACCTGAGTAAGGAATCAAACAATGGATGTTCAGGATAGGCTACAAAGACACATTAGATGTTAATACTGGAAGGAATCGAGAAATAACCCACCAAACCGAAGATGGAGACGAAGAAGTCGATTTTGGCCGGAAAATGGGAAACTTCAAAATCCGACAATCCTGTTAGACAATTTGTGCAATGAAAAGAGGGGTTTTACTCCTTATACCCTAGCACATGATGTGACGCGCAAAGAATTGGAAAGGATCTCACTGAGGTGAAGTTGACACGAGGGTGGCCTTTGGTGCACGCTCTAGGGTTCCAAAAGACACGCCCGTGGTCCCGCTGATTTGCTACAAATCAAGACCTGAGCTTAGCAAAGCGAGAACGGCGTGAAAAGCGAAGAAGAAAGACACGAAGATGAGAAGATACGCTTCGGTGAAGAGGAAAAAAGCAATGGCCACATTGATTCAGCCGAGAGAATGGTGACGTGGTTTTGATGGTCTTCCCTGAATTCAACCGACACAATGTTGATTCGTGGCATCACTAGACTATGCAGCATCATCAGCGGTGAAGGTACGTGGCGATGCATGCACCAGATCGCATGGGCGTGACGCCACCTCACGCTCGGCCACTGCGACGCTGGCACGGCGTTAAGCTGGCTCGGAGAAGACGAGAGGAAGAGGTCGACTGGTGGGGCCAAGGCCATTAGCGACAATGGCGGCGACGCAGCGGTCGGATCGGCCTGGCGAACAGTCGCGGTTGGACCAAGCCCATTAGCTCACTCGGTCGGTCCGAACAGTCGTCGATCGGTCTGAAAAGTATCAGTCGGTCCGAAGTGGTTTGGACCAGGTATGGTGAGTTGACCAGATTAAATTCAAACTTCAAAAGTTTGACCGGTGAATTAAAAATTGTAAATAAATTTATAAAAATTTGAAAATTTTTAGGGATGATACTGGGATGATATAGATCCCATATAAATTTTGAAACTATACTGTTTATGTTTTAAATTCTTAATTTAAAATCCTTAACCTAATAGGTTTAAATAATGAACATACATTTTTCATAAGGTCAAGATGAATTCCAAAAATTTGACAAAAATATATTTATTCTTGATAATTATTCTAGTATTTGATTAAATTAATTTTCAGAGTTCTTTTACAAGCATTAACTAAAATTTTCTTTTGGAGTTTCATTTCAAGTTTTAAATTTGACTTGAATTTGAGATTTTCAAATGCAACAATTTGTGCACATGTTCCAAAACGACATGTATGCTCCTGAAATGCATAAAATTACCATTTATTTAAAATGAGGCTGTTACAAACTTTAAGTTGGAAATAATCTTATTTAGTTCCAAAAAATAAAATCCCAATTTTTGAGGCCTTTTTGTAGTTTTAGAAACAGAAGGAACCAATTGAAATTTTCTTGATTTGTTAAAGCTTAATTTGAAATTTTAGAAAATAAAACAATTTAATATGAATAAATCAAACTTCAATTAAATTCAAAAATTGGGTTTATTTGATTTTCTAAATTTTTGGGCTTTCCAAGTCCATTGGTTATTCCTTGAAAATTCTATTTATTTACGGCTGTCCTAAAATTTTCTTTTCTCTATTGAAAAATCTAATTTAAATTATTTATTTTAAAGTGTTGTATTTCTTTTGGAATTTCTGAAATTATAAATCAAGTCCGAAATTCAAATCCCAAAATCAACCCTTTGTTCCAAATCAAATCTTTTTGCGGCAAACTCTTAATTCAAATTCTTATTTTGAATTCATCTCAAATTGAGATTTCTTCGCCAATTTCCTAAATTCAAATTTTGAAATTGGATTTTTCTGGCCCTTTTCTTGTCCTTTCCCTTTTCCCTTTTTTCCCTTTTCTTTTCTCCTTTTTCCTTTACTTTCTTTTCCCTTCTCTTTTTGTTTCTTTCTTCGTGTTCGCCTTCCCCGAAGAACCCGTGCGCCATGTGCCGGGATTCTCATTCTTGCGTCGCCTCTGTTTTCGGCGATGCCCATGCCTGCAGCCGTGCCCTTGCTCACGCCGCCGCCTCACTCCCGCCGCTCTGCCCGACTCCCGACACGCCATGCGCCATGCATGCCTGCCGTCCTTCCGCCACGCTCTACCCGCCGCCCTTGTGTCATGCGCCCTCGTGCCCAGACCCCCCTCTTGCCTCTCTTTCCTCCCCGCGCCCACCGGCTCCGTTGCATTGCGCCGCCCGTTCCTCAGCCCTTGCGCTGCCATCAAGGCCCAACGGCTCCCCCTCCAACCTCAGTAAACTTCCGAATGTTCGTTCTCCCTCATACGAACTCCAATTCCATCGATTCTTGTTCCTAAATTCATATAAAGTCAATATATTTCTATCTATCCTAACTTCACAATTTTTGTAGTTTATTTGAATTTTATTCAAATATAGATTTCGACGACTTCGGAGAGCCAGAATTCGACGCCATTTGAGAATAATAACTAATTGAGCAAAGAAAGTTACATCCTTTGATCATATTTAATCCCAGTATTTTAAATTATATAAATTCTATTTTATATTATCATTGCATGCTTATTTATATTCAATGTAATTTAAATCTCTGTTTTAAATTTATAGTTAATCCTAATACAGTTGTATAGCCTATTTATTGTCAAGATAGGTAGTTTGGAGAATCATTCCGAGTGTGATATATTTTGGAGTTAGAATTGAAAAGATTGGATAATTCTTTCGGGAATTGAATGATACAAAGGTATATTTGTGGACACCCATTGATTGCGAAGACTTATAGAAATGGATTATTGTTGGATATTGGATTGTTGGATGTTGGACTATAGGATTGCATTATTGTTGGATTGTTGGAATATATCTTAGATAGATTATAGAAATAAATATTGGTTGGATTATAGAAATAAACCTTGGTTAGATTATAGAAGTATATCTTTGTTGGATTATAGAAACATATCTTGGATGGATTATAGAAATAAATCTTGATTGGATTATAGAGATATGTATTGATTGGATTGATGGATGTTGAATCATAGAAATAGATTATTGTTGGATATTGGATTATAGAAATAGACTATTGTTGGATATTGGATTGATGTATGTTGAATTATAGAAATATATTATTGTTGGATATTGGATTGATGAATATTAGATTATAGAAATAGATTATTGTTGGATATTGGATTGATGGATATTGGACTATAGAAATAGATTATTAATGGATATTGGATTGATGGATGTTGAATTATAGAAATAGATTATTGTTGGATATTGGGTTGGTGGATATTGGATTATAGAAATGGATTATTGTTGGATATTGGATTATAAAATAGATTATTGATGGATATTGGATTATAGAAATGGACTATTGACAAATACTGGATTTACAGATGTTGGATTATAGAAAATAGATTATTGTTGGATATTGGATTATGATTCTAATATTGATGGTTGATTTACTAACTTTGGATTTGATTATTCTTAGATATTAAATACCTAACACCTTGACACCCTAGATAAAACTCCAGTTAATACAATAGTACTGACCAAATGCTCTTGTGAAAAAATGTGCTTAGACAAAGCTTAGACCAAGAATATTGAATTTGGGAAGTTTTAGCCAAATATTCAATTATGATTTGAAATGAGACTATGGTATTGTTTTATCATAGAAATTTTGCAAATGATTTTGAAAGACAAAACAAAACGGAAATTGGTTCAGACTTGGGCGAAATGAATGTTTGGATGATGCAAGTTAATGCACGGGATTGATTCATTTCTACGATCGAGACCAAGGTTTTTTGTGGAAAGTCGCCCAAGTCAGTTAAGGACCGGTCTTCGAACCACATCTTGCTAAGCCCCACCATACAACCACATGTCCAGTATGGGGAGGACTTGGCCAACTAATTTATCATATTCTAGCATTATGCCCGCATGTTGTTTGCAGGTTTGTGCAGATGATGGTAAAAGACGTCCATGTCTGTTGGGGCTTGCTCTGGGCGATGATAACAAACGTCCATGCCCGGGCAGGTTATCCCCCACAACGGTGAGCTCCGGGTCGATGGTAAATGACATCCATGACTTGGGGTTAAGCTCATCAGGCGGGTTGGTTTTAGAGCGTGGTATTGTAAAGACCTTGTGATAATCACTTAATCGCACACCTTCGGAAGTGTGTCAGTTGGACATTATAAGATGATTATCTCATATGGATAAAGTTGTACAATCTCTGTGGAGTGTAAAATTATTTGAATAGCTATGTCCATGCACGGTCATGGACATGCTAAACAAAGCCACTCAAAATTAGACTTTGGTTTTGATTTCAAAAGATTGTATTAAATGATTTTGGATAGTTTATCCAAATTAGGAAATTGGGCGATTTGCCATATGATAGGAAGATATCCTTCACCACTTTCATTATGGAGGTTATCTTACTACAAAACTTAAGAATTTAGAAAATGAATTTTAGTTATGGAATAACTGCTTTGGAACTTAGTACAGATATTTGAAAAGAGAACATGGCTTTATGCAAATTCAACCACATAAGCCTTCCTTTGATATATCCCTGGATGCATTATAATTCTGTTATTGGGTGTAACTTACGGAGTACATTTTTGTACTCACTCTTGCTTAATAAAATGTTGTTAAGAGGAGAAGGACCTTGCAACTGCTACAGATCTCGACGACTAGGCCGCTACCCCAGTCGATTGCCTGTGGCTGATTAGCTGGGCTCTACTACTTCTTCTTCGTCTTCCGCTATGTTCTTATTTGTTGGCTTGTAAGCCTTTCTTGTATTAAACTCTTATATTTATTAATAAAGTTTTGCGAGTTACAGATGTTACCATATTTGTTTACTATGTGAACTAGCTACTGATCATGGAACTAGTTGAGAATGCACATAGGATCTGAGAGTGTTATTTCCGAGTCTGATAGCACGGCCTGGCACGACCTGACATGGGCACGATGCGGAACGGCCCATCTCGGCACGACCTATTGTGGCCCGGCTAATAGGTGGGCCATGATGTGCCAGCCCATGGGCCGGGGAGGCGGCCCAGGCACGACCCGATGGCTTGTCATGCCATGCTAGGCCAGCCGGAGCCCATTTACCCCGATGGGGTGTTTCAGCCTACTTAGCCCGTTAGGCCCGAAAAAATAAAAAAAATCAGAAAAGTATGTACAATTCAAAAATAGATATAAAAATTGTAAAAAAAATGAGATAACGATATTAAAAATATAATAAATAGCTTTATTAATGTTCAAATGGATGCCTCGTTAAAATATTTCCCAAGTAAAAACTCAACATGAGAAAACCTTGGTAAAGGAAAAAGAGTACATTCTATAACTCTACATACATCCTTATTCTATGTGTCGTTGTCTATGTACATATTTTTGAACATCTTTGACAACTCTGGATTTTTCATAGAGTGTTGTGTTCGTGAATCAACTTGTTCTCAGTCCTTCACAGTTAGAAGTATCTCCACCATCTCACTTATGAGATTTGTTCTTCTCTCCTCCAATATTTTTCTAAAAAGACTGAAAGCAAACTCGGAGGAAACCGTCGAGACATGAATAGTTAACACATCACGTGCAAGTATGGATAGCACGAGATATGTTAACTTATGGGCTTGCCACCATTGCAAAATTTTGAAGCCTTCTGAGTTAAAATCTACCATATCGCTGTCTAGAGAGGTGGACAGTTCCCAACTCCTTGGTGCTCTTGGTTGAGTAGGCGGCGCTATAGAAGAAGAAGACCTGGACCTGGAGGAAGAGGCACCGAAGATTTTGCCCCCCCATATTTGTCTTGCTACTTGAGGTGGGGGTTACTGAAGGTTGTTGCAAGCGGACCTCCTGGAACTTATTTTTATACCTTTAACCTTGTGTAACCGAGAATGAACTTTTGTAAAATAGTTAGTATAGTCTAACTCTGTAGCATCACTAAGAAGACCAAGTACACTACCAAATGCTTCAATTTTAGCTCTAAGATCTAAAACAAATGCAAATGCATATAGGAATGTGATTTCTCTCCAATATTTAAGGTATTTACTTTTTATAGCAACAATAGCCTCGCGTAAAACTAAACCATTTTCATACATTTTCAATTGAGTAGCAATTTGTAAAATACTATACACAATGATAGGAGATGTTGGATAGTAGACAGCGGATAAAGCAATAGTGGCCTCATAAAAAATTTCTAAAAACTGTAGTACCTTCTCAACAACGAACCAATATTGCTCAGTCAATAGTATAATACCGTCAGTGCTCTGATAGCGCGTTTTAATAAAAACAGAAAAATGCTCTTATATGGTAAAAGACTCTTAAGCATTAGGTAAGTAGAGTTCCATCTTACCAGCATATCCAAATCGAACTTTCTTGGACGTACACCCATCGCCCTACAGAAGTTATTATATACTACTATTCTTATGTTAGAATTATTCAAGAAAGAAATCTTATCGCGAAAAGGTTTAATATACGGACTCAACCTCTTCAAACCACATTTGACTATAAGGTTAATAATATGACAAGCGCATGGCTAATGTGGCAAGAAGGAATCGGCGTATGAACTCAACACTAGAGTAAGAATATCTACGGCCCTAGAGTTCGAAGCAGCATTGTCTAAAGTAATTGAGAATATTTTGTTTGTAAGACCAAAGTCTTCCACGACTTTAATAATACAGTCCGCAATATTCTCACCCGTGTGTGATATATCAATTAATTTCAAACCTATAATTATTTTCTCCATTACCGACACTAAGATAATCCTTCCTAGCCCGACCACTCCATATGTCCGAGGTCAGGACTACCAAAAATGTGCATGCACTAAATAGTCCCTTTATTTTATTACGACGTTCATTGTAGTATTTTACTAGATCCCTAGTTATTGTCTATCTAGAAACGACAGAAAATCTAGGATTATGCGCTGTCCTAATGTAAGTTTGGAAAGTAGTAGACTCCCGAAAGCCTAACGGTAAATCCTCAGAAGCAATTAAACGACACAGAGATTGACGGGCTACCTCAGGATCGTAGTCCTAGCTACATATCGTATTGTCGGGGTTGTACTGCAGCTGCATCTGCCTCATCACTAATCCTTGCTTGGTCTTACATCTTGTAGTATGTCTAAGCAAGTGTACTATTCCACCTGTAGACCTTGTAGATAATTCATTGTGACAAATTTTATAAATAGCATATGGTACCTGATTTTCTTGTGCGTCTGGCTTGGTTGTTTTGTTGAAATTCTCTAATACTCCCGATGTAGACGGCCTCAACCTCTTTGTTCCGGTGGTCGCCGACGTAGATTCTGCCATGGTGCCTGATGGCGGAACTCCGCCTTGCCCTTCTAGTTGGCTTGATGCAGCCGTCTCCATGGATGCAATTTCCTCCAGTGAAAGTCCGTAATCACCAAGAGCAAAGCTGTCGCAACTGTACATAGCGAAAACTGCAAAATCAAAACTAATACTATCATTGCTTTCATCTTAGCATAACAAGTACTAACAATTAAAGTATACAAAAAATAGAATTGTACCTCTTTTGCTGACTTGCTGCTGAAAATTGATTTTTTCAAAATTTATCAAACCTTTTTTTGAATTTTGCCAAATTATCTCAAAATGAATTAGAATTTGCATACCAAAATTTCAAAGAGAGGTTGAGGAATGGAGGGGTGCTGAATGAGGAGGGTATGGTGGCTATTTATAGAAAAAAAATTGGGATTATTTATTTATTTATTGCTATTTTTAAATGGCCAAATGGGCAAAAATGCCCAACGACCGGATTTTGGTCGGGCCATGCCGTGCCAGGCATGGCCCACAAGCCCGTTCCAGCCTACCCGGCTACCTTCTCCTTTATTCTTCCTTGGACTTTCTCCCCCCGCCCTAACCGCGTGTGTCGCGTCTTGGCGATCTTGGCTGAGCAGACGCATCTGTTGGCCTCCTCCTCGCCTCCTCCCTCCACCTTGACCAGCGGCAGCTGCCAGCCTCCTCGTCTCCTCCCAGGCGGCCTCCTCCCTCAGCGCCGGCTCCTCTTCTCCCGGCCTCCTCCCTCCGTGCCGCCCCTTCCCTTCTTCCTTCCTAGGGATGCAACAACCCACTACAACATATATACAACAATTTAATTTAACATCTGCAACAAGTTTCCAGTAAGACGCAACATTAATCAGATGGACGTGCAACAAAAAATCCCTAGGGATGCAACAACCCACTACAAAAAAAACGATGCAACATCTGGCAACAGGAACAAAAAAATTCTTGCGCAACAAATCTAGAACCCAACTGCAACAAAATTTCACTTAAGTAGACCGATCTCAGCCGTTTGATTTAGTATGCAACATAAATCGTGACGTGCAGCAATGGATTCCTGAGCTTGAAACAAATTGCACTTTGGTCGCAACACAACCCGTCAGCACGACAACCCATCAGCAGTCATCACGAACGTTGCAACAAAAACAAGAAGCTTGTTTCAACAAAAAGATGCCCCGATGCAACAAATCAATAATTCTATTACAAAAAAAGCAATTATCTAAAAGGTTTGGGAAATATATATTGCAACAAACAAAAAAGTCATTGCAACAATTCGAGAGAACGTTTGCAACAGAAAAAAGGCCACCGGAGGAGGTAGCAACAAATAAAATCAATTCTCGCAACATTCCAGAAAGGGTGTAGCAACAAATCAAGAAAATGACTACAACAAGGCCTACCTAAAGGAGAAGTGTAACATCAGTGGCGAAGACCAAGCTCATTGAAGGGGAGGATGCCACCAGCACGATGCCTCATCTTTAGTAGGCACAAATCTGACTAACACGAGGTTAGCGCCTCCACCTCGTCGCCAGTCGCGCCATTGGTCCTCTGAAAAGGTCATCAGCCTCATGTCATCTGCTTATCATCCGTCTTCCTGACTTCTTCGATCGTCATCCGACGCATTGCAGCATGCACGCCCTCTCCTCGCCGGAGTCGTCCGACGCATTGCTGCATGTGCACCCTCTCCTTGCCGGATCCGAGACACACACACACACACACACACACACACAGAGAGAGAGAGAGAGAGAGAGAGAGAGAGAGAGAGAGAGAGAGAGAGAGAGAGAAGGAGAGGGACAACCGTGGCTCTAGCAGTGGGCTCTAGTGGTGAGCTCTAGCACAGGTGAATCATCATAGGGTGGGGGTGGAGGAAATGAGGTGGGGGACTCCGAGATCAAAGAAGGATTCGTGTGGTAATAGCGGAATGGGTGAGACTGAGAATTTGAGACGAGAGATGAATGGTGGTGCAGGATGGGAATGGTGGTGTGGGATGGGAGGGGTGATTTGGTCAAAGCGGCTGTGCAGTGGGCGAGTGGTCCCGTTCGATAGAAAACTAACACGACGTACATCTATGTCCTATCGTTATCAAAAAAGAACTGCCCACTTTGTTCATCCACAGACCACAAGCCACACAACCTACAAAATGTTCATCCTGCTAAGTTACATATGTTGCTGATTTCAAGTCAGTATAAGACTTATGTTTGTGTGAGTTGGTTCTAGCATTCTCTCCCTTACCTGGATAACAATTCCACATGCATTTGAACTACAGAAACATTATATTATATTTACACTAACACATACAATCAATTCAGTTCGAAAATATATGTATTAGCGAAGCCATAGGGCAAGTTTGTTCAGAGACTACTGCAAATCAACCAGGTACTGCAAGGACCTATCAGCTATCTTGCTGCTAATTTAAGTCAAAATGGAAAATACCAACGTTTGGTACCAGTTTAAGAGACCTGTTTCAATATCCCTACAAATACTTGCATGGGCTTCTTTTTCTGAATTTTTTTATTGAATCTACTATTGTCTCTGCGTTCAATCTTTCATGTGATCTGAAAGCAAATTTTGCCGTCTGCGTTTGTATATCTTTGAACACCCCGTTCATATTACTGATGAACACAGCAATTCCTATTCCAAAATCAAATGGATTGAACATTAGTAATTTTGTGAATTTGGTCAGGCAATCTTCCATTCGTTTTTCCGGATAATAGTTCCAAATCAAATGTGTACTACAGCAACATTACATCATATTTACACCAACACATGATACAACCAATTCAGTTCAAATATGTATATATCAGCAGAGCCAAAGGGTAAAAAGAAAAGTAACAAATGCACAAACAGAGAAGAAGTCCGCGAAGCTCTAACCGGAGGAGGGAGAGGAGGAATCCATCCATGATCCATCTCCCTCACAATGCGGCGAGGCCGAGGAAGTCGAGGGCGGACTTGGCCATGATGGCGGTGAACTCGTGGAAGCTGATGACGCCGTCGCCGTCGGTGTCGGCCTCCCCCATCATGTCGGTGAGCTCGGCGTAGGAGATTGGGTGTCCCATGCGCGCCATGGAGCACGCGAGCTCGGCGGCGGAGATGTGCCCGTTGCCGTCGCGGTCGAAGGCGCGGAAGGCCTCTGCGAGCTGCGCCTGGTCGACGGCGACGGCGGGGCGGCAGGGGCCGAGGAGCAGCGGCGCGAGGGAGGAGGCGAGCTCGTCGAACTCGACGGTGCCGTTGCCGTCGGCGTCCATGGCGGCGATGAGGGCGTGAATCTCGTCCCCCGTGGCGGGGCGCAGGCCGAGCGAGCGGAGCAGCGCGGCGATCTCGAGCTTAGTGAGGCTGCCGTCGCCGTCGAGGTCGAAGCGGAGGAAGAGCTCGCGGAGCTGCCGCAGCTGCTCCTCCCGGAGCCGCGCGCGGCCGCCGTCGGCCGAGACGGGGTCCTTGCCGCCGCCGCCGCCAGGAAGGGACATGGATGCCGAGCGCTTCGCGCGGGTGGTCGTCGTCGTCGCGTGCCGAATGGGTTGGTGGGTGTTTGCGCTTCTGCTTGCTTCTCGGACGCGGTCTTCGGGGCGGTGGTTCTGCATGTTGCGTAGTACTTTGCGCGGCCACAAGATCTGACCCTTCTTTCCGTTGGGGTCTCCTTTTGACTATGTGGCCGTGGCGTGCCAGATTAACCGGATAGAATTGCACGCTACGCCGTGCACGGGCATGAGCGATGGTTTCCAGCTCACCAATGGAAACGAAACATAATCAAATAGTGGCTAATTTTCTACGAGTATAATGAAACAACAGTTGAGTTTCCATATTAAGCGAACACCAAGTGATCTAGAGGGGGAAAAACTTGGCTTTCTTTTGAAGCCCAAAATAGCATCAAAATAAACCAAATCCGCAATAAGCTAACTTTTATAACAAATCGATGAGCGCAGCAACGAGCTAAAGACGGCACTATAAGCATCTAGTATGTTGCACGCTCAATTGCTTCAATTTCCACCAGATATTCTCTTTGCATTTTTATATGTGAGCCCATTTAGGCGATGATACAGCAAGGAACACATTACCTTGTAGATTTTCCAAAATGACGTTACACTCCGCTTGTTACTCATATAGCAAGGAGTATAGAGAAAGGACAGAAGAAAGAATGAAAAAAAAAGGTTGAAACCACTACCACACAAGACATTGGATATGTGAGCAGATTTGAATCTTCAAGTAACCTCAAGAAACAGCATGGTTGATATTGGTGCTGAGCCTCCGATTTTGAGATATAGTGCTACTTCTAACATGAAGGAGCACAAATAGTTGGCAATATGAAATTTTGAAGTTTGGAGCACATCAACAATTAAGAAAATATGTTTGTTTACAGCACATCAAAAGCATACATACTGCTTATTTTGCTGAATACTCATAGAGAAAATAGCAATTGAAATATCATTAATCTATTCAATAAAACTGAAATTTGTAATTATTGAAATAGAACATAGAACGATGCTGAACACAGTTCTTCTACATAATATAGGAGCACATGCAATCTAATCTAGGAAAAAAAATAAAGAGAGGCATCAATCAAATGTAGTGATATCATTAACTTAATCTTTTTTAGCCATAGCTTCTTGTTGTTGATGCCCATCGGCCAAGAATAATATTTGAGTTCACTGTTACAAAAAAAGGCTAATATAGGACGCCTCATCACAGACGATTGACTAAAACCGCCTATATTACATGCAATCACAGACGGTTTTGGTTTAGAGACCGTCTGTGTCACTGGCTGCGCTAAAAACCGTCTGTAAAGAGGCAATATCACAAACGGTTTACGAACAAAACCGTCTGTGAAGTATCATAGACGATTCTTAAAAATAACCGTTTGTGATATTGCTGCATATCACAAATGGTTTTTGTTAAAAATATACAGCAATATCATAGACGGTTATTTTTAAGAACAGTCTGTGAAGTATCACATACGGTTATTTTTATTGAAAACCGTCTGTGGTAATAAACTCATCACAGACGGTGTGCCATTTTGCTCGCTTACTGATCATCCAGTGCAGTGTAGCTTCTCAACAGAGTCTTCTTCTCTATCTTTGGCGCTACGGTAGCTGCAGGAGATCTCCAAACTTGATGAGTCCCTCGCCACTCCGTGCCTAGTTTGAGTATCGCCTCACCTCACCAAGCCCGCTTTTGTGGTCCATTTCAATTATTGTCGCCCACGCCAAGCTGTCACCGTGGACCTCTCTGTCACCGTCGTCACCATCGATGCCAACTCTTCTCTAGTGAGTCGTCGACCCCACCGAGGTCGATTTCCCTACCTATATTTCCTCTAAAGCTGTGCATGTGCTTCGTTTCAGTTCATTTCCACCGAGAAGAGATGTCACCGAGGAGCTTGCCGTCGTCGCCTCTGTTCACCGACGACCAGCCGCCTAGGACCTTCCCCGACTTCATTGACACATTCCTCGTGATCGAGGTGAGCTACTGGAGCATAAGCATCCTTTAATTTGAGTAGTTTCGAGTGTTTACGCCGAAATCGCTAGTGAAGCCCATGGCGCCGCCACGGGACATCATCGTCGGCTCGCCTCAGGCGACCTTAGGGCCCCAGGCCACGACTATTAGCAATGCGATGACACCCTGAGCTCAATTTGAGCTTTAAATCCTACTATTTTTAATCATTTAGTTAATAAACTAATGAGTCTATGACATGTGGGACCGCCATAGATTTTATAAATAAAATCATGAAATAAAAATCAGTTACTAACAAGTAGGGCCCACATGTAAGTCAATAAAATCCGACAAAAATATAAAAATGAGAAAATCCACCTTTAGTTCAGAGAAAAATACGCTTGTTGGAAAGCGTAAGTCTCAAAAAATACACTTTCGAAGTCACCGTTTTATTTATTTCCAGGGTTTTCAATACGAACCGTGTGATGGACCGAAACTGGATGTACGCCAAGAACCGTGTAAGTGAATAGTACATTAATGGCGTGTCTGCTTTTACAAGAGATGCTGAGGAGGATATATCGAATAAGGGGACATAATATATGTATTGTCCATGCATTGACTGCGAGAATCTAAAAATGTTTAAGAACCAAGCGCAGACCCAAGCACACTTGATTCGAAGGGGTTTCAAAAAGTGGTATACACATTGGACCAATCACGATGAAGAGCAGATTATACAGGAAGGTAGTAATAACGACATCACCAACGAAGTCAACGATATGCCGCCGGATGATGTCGATTGTGGTTCCGATTCGGATAGGCTGCACGATGACAATCCGGATCAGATGCTTCGCGATGCAGAAGTGAACTATAATGAGAGAGAGTTTGATAAATTTGAGGGTTTGATGGAGGACTCAGAGAAGCCTTTGTTCCCGGGCTGCAAGCTGGAATACACAAGGTTGTCATCCATGCTTAAACTGCTGAAATTGAAGGCAAGCAACGGTTGGTTCGACAAGATTTTCACGGCGTTGTTAGGTATCTTACCGGACATGCTTCCGAATGGAGACAAGTTGCCCAAAACCACCTACAGAGCCAAGAATGTTATTTGTCCATTGGGAATGGAAGCAGAAAAAATACATGCATGTCCGAACGACTGTATCCTCTACCGTAAAGAGTACGCAAACATGCATGTATGTCCGGTGTGCAACGCATCCCGATATAAGCGTAAGAATCAATCAGATGACGGCGAGGGAATCAAGGTGAAGAAAGGACCTGCTAAGGTGGCGTGGTGTCTTTCTGTAATTCCCCATTTTAAGTGGTTTTTTGCAAACCCAAAGGAGCCAAAACTGCTGTGTTGGCACTCGGAGGAGCGTAAGCAGGATGGAAAGCTAAGACACCCTGTTGATTCCACCCAGTGGAGAAACATCGATAGGAGGTTTATAGACTTCGGTGCGGAACCGAGGAATATAAGATTTGGATTGAGTACGGATGGAATGAATCCTTTCGGTAAAATGAGCAGCCGACATAGCATTTGGCCCGTGACTCTCTGTATCTACAACCTTCCTCCTTGGTTGTGTATGAAGTGAAAGTATATTTTACTGTCGATACTTATCCAATGGCCGAAGCAACTTGGGAATGATATTGATGTGTACGTAGCACCATTGATGGAAGATCTAAAAATACTATGGATCGAAGGGGTATAGGTATGGGATGCGTACAAACAAGAGAACTTCACTTTACGCTCCTTGTTGTTCTGCACCATAAATGATTATCCTGCCCTTACTAACCTGTCGGGCCAAAGTATGTACTCACTGCTTAGATGATACTGAGAGTGTGTGGCTGAAGTACTTACGCAAAACCGTGTACATGCGTCACTGTAGGTTCCTTCGGAGGGCTCACCCATACCGCAGGATGAAAAAACAATTCGACGGAGAGAAGAAAGACATGTCAGCTCCAAGGCATCTATGCGGAAAAGAGGTCTATGATATGGTTAAAGATTTAGATGTTGTGCTCGAAAAGGGACGTAAATCAAGGACCCGTGAGAAGAACATCTGGAAGAAGAGGATAATATTTTGAGACTTACCTTATTGGGAGCACCTAGAAGTTCGCCACTGCATCGATGTCATGCACGTAGAGAAGAATGTATGTGACAGCTTGATTGGTCTCTTACTGAACATTCATGATAAAACAAAGGATGGTGTCAACGCACGGCTTGACTTGGTTGATATGAACATCAGACCTGAGTTAGCACCAACAAAGACTGATAAAGGACGAACGCACCTTCCTCCTGCTTGTTACATTCTGTCCAAGGCTGAGAGAACTGAACTATGTCAGTGCTTACATGGTGTGAAAGTTTCGTCTGGTTACTCTGCTAACATGAAGAAACTTGTTTTGATGGAAGATTTAAAGTTAATTGGCATGAAGTCTCATGATTGTCATGTGCTGATGACACAGATGCTCCCTGTTGTAATTAGAAGTATTTTACCAATCAAGGTCCGAGAGACAATCATGAGGCTGTGTTATTTCTTTAACACAATTTCTCAGAAGGTCATCGATCCCGAAGGACTAGATGCTCTACAGGACGAGGTGGTGACGACTCTATGTTATCTTGAGATGTATTTTCCTCCGTCGTTTTTCGATATCATGGTCCATCTCATTGTTCACATTGTGAGGGAGATAAAGATGTGCGGGCTCATGTTCCTACGTAGCATGTACCCGTTCGAGAAGTTCATGGGAATTCTCAAGTTCTATGTACAGAATCGATCTCAGTCGGAGGGCAGCATCGTCGAAGGTTATGCAACCGAAGAGGTCATCGAGTTCAGCGTCGATTACATGGCTCAGGTCGAACCGATAGGTGTGTCTCGATCTCGCCATGAGGGGAGGCTCGAGGGTATCGGGACCATCGGAAGGAAAGCAATCACTCCAGATATGGATGTATATGCTCAAGCCCATTTCACGGTCTTGCAACACATGACTGAAGTGTCCCCGTATATCAACCAGCACAAGGACGTGCTTCGGCAATAGAATCCAGAGCGGCCAGATGTTTGGATCACGAGACAGCACAACAGTTGGTTCAACCAATGGTTGAAGGAGCGACTCGCTAGGAGCTCATCAAGTGATATGTTAACATGGTTAGCAAAAAGGCCAATATTTACAGTTGTGACATGGCAAGGATACAACATAAATTGGTACACATTCTATACGCAGGCTCAGGATATAAAGAGCACTAACCAGAACAGCGGTGTCTGCATAGATGCATTCAGTACCAATGGGTTAAGGAGCTCCTACTATGGGCTCATAGAGGAGATATGGGAGCTCGACTACGTGCTTTTCAAGATGCCCTTGTTTCGGTGCCATTGGGTCCATCTCCCACAGGTGAAGGTCGACAAGTACGGCGTCACTACCGTGGACCTCGAACGTGTCGGATACAAAGACGAACCATTCGTATTCGCTAACCAAGTTGTTCAAGTCTTATATGTAACCGACCAGGAAAATAAGAAGCGCTACATAGTTCTTCATGGAAAAAGGAGGATTGTCGAAGTTGAGAATGTAGTGAACGAGGAAGAATACAATCAATTTGACGACTTGCCTCCTTTCGGAAACGGCATAAGGGTCGAGGAAGAACAACGTGACGAAACTAACTACATACACGTCGATCATCATGAAGGGCTAATTTGTAAAGATTGAACAATATGTGTATATGTGTTCTGAATGGTTAATTTTAGTTCATCTGAGTTAATTGATTTGTACAGTGAAATGGATATGCTTGTTTCTGAAATGAATGTGAATCGGATATATACATGTACTTATTATGTTTCTGCTTGTTTCAGAGGGCATGGCTAGCATTTCCTAAGGCTAGCCAATAAATAGAACTAGATTTATCAATACAAAAGAATATCACAGCCGGTTTCATCTACAAACCGTTTGTGATAATATATTACAGACGGTTATTTATTTGACCTGTCTGTGATACACAATCTATCACAGACGGTTATTTATTTGACCCGTCTGTGATACACAATATATCACAGACGGTTATTTATTGGAACCGTCTGTGATATACAATCCATCACTGATGGCTATTTATTTGAACCGTCTATGAGGTTCAGCCCTATTTATATTTGGATTCTAGGGTTTTCCCGCTTCCCCTACTCAAAGTATTAAGTTTCTCAACTCTCCCTCCTCCCCTGAGCTTGTCGCCGCCGTCCTCGATGCCGCCTCCTCCTCGAGCCCGGCATGACTCCTCCGAGCCCATCGCTGCCATCCTCGACGTCGCCTCCTCCTCGAGCCCAACGCGACTCCTTCCCCGAGCCTGCCGCCTCCTCTCCAAGCATGAGCACACGTCGCCTCCTCCTCCCCCGAGCCCAGCGCACCTCCCCTTCGACGCCACCCTGCTGCTTTGGTGCTCCCTGCTCGTCCTTCTCCTTGACACCCAAAGGTAACTGATGCAATGTGGTGGGCTTGATACTGCTAATGGAATATATTACAATGTGGGGTGTGGTAGACTTGAGATGAATGCTCTGTGATGATAATAGTCTTGTGCTGAAATTATTTTGATAATCGGGTTTGAACTTGAGCTCTAATTGGAATGCTTACTACTGCTGATTGATCTTTGGCATTTAGTTTGTTACATTCGATTGGTTAATTAGTTGAACCTCCAGGCTGAAAGTATAGTTATCTCATATCTTTTGTTTAAAGAACATGTCGGCAGATAAGTAAAGCACTATTTTAGAGCTCAAAGTTTGAATTAATATTGTCAAATTGAATTAATGAAGAGTATAGACAAAGTAGTGAGAAGACCAAGATTAAATCTTGTGCAACTCTACATCTAAGAGCAATATCAAAATGTTAAATCTTAGCTTTGTGCTGATCTCATTTGTTCACATGATGTCAATTATGTCATTATATTAGTCCTAATTTGTTCATGCATGTTAGAACTTCTATTTCTTGTGAAGATGTCTTTCCCTCATTCTTCGCCATGTCGCCTTATGTGTCTGATGCGCCGTCCTCTGCAATATCCAAATGTGATAGAAGAAGAGGAATATAGAAAAGGGCCGTGGGCCAATTTACCATCACGGAGGTGGATGTGTTTGGGACCCCTCTCAATCCTCCCCAAGCAGCGTCCGCATTCTAGAGAACAGTCAGAATAGTTGCACGGGAATAGGTCAAGATCACCTATGATTCGTGGAAGGAGTTGACCAAAGAGCAGAAAGGTGAGCTACTGGATGATATTTTCTGATCGTTCGATATACCGGAACAACACCAGGCCTCCGTGCGACGACACGCATTGCTACAAGCGTGCAAAGCGTGGAAGAACTTCAAGAAAATGCTTATCAAGAAATACGTGGAGAAGAATCTGACGCCCTTCCAGAAGTATCCGTTCGTGACAGAGTACTCGGAAGAATTTGTGGTGAAGAAGACGACAGATGATTTTAGGAGTAAAAGTGTGTCGCACAGAGCCCTCCAGGCAAAAAACATGCACCCCCACAGACTTGGCACCACTGGGTTTGCAGGTAAACTCCAACAATGGAGGGATCAGGACGAGCATGCAAATCGTTGGGACGTCTCCCCACCATTTGCCACGATCCCTGATGAGCGCGCCCGAAACTAGCTAAAAGCGAGGTTAGCTGCCGTGTCTTCAGGGGCCATCTCTTTTCCAAACCCCGCAGACCAGGAAGTGTCCCAGCGCTTGGTAAGATATCGAACTACCTAGTTTGTAATTACTCGATAACTTCGTAGGAAGTGAAATAACATGTCAGGCTCTTGTAGGAAGCGCTGAGTACTGCACAATCTTCTGAAGGCTCATTCCAGGCAGATAGGGAGAGAGATATGCTCTCCGAAGCCCTGGGAAACAAGGAGTATCTAGGTCGCACGAGAAGCCTTGGTCTTTATGTTCCATGAAAAGATGGATTTCCAAAGGACTTCGGGGCATACCGGAGTAGGAAAAGAGCCAAAGCCGAGCATGAAGCACTGCTATGAGAGGAGATTCGTGCATCCCTCGCAGAGGAAAATCTTAGGAAAAATCAGTTGGAAGCCCCTGCTGCTACTATGCTAGCCAGCCCCCTAAACATCCGAGTAGTTGCGCATCCAACCATAACTTAGAAAGCAATGAGAGATTTCCTGTTGATGACATCCTGGTAATGATTATTAACTCTGCAATGCTCGACCCGTTGATAGGCCTGTTGGAGTAGCTAATTTTGTATCGTTATGTAGGTAGCTATGAAGTGCAAGCTCCAAGTGAGATGTGCCTCCGTTGCCTTGGATGCTGCTTGAGGCTAGACGTATCCATCCGGTGTTGGGGCCTTGCTGCACGGTGTAAATCTAGAGCCGGGTTTCGCAAAAGTGAATGTGGACGGTGTTTATGCCAATTTCGAGGTTGTCCAGTTGGAGATGCCCCCAAAACGACGAGGTCGTGACTTTAGAGCAATCCATTGGATCATTCATCCAGTGGCCCAAGAGCAACATCTGCCTGGAGCTACATGCACCGGTGTCAATTACTTCACAGGAAGTATCTGCACCGGAGTTACCTGCACTGGTGTCAACTTCACAGGATGTACCTGCACTAATGTGGAAAGGACCTGGTGCATCGGATACATCTACACCTCGTGCCCGGTCAACCGCTAAAAAGCGAGGCGGCAAGGACAAATCTAAGAAGCCCGATGATATCCCCTTCTTGCCCGATAATATTCCCTTCTTGTTGTTGGCCCAGAAATTCGTGCTAGCCGAGCCGTTGGTCGAGATGGTAGAGCGCCACGCTACCCTAGGAATGGCTTGCACGAGATTGCATCTATGGTACATGGAACAGGCTAACAAGACGGATGAACAACAGCGCTCGGGTGTCAACATCAAGTTCAAGAAGGATCATTGTAACCACGACCATTAAGACTGTGTCTTCACAGTGACCTTCGAGGACTTGTTCTTCCTCTTCAACCTCGATTCCCTCGACGTCTCACTCATGCGATGCTGGACACTATAAGTATTTACAATCACGGTCAACGTTCGTATAATACTGATAAATGTTATATATAACTCCTTACTTTTGTGTGTGTGTGTGTGTGTCTATATATATATATACACACACACATGATCCCTGGCCAAATTAAGGAAATCACTGGTAGGTTTCCTCGACCCACACTTGGTCTCCTTGCAAGGCATTAGGGAGAATGCAAAATTCGTCGAGGATTACATGACGAACACATTGCTGGCTCACTGCGACAAGGAATTCATACTTTTTCCCTACAACCAGGAGTAAGTGCTGCACTAGTGGCTATACTTGTTGATTTGTACTTTATAAGCAACACGAACTTAGGTTTAATGACCATAGTGACATACATGTGTAGCTTCCAGTGGATTCTAATTGTAATTGTACCAAAACGGAACAAGGTAATATACCTTGATTCCCTACAGCATTCCAAATATGACTTCACAATTATCCGACAATTAATTGACAGGTAAATACATTTCCTCCTTAGATAACTCTATTGTAGTCTTTCCTTCCTTTGCAATGGCTAAGGCTAACTTTTTGGAATTACGTAGTTTGTTCATCGTGTACCATGCTTCTGGAGGGAAATGCAAGGGAGGGACCTTGCGACATGATCTAAAATTCCCGATATTCGCTAGTACACATTAATCCTGCATAACACTTCGTAGTAATGCCTCTCGAACTAACCAATTCTATTTTTGCAGTGCCACCAACAGCCGTCGGCCTACAACCTCTGTGGATACTATGTTTGCCACAACATAGAACTATTCATCGATTCTGCGATGACCAATGGTCCTCAGGTTTATCAATCTTGCAATAATTATTTCATACTTATCAATTTATACGCACGAATTTAATCTTCCTAGCGACAGGTTACTAGCATCGATACAACTGCGTTGGAACAGGGTCAACTCATAAATATTTGAGGACAGTTTGCATCATTCTTGAACTATGTGGTTATAAATCTATATAGGATGTTCCACAATGTAGATTGAACTTGATTGGGATACGATTTAACTTAATGCTACATGTGTGTAAATATGCATGAATGGTTAATTTGAGTTAATTGATTTGTGAAATGGATGTGCTTGTTTCTGAAATAAATGTGAATTAGATGTATACATGTACTTGTTGTGTTTCAGCTTGTTTCAGAGGGCATGGCTAGCATTCCAAAGTATTGCAATAGCTCTTACGGCTTAAAGCATCTACAACGACATTGGACTTACCAGGATGATAGTGGATTCTAATATTATAATCTTTTATTAACTCCAACCATCTTCTTTGTCTCATGTTCAGATCAGACTGAGTGAAAATATACTTCAGGCTCTTATGATCTGTGTATACTTCACAGTGATTGCCGATGAGATAATGACGCTAAATCTTTAAAGCATGCACTACGACAGCTAATTCCAGATCATGGGTAGGATAATTTTCCTCATGAGGTCTCAATTGCCTAGACGCATAAGCGAGAACTCTTTCTTCTTGCATCAGGACACATCCTAATCCTTGACGCGAAGCATCATAATAGATATCAAAATCCTTGCGAACATCTGGTGGAATTAGCACTGGTGCTAAAGTCAAACGTTTCTTCAATTCTTGAAAACTTTCTTCACAAGCTGGGGTCCGAGTGAACTTTTTCTCCTTTTTCAACAACTGCGTAAGAGGCTTAGCAATCATTGAGAATCCTTCGATGAAACAGTGATAATAACCTATCATTCCCAAGAAACTGTGAATCTGAGTAACGGTTTTGGGTTGTTCCCAACGTAATACTGCTTTAACTTTACCAGGGTCAACTGCTACTCCCTCGGCTGTCATCATGTGACCAAGGAAATCAATTTCCTTTTTCCAGAAATCATACTTACTGAACTTTACATATAACTAATGTTCTCTAAGTTTCTTTAGGATTAACCTCAGGTGTTCAACATGTTCTTCTTCTGTCTTGGAATAAACCAAAATATCATCAATGAACATAACTACAAACTTGTCCAAATATTCCATGAATACTTTATTCATTATGTTCATGAAATAGGCAGGAGCATTAGTCAAACCAAAGGACATGACTAAGAACTCATAATGTTCGTACCGCGTTGAGAAAACAGTCTTTGGTATATCCTTCGGGCAAATCTTCAACTGATGGTAACCTGATCGCAGATCGATCCTTGAGAACACTCTAGCTCCTTTCATTTGATCAAACAAATCATCAATTCGGGGCAAAGGATACATGTTCTTGATGGTGACTTCATTGAGAGATCGATAAACAATGCACATTCTCATGCTTCCATCCTTCTTTCTGATGAACAAAACTGGTGCTCCCCATGGCAACGAACTAGGTCTCACAAAACCCTTCTTAAGAAGTTCTTCAATCTGTTTCTTCATTTCTACTAGCTCATCGGCTGGCATCCGATAGGGCCTCTTCGAGATCGATGCTGTTCCTGGCACTAGATCAATGACAAACTCAATGTCACGGTCTGGTGGTATTCCTGATAATTTCTCTGGAAATATATCTGGATAATCTATGACAATAGGCACATATTCTAAAGCAACAGTCTTCAGGCTATTGATTAGTAGATGTCCATCATGCACTGAGGTGGCTAGAAACTCTACTTGTTTCCCTTGGCATCCTTGATTGTTACGACTCTTCGGCCACAACCTAGCACAACTTTGTGCTTTGTTAACCAATCCATGCCAAGAATGACATCTAGGGTTTGGGTGTCTAGAACAATAAGGTTGGCTAGAAACTCAACTCTAGCTATGAGTAACTTAGCTCCTAAACATCCCACTTTAGAGCTTAGCTCTACTCCAGGCAACTGGACTAACAGAGTATGTTTAAGACGCATAACTTTCAAGTTATTCTTAGTTGCAAAAACTCCAGAAACAAACGAATGCGAAGCTCCAGAATCAAACAAAACTGATGTTGGTACTGAGTTTACCATAAACCTACCCAGTACGACGTCTGGTGCTTCCTAAGCTCCTTCCAGAATGACGTGGTTGACACGACCTCTGACCACTAACTGCAGTGCTCCTCCGGGTTGACCGGTAGCTTGAGAAACTCCTTGGTTGCTGTTTGTTGCTAGCGTCTTGGCCAGGGTAGCTCCCAGGTTGAAGTGTACTGGACTGATTGTTCCCTTCTAAGGACATTGGTTGGCAAAGTGCCCTGGCTGACAGTAGGAATAACAAACTCTTGGTTCATTTTATCGGTTGTTCCCTGGATTGGGGTTGGCTGGTGTAGGGTTGCGAAAGTTTTGAGCAACTAGACGAGGTGCTGAAGTTGGTTCAGGTGTCATGAAAGAGTTCTGCAGTGAAAAACGATTAAATTGCTGCAGAACTATTCTTGCCTTCTACTGTGATTGGTCACTCCCTTGCTGAGCCATCCTGTGTTTACGGTTGTCTTCCAGTTCTTTGCGTTTATCTTCAAGAATTAACACCTTGTTGACTAACTCTCGGAAATCTAGAAAGGTATGAGCGATTGAACTGACTTACAATCCAGTATTCAATCCTTTCAGGAAGCGACTCTAGCGAGCCTTATTGGTGGCGACATCCTCCGCAGCATAGCGGGCTAGCTGAGAAAATTTATTGAGGTAGTCAGTCACTGACATGCCTCCTTGCTTGAAAGCGCGAAACTCATCCTTCTTTAGGTCAATTATCCCTTCCGGCACATGGTACTGATGGAAGGCTGTGGAAAACTCTTCCCAAGTAATATTTTACGGCGTCTCATGCATTGCACGGAAGTTCTCTCACCATTCGGTAGCTATGCCTTCCATCTGGTGAGTGGCGTACAGAACCTTCTCATGGTCACTGCATTAAGTGATCAGCAATTTTCTTTCTATGACACGAAGCCAATCATCGGCTTCAACTGGTGAGACGTGTCTGGCAAAGGTTGGTGGACAAGTCCTCATGAATTCCGCAAGCTTGGATGGTCCATGGTGACCATGAGCGACTGGTGCTCCGTTGTGATGATTGTTGTTGCTGTTCTGATTGTTCATATTCTGAATTTGGTTCATCATTGTAAACATCATTTGGGTCTGAGCTGCCATGAAAGCTCCAAAATTCTGCAAGTCGATTGGGGGTGCTTGCGGTGGAATTGCTCCTGGGGGGGGGGTCTGTTCATTGCCTTCTGACATAGGGGTGCTGAAACCACTTGCAGCAGCATGACGAGTCTGAATCATCTAGCGAATGCTCCATGAGTTAGATAAGGTAGCAAGCACAAGATGAGTTACGAACTAGGTAGGGGGTAGGTTAAACTCATCAGACACAACTTCAAGAAACCAACTGAAATATTTTTATTAATAGGGTCTTAGCATGGCTGCAACAAATGCCTAAGGACCTTTGCAGCTCATACTCACACATAAGAAATAAGAACGAACATAAACACACAATCTACCGCCTAAAGGGCGACTCTCCTAACCTTAAGCTAGCAAAGTTGTAACATCCCAATTTTCTGGAGTTCTTTAAAGTGTTCATTTAAAAACAACCATTCGGTTTCGTTGCTTTGCCCAAGCTTAACTTGAAGATTTTGGAAATTAGGAGTTTTAACCTGACTTAATCGAAATACAACTTATGCGAAAGTTTGGTTTATTTGGAATTATTCGAGTTCTGGCCTTGTTTTCCTCTCTCTCTCAGTTCGATCAGATCTCTCTAGACACCCCCCCTTGACATCTTCCCCGCCTGGACCTCCCTTAACCTCCTTCCCTGTTTAGACCTCCTCTTGGTCTAGACCTCTCCAGTTTTCCCTTGACCTCATGGCTTAGACCCCCTTGTGGTTTAGACCTCATTTTCTATTTGAATTTTGACCTTCCTTCGGGTCACGACCACCCCCGAGGTGCTCCAAGCTTGGGTTTATGTTTCAAATGTCCTTGATTTCCGAAATTCAAGTTCAGGTGGTTTTTCTCCTTTCAGGATCTCCTTTGGTTTCATCTTGATCGTCGAGACCTCCCTTTCGTTCGTCTTGACTGTCGAGATCTCCTTTGGTGTCATCTTGACCATCAAGACCTTCCTTGCGTTCGTCTTGACCGTCGAGATCTCTTTTGTGTTCCATCTTGACTGTCGAGACCTCCCTTGCGTTCGTCTTGACCGTCGAGATCTCTTTTGTGTTCCATCTTGGCCGCTAGGACCTCCCCTTGTTTGGATCTGAGGGTCCAGACCTCCCTAGTCTAGACCTCCCCGCCGTCAATCCCTTTCTCTCTCTCTTCGCGCGGGAACTCTCAGTCCGAGCCGTCCGATCGTGCTTAGACGGCCTGATGAATTGTACTGTTCAAGCAGTCCGAACTTCACCTTCGGTTTGGGCCGCCCGATTAGGGTCAGACGGTCCGATCAAGTTCAGTTCGGGCACGCGTTTCGGACTATCTTGGACCTCCCCGTCCTTCTGGTCTTTTTGCAAAGACCACCCTCTTGAGGTCAGGACCTCCCTTTGAGGCCGCGACCTCCTCTTTTTGTCGTTTTGCCATGACCTTCCTCTAAGGCCGCGACCTCCCATTTTTTGTCATTTTGCCGTGACCTCCCCTTTTTGTCGTTTTGCCGTGACCTCCCTCTGAGGCCGCGACCTCCCCTTTTCGTCGTTTTGCCAGGACCTCCCTCTTAGGCCGTGACCTCCTCTTTTTGTTGTTTTGCCACGATCTCTCTCTGAGGCCACGACCTCCTCTTTTTGTCGTTTTGCCGCGACCTTCCTCTGAGGCCGCGACCTCCTCTTTTTGTCGTTTTGCTGCGACCTCCCTCTAAGGCTGCGACCTCCACTTTTTGTCGTTTTGCCACGACCTCCTTTGGTCGGGACCTCCTTGTGGTCTCTTTGCAGAGACCACCCTTACGGTCACGACCTCCCCTCGTGGTAGCGACCTCCTCCTTGGTCTTTTTGCAGAGACCACTCTTGCAGTCACGACCTCCCCTGGTCACGACCACCTCTCCAGTGGGACCGCCCTCTCAGGTCCTCTGCTCACCTTCTTCCTCCTCTCGTCGTGTCTCAGTACCACAGGAGTCTTCATGCATTTAATGCTGTTGTATCACACTAAATGCTATCATTTCCACCATACCTTGTCGTTTCCTCTTTGGTCACTCCTCTCCGGACCTCCCCGTGCCTGTATAATGCACCAGAGAGGCCTCTTGCCTCCCTTTTGATTTTCCAGTGCTTTGGACCTCCTTCCTAGCTCGGACCTCCTCCTGAAGAGCTCTTTTTCCCTCTTTAGGAGCTCCGATTCAGTGATTCAAGTTTCTACCTTCGCCCTGATTCTGTGTTTTTCTTTTTAGCTCTAGTTTGGTTCTTTCGTTGGAGTTTTTGTGGATTCGTTTTATTTACCTCGTTCCCTTTTCGTGCGTGTAGGATCCGGTTGTTCTGAAGATCTCCTGGACCCAGCATTCTCAATAGAAGACCCCCAGTTCTTTAGTGAAGGCAAGTCATAGACGTTTGATCATATTGAATCCATTTTACAAAAAGTATATTGTTTTGATATAAACATGCATGGCTAGTTTTATAGAAAAATAGTTTTGGGAGTAGTTAATCACCACTTGTCAAAATGACTCCTTAGTTGGATGTCTTTGAATACCAACATGGGTGCGCTTTATTGCTTAGCCATGCTCTAGTAGACATTAGTCTCTCGGTCTCATGAATCATTAATGATTAAACTTGGCTAATGAACTATGAAACTATGGCAATGCCACTAATGTTAAAATTTGTGTGCCAGGACCAGGTTGGTCATTTGGCTGGGTAGAACCAAAAATGTTTTATGCTCGGGCGAGTGGGTGGTGGTGAGAAGTGGGTGCTGTGCACACTGGGTTGTGGATAGTCTCGCCTGAGCAGCCAACTAAGGACTTAACCTTGTACGCCATCGATCTGGGTCATTTCCGTGCAACCACAAGTCCATTATGGGGTGGTCCTGGCCAACTAATTAGCGAGGTCTTGATGCGGTTCTGTCATGGTGGTTGAATGGCGCAAGAGGGGGCCTAGCAAGGCGAATCCTTAGCGTGGCAGAACCAAGTCTGGATTGATCTTTGTAAAGGCCTTGTCACGAGCTCTAGACTGCTTACCAAAGGAAGTGAGCAGGGGCATCGACGGGTGCCCAACCAACTAGAGGACTTCGTGTCTTGTGGGTAAAGTGCACAACCTCTGCAGAGTGTAAAATCTATTCGAATAGCCGCGTCCTCGGCTATGGATACGCCCAGTTCTTTCACGCAAGGGGTAGATCTTTCAAAAAGGTTGTGGTTGGATCCGAGTAGTTTGGCTTATGACCAGGATGGTCGTGGGTTGTTTTCAAAGAACTTGCTTACTTATGTATTATCTTTTCAACTTATGCTTTGCAATCTACTTGTTGTATTTCCAGTAAATGTTGCTTTCTGCAAACTAACCATACAGCTGTTCCTTGTCAAGCTTTGCGTAAATATTAATTGCATTCTTTTCCCTATGACTTGTTGAGTACATTTAAAGTACTCATGGCTTTGCGCCCTTTGGTTAATCAGCAGCCGAAGACCTCCCAGGGTGCTCCGAGCACTATGAGGAGGAGTTCGTTGAAGACTTCGTAGACTAGGGGGCATCCTCCACTCGATAGCCTGTGGCTCGCCGAGTGGCTCCGCGCTGTATTTTGTTTCCGCTGCTAGTGTTCATTTCGTTGTTTGCCCTGCGTGGCACTCCTGTAAACAAGCTTGACCATAAGGTCTTTTGTCTATATATATTAATTTGTCTGCTTCATCTTTTGTTTATTGTATGGATGTGATAACACCGATGTTGAGTCTGTGCGAGCTAGCGATCTGATCTTGGGACTAGCTCTTTGTGTACATAGACTGGGATCTCTGGGTGGTCTTGGTGGACCTCCGGGTGGACTTTCGAATCCTCCTGGGTGATCCTGGAGGCCCTCCGGGAGGTCCTGGGGGACCTCTTAGGAGGTCTTGGAGGACCTTCCCAGACCTCTGGGTGGTTCAGTTGGACCTCCTGGGTGGTCCTGAGAGACCCCTCCGGGTCCTCTCGGGTCAGGTCCCGACATAAGCCTGACTAAACTTAAACCTTATCGAACTCAGTCGCTAAGGTAGTCTCCTCAACCACGGCGGTGCTCCCTTCTTGTAGACTGAAAGTGAGTGGCATCCAAGAACCGGTCTCGTGCCTGGGGGCTGGTGCAAAGCAGAACAAGCGTCCTTGGTGCATAATACCGTGGCTCCTCTAGCTCTGCGGCGTCTACTAGCTCCTCAACTTCTTCTGGATCTTCCTATGGTTCTTCTTCTTCAGGGTCTTCCTCTTCTTGATCCTCCTCATGCTTGTGCTGACCGTAGAGGGCTTCTTCTAGCACAGTGATCCTTTCTCCTGTCATCTACAAGGTCTCGTGGACGCACTCCAGCTCTGTGGCGGCCAACTCCAGTGACTCCTCCTGAGCAGTAGCGAACTGGGCAAGGTGCACCACAGTGGCATTGCTCTCTCCATCTGTGGGTGGGTAACGTGCAGGAAGGTCCACTGCAGATGCACAAGGGTGGTAGCGAAAGACGGTGTCTTGCAGCTC
This sequence comes from Phyllostachys edulis, assembly GCA_036346405.1. Lineage (NCBI taxonomy): Eukaryota > Viridiplantae > Streptophyta > Magnoliopsida > Poales > Poaceae > Phyllostachys > Phyllostachys edulis. The sequence continues at coordinate 63,774,137 of CM070546.1, read as the reverse complement.
GCAAGCGTAAATGTTGCGGATCCTTAAGATGGCGCGGCACGAAGCTTCTTGAATTGCTTTGGTCCAGACAATCCTCCGAACTGAGATGTTCAAGGGTTGGCTTGCTTTGGTGTCCCTCTTGGCATAGATAGTCAAATGGTAGATCACTCCATGGTCTCGCCCGTTCACTACCCAGTTACTGCCATGGTACATCGGACGATTGAAGCCTCCAAGCACTTGCAACTGCTTCTAAAGCTCAGCGGCAAGTCCTCCCTTACACTCACCATAGTTCTGAAGATGAGGCATCTGTCAAGACAGACAAGAGGGTAAGAACAACTTAAAACAATGGGGAGAGAAAAAATTCTAGCAATAGTTGAGTCAAGAAAGACATGAGAGGAGTTAAGCAGTTCAATTAATCTTGCAAGTTAATTTTACTTTAGAAAATAATTTGGACACTCTAAGACGGCCGATCTAACTAAGGTCAAGACCTGCAGCCAGTATGGCTTTGATACCACCTCTGTCGGGACCCAAAAATGCAATTCTGGACCTTCTATGTATAATGCACTAGTCTAGGATCACGCTAGTGCACACGGTGTCAACATAGATGAATATTGATCCACACAAGACGATTAATAGCATAAATGACTAATTTAGATAACAAATAATCATTTTGACCTTATGATCGAGTTTACATTTATTAAGCCACGCAGAGTTGACAAAAAATAAATAGCAGTGGAACAAAACTAAACTCCAGTGGAATCCCATCAATTCGCCACAAGCAACCGACTGGGAACAAGACCCTAACGATCAGCACCTTCGTAGAACTCATCCTCAAAAGCAGGCGAAGACTCCTCCACTTCTGTTGATTGATTATAGCAAGCATGAGTACACAACTGTACTCGCAAGTCATACCATAGAATGCAATTTATACATGATGGCTTATTCCAAAGAAATGGCTTATGTGGTTGTTTTGCAGAAATACAATATTTGCAACTTGAATATAAATAATATATTTAAACACAATGTAAAACAAATAAACAATATTAATTTTAACAGTTTAGTTTCACAAAGAACACAAAGCCTAAACAAGTTATTCACACAGCCATATAACTTAGATCACACAGCTCCCTTCCCAAATATTTTATGAAAGCTACCCCTCGTGTGAAATCCCCCAGCATGTCCATGACCGCGGACACGGCTATTCGAATAGATTAATTTAACATTCTGCAGAGTTTGTACACTTTACCCACACGATATAACTAGTATAGCTAGCACTAATCATAACAAAACGTTTCAGAAACTTCATCTCAAACATTGATACCCCCGATGTGCTTTACCGCCAGACTAACCCACATAGAAAGTCAGTCTGACACACATCGTTGGATCTGAAGACGGTGAACCGCTCATAAATGTGTACTACCTAGTAGTCCACACCTCCACCCATTCACACAGCCTAACCTACTACCTGAGTAATCAATATCAAGAATCCATGACTTACTAAGTTAGGCTCGTCCTATCAGGCATGTGGTCGTACAATAAGGCTCAGTTCAATGGTGCACAAAGTTAAGTCCTTAATTGACCAAGGCAAGACTTCCAATTTCTAACTATGCCACACAAATTATCATTTCCATTCACATAGTATCCACCACGTGCCTCAGTCTAAATCTTTTCCCACCCTATTGATTAAGTGCAACACATGCCACCAATGAGTAATGACACACAGTGTTATCACAAAGTTCCATAATCACTTAGTCAAATTCATATTTGCAATTCATATGGGATGATGACCCGTGGCATGGCTAAGCAATCTACTCGTATCTAACCAACCCAGATTGGTGCTACGATAATACCAACTAAATAATGAACCAATCTAGGGTGACAAAATATTATGACATAACAATAGACAAGGTGGATATAACAAATTGGATTAATAACTAAACCCAAAAGTATTTAAATAAATACTTAAAGTAAATACAATAATTTAAATCAAAGTAACTAAGTCTACCGAACCGATCTAGGTTGTAGATCCGACCACACGTGTCTTGCCGACAAAGGCGGATGACTCAAAGACTACGCGACAACACCTCAAAGAACAAGATGATGCGGCGCTGATCTAGCGATGACATGGACACCACGTGGACTCGACGGCGATGGGCTCGGGTTTGTACAACACCGGCGAACGGAGGCTCGCCGGCGGCAGCGAAGAGGTGCGCTCGACTCAATGCGCTATTGCGCACCTGATGGTAGGCTTTTTGGCACTAGAGGTTGACGGTGATCGCCGGAATTGCAACCGGAGCGGGGAACGAAACACGACTATTGTCGGGATTGACTTCCAGAGACGCCCCGGAGCAAAGGAGGGGCGCGCGAGGTAGCTTCGGTGATGAGGAAGACGACGACGTAGTCCATCAAGGCGAAGCACGGCCGGCGACGGCGGAATTCGAGTTTTTGGCTTGCGTACAAAAACCCTAATTTCTTTGAATGCACCGGCTCTAGGGCTCGAGAGGGGGAGAGAGTTGGGGCTTTGGGTTGCGGAGGACCGGGCAATCCTCGGGGTGGCTTTTATAGGATGTGAGCGAGGTTGAGGTGGCGTAAAGGTGGCGGAGTCCTTTTCGGAGCCGAGAAGAGATACGATGATTCGGCTGAGATTCGGAGAAGATAAGAGTCCAATTCAATTACGGAGAAATCCAGGGTTTAAATGACGAGATCAGCACGGAATTTGCAAGCGTTCGTGCCATTGTCGGATTGAGCTCTGAAAGGAATCCATGGCGGTGTCGGGCAAAGCTCTTGCAAAGGAGACGAAGACGCGGGGCCCACCTGGCAGAGAGAGAAGCGAAGGGCAGGCGGTGAGTCAAGCGTGAAAGCACGCAAATGGGCTGCAAAGCGGGCTACGTGCATGGGAAAGAGGTTTGTGCCAGAAAGATTTGGCCCAAAAGACAATATGAGATTTTTATTAGTTTTTCTTTTTAGAAATTACAGAAAATTCAAATGGCAATTAGAAAATAGCAAATGAATTCGAAAAAATTCTAGAAAAATCTAGAAAATATATCCAAACTCATAGAATCTAAATAAAATAGTTTTGACAATTGTTGGTATTGAATTTAATTATATTAAATTGTTTTGATACTAAAAGTCCAAGTTAAGCTTTTAAATTAAATTCAAATAAAACCAAAGGAACTCAAAAAATTGGAATATTACAGTTGCCAACTACCGCAAGCGGCGTCGGGCAAAATGAGAAACAGAGAAAGGCAAGCGTCAACAACGTCAAATCATCATCCAAGGTATTGTAAGGGAAAATTTGATCGGTACCATCCTAAACATCGAACTTTTGCTAGATAACATCGCGATCGTCTTCGACTAAATTATAATGAAAAATATCAGCCACCCACCTTTCATTGTTTATCATCCTGTTCTTGATTATAACAAGTATCCTCAAGAATTCTATGCTATCATTGTAACTGTATCAATCAAGGCATGGACAGTTCGCTCAACAGGTAGTGCTTGCACAAAAAAAAAAAAAAAACTTGTGTCATGCCTTGAGTGCTTCAGTGAGTCGTGAAACGAGGATACAGCTGTGCAACAATAGAACGCTGCATAAGAGACGTGTTGAGTATCTTCTAAAAAATTGAGGGGGAAAGTTCAGTGTAGCAGACATTTTCTTTGTAGATGGGATAAACAGCATCCATGCTTTCTACCTCAACCACCATCTTTGGACAGCTGAAATGGGCGTATTGAGGAACGGTGCATAGCGATAAATGTACGGGTTTACAGCCCGGCCAATTCTTGCCCACACGCTCTGGTGATAGCCGGATGTTACAGGAGCATGGTACATCAACTTCAACAGCTGCGCAAAACAAATGTGCACAGAAAGGTTAGCTTGACAATGCATTAGTTGAACACCTAATAGGTTCGGTTAAAAGAAGCAATCAAGTAACTCATTGAACATTAAGTAAAATGCCTAAGCTATCATATATTAACTAATACCCCGTTGCTTATGTAGGTACACTTATGCAAGATATCAACAATTCGAAACTTCAACAGAAATTTAAGCATGAAAAAAAAACCGAAACATATGAAAAACTAGTTTTCAGTGCTTCGAAGAAGACATGAATAACTGGTAATGCAGCCAATGAGATAAAGTAAACCTATAGTGTCCTCATGTTCACCCAAACTACTAAAAGGAGAACAAAACGAAAACAGGAGAAAAAGAAAACCGCTTGGTCAGAGCAGGATAAACTCACATGAAAGTACATGAATGTCTGAATTATGTTGCGCCTCCACCTGCATGAACAAAGGCACATAACATCGGACGTAAGTTCACATAGAAAAACCTTATCTAAATAGTTCATTGAGAAGTGAATACACGTACGAGAAAAGTGATATGATCATAAGAAAGCCCAGGGCAATTTCAGCATTTGAACAAAGGAGGTTGAGTGTAGTGCTGTTTGTCTCTACCCACAGACAAGGATCTTCCAAGTACCTCCTAAACAAGAGATAAGCAAGAAATCAATAACCATGGGAGTGGATGCAAAGGTGGAAATTGGATTGTAGAAATCATGGAAAAGTTAAAGCACCATGCACTTGAGAATGATAAAACATAGAACTGAATTCGAATTTACTCACCTGTACAAAGAGGAGTGTGTAAAATTACGCCTTAGGAATCTAGCAACATGATCAAGTGCCCAGCAAAGCACAGGCAGTAGAGCAACTACAACAAAAGAAAAATAAAACTGCTAAGTCAAGCGGGGGCGGAAGCACAGCTTACTCTTAAAGTGCACGTTAGATGTGAACATCATAAGAGAGAACATCAAATGAACAAAGTCCTTGGCTACAATTATAGATTGCAACCAAGGCTGAATTGCAGGCATGTTCCATGCTCTTGGTTTCTACAGGCAGAAGAAGGGGGGAAATCAGAACTGATAAATAGTGGAACATAAGAACAAGCAAAACTAGAAAAAGAAAAAGGTGTTTTATACATTCATTCAGATAAACAGACACTTACCCCATAAGTGAAGTATAAAGAATACACTTCGGAGCATATTGTTCCTAGGAACGAAAGTCCATACGCTTTGCTTGCGATATGTTTCGGTAGAATTGGAAGTATTCCAAGACTAGCAACAACCAGTACCTGCAGAACCATAGTTCACAAAACCATATTTCACTCCACATGTACCAGCATCAACTAAGAGATAATGATGATGAGAATATGAGGGGCAAAGCAAGATATCCAACAGAAACCACTGATATAATCTTGAGGTAGTGGCCAGGCAATCAGCCAGTACAGCTCAGAAACATAGTTCAGCAAGGAAAAAATTGCCATGGCCGTATATGCTGTCAGAAGTCGAGAAATATGATAAAGAAGAGGCCAGGGCCTAAGAATGAAAATGGTAATTGGCAAAACAAGTGAAATAACCGAAGTAAATGGACCGTTCGAGAATAACAGGATGCAACTTCTGCTCACAGTGACTAGATTATGCGTATGCCTTTCCATATTAAAGGGGGGAAGGTAACTATGCCATACCCAGGCATTGATAGAGAAATGTATAGTCCGGCCATCCAACCGTAAAGAATTTGCAGTCCTTTCTGTTGGTGGTGGCTGGGAGGCAGCAGTTGATCTTACACTAGATCCTACATGAAATCAATTATGAATCTTGAAATGGTGTGGCATGAGAGAAACATAGTGACATGTCTTTTTCCGGTTAGTTCAAATTGTAATTCCAAAAGTAGTCTATTAAGCACTGGAGTCTTTTTAGAAAAGGGGGCAATTTTTATTGAACCCCGGCTCACTACAAAGCTAACCCTTGAACAACAAAGCCAAAGACAGGAACTCCTGAAAAGAGCTTCAACAGTTAACAACCACACAGCCTTACCAGAACAGGCAAACTACACCACTGAGAACACAGAAAATATAAAACGGTAACAAGTATTTTCCAGAGCGCCTTCTGCCAAGAATCTCGCCCGCTTCCTCCTCCAGACGAAAATTAGAAAGCACCAGAGTTCACCATACCTGAGTCACGAGCTCTGACATTCTCACTGGATGGTGTAGATGAAGACCTCGACGCAGGTCTGGTGGACTGAGTTGAACTTGTGGAAGACATAGGTTCAACCACCAAATCAGGATCCTGACATGTAAAGAAAGGAAACTCAGCAAGTTTACCACTGCCCGACCTTGATTCTTTTACTTGGATATGGCTTTATCAATTTGAGAAGACCAATTGCAAGCAGCAAATATTTTGTAACATCAATATGCGAAACTATCATCAGACTGCTCAGAAGTGACTAGATGCAGTAAAGATGGTATAAATTGAAAGATACTAACAGACCAAATGGAGAAGATCAAGGAAATAATAAGCAAATATTAACTGGATCTTAACCAAAGAGAAGTCACATTTTCACTAATCAACATGAGTAATTCTGGCCTGCTTTAACCAAAACAGTTGGCATCCCTAAATGGCAATGCTGCTAGTATCAAGCAACCAGAAGTTGAAAAGCAATAAGCATTTGTAGAACAAACTATCGGTTCTTCACATCCCTAATTGTGCAAACCCCAGTGGTGGTGCGGCAGCAAGTGAAAGGTTGGAGTGGGTGAGGAAGATAAAGCACCAAGAACTTCAATACAATTCACCACTCACAAGTCACAACTCTTGTGTTTTCAGCTCACATATATATGACATCATAACTCAAACCAAAGGAAACATATGATCAAGCAGCGTGCTCGAGACTATAATCGGCCCATACAGGACGTTTATCCAGTAGATGAAATGTGGCACCGCAAGCATTGCATGTACATTCCAGAAGTCAAAAAGTAATTTAGAATTTTCCTGATGTAGGCAACAACAGCTAGATTTAAGTGAAGACTGTGTGCTACTTGGTTATTGACTGATTTCATTGGAACAAATTTTCTAAATGAAAGGCAACCAAAAAAAAATGCTTTCTTAAATGTTAATAAAGCACGATCGAGAGCTGGTCTTTGGTCTACAAACGAAAGGTAAAGCCCAGAAAACATCAGTGATGGGTTCAGTTGTATAAATCCTCCGCTTTTTTACACATATTGATTTGGCTCAACAACCATTTAGCAAAATATCCAGAAATTCCTTTACAGCACCAAAACGTTAACATGTCCCACTTGGTGTTTGAGCTATCTTAAGCCATAGCACTCAAATTAACCACCTCCAATTCCTCATGAAAACATAGTAATGAGGGTAAATATCCGGTGAAAATGCCCTAAATGTTGCAAATGCGTGAAATCGGGTGGGAAGGTTTAAAAAAATTCTCACAAATTTAATTACCAGAGTAAGGGAAGGTCATACTCTACATCTCTACAAAACTTCAATAGCAAAGTCAATCTCATTTGAGAGATATGAAAAGGACAAATACTTAGTGAATAGTAATTTTGCACTATTCAGTATTCACTAAGTATTTGTTTTTTTATCTTGCAGATGCAATTGAGTTTGATTTTGAAAATTTTCATGGATACAGAACATGCTCTCCCCTCTCTCTCTGGTGTTAGTTTTTTGAGAATTTTTGAAAACTTCTAGACCCATTTTCACGGATTTTGCAACAATTAGGGCATTTTCACCGGATATCCCCCCTAATAATGCCATAAAAGCATAGGCACGCCGGATTTACAACTGTCAAAATAGTAGCTCAACAATTCAACATCTTCGCAACTGCATGAAACCAAAGCCGAAATGTGACATTGAGCACGATGACTACGATATCATGCACCCATAAATCCAATTTGAAATTAGGACACTAGAGGTACAATACTACGATATACGACTATCTAAACAACAACTTGTAGCATGAAATTCAAGCCAACAACCCTTTCGCAACACCTAATTCTCCACCGCACAGCACAGAGCTAACTCAAACAGATCGAACTAGCTACAGCGGAGACGCGTCCACAGTCCGCACGTCAGGAGTAACACGAGACGAATCCAATCCAATCAGGCCAGGTAATCCAAGCAGTAGCAGCAGCAACAACGATGTTTGGTGGCTTACGATGTAGCGCTGGTAGAACTTGCGCTTGAAGTGGTCGACGACGTCGGGGCGGGAGGCGAGGTGGGGCGGCACGAGGACGTTGGACCAGTACCCCGCCCACCGCGCGTCGTTCTCGTAGTCGTACGCCGCCGCTGCGATCCGCTTCAGCCTCTGCGGATCTCCCCCGCCGCCGGTGCTCGCGTCCGCCTCGCCCATCGCCGCGCGGGATTCTGCTGTCTGCTCTTCTCTTCTGTCCTCCGGGGTTTCGCTTCGGGCTCGGGAGAACCGACGATCAGAGATGAGATGGGATGGCTGCAGAAGATTTCTGTTGGTGCGACCAAGTGCGAGAAGAGAAGACTTTTCTTTTCTTTTGGTTTTTTTCGGCTTGCACTGTGGGGCCTGGACGTTGTTGGCAGTTGGGAGCTTGGGATCGGGGAATACTCTAATCATAAACTCATGTTTCGGGACAAAGGTAATGCAAAACATGAGGTTTTACATTTTTTTTAAAGAAACTATAGACTTTGGCCCAGAAACCGACCTATGTATGATCTTTTTATCCCAAATTCTAACAGGGTCTCTAGCCTATAACTAGAGGGTGCTATTCACTATAAATGATTGATCGATTGATTAAGGAATAAAAAGAAGCTAAAAGCTCTCTATATCTCTGTGTTCAATCTACTATTTTGTTCTTATGTTCTTGTCTTGTTCTAATGATTCTACGCTTGTTTACGAGATAATCACTCGGACTGGACTCGCCAGCGACGGTTCCTCAATAGAAGTTGATAATAACAACAGAAGTTCATTTCTATATGGCCTACTTTACTCGGATCGAAAAGGTAATTGTCGATGAACGACGCTCGTAGATTGAATCGTTTTCTATATTGCTTTTCAATTCTGTAAATTTGGCTTTCTAAATTGTAACCTACAGTGCAAATCCACTCTAATCCATCGTGAGCTGACTTGAAGTCGTCGACACAATGCCGATCGGTGGATTGCATAAAAGATTGGATGTTGATTGTACCGTAGATTAGAAATTGCAAATTCGTTCTAATTTACCGCGAGACGACTTGGAGTCGTCGGCCAAGCCGATGGTAATTGCACATACGACACTGCATGAACAGTATTACCGGACGAACAACACACATTGTATCGCATAAACAGTAAATATCAAGATATTTTTGCCAACGGCATGAGCCTTCACAGCACGGGCGCACCCTCCTCCGGTCAGCTTGAAGCCGCCGCCGCCTGCGCACGGCACCGCCTCCAGCCACATTCAAGTGCCGCCTTGAAGCGCCGCCTCCCCATCCATGGCCGCCTTTGCACGGCTTCATCGTCCATGGTCGCCTCTCCACCAAGCCGCGTCTTGTAAACGCCACCACCGGTTTTGCATGGCCGCCACCGAGAAAAAGAAAAAAAAGGGGCGGGAGAGATGACTCGCGCCGGACAGCATGGGCGCTGCCGCTGAAGCGCCGCCGCAGATGGTCGCCGAGCCTGTCGCGACGCCACCGGTGCCGTCGCCCATGAAGACTCGGCTCGCCGTCGCGCCGCCGCTCCGTGGTTGCGCCGCCTTGGCCAGCGCCTCCTCGTCGCCGCCTCGCGCCGCCACGCCGAATCGCGCGCCTCAAAACGCGGCCGCCTCGCTCGCCGGCTCACTGCGCACTGGCCTCCTCATCGCGCCACATGCCGCTTGGCGCTTACCCGGCCATCGACGCTGCAGAAGCGGCCGACGACGGCTTCCGCCATGGCAGACTCCACGGCCGCCTCCGCCGCGCCAGTAGCATGGCTCGCTTCGCTCACGCTGGCAAAGACAGACGCCTTCTCCTCGCACCGCCAAGACAGCCATCCCTTGCGCCGCACAAGCCGCTTATGCTACCGCTTGCCCGCCGCTTTGAGCTTGCAGACGTCTGTGTGTCTGAACCACCGCCGCCTCCTTGCAGAACGAGGAAGGGAACCCTACGGGGTCTTTTGCACCGGCGTTATGGGCCAGGAAGGCCGGCCTCATGGGTTGGCCCAATTGTTTTCCATCCGGAAGAAAAAACACACAATTTGCAAAAAAGGCCCTTGCCTTTCAGAAAATTTCGAGAATTTGTTTGCAAATAACGGAATTTGGGGGGACCCCCACCCCCGAAAGTAGGAAAATTACGCGAATTTTTTCTCAAACTGATATTTCGTGTTTTAACCCCTGGAAATTGCAGAATTCGCCAAAAATTCACTTCCAGCGAAAAGGGCATCGGGAATTCAATTTTTGTATTTGAAGTATGTTTAACTTTGTTATTATTTCTATGCAATTTATGTATTGTATTTACTGTTTTGATTATCTGTGATTGTTTATATTGCTTTTAATCACTGAACATAGCAGTAAATCATGAAAAATGCATAGAAAAGTACGGAAACACTAACGGGGAGTTTGAAAAAGCATTATGAGAATTTTGCAACCATTTTATGTAAATTACTAGCAGTAATCTTATGAACTCTTTGCATGAATCTAAAAATGATTGGCATCACGAACTAGGAGTTTGAAGAACTGACCCAGCATGGCCAGAATTTGTACAAGTCTTCAACTCTGTGATAATGTAATCACGGATGAGCAGAAGATTGAGAAGACTCTCTCTACCTTTCACCCAAATGCGGTGCAATCCACACGCAACTATCGTCAAGACGGCTACAAGGAGTATGCCGTATTAATTGACACCATTCAAGTTGTGGAAGCTCACGATGATGTTCTCAGGAAGAACTATATCTCAGAGCCACCTAGTAGCAATGTTGGTCATGAAGCCAATGCTAGCAGCTACAAGATAATGAAGCCTCTCACGAAGAAGAGGAGCAAGAAGGGTAAGGTCGTGGGTCGCACATTATTGATGCTTTCCAGTCTAAGAATAAGGGTATAGGATAGCATGAAGCACACCTCGCTATTACAAGCACGGAGGATCAACACCCATTAGTTGCACTCATGGATGTGGATAGCCTAGTAGAAGCCCCCATTATCCCTCTTTTGGACATCGCAGAATATTGAATTATTGAATAATGGTTGTAAGCTCTAGGAGAGTAAAGCATTAAATTCTTATGATAGGTCCCGCAAGACTTATTTTCCGGTACTTATAATAGCAAGTTATGTTCTGATATCTGAAGTATTGTATTTATGTGTTGCTTGCTTTCTGCTACATATTAATAAAGTACATTATATTAGAACGGTGTGACGCCCTATTGGAGGAAGTGTGCTTAGCCGGTAGCAGCACAACAAATACCATCTTGAGAGAGACGAAAATCTCTCAGTCGATCAGCAAGAATGCTGGTAGTCTTACAACAATCGCAGGCAGCGATATTTGTATAATAGGCTCAGGAAGGGCCTCAATTATACCCCTAATGGGCACAACTTTGGTCATTGATGAAGCCTTGTTGTACCCAAAATCGACTAGAACTCTCAAGGATATTTGCGCAAACGGTTTCCACATAGAGACTGAAGAAGAGTATGGTAAGAAATACCTGCTCATTATAAAACATGAAGAAAGTAGAAAAATAGTATCAGAACGACTTCCTTCATTTGAATCTGGGCTATACTACACTAATATTAAGGCATCTACAGCCTATACTGTCCTGAAAACCATATTTAGAAGCTCTGAACTTTTTCTATCTCTAGCATGATAGATAATGCCACCCAGGTCTTAGAATGATGAGAAATATAATTAACAATTCATATGGACATAATGTCAATGTAAAGAATTTCCCGAATCAGGAAGATTTTGTGTGCCCCGTATGTGCCACTAGGAATTTAATTACTAAACCTTCTGCTCTGAAAGCGAAGGATGAAGTCCCTACATTTCTGGACCGTATCCAGGGAGACTTTTTGCGGTCCTATATGGCCCCTATAAGGGCTATTTTGGTATTTTATGGTGCTCATCTATGCTTCCTCGAAATGGTCGTATGTATGTTTATTGTCTACGAGAAACTACGCTTTTGTAAAGCTAAATCTCGCAGATAATTAAAATTAGAAATAATTTTCCTGATCATTATGTGAAGTCCACCAGAATGGACAACGCTGGAGAATTTACTTCAAAGGCATTTGATGATTATTGTATGGCAGTGGGAATTAAAGTTGAGCATTCCGTACCGCATGTCCACACTCAGAATGGACTAGCAGAGGCATTAATTACAAGGATTAAATTTATTGCCCAACCACCTTTGAAGAATTGTAATTTACCAACTGCATGTTGGGGACACATAGTCCTGCTCGCAGCAACTCTCATCAATTTTAGACCACCAGCATACAACATCCATTCACCTATGCAACTAGCGCAAGGGTCAGCACAGAAAATTTCTCATCTTTGAAGATTTAGCTGCAAGGTTTATGTATCTATACCATCACCACAGTGAACTACAAAGGGCCTTCTCCGAAAGTCTGGGATATACGCTGGTTATGTGACAACATCCATAATCAGGTATTTGGACCCTATGATGAGAGATTTGCATTCTACCCGATTCGCTGATAGTATATTAAATGATGTTAGTTTCCCGTCATTAGGGGGAGGAAATCAACCCCTTAATGAAAATGTCGGGAAATAGAAAAGTCCAGAAGATAATTGAAATCTATGCACATGACCCGCGCACTAGTGAAGCAAATAGAGAAGTCCAGAAGATAATTGAAGTCTAGCAGACAATTAAAATCTAGAAGATAACTGATTTGCAAGCATTAGCGAATCAACTGCCTAACCACTTTAGTGATTTGAAGAGTGTGACCAAGTCGTATATGCCTGTACGCAATGCACTGGAGAGGGTTGCAATATCGATGAAGGTATCCCTAATCCCGTCCCAAGGCCTCTGAAAGGACGAGAACTCCGGCCCCTCGAATCCGAAGTAACCGGGGACACCTGGTGAAAAAGAATAAGAAAGACTTGACATTGTCGATCACCGAAGTTCCCTAGAGCAAGAAAGGGAGCCAGTTAAGACCTGGTACTTGTATGAAACCTTTAGAACAAGGCATACTAGAATTGAACATCCCCATGAAGGGAAACATCAGTATGGATGTGTGTGCACACATCGGAGCTGAAAAACTAAAGGGACTTGCCCCTGTAAATGAAAGTAGTGGTGAGCAAGTAAAAGCACTAGAAGAATCGCCCCTTGAAGAAATAGCTATAAACTTTGTGACCATGGGAGAATCTATGAATAAGACAACAGTCAATGTTGATATTGATTTTGCAAAAAAAATTGTCACAGTCTTCGATCTTGATCCAAAGCATGTATCGCTCACTGAATAAAAGAAAAGATTAGATTAAAAGAAGGCAATAGAAATAGAATTATTATCTTTGAATAAAAGAAAGGCGTTTGGGCCTGTAAGCCGTTCGCCTCCCTATGTGCACCCCGTAGGGCATAAGTGGGTATTTGTTCGAAAGAGAAATGAAAATAATGAAGTAAAGCAAGGCTTGTTGTACAAGGTTTCACTCAACATCCAGGAGTTGTTTATGAAGAAACCTATTCCCCGGTCATGGACGGAACCACCCTTTAGATATTTAATCTCAATGGTAGTAAACTTGAAGTTAAAAGTGAAATTGATGGATGCGGTAACAACATACCTTTATGGAATATTGGATTCGGACATTTATATGAAGATACCTAAATGTATCCCTATCCCGAACCAAGATAGAGCAAACAGAAATCTGTATAGTATGAAACTTAGAAAGTCACTATACAGACTTAAGCAATTAGGGCAAGATGTGGTATAATCGCTTGAAGCGACTTTCTATGCAAAAAAGACTACACGAACAATAAGAATTATCCCTGTATATTTATACGACTATCCCATGATGGATTTTGTATAATCTCAGTGTATGAAGATGGTCTGAATATCATTGGAACCCTGGAAGGGATTAAGAAAGCAAGCTCTTACCTGGAGTCGAAGTTCGAAATGAAAGATTTGGATAGAACCAAATATTGCTTAGGCTTGCAGCTTGAGCATACCCTTGTAGGGATATTAGTACATCAGTCAACCTACACTCAGAAAGTGTTAGAAAGGTTCGAATTTGAAAAGGCATACCCTTCGAAAGTGCCAATGGTCGGGAGATCTTTGCAGCAAGACAAAGACCCGTACCGACCTAGAGAAGAGGGGGAGGAATGTTGGAAATATGCCCTAGAGGCAATCATAGAGATGATTATATTTCATTATGTTCATAATATTTGATAATATGTTATCTTGTTCCTTGAATGAATCATCAGTCATGAAGATTAACGAGTATGTGACTTATTGGTGAAGCTCTTTTAACTTATGATGATGTCGTTCTAAAAGTATCCTCGGTCGAAAGTCATCGGTGAACACTAGTGACTCTACGACCAACACTTATATTGATTGATGACCATGTTTCACGGTCATGGATATAGGGATATCGAATCAATAATGTGGACACGTGTTAGAGAACATAGTGTTGGATAAGACCCACCTTGAGACACTATTGAGATTGTTATGATTATATATGTCGTTAGTTGGTCTCAAGCAATGATGATGTATAATCCTTAGACCCGAGATCGGCATGGTTTCCTACATGTATAATAGCACTCTTAGGGGTTGCCAAACGCTACTCAAATCGGGTGGTTATAAAGGTAGCTTTCGGGTATGCTATGAAACATGCGAGAGGATGTGACTGGTCGGATATGGATTTGCCCTCCTAACATAACATGAGAGATATCTCTCGCCCCTCGAAGTGGTCGGATAAAGAAAGTGCATGGCCATGCCATTTGGTGGTCAAAGAGTTCGACCACATAAGGTTATCCGATACTCGATCGAGAAAGCATTGAACAGTCCATGGATGACACAACATCTCACCCGAGTTCAACCAGATATCGTGAGGCAAAGGGAGAATACATGAGTAGGTCGCTTTGTTCGACCACCACTGGACGGTCGTATGGAGATACAAGTAAGTCGAGATCGGTCGAACGTAATCACAGAGTGGTCGAAACCAAGTCGTAAGGAGTTACGAGTTGGTCGTGATCAAATCTGAATCGTCAGATAGAGATAGGACACAGTCGTAAGTGATGAGGACCTGGTCGTAGATCATATTGCATTAAGGTTCGTCCGATATAATTTGTGTGTATTCGGAATCGTTATGTCTGCTAGGAGCCGCTCGACTGCGTGGCGGAAAGGGTTTTCGAGTCACAACCAACTACACATGAACCTAACGGGTCACACACTTAACGGGTTGAACAAACCAAGACGTAATACGATTCGTAAAGCGTGTTTGGATAGGATCCGGCACGGGCACTATATAAGGAGATGCATGAGGCTGTTGGGGAGAGGAGTTGACGTGAGTTGCCCCACTGAAACCCTAGCCGCCATCTTCTTGAGAGCCTCCCCGTGCGATTTGGTGCTAGCACACCGGCGTACGGTTGTTCCTTCCTTGGACGTGTGGATACCATAGAGGCGCTTCTACGTTGTCGCGCTTAAGGACGATCCGCGATCTTCGCAAGGAACTGCAGAGGTGCTGAAGGAGACGATCAACCCACGAGGACGCTGGACGATCGACTACGACCAGTACATCGACGCACTCTTCGTCAGACCAGGTTGCTCCGACGCTTCTTCCGCTGCTCTGCGCGTCTAGTGGTAACGATCTATGATCATTTACTTGCTTGGCTTCCTGGTTTGCGTGGTAGAAATTATGTTTGTAGCTATCGTAGCCTACCCCGCGACCCAACAAGGAACTCCTGGGACCGGAATTCCCATACTTGAGCGCAATAGGAGCACTCATGTATTTAGCAAACTGTACTAGATTGGGCATTGCATTTGCCGTAAACCTACTAGCAAGGTATAGTGCAGAACCTACCAAAGGCATTGGTAGGAAATGAAGGACATCTTTCGATACCTTTCAGGAAGCAAAGAACTTGGTCTGTTCTACAAAAAGAACTAAGACCTGAATATGAATGGCTATGTAGATGCCGGGTACCTGTAGAACTTGTATACAGCCAAATCGCAAACAGGCTATAAACTCCTATGTGGTGGAACTGCAATTTCATGGAAATCGTATGAGTAGAGTCTTGTATCGACTTCGGTGAACCACTCGAAAATCAGAGCACTGTACGAGGTCTTACGAGAATGTGTTTGGTTTCGGCGGATGATTCACCACATCCAGCAGTCGTACAGATTGAATACCACGCAAACCTCCACTATTATCTATGAAGATAATACAGCTTGTGTTGCACAAGTGCAGATGGGTTATGTGAAGAATCATCTCATAAAGCATATCAACTCTAAGTTCTTCTATGCTCATGAATTTCAAAAGATGGACGAGATTAAAGTATTGCATACTAAGTTAAGTAAAAATCTTGCAGATTTATTCACTAAGTCACTTCCAGCATCTAGCTTTGAAAGATGCATATGTGGAATTGAAATGATGAGACTTAGAGAAGTGCAGAATTCAGGGGAGAATCTTCACGAACTCATTATTGAAACTTGATTACGAAGATTGAGTACTCAAAGAGTAAATCCTGGAGATTAAATGAAATTGGGTGGATTGTACTCTTTTTCCCTTGACGAGTTTTCCTGAAGTTTCTCGGCTAAGGTTTTTAATGAGGCAATTCGTGCAACGCAGTAGAACTTGTATCATGTGCTCTTTCTCTAAATTTTTCCCACTAGATTTTTATGGAGTTTTGACGAGGCATGAATATGTGAGGATGGGTGCCCAAGGGGGAGTGTTAAGAAACTATGGGCTTGGACCAGAAGCCGGCCCATGTATGGGCTCCCCATCCCAAACCCTAGCAGGGTCTCTAGCCTATAAATAGGGGGTGCTATTCACTGTAAACGATTGATCGATTGATGAAAAAATAAAGAGAAGTAAGAAGCCCCATATATCTCTGTGTTCAATCTACTATTCTGTTCTTATGTTCTTGCCTTGTTCTAAGCGATTCTACGCTTGTCTACGAGGTAATCGCTCGGACTGGACTCGCCAACGATGTTTCCTCAACAGAAACCACGTGTTCCTAAGCAAAAGGTTTCAAAAACCCTAGGTTTGCCGTATGTTGTTCCATCCAACAGGACATGACAATTGACAATTGAGTCCCACCATTCAGTCAGAATTACAAGTAGGGCCCCACCTATGAGGCCCACCCTACCCTCCTTTTTGGGGCCTAGCTTCGTCGGTGCCGCTAAGGCACCGATGTAACTTACCATCACCATACGTTGCACCGACCACCGTGGCTGACAAGTGGGCCCAAATTCTATAAATAGGACTGACACGTTGTCCCTAATTGTTATAGGTGGGTCCAAGGTTGTTAAAATCACGATTCTAGTCATAGAATCGTCCAACTATACAAACCCATCAATGCCAAATGATCCAAGTCATATCCAGTGGGATCGAGGTAGAATTGCACTTCAAATTGTATAATCGGGTAGAATCGCGTCTCAAAGCGTGGTATGAATAGAAGTGATATAGGGGAGATGGATGAGAAAGAGAGAGTCTTGAGCTAACCTAACTTTCGTCGTCGTTGTTGTCGCTGCTCGTAGCCACCACCGCTGCTGCTCGTTGTCACCACTCGCCGCTGTCGCCTGGCCGCCGATACCGTTGCTCACTGCTACTAATGTGACTCGCGGCTGCGGTGGGATAAGGAGGGCGCCCGTGGCCATCCGCTAGCGCACGGAAACCAGAGAAGACATTCGGCTTCAGCATATCTCTGCCACCGATGCTAATTCGCTAGATATGTCGCCATAGCGGTCTAGGAGGAGGCATGTGGGAGGGAGTTGTGGCAGTGTGGTCTCAAGATGAGGGAGTTATAGTAGATGAGTTTGGGACTCGTCATGGGCTAGCTGGCCCAACTTCTCACAAACTTTTATTTCTTTGATGTATTAGAGCTGCTAGGATCTTCTATGGTTGTTGATATGTGCATGCAAGACCATGATATTCCTATATTTTGCTTAGTATGTTTAAAAATATACTTTTTTTTTGTAGAATCAGGTAGAATCTTAGATTTTACGATTCGATCCTATAATACGATCCTACGGAAGAGTCTCCAATCCGATTCAGAATCATGATTCTGATAACCTTAGGTGGGTCCCACTTGTCATGTCCCGATGGAACGACATAGGGCAAACCGGTGGGTTTTTTTAACCTTTTGCTCAAAAACATGTGGTTCCTTGAAATTTGTTTTTGTAAAACCCAAGGTTTTGCATTACTTTTGTTCCAAAACATGGTGTTTTGTGAAATTTAGTCAATACTCTAGAGAAACAAATACGCCCACTATTAGGAAATTTTCTTTGGTAGTTTGATAGAGTTTTGTTAGCCTTGGAGATAAATTTGAACTCATCAAATTTCAAATAGAGGAAGGGATGGGCCCAACAGGAGGTAGCTAGAGCAAGAGCATCAGCTATCAACCACTAAACCCTAGGTACATCTAGCACCGACTTTCATCCATAAAAGCAAAATATGATTTGATTAATGTTTATACACTTGTCTCATGTATCTTTGTCCCATAAGCACCCTCTAAATTGTTGTGCTATGTATGCCACTGAATAGAGGAGCTAGAAGGCTATCGTGATCAGAACAAAAAGTGGTAAGAGACTAAGAATTGAGAAGGCTATGTGAAAACTTCATAGACTTAAACGAGAAATTGGATGATGAACAAACGTGGCCAAATGGGTGGCACGGGCACGACCTATTTTAGGCCGTGAAAGAATCGTGTCGTGCCAGGCCGGCCCACGTGCCTGGGTGGTGGCCCAAGCACGGCCTGAAGGCCAGTCGTTTGGCTTGTCGGGCCATTTACGGCCTACTTAGCCTAAAAATTCAAAAAAAATCTGAAAAAAGTGTGGGATTCATAAATACATATGAAAGTTGTAAAAATAAGACAAGCATATTGAAAATGTAATAAATAGCTTTATTAATATTTGTCGGACCCGGGATTAACACCCCAAATCATCTGTGCATTTCTGAACTAGTCCCATGATCAGTAGCTAGTTTACACAGTAAACAGATATAGTAACATCCATAAATCGCACAATATTATTAATAATCAACAGAGTTTATTACAAAAGGGGCTTACAAGCCAATAATAAAGAACACAACGGAAGACGAAGAAGTAGTGGAGTCTAACTGATCTGCTACAGGCAATCGACTGGGGTAGCGGCCTAGTCGTCAAGATCCACACAGGTAGCGAAGTCCTTCTCCTCTGAAATTTGTTTGCATAAAGCAAGTATGAGCACAACTACCGTGCTCGCAAGTTACACCCAAATAACAGAGTTAATGCATGCAAGGATATATCAAAGGAAGGCTTATTGGTTGAGTTTGCATAAAGCAATGTTTTCTTTAAATACTTGTACTAAGCTCCAAAGCGGTTTATTCTATAACTAAAATTTATTTTATAAATTCTCAAGTTTTATAGTCAGATAATATTCACACATGAAAGGTGAAGGATACCCTCCCATCACATGGCTTCCTGCCCAATTCCCATTTGGATAGAAATCCAAAATCATTTGTGTCAAATCATTTTGAAATCAAAACCAAAGTATAACTTTGAGTGGCTTTGCCAAGCATGTCCATGTCTGTAGACACGGCTATTCGAATAGTTCTTAACACTCTGCAGAGGTTGTACAGCTTTACCCATAAGACATGAATTCTCTAGTTTGTTTGGCATCCGTCGATACCACCACTCACTACCTTAGGTAAGCAGTCTAGAGCACGTGTCAAGGCTTTTACAATGCGTCATTCCACCGCAGTCCCCCTCGCTAAGGTTTCGCCCCCTTTGGATTGAAATCCGCAGAGTTCCTAGCCCCCTCTTGCGCCAGGTGGGACTAACGTAGGTCATAACATGACTACCCACCGCATCTGAAGGGAACGACCACGGTGGAACATTGCAAATTAGTTAGCCAGGTCCCGCTCATTCGAGACATGTGGTAGTACGATGTGGCCTAGCAAGATGCGGCTTGAAGACCGGTCCTTAACTGACTTGGGCGACTTTCCATAAAACCCATGGGCCTCGTTCATAGAAATGACTCGATCCTGTGCACCAACATGCACCATCCAAACATCCATTTCGCCCAAATACAAACCAACTTTTCCTTTTTGCTTTTCAAAATCATTTACAAAATCTTCCATGACAAACCAATGCCATAGACTTTTAAACAACATTTGATTTTTGGCTGAAATTCCCAAATCAAATATTTTTGGTCTAAGCATGGCTAAGCATAATTTTTCTCAAAATATTCTAGTTCATACATTGTATAAACTAGATTTTCATCTAAGGTATCAAGGTAGTTTTATTTCAATGTCAAGATTGGTAGTACAAAGAAATTAGGCATAACTATAATTTAAAACAGGAATTTAAATTAACTTGAGTATAAATAAGTATGCAATAATAATTTAAACCAGAATTTAAATAATTTTAAATAATGGGCTCAAATATGATTAAAGGTATAACTTGCCTTGCTTGCTTAATCGTTATTCTCAAACGGTGTTGAAATCCGGTCGTCCGAAGTCGTCGAAATATATATGCAAAAATAAGCCAAATTCAAACAAAATTCAAATAAAGATTCAAATGAACTCCAAATTAAATAATTTTAGTTTAGTTAGCTAGATCTTGAATTTATATGAATTTAGAAATTTGAATCGATGAAATCGAAGTTCGTATGAAGGAGAACGAACCCCGGGAAGTTTTAAAATTCACATGAAATGATGAATAAAGGATTTTCAGAATTTGGAATTATTTTTGAGAAGGAAAATCAGATTAATGTGTCACGCTGACATCATCAATTTGTTTTCCGATCGGTTGACAATGCGGCCACGTTAGCGACACGTGGGCGGTGACTGGGTAGCCACGTATGCAAAAGAGGGGACGTGGCACCTAGGTGGCGATGATGTGGCGAGGCCACATCAGCCTGCGGCCGATGACGCTATGGCGACCACCTCGCCGGCGAACGGCGGCGAGTTAGTCTCCGGTGCGGGTACCAAATGAAAGAGGAGGGTTCACTGAACCGGATGCTCACCTCCTAAGTGCGAGGACACGATGCGCTGGCCGGTGGCGAGGTCAAAGGCGGCGGCGGGATCGGGTCTCCGGTGGCACTCGGATTCGGGAGGCGCTCCGGTGAAGGCGGCATGAGCACCGGGTCGGCGGAGTTGCGGCGAAGCAAATGGGGGCGGACTCGGGGCCAGGGCGTCGTCGACGACGGCGCTAGAGGCAACGGAAGGAACTCGTGGTTGGCAGCGAAGATTTGCGAAATCCGGCCAAAAGAAGAGGGGAGAGGAAGAGTGGTGATGGGGTTGGAATGAGTGAGGAGAGGGCTCCCGGGGCTCCCTTTTATAGGGGCGAAGGGGGCTGGAGAGAGGAGATCAAGGCAGCGAAGGCAGCGGCGGCCGATTCAAAATCCCGGTGATTTTGCGCGTGATGGAGGGTGATGTGGCCGGAATGGGCGCGACGGAATGCGGGGAATTTAATGCGCATGATCGGGTGAGAAAAGGGGCGGAGATCGCTGCATTGATGGAGCTCAACATGTGCAGCCATGGCAGGGCTTGCGGCTACGTGAGGAAGGAGGAGTGTGAGGAGGAAGAAAGGGCGCGGGTGGTTGGATTTTGATCCGACGGCGCGGATGAGATGAAGAGAGAGGGAGGCGTGTGGATCGTTGGATTGAGATCCAACGGCCGAGAGAGGGGGAGGTTTGGCCAGGTGAGGCCAGTGCGGTGCGGGCCGGCTTGGGCCACGTGTGTGTGCACAGGAACGGGCCGAGCCAATGTTTCGGTCCAAGACTGCTTAAAGAATTTCTTCTGATTTTTCTTTTTAATTAATCCGGTTAATTCAAAAAGGGTTTAGAAAATAACAAATAGAGTCCAAAAATTCTAGAAAAATTCACAGAAATTCTTAAAGTTATTTTGGACTTAATAAAATTATTTCCAACTTAAAGTTGGCTTTTTAATTTTGCAAATAAATTAGTTTAGCTTTAAAATATTTAGGAAAAAGCTTTTAAAATTCCAAAAAATTCTAGAAATTAATTTAATTTTTATTTTTCAACTTTAACTCAAATAAAACTTCAAAGACTTCAAATAAATTTTATTTTTGACTTTTTAAAACTTCAGAAATTCAAATAAAGCCATAAAACTCTTTCAAACTTCAGGAAATCCAACAAAATAATAACTTTAATTAATTTTTAAATTGGTAACAGCACTTGGGATGTTACAATATTGAAATGGCTGTCTCGTTAAAACTTTTGCTAAGTAAAAACTCAACATGAGAAAACCTTCGCAAAGGAAAAATAGTACAACCTATAGCTCTACATACATCTTTGTTCTAAGTGTCATTGTTGAGGTAGAGATTTTCGAACATATCCGACAACTCTATATTTTCCACATAGTGTTGTGTTCGCGAATTAGCTTGTTCCTAGTCCTTCATAGTTATAAGTATCTCCACCATCTCACTCATGAGACGTGTTCTTCTCTCCACCAATATTCTTCTAGAAAGACTGAAAGCACACTAGGGGAAAATCGTCGAGACATGAACAATTAATACATCACATGTAAGTATGGATAGCACGGGATATGTTAACTTATGGGCATACCACCATTGCAAAATTTTGAAGTCTTCTAAGTTAAAATCCACCGTATCACTGTCCAGATATGTGGATAGTTCCCCACTCCTTGGAGTTGTTCTTGGTTGAGCAGGCGACGCTGTAGAAGAAGAAGACTTGAACCTGGAGGAAGAACCACCGAAGATCTTGCCCTACATATTTATCTTGCTACTTGAGGTGGGGGCTACTAGAGATCGTTGCAAGCGGACTCCTTGAAGCTTTTTTTTCATACCTTTGGTAAACCTCGTGTAATCGAAAACGAACTTCTGCAAAATAGTTAGAATAGTCTAGCCTTGTAGCATCACAAAGAAGGTCAAGAACATTAGCAAATGCTTCAAGTTTACCTCTAGGATCTAAAATAAATGCAAATGCATATAGGAAACAGATTTCTCTCCAATATTTAAGGTGTTTAATTTTCATAGCAACAATAGCCTCGCATAAAACTGAGTTATTTTCATATATTTTCAATTGAGTAGCAATATGTAAAATACTTTTCACAATAATAGGAGATGTTAGATAGTAGACAGCGGACAAAGTAACAGTGGCTCATAAATTTTTAAAAAAAATTGTAGTATCTTCTCAGCAACGAACCAATGTTGCTCAGTCAATAGTATACTACCGTCAGTGCTCTGATAGTGTGTTTGAATAAAAACAGAAAAAGTGCTCTTATATGGTAAAAAAAACTCTTAAGCATCAGGTAAGTAGAGTTCCATCTTTCCGGCATGTCCAAACCGAACTTTCTTGAACATACACCCATTGCCCTGTAGAAGTTATTATATGTTGTTATTCTTACATTAGAATTATCCAAGAAAGATATCGCATCGCAAAAAGATTTGAGATACACATCCAACCCCTTCAAACCAGATTTGACTATAAGGTTAATAATATGACAAGCGCATCGCTGATGTAGCAAAAAGGAATCGAAGTATGTACTGAAGACTGGAGTAAGAATATCCATGGCCTTAGAGTTCGTAGCGGCATTGTCTAGAATAATTGAGAATATTTTGTTTGTAAGACCAAAGTCTTCTAAGACTTTGATAATACAGTCCGCAATATTTTTAGCCGTGTGTGCTACATCAATTAATTTGAAACATATAATTCTTTTCTCCATTACCCAGTCATCATTAACATAATGAGCAATTACACTAAGATAATCCACCCTAGTGCGGCCACTCCATATGTCCGAGGTCAGGGCCACCGAAAATGTGCACGTAGCAAATTTATCCTTCAATTTATCACGGCGTTCATTGTAGTATTTTTCTAGATCCCTAGTTGTTGTTTGTCTAGAAACAGAAGAGAATCTAGAATTATGTGCAGTTCTAATGTAAGTTTGGAAAGCATTAGACTCCTCAAAGCCTAACGGTAAATCATCAAAAGCAATTAAATGACAAAGAGATTGACGGGCTACCTCAGGATCGTAGTCCTGGCGACGTACTGTACCGTCAGGGTTGTACTGCAGTTGTGTCTACCTCATCAGCGATCCTTGCTTGACCTTACATCTTGTAGCATGTCTTTGCAAGTGCCCTGTCCTTCCTGTAGACTCTGCAGACAATTCTTGACGATAAATTTTGCAAACAACATATGATACCTCATTTTCTTGTGTGTCTGGCTTGGTTGTCCTGTCGAAATGCTCCCAGACTCTGAATGTAGACGGCCTGGACCTCTTTGCTCCGGTGGTCGCCGACAAAGATGCTGCCATAGAGCCTGATAACAGAACTTTGCCTTGCCCTTCCGGTAAAACCTTCGGTTGGTTTGAGGCAGCCGCAACCTCCTCTATGCATGCAACATCCTCCGGTGAAATTCTGTACTTAGTGAAAGCAAAGATATCATAATTTTCCATAACAAAAACTGCAAAATCGAAACTAATGCTATTATTATTTTCATTTTAGCATAACAAATAATAAAAATAAAAAATTTCAAAAACAGTATTGTACATTTTTGTTGACTTGCTAACGGAATTTGAATTTCCCAAAATTTGGCATTTTTTAAATTTTGCCAAATTATCTCAAAACAAATTTAAATTTACACAACATAATTTGAAAGAGAGATTGAGGAATGGATGGGTTCTAAATGAGGGGGGTATGGTGCCTATTTTATAGAAAAACTTTCATGATTTTTTTGCTATTTTTAAAGCCCCAAACGGTAAAAAAAAAGTCAAAAATTTAAAAATTCCAAACGTTATGGGCTAAATGGGCCAAATGGGTCGTGTTGTGCCGGGCACGGCCCACCGTGCCAAAATAGCCCGCAATGGCTACTTGTCCCTCGGGCCGTGCCGTGCCGGGCACGGCAGCCTCGTGCCTCATCATGGACTGTTCTAAACCGTCATCACAAACGGTTTCTAAACCGTCTGACTTTATGTGTCTGTGATAACAGGCGGTTATCATAGACGGTTTTTGAGCCGTCTGTGATAAGAACAACACAGACGGTTTTACGGTATAACCGTTTGTGAAGACCAACTATCACAGACGGTTATACGTACCAGCCGTCTGTGATATGATAATTATCACAGATGGTTTTTAGTAGTAGCTGTCTGTGATATCTGATATATCATAGACGGTTTTTGGTAGTAGCTGTCTGTGATATCTGAATATCACAAACGGTTTTTTGATAGTAGCCATCTGTGATATCGGAATATCACAGACGATTTTTTGTGGAATCCGTTTGTGATTGGATACATATCACAGACGGTTGTTAGTAGTAGCTGTCTGTGATTGTATATATATCACAGACAGTTTTTTGGTGGTAGCCGTCTGTGATTGGATAAGTGCCACATACGGTTAGTTGGTGGTAGTCGTCTGTGATATTATGCATTCACAGGCTGTTTTTTGTGGTAACCGTCTATGACAGTATGCATTCACAGACGGTTTGTAGGGTTTTCGGCTAGCCTTAGGTAATGCTAGCCATGCCCTCTGAAAACAAGCAAGCAGAAAACAGATATATCACAATTGATTTGATATAGAACAACTCAAAGTGATTTAAAAACTCAATATCAATTACAAAATGATTTGATTTATAACTCAAAGTGAATTACAATAAATCGGTGTCGCCTGGGTGAAACTCTCCATTCTGGTTAATGATCTCCCCCATGATGAAGATGGCAAGTTGTCCTCGAATGTCCGCGATTATGTAATGATGGTAGGCACTTTCTTCCATTGTGATGCCCTGTCACTAGCAACAGTAATGTAGTAAGCATATATATTTAAATTCATAATTATATAGGATTGATTGACAAACCTCTGTATCTTTCATCTTAGCACTCATGATTTCTAGCATATGACGACAAACATAGAATGCACATACGTTGCCTTGTTGTTGTTGCTGGTGGCACTGCAAAAATAGAAGTGTGATATAGGATATATGTATAGTCAGTTCTAGTGGCTAGGTTAGGAAGTGTGACATAGGATTATTGTGTTGTAGCGGGTACTGAAAATTTAGTCCTGTGTCGCAGTGTATCGCTCTGTTCCTTGTGTGTCCCTCCGTCAGCAACATAAGCACGAAACGACCTACGTGATTCCAAAAAGTTATCCTCAGACATTTCAAATGAAGGAAGACTACAATAGAGTTACGTATGGAGAAAATGAGCATACCTGTCGAGTAATTTTTGCACAATGGTGAAGTCGTGTGCATTGTCGACTAGGGAATCAAGGTATATCACCTTGTTCCACTTTGGTACAATGACTAAAAGGATCCAGTGGTACCCATGAGTATGTCGCTATAGTCATTAAACCTAAGTTCGTGTTGCGTATAAAGAACAAATGAAATTTGTATAGCAAGTAGTGAAGCACTTACCCCTGGTTGTAGGGCACCAGTATGTAGTCCTTGTTGAGGTGAGTAAGCAATGCCCTCGTTATGTACTTCTCGATGTAAGATGTGTTTTTGATGATGCTTTGCTGAGAGATCAACTGTGTGTCGAGGAAACCACCGGTTGTCGTGATCGCCGGGCTTCTTGCATCATGTGTCTATACATAAGCAATGAGTTATGACAATTATCGGTATTGTGTGAATGTAGAACTTAATTTTACACACTTACAGTGTCCAGCATCGTAGAAGTGAGGCGTTGAGGGTGTCAAGGTTGAATAGATCAAATAAGTCTTCGAAGCCCACGATGAAGTAGCCCACCTTGTGGAGGAAATGGTTCTCAGTGTAGCTGACGGTGAATCCAAGAGGGTAGGTCTTCCCTACTTTGGTCGATCTGCGCATGTACTGCATGCAAAGTCTGGCAAGCCAAACCAACGTGGTGTAATATTGTGTCGGAGACCAACGGCATTCTAAGGGAGTACGCGCTGGGCTTGTGAGGCGCCTTAATCTTCTTCTATTTGGCCTTAGTGCCTCGCATGCTATTTGTCTTCCTGGAAGACGACTCGACACGCTTTTCTTGTTTCTTGGACGCCGTCTCTACGAAAGCCGATACGGAGGCCTTCTGAAGCGGGGGTTGAGGTGAAGTCATCGAGGGTGTCTTCCTAGAAGATGACTCGACACACTTTTCTTGTTTCTTGGGCGTCGTCTCCACAGAAGCCGATACGGAGGCCTTCTAAAGCGGGGGTTGAGGTGGAGTAATCGAGGGTACTGTTGGAGAGGCATGATCATCATGTGGAGATCGCGGCACTGCAGGGTCAAGGGCGATGTCCCTCTTGGGCCACTGGACATAAGTATGCAAGGCATCCCCTAGTGTTATGATCTCTTCATTTGGGGGCTTCTCCAGCGGGATGACCATCAAATTATCATATACCATGTCCACCTGGACCTTGGCGTAACCCTGCGCTAGCTGGGCACCGTGCACCACTATCCCTTCCTCGCATGGATACACCACCCCCCGCCCAGCCTCAACAGAAATGGACCCAACCAGCCTCACCTGGAGCCTACAGGGCGTGGGCACCTACAAAATGATACACAATTAGCTAAGGCGTCCTACGGGTATATCTTTCAAGCATTCCAGATATGTACATTACTTGGATGAGGTCGATAGGTAATTGGACATCGCTGTAACTTCTGGGCTTTTCTGAAATTTTTGAAAATAAAAATAACCGTTTGGTTTTGTTGAATTGCTCAAGCTTAACTTGGAGATTTTGGAAAATTTGCAGCTATTTAATATGAACTAATCAAACTTAAATTAATTCGAAATTGGTTTTTCTGGAGTTGCTGGAGTTCTCGGGTGCTCAAAATCCCCTTTCTCTTTTCGCTCCGTTTTCCCCTTGGCCCAGATCATTCTTATCCAGACCTCCCTCTTCTTTGGACCTTCCCCTCAGTCCAGACCTCCCTCTCGCTTCGACCTCCGGGTGGTCCTGGAAGACCTCCTGGGTGGTCCTGGACGACCACCCCTTTGGTCACGACCACCCGTTGGGTCACGACCACTCTTTTGGTTGGACCACCCTCCTGGGTTTTGACTAGCCCCACCTGTCAGCCCTACTCACCTTCTTCTTCCTCCCGTTGCATCACTGCTGACGCAAAGGTCCTCACACATGTAATGCTGTTGTGTCGCATTAAATGCTACCGCTTCTGCAGTACATGTTCCCCCTCTTGTCTCCTCCCCTACCTGCCCCCATCTCCTCCTTCACCTACCCTTGATCACGTGCACTTCTGAGTCTCTCAGCGGCTCTTCCCGTCTCTCACGGCTATAAAAGCCTGAGCATCCCTCTTTCATCTACTTTTTTCACACCCAACTCTCTTGCTCTCACCCTATTGCACTGTGCTTGAAGTTTCGCCACCGTCCGCTGAAGCCGCGCTGTCGCGTCCTCATCACCAAGAAGCCCGCTGGAGCCTGCGCCGTCCTCGACCACCTCGCTGCCGAATGATTCACCGGGGCGCCCACGCCGTTCACCGTCCTCCTCCAGTCTTCTCTCTCTCTCTCTCTCTCTCTCTCTCTCTGTTCTGGTGAGTTTCTCCGTGCCCTGTTCTCCTTTTTGCTCTCACGACCATGTTGTGTAGTTGTATCTCTCTCACAACCATGTTGCGTAGTTGTATCCCTTTTATGACCACGTTGAGTAGTCGTACTCCTTTTGTATTCTTCGTACGACCACGTTGAGTAGTCGTATCATTTGTTGGACCTCAGGACCTCCTCCTCAGGGCCTCCCTCAACCCCTCTCAGTTGGACCTCCTCCCGACTCGTTGGACCTCCTCCTAAGAGCCCGTTCCTAATTCATCTATTTTAGTGCCTTTCTTTTGGTTCTAGTTTGGTAGTTTTTTGTTCTTATTTGGATTTGTTGTATTTATTTGGCTCTTTTCGTACGTGTAGATTCCGGCTTCTATGAAGAGTTCTTGGACCCGGCAACCTCGACCGAAGCATCTCAACTCTTCGACGAAGGCAAATCGTAGACCTTTGATCATGTCGTACCCAGTTTGCAAAAATTATATTGTTTTATACCAACATGCATGGCTAATTGTATAAAAATGGTTTGGGAAATAGCTAAACACCTACTCGACAGTATGACCCCTTGAATTATTGTGCTCGACATGTTGACATATACCTTTGGACACCATAGGTTGGGTGATCTTAGTTGGACATTTTTGTGATACCAACATGGGTGCGTATATTGCTTAGTCCTGCTTTAGTTATGCGATGTCTCTCGATCACAGGACTCAATGATGATAAATTTGACTAAGAGATTATGGAATTGTGGCATGTGTTGCCATGGCATGTATTGCTGATAATAAAATTTGTTATGCCATGACTAGGATGGTCATTTGGTCGGGTTGAACCCAAAATGATTTATACTCGGGCGAGTGATCATGCAGTAAAGGGGGTGTAGGAAGCACATTGGGATGTGAATATCTCGCCTGAGTAGTCCCTAAGGACTTAACCTTGTAAGCCATTTATCCGGGCCATACCGTGCAACCACAAGTCCATTATGGGGTGGACCTGGTCAACTAATTGGCAATGCTTTGATTCGGTTTCGATTTGGTGGAAGTGTGAAACCTGGGATAGACATTCACACTTGGCACAAGAGGGGGCCAGAAGGCAAATCCTTAGCGAGCGGAACCGAGTCAAAATAAAACTTTGTAAAGGCCTTGTCACGTGCTCTAGCCTGCTTACCTAAGGTAGTGAGCAGGGGCATCGACGGGTGCCAAACAAACTAGAGAATTTGTGTCTTGTGGGTAAAGCTGTACAACCTCTGTAGAGTGTAAAACTATTCAAATAGCCGTGTCCCCGGTTATGGACAATGCTTAGTGATTTCACGCAAGGGGTAGACTTTCTCAAAACTGTTGTCGTGGTTGGTTCCGAGTGGTCTGGGAAGTGAACTGGGTGTTCACGAGTGGTCTGGGAAGTGAACTAGGTGTTTACAAGTGGTCTGGAAAGTGAACTGGGTGTTCATGAGTGGTTTGGAAAGTGAACGGGGTGTTCACACGTTGTTTCAAAGAAACTTGATTACTTATGTATTAATTTTTCAACTTGTGCTTTGCAATCTATTTACTATATTTCCAGTCAATATTGCTTTTTGCAAAGTAATCATAAAGCTATCCTTGTTGAGCCTTGCACAAATACTATTTGCATACTTTTCCCTACGGCTTGCTGAGTACATTCAAAGTACTCGCGGCTTTATGCCCTCTGGTTGATTAGCAGCTGAAGAGGACCCAGGGAGCTCCGAGCTCTATGAAGAGGAGGTCTTCGAAGACCTTGCGTGCTAGAAGTCGTCCTCCACTCGATTGCCTATAGGCATGTCGAATGGCTTCCACGAGTTGTTTTGTTGTTCCACTGCGAGCTCTTTTGGTGTAAGCCCTATGCGGCAGACCTTGTAAGACTTGACCATAAGGTCTTTTGTTTCTATTAATGTTAATTTGTCTGCTTCTCTTATAGTTTGTTGTATGGTTTGATTACATCGATGTTGAAACTGTGCGGACTAGCTACTGATCATGGGACTAGTCTAGAATGCACAGAGGGTCCCAAGGTTGCTTACTCGGGGTCCCGACAGTCGCCAAGTTCAAAAAGTGCAGGAGTGGACGCGAGGCTACTCCGACGTTGGGGGGACTAGCTCCCAAAATCATAGGGGCAGTTTGCGATTGGCTGATGAGTTGATTCATTTGTTCCTGCAATGATGTTATCTGTCCTTGAAATTGTGCACTGATCTCCTCTTTTAACTGTTCCTCACGTTCGGCCTTGGATATCTTCCGACTCCTATATGCCTCAGAGTCGTGTGGGAATCCATCCCTCCAAGTTACGTAAACCCCAAGGCCTCGCGTGCGACCCGGGTGCTCATTGTTTCCCAGGGCCGTGGATAGTATATCCTTCTCCCTTATTGCTTGGAAGGAGCCTTGGGAAGATTGGGCACTCAATGTTTGCTGAAAATGGCCATCATGTTATTTTGGACCCTACGAAGTTGTGGACTTATTAACAACTAGGTAGTTCTACATGTCTTACCAGGCGTTGGGACACTACCTCGTCTTCCGGGTTTTTGAAAGTGATGGCGCCTGACAACGTGATTATGGCCCTCGCTCTTAACCATGTATTGGCGCGCTCGTCTGTGATCTCGGCAAATGGCGGGGAGATCTGCGACTGGATTGCCACATTGTCCTCACTCATCCATACTGGGTGTCTGCCCGTGTACCCAGCGGTGCCGAGTTTGTGGGGGTGAATGTTTTTTGCCTGGATAGCCTTGTGCGCCGCACTTTGCTGTTGAAATTCGTCCGTCATCTTCATCCGCACAAAGGCGTCCCATGTATCCGACGACACGAAACTATACTTCGTGCAGGTCGTCCGATCCTTATTCATGTACTCCATGACAAGCATGCTCTTGAAGGTCTCCCAAGCGTGTCCCATCGAAAGGAACGCCTGTCGTCGCACGAGATCGGAGAATTCTGCTGGGATATCGAACGACGTAGTAATTTCAGTCCACAACCGTGCTTTCTCTACGGCCGTCTGATCCTTCCATTTCTGTGTGGTGATGGGGACTCGTTCCCTTCCAAGTATACCTCAGGTGGTCCAGAATACTGCCGCTGCTTTCTTGGGTGGCAGAGGGACCCTAGAGGTACTGACGGCCGTGATGGTCATTCGGCCCATAGGCATTTTCGATATTCCTCTAGCATGTCGCTTAGGTACCACTTTGTTCAGAGATCCAGATGCATTCGGCGACGTCGATGATGGCGGTGAAGACGGTGGCGAAGACGATGCGGACGCCATCTCGCAAGATTAACAAATCAGTACTGCATCAATAAATGATATTACTGCAAGATCAACAAATCAGTACTGCATCAATCAAGATAAAAAGCTCAAAAGATAGAACTTGACAACAAAATAAATAATCAATTGAGAGTTCACTATCCATATTTCAATTGAACCAACTACACAATATTTCAATTGACAGGAATATAAACAATGGCAGAACAATAATCACAGTGAATAGAAGCTACCAACAGAATAGAGCAAAATGACCAGGCAGCATCAACATAATGAAACAGAGGGATCTGATGAGCATGAATAACATGACACAATATTAGAGAATCCAAAGCAATGAGCTCATACCTCCCACAACATTACTAAACAATATCTCCCAGTGCTAGAGTCAACAAATCAGCACAATCCAAAGTGGTGAGTTCGTACCTTGACAGAAGGCGTGGACGAAGAGGGAGTCGAGGTCAGGGGTCGTAGAGGGAGGATGCCAGCGTGGGGCGAGAGGAGGCTCGGGGATGACGGCGGCGTAGGGGAGGTCGGTGGTGCGGAGAGAGGAGGCTCGGGGATGATGGCGGTGTAGGGGAGGTCGACAACGCAGAGAGAGGAGGCTCGGGGATGACGGCAGCGTAGGGAAGGTCGACGGCACGGAGAGAGGAGGCTAGGGGATGACGGCGTAGGGAAGGACGACGGCGTGAAGAGGGGAGGCTCAGAAGGAACATGGGAAGTAAGGGTGCTGGGGAGGCGGACTGGAGAGTGAGCTCTGAGGACTGAGGAGTGAGGACGCAAACCCTAGTGGGGCCCTACTTAAAAAAGAATATCGCAGACAGTTCTATTAAATAGCCGTCTGTGAAATGTAATATCATAGACGATACTATTAAAGAACCGTATGCGATAAGTGAATATCACAAACGGTTATATTCCAGGACCGTCTGTAATAATCAAGCATATCACAGACGGTTCTATTGGAGGACTATCTGTGATAATCGAGAATATCAGAGATGGTTTTATTTTACTAAACGTGTGTGATAAGTATCACAGACAGTTTTATTATGGAACCGTCTGTGATGTTGGGGGAAATTTTTGGATGCATGCGCGGGAGGGTGCACGACGCGGGAGGTGAAATATTTTGGCGCGTCGTTATCACAGACGGTTTATTCCACTAAACCGCCTGTGATAGTTCCTTCTGTTATTTAAACAATATTCTATTTTTTGGCTAGCCTCATGAAATGCTAGCCATGCCCTCTGAAAACCAGAAAGCAGCTGATACAATGACAGATGGAATGATTTCTTAATTAGTGAATCAATTACAATGGAATAATTCCTTAATTACATGTCAAGTTTGTTAAATACAATGGAACAATTTTCCAAATAGGTGTCACCGTGTGGGATCATTTTAAAATATAGCCCTTCACGATGATCGACGTGCATATAGCTAGCTTCCTCACTGGGTTCTTCCTCAAGCTTGATGCCGTCTCCCAAAGGAGGCAACTCGTCAAATTGATTGTACTCTTCCTCATCCATGACATTCTCAACTCCGACAATCCTTCTTTTTCCATGAAGAACTACATGACGGTTCTTATTTGTCGGGTCCTTTACATAAAAAACTTGAACAGCTTGCTTAGCGAGTATGAATGGTTCGTCCTTGTATGAATGGTTCGTACTTGTATCCAACACATTCGAGGTCCACAGTAGTGACGCCGTACTTGTCGACCTTCACACCATGTGGAAGTTTGACCCAATGGCACCAAAATAGGGGGATCTTGAAAAGTTCGTAGTCGAGCTCTTAAATCTCCTCTATGAACCCATAGTAGGACCTCAACCCAGCGATATTGAATTGCTCGTGAAACCATCTATGCGGACACCGCTATTCTGGACTGTGCTCTTCCTATCCTGAGCTCTCGTATAAAATGTGTACTCATTTATGTCGTATCCTTGCCATGTCACAATTGTAAATTTTGGCCCTTTTGCTAACCATGGCAGCGTGTCGTCATCACTTGATGACGGCCTCTCAGTGAATCGCACCTTTAACCATGCGTTGAACCGGCGGTTGTGCTCTCTTGTGATCCAAACCTCCGATCGGACTGGATTTTGTTGGTGTACCATGTCTTTGTGCTCGTCAATGTACGGAGACACTTGGGTCATATGTTGCAAGACTGTGAAATGGGCTTGAGCGTACGCGTCGAAATCGGGAGTGATTGCTTTCTTTCCAATGGTCCCGATACCCTCCAGCCTCCCCTCATGACGAGATAAAGGCACACCTATCAGTTCCACCTGAGCCATGTAGTCGACGCAGAACTCAATGACATCTTTGGTTGCATAACCTTCGATGATGCTGCCTTCCGGCCGAGATCGATTCCGTACATAGGACTTGAGAATTCCCATGTACCTCTTGAATGGGTACATATGACGTAGGAACACAGGGCCGCATATCTTTATCTCTTTCACAAGGTGAACAGTGAGATGGACCATGATATCAAAAAAGATAGAGGAAAATACATCTCAAGATGACATAGAGTCATCACCACCTCGTCCTGCAGCGCATCTAGTCCTTCGAGATCGATGACCTTCTGAGCAATTGAGTTAAAGAAATAACACAGCCTCACGATTGCCACTCGAACCTTGTTCAGCAAGATACTCCTAATTGCAACAGAAAGCATTTGTGTCATCAGCACATGACAATCATGAGACTTCATACCAATTAATTTTAAATCTTCCATAGAAACAAGTTTTTTAATGTTAGCGGAGTAACCGGACGGAACTTTCACACTATGCAAGCTCTGGCACAGTTCATTTCTTTTGGCCTTGAACAGAGTGTAGCAAGTCGGGGAAAATACGTTAAATCGCTTTATCGATCTCTTCGGTGCTAACACGGTCCTTATGTTCATATCAACCAAGTCACGCCGTGCGTTGACACCATCCTTTGTTTCGTCATGAATGTTCAGTAAGAGACCAATCAAGCTATCATGTACATTTTTCTCCACGTGCATGATGCCAATGCAGTGGCGAACTTCTAAGTGCTCCCAATAAGGTAAGTCCCAAAAAATTGATCGCTTCTTCTAGATGTTCTTCTGACGGGTCCTCAATTTACGTCTCTTTCCAAGCACAACATCGATATCCTTGACCATATCATAGATCTCTTTCCCTCTAAAAGCCCTTGGAGCTGAACCATCCTCCATATTTTCGTCGAATTCTTTCTTCATCTTGCGGTATGGGTAATACCTGGGAAGGAACCTGCGGTGATGCATGTACACAGTTTTGCGCGAGTTGTTCAGCCACACACTCTCGGTATCATGTAAGCAATGCAGACATGCTTTGGCTCCTTTTGTACTGAATCCCGACAGGTTACCAAGGTTAGAAAAATCATTGATGGTGCAGAACAACATGGCGCGTAAAGTGAAGTTCTCTCGTTTGTACGCATCCCATTCATGTACCCCTTCGTTCCACAGTGTCACAAGACCTTCCAGCAATGGTGCTAGGTACACATCAATATCATTCCTAGGTTGCTTCTGCCCTTGGATAAGTATTGACATCAAAATGTACTTCCGCTTCATACACAGCCAAGGAGGAAGGTTGTACATACACAGATTCACATGCCAAGTGTTATGTCGGCTACTCATATTACCAAAAGGACTCATTCCATCTGTACTCAACCCAAACCTTATATTCCTCGATTCCGCAGTGAAGACTTCGAAGCTCCTATCAAAGTTTCTCCACTGGGCAGAATCAGCAGGGTGTCCTATCATTCCATCTTTCTCACGCTCCTCCGAGTGCCAACGCAGCAATCTTGCCTCCTTTGGGTTCACAAATAAACACTTCAAATGGGGAATTATAGGTAGATACCACAACACCTTAGCAGAAGGTCCTTACTTTACATCGATGCCCTTGCCGTCATCGGAGTGATTCTTACGCTTGTATCGGGATGCTTTGCACACTAGACATACATGCATGTCTGTATACTCTTTACGGTAGAGGATACAAACGTTTGGACATGCATGTATTCTTTCTACTTCCATTCCCAATGAACAACGAATCTTCTTGGCTTGGTAGGTAGTTCTGGGCAACACGTTTCCCTCTGGAAGTATGTCCGCTAGGAGACCTAGTAACGTCGTGAAACTCTTGTCGGGCCAACCATTGCTTGCCTTCAATTTCAACAGTACAAGCACGGAGGACAACCTAGTGTATTCCAGCTTGCAGCCCGGGAACAAATGTTTCCCCGAGTCCTCCATTAAGCCCTCGAATCTACCAAATTCTCTCTCATTATAGTCCCCTTCTACATCACGTAGCATCTGATCCAGATTGTTATCGTACAACCTACCCCCATCGAAAGCACAGTCCACATCTGGCATATCGTTGTCTCCCTCGAAGATGTTACTACCTTCCGGTATAATTTGCTCTTCACCGTGACTGGTCCAACATGAATACTCCTTTTTGAAACCCCTTCGAATCAAGTGCCCTTCGATCTGCGCTGGGTTGGTAAACATCTTCAGATTATCGCAATCGATGCATGGATAATACATAAATTTTATCCCCTTCTTCAACAAATCTCGCTTTCGTGACTCTTTTAAGCGAACCGCCATCAATGTACTCTTCACTTACACGGTTCTCAATGTATATCCAGCTTCGGTCCATCTGTGCTACACATGTAACAAATTGAATAGCGATCAACCCAGGGCAAATATAAACTTAAGGATTACATATCGTCATAATTGAGGCTCACTATGATGTAAACAGTATTATTTTACACAATACAGGACAAGTGAATGTATATATACATGCTACTCATTGTTCTATTATAAATCTTAACTGCCAATAACCTCCTTGGATGATAAACCTATCTATCATCCATGCATCTCTCTAGATTATAATGCATATAATTAGAAGCAAATACTAATCTTAGATCACCAAGAATAAATAGATCTATAAGCACACTTGCAAATCTACAGTATTTAATCTTTCACCAAACGCCCTAGAGCAGGCTGTCTCCTTCAAAGCAGCAGCATATTAGAGAGAGATTAGTCCGGAGTCGGAAGGAAAAGATATTTAATTGCGAATATCACAGTGTCGTTCTTAAAAAACCGTCAGGATAAGTAACTACGAGATGGTTTTAAATAACCACCGTCTGTGATAATCGTAGGCTCCTATGGTTCTTGTGAAGAAACTTCACAGACGGTTCTTAAATAGAACCATCTGTGATGTGTATCACAGACGGTTCTTAACAAGAACCGTCTATAACATTTCACTTATCACATACGGTTCTTAACAATAACCGTCTGTGATATTGGCCATTAAATATCTGGCCATTCCCTTAGATCTAGATCTATCAGAAGTGAGAAATGTCACTGATATGTGCGACTACTTTGAAGGAGGCGGTCAGCTCTGGGGCGCATTTGGTGAAAGGAATACCGTAGATTTTCCAGTGTACTTGTATTTCTATTTGTTCTTACTGATCTAAGGTTAGTATTCCTTTGTCTCTGATGCGGCTACTTTGAAGAAGATGATGAGTACAACTAAGAAAGCAACTAAGCCCACCATGAAGCATGATCCTTTTTTTCGGTTGTCGTCCACGCAGCGTGAGGTGATGTGACAGTAGCCACGACCTACATCATCGAAGCTGACACACTCTCCTTGCAGCCATGCTTCTTGAATTTGCAGGGGCTGGTCATACCGTGGGTTGTATTCATTAGCATTCTCTGGCTGGTCAGTATGACTGACCCCTGCGAGTTCAAGAAGCATGGCTGCCTGGAGAGAGTGTGTTCGATGAGGTTGGCCGTGGCTGCAGTCTCATCCTCATGCTGCATGGACGACCCCAAAAAAATCATGCCTTGTCATGAAATTTGTTGCTTTCTTAGGTGTCCTCGTCGTCTTCTTCAAAGCAGTTGTCCTTATCACAGACGGTTCTTGTTAATAACCATCTGTGATACACATCACAGATGGTGCTAATTAACAACCGTCTGGGATAATAAGCATAATAGACGGTTTTAATTAAAAACCATCTGTGATAATTAAACATCATAGACAGTTCAAATGAACAACCGTATGTGATATTAGGAGACCTCACTGATAGTTTCTGAATTATCACAGATGGTTATTATTAATAACTGCCTATGATATTCGCTATTAAATATTTGGTCGTCCCCTCGATCAGATCTAGATCTATCTGAAGTGAGAGATGTCTCTGATAAAAGATACTGCTTTGAATGATGCGGCTGGCTCTGGGGCGCGTTTGGTGAAAGAAATACCCTAGCTTTCAAGTGTGCTTATATTTATATTTGTTCTTGGTGATCTAAGGTTAGTATTCCTTTGTCTCTGATTCGGCTACTTTGAAGAAGATGGCGAGTGCGGCTAAGAAAGCAATCAAGCCCACGACCAAGCATGATCTTTTTTTTTGGTTGTCGTCCTCGCAGTATGAGGTGATGAGACAG
Organism: Phyllostachys edulis; assembly: GCA_036346405.1. Lineage (NCBI taxonomy): Eukaryota > Viridiplantae > Streptophyta > Magnoliopsida > Poales > Poaceae > Phyllostachys > Phyllostachys edulis. The sequence goes on along the minus strand of CM070546.1, from coordinate 63,736,132 downwards.
TAGCCACACCCTACTTCATTGAAGCTGACACACTCTCTTAGCAGCCATTCTTTTTGAACTTGCAGGGGCTGGTCATATTGTGATTGTATTCATTAGCATTCTCTGGCTGGTCAGTATGACCAGCCCCTACCAGTTCAAGAAGAATGGCTGTAGGAGGGTGTGTGTTCGATGAGGTTGGCCGTGGCTGCTATCATCCTCCTCATGTTGCGTGGACGACCCCAAAAAAAATCATTTTTTGTTGTTGACTTGGTTGCTTTCTTAGGCGTACTCGCTGTTTTCTTCAAAGAAGTATTATCAGAGATGGTTCTTATTAAAAACTGTCTGTGGAACACATCACAGATGGTTCTAATTAAGAACCGTTTGTGATAAATAGACATCACTGACGGTTCTTTTCAATAACCGTCTGTGATATTTATATATCACAGACGGTATGTTCCAATAAACCACCTATGATATATATCACAGACGATTTATTCCACTAAATCGCCTGTGATAGTTCTATAGCCAAAAACATGTTCGCTTGCCACCATAAGTAGGGCCAATCCTGAGCTTTCTCATCTTCCTCTAGTAGTTGAGCTCAACTCTTTCTCCTTCTGGTCTCACCTCACCTCATCTCCTCCTCTTGAGTGAGGGCCATATGTCTGAGGCATCGAGCTCACTGAATCGGAGGGCCCTAACGATAGCCACTGCTAGGTGGGTGGATTGTCCTAACTGTCGTGTGTAAGCAAATGTGTTCTACGCTAACACCGAGGGAAATACTGGTCGGGTGTTTTACAAATGTCCTTATTTCTTAGTAAGTAAACTTGAGTTTGATTTCTTGCAGTTTGGATGTTTTTCTAGTAGCTATGAAATGTGTGTGTGCTGTTTTGGTGTTTGTACGGTTCTGTAGGCTGTAGGATGTTAATATTTCGAGTGGGCAGACACTATGGATAGAGCAAGGGAGCGAAGCAATACATGGCAAAGGATGGATTATGGGCTGGAGCAGAGAATGGAAGTTGTGCTGGAGCAGAGGCTAAACATGCTGGAGTTGAAGATGGAGCGCATTCTAGACCATATCAAGTGGCTGGAGAAGATTTTGTGTGTGTGCATCATTGTTGTAATTTATGGCATATTTGTGAAGTAGCTGGTTTCCTGCAATAGTAAAAAAAATTTATCACAGACGGTTCCAACCACAAACTGTCGGTGAAACATATCACAGACGGTTATACTTAAAACACTGTCTGTAAAGGATTCATTATCACAGACAGTTATTGTTAATAACCGTCTGTGATATGCAGATTTCACAGACGGTTGTTTCAACTAAACCGCTTGCGATAGTAAACAAGTTCAGCATAGACATGCAGTAACTTAACTTCAAACTGGATTTCTTATATCATTTTTTGTATTTACATATGGCCAAACAGCGTGGCTAGTCTCTTACTTACAAAAGATTTAAAAAAAGTAGAAATAATAAAATATCAAGTTTTTCTAGTGGCCTAAGTAGCCAGCTATCTCCGTTATCAAAGCTTCGTAGGCGATGTCATCGGCATCAGAGGGTTCAGGATCAGGGCATGTAGCCAGAAACACTTCCAACCGTTGACGTGATCATTCCATATTCGTCCAAAGAAGCTCCTCCTGAGGAGCTCGCCGGAATCTGCAGACCACCCAGAAGACACGGTAGAGGAGGTCGTCTAGACGGCGCAACGTCGCTTCCACGTGTCCCGGCATAACCTCCGTTGGAAGAGGGAGGACACTACAATCACAGTGTCCTTCCGCAACTTCCGCCAGCGTACGGCCGGCGAGGTGCTCGTACAGGATGGCCAGGTAGACCATCATTGCCGGTGTCAAGGGAGAAGAGTGGGGAACCATTTTGTTTGTGCTTGAGAGTACGTAGAACAATGTGTAGTGAGGAGTACGGTGGCGAATGATCTCGTTTGTGCTTGAGAGTGTAGCGATGTGTGAGAAGTACGGTGGCGGATGATCATTGTTATAAAACATGCAAGGAGTAACGTCGGCGCAAGAGACGAAGAGACGCATCGCGCGGGAGGCAAAGTGGCATTCAACATATCACAGACACTTCCAACCACAAACAGTCTGAGATACAAAAATAATCACAGACGGTTCGTATGAAAAGCCATCTGTGATAGTTCACAAACGGTTTTAAACAAGCACCGTTTGTGATATTAATAACTATCACAGACGATTCTTTTTAATATCCGTCTGTGATATTTCAAAGATGGTTTTAAATATGCACCGTGTGTGCTATTAATAACTATCACAGATGTTTTTTAATCCGAACCGTCTGTGATAATTTCACAGACGGTTTTAAAGATAAACCGTCTGTGACATCACCTCTTCATAGACGGTTTTACGCGACGATGCTACAGACATCGCCAAACCAAAAGCTATGCGTGATTGTGATGAGGCGTCCAGGATAGCTCCTTTTGTAGTAGTGTTAAGACACTCACATGCCTCAAAGACTGGGAGAGCACAGATGAACAGACGTAACATCAACTCGAGGATCCAAAGATCGCGGAGGCGATAGCCGACCTGGAAAATCTCGATGTCAACTAGTCTATGTATGTGCATGTAGTTGTTGTACTCTTTTCCTTACCAGGGGTACTCCACACTGGGGTGTAAGATTTTTAACGAGGTAGTGACTTTGTATCTGTACCCAACAATGAATAAATTTTAGTCTTTCCCCTGAATATTTGTGTGTTGTTGCATTATGTGTATTTTTTTCTTTTGTTTTTCAATTCCCACCATAATCTTTATTTCCCCCTTTTTTTTTCCAATCCTCTTTTATTTTTGCCCTCCCTTTTTTCCATTCTCTCCAATTATTTTTCTTTTCCCTCTACTTTTTCACTCCTTCCTCGAGTTACCTCTTCTTCTTTTTCCTTTTGTCCCCTTTCTGTCTCATCTCCGTCCCCGTCGCTGTCCACCTCCCCATCTGCTCCATGGTTGCCAGCCCACCATCTTCCCTGTCCACACGGCGGCAGTGGCCACCGTCCCCCGCCCCAACCTCCTCCTCACCATCGCCGCCCACACCCACATGCCCCTCCTCCTCCTCCTCCACTGCGCCCCACTCGAGCCACCTCCACGACACTGCCCTCCTCCACCGCGCCCCACCTCCACGTCGCTGCCCTCCTCCATCACGCCCCACCTCCTTCGCTCAATCACACCGACAGCATCCACTCCACCACCAACCGCCCACCTGCCCGCCAGCGCCACACGCGCCTCACCAGACTCACCACCGTAGTACTAGAAATCCCTGTTTTCCCTACAGTTTAAAACATTCCCTAGTAGTGGAATTGTAATCCAACGGAAAGTATTTGTCCCTAGGGTGAGGTAAAAAAAACCTAGGGAACAAAATCGTTCCCTATTGTTTACATAAATTACTAGGAAAAGACTATGGAGAGAAAAATAGACTAAGCCATGGTGGCAACTTTTCCTACTTGGATGGACAAAACCATAGGTAATGTATTTTTTGTTTTTGCCTTCATTTTTTTTTGCTGTGCACTATTTTTTTCTACGCACTACCTTTTTTAGGCGCTAATTTTTTTCCCTGAGTGCTACTTTTTTTTCCTAGGCACCATTTTTTTTGGGTTGCGCGCTACTTTGTTTTTTGGTTCAGCGCTAGGCCAGTTTTTTTTTGCTGCCCTCGTTCACAGGTGTGCCCTACCAAATTACCCTTCACCCGAAGCAACCACCCAAATTCCCCTTCTCCTGTGCTTGCCGCCGCCACCACGCCACCTGCGCCCGGCGGTCTTGGCCCTCCCTCCTCCTCCCCCGAGCCGCTTGCCCCTCCTCCTCCCCCGAGCCGCTTGCCCTTCCTCCTCTTCGTCCTCCTTGAAGTCACCGCCGCCGCCGCCGCCCCGCTCCCCTTCTTCTCCTCCTCTCTCGAGCCATCGCTGTCAGCCCTAATGCGGCAACTGCTCCCCCGACGCCACCCCCTAGCAGATCCCTCCACCTCGTCCTCCTTATCCGAGCCGCCCCTCTTCCCCCTAAAAGCTAAGCCTAGGCGCTCAGCCGTCGGCCTCTACTGCGTCCCGCCACCGCCGGCTAGTCCCTCCCTCCGCTGCTCCTCACTCCGGTGCTTCTCGCTGCCACCGCAACTCTGCCTCCTCACTCCGGCCCGGTGCCGTCAGGTCCTCTCTCAGGTCTTCTTGCCATTGCCGCCCTCCCGATCCATATGTCACTTGCAAGAGTCTATTCTCGACCGTCGGCATTATTTGTTATTCTTGTTACATCCATTTTTAGCACTCGTCTCTGAAATTATCTGACCTTATGCTGCATGTGATGCTTAGTAAATTTAACAGCAAGCAACATGCTGGTTGGACTTCTGGAGCAAACTCCTATCATTGTTTCAAAATGTTCTCCAATGTATGCTTAAAAGTTCATATCTATTTGCTTGTCCGCCATGATTGATGTCTGCATCATTGTGGTTTAGGATGATTACGCTGTGGAGGATGAGGAGTATGAGGAGAAGCTTAAGAAGGAAACCATTGCATTGTTCTTCCTGGCAACATAAGGATTTATTGGCAGCGCCATCTCCACTTTTACTACTTGTATTCTACTAGTGGATTCCCTATTACATAGATTAAGCCAGAAGAAAGCATGAATTTTGGTTTCAGTTAGTTGCTAATATGTCTTGTTGTTGTAGGTTTGGGGATGGGGAGCCAACAGACAATGCGACGAGGTTTTATAAATGGTTCTCAGAGGTTGGATTAAAAATCTACTGTTTTCGATCGACTTTTTGTGTGTGTGTTTTCGTAGTTTGTATGTATGGTTGAGTAATATCTGGTTTACGGAGTTTAGCTGGAGTACAGGGGAATGAGAGAGGTGAATGGTTGAGTAATATCTAGTTTGCCGTGTTTGGCCTTGGAAATAGGCAGTACGAGCATTTTAACAAGGTTTGTCTGCGCGTCTATATTGATCTGATGCATATATGCACTCTAATTTGTACACTTATGTTGCTTTTTTCCCCTTTCAAATCTTTTCTCAACTAAAGGTTGGAAAGGTGGTTGATCGACTCCTCGATGAACAAGGTAACAAAAGCGAATGACTAATTCATTGATGTAGCTCGATTCGTGAGTCCCAAAATTTTGACTGTATGTTTAGTCTATATGCGTGTGTCCGCTCAAAAGAACTATATGTCACTCCTCAAGTTACATGCAGAAATTATAATTTAGAATACATATAAGGGCTAAAGCTTATCTAATTTGTATATGTACTCAGTACTGTGCATCGAAAACACATCGCAATTTTCCTAGGTTTATTTGGTAACTGTGCTCAAATGCCAAAAGAGTTGAACAATGGTTTTACCACGTAATAATTCAGTGAGATATTGTGGCTCTTATGCAACATGTATTTCTTATTACATGTTTTTTTTTTGCCCAGTTTTGCTATGTCCTTTATCATTTGTTGTGGCTAACTTTCGTCCACTGTGTTCTTCTAGGTAGCAAATACATTGTTCCTCTTGGTCTTGGAGATGATGATCAATGCATTTTTGCTTTTATGTTCCCTGGCCTGGGACTTTGGTTGTGGTCAAGCAAACTTTGACCATGCTTTTCTTCTAGGGCAAATGTGGTTGTGCGGTAGGAGCTTCATACACCAGCTTTTGACCGGTCCTGTATTCATTTAGAGTTTGATATAGATTTGTTAGTTTTGGAAAATAAGCGGACAAACAAGATTATTTCATTGGTCTTGAGATGCGGTGATGACTCCACATTTTCCTTACGAGATATGAGGCCGGAGATCATGTTGGTGTATGTGCGAAAAATTGCATTAAGATCAGAGAGAGACAGAAAAAGTTGTTAGGTTATTCACCGGATACCTTTTTCTCAATTTATCTTGACCAAGAGAATGGTACTCCACTTTTCGGGGCTCTTTGCCACCTCCTTTCCGTTCCCTATCTGATGAGGACTGCATGATATCTTGACTTGTTTAATTCACCTAAGAAGGTGATCTTTTTTGCACATTTGTTAACTCATTTGCATTCTATATTTTTATTTGTATTGATTTTATTTTATTGATGGGTTGCTGCAGAGTGCTTTAATTGCTTTGGCTGCTCATGCATCAAATCCCAAAGAGGCCAAGCGGCTAAGACACCTGGCATCTCCTGTTGGAAAGGTTGGTTTGTAATATGGGTTGATACTTTCTAAGTTTATGATGTTGGTGTTGTGTTTCTCACATGAATTTCATTGGCAGAAGGAGTATTCTCAATGGATAGTCGCAGGTCAAAGAAGTCTCTTGGAAGTTATGTCGGAGAATAGGAAAATGCATTCATATGTTTCTTGGTCAATTGTCATATGCAACACTTTATGCCTGTCCTACTTACTAAATTTTATGCATTATGTAGCTGAAAACCATATAACTTTTACAATAGTTGCAGAAATTGCTACACTTGAAAAATGATGTCAGCATAACCGTATTTCTTTTCTTAATTTTTTTACTGAACTTCAAACTATTTTTGTTGTATAGCCTCATACCAGTGGTTCAACTGTTGGAGTAGAGAATCCAGATGATACATTGAATAGGATTGCTCGGGGAATGTTTGGAGGTTATGTTAATGCATCTGTTACTGCTGATGGGAACTACTCTTCTTCGCTGGATGATGATCTTGCACTATTTTATTGTCGGCCATGGTCCAATTACATGTGGAAGCATACTTTTGTTGCAAGTAATGCATGTTGCCTTCTTTTATGGAATGACTAACATGTAAGGATTGCATTTTGATGTCTGTGAAACCTTGTTGGTCATTTGTACTTCAGTATGCATGTGTGTTGTGCACTTGTGGTGCAAGCGTGGTGGTTATTTTTTGGACTTTCTGATAGTGTGATGCTTACACTTGGATATGTTGACAGAAATGTGCCTCAAATAGTACTTGATGGTCTATTGGAAATACAAGATATTATTATGTTTATCTCCTGAATAAACTTTGTTTTGATTGATAATGTAAATTTAGTGTCTTTTGACTGTAACCGGGCATATAAATAAGTATTTGAATAATGTATGTATATTTAGAAAAAAAACAATAATTTTAGTACCCCTAATGTTCTGCTAAACTGTAGGGGATGAATTTCGAATTAGCAATAGAAAAATAATATTTATATAAAAAATGTTCCCTATGGCGTATAAGAAATAACATAGGGAATTTGTTGGATTCTTTCCCTAGGCTGGCAGAAAGGTAACGTAGGAAAATAATCTTTCCACGTCAGATGCTAATGCCATGTGGACGAGATTTCCCTACTATTTAAAATCCTAGGGAACGATTCTTTCCTTAGGTTTTCCAAAAAAACCGCAGGGGACATTTTCTTTCCCCACATTCTTTTCCCTAGTAATCGTTCCCTACGAATGCCACTAGGGAAATCAATTCCCTACAGTTTTTTGCATGTTCCCTAGTATATTACTCACTAGGGAAAATAGGAATTTCTAGTAGTGAGCACCGCCTCCACTGCTCAGCCTTGTCAGCCTAGTCGACGGTTGCCGCCCACCACATCTGTCGCCTCCCCCATGGGCCACAGCCCCACCCCCAAGGACCCCATCCCTTGGCACCAGCCAGCCGTCCTACGGTCCTCCTCAATGGCCGCCGTGTGCCCACCTCCTCGTCGTCGCTGCTCTCCTCCACTGCCCCCAACCACCCTCCTCCACGGTGCAGCCGCACACTTCCTCGGCCCATGGCGACACCAGCGGTCACCTCCACACAACCCCGCTGCTAGGTAACACTGCGCTCCCGTCACCTGCCTTCTTCTTAATAGTTCAAAAGAAACAGGCCCGGGCCCACACAACACAGAGGCGGCCTGGTGTGCTCATGGGCCCACCGAAGACGAGGTGGGCTATGACAGCACGGCGCGACGGGTTGGCCGTTGATGGGCAGACACGACGTACCACTAGTGCCCAGGTCTACCCAAGGCTATACAATCCTATCAGACCCCTTGTCAATGTTAGCCCAATTCACCGTGGTTTTGATAGTTGTCACTTTTATATAGAGGCTGAAGGGAATTTTCCTTCCTCGAAAAATTAGATGCATACATGATGTGATTGGGATTAGGTTGGTGAAACTAATGACCCCCGGATCATCCAAGCCCAGTGTTGCGAAAAACGGTATGTGCATGGCGGACAAAAGCGTACCGTTAAGTGATCAATCCCTATGTGGCCTGCAGTTGGATTTTAATGGATGATTATAATTTATAAGTTCATAATAATATATTCATTTGTATTTGAAATTGTTAGAAATCGATCATCTATATCTATTATGATATGTCATCACCATAGTTCACACTTCATCTGTAAACTAATCATAACATAAATTATATAGTTTACACTTCATCTGTATGATATATATTGTGTACATCATTGAACAATGTCACAAAGTCATGAATTGTAATTAACAAATAAAAAATTTTAAGTTAAAGGCGGAAACAGATGATAAATCAGCTACATATATATCTGCCCCACCTGATTTAATTTATTTGTTATGTTATGTATATCTGTCTCACCGATATAAACTAATTTGCTTTAAGATTATAAACCTTTTAAAAAATATGTACCAAAGCATACCCAAATTATTCAAGACAGTTAAATGCTCTCCGTTCATAATATGTGATGGTTTACTCAGCACCAACAATTAATCGACCGACTAATAATCGGCCAGAACAGACATATTTCACAACAGACAACACTGATCCAAAATACAGGAAACTCGTAGTCATAACTGGGCCACGGCAAGGCAACAACCAAAAGAGCACCGCGCACGTGCATCATCTTTTTTTAAGTTCGCACGTCCAAATACGCACGTGTTCACTATGTACGCTATAAATTTTGCAGAGACCCTAGGGCGTCACATAGCGCACACATGTGCTTTTCCAACTAAACACAGACTGTGCACTCTATTAAATACGACACCGTGGTCGGGTCTAGGGGAGGAAAAATCTCTTTAATGGGCTTGTCTGCGCATGGGCTCGGTTCAAAATTGCTTCGATTATGATTGGTAATTAATTCAATTTTGAAATGAGTCGATTTGAACGAAACTCCATTACATTCGGTCTTGGCTGAGCCAGTTAGCTTGTTTCTAAAATTACTTATAAATTAGGGATATTAAATAAAAATGAGTTGATTTTGAATAAAGATCGATAATATACTCGGGCTTAGCTCGATTTCAACCCCTACCCGGATGGGTAAAAGCAACTTCCTCGCTCCCACCATGTGAGAAGAGAAAGCAACACGGCGTAGTGTATGATTTTCACGCCCTTGCGGGAGGACGTATATGGGCGGGAGAGTAACACCCAAAGGAGGCGAAATCGTGTCGCGGTGGAGGCACGAGGCGATCGGGCATGCAACCACTGATTTTTTTTTAATAATACAGTGTGAAATGTCTCTACCGCCACTTATAATGGTGGCAGAGACTTAAGTCACCATTTGGATTGGCGACAAGCTCCTGTCGCCAATTCAAATAGCGATAGGACCTGTATTTTTTTTCAAAAAAATGAAAGTAGCGGTAAACATAAGACAAAAAAATTAGAAGGTTGCATTGTTCATATTAAGAAACAGAAACAGAGAGTAATAAGAAATAATATTAGCGGTAGTACATAGGTTAAACATAATAATTCGACGCACAACATAACATCAGTACATCGCATAACTGCTCAACAAATCACAATGATAGTAAGCAAAACATTCATCACAACATATTTCAATAAGATAAATCATCTCGTGGCCACCACCTCAATGTCTAACATGTCGACCTCCACAGTGCCCGCCTCGAGTGGACGGTCGGATGAGGTCCCCGCGGCACCGTTCAAACTGCCGACCTCTCCTTCATGCTATTCATTTCTTGCATGACAATACTTGAAGGTATGCCCGTACTCCCTGCAAATAAAGCATTTCTTCGTACGACGACTGGCTTTTACTTCGCCATATCATTCCTGATACTCCGTCTCTACAGCTGTAACATGCCAATTTCGTGTTTTGTTGGACCCTTTCAAAATAAAAATAACCATTTGAATTTTCCTGAATTAATTAAAGCTTAATTTGAATTGTCAAAAATTAAAACAATTTAGTGTGAATAATAGAAACATCAGATAAATTCGAAACCTATTTATTTGAGTTCCTCTTGTTCCAGAGTATTTTCTGGAATTTTCTTAGATTTTTTTGAATTCATTTGCTATTTTTTTGAGCTTGATTTGATTTATCTCCTTTTCTGAAATTCGAAAATCCTTTAAAAAATCCTCAAATTCTCTCGGGTCAATTTTCCATTCTCTCTGGCTCAATTCTTCTTTTTCCTAGCCCACTTCTTTTTCTCTCGCCGGTCTGCTTCCGCTTGGCCCAGCTCGTGCCTTGGCGTGCTTCGCCCGTGTCACCAGCCCACTACCAGTCGCTCTCTCTCGTTGTCACTGACCACTGGGTCCCTCTTGTCAGTCGCTCGTCATCGTCTTCATCCTGGTCTCCGTCTCCCACACGACGATGCCGCTGTCTCAGCCTCGAACTCCGCCTCCGCCAACTATTTAAAGTCACGCCGTCCTCAGCTTCCGCATCACGTGTCACGCCGCACTTTGAAACCCTAGCCGTCGCCTCGAGAGTCACCTCTGAGTCGTCAGATTCGGAACTTCAAGTCGCCACCTTTGTCGTTGTCTTCGCCGCCGCTGGTCAGCCCCGAGCTTTGTCGTCGTCACCTTTAGATTCGTGCCACCCATATCTATCTCGCCCCTACCTTGGTGTCGCCAATCCGCCGCCGAAGCCCCATCGTCACTGAAGCCTAAAGCCCGTCGCCGCTGAGAACTCATCGCCGGTCACCTCTGTCCTTCCCCAGCATCCGTGCACCAACCGGTGTGTTCCCTGTCGTCTACTCGTCAATTTGCGCCACTCTAAGCTCGTCGAGACACAGCCGTTCGCTGTCGATGTGTCGCCGGACCTGCACCACCTCTCACCGTCAACCTTCGGTCGCTATACGTCACTGCCATTGTGCAGCCACCTCTCCTCCACGTCAGCATCCATGCACATGTGGCTACCAAGTGTTGTCCACGTGGCTGCTTGCGTGTCATCCTGAGCCCCAACCCAAGATCCAAACCCCGTGAACTTGGTTCACCGTGAACCTGCCTTGTGGACCCCCACCTGTTAGTTCCTATTACATCGACCCAGCTCACCATAGACCACAAGCCTTCTTCATGGACCTGGTCTATAGATCGTGGGTCCGCTTGTCAGTCTCTAACCTTTTTCTGAAAATCCCACAAAATAAAGATTCCAGAATATTCCTTGGTCCCACCTGTCAGCCACCCATAATCTCCTCTATTATTTTCCCGGTTTTCTCTCTCGACCAATCGTTCAGAAGCTCGTTCTCTTTCATCCGAACTTTGATTCAACCTGTTCAAGTTTCTAAATTTATCTAAAATTGAGCTATCGCTTCCTGTACTCGTTTTGTTAATTTTAAATTTTATTTGAATTTATTTGTTCTTGGTTCATTTTCTCTCTCATTTAGACAATAATTTTCAAGGAGTGGGAGCAGGATTTGAAGATCAGAGTGTGGTAACTGAGCAAGGCCAAGGCAAGTCGTAGTTATTTGATCATTTTGAACCTATGTTTACAAAAGTATATTGTTTTATACCAACATGCATGCTAATTTTATATCAATTGTTTTTGGGAGTAGCTAATTACCTACTTCGACATTATGCCACCTTGATTATCTTGAATACCATGTATCCATTGTCACCATAGGATGGTTATTATTAGTTAGACATAATTGTGCTACCAACATGGGTTGATGTAGATATGCTTATCCATGAATAGTTATGATGGGCTCATATTTGCATGATCAATGATGTTAATTTGACTTAATGAGATATGGAATTGTGGTGCGATGCCACTATTATAAAACTTATGTGCCATAGCAGGGAATGCCATTAGCTTTGGTTAAACAAAATGGTTTCATGCTCAGGCGAGTGATCGTGCAGTAAAGGGGTATTGTTTGCATATTGAGGATGGAGTAGTCTCGCTTGGGTGAAAACTAAGGGCTTGAACTGGGCCATATCGTATAACCACATGTCCAGTATGAGATGGACCTGACTGATTCATTTGCAATGTATTAACTTTGGTACTACCATGTGGTGATATGGACTCCGAGATAGATGAGTAGACTCACATGGCGCAATAGGGGGTCCTCGTCTGGGTGCGATGATATTCGGTGTTGAAACCTTAGCAGGAGGACTTGGTTGAGACGGAGCATTGTAAAGGCCTTGTTATGATTTACTCTGATCAAGTGATCATATCTTGTAGGTAAAGTTGTAAACCCTCTGCAGAGTGTAAAACTATTTGAATAGTCGTATCCCCAGTTATTGACAATGCCTAGTGATTTCATACGAGGTACAGAGTTTTCATAAAACTTTTTGGATGATGGAATGGTTGGGAGGTTAACGGATAGTTCACTTGGTGGAATGGTTAGGAAATGAATGGAAAGTTCACTGGTTCTTTCAATGCAAATGTTTACTTTATTTATTACATCTTTTCAAATATTCTTTACAATCTATTTACTGTATTTATCGTCAACACTTGCTTTCTGCAAAAGAACTATATGGCTATTCCTTTGTTCAAGCCTTGTATGAATACTAATTGCATATTATTACTTACAACTTGCTGAGTACTTTATGTACTCACGGCTTTATACTTTGTTGATCAATTGAATAAGGACAAGTTAATCAAGAGTTCTACGAGGAGTATTTTGAAGACTTTGTGAACTAGGATGTGCTCCCCACTCGATTGCCTATGGGCATGTCAGATGGCCATGACAAGTTATTTTATTTCTGCGGCAAGAGTTTCATTTGTTTCTTAAGCCCTACGTGGCAAGTTATGTAAACTTTGACCATAAGGTCCAATTATTACTGTTTAATAATAATTTGCTACCTTCTTAGTTATTTCGTTGCATGGATATGATATTCATCAACATTGTATTGTGTGAGCTAGCTATTGATCATGAGACTAGCTTAGAATATACAGAGGGTTTTAGATGTGGTAATCCGGGTCCCGACAGCCGCCGGCCAACCGTTCCCTTCAACCTATCGATGTCCGCAGCCTAGATCAGCTGCTCCCAGGTAGGATGGCTGGTGAAATGGCCAACCACGCCATAACCATACAAATCTGCACTCCATGTTAGCATCACCTCTTCCTGGTGAAATATTCATAAAGGTATTGGACAGGATGCAGCGCCAACGTCGAACATGTGGCCATCACATGTGAGCATAGCCTATGCAGAAGAAGTGGCTCGTTGCAAGTGCATATGCAACGAGCGTGGCCAAGCGTGCACTCGTGGATGATCCTTTCATGGTTCGTCCTGTGGTGTCCTTTCTCCCTGCAAAGTACCTCAAAACGAACCTCCCTTGTGCACATCTTGAATGCCCTGTGCATCTCACCTTTCTTGTTCTTCTCCTCCATGTACTTCTGCTTTGCCCTCTACGCCTTAGCGTATACTGGAACTTTGACTTAATTGCCCAAATGATGGATCATGACTCAAAAACCGGGTTATCCATGATCTCACTGTATATGACATTCGCAATGAAGCCTGATGATAGGTTCTTGTGGGATTACATTGATTCAAAGACGACACATATGTGAGAGATTACTACAAAGCATTTCCAATTGGTGTCCCACTTAGGATGAAATGTGTGCATTCGCCAAGGGCATATCGCTATCTCACACTTCACGTCGTAGCACCTTGAGTTAGACTTCACTACTGTGAATGTGCACCGCAGCGATAAGACCAAGAATTTCACAACTTCCAGGACCGTCTCCTTGCATTTGTACGAGGCTCCTTGCCTGACCTCATTTTAGTGGTACTCCCACAGTACACGGGATCCTTTGTCCATGATGAGGTTGTCGAATTGGTATGTGTTCCAGTCGGATGGAACTACTTGTTGTTCCCCACCATGCTCATCATCGGAACCTTCATCTTCCGACAATGCATCGTAGTCCCAATCTTCGATCGCAATCCTTTCGACTAGGGCTTCGATCTCCACACCTTCATCTGCAATTACACTAGCTTCCCAGACCAAAGGAGTTTCTTCGACCCTGTCTTCATCGGCGACATCAGCAACTTCTCGAACTTCGGCCGTTGTGTGTGTCGCGCTGTGGCTGGAGTCCCCAACTTCTTCGACATCACCACCAACTACCCCTTGCTCAGCCGTAGATGCAGGCGAAGATTTGACATATGCTTGGGCCAGAAGGACCAAATCCCACCCGCGATCCCTCACCATGCTTAGGTATGACTACCATGACCTCGTTCCCTTCAGCTACAATAACTCTGAATGTGTGCCTTATGGTGACCGGGTGACAAGGCGGCTCAATTTCAGATTGTGAAGAGCATGGTCCAACTTGAAGGTGTAATACAACTGGCGCATCACAGTGCCCCATGTACGCTGCTTTGGTCTTGTTAGGCTGACGATCACCGATTGGAAATAACACAAATCAACCCCCTCGGGACTGTGTAGATCAGTCCCTTGACCGTAGTAAATTTTGAAATTGACTATGTCCGACATATCTATATACTGCACCATAAACCAGATTTATACGATTAACCACATATCTAAAACAAAACTACACATACCTAAAAGGATGTACTAAAAATATACTACACTATATAACCATACATCTAAAAATATCTAATCTATTTAGTTAAAAAAAATTACCTGCAAGGTGTACGACCGGACGGACAACACTTCGTTAGCTCCTCTCCTCCCCTCTGCTCCTCTCTGCTCCTCCCCTCTTTCTTTTTTTTCGGAATAAAGGTGAATTTTGGCCGAATTTTGTGGGCCTATTATACGAGTGGTTGACTAGTTGTGCCACCATTCCAAATGGCGACAGAGACATGCGGGGTTCATGTTGCCATTTGAAATGAATTGACATTCTGAATGACAACATAGGTATTTGGCATTGTTCAATGGGCAACAGGGCTCGACAGGGCTATTTCGCCATTTTGAATGGTAACAGAAGTCCATTTTTATAATTTTATTAAACAGACATTTATTTATGTAATTTTATTTTTAAAATGTATTATTTAAAAAAAAATCTGCAACCACGTGTTGACTTGCATACTTTTCTCCGCTAAATCACACAGATGCACATTTTTCTCAATGGATATCCTAATTGTCTTTGGTGTGCTTCGTACTTCCACCAATTGTTATGCTTGCTTAACCCCAAATCCAAAAGATATAAATGCCATCGACCTCCTGTTAGATCTTTGAACGAAGAAAAGTATACTTATGGACATGATCGATTAAGAGAAAAGGGTAACCTTAGAATATTGTCTAGAATAGCCACCGGCAACCTCTGCAGCCTATGCATGCAAATCACGGGCAGGAAATTACTTCGTCTTTTACTCATCGTCAAAATTTTAAAATCTTGGCTACAAAAATACATGGAAGTATTTAGATTTGTCAGATAAAAATTACACTAGATTTATCACCAAAAGTACTTCTATATCATTATATTTGTAGTATTTTTGTAACATATAATTAGAAAAATAATGGTAAAAAAGATGTAATGGAGAATGTATCAATGTCCAAATATAACAAGTAAAAATGATTGGATGTAGCACACACATTTTTTTAGATAATAGAAGAGAAAAAACTCTCCCGGCATCTGCATCAAAAATGCACACAGCCTATTTTATTAATAGGTCTAAAAACACTGAAGTAAACCAATCATTTATAGAGGCTTGAAGCTTTACAAACAAACGACGACTGAAAATTAAACTCAATCATTACAAATCATGTGGCTAAGCCGCCACCCATGAATGCTTAACATTTGCTTTGCCACCACTTCCAACATGTCGCTTCCGACCAACATAGACTCCTTTTGGGCTGATTTCTGTAAATTTGCCCAAGCCCTCCGCCAGTGTCCACTTAATAAGATAATCAGCACAAGGTTAGTGATAATCTTTTTGTCAAAAACAACATCATTCCGACATAACCAGATAGACCAACATAAAGCATTAGCTCCCACTAGGAGTTGTGACTTCAAAATATTTAGAATACTGGCTAACCAATTCCAAACAAATGTGCTATACTCTAAGAGGAGATAAATTGAATGCACATTGAATAGCCCATCATGCAAGACGTGCAAAAGGGCATTCAATAAAAAGGTGTCGAATTGTTTCCTCTTTAATACAAAAACAACACTTGTTACTTCCCTTCCAATTTCTTTTGAGCGGGTTATCTTTAGTTAATACTACCCCTCTTTTGAGGTACCATAGGAATATTTTTACTTTTAATGGAATTTTAATTCACCGAAAGAAATTTCTGATGGAGGCTTGATGATTACCAATTAATGCCGTATAAAAAGATTGTACTGAAAAAAGTCCAGACTTATTCAAATTCCACCTGAAAACATCTTTCTGAGAAATCAATTGTAAATAAGAAATTCTCAATATTAACTCATCCACGCCTGTAACTTAGGGCCAATTATAGGTCATCTAAAAGAAATGTTTAAAGGAATTGTTCTCAGGATATTTGCCACTGAATCATCCTTCCTCCTGACCACATTATAAAGGAGCGGATATTGACATTTCAGAGGAGAGTCTCCTAACCAATTATCTTCCCAAAACCTGGTGTGTATTCCATTTTTAATCTGGAATGAACCAAAACTAAAAAAATTGATCTTTGATTTTCATTAAACCTAACCAAAATGAGAAGTTTCAGGCTTATTAACCACCTGCGAAAGATTTTTCTCACCCAAATATTTCCTTGTGAGAATAGATTACAAACTTCTTTCTTCATTAAGCAACTTAAACAACTATTTTTCTAGTAAACTTTTGTTTTTCATGTCTAAGTTCTGAATTCCTAGACCGCCCTGCTCTTTGGGAGAGCAAACTAAACTCCATTTAGCAAGCCTATATTTACGTTTATGACTGTCGCTCTATCAATAAAACCTAGATCGATAAAAATCTAGCCTTTTGAGAACCTCTTAGGAACCTTAAAAAAAACATAAACATTGGTAGACTACTTAGAACCGAGTTTATAATTACTAGTTGTCCACCAACAGACAATTTTTTTTCTTTCCAACTGCTAAGTTTTCTTTCAATTATATCCTCAACCCCTTTCCAATCACAATTTCTTAATTTCCTGAAGTGAATTGGAATACCTAAGCACCTGAAATGAAAGGTATCCACTTCACAACCAAATAACTGAGTATACCGTGGTTCAGCTTCCTTAGCAAAACCAAAACAAAAAATCCCACTCTTGTAGAAATTAATCTTTAAACTTAATAATTGTTCATAGGTAGCACACACATAAGTCATGACACCTGTACCAGCACAGTATCACAGAAGAAATTTCCTCACTAATGTCTTCGCATGACATGGGAATCGCTAACAGGAGGTCGAGACAAATTCAACAATCATGACACCAGGAGTTGAATAATATATACCGTAACATGTTGTATTCTTCCAGACGAAGTTGCCCTGCACGAAGAACAGAACAGAGATCCATAGCAGAAGCACCAATGGACATGCTTCAGCTCTCCTGCATCCAATTAGTAGTAGCCATTCTCTTGTTCACCCAAACCAAGAGCTCCATACAGACATCTGCCCATCCAAAGGATACGACCGTCAGCTGTACTGCCAACGAGAGGTCCGCCCTTCTCGCCTTCAGAGCAGGTCTATCAGACCCTGCGAACCGCCTTTCGTCGTGGAAGGGTGATGACTGTTGCCAATGGAAGGGTGTCCGGTGCAGCAAGACAACCGGTCGTGTCGTCAAGCTCGATCTCCATCGCCCGGATTGCTACAACAGCGATGCGAGTCCGCAGGTGCTGGGAGGCAATATAAACTCCCCGTTGCTTGGTTTACAACACCTCCAGTATCTGGACCTCAGCTGCAACAATTTCAGCGGGGCACGCATACCGGAGTTCTTGGGTTCTCTCCACAACTTGAGACATCTCGACCTATCGCGGTCGTACTTCACTGGGAGGATACCACCGCAGCTGGGTAATCTCTCCAACCTGCGTTACTTCAGTCTTGCCTATAATGATTACATATACTCGACGGATATCAGCTGGTTGTCGCGGTTATCTTCCCTTGAGCACCTAGACATGAACTCTGTGGACCTCAGTGCCATTCTGAACTGGGTTCCGGTGGTGAACATGCTTCCTTCTCTTAAAGTTCTTCGTCTTCCTACGTGCCAGCTTAGCAGCAGCCTTGATTCTCTTCAGCATTCAAATCTGACATCTCTTGAAACACTCGACATTTCGGGCAACCGTTTCCATAAACTTATCACACCCAACTGGTTCTGGGATTTGACTAGCCTTAAGCATCTCGACATCTCAGGCAATCAATTTAGCGGCCCATTCCCTAACGAGATAGGCAATATGACCTCCGCGGCAGTACTTGATTTATCAGGGAATAACCTCGTGGGCATGATACCGTCAACCATGAAGAATCTATGTAACTTGGAAGAATTGTTTTTGTCTATAAACAAGATCAACGGGAGCATAACAGAATTCTTCCATCGCTTACCTAGTTGTTCATGGAATAAATTACAAACCTTGTTTCTATCTCACAGCAATTTGACAGGAAGCCTGCCAACCAAGCTAGAACCCTTAAGCAATTTGACCTGGCTTGATCTCGGTTGGAACAAGCTCACAGGCCCTGTGCCACTGTCGATAGGGGAGCTCACAAAGCTAACCAAATTGGACCTGAGCAATAACATGCTCACAGGCCCTGTGCCACTGTCGATAGGAAAGCTTACAAAGCTAACCGTTTTGGACCTGAGCTCCAACAACCTGGATGGCGTCATACATGAAGGTCATTTATCTGGCCTACCAAGGTTAAAGGCATTGATCTTGTCTGACAACTCCATAGCCATCACGGTGAGTTCGACTTGGGTTCCTCATTTCAGTCTACGCAATGTTGCACTCCGGTCATGCTTTCTAGGGCCTAAATTCCCAATGTGGCTTAGATGGCAAACAAGTGTATACAATATTGATATCTCAAACACAAGCATATCTGACATGGTGCCGGATTGGTTCTGGATAATGGCTTCCTCGGCTTGGACTCTGAATATCCGAAATAACCGAATTAGCGGTGTTCTACCATCTACAATGGAATTTATGAGAGCAAATGTAATGGATCTCAGTTCTAACCAGCTCAGTGGTCCGATACCTAAGCTTCCCATTAATCTAACTGGTTTGGATCTTAGTAGAAACAATTTATCTGGGCCGCTACCATTAGACTTTGGAGCACCGGGGCTTGAAACACTTCTTCTATTTGACAACTCTATCTCTGGTGCCATTCCATCTTTGTGCAAACTACAATTCCTACAATTGGTAGATATCTCAGGAAATAAGCTAGCTGGGTCAATTCCAGATTGCTCGGTTAATACATCCACAACAAACGTGACACGCCTGGGTATTCTTAATCTAAGCTTAAGAAACAACAACCTCTCCGGTGAATTTCCTTCATTTCTCCAAAACTGCCAACGACTCGTCTTTCTTGATATCTCAAATAATCATTTTTTTGGTACTTTGCCAGCATGGATTGGGGAGAAGCTACTGTCTTTGGCATTCTTACGGTTGAGATCTAATATGTTTTACGGTCATATTCCAGTGGAGCTCACGAAGCTAGTTAATCTAAAATATTTGGACCTTGCCTACAACAACATATCGGGGAGCATACCAAAATCCATTATTAACTGCACAGAAATGATACAAGCGAGAGATATTAATGGTGGATTTCTTCATGCATTCGATTCTAGAATGTCACTCTTTGGTAATGAAATGGTAGACTATACTGTGAACTTCACGGTAGTCACAAAGGGTCAAGAGCGGCTGTACACCGGAGAAATAGTATATATGGTGAATCTTGATTTATCCTGTAACAATCTTGTTGGAGAGATTCCTGAAGAGATCGGCAGTCTTGTCGCATTGAAGAACTTGAACTTATCATGGAATGCCTTCAGTGGGAAAATTCCTGAGAAGATTGGTGCCTTGGTGCAAGTGGAGTCTCTCGACCTATCACACAATGAGTTGTCTGGACAAATCCCTACAAGCATATCGGCTCTCACGTCATTGAGTCGGTTGAACCTGTCCTACAACAATCTGACAGGAAAGATACCATCTGGAAATCAACTGCAAACACTCGATGACCAGGCATCAATCTACATTGGCAACCCAGGTCTTTGCGGTCCACCTCTCTCCCAGAATTGTTCAGAAACTGGGTTAGTTCCTGCTACTCCAGAAGATCACGAGGATGGATTTTTCTTTTTTCTTGCAATGGGTACTGGACATGTAATTGGTCTCTGGGTAGTCTTCTGTGTATTCTTATTCAAGAGGAAATGGAGAATTGTTTGTTTCTCATTCTATGACAGCTTGTACGATCGGGTTTATGTGCAAGTGGCTGTTAGTTGGGCTTCCTTGACAAGAAAAACGGGTAGAAGCTGAGATCAGCAGCACAGGTGGTTGGTTTGTTCCCATGTATGCTGTGGAGATTTTAGCATGTAACAATATTGTTCAAGTGTACTAGTGATATTCATATATATGTACTTATGGAGTGCGTGTGTGATCAGCTGAGATTGGTATTGTCGTCCGTGGTGTAAGTTTATATTCCTAATGATGAATAATTATCGGGTTTGCACTTGCTGCTCAGCGCACCCCTTTATATTTCTATTGGGTCATTGCTACGGAAGTACTAATTTCAAACAGAAAATTAATCTAGAAATAGGAGCAGTGGAATTTTCGTCTGAATTGTGATACGATGGATGGTTGGGAATGGGTGGGAATACCTGGAGACAATATTTTAAATAGCATGTAGCGGGAGTGTAGCGGCTAAGCGTTTTTGTAGCGGATAACGGGTAGCGGTGATATAGCAAGCACAATATGCTCAGCTATATTTGTAGAAATGCAAAGTAAAATAAAATAGTTTTGAAATAAAATGAGGATTATTTGTTTGTGTGCATATATCAAGTTTTTAAGTAATGATTTAAAATGGCATATGACAAGAGTATGGAATAATTGAATCACATGAAAACCTGAAATATGTTTGTACTAAATCGCTGCTACACACCATACGCTATAGCGTGCCTTTAGGTGCATTTGAACCGTTAGATCAGAAGATGGACGACGAGTGGTCGCTGGTGGCATCACTTCAAGACTAGAAACCTCTCCTCTGGCGGTGGCAGGTTCGATTCGCCGGCGGCAACGTACCCTCGTCAAGGCCGGCCCACATCTGTCCCCGAGCCCACTGGTTTTCTTGGCAATTTCAATTGATTCGATATCTCAATTTGGCACACTTGGCACATAATTACATGTATAATATAACATTGTGGTGTTATTGGGCCAGTGAAATTGAAACGAATTAATGTCCAACATGCCTGACCATCTATTCGACTGCAGTGCTGCAAGGTGGGTATGCTTGAAATTTGTCTGCCGCGCGTTGAATGGCTGACTGTCCTAATCACAGGATATAAGACTACTGATATAAGACAATACACTGAGCTGTTTCTCAACATTTCCTTGTACATACTATATCCCCTCTAATTATAAATACATGTCGTTTTGCGATACGTGCAGTCAAAATTTTAAAACTTTAGCTATCGATATAACTGTAATTAAATATTTACATTGAATACATGAAAATTATACGTATAGATTTGCCTCGAAAAATATTTTCATAATATTATAGTTTCATTGGTGTTATAACTATATTACAATAGAAAATAGTGGTCAAAATTGTGTTTTAAAGACCATGTCAATGTCCAAAATGATATATATTTGTGATTTACGAGATTAAATGGTAAGTTGTCGGATTTGCTACATGCGTGCAAATGTTTTAGTTTTGCTGCTCTGCTTTTAGGCTGTTCGTAACTCACGATCACCTGTAATTTCATGTGCATCCCTACTGCAGACGCAGGATGACAAAACAAATACTACTATTGCTGAATGTTCTTCCATGGAAGAAAAAGATGCTGAAGATTCTTAATTTCTTGTACGTACATGACTTTGAATTGTTCCCGGTCTGTTGGAATTTCATGCCATAAAATTAATTAGCTGATAGACTGTTTACTCCATATGTGATGTCAGTCAGCTAATCGCGCATCTAATGCATTAACTCAGCTAGCTAGCTTCTTGCGTGGGGCTTATCAATTCCATTCATATACTGGTCGAAATGGCCGAAACGTACCATATCGGCACCTAAACTAGCACACCGTAGTCTCAATCCCGTACTGAGCTCAATACCGGACATTCCAGCTCATTCCGGTCTATTTCGGTCATTCCGCTATTCTGGTCATTCCGGTACCAGTACTTCTTTGAATTAGCTGAGAAGGCCAAGTCCAATACTACTCATTCGGTAAGTAAAATTATGCTAGATTATGGTAAAATATATGAAATTATGAACTCATGTTGTATTATTTAACTACGTACAACCTTTGTATTTATGAAGTAATTGAACTATGTGCCATTTTTATTCTATAGTTATGTATTTGAAGTGAGATTTCAAAAGAAATTATGTGTGCATATAATTACATATATATTTATATATATAATTTTAAAATCTGGAACGGTACGTCAAAATAAACCGCTACCGACGTATTCCATATCAAGAGGCAAACCGAAATAACCTCCGAAATCAAATTGATAACTATGGCATAGACTTGTACCTGTTTATAAGCAGACTCTGCCGGTGCGACAGACTTGGACTTTGAATTGGCAATAGATCTGTTTATGCGCAGCCCAGTCTGGTGGCCCAGCCTGATTTTCGGCTCAGAGGCCTGGGACAGAGCCTAAAAACCCGACAGTAATAATGAAATATTAATTTTTTTTATTCTGGAAATTAATTTTTTACTGTATAAAAAACAAAATTTTACTGTTATAGAAGATGAAGGTGACGAATGTAAGAAAAAAAATATAAGATTTCAGAATTATCTTTGTTATGAACTAGCCGATGAGCCTACACAGTTGCAGGATGTAGTGGTATTTTCAATCGTATGAAATTTTCTTTGCGAATTTCCAATTTTGACATTCATATTTTGCAAACAAAAATGCATTTCGTATTTAATTAACGCCGATTTATTTTGAGATCTCTACCACCTATGTTAAATAGAGAATTGAGAAGTCGACCAATCTAGCAAATTTACAAACGTTTTTTTGCGATTACAATAAAGATGTACATCTACGCACATTGTGCACGCACATATGAGTGCGACCTCTTAGTACACGCCTAGAAATAGAGAGGTCAGGGTTGAATCCGTGACCTCATAAGCTTCGTACTAAAACGCACTTGCGTGCTCATGTAGGTTGACATCAAGATTTAAACTTTTATGGATGGAATCGTATACCCATAACTTCACACTCTCAACCTTTGAATTATATAATCGTGCATATACTCGATGGAAATGTCGTGCAATTGTGCGAGGCTGCAAGCCGATGCGATCATGTTAAAAAAAAACATCACTATGAGAGACCGTCCTAAATAAAAATAGTTTATTAACTGATCATAATCTGACACATTCGCTTAAGCCGTTCCCGCCGCTCGACATATTCTTTGGCCGTTGCCACCACTCTGACATATTTTTTGGCCGTTGACACCGTCGTTACCACGAGAGTACATATTCATTTCAACTCTTATTGATCTCATTGGAAATTCTCGCCTTCCAAACGAACCAAAGCTATTAAGCACAAACATTCCTTTTTATATTCCTATATTTTCCTGTTCTTGCGCTCATTAGAACAAACTCCTCCCCATTTATAAAATTTGTATTTAAAAGGGAAGACCAAATTACAAATAACTTTTAGCAAAAAAATGTTTTTCAATTATTTCTCCAACATATTTTGTTTTCACATCCAATTCTCCGGAGGCTAGCCGGAGCGGATCACCCGGACGCGTCACTGCTAGGGCTGGAAAAATAGCTCGGACTCGCAAGCCTGCTTGGGCTCGTCATGGCTCGGCTCGGGCTCGTTAATTTTCGAGCCGAGCCGAGCCGCCTGTCCAACTTGTCAAACAAACGAGCCAAGCTTGAGCTGGCTCGCGAGCCTAACTCCCACGCCCAGTCGATTTCCCCTCTCCCCCGAATAAATTCCCCATCGCCTAGCTCCGCCCGCCGCCTATCCGCCTAAGCCACCTCCCCTTCCCTGTCCCCTTCGCCCAGCTCCCCGCCCCTCCTCCCTCCTCTCCTCCGCCCACTCCACCCACCCGCCTCCGCCTCCTCCACTTGCCGCCTCCCGTCGGCCCCTCTCCACCAGCTCAGCCTCCACTCCACCTCCGCCTCCTCTGCCCGCCTCCTCCCGCCCCCGCCCGCCTCCACTGCCGCCTCGACCTCCTCCGCTCCTCGCCTCCCGTCGGCCCCTCGCCCACTCTAGCCTCCACCGCCGTCTCCACCCGCTTCCTCCCTCCGCCCGCCCAGCTCCACTCCCGCCTCCCCTCCACCTCCACCGCCTCCACCTCCTCCACCTAACGCCTCCCCCTCGTCGCACTCGTCCAAGTCGCTGCCCCGTCCACCGTGTGCTCCCCCAGCCCCACGTGCCTCCGACTCCGAGTCGCCGCCCCGTGCTCTGCCTCCACACCTCCACCTCGGCCCGTGCTCCACGCCCACCTCCGCCCATTCCCTCTGCTGCTGCCATGCGAGGCCATCGAGGCGAGGCGACAATCCACGCCGCCCTTCCTCCGCGCCGCCATCCTCCGAGCTCCGGCCACCACCATCCGCCCCTCCATCAAGCCCCGTCCGGGACGCCAGCGCCGGTGCCAGGAGGATGGAGGAGATCAAGAAGGAGCTTGAATGCTTGATCTTGCAATTTGCTTGTTTGTTCTTGCAATGAATGCTTGCTTCTGTGCATGTTTCTTAGTGCTGGATGAATGGATAATAGAAAAATTTCTTGATCTAGTAAGACCACTTTGGATTAGTTGATTGCAATGCGGATCCTGGATGCTGATCCAGATGCTGCCTGTAATGCCGAACTGATGCTGTTTTTGGCTCGGGCTCGTAAGCCAGCTCGAGCTCCATTCCAAGCCCGAGCCAAGCCCCTCTCCTGGCTCGTTTCCGAAACGAGCCGAGCCGAGCCCACCGTTCACCCAAGCCGAAATGAGTCTGACTCGAGCTGGCTCGGCTCGTTTCCCCCCCTAGTCGTTGTAAGGAGCTGAGGAATAGTCTATAACTATACCCCTCTGGTCATAAATATATGTTGTTTTGGGATATATGCATTTAAACTTTTAAAATTTTGGTTATCGATATCTTTTTAATTAAATATTTAGATTGAATACATGAAAATCATATATATATATATTTGTTTCAAAAGTATTATCATAATATTATAATTTTATTTGTGTTATAACTATATTACAATACAAATTAGTGGTCAATTATTTTGGGAAGGTACGTGCATCCTTCATCAGTCTCTTTCGATGCTAATCTGGTTCTTATGTTCATATCAACCAAGTCACGGTTGTGAAGCTCTTCAAGTGTCAACAGAGAAGTTGCTGAAATTTTTGCACACAAGAAGTTGGAATTAGGGGGTCAATTCGCTGCAATCATTCAACCCCCCCCCCTTTCGATTGCCATTACGATCCTACAAGTGGTATCAGAGCAAGGTTGTAATGGCATCGGATCGAGATCGCTTCTCGTAAGCCTCCATACTTCGATGGATCGACTACATCTATTGGAAGACTCAGATGGAAGTTTTTCTTCAAGCTCAAGGTAATGTCATCCGCAAAAGGTTGAGAATCCTTATGAAGTCCCTCATTGTTATTACCAACAATAACACCGCGATATTGAAGCTAATGCTAAGGCTAGAAATATCTTGTTGCAAGGTTTAAGTAGAAATGAATTTGTTAGAATTACCAACATTAAATCTGCTAACCAAATTTGGACAACACTTGCTGACTATCATGAAGGTTCAAAATCTGTTAAAGGTGTTCGTCAAAATCAATTCAAAAGGAGTATTCTAAGTTTGAGATGAAACCGAGAATCAGTAGATGCACTTTTTGATCGCTTCAATAAAATCATTAGTGATTTGCAATCTGTTGATGTGATTTATTCTGATTCTGACAATGCTAGACAGATTTTGAATGCTTTGGATATGTCTATTTGGGAAGTCCTAGTCACTACAATCAATCACTCTATTAATATGGAAACACTCACATTAAATGATTTTTATTCCAAGATGAAAACACATGAGATTGATATTTTGGCCAGAATAAATAAGTCAAATTCTTTGGGTTTAGTGACTAACCAAACTGACAGTTCATCAAGTCCTTCTAGTTTCTCCTTGAGTGCTATTTCGGATGAACAATTGGAGGAGATCCCGGAAGAACAACTTGTACTCTTCTCAAATAGGGTGAGTAAAGCAATCAATAATGTCGAGCAAGGAGAAGAGGAGGTCCAATCGATGCTTTGAATGTGGTGAGCCAAACCACATAAAAGTAAATTGTCCCAAGTCGAGAGGAAAAGAAGCCAAGGAGGACAAAGCACCACTCGGCGTTCAAAATTCAAATTTGATTCAAGCAAAAAGCAAAATTATCGAAGTCACAACAAGGTGCTTTCACTCTTGAAGAGATTGGGCTAAGTGATGTTGATTCGATAAATGACAACGAGGATGGTCACAAGAAGGCAAAAGAGGCCGATTTCACAGGATGTGCTTTATGGCAAGTAGTGAAGAAACTAATGATGATGATGATCTCTACAAGGACTCGATGAGGTAAAGCCCTCTTATGTTTGATTTATCACGTCGTGTCTGAAATTGACAAATGAGCTTAAAAATACAAAAAGAAAGCAAAGAAACATGACCTTGTTGTTGATAGCTTGAATTCTGAAATTGATAGACTTAAGGTCGCTATTCCCGATGATGAATCATGTGAATCATGTCAAGTTTTGCATTCTCAATTAAAACTTGCTAGATCAATTCATGCTGAATTTGAAGAGTTAAAATGGCGATAACTCATGTGATGATAAGCTGAAACTTGCTTCTGTTGAGATTGAAAAACTGAAGTCTAGTTCATCTTGTTTAGAGACAAGTACTGTGAAGGCTCAAATTAAGACTTGCTCTAATTGTGAACTGCTAGAAGCTAGATTGAAGTCATCTCAGAATTTTATACAACAAATGTTTTACCATGAGACACTTTCTTGCACAAATTGTCCTAAACTCACAACTGAAATTGATGCTTTGACTAGACAATTAAGTGAGTTTGCTGAAAAAGAAAAAATGGCTCAGTCTGTTGTTTCTAAGAAAATCTTGAATGGTTTTGTTAAGTGCACAACTTGTCCTGAATTGGCTAAAGAGAATGAATATCTTAAAGACACTTTGGAGAGGTTTTCTTTTGGCAAGAAAAATCTGAATATGATTCTAGACAGATCAAGAGTGAGTTCTAAAAAACAAGGTCTAGGTTTTAATTCTGCTGTTCATGCAAAGAATCATTCTCCAAAAGTTCTTAAGCTTCTTGAACCTGGAAAATTTGAAATTGAATCTGAACCTAAACATGTTGTGTTCAAATCTGCTGGTTTTGCAAAGGATCTTATTACCAAAGTAAGCATTGTAAAGAGAAAAACTGAAATTTCATATCAAGAAAAGTATCAGTGCACTTACTGTGGTAAAGAAGGTCATTTGGTTCAGTTTTGTTTTTGAAAAGCAAAGAAAGAAAAGAGAGATAAGCTAAGAAAGAATTTTCATGTTCCTTTTGTTTTCACTAAACAAGCTGATGCGCAATTTTTCAGAATGACACCTAAACAATGCTTTGGCCAGCAACATGCAGAATTCAGAAGTGCCTTTATTGCTCCTACTCGTCGTGTGTCACAGTATTGGGTTCCTAAATCATATCTTACTAACCCCAGTACTGTGAGACCGACATTCTCTTGAATTATAGGTACAGCTGTTGAGGAAGGGGAACTTTTGGCTAGTTGATTCAGGATGTTCAAGGCACATGACAGTGATTCAAAATGGTTCTCCTCCTCACTAAGGCATCCAAAGGATGAATTGATTACTTTTGGGGATGCTTCAACTGGAATTGTGATGGCAAAAGGTATCTTGCTTGCGTTAATGACAAATTTGTTCTTAAAGATGTTGCCTTGGTAAGCAAATTGAAGTACAACCTGCTTTCTGAGTCACAACTGTTGGAAGAAAATCTTGAGGTAAGCTTTAAGAAACATGCTTGCAGGGTTTTAGATACCTCTGGAGATCTTGTCTTTAATATCACTCGATTAGGGAGAGTTTTTAAAGCTAATTTTAATCATTCCTTCTCACCTAATGTTAGATGTTTGATAGCTTCTGAATTTAGATATCTTTTCTTTTGGCATCGTAGACTAGGACATATTGGTTTTGATCATCTTGTTCGAATTAGTGAAACTGATCTCATTAGGGGACTGCCGAAATTGAAAAGTGAGAAAGATTTGGTTTGTTCTCCCTGTCGACATGGTAAGATGGTTGCTGCTCCACATTTTCCTATTTCTGTAATCATCACAGATGGCCCTGGACAATTGTTGCATATGGACACTGTAGGTCCCTCAAGAGTTCAATCTGTTGGTGGTAAGTGGTATATTCTTGTGATTGTTGATGATTACTCTAGGTACTCTTGGGTGTATTTTATGGTGTCCAAGGATGAAGCTTTTGGTTATTTCAAGGATTTATTTCTCAGATTAAATAATGAATTAAATGGTTCTGTGAAAGTAATAAGAAGTGATAATGGTACTGAGTTTAAGAATTCCTTATTTGCTTCTTTTTGCTCTAAACAAGGTTTGGAACATCAATTTTCCTCTCCACGTGTTCCTCAACAGAATAGTGTAGTTGAGAGGAAAAATAGAACATTGGTTGAGATGGCAAGAACCATGCTTGATGAACATGCCACTCCTAGGAAGTATTGGGCAGAGGCTATTTCAACTGCTTGTCATGTTTCTAATAGAGTATTTTTGAGAGCCTCTTTGCACAAGACTTCTTATGAGCTGAGATTTGGCAAAAGGCCCAGTGTCTCTCACTTCAGAGTTTTTGGTTGCAAATGTTTTATTCTTAAGCATGGTAATCTGGATAAATTTGAAGCTAGATCAACTGATGGCATATTTCTTGGATATCCTCTTCACTCTCGTGGCTATCGAGTGCTTAATCTTGAAACTAACAAAATTGTTGAAACTTGTGAAGTTACTTTTGATGAGGTCAGTACTTGTTCTAGAACTGATATTTCAGGTACACAAGTTCAGGGGGAGTCTGAAAGCATATTCCTTAATGAAGAAGATGATCTTGATTTTGGTAATGACTTTTCTCCCATGCCATCAACTGCTAAAGATCAAGCTCCTACTACTGCTGTTGCGCCACCACAAGTGGATGTTCAAAATATTGAAGACAGCTTCGTAACCTTTCGCACCTTTGAGGATTCAAATGACTTCATCCTCCGTAATCGATGATTGGTGATATTCATGAAAGGGTAACACGTTCTAAGTTTATTTCTCCTGACTCACATGCTCATTCTGCTTTTGTTGCCTCCTTTGAGCCTAATGATGTAAGTCACGCTTTATCTGATGAGTCTTGGATGAATGCCATGCATGAAGAATTAGAAAACTTTGAGCGTAATAAAGTCTGGACCTTAGTTGAACCTCCTCATGGACATAATGTAATTGGAACTAAATGGGTTTTCAAAAATAAACAAAGTGAGGATGGTGTTGTTGTGAGAAATAAGGCTAGACTTGTTGCTCAGGGATTTTCTCAAGTGGAGGGTCTTGATTTTGGTGAAACTTTTGCCCCTGTAGCCAGACTTGAAGCAATTAGAATTCTTTTAGCCTTTGCTGCATCTAAATGATTCAAATTGTTTCAAATGGATGTTAAAAGTGCTTTTCTAAATGGCTACATTGAGGAAGAAGTTTATGTTAAGCAACCACCTGGTTTTGAAAATCCTAAGTTTCCTAATCATGTCTACAAACTCTCAAAAGCTTTGTATGGTTTGAAGCAAGCTCCTCGAGCTTGGTATGAGAGGCTTAATCTGTTTTTGCTAAAAAATGATTTTCAAATGGGCAAGGTAGACAAAACTCTTTTCACTTTTAAACATGGCAATGATCTATTACTTGTTCAGATTTATGTGGATGATATCATCTTTGGGGGCTCCTCTCATGCTTTGGTTTTCAAGTTTTCAGATACTATGTGTAGGGAGTTTGAGATGAGTATGATAGGGGAGTTAACTTACTTCTTA
Organism: Phyllostachys edulis; assembly: GCA_036346405.1. Taxonomy (NCBI): domain Eukaryota; kingdom Viridiplantae; phylum Streptophyta; class Magnoliopsida; order Poales; family Poaceae; genus Phyllostachys; species Phyllostachys edulis. Next base: position 63,706,023 of record CM070546.1, on the reverse strand, counting down.
GGGCTGCAAGTAAAACAGACCAAGCAAGGCAATTTCATTCATCAAACCAAGTATACTAAAGATTTGCTTAGGCGTTTTGACATGGCAACTTGCAAACCCATCTCTACACCAATGGGGTCTACAAGCGTTCTTGACCCTGGATGAAGAAGGTGAGGTAGTGGATCAAAAAGAATACAGGAGTATGATTGGTTCTCTACTCTACTTGACTGCTTCAAGGCCGGATATACACTTTGCTGTATGCTTATGCGCTCGATTGCAAGCTTCACCTCGTGCTTCTCATCGACAGGCTGTAAAAAGAATTCTCAGGTATCTTCAATCCACTTTAGAATTTGGGCTTTTCTATTCATCTTCATCCTGTCTTACTTTGCGTGCATACTCCGATAGTGATTTTGCAGGGTGTAGGATTGATAGAAAAAGCACATCTGGCACATATCACTTTTTAGGCACTTCCTTAGTGTCTTGGTCCTCTCGAAAACAATCTTCTATTGCTCAATCAACTGCTGAAGCTGAGCATGTTGCTGCTGCTGCTAGTTGCTCTCAAGTTCTTTGGATTTCTGCTACTCTCAAATATTTTGGTTTAGATTTAGGCACTGTTCCTCTTTATTGTGATAACACTAGTGCTATTAACATTGCTAAAAATTCAGTGCAACATTCTCGAACAAAACACATTGATATCAGATTTCACTTTCTCAGAGATCATGTGGAAAAATGTGATATTGTTCTCCACTTTGTTGAGACTGATTTCTAATTTGCTGATATTTTCACTAAGCCGCTTGATACTTCTCGTTTTGTTCGTTTGCGGTGTGAATTAGGTGTTGTTCATCCTATGGGCTTATTTTGAGGGGGAGCTGTGTGAAATTTCAGAAGCTTTTGCTTTTTATTTAAGTCAAGCCTCTGTTTTCAAAAGAGTAATTGAGCTATCTTTATCATATTTATTCATGTGCTATGTAGCCTTGATCTGGACTGGTCTAATAAACTTGCTACATAAATAACTAAAGCATGACATGGCTGAAATCTTTGACTAGTTTGATTATTGGAATCACTTTGTGTTCGTTTATTGAAAAGGATGAGCTGATTTGTGAGTCCTATTTTAAGTCTTGGATTTGAAGCAAAAAGGTCCTTCTTTTCAGTCCTGTGTTGCTCACTCAATTTGGCATGTTTTAAAAAGATAAAAGGGTTGAGAAAAAGAATATGAAAAGATGTGTGCTTCAAGCATGCCATGCATAGCTGTGTATCAAACAAAAAAAGGGGTACATAACAGTGCTCAAATGACAAGAAGTGTGCTTCAAGCATACCATACCCAGTTATGTGTTTTTGAAATAAAAAAATGCACAAAAAGTGCCTTAATCAAAAGAAGTATGCTTCAAGCATGCCACCCTGGAAAAGAAGTATGCTTTAAGCATGCCACATGCAAATAAAAATTGAAAGTGAAGCAAAAGGATGTTATATGAGATTGTGGCTCATCCAGATTTAAAGTTTGTCTCACTGTTTGGCTTTTCACTTTTTGGTGACTTCTATTTGTGATCTTGTAATCTTTTTAGTCATTGTGTGATATACTTGTCATGACTCTAAATTGACTTATCACTTTGAAATACTTGTCTAGATATTGCTTTGTGGTATATGTATTTATATGATCTTGTTAGCTCTGTTCAACCAAATTGGCTTGGTTCATTCAATAAATTAAACTACATACAGCTTCTGGACTTTTACACTTCATGCTCTTCTTTTTCGAAATTTGAAGCTCTTGATAATCACATTGCCAAAGGGGGAGAAAATGAGCGGAACTTGCAAAACTTTGATTTTCCTGTGCTAAAGGAAGTTTTTTTGCTGCTGTTTTTGAAACTCTCTGTTGCTTGCAACTTTGACACTTTCTGATTGCTCACACTCATTTCTGAATTTTTGGAAGTGTTGTCAATGTATTCATCAAGGGGAAGATTGTAAGACCAAGAGGTTTTTGGTCATGATATTTGATGATGAACACATTGACAATAAGCTAGACTTAGTCTCAATACTTAATGATGAATACATTGTCTCTGGAACTTGTTTGTGCTCTTCAACTGACTTGCATTTGAGTTCTGTCAGTTTCTGTTGAAAATCAGTTCTTGTCAGGATTATCAGTAGTACCGGCTTTGTACATGCGGAACTAGCGAAGTGCGGTATGACCGCAGGTCTTGTTTTCGAACGTGTTTTAGCTCAAATCTTTAGATCCTGATCTGGAGCGTCTCCGTGGCAAAAAGGGCTTTGTTCTGAAGTTTTTGAGCTTTTTCGTGTTACGGTAATATCGGCGTTGTTTTCACGGAACTACCGCTGCGGTAGTACCACAGTAGTTTTATGAGTACCGCAAGTCATTTTCTCTGGTGCGTTTTGCTCGGTTCGTTAGATCTTGATCTAACGGCTGATATTGAGATGAACGTTCGGACCGTCCGAACGTCTCAAGGAATGTGAGCCCTTGATCTGAAATCTAACGGCTGATATTGAGATGAACGTTCGGACCGTCCGAACGTCTCAAGGAATGTGAGCCCTTGATCTGAAATCTGACGACTGTTATTGTTGTAACGTTCGGACCGTCCGAGACGAAAGCTTTGTGAGTCGTTGATTTGAAATCCAACGGTTGATATTCACGGGAACGTTCGGACCTTGAACAGTAAATGCTTTGAGGTTCGTGAGAAGTTTTGCAAAACAATCATACTCATTGATGAACGCGTAGTACTGCGTGTTGTCCCAGAGTACCGGTGTGTTAATAAGCGTAGTACCGCACTTGGTTTTTAGAAAGAGAAAGCTTCGGCAGTGCAGTTAAATGAAAATCAGATGATCTGGAGTCTTGGAGCGGAACGACCGGCAAGCGGTATGACCGCACTTTGAACGTCGGTAATACCGCACAAAGGTATGACCGCAATGTTGCGGTATGGAAATTCCAAAGAGCATGTTTTTGGAAGATCTTGAGATTTCCCGATGAGCGGTAGTTCCGCAGTGTCTTGAGCGGTACGACCGTGTGTGCGGTAGTACCGGATGTACAATAGCGGTAGTACCGATTGTACTCTGGAAAGTTGCCACTTTGGGGTTTTGACTTAGGGTTTGTTAAATTCGTGAGTCTTGCATGATGCATGATAGTGTTCATTGGTGTGTGTGTGCTAATGGATGGACAAGTTGGAGAACTTGTGCCAAGAATTGGTTTCTTTGATCTTTACATGTCCAGGTTGAGGCGTGAGGACGAACTACGTTCGGCGACAGGATTGACTCAGACTAGGATGGGAAATCTGAGGTCTTGGATGTCGTGGATGTCAAGAGGTGGTTTGGATCACGCTGGAGCACGTGGGAGACAAAGGTGGATCACGTTGGAGCTACGGGAAGGTGTCCTGGAGGCTTACGATGTGGAAGAGTTTGTTTTGGAAAGTTTTGAATTGTTTTGGTAAAACCTGTATTGGAAAGGGTTTCGGGTCCCTTGATTTTCGGAGAGATAGGTTTCGTATTCGTGATTGATACGGATTGAACTTTGCCTATAAAAGAGGCAGAGTGGGTGCGCCTTGTGCACGAGTTTTTAGACGTGAGTTTTAGATATTTTTTTGAGATCGTAGCTTGCTGCTGTTGCTGTGATTTAGATGTCCTTCAAATTGGGGCTTTGAGGGGTGCTTGCTGAGCACTTTGTAGACACAAATCAAGTTTGATATATAAATTTCAGATTCATTCTACTTTGATTCTTGATTTGGTGTTCTTCCTGTGAGCTGAGGTGGTCTCGGTTGTGAAGCTCTTCAAGTGTCAACAGAGAAGTTGCTGAAATTCTTGCACACAAGAAGAAGTTGGAATTAGGGGGGGTCAATTCACTGCAATCATTCAACCACCCCTTCTGATTGCCATTACGACCCTACAGTCTCTTTCCAAGCACAACATCGATATCATTGCCCATATCATAGACCTCTTTCCCTCTAAAAGCCCTTGGAGCTGAACCGTGCTCCCTATTTCCGTCGAATTGTTTCTTCATTTTGCGGTATGGGTGATACCTGGAAAGGAATCTACGGTGACGTATGTACACAGTTTTACGCAAGTTGTTTAGCCACACACTCTCGGTATCATGTAAGTAGTGCGGATATGCTTTGGCTCCTTTTGTACTGAACCCCGATAGATTACCAAAGCCAGGAAAATCATTGATGGTGCAGAACAACATGACGCGTAAAGTGAAGTTCTCTCGTTTGTACGCATCCCATACATGTACCCCTTCGTTCCACAGTGTCACAAGACCTTCCAACGATGGTGCTAGGTACACATTAATATCGTTCCCAGGTTGCTTCGGCCCTTGGATAAGTAGTGACATCAAAATGTACTTCTACTTCATACATAGCCAAGGAGGAAGGTTGTACATACACAGATTCACAGGTCAGGTGCTACGTCGGCTGCTCATGTTACCGAAAGGATTCATTTTATCTGTACTCAACCCAAACCTTATATTCATCAGTTCCGCACCGAAGTCTTCGAATCTCCTATCAAAGTTTCTCCATTGTGCAAAATCAACAGGGTGTCTTTCCATCTTTCTTACGCTCCTCTGAGTGCCAACACAGCAATCTTGCCTCCTTTGGGTTCGCAAATAATGCTTCAAACGGGGAATTATAGGCAGATACAACAACACCTTAGCATGAGGTCCTTGCTTCACATCGATGCCCTCATCTTCATCGGAATGATTCTTATGCTTGTATCGGGATGCTTTGCACACTGGACATAGATATATGTCTGCATACTCTTTACGGTAGAGGATACAATCATTCGGGCATGCATGTATTCTTTCTACTTCCATTCCCAACAGACAAAGAATCTTCTTGGCTTGGTAGGTAGTCCTGGGCAACACGTTTTCCTCTGGAAGGATGTCCGCTAGGAAACCTAGTAAAGTTGCGAAACTCTTGTCGGACCAACTATTGCTTGTCTTCAATTTTAATAGTTCAAGCACGGAGGACAACCTTGTGTATTCCAGCTTACCGCCTTGGAACAAAGGTTTCCCCGAGTCCTCCATTAAGCCCTCGAATCTACCAAACTCTCTCTCTCTCTCTCTCTCACTATAGTCCCCTTCTGCATCGTGTAGCATCTGATCCAGATTTTCATCGTACGACCTACCCTCATTGAAAGCACAGTCCACATCCGGCATATCGTTGTCTCCCTCGACGATGTTACTACCTTCTGGTATAATCTGCTCTTCACCGTGACTGGTCCAACATGTATACTCCTTTTTGAAACCCCTTCGAATCAAGTGCCCTTCGATCTATGCTGGGTTGGTAAACATCTTCAGATTATCGCAATCGATGCATGGACAATGCATAAATTTTATCCCCTTCTTCAACATATCCTGCTCGGCAGCTCTTTTAAAAGCAGACACGCCATCAATGTAAATTTCACTCACACGGTTCTCAACGTACATCCAGCTCCGGTCCATCTGCGCTACGCACGAAACAAATTGAATAGCGATCAACCCAGGGTAAATACAAACTTAAGGATTACAGAACGTCATAACTGAGGCGCACTATGATGTAAATAGTATTATTTTACACAATACAGGACAAGTGAATGTATATATACTTGCTACTCATTGTTCTATTGTAAATCTTAACTGCCAATAACCTCCTTGGATGATAAACCTAGCTATCATCCATGCATCTCTCTAGATTATAATGCATATAATTAGAAGCAAATACTAACCTTAGATCACCAAGAATAAATAGATCTACAAACACACTTGCAAATCTACAGTATTTAATTATTTCACCAAACACCCCAGAGCAAGCTGCCTCCTTCAAAGCAGTCGCATATTAGAGAGAGATCAGTCTGGAGTCGGAAGGACAAGATATTTAATTGCGAATATCACATACTGTTCTTAAAAAAACCGTCTGTGATAAGTAACACAGACGGTTTTAAATAACCACCGTCTGTGATAATCGTGGGCTCCTATGGTTCTTGTGAAGAAACTTCACAGACGATTCTTAAATAGAACCGTCTGTGATGAGTATCACAGATGGTTCTTAACAAGAACCGTCTATGACATTTCACTTATCACAGACGGTTCTTAATAATAACCGTCTGTGATATTGGCCATTAAATATCTAGTCGTTCCCTCAAATCTAGATCTATTAGAAGTGAGAAATGTCATTGATATGTGCGACTACTTTGAAGGAGGCGGCCGGCTCTGGGGCGCGTTTAGTGAAAGAAATACTGTAGATTTTCCAGTGTACTTGTATTTCTATTTGTTCTTCCTGATCTAATGTTAGTATTCATTTGTCTCTGATGCGACTGCTTTAAAGAAGATAGAGAGTACGGCTAAGAAAGCAACTAAGCCCACCACGAAGCATGATCTTTTTTTCGATTGTCGTCCACGTAGCATGAGGTGATGCGACAATAGCCACGGCCTGCATCATCGAAGCTGACATGCTCTCTTTGCAGCCATGCTTCCTGAATTTGCCGGGGCTGGTCATACTATGGGTTGTATTCATTAGCATTCTCTAGCTGGTTGGTACGACCGACCCCTGCGAGTTCAAGAAGCATGGCTGCCTAGAGAGTGTGTGTTCGATGAGGTTGGTCGTGGCTGCTGTCTCATTCTCATGTTGTGTGGAGGACCCCAAAAAAATCATGCCCTATCGTGGATTTTGTTGCTTTCTTAGGCATACTCGTTGTCTTCTTCAAAACAACCATCCTTATCACAAACGGTTCTTGTTAATAACCATCTGTGATACACATCACAGACGGTTCTAATTAACAACCGTCTAGGATAATAAGCATCACAGACGGTTTTAATTAAAAACCGTCTGTGATAATTAAATATCATAGACGGTTCTAATGAATAACTGTCTGTGATATTAGGAGACCTCACCAACAGTTTTTGAATTATCACAGACGGTTATTATTAATAACCGTCTGTGATATTCGCTATTAAATATGTGGTCGTCCCCTCGATCAGATCTAGATCTATCTGAAGTGAGAGATGTCTCTGATAAAAGATACTGCTTTGAATGACGCGGCCGGCTCTAGGGCGCGTTTGGTGAAAGAAATACCCTAGCTTTCAAGTGTGCTTGTATTTCTATTTGTTCTTGGTGATCTAAGGTTAGTATTCCTTTGTCTCTGATTCGGCTGTTTTGAAGAAGATGGCAAGTGCGGCTAAGAAAGCAACCAAGCCCACGACTAAGCATGATCTTTTTTTCGGTTGTCGTCCTCGTAGTATGAGGTGATGAGACAGTAGCCATGCCCTACTTCATTGAAGCTGACACACTCTCCTGGAAGCTATTCCTTTTGAACTTACAGGGGCTGGTCATACCGTGATTGTGTTCATTAGCATTCTCTGGCTGGTCGTTATGACCAGCCCTTGCGAGTTCAAGAAGAATGGCTGCCAGGAGTGTGTGTGTTCGATGAGGTTGGTCGTGGCTGCTGTCATCCTCCACATGCTGTGTGGACGACCCAAAAAAATCATTCTTTGCCGTTGACTTGGTTGCTTTCTTAGGCGTGCTCGTTGTCTTCTTCAAAGAAGTATTATCAGAGACGGTTCTTATAAAAACCGTCTGTGGAACACATCACAAACGGTTCTTACTAATTAAGAACCGTCTATGATAAATAGACATCACATACGGTTATTTTCAATAACCGTCTATGATATTTATATATCACAGACGGTTTGTTCCAATAAACTGCCTGTGATATATATCACAAACGGTTTATTCCACTAAACCGCCTGTGATAGTTCTATAGCCAAAAAAAAATATTCGCTCGCCACAATAAGTAGGGCTAATCCTGAGATTTCTCATCTTCCTCTAGTAGTTGAGCTCAGCTCTTTCTCCTTTTGGTCTCACCTCACCTCATCTCCTCCTCTTGAGTGAGGGCCATATGTCTAAGGCGTCGAGCTCACTGAATCAGAGGGCCCTAGAGCTAGCCACTGCTAGGCGGGTGGATTGCTCTAACTGCCGTGTGCAAGCAAATGTGTTCTACGCCAACACCGAGAGAAATACTGGTCGGGTGTTTTACAAATGTTCTTATTTTTCAGTAAGTAAACTTGCGTTTGATTTCTTGCGGTTTGGATGTTTCTCTAGTAGCTATGAAATGTGTGTGTGATGTTTTGGCGTTTGTAGGGTTATGTAGGCCGTAGGATGTCAATATTTTCAATGGGCAGACACCATGGACAGAGCAAGGGAGCGAAGCAATACAAGGCAAATGATGGATTATGGGCTGGAGCAGAGATTGGAAGTTGTGTTGGAGCAGAGGCTAAACATGCTAGAATTGAACATGGAGCGTATTCTGGACCATATCAAGTGGCTGGAGAAGATTTTGTATGTGTGTATCATTGTTGTAATTTATGGCATATTTGTGAAGTAGCTGGTTTCCTGTAATAGTAAAAAAAATATCACAGACGGTTATACTTAAAACACCGTCTGTGAAGTATTCATTATCACAGGCGGCTAATGTTAATAACCGTTTGTGATATGTAGATTTCACAGACGGTTGTTTCAACTAAACCGCATGTGATAGTAAACAAGTTCAGCATAGACATGCAGTAACTTAACTTCAAACTGGATTTCTTATATTATTTTTTGTATTTACATATGGCCAAACAACGTGGCTAGTCGCTTACTTACAATAGATTTAAAAAAAGTAGAAATAATAAAATATCAAGTTTTTCTAGTGGCCCAAGTAGCCAGCTATCTCCATTATCAAAGCTTCGTAAGCGACGTCATCGGCATCAGAGACGCATGTAGCCTGAAACACTTCCAACCGTTGACATGAACGTTCCATGCTCGCCCAAAGAAGCTCCTCCTGAGGAGCCAAGTAGAAAAGCATCCATAGGCCCTCTTCTCTTGCTTGAGGTGTCTCGGCTTGGTCGACTCAATCGCCCGCCGCCTCAATGTCTCATTCCAAACGATGATAATCCTCCTACAGACGTGCAACTTCTTGCTCGAGGACTACACCGATGGCGAGGTTAGCTCGTCGGAAGCAGCAGACCACCCGGAAGACACGGCAGAGGAGGTCGTCTAGACGGCGCAACGTCGCCATCACGTGTCCTGGCATATCGTCCGTCGGAGGAGAGAGGGTACTATGATTATAGTGTCCTTTCGCAGCTTCCGCCAGCGTACGACCGGCGAGGTGCTTGTACAGGATGGCTAGGCAGGCCATCAATGCCGGTTTCAGGGAAAAGAGTGGGGAGCCATTTTGTTTGTGCTTGATAGTACGTAGAACGATGTGTAGTGAGGAGTACGGTGGCGGATGATCTCGTTTGTGCTTGAGAGTATAGCGATGTGTGAGAAGTACGGTGGCGGATGATTATTGTTATAAAACATGCAAGGAGTAACGTCAGCACGGGAGACGAAGAGACACATCGCGTGGGAGGCGAAGCAGCATTCAACATATCACAGACACTTCCAACTACAAACAGTCTGAGATACAGAAATAATCACAGACGGTTCGTATAAAAAGCCGTCTGTGATAGTTCACAGATGGTTTTAAACATGCACCATCTGTTATATTAATAACTATCACAGACGGTTCTTTTTAATATCTGTCTATGATATTTCATAGACGGTTTTAAATACGCACTGTCTGTGATATTAATAACTATTATAGACGGTTTTTAATCTGAACCATCTGTGATAATTTCACAAACGGTTTTAAAGATGAGCCGTCTATGACATCACCTCTTCACAGACGGTTTTTACCACAGCTAGTAGCACAGACATGCGCTAAACCAAAACCGTCTGTGATTGTATTTAATACAAATGGGTGTCCGGGATAGCCCCTTTTGTAGTAGTACCACGCGAAGCCTAAGGCCCCAACGGGCGTTTTCCCAGTCGGGCCGTGTCGTGCCAGGCACGGCCCATCGTGCGCCTGTGTGCCTTGCGAGGCCTGCCTCCCTCTTCTCCCTCCTCTCCCTCCCTGTTCCCCGCAACACCGCCTCTCCATGCATCTTTGTGCCGCCCCACCTCCTCCTCTTCTCCTCCCTCCCCAAACACAAGACGCCGACGCCTTGCGCCCCTTCCCCTTCCCCGCCCCACACGCCTTCTCCGGTTCTCCCTCCTCCATCTTCTCCTTCCGCGCCAGTGCCGCCCCACCGCCTCCTTCCTCTTCTCCCTCTGTGCCAAGCCCACCACTGCCTCCTCCCTCTTCTCCTCTCGTCGGCCGTGCCATGCAAATCGTATACTTCCCTCTTCTCCTCCTTTCCTTCCACGCCGCCTTCCGCTTTCCTTCCTTCTCTCCTCTCGCTTGCCACTGCCTCTGACTCCTTCCTCTTCTCCCCTTGCCCTGCCTCGCTCCCACGGCCGCAAGATCACAGAACGGCCTCCCTGCCTCACCTTCTCCGCACGCGAGCCCAACGGGCCTAACACTGTTCATGCCGGGCCGAGCCAACCCATCGTGCCAGGGGGCAACCCAAGCACGGCACGGACCATCATGTTGTGCCGACTCGGCCCATGAACAGTGTAAGTTGTGCCGTTGCTAAGCTGGACCAACAGTATCGTGCCTCGGCCCGGCCCGGCCCAGCCGATATGGCCTATCTGGCCCTCTCTAATGATGAATCACCATTATATGATTGGGCTTAGATCATTCAAGTGTCAAGAGGAAAGAGTTTTCTGTATGTAGGTATTTTCGGATCCTTCGTTGCATAACTTCACCAGAGGCCGGAGGCCGGACGCCAACTACGATCTGTGCTCGAGGAGTTGAGGTCTCCAAGGGAAAATGAACTACACATGTGCGAATCTAATGGCCAATGGGTCAAATATTTGGGCTGACTACCCAAATCGACCTTTCATAAATTGAAGGCAAGATCACATTCAACCTCCGACTGTGCTTTCTGATCAGATAGAAGCATAGGAGGCCCACATGGTCGGGAGACCAGCTTGCCATCCTAGAGGTCCAATGACGGTGGTAGATTCCCATCAAAGTAGCCCTACGCCCACACATCGTCTTCCCACGACTCCATCGTTTACACGTGTCCTTAGTCCATACTGCACGAAGGACCTGTTTGTAATTTCTAATCTCTTTAGAGTCTGTTTTGTAAGAGGTAATAATATTACTCACTCGGTTCTAAATACGTGTCATTGTAGTTTATAAATTTTATTTTAAATACATGTCATTCTACGATTTTGAGGCTAAAAGCTACCGAAAAGGCTAAGGCATTCCCTTAACACTGTAGTTAACCGAACCACAAAAAAATCCACCAATGGCTATCTAGGCTCAATTCAAGCAAGAGGTAGCTAGCAACACGATGCCTTTTTTTTTAGTCCAATGACCTTTGCACCCATGGCAAGGTTAGCAAAAAAATCTCGAAACCTTGGCATGGGTAGGAGTAAGGCGATGCACGATCCATCCGAAGTGCGAATTTGCAAATCCATCTCATCCGAAGTGACTACCCATCGAAGAGCATGCGAATGAATGAATTGACGTACGCTGCCACTGGCGGCCCTGCTTCAGTCTGCAAGTGGAGCTTTCCGTTCTTCTACTGAACCGAAACAAGTAAAAGAACGGCCTGAGACTCTAAGTCTGCAATAATATCAGTCCACCGGTTGGCGGTCGCTATGCCGTGATTCGCTCCAGGCGGACGTGGAAAGCACCGTGGGCAGGCGGGTCTTGCCTTTCAGCGGTCGCGCGTGTCGTTGTCCTGCAGCGTCCTGTACTTGGTCAGAGATTTCGGAGGGGGAGATTTCCACGGTCGATAGCTAGCCAACATACCTGCTTAGGAACAGTGGAGAATAGTCACAGAAACCACTTGTGTGCCGATTTTTTTTAATTTAGCCCCATACTGTTATCTTAGTTGTAAAGATAGCCCTCTCTTGGTATCAAAATTGCAAATCTGGCCCTTGCCGAATGCGGAAGAACCGGAGACTGACATGTGGAAATTCCCGCGTTGGGGGAGCGTGGAAAGTCGGTGGCAGACGCGGAAGGCGGGCGGACGTGGGAACCAACGACGTGGCGCAGAACATTGCGGTCCCGGCAGCCTTCCACTGCACCGGAGCGTGGGAGGGTGCAGTTCCTAGGGCACGACGTGAAGAAATTTTTCTTCAATGCATTCAATTCTTCAATTCAATTGATGGGTCCCAGGTGAACCTTTTTCAATGCGTTCGATCGAAGAATTAGTACTGCATTAGTACCGCGCTTCGGTGCCGCGGAATGCTGCTGGCGTCCTTCCGCGTTCCGGCGGCGCGGAAAGAGCCTAAGGCCCACCACCTTCCGCTGTCACCGCTAGTTCCCACGCAGGGAGAATTGCCGTGTTGGCCACCGAGCTTCCGCGGTCCCCGAGTGCGGAAATGGACACGTGTCATGCTTAGGGCATTCCGCGCTTCGGAGGGGGCCAAATTTGCAATTTCAAGGCAAAGGGGGCTAGTCTTGAAATTCAGATGGCACACGGGTAAGCCTAGTAATGGGGACAAACCCAACCCTAACCCACATTGACTTTATAGAATTTCCAATCCAACCCAACCCACTTAAAATCCCTTAGAACCCAACCCAACCCAACCCACATGGCATTCCCACCTAACCCAACCCAAACCACTTCCCTTATATGGGCTTCAACCTATTTCCACTCATTTCCTAAACCCATTCCTGCATCCAGATACGTTGTTTTACAACGAAACCACGTTCAAAAAAAATAACCATTCACAGACTATTCTCGGCTTACTTCCGCAGTTCAGCAGTAGGCCGCAATCAAGGTCGTGTAGAGCTCCGGGGTGGGGTGGCATCCTTGGCGCAGCATCTCATCGAAGAGGTGGTGCGTCGAGAAGGTTGGCAAGCAGCATGAGTAGCTTCATGTAGGTGCCTTCCTTGGGATGGTAGAAAGGCTGCTCCTTGAGCATCTCGAAAACCTAATAATGATTCTTCTTTAAGAAGCCCAATTTTCCTCTAACAATCCTTTGCAAATGAATTAAGGAGGGAGGGGTAGATTAGTAGTACCTGGAGCGCCTCTTGCCAATTCTTGGCATTGATGCGGTCGGCGAGGGCCTCGGTGACGATGCACGCCCACGCCTTGGCCTCTACCCGTGCGTCCAGCCGCTTCTTCACGTTCTTGATGGGGCCCCTCCGTGTCCTCCCGGATTGGGATTGGGACTCCACCGCCCGAGAACTCCCCGCCTTCCAGTGCCTCTGACGGCTCCTCTGCTGCCATCGCTAGCTCTCCCCATGCATTCCTAGAAGGCGTGGATTTGGGGTGGCCACTCGGTGGTGGGCGCTCAGCGGTGCGTGTTAGAGAGGAGGCGGAAGGGAACTCACCGCCTTTCGATGGCGGCGAGCGCGAGGGTCGAGGTGTCGGAGGAGGCCGTGGAGACGAGGCGAGGCGGAAGGTGGCGGCGGCGAGCGCCATGGCAATCTGGCGAATGCACAATGCACAAAGGAACTCTCAAGGGACGGAATGGAAGGATGTTGGAGAGGTACAGATAACGACTGAGACGGCAACCAGGAAGGGGAGAGGAGAAGGAGGGGACTGGTAGGTCGCCGTTGGCCGGTGAGGGCGGCAACGGCTGCTTAAGGCGCATGAAGGTCTCGATTGAGGAGTTGAGGATGAGGACCATTGGATGTCTGGATGATACGACGAGGCAAACACGAACCCAATTCTCCCCCACACCAACCCGATTCTCCCTGCCGTGGGTTTAACCCACTGTGAAACCGAAACTTTTTAACCCAAACCAAACCATATCAAACCACTTTTCCAATGAACCCAACCCAAACCAGACCGTTAGCCTCATCAACCCACTTTCACCCACCCAAAGCTAACCCATAAGACAAACCAAACCATTAAACCCATTAGAAACCAAACCATTAGCAGGCCTACACACGGGGCCAAATGAAAGAAAAATCCTTGTTCATAGCAAGCAAAACTGTCGATTTCTCTACTCCCCTCTGTTTAATCATCGAGCCTAATTGGAATTATGTGTTTCTCTCCGTTTCTCACTCTCTCCCACCGACCAGGGATGGAGCTAGAAATTTTATACGAGAGGGTCAATTGAACAAAAGTCCATTTTGTTTCAAGCAAAACTTCTAAACGCTAAATGCAGCAATACATTATCTGCCATTCATTCATCTAATGATCTTGCTTGAGAGTTTAGATGCCTAATGCAGCAAGACTCTCTTTCTGGCATTTAGATGGATGTGTAGTAGACTCCAATTGAGGATTAGCAGCAGAAATTGGCTTTAGCCAATTGCTATGCATCGTGTGGATTAGAAGCAGAAATTGGTTCGACCAATTACGATACATCTTCAAAATTGGACGCATGAATTGGCTCAACCGTTTGGGATGTATCAACAATTTGTTCTTTTTCTTAAAAAAGAATAAATTGTTTTCCTCTTAACCATGATTATCCTAGGAAAAAAATACAAAAGAATAGAACGAAAACGTTTCTTAGAAAAAATAGCAATATACTGATGAAATAATCATGACAATTCTTACTTAGCAAACAAAAAAAATATTAGCCATGTCTAGCTAAGTTCCCAAAATTTAGTAGCCACTAGCTAACGAAAAAGCTGTGAGAGATGACCGAAGTTAAAAAGCATGCTACTCCTAGCTACTTCTTGGAAATACTGTATTAATCTTACATCCACATGTACATACACATATCCTATGAGATTTGGACATTTGAGATATGGGGGACCATACACATGCTTATAGAGAAAAACCCTACATAAGATCAGCTTATTTTTTTAATGCAGGGGGGCCAATTAGGCCTCCGCTAGTCCCCGGTTGCCTCCTCACTACTAATGACTGATAAAGTCATGAGTCGTCGCTATAGGGATTCTTCCCTCTAAAGTAGTCTCCAATCATCTATTGACTACCATACGAAGGCTATACGAGTAAACTTATCTTAGAAAAGTACATTGTAATACAAATTTATTGTCATAGGTTCACGGCTAGTGTCCAAAATGATACCTTTTTTTTTAAGGAAGATCTGATTATTTGCCACTGCCAAATATATGCAATTCATGATTTACCACTCATGTGTCTATGACATGTGGCCTCGGGACCCACATGTCATAGACACATGAAGTGGCAAATACTGAATTGCACATATTTGGAGTGGCAAATAATCAAATATTCCTTTTTTTTAATGGACGGGAGCAACTTACAAGGACGGTTCTCATGTGAAGAACCAAGTACATATCCTGTATAGCTGTACTCCCCACTATTTCGGTGCTCCTGTACCCCCCCCCTTTCCACGATATGGTGCAAACATTAATGAAAGATTTCAAAAGAAATTGGTTAGGAAGGTTATGATGGCGGTATATCCGGTGAACATGATTCTATTCATGGACATATGCACATACTCGACTCCAGCCGTTGGATTCAAAATGGGTGGGCCGGATGGAGGTGGGCGGCTCCCCATTGCACTTACGCCGTTTTGCATTTACCACCCGCGTGACTTTTGCACTGCGCCATGGCTCTGCCTCATCCTCCAGCGTCTCTCGCCCTCTCCCCCCTCATCCTGACGCGGACGCTCTCCAGCGCCTCTCCTTCCTCCATCGCCCCTCCCCCTCCCTCTCCGTCCTCCCTGCATTGCGCCATGGCTCCGCCTCCTCCTCCCTTGACGCCGCCTCGCTGGCCCCAGCCGCTCCTCCCCAAACCAACATGAAAGCACCAAAATTGCAGCTAGGGTTAGGGATCCGGTGGTGCCACTTGCCCTGCGCAAGCCCTTTGAGCCCTGCCCCTCAAGGCTCGAGTCCTCCCTGCACAAGGCCACCTCAATGGTGCCCTCCACTAGCCTGGTCGCACCTCCCCCTCTCAGGCCCCGATCCAACATCACACCGCTTCCGATCGAAGCCACACGTTGCCGCCCATGGAGAAGAAGAAAGCACACTCTATTTGAAATCTGAAGAAGAAAGCCGAAATGGGAACTACAAATTCATCACAAGGATCTGGGTGGTCGCCACTGCCTCTCTACGTCGCTTTGATCATGGCGAGGCCCCTAATGCCCCCTATGCCGCAAGGCGCCAAGCCAAGCCCTGACCCTGACGAAGATGAAGATAGAGCCAAGAACAGAGCTAATAAGAAACTGGACAATAAGATTACGAAATGGAAACATTGTGTATTTCATCTGTGAATGACCTTCTGTGTGATGACCATGTGAGGAATTGTGTATTTCAGAAATGTAGTAGTTCAGACCAGCTCTTGGATGCAATAGTCTCAAAGATGAGCACATCCATACAACATAATATTACATTCAATATCTGAAAGCAATATGCTTCTGTGTGGCAGAAATTTTGTATTATCTAGCAGAATTGTTGTGCATTTGTGATACATGACTTTTTTTTTTGTATCGAGTAGAATTGTTTTGTGTTGTATGAATGATCCTATGTGCAATGGTCTTATTTCACAATGTTTTGCATATGATTGTTGATCACTAGTGCTTATACAAATGCAACCTAAATCCTAGTTGCTACCAAATTATATCTTGATAATGCTTTATGTAGAAATCATTTATCCCTTGGCTGACATAAATGAAGCATAAACCTAAGCCAATATTATGATAGAGTGATGATTGGAAGAAACAATAGCTAGATCTTTTGGAACCTGGACCTGAAACTTTAACTTGGAATATGCCTTTTCCATCTGAAACCAACACCATTGACAATTGAATCCAATGCCTGACTCTGGACATTGGGTGCATTATATCATTCAGTTGTAACTCTGGCCACATTTCATATAATTGCACTTCATGTTTTGAAATGATGAATGTATAATGCAGATTGTATGGTTGTGTTCTCAAGTGAAATTGTAATCCTAGAAATTGTTACATGAATGTATAATGCAGATTGTATAGTTGTGTTCTCAAGTGAGCAAATGCTTGATTCTGGTCTAGCTGCATAATGCTTTGAGCAAATGACTTTCAGCATTGCAGTGCATTTCAGTCAGAAGAGCATTTCAATCCAGGAGAGCATGTTCAGTCTAGCTTGAGGATGATGCCAATCTCTTTTGTTTGCTTTATCTCATGTAAAATATCATTAATAAAAGCATTATGAGATTTGCAAATGATCTTATCCATAAACCCTTCTAGTTTAATAGTGATCACCTTTGTCAAGATCTTATAAATACACTTCAGTAAACATACAGGTCTATATTGATTTATCCTTGCAGCAACATCCACCTTAGGAAGTAGAGTTATAATACCATAAGTCAATCGATATACATCTAGCTTTCCTTCATAGAAATCTCTAAACATAGCCATAATATCCTCTTTGATGATACCCCAAAGGACTTTATAGAATTCAATGGGAATACCGAAAGACCGGGGCTTTGTTATTCTCCATTTGCAATATTGCTCTTTTGACCTCCTCCTCTTCAAAAGGTCGTAAGCACTGTGTTATCTTCCTCGTAAATATTTTCATGATCACTCCACGATGAGGATTCAAAGGAACAAGTTTCGAGGCGAGTCCAAACAAATCTTTATAAAATCCAAGAACATGTTGCGAGAAGCCGATCTCCCTAAATAATGTCCTCACCATTTTGTAGGGAGAAAATAGTATTCTTCTTTCTCCTGCCATTGGCCACTCTAATTTTTCAAGAACCAAACTGTCCTGCTTGTTAGACCAGGTGTATTTGCCACCTGAGAGAGCTATTTGAACGTAATAGAAAAAATGCAATATCTGAAAGCAATATCTTAAAGCACATCCAAAATACTACATTCAAGAATAGAATTTTCACATCCATACAACATAATATTGAGGCCCTTGCTTCCATTCAAATGGTGGGTGAATTCTAATATGAAAACATTAGCATAGTTCTTATTGCATACATCAAGATAATTTGCATGGTTCTTATTGCATACATCAAGACAATGTTTAGACAATGTTCAGACAATGTTGCAGCTCATTCACTCAGACAAGTACAGGAATAATCTTACACATTCAAGTCCATGCTTCCATTCCAACAAAACAAAAAAAAAACTTAGCACATACATTTGGATAATTCAACAAGGTGCCAATAGCTTCTTGATGTTGGCTAAGTGATTGAATACATTTCAAGCTTCTGTTGCTACACAGCCTGAAAAATTACATGCAAAAAAATGACAATCATTCGCATCTGTTGATACACAAGCACTGAATTTCTTGGGACGCAGTCGGCTGAGCTTGGGGTAGCCAATCCTCTGAAGATGACGCCGACGGCGAGACGCCGCAAACCGTACCTTTCGAGGAGAGTCGCTGAAGCGACAACGCGGATGGAGGAGTCGTCGTAGAGGAGGCTCAATGGAAGCTGTCGTCGGAGGGGGCTCGCCGTGCCGATGGAGGACGGTGGTGCGGTGGGGGCGACGATGCAAATGGAGGAGAAGTCGCAGAAGCGGTGGAGGCCAGAGGCGGCTCGTGGCGGCGACTCTCCCTAACCCTAGCTCCTGTCTGGAGGGCAATGGGGGAGTTGCAATGGGGGAGGAAGGGGACAGATTGGAGGGGAGGTGCAGGCAACTTGGCGCGGTGCAGAAGGGGCGGTGGCGCGACGCAGGGGCGACGGCAGCGCATCGCACGAGCGGGGACGGCTCAGGGCGCTAGAGCATTAGGGAATCGAGGGGGAGGGCCGAGTCGTGCGCTCCTGGTTGATGGTAGGGGTGTTCTCGCAAAATGGAGCCGGTGGGAGGGAGGCTGGATCTCAGCCGTTGGATTCACGATGGACGGCCCAGATTATCCATGTGCATATGTCCACCAAACATCCCTTGTGCACCTGATATGCCATCAGTTATGATATAGCTAAGTATCCTAACAAATTCAACTACAAACACGACTTACACGAGGAGAAACACAAACAAAAGACAGATTTCAATGAATAGTGATTTTTATCTTTTCCTTTCCCCCTTTTTAATTTCTGATTTACTTTTCAACAGAATTCGTTCTTTCTCTTTTTCAATGCCTAGACCCAATTTATATTTGAAATTGTGTGGCATGATAGATTGATTTTTGTATCAATGCTAACGAATTTTTTTTTCCTATTTTTTATAACTAGATATTTTCCCTTCATAACAGTTTGAATCATGTTTTGATGAAGGATGGGAAGTACACGATATGTTCCACTAACCGACAAAGGAATCCGAATTCCGAACTATTCCCTAGGTGGGTCCCTCGAAAAATCCCTTCCTTCTCCCTCACGACAATCCTGCTCGGACGTCAACCATTCCGTCAGCAACGGGACGCAAATACGCGTGTGGTAAGTGGTAACAACAGGCCAGCGCAGACCGTGGAATTGCGATGGAGACACGAGAGGAGAGGAGAGCAGAGCAGAGACCGAAAACGAAAACGAAGACGGCTGGGAGCGCAAGAAATTTCCTACGGGGACCCGCAGCCCACTGCGGACAGCACACTTGAGGAGACTTTGCCACCAGGCAAACACAATTACATGCACCGACAGATGCAGATTTTCAGCATCAGTTCCATCCATACCCCTCCCAGAAACGAAAACTACAAGCAGAACATGCGAGCAACGTGTGCCGACACGCGGTATACAAATGCGCTACTCTTTTTTTTTTCTTTTGGGTTCCATACAACGTAGACAAATTTTAACATGGGATCTGCTTATTGTGCATAACACTGCATGTACTACATATCCATATTTTTTTATAGACTTTGGACAGTGCAAATTAATGCCTAAAACATGTGTTCGTCGAACCCATATCCTTTAGTACCGGAGACCTTACATACTACTCCCCCCTTAAAAAAACACATCAAACTTTGAAATTTTTTTCTATCGATATCTTTTATCATATACTAGATTCATCTCAAAAAGTAATTTCTCAATATTATATTTTTATTAAGTTTTATAAATATATTATAATAATAATAAGTGCTCAAAGTTACATTTTAAGGGCCAATGTATAAAACGTTTTTTTTACGGGAGGGGGTACATACGGATCTCAAGCAGGTACCTGCATACGCTCATCGTGGGTTCATGGCCATTGCAGGTCAACATCTATATTCAACAGGCCTAAAGAGAGAAAAACTACCCAGCTACAAAAACTCAGAGTGGGGGGTCCAGCAAGGCTTCAGTTAGTCTGATCTGCTCTGAGCTTTTAATACCCAACTACAGGCCATTTCCGGTGTTTGTTTTGTACTGCCACGTAAGGTCTAAGGAGACATGGCCGTACTATATAATAATAGAAAAGCCTCACGAAGTAATGTGGCGCCATTTTTCTACTCTGGGCACGACCTCCTTTACGGACAACGCACTGATCTGACCTTATTTTTTACCCGATTGACTCATCAGTCATCAACCACTTTGGCACAAACCAGCTGGCGCGGTGGCGCCTATAAAACCACGCGCCAGCTACACGGCGGCTCATTCATCCAAGTATCCAACACCGACCAGCACGGCCACTTAAAACCTCTGAGCACTCGGTCGAGAAGGAAGGTGAAGACCAGAGCAGAGGAGGTGAGCCGAGAGAAGCCGGCCATGGCGTCCTACGACAAGGCCATCGAGTCCTACAAGAAGACCGTCACCACGGCGGCGTCCCTCGCGGCGTCGGCGATGCTGGCGCGCGGCGTCGTCAACGAGCTGGTGCCGTACGAGGTGCGCGACCTGCTCTTCTCCGGCCTGGGGTACCTGCGGTCGCGCGTGTCGTCCCAGCACACGGTCGTCATAGAGGAGACCGAGGGCTGGGCCAGCAACCAGCTCTACGACGCCGCGCGGACGTACCTGGCGACGCGGATCGACACCGGCATGCGGCGCCTCCGGGTCAGCCGCGTCGACGTGACCAAGAGCATGGTGTTCAGCATGGAGGAGGGCGAGGAGATGTCCGACGTCCACGAGGGCACCGAGTTCAGGTGGCGCCTCGTCTGCCGCGACAACACAAGCGGCAACGGCAGCGGCAACTCCCGGCCTGAGGTACGGTCCCTTGAGATGAGCTTCCACAAGAATCACAAGGAGAAGGCCCTCAACTCCTACCTGCCTCACATCGTGGCCACGGCCAAGAGAATCAAGGAGCAGGACAGGACGCTGAACATCTATATGAACGAAGGCGAGTCATGGTTCGCCATTGATCTCCACCACCCATCGACCTTCAGCACGATCGCCATGGATCACAAGCTGAAGCAGTCGGTCGTGGATGATCTCGAGAGGTTTGTCAAGAGGAAGGAGTACTACAAGAAGATCGGCAAGGCGTGGAAACGGGGGTACCTGCTGTACGGCCCGCCGGGGACAGGCAAGTCCAGCCTGATTGCAGCCATGGCCAATTACCTCAAGTTCGATGTATACGATCTCGAGCTGACTGAGGTCAACTGGAACTCAACGCTTCGGCGGCTGCTCATCGGGATGACCAACCGGTCAATCCTTGTCATCGAGGACATCGACTGCACCGTCAAGCTGCAACAACGGGAGGAAGGTGAAGGTCAGGAGAAAACCAGCCCCAACCCTTCAAAGGACAAGGTTAGATCGACACTTGGAATCATACGCCCCCAACGTTTCTCTGTTCCTCAGCTTTCTTTCCAATTCTGATGTGCATTTGGGTACCATGTCTAACAGGTGACACTATCTGGGCTACTCAACTTCATCGATGGGCTCTGGTCAACAAGTGGGGAAGAGAGAATAATTGTCTTCACGACAAACTACAAGGAGCGGCTTGATCCTGCGCTTCTGCGGCCTGGCAGGATGGACATGCACATCCACATGGGTTACTGCTGCCCAGAGTCGTTTAGAATCCTGGCCTCCAACTACCACTCCATCAATTACCATGTCACATACCCAGAGATAGAAGAGTTGATGGAGGAGGTCATGGTGACGCCAGCAGAGGTAGCAGAGGTGCTCATGAGCAATGACGACACCCATGTTGCACTTGAGGGCCTTGTCCAGTTCCTCAAGAGAAAGAAGGATGGTGTCAAGGACGGCAAAAGCTGAAAATGTGGAGCAGGTGGCGGGGGAGGAAGAACAAGAGGAGACGACGACGAAAAGTGATGTCCCAGACAATCAGAATCAGCAAGGTGAAAGCAAAGAATGATGCTTAAACAATGTGAATATCGTACAGTTAGTGCCTAAAATGCATCGTTCTGCTATTAATAAGAGGGATTTGTCTATATGGCAGTCGCATGCTTTTAGGGGTGAAAAACAGTCGATTTCCTAGCTGTAGGATCAAAATCCAGTGGACACAATTCTCCCTTTCTCTATTACTACCTCGTCCCCTACACTTCCTCTAGATCCATCTCCCGATCGACTCGATCCATAGCGTTGCCGCCTCACCTATTGATATTTGGATCCGTATGTGATCCGAATTTCTAATATAGAAGTATCTGAAATATGCCATATTAGCGGATTAGTTTCCTACTTGTACTTTAAGTTATTTTACCCCTTTATATACCTCTTGTAAGCCGCACAGGGAGAAGACGTCTCATTGTAACCCCCTGCGTTTTGTAATCGCTCCTTATATAGTGATCATCGCCAATTGACGCATGTGGTTTTTCCTACAAGGGTTTTTCACGTAAAAATTTGTGTCTTCTTTATTCCTATTTTTGTAATAAGTGGTATCAGAGTATTGGAGATTAGGGTTTGAACAGATACAGAAAAAAAACAGATCGAACTGCTGCCGCCGTCTCGTTTGGCGCCGCCGTCATGCAGCGCATCTTCGTCCGTGAGTCTTCGTCGCGTGTCATCCTTCGTCGCCTCGGTCAAGCGCTCGCAACGCTCCCGAGGAAGTGCTCCCGTGCATCAAGGCGCAAGCGATCCTCGGTCCGTTGCCAACAGGGCGCGGAAGACAGCAGTCCAGCACGCATTTTCCTCAACGTTTCCTCACACGTCATCTCCAGCAACAGAGCAACAAAGAAATCAAAAGCAACCCAACAGCATAGGTCCCAAGACCAATTGTTTCTTTAATAAATCTCTGAGCATCTATTCTTGTTAGATCACATTCTCGTGAAGTGCTTTGGTAGTTTTGGAGTTTTTTTGCTTTGTCCATCCGATAAGTGCACCAGGAGTTTCAAAGATCTTTGATTCATGTACTAAAGAGGTCGTGATTTTTGCTAGGTTTACATAGGTCAGTATCAGCAATTTTTAAGATTTATTCCTCATGACGATTTTGAAGTATGATCTTCCACTCCTAGGTCGAGGCACAAGATTTTCGCTGTGACAAGTTAAGATGAGGGCTTTGTTGGCACACATGGATTTGGATGATGCATTGGAAGGATTTGAGAAACAACCTATCACATGAACTGCAGATGAGAAGCGTAAAGACCGTAAGGATTTATCTCAGATTCACCTTCATCCATCAAATAATATTTTGCAGGAGGTTTTGAAGGAGAAGATAGCTGCAGCATTATGGCTGAAGCTGGAACAAATTTGCATATCAAAGGATCTCACCAGCAAGATGTATCTCAAGCAGAAGTTGTACTCTCACAAATTGCAAAAAGGTAAACCAGATGATGAAGATAAAGCCTCCCTTGCTGCTGATGATAGTTCTGATGAAGGACTTCTTATTGCCTTTGCTGGCTGTGTTAAGACCAACGATGAATGGATTCTTGATTCTGCCTGTACCTTTCATATGTGTCCTAATAGGGACTGGTTTGCCACCTATGAACCTGTTGATGGTGGTACTGTGTTGATGGGTGATAACTCATCTTGTAAGGTTGCAGGAATTGGTTGAATTCAGATCAAGATGTTTGATGGTATTGTCAGAATTTTGACAGATGTGAGGCACATTCCAGATTTGAAAAGGAACCTCATTTATTTGAGTACTCTTGATGCTAAAGGGTACAAGTATTCTAGTGAAGGTGGAGTTTTAAAGGTATCAAAAAGCTCTCTTGTTGTGATAAAAGCTGATATTAAATCTACCAATCTGTACCATCTGTGATGTTGTCAGGACCCCGGATCACCGGATCCAGGACCCTCTGTGTATATCTGCACTATTCCCTAGATCAGTAGCTAGTGCACACAGTTACAACATTAGTGCAATCAAAACCGTACAACAAACTATAGATGAAGCAGGCAAATTAATATTTAATAGCAAAAGGACCTTATGGTCAAGTCTTACAAAGGGTGCCACACAGAGCTAAAGATAACAGAGTAAACTTGCAATGGAAAATAAACAAACTCGTGGAAGCCATCCGACATGCCCACAGGCTATCGAGTGGAGAACACATCCTAGTTCGCATGGTCTTCAAAATATTCCTCATCTTAGATTCCTGTAATTCCTGGTTCTTCTTCTGTGACTGTTCAATAATGGCGCAAAGCCATGAGTACTTTAAAGTACTCAGCAAGTCATAGGGAAATGTATGCAAATAGTATTTATGCAAGGTTTGACAAGGATAGCTTTATGGCTATTTTGCAGAAAGCAGTATTGACAGTAAATACAGTAATTAGATTGAAAAGCATTATTTAAATGATTAATACATAAATAATCAAGTTTCTTTGAAATAACTAGTGAACACCCCGTTTACTTCCCAACCAACAAGCCACCAACTACTCAGATCCATCCAACCCATTCCAACATTTTATGAAAATCTACCCCTTGCGTGAAATCACCAGGCATGTCCATAACTGGGGACACGGCTATTCGAATAGTTTTACACTCTGTAGAGGTTGTACAGCTTTACCCACAAGACACGAATTCTCTAGTTGGTTTGGCATCTGTTGATATCACTGCTCACTACCGTAGGTAAGCAGTCTAGAGCACGTGACAAGGCTTTTACAAAGTTCTGTTTTGACTCAGTTCTACCCGCTAAGTTTTCGCCATTCTGAGCCCCCTCTTGCGTCGTTCCCAACCAAAACAGAACCGAACCAAAACATTACTAATTAGTTGGTCAGGTCCACCCCATAAATGGACTTGTGGTTGCATGATATGGCCCGAATCAATGGTTCAAGGTTAAGTCCTTAGTGGTTGCTCTGACGAGACTTTCCGCATTCCAAATGTACTTCCCGCACCCACCTTTACCACCACCCACTCGTCCGAGCATAAATCATTTTCGTTCAACCCGGCCAAATGACAACCCTTGCTATGGCACAACAAGTTTTATCAATAGTGGCTCCGCCACAGTTCTATATTTCCTTTAGTCAAATTCAATCATTCTTTGAGTAAGTGATTGTGAATCCTAGCGTGACTAAGCATGGCTAAGCATAATACGATACCCATGTTGGTAGTACAATAATGTCCAACTAGTAATTAACCATCCTATGGTGTCCAAGGAGTTATATCATTCAAGGATACATGTCAATCACAATTTATCAAGCAGGCATAATGGCAAATAGGTAATTAACTAATTCCCGAAACTATTTATTATAAAATTAGCAATGCATGTTTATATCAAACAATATACTTTTATAAATTGGGTTCAACATGATCAAAGGTCTATGACTTGCCTTCGTTGAAGAGTTGAGATGCTTCGGTCGTCGGGTCCGAGAATTCTTCCGAAACGCTGAAATCTATACGTGCGAACAAAGCCAAATAAATAAAACAATTACAAATAAAATCCCAAAATTACCAAATAAATACCAAAAGGAAGATACCGCCTTTAGATGAATTTAGGAATGAGAATCAATGGAATCGGACTTCGTATGAAGGAGAACGGACATCCGAAAGTTTGAAAATCACATGAAATGATAGAAATAGAAATTGAATAAAATGTTTGGAATTTGAGTTGTTTGGAATGGATTGCAACAAGTGGCTATTTTGTGGACCCCACATGGAGGTGAGAGAGTTGAAAAAGAGAGAGAATGGGTGGTGTGTATGACAAATGGGCCCAAGGGGTAAGGAGTCAAAACAAATAAATAAAAAAAAAAAAAAAAAGGAGAGGGGGTTTCCTTCCTCCTAGGGCCAAACCGATAGGTGGGGGGAGGGGGGAACGTGAGGCGGTTGTCGGCGCCGTGGCGGGAGGCGGGGAGATCGTCCCGGAGAAAAATGGGATGCCCCGGAGATGAGGAAGGGAGGGGAGGTGGCGACGGCGGCTCGGGCCAGCCAAGGCATGAGGAGAGGAGGTGCATTGGCGGCGGCTCATGGGCGGCGCAAGGCAAGCGATGGCCAGCGGGAGCGAGTGTGAGCACGAGGACGGGCAGGTCACGGGGAAGCCGTAGAAGCGATCGGGGAGGTCGGAGATGGAGCGAGGAGGCGGCTCCATGGCAGCCATGGTCGGCGGGGAGGGGCTCGCGGCGGTAGGGCAGCACGGTGGCAGGGGGAGGAATGGAGGTGGGGTAATGGAAGAGGAGGCCCGGGGGCATGAGGTGACGCGGTCGGGAGGGCACGAGAGCGGTCGGAGAGGGAGATGGCGAAGGGGGCGGCACTCTGGCTGGCATGGGAGGAGGAAGGGGAGTTCGGTAGGAGCGACTCCAAGGGATGGGAGGAGAGGACGAAGGAAGGGGGGAGGGAGAGGAGGTGCTGCCGCCCATTTATAGCCAACAATGGGGGGGGAGCTGCAAGGGGAGGACCGGGAGCAACGGTCGGCCGGGCATGGGGAGCTTGGAGCTGTTGGGATCTGAGGCGACAAGGCGAGGTCAAGCCAGCGCCGGAGAGACAGGCCGGGGTGGAGTGGCCTTGGCAGAGGGAGCGGCGACTTGCGTGGCTGCTAATGTAGGCGTGCGAGTGTGCTGCGCTGCGCGAGGCTCGAGCCAGGCGCGAGGACGGCGGTGACGTCATGGCTGCGTACGGGGAGAAGACAGGACAAGGGTGGGGCTCCGAAGTCGCAGCTGCAGTGGAGTGGGTGGTGGCAGGCGAGGTGGCATGCGGCGCTAGGTGGCGTGCTGCAGGAGGTGGCCCAACGGCCGGCTTCAACGGGAGGAACGACGCGGCAGGGAGGGAAGAAAGAAGAAAAACAGCGCCAGCAAAGAGAGAAAGGAGAGGAGAGAGAAAAGAAAAGGGGAAAAGCAAAGGATTTTGGAAAATCTGAAAATGCAAGAAAATTTTATAAAATACTTTGGAAATTGAATAGACCAAATAAAATAGTTTTGGATTTTTTTTGAATTTTATTTTGGCCAAATAAAATACTTTTCCTTCAGAAATTCAATTTTAAGCTTTAAATTAAATCAAATCAAATCCAAATGATTATTTTTATTTTTGAAATCTCAGATTAAGCTTTAACAAATTAGGGAAAATCAAATGGTGATTTTTATTTGGAAAACTTTGAAAAGGCCTGAAAATAAAATAGATTAGCTTTAAAATAATCAAAATTACTTCCAACTTAAAGTTGGCTTTTTATTTTGCACATATCTATTTTTAGTTTTTGAAAGATAGGAAAAACCATTTTTAAAATCCAGAAAATCAAGAAATTAATTTAGTTTTTCTTTTTAACTTTAAATACAAGAAAATCTCGAAACTCAATAAATTTTATTTTTTTACTTTTAAAAAAAACTCAGAAAGCCAATAAAATACTTT
The DNA here is from genome assembly GCA_036346405.1 of Phyllostachys edulis. Taxonomy (NCBI): domain Eukaryota; kingdom Viridiplantae; phylum Streptophyta; class Magnoliopsida; order Poales; family Poaceae; genus Phyllostachys; species Phyllostachys edulis. The sequence goes on along the minus strand of CM070546.1, from coordinate 63,678,775 downwards.
ATGTAATATTTTTATTTTAAATTCAAATAAAATCCATAAAACTTAAATAAACCAACTTTTCAATTAATTGAAGTTTAATTAATTCAATTAAATTGCTTTTAATTCTAAAATTTCAAGTTAAGCTTTAGCAAATTAATAAAATCAAATGTTTACCTTTAAATTTTGATTTTTTTTAAAGCCCAGAAAATTGGGATGTTATAGATGTACTACAATATTAGGTAATGTTGCTGTAATTTCAAGTTCATTATCTGATTCTGATGCTACTAATCTTTGGCATATGTGCCTTGGGCATATGAGTACTCCATTAGCTTCGTATTTCATATTATCTTCAGCCTTATGTCCTGAGTCAGATTATGATATTGAGTACATGTTTAGAGTTCCATATTCCAGTGCAGTTGGTTCTCTTATGTATGCTATAGTTTGTTCTCGTCCTGATTTATCTCATGCACTAAGTGTTGTTAGTAGATACATGGCTAATCCTGAAAAAGAGTATTGGAAAACAGTTTAGTAGATTTTCATATATTTGCGTGACACTTCTAATAGTTGTTTATAGTTTGGGAATTCTAGAGATGAACTTGTTGGTTATGTTGACTCTGATTATGCTGGTGATTTGGACAAGAGGAGGTCTCTAACATGTTATGTTTTCACCATTGGTGGTTGTGCTGTTAGTTGGAAGGCAAGTTTGCAAGCTACTGTTGTCTTATCAACCACTGAAGCAGAATATATGGCTATTTCTGAAGCATGTAAAGAAGCTATTTGGTTGAAAGGTTTGCACACTGAGCTTTGTGGAGATAATTCTCGCACTACTATATTTTGTGATAGTCAGAGTGCTATATGCCTTACAAAGGATCAGATGTTCTATGAGAGAACAAAGCACATTGATGTGAGATATCACTTTATTCGAGATGTTATTGCTCAAGGTGATGTCAAAGTGTGCAAGATAAGTACTCATGATAATCCAACTGATATGATGACAAAGCCAGTTCCTGTTACTAAGTTTGAGCTTTGCTCAAGCTTAGTTGGTATTACAGTTTAGTCTTAGAGACTAGTTGGCGCACGGTGATTATTATCTTATTGGGGAATCATTTGGTAATTGATGATTCTTTATTTTGCTACAAGTGGAAATTCGTCTCAAGGTGGAGATTGTTGATATTTGGATCCGTATGTGATCCAAATTTCTAATATGGAAGTATCTAGAATATGCCATATTAGTGGATTAGTTTCCTACTTAGACTCTAAGTCCTTTTACCCCTTTATATACCTCTTGTAAGCCGCACGGGGAGAAGACGCCTCATTGTAACCCCCCTGCGTTTTGTAATCAATCCTCATATAGTGATCATCGCCAATGGGCGCCCGTGATTTTTTCCTGCAAGGGTTTTCTACGTAAAAATTTGTATCTCCTTTGTCCCTATTTTTCTAACATCACCATCAGCGATAACTGGAGCTCCTCCCCATGCCACCCTTGCTCCTCTTGCATTCCCCCACTCCTTAGCTCCTCCTTCTGCACCATCCCTCCCACCGCTGGATCTACCACCGCCTCCTAATATTCTGTTATTCTTGTCTTCTCCGCCGACCTCCACCGTCCACCCCCAAGCCCACGGCCAGAGCCGCCGCTACCACCCACCGCCGGTCCTCCACCACACCGGCCTCCCTCTAAGTTTGAGGGCTCCAATGAAACCCCAACCCTAACTCGTCACCGTCGTGGCCGGAGAAGACGACCTCACGGGCCGGAGCACAAATCTCTAAGCAAATTGCAAGGTCAAAAATTTGATTGTTTTAAAAAAACATTCGACAATTTTTTAGCAATTTGGTAATAAGAGATCGTTTTTTGGAACAATAAGGTAGCGTGGTGTTGTGAACTTGTCATACAATGTAAGTGCCTATAAGCCCAGTTATCAACTGAGTATCTGTAGCAATTTCAAAGTACAAATACTGTTCGCTATAAACAGTCTACAATGTCCAAACAATCAATGTTGTCAAAACCTAGGGATTTTAGAGGAAACTTTGCATACCGACATGACTTCCCATGACATATCAGTCTTCAGTATAAGTGTTCACCCCATTTTCGTCTCATAGGTCATACTCAACAACTAGACCAAGATTGTCAACAAACTTGTGATACACCTGGCACCCTGCGCACTGTATGTGCAGAGTATGTTAGAACACAAATGTGCAGCGTATGTCAGAGCACAAATGAGCATACCGATATGGTCTTCTCATATTAAAAAAAGAAGAGCAGTACGACAAGTAAGGTTTGGAGTAATACTTGCAAAGCTGCTGATTGAAAGCGTGGTGTAGCCTTGGTGCACGATGGATCTTCATAGACCTTGTCCATCACGTCTTTACTCCTGATTCATAGGTAGCCTTGACTCCCTTCGATCCATGTGAGGCGAACCCAGAGTGAAGGTTTTCCGAACCCCCTTCGCTTCGTACGAGGTGGCCCTGGAGCGAAGCCTTCCTGGACTCCCTTCGCTCCGAGGTCTGTTTTACCCTTCATCTGAAGTTGTTGTGTCAGCCGAAGGGTGCCCTTGCACAAGTCTTTGCCAGGTTGGAGGAGCCAGTGGGCCACCCCTACGACAGATACAATAAGCAATATATGAGCTATTTATATTTCAGAAATCCTAGCCAACTCTACTATATTTTAAGCAGATAATTAATTCTTAATCACGTAGTTAACCAATTCTACTATATGTTGCTGGTTGCATAATCCAATCCATAATCGTGGAATCCCTTATTACTACTACAATCTTTGGCTCATTTAGCCTCTTTTTGGAATGGAATAGCAAATCTAGCCCTCTCGTGTCCGAAATGATAAAAATGGCATCGCGGTTGACTAGGTAGACGATGTGTGTACCCTATCGCACGTTAGATGTGCCCGCGGTAGCATCCTACCGTACCCTCGGTTCGCTGCACGTGCGTGCCACGGATCCGGACCGCTAGATCTCGCCTGCCGCGGATCCGGACTGCCGATGCACCTGCCGTGGTCCGAAACCACAGTGCACTCGAACCACTGCAGGAGCTTGCAACTCTCCCTATGCACCAGTTGCCTCCCACATATGCACATTTGGTTTGATGTGATGTGAGGTGTATGTGAGTGCCAAGCAATATCTAGTGTAGCTAGCTAGCTTCCAAGTTTGTCTTCCAATGGGAGGTAATCGCCAAGACCGGAGGGTTGCGAGTGCTCCTCTGTGATTCGAGTCTTGTGATAGTGCACATGCTGCGGCTCCGAACCACGACAGGCGTATCTAGTGGTCCGGATTCGCAGCAGGCGAGATCCAAAGGTCCAGATCCAGCGGTCCGAATCCGCGGTAGGCGAAATCCAGCAGTCCGAATCAGTGGTAGTACGTGCAATGGACCGGGAGCGTGGTATGATGCTGTCGCATGTCTAAAGCGTGGCAGGGGACACGTGTTGCGACTTCCATAATGTTATTTTTGTCATTTTTGACGTGAAGATTTGCTATTCCATTCGAAAAAGAGTCTAAATGAGCCAAAAACTCTTTACTACTCCAATTTTCGCTAATTGCCGCGAGCACAAAAGGCGGGCAAAACCCAAACCAATTCATCCCTAACAATAGGAATAGATCTCAAAAGCAGGGGGAGACCAGAGAGGTTAGTGGGTTACCGCCGGTGACGCCGTTGCATCTGAATCAACCTCACCAAAACACACAGAGACAGACAGTCCCTACGGCGATGCGAAACCCTCAGCCTGCAAGGAGAACACACAAGCTTAGGCATCGCCAAGTTGAGCCCGGCACGGGAAGCTAAGTATGAAGCGCACCAGGGAACCGGCGCACTGGTCTTGGGGGGAGGACGAGGAGGCGAGGGAGACACGAGAGTGAGGCGCGCGACGGGCGGAGGGACCGAAAAGGTAGGCCACGAACGGCAGCACCGTCGAGCAGCCGTAGGCCGTAGCCGTCATCGCCATCGATCGATGGCTACTAGATTCGCTTCTCTTCGGTTCACCGTGCTCGTCAAAAATAAATTCTGTGGGACAGGGCCACAGGGGAGGCCCCCTGCATCTGTCGTCCATCAGGAGAAAGAGAGAGAGGGAGAGGGCGAGGAGATTGAACGGTGAGGGGAGGGGCCTCACCGTGAGGCCCCGTCCCATAGAATTTGTTCCCGTGCTCATGTGCTGCTTCCCTCGGCTGATAAAATTGCCGAAAAAGAAGGGCCAAAACTAATTAATTAGGCCATACATTGTTGGCCCAATTTGCGTCCAAGAAAAGTAGCCCATAAGCCCAGTGCCCGCCTAGAAATTTCCGCGTCCCCCATTTCCTTCTCGCCGCGGTGTGGTGCGCATAGCGTTGTTTCTTCCTGCCCCTGCCCCACCTCCAAATCTCTCTTCAAAACGAGAGGAGGGAGCAGGAGCGGGAGCTCGTGATCGCCACGCGAAGGGAGGAGGCAGTGTGCTCTAATAGCTCGCCTGTGCCTCCCATCATCGTGTCTTCCAAGAGCATCCTCGAGCCCACCTTGCGCCCACCGCAGAAGGAAGAGTGTGAGGAGATGGCGCTGTTGGTGACAAAGATGGTCGCCGGCGACAACAATCTGGGTGGGATTCCGACGCAGATTGTCATCCACCCAGCAGACCACAGAGGAGGAGGGGAAAATGGAGAGAGGGAATTGGGAACGAGTGGGTGCGGTTTATGCTTCGAGCATCTTGAGTCTTAGCTACAATTATCAAAATAACGTGGGCGGTTAGCAATTCCGAGCATCGCGGGAGGGCAGCGCAAGATTGGGAGGCGAGCGGCGCAGGTGGAAAGCGTGAGAGAGAGAGGAGAGGGAGGGCGGGTGGCACACAACCAATAGATACGTGGGCGCGGATGGGAGGGAGGGATAGGCGTGGGGGTGAGAGGCGAGGCGAGAAGGCAAAGCAGGGGTCGCCATGGGCAAGGGAGGCACGGTGGTGAGCGAGGGCGGTACGGCGCAGATGGTAGGAAGGGATAGGCGCGGGGGTGAGGTGGGGGTGAAGTGGAGATGAGGTGGGGATGCGAGGGGTGAGGGTGGAGGGCAAGGGGGTCGTGATGGCGGGCGAGGGTGGCGCGGCGCGGATAGGAGGGAGGATGGGCTGAGCGATGGACGAGGGCAAGGGAATGCAGCAAGAGCAATGGAGGTGCAATGGCGGAGAGGGTGGCGATGATGGCGAGGCGGCGCGACATAGGCAAGAAGGAGGGACAGGCGCGGAGGCGATGGGCGAGGGGGTCATGGATGGGAGGGAGGGATGGGGTGCGACACGGATGTGAGGGAGGGACAGGGCGGCGGCTAGAGCCTAGAGAACATGGCTGACGTTTTTTTTGTGATTTTTTTTTACATATGGTTGGGTTCGTACGTGGGGTGGGACGATTTCTCCTGCTGCGTGGGGGTAAACTCCTTTTTTATTAGTTAAGATAAGATGAGGAGACGGTTGGCTCGAAAGCAGAAAAGCTAATTGCAGCCAATAACTTTGATGTTTTCTATGTCGCCATATAAAGTCTCGGAAGATGCAGATGCCCTTTTAGTAAATTCTCTGGCTGTTTATGAGTAGGTTATGTATGGATTTTTTAAAATAATATTATTTTAATTAATAATTACAAAATTAAAAAGTCAAATTGTTTTTGCACAAATGGCATTCTGTCACCATTTCATCCTAATAGGTTCGCAAATAAAACTAACGACTGAGAATTGATTTCATTAGATCATTTTAGTTGCAGTGTATACTATTTTAGTTTATATTATCGTTGAAGTTTAGATATTTTTACACGGGAAATAATTTAGAAACACGCAAAATAGCAAGGAAGCTCTAACAATTTTGTAAAAATTCCATAGTAGCTAAATAGGGTGTGTAGAGCCTGATTAAAATATTTCCAGCTTCATTTATGTTCTTATTTTTGCACGGTAAATATTCTAGGATTAAGTACATTGTTCGTCCCTTAACTCTTACCCTAGTTTAAAGTTAGTCCCTGAAGTTCAATACCAGATACAACGCATACTTGAAGTTTCTAAACCATGCCAAAACCGTCATGTGATCCTTTAGAGGCCAATTTTGTGCCATGTGGTCCAAAGATTCTGGCTTGTGCTAATGCAATCATGAGAACAGATCCACAGCATTGGAGCAAGGCATGGTTCAAGTTGGGATCATGCTGTGATTCTGTAGACAACAACATGTGTGAATCATCCAATCATGCCATAGTTGAGTCCAAGTTCCTCCCAATCATCAGCATGCTTGAGTGGAACAGGAGGAAAGTGATGGTTAGAATCCATACCAACAAAAGCTAGGCAGAGAAGTGGACTAGTGCAATATGCCCTAATATTTTCAAGAAGCTGAAGGACTACATCAATTAATCAGTTTTCTGTCATGCAGTGTACAATGGCAAGGATGGTTTTGAGGTCGCACATAGAGATCATAGGTGGACAGTTAACTTGGACAACAGGACTTGTTCATGCAGGTATTGGCAATTGTCTGGTTTGTCTTGCCCACATGCTATTTGTTGTATCTATTGATGGAGCACTTCCCTTGATGACTACATAGCACCATGCTACCCCATTGAAGAGTACAACAAGACTTATGAGCATTGCTTGCAGCCTGTTGAGGGCATGAGTTGTTGGCCCACATCTGAGAGGCCAAGGCCAAGGGCACCAAAGTTACAGAAAATACCTGGCAGGCCAAAGAAAGATAGGAAGAGAGGGCAAAATGAGAAGCCTAAAGGAACAAGAATATCTAAGGTTGGCATAATCATTAGGTGCAGGCTCTACAAGGGGATTGGCACAATCATTAGGTGCAGGCCAGGGTCAACAAGCTCATGTTCCAAGTGTTGGGAATTTTGCATTAGCTGCCCCTATTCCCCTGGTAATATGCACTACCATTAGTATATCCTATTATTTATTACATAGTTTATGCACATCACAGAGTTTATGCACATATGACATTGCAGGATGTTATTCCTGGTTCACAACAGAGCTGTGCAAAAACAGACAGGAAGAGAAAGGCTAGCTACCCACTTGCTCAGACCAAAAGGAGCTGCACTGGGGTAGGAATCTTGTACTCAGAGAGGACAGGGACAACTATTCAGAATGTGGGTTCATCTATACCTAATTACATAGCTTGATTTTCAATTACTTGCATTTGGCAAACTACTAACCTCTAGTTGAACACTTCTGTACCTACAGCCTGGCATGCCAAATCAGAGGATCATCAGAACATTTGCTTCTGCCAAAGTCAATACAACTCATGGTGGTTCTGCTACTATGAATTTGGAGGCAACTGTGCCATGTGCAAGGGCAAAGTCATCTGTTAACATCCAAGTGACCTCTGGTTCTGCTTCTGGTGAAGCCAAAGCCCAGGCACCTCCCTGCCAAAGGAAGAAGCTAACTCCAAGCAAGCTGAAGAAAAATTGTAGTTCAAAGCTTGCAAAGCTTATAGGTATACCAACTAATCAGTGATGTCATAGCCAGAAATGTCATTTCTAGACTTGGTGATTTTTCATGTGTTGTCATGTATTTGCCAGACTTGTAATATTGAATGATTCTCAAACTTCTGGTCCATGTTATGTCATTCCCAAACTTTTGGTCCATGTTATGTCATTCCCAAACTTTTGCAATCCAATGTGTTATGAACTACTTTGTGTTGTGCTTGTCAAGTATTCTCATATCTGCTTGGACAATGCTGGTTGTGGATGCTTACATGTACATCATGGAAACATTGTGACAAATTGATAGACAATGGAACAGGGAAACATAAAGTATTACCAAACTTTTGCCATACCAACATTCATACATTGATAAATCATGCAGGACATTACATGACTGGGCAATTTCAGTTTTATGCCATACACATAGTATTGGGGATCCTAGTACTAACTAACATTACAGCAAAAACACCAAACAAGAACAATATAATTCTTCTTTGTTTCTCCAGCTTTGTTACCCTAGCACTGAGTCCAACTAGTGAAGCTTCATGTTCCCTCAATTTGGCGGTCAGTGCTACAACACACTCTCCATGCCTCGACTTAACCTCACTTAACTCTTGTATTGCATCGGAAATGCCTGCACTGAGCTCACTTTTCTCCTTCCTCAAAGCCCTAACAACATCGCGCAAGTCCAGTAGCACCTGCCTCAAGAACGGGGGTGTCTCATCATCAGACCATGCCCAAAAATTGCAACCTCCAACCTTCAAATACCAATAACAAATCAGGAAACCCTAAAAAAACAAATCAACCAATTCGCGAGTACAAATCAACCAATTCATAAATCTGGAAACCCAAAACTTGAAGACTAACCCGTCCTCGCATGCATGTCAAGTACCTCCGTGCCGGGTTGGAGTCGCTCCATGAAATCCACCTACCCGCCTTCTCCCCACAGTGGCAAAGGATAGTTGGAGCGTACTCCAGCGGTCGCTCTCTGTACGGGATAGGCGATGTGGAGGGACCATGGACCGTGCCGATGGAGGGTACACTCCATGCCGCCGACCTCGAGCTTCCTCCGGTCACCGGCGACATCAAGCTACCAGAGCTCGCCATGGCGCCGCCTCCACTCATTGGGGAACATTAAAGAAAACCTAATCCCCTACTAGCGAGAAAGAGAGACAGAGTGCGACGGCAGTGCATTCTTTAGAGGCTAAGTAGGGACGGTATCACAGTCAGCGTCCACGGTGGAAACGTGCCATGGTGAAATGAAATCTTTGGACCATGTGGCATAAAATTGGCCTCCAAACGATCACATGATGGTTTTTGCACGGTTTAGAAACTTCAAGTATGCGTTGTATCTGGTATTGAACTTCATGGACTAACTTTAAACTAGGGCAAGAGTTAAGGGACGAACAATGTACTTAATCCAATATTCTACAAATGCCGAGAATACATTTTAAACTAGAAAAATAACAATGTAGCTCTAAAAATTCCATAAAATTTCTAGAAGAGCTCAATATGGTGTGTAGAGCCTGATTAAAATATTCTTAGCTTCATTCATGTTCTCAATTTTGCACGGTAAATATTATGTAAATGTCGAGAATACATTTTAAACTAGGAAAATAGCAAGGTATAAAATTTCCAGAGTAGCTAAATAGGATGTGTAGAGTCTGATTAAAATTTCTCAGCTTCATTTATGCTCTAATTTTTGCACGGTAAATATTCTGTAAATGCCGATAATACATTTTAAACTATAAAAATAACAAGATTTCTCTAAAATTATGTTAAAATTCTAGAGTAGCTAAATAGGGCTTGTAAAGCCTGATTAAAATATTCACAGCTTCAGTTGTGTTCTCATTTTTGCTACCTCCCTATGGCAGCGTACGACGTCCCGAACACGTGGCGCACGGATATCCTCGGGAGGTTCCAGGGGTTGTTGCCAGCCAACGCTGGCTACAGGGAGTTCTCTAGTATGCACAAGGGTGATGCTAAAGTGGAACAACCAGTTCGACCTAAGTATTTATAACTCTTGTGTTTCCGCTTCAATTCCTTTGTTCAACTTAGTGGTGTGCCTGTCTTCTTGCAGTAGACTGTCATGTGACCGGAAGCACTCGAGTACATAGTGAGAAGGTACTTCGAGGTGTACTTGATGTGGCTCTTTGGGTGGGGTCATGTTCCTAGGGTCCCACGACGACAGCGTGAATAAGCCCATGATCTGCTACACATGGGAGCTGGCGAACGTGGAGGTGGACATGATCTCACCGTCACCGATCAAATGTCCAGATCGAATGACCACAGCTGGACCTAGGAGCCTACACCGACGCGATGTACATCACCGACGACCCTGTGGACCGACCCATCATGGGTACGGTCTGGTGTCGCCGACGAGTAAGTTTTTTTTGAACCTTTAGTCCTTTTTGTAATTGCATGTGCTAACTTTTTGTTGTTCTATTCCACAGATCACCTTTAGTCCGATCACTACACACGCGCCCTACCCGGACTATGTTGTGATGTTTGATCAGTTGACGGATGATCGCATCATCTGGAGGCCGTACACTGCCAATAGGGTGTTAGTGCGCGCATCGTGAGACTAGCAGTACTAGTACACGTGGAAGCTCTTAGTGCACGACGTCTTCGTGGAGGAGTACCATGTGCACTGGGTGATGCACCAGTTCAGTCTACGACAGGAGTTCCCAGTGCACTGGGGGCCGCGGGTGCCGCCGAATGTCCATGGATAAGTTCACGTTTTATGTCTGTCGTAGCCTTTCCCTTACAGACTTACGAATTTATCCTTTCCCTTACGGACTTACGAATTTATTGTTTTGTCTTTCACTCGTACGACTTCCTGGACCGAGAAGATGGCTCAGTGGGTTGAGCAGTGTCTCAACGCCTTGGCGGATGTGCACCGGGAGACCGCTCCCTACGACCCCGGTACGTATGAGGAGTACATCGAGTGGTACTCGACTCGGACGAGGGTTCGTTGCGTCAGGATTGTGGATGACTCACCACGCCACGAGGCCGCGATGACTGACACGTACCCCACCCAGTCGCACTTCAAATTCCATGGCATGGTACTTACTGAACGGTCCATACTTCTTATTTCCTACGCATGTTTTGTTTAGAACGATCTCCAATTGGAGATGCACGACTTGGTGACCTCTGTGCGTACTCAGACGCTTAGGGAGCACTCAATCATGCCACCGCCGGCCCGAACCCTAGAACTTTTTCTAAATTTTATTTCCTTTTTTCCTATTGTAAATTAAGTATGTATGTAATATTTGTTTTTTGTAATAATTATTTATTGTAATTATTTATGTAATTGCTATTGTTAATTGTCGTTAATTGTGGTTAATTGCGTTAATTGTTGTTAATTGTGGTCAATTCTGTTAATTGTCGTTAATTGCGGTGGTTGTTGTTAATTGCCATGAAATGTGTTAATTGTCGTTACTTATCGTTAGTTGTCATTAAATGTCGTTAATTGTCGTTAAATAGTATCAAAGAAGCTATCATTTGCCCTAGGGGCATTTCAGATATTTCCCATCTCAAAAGTTGTAACCAGCCTACCTAAAAGCCAGACAGTCAAACACCAAACTTCTTCAGCTCAGCCATTCAGCCATGTAGCCGTTCAGCCCTATAGCTCAATCGAAAGCCGCTTTTCAGAAAAACTGCAGCCATGAAAAACAGAGTGACATATCAGGTGAACATGCCCATATCTATGAACATATGGACATAGGTCATCTTGGCCCTCCATCGCGCAAGCAACGACGCATAGTAGCGAGCGCGCGCGTGCCTCTCGCCCTTGCCGATTTTTCGTTCCACCCCCTCCCTGCCCGAACGAGCTTTTGTGTTTCCACCCCCTCCCCCTGCCCGATCCCCAATCCTCTCGCCCTCGTTCCAAATTTCCCTTGCCCTCGTCCTCGCCTCGCCACCTTCCCTTGCGGTCCCCTGCACCCCCATCTGGGGACCTCCCGTCCCAGTTCGACGACGGCTCCCTCTACTCGCTCCCACGACGACGCTGGCCTGGGTCGCCATCTACTGTGCGCCGCCCCTTGCCGCACCTGCATCGTGGCGATGCCCCCCTTGCGTCGGGCCCCCTTTGCCGAGGCTCCACACGGTCGTGGATCACTCATGCCCCAGGACGTGCTGCCCCAGATCACCATCTTTTTATCCCCCACGCGATGCCGCTGCCCCAGGTCGCTCCGTCGCCTGCCCTTGCGGTCCCCGCGCCTCCGCGTCGCTCCCACCAGGGCTTCCCTCCCCCAAATCGAGTCTAGGGTTAGGGCTTGTGCTCCCCTGCGTGTTGCTGGACCATGGAGAAGAAGATGGATCGCGCGGAGGCGCACTCAGTGTTGATGAAATGTAGTTGTCTCAATTTTGATTTCTGAAATCTGAAATATTGTGTACATTCTGAAATGTTGTCTTGTATGAACATATTTTGTGTACATTCTGAAGTTGTTCTCTAGATTCACAAATCACAAATTTTGTGTACATTCTGAAATGTTGTCTGGATTCACAAATTTGTAATATCAAATGTTGTCTGGACTCACAAATGGATGTATGGATTCACAATTGTTGGACATTATGGTGTTGCTGAAATGTAGTTGTCTCAATTTTGATTTCTAAAATACATTATGAAATGTTGTCTTATGTGAACATATTTTATGTACATTCTGAAGTTGTTCTCTGGATTCACAAGATTGGTTTTCTGATTGCATACATCAAGATTTTCTGGAGAAGGAGATAATTGGTTTGAGACTCAGCAGATTAGCATCCTTTTCTATCAGTGCCCAGTTCCAGTGGGCATCCTTTTCTATCAGTAAATACTACATGGATACATGACACATTACAGTTCACAAACATGTTGCCCAAATTATTGCATGTGAATATTTTTTGCAGCTACATGCTGCTCAGTTAGACATGAAGTTTTTTGAGAAAATTTAGTATTTGCCACTGCAATCAAGTGCATTTTAGGATTTGCCACTGCATGTGTGTGTGACATCTGGGTCCCGGACCCACATGTCACACACACAATAGTGGCAAATCCTAAATTACCACTGAAAGTACAGTGGCAAATAATTGAACCTCCCAAGTTTTTTTTTGTCTTTTCATTTCCATTTGTAAGACAAAACATCATGGGTAGCATTTCACTGATAGAGCACAAGTCAATTCACTTCATTTAAAGAAAGGGATGCAAAGCTAGTGTACAGATGTTGTAATACAAATCTTGTGCATACTACTTGCTTGCATTCACATCTCACAACAAGGTTACAAATCATCACATAGAGCACTAGAAAAAACAAGTAGGACTAGTTGTCCATCTTGTGTTGTGCTTTCATAACTTTGTTAATTATCTCCTCTATCCTTGCAATCGCTTCAGCATCTACATGCCAAAAGCTGCCATCCAATGAGGCAATATATTACCATGGATCTCCAGAAAAAATTTAGTGAAGCAAGACAATGCTTCCAAATCAATGAAAGCTTCTGATCCTTTCTCTCATTTCCTGACTTCCCATTCTCCCATTTCCATGACCAAAATAATCATAGAGCAATGTACAAATGCTATCTGGAATGTAGTCTGATTGATGTCTGATTGTAATCCAAAACGTTGTCTGATTGGTGTACAAATGCTATCTGGACACCACATTTCAAGAATCCAGAATGTACTTCACTTGTGATTCAGAATCCACAAAATCAAGAATCCAGAATGTACTTCACAACAATCATATTTCAAACAACATTTCATATTGCAATTCAGATTTCAATTAGACAACAATTAGATTTCAGATTTCAATCAGACAACATTTCAGATTTCAATAAGATAACAATTAGATTTCACACAACATTTCAGATTTCGATCAGACAACAATCAGATTTCACACAACATTTCAGACAACAAATCAGATTACAGATTTCAAATAGACAAAATTGAGACAACATTTCAGACAAAACATCAGTTACCATGATACAAAAAAAATGATTCAATCATACAGAATTCCTCAGTTTCAATCATACAAAATTCTCAGATTCAATCACACACCTTCATACACCGTGATAACTTGAATTCAGAGTCAAAATTTACAATTCAAATATCAAACCGACACAACTATTGTCAACTACAAAATTCAAGATTTATTAAATCAACACAATCCATACGCCTAGATGTATCATTCTAGTCGACGGGAGGCGGCAGACCCTAGGAAGTGGAGGCGAGAGAAAGGGAGGTGGAGGCGTAGGGAGAGGAGGAGAGGAAGGGGGAGGTGGCTATGTGGGAGTAGGGGCTGAATCCATGGGTGGAGGTGTCAACGAGGAAGCCAAGAAGGAGACGCAGGGGGTGGGCGGCACAGGGTGGAGGTGTAGGGCGTGGCAGAGGGTCAGCGCAGGGGCCGACTCTGGGAGGCATGATCTGGCGTCGGTGGAGGAGGTCGGTCTGGGCGTTGCGGTAGGCGGCAAGGCGCAAGGTGGAGCGCAGGGTGGCGCAGAGGGTTGGCGCAAGGGCGTGGCGCAGGTGGAGATCTGGGGCATGAGGGCCGGCGAGGCACTGCAGTCTGCCCGGTGGAGGCGGAGGGCGCGGCGGATGGGGGCGAACCCTAGCTCGGGGAGACGATGAGTGGGTGGCGACTGCGCGATGCGAATGGTGCGGGGGGCGAAGGAAGCAAGAAGGTCTCGCGTGGGGTGTTTTTTGCAAATTGCGTAGAAGTGGGAGGTAGGGGAAATCTCGGCCACCGATTTGCTTGGGAACGGCTAGAATTGGCTATGTCCATATGTGCATAGAATCACCCATGTTCATCATATATGCGCCGACAAACAGGCCCTAAGGTTGTCTCTTGTCTACTCTACCACTATAACGACATTGGCAGTTCTGTTTTGCTTCCTATGATTTCTGGTTGCTCCAACTGCTTGTTACTGCCTGTGGCACAGCGGCATAGTAGCCACTGCAGCGCGTGGCTACTGTCTACGGCTCTCCGTCCGCCGTCTGTATGTTGGTGTGCCATCAGACGCTCATGACTTCATTGCCTTCTCCGGCGTCTTTGGCCGTCTGCCGAGCCCCCGCCTGTCTGTCTGCCTGTGCGTGTATGTCTCTTTAGAAAATCCTGTGCGGTTACATGTTACTACTTCCATTAGGGCATATACAATGGTACAGACAACGGGTGTCTATATCAGCCATCTATGTCACCTATAGACAGCACTAAAGACAGCTCATATAATGAGTTGTCTGTTAAGTTGTCTATATATGATCCCACAATCTTTTAGTTTTTGCTTGAAAAAAATATTTGTTATAGACAACAACTCATACAATGGTGTTTTGTATTGTCTATAAGGGTTTTATAGACTGTCTGTTGTATACTAGACGGCTTCATTCTCTCTCCTTGTTCTCTCTCATCCACGTCATTAAAAATCTTACGTGACAAAAATTATAGACCGCTGATGTCAACCACTGTACATGCCCTTAAGGCAATAAGTAATAATCACCCCTTTCTACCAGTACTGGGCGCGTGCAGTAACTTTTTCTCTCTGAAACCGCGCAGCCATGGCCATGGGAATGCTGCAACGCCTATTCCTTCTCGTGTACTCTCTGATCAGCGCGGCGTGCTCAGAATCGCCGGTACTTCAGAAGCTGTACGCAAGTACTACTGAAAGTGGTACTACCTGTTCTTCCTGGTTCCTTGTAGTTTCTTGTTGCTTTGTTTCCTTGCTTGCTTGCTTGATTCTACTGTATGAAATTCTTGTCATGAGAAGTGGTTGCGATTGGGCCTGTCTTCATTTGCAGCTCAGACACCACCAGGAGTTGCTCGTGCCTTCTCAGCCCCTCTCATTGGGCATGACGGGTGTCTCATTGCTTGCTCTGGGAAGAACCTTCTTGCGTTCGAACCAAATGGATCTATCTCATGGATTGTTCCCCTCGGATACAACTGTAAAGAAGATATCGGTCCAGTTACCGAAAGAGAAAAGGTAGCCGAGTTGTGTGAAATTCTTCATGATTTGACAAACATACAATGAAATGCATCAGTCAAGTATTTTTCCCTTTTTTTCCAGTTCTTTTTGGTTTCAAGAGTCCAGGTCTTCAGGAGTTTGATTTCCTCCTTTTGTAGTTGCAACCGTACATTTGATGATGATTCTTAGTTTTACTCTGCAAAGCGCCTGTTTCGATGTATCAATTGCATTGCTGTTACATTATGCCTTATCAGAGAATGAGTTGTATCAATTGTGCAGATATATTTGGTGGCAGAAGATAAGGTCATAAAGATAACTCCACAAAACATACACACTGCTAATCCAGCATCAGAAGTATTTTTCAGTTACAATTCAACGCCAGGGAGATCCGAGGAGATCATTGGTCTATCGATCAGCGGCAGCTATTCATCTCTTTTTCTTACCATTAGGGACCGTGGCCTTTTCTCTTTCTCGTTGCGCGCTGGACTACAATGGAGTGTCGGGCCTGTGCTTGATCGCTTTGGTTACCATCTAGGCTGCAAGAGAAATATCTCAAGCTGCTATTTCAATTCAGCTCCAGTTGTTGATCAGTGCGAGGGGACTCTTTATGTAAGGCCTCATTTCACTGCATATATTTGTTTTCAATTTCCATGGTTTGGTATTCTCATCTTTTTATCCTACCTTCTTTAATTCGTGATGCAATCCATATGACTAAACAGATATCAAATACTGAAGGCGAGCTCTATTCCTTGTACATTCATAGCCGTCAGTACAGATGGATCCAAGACTTGAGTTCAATTGACAAAGTGATGACAATTGCACCAGGAAATAATGGGATCCTGTACATTGTCTTTCCACGAAAGTCAACTGTGATGGGGCTTGATGTTTGGACAGGAAACATTTCCTGGCAGCAGAATGTTGGTCCACTTAGTAATGAGAAAAGCTTGCCAACTGTGGATTCCAATGGTAAAGGAAAAAATCTTTTTAACATCATGTATTTCGATTTTGGAACACATTTGTTCCCTCACTAGTTCACATTTGGAGCTGCTTAATTTTCATGGGGCAGTAGTTGCTTTGTTTAGCTGTTTGACCATTCTTTTTTGTTTACCTTGTACATAGAAAGTTTTCACATTCTCCCATCAATAATAAATGCATTATCTTCAACATTCATAGTTTCACCAACACCTATATGCGTGCTAATTTGAAATATACCGTCATTCATGCTACTTTGTTCGATTGTTGTAACAGGTTGGATATCAATTGGCTCGCTACATGGGATCTTGTATTCAATCTCTCCGAATGGTAACATCAGAAAGTTTCTTCAAAGAACAGCACCTAACTCAGTAATCCATGCGAATCCAGTCCTTGATTGCTCAGGATTTTCGGTGTACATCAGCCAGACCATAATGGAGGCAAAATCAAGCCGAACAATTGGTGATTATACCTATGTATCGGCGATGAAGTCATCGAGCATATTGTTTAATTTGTTGACTCCGGCAACTGGAACATTCTACTGGACTGGAAAATATCCTGGTTTGTTCCTTTCTTTATATGAATCAATTTTGTGTTATCACATGACATTAATTTCCCCCAAAAAATAACGACTTAAATTGACTATTATATGGTATTTCATTTTCCTTGTCAGAAGGATTATCAAATTTGTTGTCCAGTAGTGACCTGAACTATTTTACACTGGATGAGACCATTCTTCTCACGGCTCTATCTGCAGCAAGTAAGTCTTGTTTAGCTCGGAATCATTATCACATCAATTATTACACTTCAAGTTCACTGAACAGAGATAAACAATAAAAAAGAAATTCTGGAATTTCTTGACACAGGAATCGGCAGCAGTATGCAATGCTGCATGAAAAGTATGTTTATTTTCTCAGGTATGTAATTGGCTTTCCATTTAAAAGTGGCATTATCGTACTGAGGACTTCACCTTTTTGTTTTGCAAGGGCAAAAAATTGCTTGGACTTGTAGAAAAGAACCAGGCAAGTTTGCCAATGCTGATCCAGGTGAAGTTCAAATGCCGTCATTTTTTTCTTCTGTAGTTTAGTTAGAAAAGCATCATTACTGACTGAATAATTTATGTCCATCAGGCGACCACAACCCTGTTCTTCTGTTGTTCTTCTTCCAACTCATTGTCATAGTGATACAAGCGGTAACAGTTTGGTTTTGCTGCAACTTTTGGAGGAAGAAAAAGCTTCAAAACAATGGCTTGCAGAAGTTCCTGGAAAAGAGGGTATGTGCATTAGAGGCTGGATTTGTTCGTCACCTTTTATATTGCTTAGAGTGGCTTCTCCACTAAACTATATGTCACACCTCTACCTTCTGAAATGCAGCGTTCTCTTCACAGTAAGAGGAGAATCTTAGGCAAGATGATCTCAGAGCTAGAGCAGAAGGCAGTCGAAGACGCTTCTTCAAACGAAACTTTGGAACAGTTGGGTGAAATGGTAAAAGCTAAGGAAGGTGTTGAAAGGAAGCTATACACATCATACAGCCTTGGCAAGGATATCCTAGGCTTGAAGCAAGGTTCTATCTTACCACTTTATAATGGGAAGTATAAGAGCCATTCCTTTCACAACGCACAGAAAGAGAGCATTACGATCGTTAATACGTTTAGCAACACCTCTACTTCCGAGAATAGAACAAGCAGCTACTCCAGTGGCAGCGGGAGTTGCAGCGGTACTAGTTCTGGAGACATGGAATTGGACACAAGATCGAAGTCAGTAGAAGAGGCTGGACCTTCCAACTCTGCAAATATTGCCGAGGAAGTTCAAGATGAATGCCCAGCAGATGTCAAATCGACATTTCGGGTATTTACAAATCCGATGTATGTTCAAGGGCAAAGCAGTAGCAAATAGCTACCGCAGACAGAAGAATTGCTGACGGAAACCTTGCAGGGCAGCGCACCCAGCAAGAGAATGTGGCTGAAGAGGAGGCGAACTCTGTCTTCAACTAACTGATGTACCTCAACAAATTAGATATTCACAACGACGTACATATACCTCTTTGCTGCCGTGAGTGGTTAACCAAATTAGCTTTGCTTGATTATGCACGCTACTTCTGTTCTTAAAAATGTAGGATGTTATTTTTTAAATATTTATCTTGTGGTTCAGCTGTACAAGTTCATAGTGAAATGCCTATGACCTGCATTCGGGTAGCCTCCAGACAACCAATTGTTCCCAGAAGTTCAGAACTGATATATGATTTATTTGCCTTAAATTTCTACAAGATACTTCAAATTCCACTTAAGCCGTCACAGAATTGCCACCTATTTTGCAAATTTGAGCAACAATAAAATGGAAAGTGTTAAGCTTCAGTAACATCTTTAACAGAAAGTCTTTAATAATTTTAAAATCAGTTTGTGTCCTCTCTCCTGGCCAAATGTTTTACAGTTCCAATAATTTAAATGGACTAAGAAGCTAAGAAAACTCTATACTGGTTCAGTTTGCCCAGGCAAACTGAATTCAATCTAGGATACATGGATTTCAACAACTCCAATTAACACAGCTGTAAAAAGGAAGGAAAATAGTATGAACATCTCTATCAGTTGTAGGCAGTCGTCTCCTAAGCGTCTTAGCTTCTCAATGCCAACGGATTGCTCTTTGCCGTGCAAATCCCGGCTGAAAGAAAGTGAAATGCAAGGTGAGGCCCCAACAAGAACAAAAAACAGAAATATTCATACTCAGGCAACATCCATCTCATATGTAGCTGAGCTCTTTCTGTTATATGAACTAAGGATTATACCTGAAGTAGCATTGAAGTGGCCTTCGGTGTTTCGGCAGCTACATGGCTCCGAGTCTTTCTTCCATTGACAGAATGAACTGAAGGACTATTGCCTCCAATGTCCCAGAAGGTACGCTTCCTAGCAGTTGGCGCAGGTGATGTGAACCGGTGGCTTGGGCTCTTCAGCTCGCCTGCAGCTGTTGCATCTTTCTGCGCCTTTCGCAAGCTTGCCCTGGTGACAACTCTTCTCTCATTCGTTGTTGCTTCAGGGTCATTTAAAGTCTTTCTGTTGATCAAATCACGGATGAACTCATCCTTTTGCTTGAGCTGCAGAAAGTGTTCCTTCTTCATCTTCTCGATCTCGGCCTCCAAGGTCTTTACTTTCCTCTGCAGATCCCGGACCAGCGCATTGTCTGCTGCAGGCCTTTTGGGATCTGGTGTGTCAAAGCAGTTCCCGGCTAAGATAGACCGCTTGACCTTTCTTTGGGTTGAGCATGGCGTGGAAATGTGAGGTGACTGGGCAGCAGATTGTTGTGGCGAGGTGTTTGAAGCAAGTGATTGAGCCTGAACAGTCAGTAGCTTCTGTTGCTGCTTTACCAACTGTTGCCTCAACTCACTATTCTCCTTCTGCAGCTCCAATACTAGCTTAGCCTGATCAGTATCAGAATCTGGTACCTTTAAAACCTCCTCATCCGCAGCAGTCAATGTCTGAAAAATCATAATATTATTTCACTTTATCACGAGTTCTATTCAGTAGAATGCACAATGTTATCCATATTGCGATGTTAAGGTGCATAAAATCAGTTTCAGACCTGGGTTTTTATCTCCTTGGCACGGTCAGCCCAATGCAGAGTGTTCTGTGTCTCACCAAATGAAAGATTTGAGGGGCTGATGTTCGCAATCATGACAGTGTTGCAGGACCCCCCGAGTGAATCCTTGAGGAGTTGCGTCAGTTTGGAATTGCGATATGGTATGTGTCTCTTCCCCTCCACAAGACCATTGATGCAGCTGCTGAGTGCAAGGAGAGAGCGGTTAATGTTTGCCCCTTCGATCGACCTCTGTGTGCGTTGGTCGGTTGCAAGAGCTCTCTCCGATCCAGCAAGATCAATGAGTGAGAGCTTTCCAACTCGTGTTACTACACTACCTCCATCCAAGTATCTATATTCCACAACAACCTGCAAAAATTCAATGGTTTATATCTATCCAATTTATGGAGCCGTGTTTTTTTAGGAGGGGTGAAGCGTATGTTAGATATTCACCTGTAGTATTGCATGAGAGCGCGATGAGGTCTCATTTACTCGAGTTGGTTCGGTTGTTCTATTCTGGTTACCTTGCTGAAGTAATTTCATAACCTGTAAGATAACCATAGATGTTAATTAAGAATGTTACTACCATTTTACTTGAAAACTGTAAACTGATAGTGCCCAAGGAAGAACTTATTACTTCATCTGTGGAGTATGCTCTATATTGTGTCAGACCAGCAGCAAGAGTTCCCTGGAATCCACAATACATTCTCTGTTAGAATACTTGTAGTAAGAAGGCCTATAAATATACTATGAAGTGTGTATAAAACATATATATGTTCAGAACATTCAGAATGGAGCAATTTAGCAACATCATATATTCTTCCTTCTACTATTCTCTTTTTGAATAATGACGTAGAAGAAGCAAAAAATCTCAAGCTTATTTTATGTGTCTTTGAACAATTATTAGGTTTAAAGATTAATTTTCACAAGAGTGAGATTTTTTGTTTTGGTAAATCCAAAGAGGTTGAAGCTCATTATACTCAGTAAGCTAAATGGAGGTTAGAGTGCTCGCTCAAAGATTAGGGCGGTCTAGGCATTCAAAACTTAGACACAAAAAACAAAAGTTTACTAGGAAAATAGTTGTTTAAGTTGCCTAATGAAGGAGTATGGCAATCTATGTTAAAACGTAAATATTTGGGTGGGAAGTGTCTTTCGTAGATAGTTAATAAGCCTGGAACTTCCCATTTTTTGTCAGACTTAATGAAAATAAAATATCAGTTTTTTCATTTTGGTTCATTCTAGATTAAAAATGGAATGCAAACTAGGTTTTGGGAGGATATTTGGTTAGGAGACTCTCCTTTGAAAAATCAATATTCAATCCTTTATAATGTGGTAAGAAGAAAGGATGATACAGTCAGGAATATTCTGAGAACGACTCCTTTAAATGTTTCTTTTCGTAGATCTATTATTGGGAGTAAGTTACATGTATGGAATGATTTAATTTTGAGAATTTCTAATTTACATTTGATCTCTCAAAAAGATGTTTTTAGGTGGAACTTGAATAAGTCTGGACTTTTTTCAGTACAATCTTTTTATACGGCACTAATTGACAATCCTCAAGTCCCAATTATAAACTATTTTTGGATAATTAAAATTCCATTAAAAGTAAAATTATGCCTATGGTATCTCAAAAGAGAGATAATTTTAACTAAAGATAATCTTCTCAAAAGAAATTGGAAGAGAAGCAAAATGTGTTGTTTTTGTATTAACGAGGAAACAATTCAACATCTTTTTATTGAATACCCCTTTGCACGTCTTGCGTGGTGGACTGTTCAATGTGCTTTTAATTTATCCCCCCCTGTGAGTATAGCAAATATGTTTGAGAATTGGTTAGCTGATATTCCAAAAGATTTAAAGTCACAACTCCTAATAGGAGCTAGTGTTTTATGTTTGTATATCTAGATGTCGGAATGAAGTTGTTTTTGACAAAAAGAATATCACTAATCCCTTACAGGTTATATTTTTGAGTGGGCACTGGCTAAGGGCTTAGGCAATTTGCAAAACCGGCCCACAAAGAGTCCTTGTTGGCTGGAAGCGAAAGGCTGGAGGTAGTGGCAAAGCAAATTTTAAACATTCATGGGTGGCGGCTTAGTCACAGGATTTGTAATGATTGAGTTTAATTTTCAGTCGTTGTTAGTTTATAAGGTTTTAAGTCACTTTTACCATCTTTGGTTACTTTGGTGTTTTGACTTTTTAATAAAATGAGCTGTGTGTATCTTTGATGCAGAGATCGGGAGAGTTTTTCTCTTTCATTATCTAAAAAAAAAATATTCTTCCTTCTGTTCGAACAGCATGGTTAAATTTACCGTACTCAGTACTAACTACTTACTTTAAATCATCAAGAGTAAATTAAATTTACTGAACAAAACTTGCTTCAATAGTTACAACACGGTTAGGCTCAACTACCTGCTTATCTTCTCTCAGGAGGAGGGGTCTACCAGGAGACAGCAAGTCTCTCACCGTCTCATTGTAGACCTCGAGGTACGACAGCTGAATTGAGTGGTTGCCGTCGTGGCTCCTCTCCCTCACCTTCGAGAACAAATCCTTGATTGCGAGCACCATTACGCCGGGGTTTTCCATTGTCCCCAGCATTGTATAGGTCTTCCCAGCCCCTGTTGCTCCATAGCAGAACACTGTCCCGTTCCTCCCTTGCAGAACACCCTCCACAAGATCTGCTGTTCTGCAGTACAGGAAATGGAGAATTGAATTCATGTTAAGTACCAAGGAAACCTGTAAATTTCAATTGAGCAATACTATTATCTACTTATGCAGTTTTATCAGCATTATCACATACACTATCACTTCAAAATGCAAGAGCCCAAAGCTCTGAATTTTTGCCTTTTCTTAACAAGATAAGCAAATAATAGTCTGAAACATGTGCATCTGATAAAACAGGATATGGTTCTGCTCTTACGTGGTGCTGTAAACTTCGGCCTGCATCGTCGAGTCGGGGAAGGAGGCGTCGAAGCAGAAATGGCGGCCGCGCACCCGCTTCAGCCGGAGGTAGTCGGTCTCGGAGGCGAACTCCGTGAGGTACACGTCCTTCTTGTTCACGATCTTGACGCAGCTCCTGGACCCGGCCTCCTTCTCCTTCCTCGACATTGGCCGCAGCCTGACGAACACCAGGATCCGGCTCCCCGCCGCCTCGGCATTGCCAGCCCCGACATCCCCTACGGCCTTCAGCTTGACGCCCACACCGCCTCCTAGTGAGAGCTTCCTCGCCGCCGGTGCCGGGAGAGCCGGCGCCGCCTTCTTGACGGGGCAGGACATGGCGTTGGCGGCGTGGGGCACGTTCTCCTTCTCCTTCGGCTCCGCCGGCCGGGCGAACATCACGATGTGGTTGTTCTTGGAAGGGGCTCGTGCCTCCGGGTGCGCCATGTTCTCCCTCAGCACCGCCGCCTCGGGGACCGGAGCAAAGGCATTGTGGCGCTTGGCACCCCCCTCCTCCTCCTCGGCGTTCCCGGCATTCTCGTCCTTGTCCTCCTCGACGTTGGCGTATTGGATGCTGCGGCGGTGCCGCGCGGCGGCGCCCTGCGACGAGGCGAGCTGCTGCTTGTGCTGCTCGTAGAAGAGGGTGAGCGCGCGCATCTTCTCCTTGAGCCCGTGGTGGTGGTTCGTCAGGAGCGCCCGCCGAGCCCCGCCGTCGTGCCCCGGAGCCGACGCAGGCGCAGGCGCCGCCGAGCTCCACGGCCGACCACCCGCGCTGCCGCCGCAGGTCGCGGTGGCCTGCGATCGCGTGGAAACCGGCATCTTCTCAGTGTCAACAAAGATCCAAGAAACGAGCTTGCTCGAGACTTCTTGCAATGCGGAACAGCTTCTTGAAATCTCACAAAATGCCTCAATCAAAGGACCAAATCCAAGAAAATCGCAAACAAAGAGGCGATGAGACGCTTAAAACGGACTAAAATCCTCGAAATTTCGCCGAGTTTCGGACTCGATGGGGGCTGGGATTTCTTTTGATCTGGGAAGCAGCGATAGAGAGAGGTGTTTCGTCTCGTGCGAGTCTACAAAAGTCGTAAGTCGTAACAGTAGGAGCTGAGGAGGGGGGGGGGGGAGAGGAGACGAGATGTGGGGACGGGGAGGCCCCGCGGCTGTCGGATCGGAGATGAACGGCGCATGCGGGGCTGCGGGTTTGAAATCTCAGGGAGGGATCGGGCCTGGGCGAGCTGCAACGGTCGGGTGCGTAGCCCTCCCCTGATCAGGTCGTAACGGTCGAGAGGTGCTCGCTTTAGTTTAGTCGTACGCGTCTCTGTACTACACGCACTGCTGAGATATGAATGACATGTGGGCCCGAGAGTTCTGACGCTCATAAAGTCATACCGTATTCGTGAAATTGACTTTGTTTTGTGCAGGGAGACATGGCGGGGTGATTATATGGCCATAATTTCTGAGTTATTAGGCGGCCAACCAATTTGATGCGTGGATTTGGGCATGATGAGCGGTACCGGGATGTGAGTAGAACGAAAGGGTTTTTGCTTGTAATATTACTTCCATGTACTACGTGAATACTGCATTTGGTCAAGTGGTGTAGATAAGAGTAACGGGTGTAGATTCATTTATGGGCAGAGTCGAGTGTTGGATCCATAGTCGACTTTGCACCTCCTCCTCTCTGCACCGTCCTCCATCTAGCGCCGCCGCTCCCATCTGGTCGCGCCACCTCCTGTCGGCCACCCCCGACGATGACTAGGGTTATGGTGGGGGCATCGTGCCACCTCCTCGTTGATGCCCCTACCCGTCGATGATCCGCCACTCTTCCCCAGTGTCGTGTCGTCGACGCGTCGCCCCGGTCGACCCCTGCTCCCATAACCTGCCATCCCCATCGACTCACCTAGGGTCGAGTGGATGACGACTTCCTGCACAACAACTCCGTGTAGCACAACAACTCCGGTTTCTAAATTTTGGAATTTTTTTGGAAATTTTGCTCTTGGCTTAGGAATTGCAATGGTTTTGTGGTACATTTTAGATGCAGACATCTCAGCCCAGGATTTGTAGTTGATGAGCCATTGCTATTTTTTGCTGTGTGCTGAGAATTTGTAGTCTATTGAATTGTGTAATGTCGAACGCGAGTGAGAAAATTTCTATGTAAAATGTCTCACTGGATGTGTTCAAACTATCTGAAATTCTTTTGTTTTATGAATAGAAGAAACCTGTGTGTACGGCCTGTTTGAATGGAAATAGATGCAATGAGTTTTAGATGATGTATGTGTGTGTGACCCTAAGCATATTGTTATGCTGCATATCTCGGCATGACCCGAAGAAATGACTTTTATCCATATTGCAAGCATACTATTCAATTGAATAGTATTAGAAACATGGGAGACAAGCAATAGCAAAATGCTGACACTGTAGCTAGAGCTTCTGATTTTTCCTTAGAATTGAAAGCAACTAGGAGGTATTCATATATCAGGTTGCTCCTACAAATTGAACAAGAGAAAAACAATGAAAACATAGGTTGTTACTCTTAAGAATGCATCTATCACGTGTTAAAGCATCAGTTTCTGGTACATTAAGCTTACAAAAGCCCAAACGTTCAACTACTATTCTCCAACTAGTAGATGTCGCGCCCTTGGGCGCATGAGATACGTGGCCGTGAGTCACGCCCGTGCCTAGGCCTGTGAGTCATGCCCGTCGGGCCCACGCATTTGGAGAATGACTGCCAGCTTTATTGTGCGGCAGCAGGGCAAAGCGCAGCACGTAAATTAAAAAAAAAATCGAACGGCCGGGGAAGCAGGAGGCGTGTGATCGGACGGGGAAAAGAAAAAGTGGTGACGTGGATAGCCTCTCCTCGCTCCCTATCTTGCTCTATTTACCTGGTAAGATTATACACTCATTTTGCTTTCTTCTCCCGATCAAGACTTATACAAATCTCTACAATCAATAATCTGGCACTTCCCATTTCCATTCAGCAATCTGCATTGCGTTGAATCTTCAGTAACCAATTTGCAGGATTTTCACAGAAAACTTCCAGACAAGTTTTCTTTGCATTCAACAATTCGAGCAGCATATTAGCATTGAACAATATGCTTTGCATTGAACTCAACATATTGGCATTGAAAATTTTTCTCGGGAAATATTCATACAAGAGGAAACCCGGTACTATTCTACTATTCATTCAACAGTTTGACACAATTGGGGCACAATTTTGGAGGACAAGCTTATACTATTCACTTTACAACAATTTTGCATTCAATTTACCTTTTCTATAACAGAGTAGGATTCAGCATTAGAGCATTTCCATCTTTACAACAAAGTAGGATTCAACATTGGAGGATTTCCATCTTTACAACAAAGTAGGATCAATATTGGAGGACATCCTTAGGAAACATTCATACAAGTGAACTTTTGCATTCAACAGTTCGAGTTGCTACAAAGCAACATCAACTACACATCAATGGCAACCCTCCCCCTGTGGAAGAAGATGATGAGGACGAGTGCATGCCCAACGCGACGGGGTTCATCGACCTCCCGGCCGTATGGAGCATGCGCAGCTCGGCTATAGGCGACACATCAGTGGCTACCTCTGGTGGAGAGAGCGAAGGCAGCGAACCCACCCCATCGAGGTCTCATCCATCGGCTGCGGAGTTAGTACGTCATCAACGGCGCTGGAGGGGACACCGTGCTAGGAGGCGGCTATGGTGGTCAGCAAAAGCGTTGGAGGGGACGCAAGCATTGGGAGGCGACTATGGTGGTCAGTGCTGACGCTAGTTGGAGGGGAGGAGCCTAGGGAGGTAGAGACGTCGGCTATGGATGTCGTCGTCGCCGATGAGGGGAGGATGCACAACCCTATAACCCAAGCTGGGATTTGGGAGGAGAGGAATGGTGCTCGGGGGTGTTGGACCTAGAGGAAAGGCACTGGGGGGGGAGCAGGCACGGTGGGCAAGGGCGGAAGGGTGGTGGCTCCTCTTCCCTAGCCCTAGCTAGTGTGAGGATTTGGGAGTGGGGAAGACGACCACATGAGATTTTTGTAAAAATTTGGTGGATTGAGTGGGGGCAAAACACAAAAGCTCGCAAGTAGGGAGGTGGGAGAGCCTGTCTACATCCGGTGTGCCCGTTTTGGATTGGATGGTCGAGATGGAGTATGTCCATATGTCCCCAAAATAGTTCTTGTGCACCAGATGTGTTGTCGTAGTTGTATACTTGTATGTGAGCATTTTCCTTGCTTTTAGGTTCACATCGATATTTTAATGGCATATGAAATCGTGTCCTTTGATTGTAAAAAAAGTTTAATAAATGGATTGCGGGCTATTAAACACTTCAATTCCTTCCTTTTTATATTTAAAAAAATCTTCCTGTTATATGTGCCTCCTTTAGACCGACCCAGATCCGCCGCAGTACTATGATTGCAGCGGTTCAATTACATGTCATATCCTCATTTTGCACGTGGATGATATGAGCGCCTGTCATATCCTCTCAAGGCCTCAGTGTCTTGTTTTAACAACATAAATTAATTGTTGGAATAATTCAGATCTAAACCTGATGATCAAAACTAACAAGATCGTATATGTGGTAATTGCAACACCCATAAAATCTGTAAACGTGGAAGCGTACCTGATGATGATGCCATTGCTGATAAAGAATTGATCTGAAGTAGTAGATGAACAATTGTTCTGTCTACCTAGGGTTAGGTCTTTCCCAACAAGCGGTAAGCCACAAATTCCAACTACAGATGCGGATAGGTGGTATGGCAAGAGTTACCTTGCTGAGAGGGCCTGACCCTTATTTATAGCCTTTGGTATAGAATCCTATCCCGTCCCATAATTAGAGATAGATTCCAAATAGATCTCTACACAGATTTAAAATCCAAATTTATATTTTCCTTAACAGATACTCGGGCTCTTAATAAATACTTTATTTGATCACTTTATATATTTGATCCAACCAAAGAATAGATAGCTGATATGTATATTAACTCATGTGGGTCCACAGATGGGAAATTAATCCAACAACCTCCCACTTGGACTAAATGAGTAAATATATATCAAAAACTTTATGAGCTCCAAAAATGCTATCTATGTCATGAGTATCTTTATAACAATCCGGTCCATCAATTATATCAACATAGGATCAAAGCGGTCTTCGTCACTACTTTAAAGCGTAACTAAACCCATCAATGGTCACATATGTCAACATAAAAGAATGACATGGATCAAATATGAATGTGTAGCATGGAAATTACATGAGATGCGATCATAACATGCCTATTTCCAACTGGTCCAACTTTATACCTTATGAGATCAAAACATCTTCTCAGAACCAAATGAGATGATATGAATTTAGAGTAAAAGAACATAAACTTTATTTCTCTAGAGAATATAACTGAAGGTCTTTATACTAAACTGATATTGTCACATGAGCATAAGAAAAAAAATTAGAAACTCCCACTTGAACTGAATTCCATAAGTGAAACCACACCCATATGAGCAACATGCTCATAGAACACTTTAGGTGTCAAGCCTTTAGTGAACGACCCGCAATCATGGAGTCTGTACCTATATGCTAAATTGACAATTTACCACTCTAAATGCTTTCTTTCAAATGCTTTCTTTCACAACTAGGAACTTGATGTCTATATGCTTAGACTTTGACGAGCTCCTATTGTTGTTAGAATACATAACTATAGACTTGTTGTCACAATACAACTTTAGTGGTTTGTCGACTTGATCCAAAATTCGCAGCCCTGTGACAAAATTCTGCAACCATATCCCATGGTTTGAAGCCTCATAGCAAGCAATATACTCAGCTGCCATTGTGGACGGGGCAACGAGTGGCTGCTTAGCGTTTTTCCAAGAAATCGCACCTCCACCAAGTAGATAGATGTAACTTGAAGTGGATTTACGAGTATCTTGGCAACTAGCAAAATCAGAATCAGAATACCCATTGATCTCCAACTGATCCGATTTCCTATATGTGAGCATGAAATCCTTCGTCTTTTGCAAATACCGCAACACCCATTTTGCTGCGACCCAATGATCTAATCCTGGATTGCTTAAATACCTGCTTAGCATCCCAACAATATATGCTATATCTGGTCTAATACAAACTTGAGCATACATCAAACTCCCTATCAAAGATGAATAGGGGATGTTCTGCATTTTCTTAGCCTCAAAATCATTCTTAGGATATTGGCTAAGACTGAATTTTTTATCTTTGGCCACAGGGGTATCTAAAGGTTTACAGTTTTGCATGCCAAATCTTTGCAATACCTTATCGATATAGTTCTTTTGTGATAATCCAAGTACACCTTGAGAGCAATCTAGGCATATTTGAATTCCTAATACAAAAAAAACATCACCAAGATCCTTCATCTCGAAATTTTTAGCGAGAAATTTCTTAGTTTCATGCAACAAGCCTATATCGTTACAAGCAAGCAATATGTCATCAACATACATAACCAAAAATATGAACTTACTCCCACTGAATTTATGATACACACAATTCTCAACTGTTTTTACCTCAAAACCAAAAAAGATAATAACCTCATGAAATTTGTGGTACCATTGCCAGGAAGCCTGTTTGAGCCCATAGATGGATTTCCTTAATTTGCATACTATTTGTTTCAGGTCACTGACGACAAAGTTTTCTGGTTGCATCATATAAATCGTCTCATTAATGTTTCCATTTAAAAATACTATTTTTACATCTATCTGATGAAGCTCAAGATCAAAAAGTGCCACAAGTGCCATAATGACTCTAAAAGAGTCTTTTGAAGAAACCGAATAGAGTCTCTTTATAGCCTATGCCTTTCTTTTGAGTATATCCTTTAGCAACAAGACGAGTCTTATATTTTTCCACATTGCCTTTCGAATCCCGTTTGGTCTTAAATATCCATTTGCAACCAATGGGTTTCTTTCTTTCTAGCAATGGGACAAGATCCCAAATGTCATTGTCCTTCATGGATTTTAACTCTTTATTCATGGCATTGATCCAATTAACTGAATTTGGGCTTTGCAGGGCTTTTTGGAGAATGATAGGATCTTCTCCCAAAATTTCACTACAAGCCTCATTCTCCTGAAGAATGATAATGTAATCATCAGATATTGCACTTCTTATTTCTCTAGTGGATCTCCTTAATGGCACTGGTTCTTGAGGTTGATGAGTTTGTTCTTCTGTAGGAACATCATTTTGTGGAGGAACCTTATGGACATTATTTTGAATTGTATTTTCCTCAATAATACCAGGTAAAATAACCTGATCCTGATCATTATTAGGAATAACCAAAGGAAGAGGAAATTAATCCCCTTCAGAAACTTCTTCAAAAATAATGTTCCTAACCATATCCCCCCTTCAAACTCAACATCCTCAAAAAACCGAGCATTTTCCGTTTCAAAAATTGTCTTAATAGTGGGATCATAAAATTTGTAACCCCTTGATCTTTCAGAATATCTAACAAGATAGCTACTAACAGTTCTTGAGTCCATTTTTTTTTCGTTAGGCTTGTACAACCTTGCCTCAGATGGACATCCCTACGTACGTACATGCCTGATGATAGGCTTTTTGCCTATCCATTTTTTGTATGGGGTTTTGTTAGTCGCCTTAGTTGGTACTCTGTTGAGTAAATAAGCTGCAGTTTTCAATGCCTCTCCCCAGAGAGACTTTGGTAAGGTAGAATAACTAATCATACTCCTCACCATATCCTTAAGAGTCTTGTTTCGCCTCTCAGCAACACCGTTCATACTAGGAGATCCTGAGATGGTGTACTGAGGGATGATCCCACATTCCTCTAGGAATTTAGCAAAAGGTCCTGGACGTTGTTCACATGATCCGTCATTTCTGCCATAGTATTCTCCACCACGGTCAAATCGAACGGCCTTAATTCTTTTGCCAAGTTGGTTTTCTACCTCAACCTTAAATTTTTTGAACACATCTAGGGACTGTGGCTTCTCATGAATAAGATAAATATAACCATATCTCGAGAAGTCGTCTATGAACGTGATAAAATACCTTTGGCCATTCTAGGAAGCCGTAGGGAATGGGCCGCAGATATCAGTATGTATAAGTTCTAAAACATCCGAAACTCTATTAGCACTTAACTTCCTCATGTTTATTTGTTTCCCCTTTATACAATTAACACAAATGTCGAAATCTGTGAAATCCAGAGGATCCATAATTTCTTTTGACATAAGTCTCTTAATTCTCTGCATGGAGATATGACCTAAACGCTTGTACCACAAGGAACTTGATTTCTCATTAGTAATTTTTCTCTTTATACCATGAGAAATCGTATGCAGGACTTCATTATATGAGGCAATAGTATCAAGCAAATATAGGTTGTCATGCCAAATTAAGGAACCGGTAACAACTTTATTGGAATTCTGAAAAAGACTAAATAAACGATTTTTGAAAGAACAATTATAATTTGATTTGTCCAATACAGAAATAGAAACCAAATTCCGCCTAAAAGACAGTACAATATATGTCTCTTTCAAATCCAGATAGTATCATGTCTTTAACAACAATCTAAATGTGCCTATAGCCTCAACTTCCACCTTCTTGCTATCGCCCACATAGATGAATCTTTCAGCATCACTTGGCTTTCGGCAGTTCTGGCAACCCTACATGGACACACTAATGTTAGATGTTGCACCGGAGTCTAACCACCAAGTGTGTTCAGGTACAGAAGTTAAGTTAACCTCAGAGCTAACCATAGCAAGAATTGTACATTTCTTAGCATGCAAAGTGTGATATTTGGCACAATCCTTCTTTACGTGACCATCCTTCTTACAAAAGAAACAAGCCAATTTAGGCCCTTGTTCTTCTTTATGGATGGCACACTTGCAGTTTCTTTGCTCTTCCTCTTGTTATTTTTGACTTTAGGGGTCATAGCCAAATGAGCGCTTTTTGTTCTATCTTGTTTCCATCTATCCTCCTCTTGCACACAATAGGAGATGAGCTCATTAAGGGACCACTTGTCCTTTTGACAGTTGTAGCTCACCTTGAATTGATTAAAGTGTGCAGGAAGGGATATCAAAATTAAATGCACGAGTAAATCCTCAGATAGCTCTAACTTGAGTGCCTTTAATTTTGAAAGAAGATGAGACATTTCCATAATGTACTCCCTTATGTTTTCTTTACCTTTATACTTCATTGAGATAAGTTTTGCCAAAAGCGTACTTGTTTCAGCCTTTTCGTTTTTGGCAAACCTTTGCTCAAGACTGTCAAGGAAACGCTTAGCTGTAGTGGCCTGTTTTGATGTGCTATCCCGAAAAACTTCCGGAACAGCACGCCTCATGATCATAAGACTCATGCGATTTGAACGATCCCACTTCTCATACCCCTTCTTTTCCTCAATGGAGCTGTTGGCTATAAGAGCAGCGGGTTGTTCTTTACGAAGCGCGAGGTCTAGATCCATTACCCCAAGAACAATCTAAATGTTCTCTTTCCATTTTTTAAAATTTGCACCAGTAAGCATAGTTATGGAATTGATGCTAGCAGAAATATTGGAAGCATGAGTTGCAGCTGAAATAAAAGAAATTAAATGCTCATATTAAGACATGAGTAACTAACTTAAGGTTTGATTCAGAATTTGGTATATTCCATCACGCAAGATACATAGTGCTACATTAATATTTAGTCTTTGGATAGAAATATTAATTTGCAAGTGGTAACCTTATTGTAGCAATCAAATACCAACAGTAAATCCTATCAAACAATATGCCTTACTTTGGTCCGACTTATTGTTCACATAGAAACTTGATGACTGTTACATATTTGTTACCACAATTGCATATATAATTCGGCCAAATATTGACTTTCCTTTGGGCCAGTCAATAGATGCATGAATTATACATACAAAAAAAAATGCCTAGATATTCTGAATAAATTAACCTACATAGCAGAGGTTACTTTGGCACCATAGAATTTCAATTAACCTATGCAGAACGCTAGCTGACCAAATTTGAATCAATCCAGCATTATTCATGAGAGTCCACAATTTATATACCATAATGCACAACATAATCCTTAGAGCACCGGATGCAATTAACAAAAATGCTTAACCAATCTTGCATTTAAATGATAATACCTACAAACAGCATATTGGCTAATCTGAAGCCTTAATTGATAATGCCAGAACTTACTGTTGCTAGAGTTCATATCACAGAATAAAATTAAATGCAAGATTATCAATATTGCAATTGATTCATGATACCAGAACTAGCATATGAAAAAAAAACATATCCCAGAACTTAACAAACTGAAGATGCATCTTATAACAGATCAAGAAACATAACCAAAGGCAAGATTTAACCATATGCAATTGACTGATTCTATCAGAAACAGCAAGCCAGAACTGACATATGAACTATAGATGCAATGAATAATCTGTACTAATGCAAGTCCATTTGCTACCTAGTAGCAATACACACGTGCATCAGTAGATCTTTTTTCTTGTTTGCGAACAGCAATCCCGTCAAGAAGCGATCTTGCATCTTAGGCGAGATTGGCCTCAACAACGGAAAAGCAGATGGCGGCGCAAGATGGAGGCGGCGAAAGCCGAAGGGACTCAGCGCATGCGGCAGCAGAGTCCAAGAGCAGACGGCGGCGAAAACCCTGAGGCACACGAGCAGTTGCGCGGAGGCAGTGGAGATCCGAAGGCACTCACAACGCACGTGAAGCAGATGCGCCGCAATCAACAGATGATGCGCAGCAGAGGGCAAGAAGCCAAGAACAGATCGATGAAACCGATCTGGCCGAGGGAAAAACGCAGCATATGTGAAAGTAGTCGGATGCCGCAAGAACAGACCAGATCGAAAAGTAGATGAACGGGTTGCAAAACACACATACAATGCTCTGATACCAATTGTTGGAATAATTTAGATCTAAACCTGATGATCAAAACTAATAGGATCGTATATGTGGTAATTGCAATACCAATAAAATCTGTAAACGCGGAAGCATACCTGATGATGATGCCATTGCCAATGAAGAATAGATCTGAAGTAGTAGATGAACAATTGTTCTGTCTACCTAGGGTTAGGTCTTTCCCAACAAGCGGTAAGCCACAAATTTCAACTACAGATGGGGATAGGTGGTATGGCAAGAGTTACCCTGCTGGGAGGACCTGACCCTTATTTATAGCCTTTGGTATGGAATCCTATCCCGTCCCATAATTAGAGATAGATTCCAGATATATCTCTACATAGATTTAAAATCCAAGTCCATATTTTTCCTTAACAGATACTCGGGCTCTTAATAAATACTTTATTTGATCACTTTATATATTTGAGCCAACCAAAGAATAGATAGTTGATATGTATATTAACTCATGTGGGTCCACGGATGGGAAATTAATCCACCATTAATTTCTTACATTTGATCGTGTACCTAAGCTATATATGTTTGTTGCGTATAAATTGTCCACATACATGGTTCGAATTCTGGATTCACTGTGCTATGTAGAGCTGGGACTTGGGCGGGCTTTTGCAGGCTCAAAGCCTTGTCGAAGACGCAAGACAAAGACGCAAGACGTCGGTAGCCCATTTGGGCACGAGAATCGAGAATGCGTTAGGCGACCTGACGACTGCAAGACGGCCATTTGGGCGTGCTTGAAGCACTGCAAGATGAAAAAGCCCAATCCTCCAATCCTCCCGGCTGGTAGCTGGCCCAATCCGTTCTTCCCCACGGCTGCCCAACCCTAACTCCCATCCGGCTAATCCATATCTCGAATCCCACACACCGCCCGGCTCTCCACCCTCGGTTCCTCCTCCCTAAGCACCGCTTTCCTCCTCCTCTCGGCTCTCTCCTCCCGACGCCTTCCTCCTCTCCATCTCCTCTGCCGAGAGGAATGAAGATGGCGATCTTGCCGCCATCGCCGCCTCCATTGTCTATAGTTATTTTGGGCTAAACTTGGTGTACAAGACGACCCCAAAGATGACGGGCTTTGGGCGTACTGGCTGACAGGAGACGAGGTGGGGCCTGACTGACAAAGCACGCCGAGAGATGGGCGAGGCAGCACTACGACGACGCGTTGAAGCATGATAGGCTGAGCCGGACCAAGCAGATGCGGCCCAATGCCCAGCTCTAGTGCTATGAACCAACGGTCTAACAGTATCCGAGCTAGCATAGCAACATGGAGGTACGGCTGTACTCCTAAATTTTTTAAGAAAATACCTGTTATATATAGTGCTAATATATTCTGAGTTTGCAGAAACTTGATACAATTCGACTTGAACAGAAGTATAACTTTTCTCTTTTAAAAAAGATCTGTGGGACCCTGAGTTCAATCCTCAGGGGCGAAAAACACCAATACACCGTTTATACACCAGAGTTAAAAAAAAAATTATGTGAGCTGTAACACAGAAATTGTAATTCTTTTTTTTAGGGGAACACAGAAATTGTAATTCAAGATCCAATAAGTTTATACGAGAAAGCTCGCCTCCGTCTAATGGCAGCAACAAGTCTCGACACCCCGCAGTAGCGGCAGCCTCCAGCCACGCACGCATCGCCGTCGCCATCTCCGCCGATCCCCCACGTCGCTCCTCCCTGATGGACGCCAGCGGGGACGTCCGCGCCGACTCCGAGAGGCGCCTCAAGAAGGCTATGGACAAGCTCTACCACTTCCCCAAGCCCAAGCCTGACCCCAGCCCTGGCTCCAAACCCTCCTCATCCGCCTCCTCCGCTCCCTGGTTAGCCCTAGGCTCCCGGCTCGTACCTATTCTTTCGCGTCGGCTCTTTTGTGTGGTTTTGACGTGGGTTTGATCTGATCTGGTGGGGCAGCTCGAGGAGGGCGGCGGAGGCCGGGAGGAGGTTCGGGGTGGTGCGGGGGTCGCGGCTCCCGCCGCAGGTGGCGGCCATGGCGGCAATCTCTCCGCCGCCGCCGTGCCGCCCGTGGGACCGCGGCGACCTCATGCGGCGGCTCGCGTCCTTGAAGGCCATGACCTGGTTCGCCAAGCCCAAGGTACACCCAGATACCCGGTTCCACCCTTCATGTTACTTGCAATGCGTACAGTCTCTGCATTGTTTGGTGGATTGGTGGCATTCAGGTGGTCACGGGGGCTACTGCTTTTGGGAAATTTGTTACTCCTAATTAAGATGGTTCGGCGCGCTATGTAACGGAATGATTGTCATTGAATGGAAAGTTTCAGGCTGAAAGGGCTGTTTGCCGCGGTTTCTGTTAGTAGACCAGTTAAAATTGTGACTGAAGCTTGGCTATGTTCTGAAATTGCACGAATTGGTTGAGCGCGGGATGACGTTCTCTGTGTTATCCTTGGCCAATTATGGAAGCACTTGGTTCTTAGAGGCTTTTTCTTCATTTGGTTTCGGAAGGGAGATAGCACTGTAGTTGATGGCTGAGTATTTCAGCTGAAGCATCTCTTACTTTCTTCTTGGTGGCTGATAGCGAGTTGATTTTTTCAGGTTATTAGTCCTGTTAACTGTGCAAGGAGAGGATGGACTAATGTTGAACCAGACGTTATAACGTGCGAAGCATGTGGGGCACGGCTTCTGTTCTCCACTCCTTCTTCGTGGACACCACAGCAAGGTGTGTGCATTATGCTGTTTTACCTGTGTGCTTCATCTCAAACTACGACTAAAGAAGGCAATTCTCTTGTGCTTCTCTCAATAGAAGTAAAATACGCAGTCCTACGTGGACTTTATATTAAGAAATTTTATAGTTTAGCATTCAAATAATGATGATTTATTGAGTGAACATAGCTCATATTCCATTTCTATCTGTGTGAGAATCGCCTACAGGCATCAATAACTTCCTTGATTTGCACACCCCGTTTATATTCATTTTCTTACATCAGAAGCTATCTTTCCTGCAGTTGAAAAGGCTGCTGCTGTTTTCAGCTTGAAGCTGGACACTGGACATAAAGTACTGTGTCCATGGATTGACAACACATGTGATGAATCACTTGCCTTATTTCCACCGACACCTCCTCCTGTTTTAATTGAGAATTACTACGAGTGTTTCTCCTCTCTGCTACAGCTCTCAGCACTTCCAAGAATTTCCTGCTCTTCTCTGGAGAGCATGAAGAAGAGGAGTCCACAGCTAGAGCAGTTCCTATTGGAACCGTTCTCTTCATCAGTCGTTCTTAAAGGGGGATTTATTCTTACCGAAGACTCAACAATTAAGGATTTAGATGGCACTTTTCAAGATGCTGACACATATTATCAGGTCAGGCTTTTGATTTATGCATAATTGCTCCTCCTCATCTATATTGGAGTTTGCATTGCTGTGAGGTTTATCTTTTGAAATGTGCTATATCCATTGTATCTCTATTGATTACTCTACAATATTTCTCTGTGGTTTCAGTTTATAAATTTCTTCAATTTTACATGAGCCACATCATGAAAGCTTGCTTGCTACACAAAGGATTTTTTTAGGTGACTGATATCTGATATAGGCCATGCACAAGACAAATATGCAACTTGCTAGTTGTGGCATCTACATAACTGAATAAATTCTGTTAGTTTACACCTTTTGGTGGCTTCATAGTTATTGAAACCGGACCGGTGGATGAACCAGTGAGGTCTCTGGTTCACCGGCTCACCGGTCGGACCACCGGCCTACCGGTTGAACCGCCAGTTCAAAGAATACTAATATTTTAATACCGACTGTGAGTAAATCTACTATGAAAATATCACTCGCAGTTAAACGAAGAACAAGCATTCACTCAGGAATGACAGCACAAATTTACTATTTTTGCTCCTCAATTCATACCGAGAGAGAAAAAAAATGCTTTGCATGTTCATGTGTTGAACAGAAAAGAACATAGGCCAAGCTAAAGTGAACATACACATGAGTGAGTGTGTGAATTTGAGAAAACTTCATTAGAAAGGAATTAGGAGAATCAAACACATTGGAAGATGCAACATCCTAACAACCATTAAAGCAATGAACATCCAAGCTTCAGGTCTGGAAGCTGACGCACCATTTGCGGTCGCAGAGCTGCTGTCACATTGGAAGATGCCACAAGGTGGCCGCACCCTTCATCGTACATCCGCAAGACCATCACCATGAAGCGCCCAACAAGTTACCTCGTTGTTGTTGAGCCGCCTTGCCGGCCGCGGGCTCCAGATCTGAATGAAACGAGCGCTTCGTGTGGGCATGCGGCGATTTGGATGATTAAACGAGTCAACTGCCCTAGTTTGTGTCACTCTTGATCATGGATCAAGCTCCTGACAACTCTGGCTTGCCGGATTTTAGCTTCTTTGGGAGGAGGAGAAGAAACGGGAGAGATTGAGAAGGAGGAGGTGGCGGTAGGGGGAGCTAGCGCTCCCCTCTTTAGTCTCCAACCGTGTGGTGAGCAGGTGGGCCGCGCCAACCCAAGCCCAAGATGTATGATTCCTCTCATGAAAGAGAAAACACCCGGTTCACCGGTTTTCATGAAAACCGGCCACTTCACCTAGTTTTTTCCGGTCCAATTGCATGAACGGTCCTGTTCAAGTCCCTGCTTCCGGTTTTTCCTGGTTAAACCGGCGGTCGGCCGGTTTTAATAACTATGGGTGGCTTTACTGGATATCATGTTAAAC
This sequence comes from Phyllostachys edulis, assembly GCA_036346405.1. Taxonomy (NCBI): domain Eukaryota; kingdom Viridiplantae; phylum Streptophyta; class Magnoliopsida; order Poales; family Poaceae; genus Phyllostachys; species Phyllostachys edulis. The sequence continues at coordinate 63,640,452 of CM070546.1, read as the reverse complement.
TGTTCGTACCTAACCTCCAGTTGCACACTGCATTGAAAAATGATTCGTGTTCCTTTTTTTGTTGACACTGTCATAAGTCTGAACTGAAGTAATGCCCATGCTATTAGGAAAATTTAGACTGACCTTTGATGAAGCAAATCTAGATCTAGAAATATTTTTTGTCACATACTACAGATTCAACCCTTTGTATAGTTCTTGATAAAATCAATTACAACAAATATTTTTGTTCCAACTGCATACATGTCTACATAACTTAGTTTCTGTTTGCTACAAGCTGATTTGCATGGTCTGTTGGCAGTAGAGCGTCCTACTTAGCTAGGTATTCCATATTACTTTGCTTAGATATCTTGGACAGTTGGATCACTTTTAAATCCTGTGTCTTTTCATTTTGCAATTTCATTGTGCAGATTCTTTTTGCATCAAATCATTTGACTTTGTTTGTGTCCCAACTTAATGCTTAACTGCCTAGCAGGCACTGAAGATAATAAGTTTGTGTGGATGGGAACCCCGCCTACTTCCCTATGCTGTTGATTGTGGAACCAAGTCTCGTTCAGATGCAAACTCTACCTCTACATTGGCCCAACCAGAGAAAATAAATAATACAATGGAAGACCGGGTTATAATTTACTCACCTAATGAAGTTGATGATTCTGCAGCAACTGCGGATGCTAATCAAGGAGATCAGCATTATGATCCATTATCAGTTGTTTTGGATTGTCAATTTTGTAGAGCTTGTGTTGCCTTGTGGCCCTTTTTGCTTGTAGAACGACCTCTTCAACTCTTTAAGCTGATATCAGATTCTAATAGACAAGATGAGCAAAATAATGGGCATGCCAACCTAGTCAGTGGAGTAGGACCTTCAAAGGCTGCAAACATTGGCTTTAATTTCACCATTGCTGGTGGCCCTCCGCCAACTAGACAGAGTTTTCGACCAAGAGTTTCGTTTCCTGTTGTCAGTCGACACTTGAAAGCTGACTTGAACTCCCGTGGCAAATTGTTTTCATCTGGAAGTGATAGCCACATGGTTCCTGTTGCTTTGCACGTTTCAGGGCCCATGAAACGCAAAAGAAGCATGGATGAGACTCACATGTTGGAAGGCAGTAATACAACCTCCAATGATGTTGATATATCCACCAAAGGGGCACGGCACAACCAGCAAGGAGATACCTCTGAAAAGGACATAGCAAACCTGGAAGTAACCACTGAACACAAACAAGGGGGTTCACATTCAGATACAAGTAAGGATACCAATATGGAAGAAGCTTCCAACGAAGAAGAACCAGAAACAGGTGCTGCTGGAAGCAAAAGTCTAACAAGCACAAATGCGAAACTTGATCAACTCAGATCAGAACCTAAATTTCCGCCTGTTCAGGATACAAGCAAAGAACCTTCTAATGATCAGAACTTGGTAGAGACACACACAAACAATTCCAGGTCAGTTGAGGATGGCACAATCACAAAATCATCTGTCAACCGGGAAAGAAGTGCATACCAACCATCAGGTAAGGAATTCATTTCTGTTTACTTCGCTTAACTGTAACGTTAGGTAATAATAATTTGATTGCTTTATATTCTGTGCAGTTGGTACAATTGAAGGGAATACAAAAAATACTAAACAGAAAATTGAAGGGAACAAAAAAGTAGGGGAAATAGCAGGGAGCACCTTGTTAGTTGTTAGCCCACCTTTCATGTTGTTGTAAGAGTTTGGGGACTTCTAACTACAATTAGCATATTCGCAGGAATACAAGTTTAGCACATACTGATCTAGGACAACAGTGCTGAGTTTTTGGCCCCTCTTGTGGCAGTGAAAAAATTAGTTAATTATTGCTACTATGTTTTAGAATCTGAAGACTATGCATACGTAGAATGCTTCTTATTTATTGCTCTCGTTAACCGTCTTTCCATAACAGGAAAACAGGGCCTGTATGACAAAATGAATGAGTTCGATCCTATCAGGCAGCACCGGACATTCTGCCCTTGGATATCTCCTGACTACGGTGATGTCTTGCCTGGATGGAGGCTGACTCTTTCAGCATTACTTGCTCAGGATAAAAGAACTGATGGGGATTCACAAATGGAGGCCCAGATCAGCCTTCACAATGAGGTAGTGTTCTTTGATTGAATCATGTCTTGTTTCTTTCTAATTGCGACCTCACAGTTGGTTTCTGTAATCTCAGGAGGATGATCCTGTTACATCTGTTAGAAAGCTTTTCATGACACCACCTTCGAAGAAGCTGAGAGCACATCAAGCAGAGAAGAGCTGAGAACTGTATTGGCTTGTTTGGAAATTCGGGTCGAGCCAGTCTAGCCATATCAAGAGACCAACCAGGATACCAGATCGATAGAAACATTTATCTGTAAGCAATGTACAAATGTTTGGGATGGGAGCAAGGAAAGGAAAACAGAAGGATTTGTGATTTGGTCGACTGCTTAGAATGATATCGCATCGGAACCGTAAAGATCATTGGTTATCCGCTCCTTTTATGATGGTTAAAGAAATTTGGAGGGCATTTATCTCCTTTCCCCTGCCCTTTTTTCTTTCTTGAGACATCCTCTCCCCTGCTTGTTATCCTCCAGAATTTTGTAGCTTAGTAGTGCTGTTAGTTTGTTGTTCCAGCGCATGTAAACTGTTAAACTCCGGAAGAATTTTGAGGCGTGAAACGAAATTGGAATATCTGATGGTAGCTTGTGGCCAGCTTATAAAAAGCCTAAAGATGCAATTCTCAGGACACGGCAACAGAATTGCTGTTACATCTTCCTGTTCAAGAAAACAAAACGTTTGTGCCGTGCTGCGTGCATGGACTCTTCATGCGAGTTGCACGAGCTTACGTAACGACATTCACAACAACGCCAATCGCATTGGACGATGAAGATTTGATGAAGATCATTTTGACAGGTCTTGCTTTGTTGGGGTTTTCGTCTCCAACTCCAAGTTCTCTTCGTCGCACCCTGCGTATCTTGATCAACTTTGATCAGTCGAGTTGAAGATATCTGATTTGCATCTTGAGACACAGCACATGCCGCAATTCCTTGAGAAAGGCTGCAGTTAGACATGCGTGCATGGCACAGTGACTCTTCCATAAATTCTCTGCATCTTTCTTTTGGTCAATGATGCCCCGTTGGTTCTACTTCTGATACTTGCATGGAGCGAAAATTAAATAAAAGAGAGAAGGAAGCTGTATCTTGCATGAGATATAACTTGTGCACGCAGACCAACCAGGAAGATACAGCAAAAACTTGCATTGGGAGGAAGGTTACAACACCGTCAGGATGGCATAACTAATGTACATCACATTTTATGCAAATCATTAGCATGCAGAAGCGACTAGCTAGATCTCTTGTCTTCTTTTTCGAACGGCACGCGCGCTTGTGATTATGATCAGAATATATTGGTTATGACGATCAGAATTAATTGATCGATCGAAGTTCTTCTCATGTCGCCTTATTGTCTGCGCAAAGAGTACTTGTGCGTCTATATAGTACGTCTCAACTGTGGGCGAATCCTTACACGATGTACTACTAAAGTTGAAGGATTATCATGTTAATTCTCCTGCAACTTAACAGAGAGACTTTGGTTTTCAGAACCGCTACTCCAAGGAAAGACCCCTCTTAATCCTCCTCCTATTCAAATACCGCATTGTTACTTGTTGCTTGGATCCCAAAGAAGAAGTTTTGAAAATGAAACTCAAAATTTAAATTTAAGAAACCGAACCGGCCGTTCAGTTTGTTTGTTCGTTTTTTTGGCTGGAAACCGGTCGATCGGTTCCTGGGGCACTTGCCTTTTCTTGTAATTATTAGCTTCATGATCATGCATGTCTTAGTTGCATTTTTGTAGGAGACGCCAAGTCCCGTTCCCCGTGCATTTCTCCTAGCCATGCGCGACGTGGACCAGATCGAATCAAGTGGTTGCTGGCCAAGTCTTGTGCCGGAGTCAATTAGCATCAGAAGCTAACAACCCAATTACTTGACGCGACCATCCACACAACCAACTCTATCAGGGCCCTGCTTGATACAAAGTATTTTTCGAAGTTTTGATGGAATACCATGGCTTCTAAAAATATCATAGTATTTTAAAACGCTGAGGTGTTTAGATACAACAAACAATAAATTATTACAAACCGTAGTGTTCTGAATACCATAGTGTTTTTAGAGTTTTTTTTATAAAAAAAATCAGATCAAGACCTCTTTTAATTTCCCCTCGAAACCGAGCCATCTCGCAACGTCGGTACTCTCCGTGTGCAGCGAGTGCTCGGCAGGCCTAGGCCCTAGCTAATCACAGACGCCGAGAGAGACTATGTCGAAATTAAAAAAGAATATCCCGTTGTTGCCTTATACGGTTATACCATGCACTTTGCACAATTGATTAATTCATACGTATCGGCTGAGATTTACTAGCCTAGATACACGTGCTAAAGCTAACTATAATAAAGATGCACGGTGAAGATTTCCACGTATGCACTTGTTTAATTTTCTTATTGTAGCTAGTTAACTTGATATCTATTTTTAAAAACAAAATACTGCACTGAATACTGTAACTACCAAACACACCATGGTTTTTTTTTTTCAAATACCCTAAAAAACTATGGTTTTCGCAAACTGTGGTATTTCATGCCTCGCACCGGAATAACTGCGTGCGTGTGTGTGTGTGTGTTTTTTTTTAAAAAAACCGTGGTTTCCAAATGCTAAGACACCCAAACTGGCCCTAACCCTTGATATGCTCGTAGAGTAATATTGGTTGTGCAAAGATCAGTACATATACTCGTAACCGTAAGCCTACCTGATCCTGTCATGCACAGTGGCAGAAATTAGTTAATAGTGCAATACAAATAGTTCAAATAAAATCTTATATGAATAAAAGAGTCCTAAATAGCTAATGGAAATTACAATACCACACAACGCGATCTCATTGCTAACACTTGATTATATCATCACCACTAACATTTGAGAAGATATCACGTTCTATAAAGGTGACTAAACAATCATTCAATACTTGATCAGTCATACTATTTATCAACTTGTTCTTCACAAGATTCATCAACGAAAATACTCTTTCAACGCTCGTCGTTGCCAACGGTAGGAGCAATATCAACTTGAGAAACAAACACACCAACTTGTAAATATCATACTTTCTTGTTTCCACAAGCTTAGTAGAAAGCTTACCGAGATTCTTTAGGCCATTAAATCTATCATCGCTTCGCATATCGTCAATGAAGTTATCAAGTTGGAAAGAAAGTCTTATTAAATCCGTTTATGAAAAATTATTGGGATAAAAGCTGGCAAGGCTAAGTATTTTATCCCGATCATAAGAAGCAAATGAATTCATAGGATTTAAAGCGGACATGCAAACAAGCAACTCTATATTAACCTTGTTAAACCGATTATCAAGCTCTTGGAGAATATTATCAATGATGCCAAGATGCACTTCCCTTCTAAAATGATCATCATTTGTTTGTTTTGGGTAAAAAAACGTGATGATCTTCCATAAAGCACATATCTACCATCCGGCTTATGAACTTTGATGCTATATTTATTGCAAAATGATGTTATCTTTTCTTGAAGGAATTCTTCCCACTCATCACACCTCATTCGTTGCATTCCATCCTTAGCCAAATTAATAAGTGCCATAGCATTAATAATATCTTGATCTCTCTTTTGCAAAGACTGAGACAACTCATCTGTGTATTCAAGTATGACAAATATCAAGTGTGCATTGAAAACAAAGTCAAATGACTCAAAAGCTTCTACCATAGCATGTATTTTTAGCCAATCATTCTTCTGTGAGGGGTCTTTTCCAAACTGTATGAGTACTTTGTGGATTGTTGAATACATACCAATAATGTGCAAAATAGTTCTATAATAAGAACCCCAACGAGTGTCACTAGGCCTAGCTAACCCTATATCTTGATTTAATCCACGTCCACTTTCTATCTCACCCAATTCTAGTGCTTCCAAAACTTCCTGAGCTCTAATATCTCATTAATGTGCATTAGTCCACGTCCACGGTGGGGTGAAATTTGGCCAGCCCAAGCAACAGATTTGATGAATTTTTGACTCTCATTAATATATATTAGTTCATAATATGATACTAATGATACCTAGTTAAACAACCAGGGGCACCCCTAACGCCGCCAGTGGTCGTGCATGATGGCGCCGGTGCTGAAAAGTAAGGAGATCTTATCTACATCCGAATTACCGTATATATGATCTCTTATCACATCGGGATATAAATACGAAAACAACTGTCATTAAACGTAACTGCATCTACTTTCGAGAACAACACAAGATCAGGTGAAGTAATTGTTCAAGACACACGTACGGATATATCAGATCGATAAAATCTTCTATGGAGTAGTGGGGTATACGACGAAGCTTAAGAAAACATACAATTAATATGCTCTCTGCATGTCAAATAACTCATGTGCGCGGGCTGCTAGCTTATTGCGGCAAGAGAGGAGTGGGCATTCATTTAGCTAGAACGTACGTACTCCAAATCAAATTCAGACACGCTTCTCAAATTAAATTGGTGAGATCTGACTAGCTATACGAGGCCGTCATCCTAACAAAATCGGCATTAATACCGCTTCATAACTTTGGTACTCCCTCTGTTCCTCTTCTGTATATGTCGTTTTAGAATGCATACGTACGGTCCATCCTTTAAAACTTTAACCGTTAATATACGCAAAACTAGTTGGATTTGTCACATATAAATGATATTAATAGATTTATCATAATAAATACTTTTATATCATTATATTTTTAATAAATTTTGCTAACATATAATTATAAAAAGTAGAGTTATTGGCTAACATGATACTATTTCACGATGAAATAGCAAACTATCACCCCTCCTACGAACAAATTGACAAAAATGACACCCGTGTCCGCTCAAAATACACGGCAGGGGGCCTACCGTGCCCCCACCACATGGTAGACCACGTGGCGGCCTCCCATTCGGCGGCAGGGGCATGGTAGGGCCCCTACGGTGCATTTTGAGCGTAGCACGGATGCTATTTTTGCCAGTTCGTTCGCGGAAAGCTATTTTTGTTCAAAATTGCAATAAACGAGTCAAAAACTTGAAAAAGTAATGGTGAAATATGTGCATTGAAGATCGTGTTGATGCCCAAAACGATAAGTAAAAAAGAACGGATGTAGTATATATAATAGCTTGTCTAGACTCTCAACATAAAAGCACTAGCAAAAAAGGTCTTACCATAAAAAGAGTTTTCGTCGAAATTAAAATCCAGCTAGCCAGCTCACAAAATAAATAAACAAATAATCCAGCAAGCTAGGCGAGTTTGTGGCTCATTTAGCACGTTTTTAAAGCGAAAATAGCAAAAATAGCTTCCCAAAACACGAAGTAGCGCAAATGGTACCTCTACCGTGCGAAAACGTGCCACGCTAGGGGACCTACCGCACACCCATTGTGTGGTAGAACACGTGACGACGTATTATTCGGCGGCAGGCGGCCTACCGTGCACCCAAAGAGTGTTACCTGTCGCTAACCTAGAGAGCGGCAGGTCGCCTGTGCATGTCACCTGCAGCTCTCTAGGTTAGCGACAAGTGACCTGCCATGATTTGGGTGCACGGTAGGTCCTTTGCCGCGGTATTTTCGCTCGTCATGGGTGCTATTTATATCATTTCACGTTTTAGAGATTATTTTTGCTATTTCGATGAAAAAACGTGCTGAATAAAAAAAAAAAACTCGACAGCTAGCGATACAAGAGAGCCCTTGCAAAAAGAGATAGGGAAAGAAAGGAAAATAAAGTAGTACAAGATACAAGTCAAGAAATAGCTCGCAGAATAAATAACTAAACAATCACTGCATGCACACAGCCTAGCGTTAATTAAAGTGTGACCTGTTCGGTGATCGGACGGCCCGGGAGATTTACACTCCGCTGGATAACCACGGACGGTTATTATTATCCCAGAATAATACGGATGAGAAACGGCAGCGCTCGATCGATCTCTCCGATTTGGATTTGGACTTGGACTTGATCCTCCTCGTTTTTCTTTCACCGCAAGGCGCCGCGTATACGTTAGCTAACACCGGTTGTTATCAGTTGGCGATTTCGTGCTACGGATCGCTGGGCCGTTAAACCCTCGTCACCCCACGCCTATATAAACAGGCATCGGGCCGCCGCTCCGTACCCAGCGAAATCCCCGACCCAAGCCTCTCCTGCTCTCTCCTTCTGCTTCGCCGCCCAACCAAATCCCTCGGCCCCCTCCTCGATCCGCCTTGTGTGTTCCCCACCGGCGATCGAGCAAGATGATCTCCCCCGACGCGGCCCGCAACGTCGTCGGCATCATCGGCAATGTCATTTCCTTCGGCCTCTTCCTCTCCCCTGTGTAAGCCGCCGCCGTTGCCTCCACATCGGTAATTTGGTAGTTTTGGAAGGTGGTTGGTTACGGTTTTCTGACGAGGGAACGTGCGCTTTATGTGCAGGCCGACGTTGTGGAGGATCTGCAAGCGCAAGGACGTGGAGGAGTTCAGCGCGGACCCGTACATGGCGACGCTGCTCAACTGCATGCTCTGGGTCTTCTACGGCCTCCCCATTGTCCACCCCAATAGCATCCTCGTCGTCACCATCAACGGAGTAGGGCTCGTCGTCGAGGCCTCCTACCTCATCATCTTCTTCATCTACTCCACAAACAAGAAGCGCGTACGCCCGTCCTTGATATATTCTCCATTCTGCAGATCCCGTTCTTAATATCTTCGGTGCCACTAGTTTGATTACTAGTTCGATCCGTCCTGTACATCCATCTGATCTCTCTCACCCGTGTCTCTGCGTTTGTGCAGTTGAGGATGCTCGGCTTCCTGGCCTTGGAGGCGGTGTTCATGGTGGCCGTCGTGCTCGGAGTGCTCTTGGGCGCCCACACCCACGAGAAGCGCTCCATGATCGTCGGCATCCTCTGCGTCATCTTCGGCTCGGCGATGTACGCCTCCCCGCTCACCATCATGGTACGTACACGTACATACCCATCTCGTGGTAATTGCGTACGTGTTTTTAGTTTGCTATTAATTGCGTAGGTAATGCACGTGGCTAATCTCGCCGGTGTGGGCGATCAGGATGGATTGATTAGGTAATCCGCTGGTGTTAATCTGCGTGGACTTGTTTCCGGGCCCCCATGTCTGCCAGTGGTTACGCTAATTAATTAATACGGGTAGATGTTACTAATACTGTTGGTGAGAGGCGGATGCGTGTGGATTCGTGTGTGATAGGCTTAATTCGGTCATGGGCCCTAACAAGGATATGGTGGGCCTATCTGTCAGTGAAAGGCTGCCTTGGCAGCTAGTTGGATTGGTTTGGTGATCAGGGTGTACGTGGATCTTCTGTTCGGATTGTATTGGGTTAATTTTTTCTTCTGGAAGTCTAAAGAAAAGGTTAGCTAGCCATCTAATTCAGCTCCAGGTTATGTTTCTGTTGCATTGCCTAGTTATATAGCTCCAATTGCTGATTAGCCAGGGTTTGGTATCACATTTAAATCTTGTTGCATGGTCTAGACACATGCGAAGGCCACCTGTTAAGGATTTTGCAGCCTACACAGGGCAAGTGACTCATCAGGTTGCAGTTGAGGAATCCATTGTGTCTTAGCACACCTTAGCTGCAGTTTGTGTTTGGAAGCATGCATGGATGAGAAAGCCAAGTTGGGAACAAAATCTAGTTCTAAAAGTTGCATCAATGGTCATGTTTAAAACACCGTATCCAAGCTGTTTTCTTTTTTCCTTGTTCCAATCAGTATAAATCAACGCGCACTTTTTTAGGTCAAATTGCCAGTGTGTTCGTGGCACGCCCCAAGTTCTTTAAGAACGTGCCGTCCTACGCCATGTCAAAAAGGCTATTGTCTCTACCTGAATAGATACCGCGGCGGGCACACGTGTTGTCTGGTTATTGATGTGGTACTGGCGTTTCCATATAGGCAGGGTACAATGGCTTAGCCAACGGTCAACCAAGCTTGTTCTGTTAATCTCACAAAACTCGTGGGCTGGTGAGTGACGGGTCCAAACAATAGCCTGCATTCTTCCATCACAAACGTGTGCTGATCATATCAGTGGATGTGTGAATATGGTGCCTAGGTGATGCCGTGTTAGGTGTGTTGTTGGGTGGAGTCAGTACATGTGTCCCTGTGCAGGTCTGTTGGGTGATGTTTTTTATATATAAAATAACATTGGTTTTGAAGTAAAATAGCAAAAAATGCTACCTGTGCTGTGCTCAAAACCCACGGTAGGAGGTTTACCGTGCGTCTAACGCACAATAGGCCACGTGACAACCGTATGGGAGCCGGCATGCCACCTACCGTGAGCTAGGCGCATGATAGATCACCTATCATGAATTGGGTGCGCAGTAAATCCCTGCCATGGGTTTTGAGTGTGGCACAAATATCATTTTTGAGAGGAACTATTTTTCCTATTTCGTACGCAATAGTGTTATTTTAGTCCTAAACTCTTCTTGTTGGGTCACTTGAAACCAAAAAGGGTTACTGTACCGGCCACTATGCTGCTGCTGGTACCTTCTCGTGGGTGACGTGGTCCAGGTCTAGAGACTTCACCATTACCTGCTGCTGTTAATCAGTGAATTTATTTACTTGTTATGTAGAACGTATAATCAGGCAGCCTTGTTACCTGTGCTTACGTGATCCGTATGTAGTTGGTTGTTTTTGGATTGCACGAGCTGTTGCATCATGTTCTTCAAATCAATGGATGTTGTGCGTGCAGGGGAAAGTGATCAAGACCAAGAGCGTCGAGTACATGCCCTTCTTCCTGTCGCTGGTGAGCTTCCTCAATGGCATCTGCTGGACGTCCTACGCCCTCATCCGCTTCGACCTCTACGTCACGGTCAGTACATATATATATATCTCGCATCTTCAAGTTCAACCCAACCTCACAGCTTTAATCTCCCGATCTCTATTGCATTGCATTTGCAGATCCCCAATGGCCTCGGGACGCTGTTCGGCGCCATCCAGCTGATCCTGTACGCCTGCTACTACAAGTCCACCCCCAAGAAGGAGAAGAACGTCGAGCTGCCCACCGTCGTCCCCAGCAACACCGTCGGCGGCGGCAACGTCTCCGTCACCGTCGAGCGATAAGCGTCCTCGCCGCCGTCAAATCCCAACCCGGCGAGATTTTACCCCTAGTTTTACGTACCCTCCAGATCCAGTAGTTAAGTCTCCTCCTTCCGGACGGATGTTTAAGTTTCTCTCCTTCCGGACGGATGTTTCAGTGGTGGTGGTAGTTTTCAGCTCTGAGTTTAGTTTCGTTTTCTTCCTCATTTAGTAGAAGAACTCAATATATGCAGCTGATGCATGCATGTAATTACCCATAAGTTTGCCGAGATGATATGACGCCATGTCAACGTTGCTACTCTTTATTCAATTGGAATTGTGGTGATGATGGCTTTGTTAATTGACCTGAGTAGAAATGGCGCCTTCTCAACATGCTCTTAGTATTTAACCGATCTTTGATGAGTAGCCAAGCAAACGTGTTTTTCGCGTTTGTTTGCTGATCTTTTTTCGGCCGAGACCGCGGCTTCTCGATCTTCTGCTTGCAAGTTGGTGCGGGCGAAAAGAAGGACCGGGACTTGCTCGTTTGTTCGGTCAGAGGTTGGCCAGCTTTGTGCTCTTTCGCCGCCATGGTCAATTTGGTCGACTTGACTGACAGGGAAGGGAGTCAATTTGGATAAGAATCGAAAGGGAGAGGCGTGTGCACGGCAATCACGACGTCAGGGGCTGGACGGTGTGAGAACTGAAGAGAAACACTTCTCTCTTTCGACAGAGAAAGCGAGAGGAGCAGCTTCTCTTGAGCAAGAGCGATGTGGTCATGTGGATTGGTATTGGATTGAAAAGGACCGGTGCAGGGGAGCAATATGGCCGGCTCCTTCCGGTGACGCAGATCCTCTCCCGTAGCATTGAGCTGGTGCCCAATACATGAGGATTAGGTCTCATCTAGGCCGTTAGATCGTCGGTGGACGGTCTAGATCAATAGTGTACACTATCATAAGCTACAGTATGTACCTTGAGCAAATTAGTCGGCAGCCATAGCACCATCTTGCAGCAGTATTTCAGTCCTTGTTAGTAATAGTGTACTACATATTTAATATTTATTTGGCCTCGCTCTTATCTGACTATACTCGGCTCTACCTGTACTTGAAAAAGCAAGAACGAGGTTACATGAACTGCAGATTTTCTTTCTGCAGATTTTCTTTCTTTCTTGGAAGAAGTTCATTCTACCCCCTCAAGTATCGACGTGCGGACACCTAACCCCCTGAAAAAAAATCGCCCTTTGACCCCCTAAGTTGCAAAACCGACAATGTGCCCCTCCGTCTGCTTTCGGAGCGGTTTTGCGATCACCATTGAATCGACATGGCTCGCCTTTCCTCTCTTCTTCTTTCTTCCTTCCTCTTCTCTCAAAGACTTCCCTCGGCTCGTCCGCTTTGGCCTTGCCTCCCACCCGCCCACGTCGCGCTGTGGTCTGCCGCCCTCCTCAAGCCATCAGCTCCGCCTCCCTTCGCCTCCTTCCTCCCCACCAATCCTTCTCCCCGTCGCATCCTCCCCGCCCTCCTCTATCTCTCGGTCGAGGCCGCCCCGCCGCCGCCTCCATCCTCCTCTCGTCCTCCACCGCCCATCCGCCAAAATTGCTCGCCGCCTGCAACCCCTTCGCCAAGCACATACCGCCTCCCCCCCGCTTCGGATCCGCTGGGCACGCCACGGCACCGTCTCGCGCCGGCCGGGCGGTGCGGTCTTGGCGACGCTGCTCGACCTCTGCCCGAGAGCTCGGGCTCGGCGACGATGTGGAGGACCTCCTCGCTCTCGCGTCGCGGAGTGGAGGTGGCGCGCGCATGGGCGGCGCTGAGGCGGGAAGCCGAGGCGGGTCGGTGGCTGGTTTTGGGCGCTGGTGGCGGCGTGCGGCGGCGGCGAAGAGAAGGACCATGGCGGCGGCGCGTCTCGGCGGCGGGAGAGGAGGTGGTGGATGGCTTCCTCGGCCCTGGGGCATGTGGTGACGGGTCTCTGGGGTGAGGTTCACCGGCGCGCCCGAACGGCGGCGGTGCGGCGCGCTAAAGGCGGGAGTGGCGGCTTGTCGCGCGACCGCACGGCAGGGGCGAGGGCAAGCGCGGCGTAGCAGAAGAAGGACGAGGCGCGCAAGTTGCTCAGCTCCAAGCACCTCTTCTTCCGGGAGATGTGCGCCTACCACAACTCCGGTGCCTCGCACATGCCGCACAGCGAGGACGTCCCCACGAGCGACGAGGAGGACGATGACGACTGCGACGACGAGGAGGAGGTGGCGCCAGGGATCAAGCACCTTGCGCGGCCACATCTACATCAACCACCGCCTCCACCACCACCAAAACAATGGAGGGCACCACAAGCGCCGGCGCGGACAGGACACGGCGGGGGAGGACGAGGAGGAAGACGGAACAAGCGCGCCACAGGCGGCACGGCGGGGAGAGGGTCCGTCGTCGCGGCAAGAACTGCAGAGCGAGCCGCCCGCAGCGGTGAAGCGACCAAAGAAAAGTGCGGCGATGGGTCTGCGGCCACTGTGGGAGGTGGAGGAGCAAAGAGTGGCGTCGAGTGCCGCGCGTACCACCGAGAGCGGCGGCTCAAGTGGGAGAGGTTCCACGCCAAACAAGGAGCCCCGACGGCGCAGCGGCTCTAATCCTCTCCCTCTTTTATCCTAGTCGTGGTGACCAAGACCACATCAGCTCCCACCTGGCAAAACCGGCCCGTTTGGACGCCACGTCAGTAAAACCACCACACGAAACAGCCGGAGGGGGCACGTTGTCCGATTTTGCAACTTAGGGGGGGTCAAAAGGCAGATTTTTTTCTTTCAGAGGGTTAGGTGTCCGCACGTCAATACTTGAGGGGGTAGAATGAACTTCTTCCTTCTTTCTTTAATAAAGACGAAACATGCATACTAGTACTAGAGATTCGAAAGCAAGAATAATACTTCAGCACACGACAAAACAGATGGGAGGGGGATATCTAAACTCAGAAGCAACGTTCTCTTAGTAACTAAAGCACTAAAACCAAACTCAAGTTCCTGAACAAGTTCACATGACGTGGTACGTATAACATCAATCTAATGTTGGAACAAAATTTGGCTGACCCGATCGCTTAATTGAAAGCAGCACGAACACAAATTGTTGTTCAGTCTTGCACGACTCGTTGAAGAATCTACCAATCACATTGTTCATGTGTACATGGCACGTACCAAAATGTGTGGTCATTTGATACCTCATGGGCAACCCTGTATTATATGCAACTTTTTAAAAAGGAATATGCAGCCCTTTGAAACACAACTACTATATCTCTAGCAAAAAGAAACAAAGAAAGAAAGAAAAAAGGGAAAAGAAGAACAAAAAAAATATATATATATGAAAATTCAGCTTACCACTATTTACAACGGGGCCGACCAACTTTGACGAGTGGAACAGAATTTAGACCCAATAGAATTGCAAAGCCCAATCTAGACTCCTCTAAAAAAGCCCAATCCACAGTAGTTAATTTGGTGGTTTGCAGCTTTACAAGGCTGCATTAGGTAATTGTTTTGAAATAGATGACTAGGGTCTAGAGTTGGCCAAACGGACCGTGCCTAATGGACCGGCACGAGGCACGACACTGTTGGCCCGACTCGGACCGGCACTGTACGACACTATTCATAGGCCAGGCTAGCACGGCACAATAGCTCGAGCCGTGCCTGGGTCGACACCCTAAGACAACCAAGCCAAGACGCAAGACAAGAATAGTGCGAGTGCCTAGCCCAACCTGACCGGGCATGGCACGCACCACGACCGTTAGGCACGATTAATTTTTAATATACATATATAATTTTATTTTTATTTATTAATATTTATATGATTTTCTTTCCATTTTTAATACTTATATGGTTTTATTTTGTAGTTTTTAAATTTTATATAGTTCATTTTATAAGTATATATAAATTTATTTTGGTTTTTAAATATATATATTTTTTCTAGGATTTGTTTTCAATTTTTCATGTCTTATGAGCTAAATGACAAATGTTTTAACGAGCTAGCTATTTGAACATTAATAAAATTCTATTACATTTTCAATATGGTTGTCTTTTTTTTTTTCAATTTTCATGTCAACTTCTGAATTCTACACATTTTTCTAATTTTTTAGAAATTTTTTTGAATTTTTTCGGGCCAAATTGGCTAAACGGGCCACATTTGGCCCGATGGGTTAAATCGCAGTACGTCTTGGCCGACCCGACTCTGAAGGGCGATGGGCCATGCTTGGGCCGTCACCACGGCCGTGGTAGGCCCGACCTACCCGCACGAATATTAGTTAGGCGAGAATGGGTCGGGCATTCTGGCTCGTCTGCGTGCGAAAGCCAGGCCGCCCATTTATCCAGCCCTGCTGGGGTCCAATAGAATCCCTACGGGTAAAAGGAAGCTAACAGGCATTGCAACGAGGCTAGCCACGTCGATGCGATTTTGTTGGCCGTCGGATGTTGTGCGTGCTGTTGTGGCCATTGGATCTAGTCGGGCGTTGTGTTTGTGCAAGCTACGTTCGGATCAGCGTTGCGCTCGCATCTGTTGTCTTGTCCGTGTCATGTGTTGAGGCCGCCTCACTTCCTGTGCCCGTCGTTTCTCTTTTCCTTGGTTTGCCTTGCTTTTTCCCCATACCGCGCCCCCTGTTTCTTCTTCCTCGGTCGTATCGTTGCGCCCATTTCCTTCTTGCTTTCGTCGCTCACATGTCTTCTCTCTTTCGATTGCCGCCGCCCGTCGTTCGCCTCCTCTCTTCATTCGGTTCTCTTCCCCTCTGTTACGTCTCTTGTTACCGATGGTCCTCCGTTGGTCCGTGACGTGCTTGTTTGCATTTTCCTTCTAGGGAGGGGGGATTCCTCTCTAGATCTACCCTATGTGGCCTTTCGGGGGGCCATTTGATATCTTGCACTTGTGACTTTCCTGCCGAACCCTACGGACGGCGCCAACTGTCGTAGTGAAAAAGACTAGGCAGTAGAAAAGAGGGGACCCTTGGTGTCAGAGAGGGTCGAAGGATCATCGGAGAGGGGTACCGACTTTGAGCAATAGATGTGTGTTAATTGCCCAAAAATGGGGTCTGCCCTAGCACATGGGGGGAGGTGGCTATTTATAGCCTTCTGACATGGTATCTGAAATTACACATGCACCCCTAAGAAGGTACAATAACCGTAGGGGTTGCAGGGGTTTTTCCTAGCCTAGGCGTAGCCTCCGGCGCACGGTGGATCCTCCTGGTCTTGTACTACCCTGGGAGTGCGCCTGGTCCAGCTGTCCTGTTGCTTCTGCGCCCCTGCGGGTATGGCCACGAGCCCCCTCCGACGGCCGCCCTCGGGGAGCCTTCGGGACCCCTTCGGAGGGGCACCTTCGGGGCCTCCGGGGGCCCCTTCGGAGGGGCACCTTCGGGGCCTCGAGGACCCCTTCGGAAGTGCACTTCGGAGGACTCTGGGACCCCTTCGGTGGTGCTTCGGGGCCCCCTTCGGGGGTGCTTCGCCTGGATCGTAGGGCCGGTAGGCCGCCTCTATGACACTATGCCTCTAGTTTAATTATCTATGATTGTCCAATCTTTATTTATATTTTAATGTGATCCGGGGACGAGTTTTGATAATAAGTTGTTTGCTGTAATTTTATTGTAAATTAAATTGTTACGGTAGTTTAGTAGCACTTCAGACTCAGTTTTAGGCTGAAGTGTTACATGGTACCCCCAATATGAGATAGAATGGTGAAGCAAAGGTGGAATCCATGAACTTCCATAGGTGAGATAGCAAGAACCTTAACCTGGGCATGACATTTAAAAGTTAGAATGAGTAGAAAACAGAGTAAAGCATGTGCGGAAATTAAATTTAGTGCAATGAAAAGATGTAAACTAAACATATATTTCATAACAACCGATGATGATGCAAAGTTAAAAAAAAGGAGTGTATTAATGAGAGAGAGAAATCCCCGCAAAGAATGATCCTTCAACTAATTAGACCATTTTATCTACTTTCGTTGCATTGTGAATCCTCAAGCGCTGCTGCCATCACTACAGCCTTTGGTTGCTCCATAGCCATGGTGAACCTGCATAGCACACAAGAACATTTGAGCAGGTCATCAAAGGAATTCAGCCACAAGTGACAACCTACAGGCATGATTGGGGAGTGGGGTGGAGTTAATATGAGTTAATAGGTTGTGAACTGCTAATACAAGGTACGGTAACTAAACCAGAGGATTTCGCGGGAACTATCTTTTCATGATATGTTGGTCAGTTGTTGGCAGATTGGAATTACATGGTCAATGAAAAGACCCCCCAATGTAATTACTTGCATGGAAATGGTATCACAAAATTTTATAGCTCCATGACAAATTGCTTGCAATGTTTTGCTCAGGATATGAAATTATTTTTTTCTGAGGGCGGTGCCAGTGAGGAAGAGGCAGGCGGTGGCCGCGCGCTGCGATCGCGTCACCGCGTACTGCAGCCACACCATCGCCGCCGCTGTATGGAATGGTGTAGCGAGTTTCGCCGGAGCGGGAGGAGAAAGAACGCGGTGGAGGCGACGGTCGGGAGGGAGGCGATCCACGAGGAAGTCCGGATTCGGTAGCGAAACCAGCGGCGACTAGATGAAATTTCCGACATAAGGAGACATCGTTTTTGCCTGTGGATTAGTTCAGGTTGGACCCAAATTTTCCCGTCCCGGCGTCACCCAAACAGACCTACAGATTGAATCAAGAAAATTTACTACGAGAGGATTTTTTTTTTCCCGGGATTGGGCAGTTTTGTATTGGGCAGGCGACATTAATCAAATTGATGCTGATTGTTCCAGTAGGTAAAATAAAAGAGTTTCACATATTTAGTTTCAATGTCCCAAACAGTTCATAGACGATGTTCCACATTAAGTTATAACTAGGGATGGGCTAATGTTCCATGCATTTTGTTACAATGTCCCGACAATTCATCGATGATATTCCACGCATTAAGTTATAACTGAAGATGGACCAGTGTTCCACACGTTTTTATTTTAATGTTCCAATGGTTTAGTGTTTAGATAAGAGCATTTCTATAATTTTGTGATACATCATTTGAATCAAATCTGCGATAAGGTGATAATTAATTAAGGAATTCCTTATCAACTTGAAGCCTTATGGGAATTAGTAATTAATTGAAATACATCATTTGAATCAAGTTAGTTAATAGGATAATTAGTTAAATGGGTATTCTCACCGTCCATTAGAAGAGGTGAGCACACTCTACCACGTACAGGCAAGCAAACAATCCAACTTGCATCCACTCTCCTAATACAACCAACCAAACAACATTTCAGTACAGCCTGGCCCAACAGAAACGGGCAACCAAACAACTCAGTATTACATCCACTCAGCCTGACTAGGTTCAACCTGGATGACTCGTACGGGTCAGACTAAGGACATGCAAGCAACCAAACACATCCTAAGTTATAACAAAGGATGGAACAAATCAAGCGTGCTCATGGAACAATTTCAAAACTATTAGTGAAAACAATTGAAAACTATTAGGGGAACAAATAAGGCAATTAGTTGAACAACAAGTCAAAAAAAATATTAATGAAAGAAATGGCGGGGAAAAACCCTACTACAACGTCCGGAAAAAAGGCTACAACCAGATAAAAAAAATAAGAAGAAGAAAGATAGAAAGAATGACACTAGGGAAAAATACTCACTGCAACACTCGGCAAAAGAAAATGCAGCTAAACAAAAAGAAAAAGAAGATGAAAAAAATAAAATATAAAGAAAGGAGGAGATATCCTCCCAACGAGGCCCATTGCTGCACTGAGATATCGGCTCGGCTTTGTGATACCAACGTGCGGAGTCGAGCGAGCCAGGGGATAAACCGCGGGGACGTGCAGACGAGGAACCGGAAGATACTAATAGGACTAGCTATTGCCTTATTGGGCGGTGGGCTGACAGTGTAACATACCCTGCATCCGTCAATTTTTGAAGAATTAAGGTGCGAGGATCATCTAGAACTTTTTACTCCCAGAATTTCCACGTGGATCAAGAGAGCTTGTAAATTTAAGATTCAACATCTGTCCACCGATTCCAAAGAGATATTTGCTAATTTAAGGTTAGCTTCACCAATTCTTTAGCGAGACGCCCCCTCGTCGTGACATCTCCTTCCTCCTATTTCCTTCTCCCCTTCCCTTTCCTCTCAAACACACAAAAAAATTGTTTCAAAATTTCCCCGAGTTGAAATTTTTTTTCTGGGTTTAATTCTTTTCTGAGTTGAAATTTCCCCAGTAATTTTGCGTTAGAGAGTAAGGGGGGGGGGGGTTGAAGGAGAAGGAAAGGGGGAGGTGTATGAAGAAAATGACATATGGCGTCATAGGATGCTTTCCTTATGTTTTTTGAGTTTGAAGCATGGACGGATCTATAGTGTATGTGACGGTGTTAAGTGACACCAACGTTCTCCACTTCAGTCCACATAACATCTTAGTATATAAGCATTTGACCCACTTATTACAAGTTACAAGTTAATGTTACGAGCTCGTAATGACCCTGGTGACATCTTTTTTTCCCTTAGATCCACCCTGGTTGGAAGGTAACCTCAAAACTAGAAGCCCTCGGGAGTCGGGACATATAGCATTATCGAGCAAATTAAGGGTCGTGAACTTTTTCTCCTTTTGAGCATCATATCTTTCTTCTATTGTTGAGGGGAGTGGCTCTGGGCAACAATGCCAGCAGTTTAGGCCGGTTTTGAACCGAAAAATAGCTTAGTCACTTGAGCACTAAATTGTTGAAAAATATACTGCGTGTTATAAGCATCAACAGAGGGAGTAACAATTCTGAGTCGAGCGAGGACAAAACCGTCTCATCAGCATGAACATAACTGTCATCACTGTAGATCCACCATTTCTTTTGCTTTATTATTCGACATGAAAATTAAGTTGCTCAATACATACGCACATCACACGTTCTCTTTGCCCTAGATTCACATGTGTCACCAGCGATTGTTAATTAATCAGGTTACGCAGTATACCCGGCACTCGTCGATTGTTTGGTAGTAGCACTCCACTTTGCCTGGCAGGCCGCACTGATAGCATCCGGGGTTTTTCCCGTGGCCGGCACAACCGGCCGGACTGGCCGCAGGGTAGCACATTCTAGGGCAGCTTTTTCGTGACTTTGGATCGCAGTCACCTGGAAGGCTCGCAGGGTAGCAATTTGCGTCGGCTGCCTCCACCACGTCGTGCATTCTGCCACCTGCATGTGGTTATGCGTGGAGTTAATATTTTAATATTTGGACCATTAATTTCTAAAAAAATATTTAGATTTATCGTAAGAAAATTATATTGGTAGATTTGTTATCGAAAGGACACCGACATCAGTGTATTTTTAATTTTTTTTATTACATATAGTTAGAAAAAATAATGATTAAAGGTGTGTACCAGAAACTGTATCAATATTCAAAACTACGAGTAAAAACGAACAGATGTAGTAGATAAGGAGATTGGTTTTGCGACTGTATCCTTGCACTGTGCAACAATGGCAAAGCTTCCGAGGACGAGAAGGACGAAATCGGGCACCCTGGCGCCGCTCTTCATATTGCACTTTGTCGTATGTATGTGTATTTTGTCCTTTTATTTAACCTCTCTAGAGTATTTGCGAGTGCCATCTCCTTCTCCATCCTCCGTATTTATAGACGGCAAAGAAAATTTTGGATTTAATTAGACGCTAATCTCTAGCAAAGAAAGTCCATGTATAAATTACTAGATTTTAGTGAGATGCTTATCTACCAAAGGAAATCCTGTTGTAAATTAATGACTTTAATTATATGCCTAACCGTACCCAAAAAAAAAATCCATTTTTACAAAAAATAGCTTTAATTTTTATATAGGAATAACTGGCTTTATATCTACCAAAAAAATTGACGCATAAATTACTGTATTTTAATTACATGATTATTGTCAGTGACTTAGGACTGAAAAACATCGTGTGGTTTGGAGCAGATAAGACACGTGTCTCATTTATCACACGGAAGGAATATACTTGGAATCGGGTCCAAGTACCAGTCCAAATATTCTTCGAGCAGTTATTTGGTCGGACAATAGGTACAGTGTCTTTTAAACCAGGGTACTCGTAGAGTAACCTCTGGGATTCTTACAACCCCAGGGGTCTTTAACCACGGGGGTTACGACCATAAGGACCAGATAGTCTTTAATTAAATGTTAAAGTAGTGTTTAGGAATTTAATCCTCATCACACACGTTTTTATTTCAATGTTCCAATAGTTCATCGACGTTGTTCTAATAGTTCATCAACGATGTTCCATGCATTAAGTTATAACAGGGGATAGACCGATGTTCCAGACATTTTGTTTCAATGTTCCAATGGTTCGTCGACGTTGTTCTAGCAGTTCATCGACGATGTCCCATACATTAAGTTATAACAAGGGATGGACCAATGTTCCACGTGGTTCATCGACGATGTCCCACATGTTAAGTTATAACAAGGGATGGACCAATGTTCCACGCGTTTGGTTTCAATGTTTTGACAGTTCATTGATGGTGTTCTAGCAGTTTATCGACGATGTTCTATTAGGGGAACAAATAAGTCAATTAATTGAACAACAAGTAAAAAAACTATTAATGAAACAAATGGTGGGGAAAAATGACATGAGGAAAAACAAAACCTACTACAATGTCCAGAAAAAGGCTACAACCAGATAAACAAGAAGAATAAGAAAGATAGAAAGAATGACACTAGGTGTAGCAGTCCGTTTTCGGACATAAATAGTAATTACCCTTTGGTTCTTGGTTTTCAAACCATATTTCAAATTATCCAATATTCTCAAAATCCTATAGCTTCTACCTAAGTTCAATTTTGTGTTTCGAACCTCCTTGCATATCCCGAATTCAAAATTCGAATTTGAATTCCTCTTTTCAAATTTGGGCCCTTCTCATTTTTGCCCCTCCTCTCTTTTCTTGGGCTCAGCCCGTAACCTCCCTTGGGTCCCAGCCCATTTCCCCTTCTCCTTATTGGCCCACCTGGCCCGGCTCCCACCCCTCCTGCTTTCTTCCTCCTCAGCTGGGTCATGCCCACGCCCACTGCGCCATCCTCGTGCGCTTCTGTGCCACCACCACGCCGCTCGCTGGTGCTCTGCCCACTGCATCCCATCGTCGGCCACCTGCTCCACCTGCCCTTGACCTTGGCGCCCACCCTTGTCACGTCCCATCTCTCGCTTGCCCCTACTACGCCATGCCGCTCTGGCCGCCCCCCATGCCACCTTGCTCTGTGCTCGCGCACGAGCGCCGCGCCACCCTTGTCACTCCGCGCCAGCGTTCCACCCACTCGCCCATGCCGTCCCATCCTATGCCTGCTCCGGTCCACCGAAGTCGTCGCGCCTCCGTCAGCACCTACTCCCCTGCCGTCTCGCCCATTTCGCGCCGCCATCGGGACCACGCGCTTCCTCCACCGCTCCAACGGCTCCTTCCGCCCTCTTCTCCTTGGCTATAAGAGCCCCTGCATCCTCATGGCCCTCCCTACCTCACTCCCGTTGTCACTGGTAAGCCACCAAAGATTCGCTCGTGCTCCTCTTCTTGGTCGAGCTGCCTCACCGGCAATTCGCCGCCCCGGTGAGCCTCCCGCCGTGCTAGCACTGTCATGAGGTGCCTCAAGGGCCGCAGAAGCCATCCCCTACCTCCCTTCCCTTTCCCCGCTGCCGTGGACCTCCGCTGCCACCACTCTTCCTCCTCCGCCCCCAGCCGTCGCCACTGGACTGCCTCAGGCCGCCCCAAGCCTCCCTACTTGGCTCTGCGTCATCCCCGTGGCCACGCGCAGCTCGTGCACGCACCGCCCTCCTCCCTGTGCCACCCCGCCGCTAGTGCCGCTGCACGCCTCCACTCCCGTGCCGCCGCCACCGCTGTCGCTGCCGCCCTTGTGCCTTTCCCCTTCTTTGCCACCACCAGAGGCCACCACCTCACGGAACCTGTTTCACCGGCTTGCCCCTGCGCCGCGCCCACGGCAGCCGCCACCGCTCCCAAGCCGCCGAGCCGCCCTCTGCTCCCCTCCCTCTATGACCAAAGAAATCAAATGGGGAATGAGTTGGCTCTGAGTCTTGGACCATGTGGCCCCCCATGTCATTGGCTCTAATCCCTTCCCCTCTCTCTTTGACAAGTGGGCCCGACCACAGTAGCCCTCCGGTGCACCCATGGACCTATGCGTATGGACTTGGTCCATGTACTGTGTGGTGTACCAATTCTCTCTCTCTCCTTTTTATTTTCTTGATATAATTCAAAAGCTCAACTTCGGAAGTCTCGTTCTCCCTCGTCGTAACTCTAAAAATTATGAAATTTGTTTCTAAAATTTTTAAATTCAAGATCTTGCTAATGGCATAGGTCTTGTTTAATTTGGAGTACATTTATTATTCTTTTAGTATTTACTTGCTCTCTTCGCTTGTTTGTGCCTTTTTCCGGTACGTTCATTCTAATAGGATTTGAAAACGCAGGAGATCTCCAACTTGATCATGCACAATACTATCAAGACTCTCTTACCTATAAACAAGGCGAGTCGATACTTTGATCATTTTGAGCCTACATTTTATGTAAATTATATTCATTTAAATTACCAAAATTGCATGCTTTAATTCTTTAATCAAATGTATATTAAATCTTAAGGCAGTTAAATACCCATTTGATGATTAATTAATTATTATACCAACCTTTGACAATTGAATCCATTATTCCATGTCACCCTAGTAACTATGTGGTAATTACTAGTTATAGGTTGTACTTAAGCGACATGCTAGTCTTGATTAAGTACCAGGACATTAAATGTTATAATCATCATCTTTTAAACATGAAAGTGGTTTTGGGCAGTCATTGTGGGTTAATGACTGAGATGGTTGGGTTAATGTATTTTTGCTCCTCAAAAACCCTAATAACTTGCTGTTACTATCTAGGTGGACGGTATGATGGATGGTATGATAGTAGGTGCTAATGTAGCCCAAGGAATGTTGGTATGTGGAATGAACCGTCCAGATAACCCTAATGACTTAATCTTCTCATGACCTCCCATTGTAAAACATGTGCAACCACAAGTCTGTAAAGTGCAACTTGGCTCGGTAAATTTATTAGACAATGGAAATCATCTCATCGGTGGCCGAGCAAGGTAGTGCAAGTAGTGGATACGATCCAGCTTGAATGGGACACCAAGGAAGGGTGAAGTTGCCAGCTACGCTCGTCGTGGTGGTAAACATCCTGCACAACTTATGGGACCCACTGCAAGTGGGGGTAGCCCATATGGGTAAGATGACGGAAAGGGCGAGGTAATTTGAAAGGTTATTGTGATAGTCGCTCAACTACATGACTAAGGAATCATGTGGGGTAACGAGTATGATTGTCTCTTGTGGGTACAGTGTACAACCTCTGCAGAGTCTAAACTGTTTAAACAGTTGTGCCTACGGTCAAAGGCAGACATGGAAACTTAACTAGAGTTAGTTCTATTTCAAAAACCTTGGTGGTGGGATGAAAAATGTGGTGGGCTCACCTAGCCCTGAGATTGGATTTTTTCTGGGTCATCGGACTTAGTGGTGTTAATAAGTGGGGATAACCTCAATCAAAAGAAGCATAAGGTGGAGTTTCCGACGGAGGGAACCTCTGCTGATATAAATATTACACAATTACTCTCTTTAACAAAATGCAATTTGGTTAAAATGCTAAGTGATAGGAATTTGTAATTATGATAATTGAAAACATTGCTTTATCAAATAAAAGAACCCGAGCCATCCTTATTAAGTCTTTCATGTATTATTATTGCATTTTGTGTGTTGGCGCATGAGCACGGAAGTTGTGCTCATCCTCGCTCTTTCCTCCAAAAACTCTCAGAAGCAGGAAATCCTAGAGATTATGACTATTACGAGAAACCAGAAGTTGGGGCCCAGGAAATGATGAAGAGTAATTTAGTTCTTCTAGTCTAGATCTCGCCTCAGTCCAGCTGACTCCGTCGGTGCTTCCGTGCATCCTATATTGTCTGAGTTGTCGGGTAATATCGGGTGCACACGAGTTTCCCCAGTTGCTTGCCTGTGGAGAGATATGCTCTCACCCTTTTGCTTCCGTTGTCGCTTCCACTACTTTTGTAATGTAACCCTTTGGGATGTTCGACCATTATTGTAAAACCTGACCCGATGCGGTCTATGTAAATTCTGATGTGTTAATTAATGAATGGTTTAGTTCACGCCATGTATGAAATGATTCAGCAATGTGTCTGTGAGTGCTATCTACTGATCCAGGGAATAGCAAAGTATTTGCACAGAGAATTTGGATTTGCGACATCCGGGTCCGACACTAGGGGAAAAATACACACTGCAACATTCGGCAAAAGAAAATGCAGCTAAACAAAAAGAAAAAGAAGAGAAAAAAAGAAAAAAAAAGAAAGGAGGCCATATCCTCCCAACGAGTCCCATTGCTGTAGTGAGATGGATGGCTTTGCTTTGTGATCTCAACGTGCGAAGGAGTCGAGCGAGCCAGGCTAGTCATCCAGGCAATAAAGTGTGGGGACGTGCAAAGGAGGAGTCGAGCAGATACTAATAGGACTAGTTATTGGTAGGCTTGATAATGGGCCGTGCTATGTAGGGCTCAAAGGGCCAGGCTCTTTGATGGGCTAGCTTCGGGCTCTTTGAAATGGGCCGCGGTAAAATATGGGTAGGGCTAGGCTGGGAACGAAGGAGCTCGAGCTCATCGAAGGGAGTTGAAGCCGAGCGGCGGCGAGGAGGAGACGCATCGTCGAGCGACATCTTGGGCTCCAAATAAAACTCTCTTTCTGAGGAGATACGATTGGTTGTCATCGGCGATGAATCGAGAAGCAGCAGAAGAAGAAGGGCATCTCTCCTCGGCTATGGTTAGATGAGGACAGGGAAAAAGAACGAGGAGAATAGGAGAGAGGTGGCGACACCGGAGATGGAGGCGAAGGAGGCTTGCCAGGTTGGGTGGGTCACTCACCCACTAGTCACTGGCTATGTATGCCTTGGTCGCAAGCAAGAAGTAGTGACCTCTCATAAATAAATTGTTGGACCGAAAAGGCGACTAGAGGGGGGGTGAATAGGAGCACGCTCACTTTTTCACAAAGAATGGATTCAACACCAATTTCACTCCAGTAGCTATGGAAGCTATGAAGATCAATCTACAAGTATAGTAGAAGACTTGTATTGAATCCAAACCAAAAGACCAGCACAAAACGCTCAAACCCTCAGGGCGGTCAGACTGGTGTGTATTGCGCGGTTGGACCGATGGGCGGTCTGACCGATGGCAAAATCGCGGTCTGACCGACATTGCAAAATCAGTCTGACCGCTGGGCGGTCTGACCGGCATTGCAAAATCGGTCTGACCGGATCTGATACAGAATAGTGGAAACAGCCCGAAAAATCAAACTCAAATCGGTCTAACTTTTGATCTATGCGGCCAAATTCGACGAAACTTGAGACACACCTCCTAAAAGATATTAGAAACCTATTCCAATCAAAGATCACATAGATCCATGCCAAAGTTCCCATCTTTTTCAGATTGAACGAAGTGTGCTCCAAAATCGAGCCAAATACGAAATATGATCTAAAGACTTGCTCGTGAGTGATTGATGATCAAGATGATCCTAGATGGGTTCCCACATGTCACAGCAAGTTAGATCAAGGCAAGAAACCAAGCAAAAACTCACGGATCAAAGAAAGACTCAAAATCACCAAATAGAGAGAAAGTAAGCAAATAGACTCATCTTTGAGAGAACTTTCTTTAGATTGATTTGATATGGTATTGGTTTACAGTCACTCCATCAATGGAGGACAAAGACTCAATACATGAGCACGAAATCAAATCCAACTCTTTAGAACCCTAACCTCCACTAATCCTCTCCCTAAGCAAACTAGGGTTTCAAAACAAATGAAAGGGTTGAAGGGGGTGCAACCATATCCCTCCTCTATTTATAGTGGAGGCTTAGACCTTCTAGAAGATTGAACCCTAATGGGCTCCCGTTAAGGTCCACACACAAACGGGTCACATACGCACGCATTTTAAAGCGCCGTCTTCATCTCTTGACCTAATCCGTTTCACCTTGCGCCACCTTGCGCTGTGAGTTGGCAAAAGGTCACCAAGGCGGTATTTGGTAAAATTACCAAAATACCCCTTCTCGATCTTTTTGCAAAGACCGAGTCCCATCTTCGTGAAGCACCTCCCATGCTTCGCCACGTGTAGGTTGATCCAGCGGATTTCTTCATGTCGGCAAGTCTATCCCATCCAGCTCCCACCGAAACCACCATGGCACTTGCACCGACCCCCGCGCCGCTTGATCCAACCCATTGCAACGAACTGGCCGCTCGGTCACTTTTGTCCCTCTTGCACCATGCTTGACTCCATTGATCTCACCTGGCATCCCCGATCGTTCTGGACCTCAGCTCTCCAAGCTTAGTCCCGATCATCCTTGCCGTTGACCGTCATTGACCTCCAAGCAACCTGCACATAAATAGACAAAGAAATCAAATCTGGGAACAAGTTCTTCACAACTTGACCCACGTTAGTCAAAACATGCATCATGCAAGACATATGCTATGAAACCCATGAACTTGACCTAACCCAACAATCATCGCCACGAGTTGGCCGACGAAACAAACCAAAATCGGTCGATCGCCACTTTGGCGGTCGACCGCCTAATCGGTCTAATCACACTGCTATTTGCAGTGTCGCCACCGATTTAGCCATTTCCTTCCAGGAAATCCGAAACCTACTAGAATTTTCAAACCAATAGAACTTTTGCCTGGAAGCCCCAAAAATTATGAGACCAAGTGTAGTAGAATCTACTCTCGTGCCTACACCCTCTATTTTTGGCCCAGCTCCAAAAACCAAAATCTCATAAAGGCCGGTCTGACCGATTTCCCAAAGCCGGTCTGACCGCCCCCTTGGCTGGTCAGACCGCCACTCGCCTGACAACAGTTTGAACTTCGCCGAAAACGCGTGAATTGACAAACCTTAAACAACATTGTCAATTGTAACATCATCCTAAGATCTCAGGCATATCCCCATGATATCCACAATCTCCCCCTTGATGAACACATTGGTAATTTTTCACAAATGCAAATTTTGAGGTTTGAAAAGTAAAAAACTCGACGTTTTCGCTCAAAGGCACAACTTGGTCCATATGCAAGAGAAAGCAAAGGAAATGACCAAGTTAGCTTCAGAATAGCATAGGCAAGTGAGATACGGCAAAAGAAAGCGAGAAAGCTTCAATTTCCAGAAAAGATCAAAAACTCACTTAAGGTCTATATGAAAGAACAATTGTTCGATATGACCTTTTATCATTGTGAGGATCAAGAATTGCAATTCAAGTGCAGAAGTAGCAATAAGACCATAAGAATGCAAATAAGAAATTCCCCCTCACTATGATCATCAAATTTCAGAAAATCTCAAATTTTCAGTTCTTCTCTAAGTAGCTCCCCTTTTTTCGTAACTCCCCTTTTTCAACCATCTTCTCCCCCTTTGTCAATAGAGTCATCAAGGAATCACGTCTTCCTCTTGTCTAGAGATAACAAATGCACAATGAGGAAAAAGCATAAGAAGGAGCATGCGTGAAATGCAATGGAGTGGCTTCATTTTCTTATTTTTTTCAATTTTGATTACAAAAAGTTTTGGAGATTACCCAAAAGAACCAGCTAGCATTTCTAATATTGCACAAACAACATATCAAGCCTAACAGCACTAGTAAGATCATGATAAGACATATATATCAAAGCTAAGCTCGAAGGCTCAAAGTAAAGTAATGAATTTTAGCATTTTAAGCAACGCTTCAAATCTAGCAAGTTCATCAACAGGGATCCTAAACTGATGTTAGCCATGTCAAAATATCAATGTGAGATCAAAAAGCTAACAATGACCACATTTAGAGACAAACAGGTCCTGAAATGAATCATTTTGCTCAATTTTCTCAAATGCTCATTTTTCAACAGTTTTTCATTTGCAATGAATATTGAAGTTGACTAATTGTCTAACTTAGTGAAAAGATCCTGGACTAGGAGCCATCCACAAACTCCTCCTAAGCTTCGACCAGAAGTTGATTAAAGGTATATCTTAGTGAAGAAGATCCTAAACTAGGAGCTATCCACAAACTCTTCCTAAGCTTCTACCAAGGCGACAAATCTTGAGGTTCATGTCAGTTTTGACAAGCAGTCCCCATGAGATCATCTGGATCATCAAACTATCTCCAAGTTCATGTCTATGACATGCAGTCTCGTAAGAGTACTTTGGCACAAATTAAGCATAAGACAATCTTGAAATTGATTTTTCATTTTTTTTTTCATTTTGCACAAGAGCAGTTTTAGATTCTTAAGAACACAAGAAGCTCAAGTAATGATCAATTTTAGATTCAAGAGCTAACAAAACAAGTTTGACAGGGCTAATATCACAAAAGGAGCAATAATTGCGCAACTAGCTAAAACATCTACAAATTGCAGTTTTTAGATTCTAGTTGTTTAAAGTTCTAGCTCATTCAGCAAAGACTTAGCTACACATGTAAAAGCATGATAATTATAGCAAGTCGAAGAACTAGACATGGCATTGAGCAAGAATTGAAATACTAAAGCTCCAAAGGGTAATAAGTAAAGCTTCATCAATTTTAAAAGATAAGCAGAAAAGCTTATATTACAATGCATCTTTTTGAATTTTTCATATGAATGCAATATGATACAATGAGATGCAAGAAAAGCTCAAAAGGCCTAAAAAGCCTAAAAAGATCAACAAGTTCAAAAGAAAATCAAGAAAAGATCAAATGAACAAGGTGAGATTAGAAAAGATCAAGCTCCCCCTCAAACCAACCCATAGGGATAAACTACCCCTAACTCGCACCTCAAGGTGGCAAACCTTGTTGGGTCTAAAGGCTTGGTGAGGATATCAGCCAACTGAGCCTTGGACTCCACAAAATGCAACACAATATCACCCTTCTCAACATGGTCTCTAAGGAAGTGATAGCGAATGTCTATGTGCTTGGTCCTAGAATGTTGAACAGGGTTCTTAGCAATGTTAATAGCAGAAGTGTTATCACAGAAAAGAAGAACACTATCAAAGTTTAACCCAAAGTCCTTAAGAGTAGACACCATCCACAAAATCGACTCTGAAGAACTAGCAAGAGCTACATATTCACTTTCAAAGAAGGATTGTGCAATGTAAGATTGCTTCCTAGACAACCAAGAGACAAGAGAAGTGCATAAGAAATGACATGTGCCAGATGTGCTCTTCCTATCTAGCCTACAGCCCGCAAAATCAGAATCAGAAAACCCCTGAATGGACAAAGAATACGAGCAGGAAAACCAAATGCCATACTGAAGGGTAGAGTGTAAATACCTAAAGATGCGCTTAACGGCTTGGCGATGTGAAGTCCTCGGTGACGCCTGAAACCTCGCACAGGGGCAGACCGCGAAGTGGATGTCCGGTCTTGAGGCCGTCAAGTACAAAAGGGAGTCGATTATGCTGCGGTACTCGCATTGATCCACGGCTTCTCCTTCCTCATCTGGATCCAAAACAGTCGAAGTCGCCATGGGAGTGGCGATCGGTTTGCAGTCACCCATCTCAAAACGCTTGAGCAAATCCTTGGTGTACTTCGTTTGATGGATGAAGATCCCTTCATTACACTACTTGATTTGTAGCCCCAGAAAGTAATTGAGTTCTCCCATCATGCTCATCTCAAATTTTCTGGACATGGTCTCAGAAAAACTGGAAACAAGAGCATTAGAGGAACCACCAAAGATAATATCATCAACATAAATCTGAACAAGCAGGAAGTCATTGCCATGCCTAAGAATGAAAAGAGTCTTATCTACTTTTCCCATTTCAAAATCATTCTTAAGCAAAAAAGTCTTAAGCCTATCATACCAAGCTCTAGGGGCTTACTTAAGACCATACAAGGCTTTGGATAGCTTGTAAACACGATCGGAATGCTTGGGATTCTCAAAGCCAGGGAGTTGTCTAACATATACTTCCTCCTCTATAAAACCATTCAAAAAGGCACTCTTAACATCCATTTGATACAACCTAAAACCTTTAGATGTAGCAAATGCAAGCAAGATGTGAATGGCTTCTAGTCTAGCAACATGAGCGAAGGTCTCATCAAAATCTAATCCATCAACCTGGCTAAAGCCCTGAGCTACCAATCTAGCCTTGTTTCTAACCACAGAACCATCCTCATTTTGTTTATTTTTGAACATCCAACGGGTTCCTATAACATTATGACCACTAGGAGGTTCTACAAGATTCCAAACTTTATTTCTTTCAAAATTCTCTAACTCATCATGCATGGCATTGACCCAACTAGCATCAGATAAAGCATGTGATATATCTTTCAGTTCAAAAGAAGCTACAAATGTAGAGTGAGAGAAAAGACTCGGATCATGATACCTGGAGTGAGTGACTCGCTCATGGAGATTACCAATCATCTGATCTGGAGGGTGTTGTTTCTGAATGTGCAAAGGAGCGCCTGGGGGAGATAGCGTCTCCTCGACCTCCGCAGGTACTGCTGATGAAGACGTCACAGCAGGAGCCTCAATTGGAGGTGAAGCGACAGAGTAAGTTCGGAGCTTGGCCACTTGCACAGAACATCGAGAATAGGTGGAGGAGCAGTATCAAGTTCATCATCATCTTCTTCAATAAAAATGCTCTCTGTTACCTGTAAGTCACCTGAAACATCGGATCTACCTCCAGGGCTAGTCTCATCAAAAGTGACATTGCATGTCTCCTAGACAATGTTAGTTTCAACATTAAAAACTAGAAAACCCCTCAAATGAGCAAGATAACCCAAAAATAAACCATCACAAGTCCTTGATTTAAATTTATCTAGGTTTTCTGTTTTCAAAATGAAACACTTCGATCCAAAGACTCGAAAATGCAAAACAGAGGGTTTTCTGCCAAATCGAAGCTCATAAGAAGTCTTGCCCAAAGACGGTTTGAAATATGGCAAGCTGTAGCAATAGCTTCGGCCCAAAACCTCCTCGGTGTGTTATACTCATCTAGCATCGTCCTAGCCATCTCAACTAGGGTCCTGTTCTTCCTTTCCACAATGCCATTTTGCTGAGGGACGTGTGGAGAAGAGAACTGATGCTCAATACCGCGCTCAACACAAAAAGAGGCAAAAGAAGCATTCTTGAACTCCGTGCCATTGTCACTACGGATCGCTCGCAAGACACCAGGAAGTTCAGAAGCCAAACGAATATCAAGATCACGATAATGATCAAAAGCCTCATCCTTCGAAGCAAGAAAGAACACCCAAGAATATCTCGAAAAATCATCGACTATGACAAGAATGTACCATTTGCCACCGACTGACCGAACCCTAGCAGGACCAATAGTATCCACATGAAGCAACTGTCCTGGTCTGTCAATCATGACCATAGTCAATGAAGGGTGTGAGTCGGCAACTTGCTTGCCATGCCTACAGGGCGCACATATAGCATTCTTGAGAGCTTTGAGTTTAGACAAACCTCTCATGAGATCAAGCCCGCTAACTCATGTCAGATGATCAAAGCCAATGTGCCCCAAACGACGGTGCCAAAGCCAGATATCAGAAGAAGATGCAATTAAACATTTGAGAGATCCAGCAAGAGATTCAGAAAAATTAGCTCCAAAGATTCTACCAACTCTAGAAATCCCAAAAACAAGCTCACCAGCAGAATCAAGCACACGACAGGCATTCTTTTTAAAACGAGTCTCATAGCCATCATCGAGAAGCTGTGAGACAGAAAGGAGATTGTACCTTAGCTTAGACACAAGCGTGACGTCCTTGAGAATGAACTTATCGTTCACTCTGATCACTCCAGTTCCTTCAATGCGCCTCACCGGTTGACCGCATGAAGGAGGTGAACCATCTTGAGTCTCCGGTCATGTGGCGTGAACACCCGGAGTCGACGAACCATGTGTTCTTCCCCCTTCCGCGGCAATCCTGAAAATCAAGGAACAAAAGAACGTTGTGTCTCAATACTAGGGTTAGTTAAAAGCGACTTGGGAACACATTACTGAGACACACGTCTGCGAGTAGTTTGCAAAGCAGATGTGCTATCCTTGATATTATTTGCAGTTCTATTATGAGCAATGGTAACAAGAACATGAAATGCATCCTGTCTAGGAACACGGTGATAAGCATGTGCAACAAATCCTAGACCAGGTTTCTTCTTTTCTACATGACCATGTCTCATAAAAGCTCTAGATTGATTAGATGACATTCTAGCAACATTTTTCTTAGCGTTCTTCAACCTACGCCAACAGAACTCAACCAAATGTCCACTCTTCTTGCAATAGGTGCAATGGTATTTTGTACCACTGGGAGAAGCACTTTTTGTCTCAAAAGAAGGTTGGACAAACCCTGCAGATTTAAAAACAGTTTTTGCAGGTTGGGTTTTGAATTCAACTAAGCCATTTTCCAAGACACAATGACATTAGGCTTGGATTTGTCTCAAGCGAGTTGTATCCTAAACCTTGCTTCTTAAACGGAGACTTAGACGTGTCCAGAATCATATTCAATTGTTTCTTACCTTTAGGGAATTTTTCTAGTGTGTCCTTAAGGTAAGCATTTTCCTTTCCAAAATTAGCACATGAATCACAAGTCTTGGCCTTAATGGCTCTAGCGTGTTTCTCCTTAAGACAACCAACTTCAAGCTTATAGGTAGCACAAAAGGCACAAGGTGTAGACTCAATTGTGTCCTTAAGCTTGGCATATTTAGCCCTAACTGCTTCTAGAATATCCTTAATTTCATGTTCGCGTTCTAAGCAGAAGGAGCAAAAGCTAGATTTAACATTACCAGAAGTATCCAACTTGCTAGACTCTAAGCATTTTTCACATGGAGAAGTTTTGACATCAAGTAGCTCAGTCCTAGCGTTTTCAAGTTAACGCAAAGCAATATCATGAGCAGATTACAGTTTAGACAGTTCGAAGTGCAAAGCATGGCAGGATGAACATTCATCAACATCTAGACTCTTAGCATTTACAAGTTCTAATGTCAAATTCTCAACTTGTGACTCTAGATCCTTATTCCTAGCCATGGTGAACTCTAAAGCCTTATCCTGACTAAGCAGTTGCTCATATATGTTATCGCATCTAGCAGAAAGAACATCATAGGAGAGAGATACCTCATTGTTGTCATTGGCGTCGACGGAGTTGGCCATGAAGCACATGCCAGTGAAGTCCTTGGCCTTCCCTTTCTTGTCTTGAGGGAGCTCCTCCTCCTCCTTGTCCTCCTCGCTCCCGGAGTCCACATCACTCATGGATTGCTCTCCAAAAGCGGCAATGACCCGATGAGCAGCCTTCATGAGCTTGGCAGCATCATACTTGGGCTTGCCCCCCTTAAGGCTTCTTCTAGGCAGGCTTCTCATCCTTGCGGTTGCCCTTACCTTTCAGCTTGGGGCAGTTTGCCCGGATGTGATATAGCTCTCCACACTTATAGCATGTCACAGGGCCACCTCTCTTTCTGTTTCTGATATTGTTATATGCCCGTGTGACTTTCTTCGCTAAAAGTGCTAAATCAGCCTCAGGAAGACTCTCGAACTCTTCTTCTTGAATAGCAGATAAACACGCAAGAGAAAATTCAGAAGAAGACTCAGAGGAACCATCAGAAGTTCTTTTCAAAGGATCAGCTACCAAAGCCATGTTATCCTTCTTAGGAATACTACCTCTCTTAATCTCATAAGTCTTGAGCTTGCTATAAAGCAGCTCCAAAGTACGAGAAGAGAGATCAACGTTTTCCTCAATGGCAGTAGCCTTCATCTCCCACTCCTTAGTGTTGATTGCAGCCAAGAGGTGGGTGGCATTCTCAGATTGAGAGTACTCAATGTCAACAGCTCTCATCTGATTGATCACCTTGTTGAAGCAAGTAAAGACGTCATCGATGCTATCACCAGGACGCATCTCGAATTTGTTATACTCTCGCTTGTAGACCGTCTGGTGCACTTGTTTGATCTGGGACGATCCCTCGTGGTAAGTTTCGAGGGTGTACCAGATCTCATGTGCGGTCTCAAGGTTGCAAATCTGATCGTACTCCTGTCTACCAAGTCCAGCATATAGAAGGTTCTTTGCCTTGTTGTTGTTTGCCAAGAGGGTCATTGCCCGCCGGCAACAACCGGGCAAAAGCGAAGGGCTCGAACAACGTCCCATATAACTTGTCCTTCGCTTTCAAGAAAAACTCGCATGCGATTCTTCCAATAGGCATAGTCGAGCCCATCGAAGACATGCGGCTTGGTCGAGTACTTATCCATCGTCAAGTTCAGTGACCGGTTAAGATCAAGATTGAACTAACCAGCTCGATACCATTTGTTGGACCGAAAAGGCGACTAGAGGGGGGGGGGGTGAATAGGATCTCTTTTTCACCTTGATCGAATTCAATACGATTTTCACTCCAATAGCTATAAAAGTTATGAAGATCAATATACAAGCACAGTGGAAGACTTCTATTGAATCCAATCAAAACTCCGAAGCAAATAGACCAAAAACATAAAAACTCAAAACCTAAATGAGTTGGGCGGTCTGACCTCCAACTAGAAATCGGTCTGACCTTTGGAAATCGGTCTGACCTCTCAATTCATGGCGGTCAGACCTCTAGGCTAATGAACAGTGAAATCAACCCGAAAACCAAAACTCAAATCGATCTAATTTTTGATCCGTAAGGCCAAACCTTACCAAATTTGAGACACACCTTCTCTAAGATATTGGGAACCTATTCCAATCAAGGATCACAAAGATCCATGCCAAAGTTCCTATCTTTTTCAGATTGAACGAAGTGTGCACCAAAACCGAGTCAAAATCGAAATATGATCTAGAGATTTGCTCGTGGGTGATTGATGATCAAGATGATCCTAGATGGGTTCCCACATGTCACAAAGAAATTAGATCACGGGAGAGAACAAGCAAAACTCATGAACAAAGAAAGACCACAAATCACCAAATAGAGATAAAGAAAGCAAATAGACTCATCTTTGAGGGAACTTTCTTTGGATTGATTTGATATGGTATTGGTTTACAGCCACTCCATCAATGGAGGACAAAGACTCAATACAAGAGCATGAAATCAAATCCAACTCTCTAGAACCCTAACCTCCACAAATCCTCTCCCTAAGCAAACTAGGTTTCAAACACAATGAAAGGGATTGAGGGGGTGCAACCACCTCCCTCCTCTATTTATAGCGGAGGCTTAGACCTTCTAGAAGATTGAACCTTAATGGGCTCCCGTTAAGGCCCATACAAAACAAGTCACATACGCACGTATTTTAAAGCGTCGTCTTTATCTCTTGACCTAATCCACTTCACCTTGCGCCACATTGCACCGTGAGTTGGCAAAAGGTCACCAAGGCGGTATTTGGTAAAATTACCAAAATACCCTTTCTCGATCTTTTTGCAAAGATCGAGTCCCATATTCGTGAAGCACCTCCCATGCTCCGCCACGTGTAGGTTGATCCAGCGGCTGTCTTCATGTCGGCAAGTCTCTCCCATCCGGCTCCCACCGAAACCACCATGACACTTGCACCGACCCCACGCCGCTGATCCAACTCCGTCAGACCGAATCGCCTGTTCGGTCACCTTTTGTCCCTCTTCGCCATGCTTGACTCCATTGACCTCACCCGACATCCTCGATCGTTTCGGACCTCACCGTCCAAGCTTAGTCCCGATCATCCTCACCGCTGACCGTCATTGACCTCCAAGCAACTCCGCACATCAATAGACAAAGAAATCGAATCCGGAACAAGTTCTTCACAACTTGACCCACGTTAGTCAAAACATGCATCATGCAACACATATGCCATGAAACCCATGAACTTGACCTAACCCAACAATCATCACCACCGGTTGGCGATGAAACAAACCAAAAGCGGTCGATCGCCACTTTGGCGGTCTCGACCGCCTTGGCTCGGCTCCCGACCGCCACCTGGCCGCCTGATCGCCTGACTAGGACTTAGCCAAATTTCCTTCATTGAAATCCGAAACCTATTGGAATTTTCAAACTAATAGAACTTTTGCCTGGAAACCCCAAAAATTATGAGACCAAGTGTAGTAGAATCTACTCTTTTGCCTACACCATCTATTTTTGGCCCAGCTCCAAAAACCAAAATCTCATAAAGGCCGGTCTGACCGATTTCCCAAAGCGGTCGGCCGACTACCGCCAGGCCGATCACTGGACCGATCAGACTACCACTAGCCTGACAGCAGTTTGAACTTCGCCGAAAACGCGTGAATCGACAAACCTTAAACGTCATTGCCAATTGTAACATCATCTTAAGATCTCAGGCATATCCCCATGATATCCACAAGATCAAGAAAAGATCAGATGAACAAGGAAAGATCAGAAAAGATCCAACTCCCCCTCAAACCAACCCATAGGGATAAATTACCCCTAACTCGCTCCTTAAGGTGGCAAGCCTTGTTGGGTCTAAAGGCTTGGTGAGGATATCGGCTAACTGAGCCTCAGACTCCACAAAATGCAGCACAATATCACCGTTCTCAACATGGTCTCTAAGGAAGTGATAGCGAATGTCTATGTGCTGGGTCCTAGAATGTTGCACTAGGTTTTTAGCAATGTTAATGGCAGAAGTGTTATCACAAAAAAGAGGAACACTAACAAAATTTAACCCAAATTCCTTAAGAGTGGAGACCATCCACAAAATATGACTACATCAACTAGCATCAGCTATATATTCAGTTTCAGCAGTGGATTATGCAACAGAAGACTGCTTTCTAGATGACCAAGAGACAAGAGAAGTGCCTAAAAAATGACAAGTGCCTGAGGTACTCTTCCTATCTAGCCGACAGCCCGCAAAATCAGAATCAGAAAACCCCCGAATGGACAAAGAAGAAGAGCAGGAATACCAAATGCCATACTGGAGGGTAGAGAGTAAATACCTAAAGATGCGCTTAACGGCTTGGCGATGTGAAGTCCTCGGAAACGCTTGAAACCTCGCACAGAGGCAGACCGCAAAGTGGATGTCCGGTCTTGAGGTCGTTAGGTACAGAAGGGAGCTGATCATGCTACCGTACTCGCATTGATCCACGGCTTCTCCTTCCTCATCTGGATCCAAAACATTCGAAGTCGCCATGGGAGTGGCGATCGGCTTGTAGTCATCCATCTCGAAGCGCTTGAGCAGATCCTTGGTGTACTTCGTCTGATGGATAAAGATCCCTTCATTGCATTGCTTGATTTGAAGCCCCAAAAAGTAGTTGAGCTCTCCCATCATACTCATCTCGAATTCCCTGGACATGGTCTCAGAAAAACTGGAAAACAAGAGCATGAGAAGAACCACCAAAGATAATATCATCAACGTAAATCTGAACAAGCAGGAAGTCATTGCCATGCCTAAGAATGAAAAGAGTCTTATCTACCTTTCCTATTTCAAAATTATTCTTAAGCAAGAAGGTCTTAAGTCTATCATACCAGGCTCTAGGGGCTTGCTGAAGACCATACAAGGCTTTGGATAGCTTGGAAACACGATCTGGGTGCTTGGGATTATCAAAGCTAGGAGGTTGCCTAACATACACTTCCTCCTCTATAAAACCATTCAAAAAGGCACTCTTAACATCCATTTGACGCAACCTAAAACCTTTAGATGTAGCAAATGCAAGCAGAATGTGAATGGCTTCTAGTCTAGCAACAGGAACGAAGGTCTCATCAAAATCTAAACCCTTAACCTGGATAAAACCCTGAGCTACCAACCTAGCCTTGTTTCTAACCACAGAACCATCCTCATTTTGTTTATTTTTGAACACCCAACGGGTTCCTATAACATTATGACCACTAGGAGGTTCTACAAGGTTCCAGACTTTATTTCTTTCAAAATTTTCTAACTCCTCATACATGGCATTGACCCAGCTAGCATCAGATAAAGCATGTGATATATCGCGGGGTTCAAAAGAAGCTACAAATGCAGAGTGAGAGAAAAGACTCGGATCATGATACCTGGAGCGAGTGACTCGCTCATAAAGATTACCAATCATCTGATCTGAAGGGTGCTGCTTCCGAATGTGCAATGGAGTGCCTGTGGGAGATAGCATCTCCTCAACCTCCACAGGTAGTGCAGATGATGAAGACACAGCAGGAGCCTCAATTGGAGGTAAAGCAGTCGTAGTAGGTTTTGGAGCTTGGACAGGAACATTAGTAGCAGGTGAAGGAGCAATATCAAAATCATCCTCGTCTTCTTCAACAAAAATGCTCTCTATCACATGTATGTCACCTGAAACATCGGATCTAGCTCTAGGGCTAGTCTCATCAAAAGTAACATTGCATGTCTCCTGGA
Source organism: Phyllostachys edulis (assembly GCA_036346405.1). Classification (NCBI taxonomy): domain Eukaryota; kingdom Viridiplantae; phylum Streptophyta; class Magnoliopsida; order Poales; family Poaceae; genus Phyllostachys; species Phyllostachys edulis. The sequence goes on along the minus strand of CM070546.1, from coordinate 63,601,218 downwards.
CAATGTTAGTTTCAACATTAAAGACCCGAAAACCCCTCGAATGAGCAGGATAACCCAGAAATAAACCATCACAAGTCCTTGATTCAAATTTATCAAGGTTCGCTGTCTTGAGAATAAAACACTTTGATTCAAAGACTCGAAAGTGAGAAACAGAGGGTTTTCTGCCAAAACGAAGCTCATAAGAAGTCTTGCCCAAAGATGGTCTCAAAAAAATATGGTTTGAAATATGGCAATCTGTAGCAATAGCTTCGGCTCAAAACCTCCTCGGTGTACTATACTCATCTAGCATCGTCCTAGCCATCTCGACTAAGGTTCTGTTCTTTCTTTCTACAACGACATTTTGTTGAGGGACGTGTGGAGAAAAGAACTGATGCTCAATACCGCGCTCAGCACAAAAAGAGGCAAAAGGAGCATTCTTGAACTCCGTGCCATTGTCACTACGGATTGCTCTCAAGGCACAAGGTAGTTCAGAAGCCAAACGAAGAACAAGATCATGATAGTGATCAAAAGCCTCATCCTTCGAAGCAAGAAAAAACACCCAAGAGTATCTCGAAAAATCATCGACTATAACAAGAATATACCATTTGCCACCAACTGATCGAACCCTAGCAGGACCAACAGTATCCATATGAAGCAACTGTCCTGGTCCGCCAGTCATGACCATAGTCAATGAAGGGTGTGAGGCGGCAACTTGCTTGCCATGCCTACAGGGCGCACATACAGCATCTTTGACGGCTTTGAGTTTAGGCAAACCTCTCATGAGGTCAAGGCCGCTAACTAGCGTCAGATGATCAAAACCAATGTGCCCCAAACATTGGTGCCAAAGCCAGATGTCAGAAGAAGATGCAATTAAACATTTGAGAGATCCAGCCAGAGATTCAGAAAAATCAGCTCCAAAGATTCTACCAACTCTAGAAATCCCAAAAACGAGCTCACCAAAAGAATCAAGCACACGACAAGCATTCTTCTTAAAACGAGTTTCGTAGCCATCATCAAGAAGCTGCGAAACAGAAAGCAAGTTGTACCTTAGCTTGTCCACAAGGGCGATGTCCTTCAAGATGAATCTGTCATTCACCTTGATTGATCTCGTTCCTTCAATTCGCCCTTGTGTATCATCTCCAAAGGTGATGAAGTCATCACCCGTCGATCGCGTGAAGGAAGTGAACCATCTTGAGTCTCCGGTCATGTGGCGTGAACAGCCGGAGTCGACGAGCCACGTGTTCTTCCTCCTTTCGCGGCGATTATGAAAATCAAGGCACAAAAGAACGATGTGTCTCAATACTGGGGTTAGTTAAAAGCGACTTGGGAACCCGATCTCGAGACACACGCGTCATGAGTAGTATGCAAAGCAGAAGTGTTATCCTTGATTTTATTTGAAGTTCTATTATGAGCAATGGTTACACAAACATGAGAAGCATCCTGTCTAGGAATATGATGATGATGAGCATGTGAAACAAATCCTAGCCCAGGTTTCTTCCTTTCTAAACGATCAGGTCTCATAAAAGTTCTAGGTTGATTAGATAAAATTCTAGCAATATTTTTCTTAACGTTCTTCAACCTACGCCAACAGAACTCAACCAAATGTCCACTCTTTTTGCAATAGGTGCAATGGTACTTGATACCACTGGGAGAAGCACCTTTTGACTCAAAAGAAGGTTGGACAAACCCTGCAGATTTAAAAATAGTTTTTGCAGGTTGGGTTTTGAATTCAACTAAGCCATTTTCCAAGACCTGAATGACATTAGACTTGGATGTGTCCTAGGCAGAGTTGTATCCTAAACCTTGCTTCTTATAAGGAGTTTTAGATGTCTCTAGAATCATGTTTAATTGTTTCTTACCTTTAGAGAGTTTTTCTAGAGTGTCCTTAAGGTAAGCATTTTTTTTCCAAAGTTAACACATAATTCATAAGTCTTGGCCTTAATGGCTCTAGCATGTTTCTCCTTAAGATGAGCAACTTCAAACTTATAGGCTGCACATTAGGCACAAGGTGTAGACTCAATTGTATCGTTAAGCTTGGCATATTTAGCTCTAACTGCTTCTAAAATGTCCTTAACTTCATGTTCACGTTCTAAGCAGAAAGAGCAAAAGCTAGATTTAACATTGCCAGAGGCATCCAACTTACTAGACTCTAAGTATTTTTCACAGGGAGCAGATTTAACCTCAATTAGCTCAGTTCTAGCATTTTCAAGTTAGTGCAAAGCAATATCATGAGCAGATTGCAATTTGGACAGTTCAGAATGTAAAGTATGGCATAATGAGCATTCATCATCATCAAGAGTCTTAGCATTTGCAAGTTCTAATGTCAAATTATCTACTTGTGATTCTAAATCCTTATTCCTGGCCATGGTAAACTCTAAGGCCTTATATTGACTCATGAGTTGCTCAAACATGTCGTCGCATCTAGCAGAAAGAACATCATAGGAGAGAGGTACCTCATCGTTGTCGTTGATGTCGACGATGTCGGCCATGAAGCACATGCCGGTGAAGTTCTTGGCCTTCCCTTTCTTGTCTTGAGGGAGCTCCTCCTCCTTATCCTCCTCGCTCCCAGAGTCCACATTGCTCATGAATTACTCTCCAAAAGCGGCAAGGACCTGGTGAGCAGCCTTCATGAGCTTGGCGGCGTTGTACTTGGGCTTGTTCCCTTGAGGCTTCTTCCAAGCTGGCTTTTCCTCCTTGTGATTGCTCTTACCTTTCAGTTTGGGGCAATTTGCCCGAATGTGATAAAGCTCTACACACTCATAGCACGTCACAGGGCCACCTCTCTTCTTGTTTCTAACATTTTTATATACCCGTGTGACCTTCTTGACTAAAAGAGCTAAATCAGCCTCAGGAAGACTCTCAAACTCTTCTCCTTGAATAGCAGATAAACACGCAAGAGAGAAGCCAGAAGAAGACTCAGAAGAACTATTAGGAGTCCCTTTGAGAGGATCAGCCACCAAAGCCATGTTATCCTTCTTAGGAAGACTACCTCTCTTGATCTCATGAGTTTTGAGTTTGCTATAAAGCAGCTCCAAAGTGAGACTAGAGAGATCGACATTCTCCTCAATAGCAGTAGCCTTTATCTCCCACTCCTTGGTATTGATTGCAGCCAAGAGGTGGGTGGCATTCTCAGATTGAGAGTCCTCAATGTCAACAGCTCTCATCTGATTGATCACCTTGTTAAAATGAGTAAAAACGTCATCGATGCTCTCACCAGGACGCATCTCGAATTTGTTATACTCTCGCTTATAGACCGTCTGACGCACTTGCTTGATTTGAGACGATCCCTCATAGTAAGTTTTGAGGGTGTGCCAAATCTCATGTGCGGTCGTAAGGTTGCAAATTCTATCGTACTCCTGTCTACCAAGCCCAGTATATAGAAGGTTTTTTTGCCTTGTTGTTGTTAGCCAAAAGGACTGCTGAAGCCGGCGAAGCAATTTCGGGCAAAACGAGCGGGGCTCGAACAACCTCCCGTATAGCTTGTCCTTCACTCTCAAGGAAGACTCGCATACGATTCTTCCAATAGGCCTAGTCGAGCCCATCGAAGACATGCGGCTTGGTCGAGTACTTATCCATCGCCAAGTTCAGTGACCGGTTAAGATCAAGATTGAACTAACCGGGCTTTGATACCACTTGTTAGACCGAAAAGGCGACTAGAGGGGGATGAATAGGAGCACGCTCACTTTTTCACAAAGAATAGATTCAACACCAATTTCACTCCAGTAGCTATGGAAGCTACGAAGATCAATCTACAAGTACAGCGGAAGACTTGTATTGAATCCAAACCAAAATCCCCAAAGCAAAAGACGAGCACAAAAAGCTCAAACCCTCAGGGCGGTCGATCCCGGCGTATATGCTGGATCGGACCGACCAGGCGGGCCGACCGCGGCAAAATTGTGGTCCGACACCGGGCGGTCGACCAAATAGTAAAATCGGTCCGACCGACCGATCTGTAGCAGTGGAAACAATCCAAAAAATCAAACTCAAATCGGTCTAACTTTTGATCTATGCGGCCAAACTCCACGAAACTTGAGACACACCTTCTAAAAGATATTAGGAACCTATTCCAATCAAAGATCGCATAGATCCATGCCAAAGTTCCTATCTTTTTCAGATTGAACGAAGTGTGCTCCAAAACTGAGCCAAATATGAAATATGATCTAAAACTTGCTCGTGGGTGATTGATGATCAAGATGATCCTAGATGGGTTCCCACATATCACAGCAAGTTAGATCAAGGCAAGAAACCAAGCAATAACTCGCGGATCAAAGAAAGACTGAAAATCACCAAATAGAGAGAAAAGAAAGCAAATAGACTCGTCTTTGAGAGAACTTTCTTTGGATTGATTTGATATGGTATTAGTTTACAACCACTCCATCAATGGAGGACAAAGACTCAATACATGAGCACGAAATCAAATCCAACTCTCTAGAACCCTAACCTCCACTAATCCTCTCCCTAAGCAAACTAGGGTTTCAAAACAAATGAAAGGGTTGAAGGGGGTGCAGCGACCTCTCTCCTCTATTTATAGTGGAGGCTTAGAGCTTCTAGAAGATTGAACCTTAATGGGCTCCCGTTAAGGTCCACACACAAACGGGTCACACACGGACGCATTTTAAAGCGTCATCTTCATCTCCTCTTGACCTAATCCGCTTCTCCACTCACCGTCTTGCGCCGCGGGTTAGCAAAAGGTCACCAAGGCGATATTTGGTAAAATTACCAGAATACCCCTTCTCGATCTTTTTGCAAAAACCGAGTCCTATCTTCGTGAAACACTTCCATGCTTCGCCACGTGTAGGTTGATCCAGCGGCTCTCATCATGTCGGCAAGTCTCTCCCATCCGGTTCCCACCGAAACCACCATGGCACTTGCACCGACCCCCGCGCTGCTTGATCCAACCCGTCATACCGAACTGCCCGTTCGATCACTTTTGTCCCTTTTGTGCCATGCTTGACTCCATTGACCTCGCTTGGCGTCCCCGATCATTCTAAACCTCAGCTTTCCAAGCCTAGTCCCGATCATCCTTGCCATTGACCGTCATTGACTTCAAAGCAGCCTGCACAACAATAGACAAAGAAATCGATTACAGGAACAAGTTCTTCACAACTCGACCCACGTTAGTCAAAACATGCATCATGCAACATATATGCACTGAAACCCATGAACTTGACCTAACCAACACTCATCGCCACCGATTGGCCGATGATCAGCAAGAACCCGATTAGACCGCCATTGAAAGGCTGGTCTGACCGCTGGCCGATCTGACCGTGTGTCCAACGCCGGTCTGACCGCACCTTTACTGATAGCACAATAAACTTTGACGAAAACTCGTGTTTCGACAAACTGTTAACGACATTGCCAATTGTAACATTATCATAAGATCGTGCACATAGCCCCATGATATCCACATAAATAAATGAGAGGGTGAGTAAGGTGGGTTGTAAGCTTGTGAGCCTTTTTTTATTGAGGGGAGGTTGGCTGTAACTTGCAAATTGCAATGAGGCTTTAGTAGGCTGTAAAGAGAAAGGGCCCAAGAATTTAAATGGACTGGGCCGAGGGTTCATAACGGGCCAAGATAGTATTAGGGCATTTTGCTTAATGGGTTGGGCTAGATGGGGTTTTATTATCTTTTGGTGAGTTGGACAAGGGTTGGGGCTGACCCCCAAATATATGGGTCACTACTATAGAAAAACTCATCACAGACGGTTTGAAAACATCACCACAGACGGTTTCCTGAACCATCTGTGTTTATGGGTCAGTAATACCCTAAGGGCATTACAGACGGTTTTTGAACCGTTTGTGATAACCCTTATCACAAACGGTTCTAAGTTAAGAACCATCTGTGATAACACTTATCACAGATGGTTATTACTATGAACCGTCTGTGATAGTCAATTATCACAAATAGTTCTAGTTAAGAACTGTCTGTGATAGTTATACTATCTATTGCAAGATGGTGATCTCGTTTTCGTAAATAGGCCCCCTTCAGTTCATTCACATTCTTTGATTACGCTATAAAAGAGCGCAATCAAAGAATGCAGATGAACCAAAGCAAGCCTATTTATGAGAACGAGATCACCATCGTGCAATAGACTTTCACACGCAATAAAACATTAATTTTAACGAGGGCCAAAACCCTAGCCATCCATCAATCATCACAAGAACTAGAGGCATCAACAATTAATTTTCACACGCACAAGCATCAAGATTTACATGGCCGAAACCCTAGCCATCCATCAATTTCGTAATTTCAGATCCAAGCATCAAGGAAGAGAGGGGAGGGGATCAGATGGGGGATATCACCAACGATAAAGGAGAGGCAGCGGCAACATCACCGTTGTGTCATGATGGTGACACTGCACAAGACACTCTTACGACAAGAGCGCCTTCTACAGTGAACCGTGGCGTCATAATCAGAGGCAGAGGAGCTCACGGCAATAGTCAGCGTCGTCGGGGAATGGGGCACTTCGATCGGTTTTGGGGAGGTAGCGTCGCTTCGGTTTGGGGGAGGCGGCGAAATAGATCTGGGGTAGTTGGGCGCGTGCATGCCGTATATATAAGGGGATTTGGGTAGCGGAACCGATCTAGAATAGTTGAGAGGTCACGGTGCCGCTTCGGTTTGAAAGTTTGGGCAGCAAAATATTACAGACGATTTTTAATACAAACCATCTGTGATGAGTTAATTATCACAGACGGTTTGTATTAAATATCATCTGTGACGTATCACAGACGGTTCTTCTTCAGAACCATCTGTGGTACTTCACAGACGGTTTTCAACATAAACCATTTGTGATATTACCTCTTCACAGACGTTTTTTAGCATAGCTGGTAACACAGACGGTCGTCAAACCAAAACCGTCTGTGATCGTATTTAATACTGATGGTTTTGGTCAACCGTCTGTGATGAGATATTAGCCTTAGTGGTGGTCTAGGATGGAGTTCAGGTTGAGCCTTAGGCCATTACTAGGCCTAGTTATTGGGCTGTGGGCTGACAGTTGTAACATACCTGCATCTGTCAATTTTTGAAGAATTGAGGTGCAAGGATCATCTAGAACTTTTTACTCTCTGAATTTCCACGTTGATCAAGAGAGCATGTAAAAGTAAGATTCAACATCTGTCCACCGATTCCAAAGAGAGATTTGCTCATTTGAGAGTACCCCCGCCAATTATTTACTGAGGACATGTTACGGTCCTCCTTGATAGTATATAGATTCAACACAAGTAGTGGCAGAAATTACAGAGAAGAGTTCAGGGTTTGAGGAAGAAGGAAGGTGGGGAATAGAGGAACTGGAAAGAGGGTTCAGGGGATAAGAGTTCTGCTATTACATTTCTTGCCTTCCCCGATTCACTCCCAAAACTATAAGTAACACAAACGCTAGGAAACGACTGGTGGGTCCTCGCTTCTCCAAATAGCCCCTCCATCAAGACACCCAGTCATCCGTTGGATAACGATCGCTGGGTCGGCGATTCCGCTTGCTGGTCCTCAGCTCCTTTCGACAACGGACGCTCGGATCCTGTTCACCATCAAGCGCTCGCGCATCAGGCCCTTCGGCAGGTTGGTCCGCAACAGGACACCCTCTCTCGCGACATCTCCTTCCTCCCGTTCCCTTTCCTCTCAAACACAAAAAAAAACTTGTTTCGAAATTTCCCTTTCCGGGTTTAAATTTCCCGTGGTGAATTTTTCCTAAGTTGAAATTTCCCGAGTAATTTTGTGTTAGATTAACGAGGAGGGGCGGGTGTTGAACGAGGAGGAAAGGGGGAGGTATGCAGAAAATGACACATGGCGTCCTAGGAAGTTTTCCATATGTTTTTTGGGTTTGAACTTTGAAGGTAACCTCAAAACTAGATGCCTCAGGAGTCGGGACATATAGCATTATCGAGCAAATTAAGTCTCGTGAACTTTCTCTCTTGAGCATCATACTCCCTCGTATGAATTTAATTGACGTCCTGTAGCTCTAATGCTCACGTGACGATGTCAAACAAACAAAACCGGAGGGAGTATATTTCTTCTATTGTTGAGGGGAGTGGCTCTGGGCAACAATGCCAGTAGCTTAGGCCGGTTTTGAACCGAAAAATAGCTTAGTCACTTGAGCACTAAATTGTTGAAAAATATACCACGTCTTATAAACATCAACAGAGGGAGTAACAATTCTGAGTCAAGCGAGGACAAAACCGTCTCATCAGCATGAACATATATAACTGCCATCACTGTAGATCCACCATTTCTTTTGCTTTATTACTCGACATGAAAATTAAGTTGCTCAATACATACGCACATCACCCGTTCTCTTTGCTCTAGATTCATACAATCAGGTTACGCAGTATACCCGGCACTCGTCGACTGTTTGGTAGTAGCACTCCACTTTGCCTGGCAGGCCGCACTGATAGCATCCGGGGTTTTTCCCGTGGCTGGCACAATCGGTCGGACTAGCCGAAGGGTAGCACATTCTAGGGCAGCTTTGTGACTTTGGATCGCAGTCGCCCGGAAGGCTCGCAGGGTGGCAATTTGCGTCGGTTGCCTCCACCACGCCGTGCATTCTGCTACCTGCACGTGGTTATGCGTGCCGTTAATATTTTAAAATTTTGACCATTAAATTTTTTTTAAAATATTTAGATTTATCATAAAAATTATATTGGTAGATTTGTTATCGAAAGGACTTGTATTTTTAAAATTTTTTGGATAACATATAGTTAGAAAAAAAATAATGATTAAATGTGTGTTCTGGAGAATACGTCGGTGTCCAAAACTACAGATAAAAGCGAACGGAGGTAGTAGATAAGGAGATTGGTTTTGCGACTGCATGCTTACACTGTGCGACAATGGCAAAGCTTCCGAGGACGAGGAGAAGGATGAAAACGTGCACCCTGGCGCCGCTCTTCATATTGCACTTTGTCGTATGTATGTGTATTTTGTCCTTTGTTTAACCTCTCTAGAGTATTTGCCAGTACCGTCTCCTTCTCCGTCTTCCATATTTATGGACGGCAAGGGAAATTTTGGCTTTAATTAGACGCTAATCTTTACCAAAGAAAGTCCACGTATAAGTTACTAGATTTTAATGAGATGCTTATCTACCCAAAGGAAATCCTGTTGTAAATTAATGGCTTTAATTATATGCCTATCCGTACCAAAAAAATCCATTTATACAAAAATGATTTTAATCTCTACTACTTAAATATTATAGTTGGTGTCGTCCGTGCTTCCACTATCTTTTGCGTCGATCCAATCAGCAAGTAGAGGATCAACGGCCTAGATGGGGACGATCGTCCCCTCTTCACCCGCGACTCACCCCACTTCAATCCCCCACTTCTTCTACAAGTAACCACTCCCGTCTCTCTCACCTCGCCTCCACCTCCTTGCCGCCTCTCCTCTCCTCCGTCTCCCATCCGCAAACCCCCGGCCATCCACCAGTAGCAACTCTTCCATCTCTTCTTCTTCCTTACTTCAATCTCCCCGATGGCTCCAAATCCCACGGACTCAATGCATCATCTCTCTCCCCAGGTCACGCCACCTTGCCGGCAGCAGCAAACTCCTATGTGCCCTCGCCGCCCACGTCAACCGCCCTCTGGCCACCATCCCTCGTGAGTGCACTGCAGCTGCCATGGTGCCAGCCCACAAGCAATGCCATTGCTTCCCTCTATCCTTTCCTATCCTGTCTCCTTTCGCTGTCTCTCTCTGCTGCAGAGTAGGCACATGGTGATCAGAAGGGACACGCAGTGGAGTTTGTGGGGTCGCATCATGAAGGAGAAGAGTCGGGATCGTGACTGGGAAGGGGTGATGCGTTTCGAATCCACACGATTCTTTTGGGTCGGCAAAGAATTAGTAACTCCTCTTTTTAATTGTTTCAAATCTGGGTGGGAATTACGCAGAATCATTTATTCCAATTTCATGGGGCAGCCAAACAGCCTAACTTTTGGAATTAAATTCCAATTCAAGGATTCCATGCCAAATTCATGGCAGCCAAACGGGGAGTTAAAGAATTTGTAGCCCATCCTTCATACTCTAAGGTTGTTGTTTACTCATTCCTACAACTATATACTGTAAAACGCATATAGTTAATATTAATCTGGGAGTTTCGTGATACTCTCATTGTGTTAAGGCAGCATTTATTGTTTTCTCTATCCAAACCCATTATTGAATGATATAGTGATATAATTATTTCACTGCCTATTTCACCAGTTTTCTGTTCTTTCCAGACACATTCAACACAGACCTGCTTCTTGTCTTCCATTGATCTTCATAATCATTATTCATACCAGGTAATCTCTTTACCTTTCCAAGTGCCATAGTAGCAATTGTTTGTTTGTGTGCTCAACACTCAGTGATGCATTTGTCATGTAACTATTATCGTGTTGATGTGAGTAAGAAAAGTTTTACTCCATAGCACTCAGTGGTTTTACTTTACAGCTAAGTTGTGATAGCAGTTGGATAATTTCTCCTCCTAGCATGTGCCGTTTTTTCTCCATAGCCTGTAAATGGTCTCTTCTAAAAGCAACCCATAGGTGTTTCTATAGTTAATTTTTATTAAGTGCCCCATCTTTGTCTTTTGATATGGATTGTGATCCATAACTAGCTTCAGGAGCTTGTTGCACTTGGTCATGGCATGGGTTTCTGTTAACTTGGTGGAACATAATTGCAAATTTAAAGTAATTCTATCCGACTTGATTATTGCCTAGAGTTGATTTGTACTTCATTTATGCATTGTCACATTGATTGTTTGGCTAAACTGCAATAATAGTTAATTTTTGGATTTTTGATTGTTTTTATATGTTGCGCTGTGATTTTGGGTATTCTAGGTGACATTTTGTGTCTCCTGGGTTCTCAAAGTTTATGTAATCTTATCTTAACTAATTTGAATACTGAAAGGAAAAGATGAAATGTAAAGAACTATTCTGTTTGTGGCTAACTGAAAGGAAAAGATGATGTCTATTGTGAACATAGTGTTGGTAAACTCCATAGAGAAATTTTAGAAGTGCATCATGGATATTAAATATAATGCATGTTGTTTAGTGTTTTAGGAATCGAAGAAACCTATTGCTGTTCATTGTGTACGTGCCTTTGGTGATCTTCTGGAAATACTGAAGTAAGACATGGATATTTCTTCTTTATTACCTTGTTATTTCCAGTATGCTTATCTATTTACGTATGGCAGGTACAGATAGTCACTACTGCAAAAAAAATGCCATCATAGACGGTTCAAAAAATGTCACCACAAACGTTTTTGTGAGCCGTCTGAGTTTATGGGTCAGTAATGACATGAGGTCATTACAAATAGTTTTCGAACCGTCTGTGATGCAGACTATCACAGACGGTTATTAACTCAGAACTATATGAAACTGTCTATGATAGCTGATGTATCACAGACGGTTTTTCCTAAGGAATCATTTGTGTTATTCTTTTGTATTGCCAAATCTATTTCTATTTATTGGCTAGCCTTAGGAAATGCTAGCCATGCCATCTGAAACAAGCAGAAACACAAGTACATGTATACATCCAATTCACATTCATTTCAGAAACAAGCACATCCATTTCGTAAATCAATTAATTCAAATGAACTAAAATTAACCATTCCTGAACAAATACACACACGCACCATTAAGTTCAATCTTATCCCAATCAAGTTTAATTTACATTGTGGAATCCCCTAAGTGAGTTTATGACCTCAAACAACAAGAAGAACACAAACTGTCCTCAAATGTAGTTGAGCTCGGCCTGTTCCAACGCAGTTGTAGAGATGGTCGCAACCTGTCACTAGGAAGATTAAAGTCATGCATATATATAAATTGATAAGCATGAAATAATTATTGCAAAATTGACAAACATGAGGATCATTGGTCATCGCAGGACCTAGGAGTAGTTGCATGTTGTGGCAAATATAGTATCCGCAGGTGTTGCCCGGCGGCTACTAGTGGCACTACAAAAATAGAATTGGTTAGTTCGAGAAACATTACTACGAAGTGTTATATAGGATTCATGTGTAATAGCAAATACCAGGAAATTTAGATCGTGTCATAGGGCGCTGATCCCTCCCTTGGATCTCCCTCTAGTAGCAACATACGCGGCGAACGACCTACGTGATTCTAAAAAGTTAGCCTTAGCCATTGCAAAGGAAGAAAAGACTACAATAGAGTTATCTATGGAGAAAATGTGTTTACCTGTCGATTAATTATCGGACAACTGTGAAGTCATGTTTGGCCCTCTTTAGGGAATCAAGGTATATTACCTTGTTCCATATTGGTATAATTACAATTAGAATCCAGTGGAACCTACACAGGTATGTCATCATGGTCATTAAACCTAAGTTTGTGTTGCTTATAAAGTACAAATCAACAAGTATAGCCACTAGTGCAGCACTTACCCCTGGTTGTAGGGCAAAAGTATGAATTCCTTGTTGCGGTGAGCCCGCAATGACGTCGTCATGTAATCCTCGACGAAGGATGCATCCTCCTGGATGCTTTACATGAAGACCAAGTGTGGGTCGAGGAAACCTGTTGAGAAAACCTACCGGTGATTTCCTTAATCTGGCATCAGAAATCATGTGTGTGTGTGTATACACACACAAAAGCAAGGAATTATATATGACATTTATCGATATTACTCGAATGTAGACTGTGATTATACACACTTACAGTGTCCAGCATTGCATGAGTAAGGCATCGAGGGTGTCGAGGTTGAAGAGTAAGAATAAGTCCTCGAAGGTCACCATGAAGACATAGTCTTGAACATCGTGGTTAACATGATGCGGCCTGAACTTGATGTTGACACTCGAGCGCCGTTGTCTATTCGTCTTGTTGGCTTGTTCCATGTACCATGCATACAATCTCTGGCAAGTCAATCCTAGGGTTGGGAGGTGCTCTACCGGGGCGACCAACGGCAAGAAGGGGATATCATCGGGCTTCTTCAATTTGCCCTTGCCGCCTCGCTTTTTAGAGGTCGACTTCATGGGAGTCGACCGGGCACGAGGTGTAGATACATTTGATACACCGGGCCCTTGCCGTATCGGTGCAGGTAACTCTGGTGTAGGTAGCTCTCATGGACTTGGCACCAGTGCAGATAGCTACCGTGGACTTGGCACTGGTGCAGGTAACTCTAGTGCAGGTAGCTTCGGTGCAGGTAGCTCCGGTGGACTTGGCACCGTCACAGGACTTTCCCTTGAAGTTGACACTGGTGCAGGTAGCTCTAGGTAGATGTCCTTCTTAGGCTACTGGATGAATGTTCCAATGGCTTGCCCTAGAGTCATGATCTCATCATTTGGGGCATTTGCAGCGGGACGACCTCAAAATTGGTACGAACGTCTTCCACATTCACTTTTGCGAAACCCAAAGCTTGATTTACGCCGTGCACCAAGGCCCTGGCACTGGATGGATACGCCTAGCCCCATGCAACGTCCAGGGCAACGGAGACATGTCTCACTTGGAGCTTGCACTTCGTAGCCACCTACATAACGATACAAAATTAGCTACTCCAACAGGCCTATCAATGGATCGAGCATTCCAGAGATAATAATTATTACAAGGATGTCATCGATAGAAAATCTATCGTCACTTTCTGAGGTAGGGTTAGACGCATCGCTACTCCGACGGTGGGGGAGGGGGGTGGCTAGCACAGTAGCGGTGGACGCTTGCAACTGATTTCCCCTAAGCCTTTCCTCAATGCTCTCTATCTGCCGTCGCATATCATCTTTGATGGCATCAGCGATCTCCTCTTTGAGGGATTCACTAATCTTCTCTCGTAGCCGTGCATCGCGCTCGCTTTGGCTCTCTTCCTACTCCAGTACGCTTCAGAGTCCTTTGAGAATACCTGTTTCCATGGAACATAAAGACCAAGACCTCTCGTGCGACCCGGGTGCTCCTTGTTTTCTAAGGCCGTGGAGCGTATATCTCTCTTCCTGGCTGCCTGAAATGAGCATTGGGAAGATTCTGCACTCAGCGCTTCCTGCAAGAGCCTGACATGTTATTTAATTTCCTACGAAGTTATGGAGTAATTACAAACTAGGTTGTCCGATATCTTACCAAGCGCTTGGACATTTCCTCGTCTGTGGGGTTTGGAAAGGAGATGGCCCCCGAAGACACGGTAGATGACCTCGCTCTTATCTAGTTTCGGGCGCGCTCATCAGGGATCCCGACAAATGGCGGGAAGGCTTCCCATAGGATTGCCTGCTCATCCTCCTTCCTCCATTGCGGGATTTTACCCACATACTTAGCGGGGCCGAGTTTGTGGGGGTGCGTGTTTTTTGCTTGGAGGGCCCTATGCGCCGCACTTTCACTCCTAAAATCATCTGTTGTCTTCTTCACCACAAAGTCTTGCCAATACGGTTCCACGAACGGATACTTCTAGAAGGGCGTCAGATCCTTCTCCATGTATTGCTTGATAAGCATGCTCTTGAGGTTCTTCCACACTTTGCACGCCGCTAGCAACGCATCAACGTCCGTGATGGTAAATTAGCCCTTTGGTGTTTTCAATATTCCTCTTCTATCGCGCTTGGATTTTTCGGAGGACGGCGCATCTGACGCATGAGGCGACGATGATGGAGAATGAGCGGATGACATCTTCACAAGAAATAGAAGTTCTGACACGCATGAACACATTATCATAAGATTCTCTATGTTTATGGGTATACACACCAATTAATAAATAATTGGGATATGTAGGGAAGAAATTATGATACTTTCTTATTAAGTATATAGCCACCACAAAAAAAATCCATACATGCTACATATCAGAAGAGAATAAATTTGCAAAATTATATAATTACTTATTATACTTGAAATAGAGTATATTAAATATAAGTATGCGATGTTCAACAATTCAACATCATAGGAAACTATTTCAAATGAATGACATAGTTGTTGTAGATATGCATGCTTGAGAAAAGAATATTAAGAATTTAGACATATACACGTGTAATTTCTCCAAGTCATTTAAAATGAACAATATGCTCAACATATACCACATGTATACTAATGAAATCAACATAAAGCTCAGATATAGAATATTGATTATGCTCTTAGAAAACTAGTTGCATAAGATTTAATCTTGGCCATCACATCACTTATGCCAATATTCTTCATCAATTGAATATGATAACACTAAATTAGAGTTTGAGCTCAAAATTTAATGCTTTACTAATATGTCAAGAATTATCTCAGGGCAACCAATTAACCTTTCAGTCAACAATGTATCTTTTGATTAACAGTGCAAAAGAGACACTATCTCAGGATATTTAATTTCCGACAAACAAATAATTGATCATCTAACAGTGCACAGAAATTACTAACTTTGACATTTAAGACAATATGAAAATAGGGAATCAACAATATCAAAGAGCACAAAGATTCTCAAGTTCTGTCTATATACAGCCGAAAACTAACAGTATCAGAACCAATGTTGACAGAAACCAAAATGACAACAATAAGCAATTGAAATAAAGCTCAAGTCTAATTTTAGTTACCATTCTAATTTCATAATATGACAATAATCATCGTTGAGCTAATGAAATGAACCCATAGAAACACTTGCTATATCTCCCAGTACTAAATCAAACCAATTTCAGATTTTGACAAGTACAACATATATATGCGAAGTGAATTGCAAAATGGATTACAGAGATACTCACAAAGCCGATGGTACTCAAAACCACTGAATTTACATATATTTCTGCATGTGGATTGAGAAATTGAAGCTGAAAACGTCATCATGCCTAGGTAGCATACCATTGGGAGGAGGAGGCGCGCGGGGGAGGGGGCTGGGGGTGGCCGGCTTACCTTGGTGGTGCTTGGGAGGCACTCGGGGGAGGAGGCGCACCGGGCTTGAGGAGGAGGTGATGCGTGCTTCGAGGAGGGGAGGAGGCGGGCTTGGGGAGGAGGCATGCTAGGCTTGGGGGAGGAGGGGCGCTGGGTTCGAGGAGGCATATGCTGAGAAATATATCCAATGATTTAATCTCCAATAATTCCTTTTTCTTTGTAACTTGCATACAAAGATGTCCACATTTTTGCTCTCAAATAAAGGAAAAGATTGCAACTATTCTCTGACTTTATTGCTACGAATGAAGGCATGGCACTGCATGATTTGGTATCACCAATCTAGACTTTCTTGGTAACATCATTGTTCAAACGTCTCTTATTTGACTGCTTTGTTAGACACACGGATCCTGCTACATTACCACCTGCTCTGGAAGTTACGATCTTGACTAACACGACTTCCGACATTCTTGCATCTAGAGTGAGTGACTAGTTCTGCTGAGGACATTGGCTGACGTAATGACCTTCGTGATAATTGTAACATACACATGGCGGACATTCTGCCTTGCTTGGCAAAATTGTGACGGAACGACTATCCTTTTTAAAGGTTGAAGCTTGTCGCTTTGCAGGGCATCTCTTAGCATAGTGGCCTTGCTTACCACACTTGAAACACTCTACTAGTGATATTGACTTGCTTCTCTTTTGAGGATGGTTGCCAAGATCAATATTCTACTTTTGTGATTCTTTATCTGACAAATCATGTACTGACAACGGTTTGCCTTCTTTTGCTAATGCTTTGATAGTGGCTCGAAAATTTTCTCACTGACGTTGCATTGCAGAAGTCAACACTGAATACATGGGGCACTAGCTCGGACAATGATCATCACCTTCACAATAGAAACATGTGATCTTGCTCATGGGACATTCTCCAATAGAATGGTTTCCTTCACAACTAGAACAATTGATATCGTGCTCGTCGGTGCTATAGCCTATTTCTCCACAACGGATACATGCATAATCTTCTCACTTATCAGGTTGGTAGCACTTCAAATGACAACAGTTAGATTTGGTGTAGGATATTGAAATAGCAGGTTTCTCTTGATCACACTTGCTTGATGTCACATGTTGTTGATGAAAAGCAACGGTGAACTCTGCCCAAGTGATTGGCTGCTTGGCAGGACCCAAAAATACAATTATGGACCCTTTGTGTATACTGCACTAGTCCAGGATCACACTAGTGCACACAGCGGCAACATTGATGAAATATCATTTCTATAAACAAAGATGACTAATAAATAGACAAATAACAATAAATATCAGAGTAAAGACCTTAAGGTCAAAGCTTACAATTAATGCCTCAGAAGGCAAATAGCTCAATGAAGCTGCAGTGGAACGTAACGCAATAAATTCAGTGAAGCCCATCCATATGCCCACAGGCAATCAGCTGGGGTAGCACAACCTAGTTCTCCACGATCCTTGAAGTAGACCTTGTTGACTAACGATTCCTCCTCTTCTGTTGATTTATTATAGCAAGCATGAGTACAAAACCGTACTCGCAATTCATACCACAAAATGCAATTTATAGATGACAGCTTGTTCCAAAGCAATGGCTTCTGTGGTTCTTTTGTAGAAATGCAACATTTGCAATTGAATATGAATAATAGATTGAAAGCATAATTTAACACAAATAAACCATATTAATTTATCAGTTGTTTTCACAAAGACACATAGCCTAATCAAGTTATTGTTAGAAATATGCCCTAGAGGCAATCATAGATATGATTATATTTCCTTATGTTCACAATATTGGATAAAATGTTATCTTGTTCCAAGAATAATATTGTTAATATTGATTATCAAGTATGTGACTTGATTGTGAAACTCTATATTTCTGCGATAATTATTCTTATACGATCCCTGGTCGGAAATATATGAGGACACATATGAATAGACTAGCATATGTATTGGTTGATGACTATGTTTCACGGGTCATGGATATGGAGATATCAAACCAATAATATGGACACATGTTAGAGAACATGATGTTGGATTAGACTCACCTTGAGACACTATTGAGATTGTTATGATTCTATGTGTCGCTAGTTGGTCTCAAGCAATGTTGATGTATAATCCTTAGACCTGAGATCTGCATGGTTTCCTACATATGTAATAGCACTCTTAGGGGTTGCCAAACGCTACACCATAACTGGGTAGTTATAAAGGTAGCTTTCGGGTATGCTATGAAACATGCAGAGAAATGTGACTGGTCGGATATGGGATTTTCCCCTCCTAACATAACATGAGAGATGTCTCCGGGCCCCTCGTTGTGATCGGATAAAGAAAATGCATGGCCATGCCACTAGTTGTCGAAGTGTTCACCACGTGAAGTTATCCGATACCGATCGAGAAAGTATTGAATACCCATGGATGACACAACATCTCACCGGAGTTCAACCGCACATCGTGAGGCAAAGGGAGTATACACGAGTAGGTCGCTTAGTTCGAATCAGCTACTGATCGGTCGATGGAGATACGAGCTGGTCGAGACCGTTGAACGTAATCACAGAGTGGTCGAAACTCGGTCGTAAGGACTTACGAATCGTCGTGACCAAATATGAACCGGTCAGATAGAGATAGGACCTGGTCGTAAGTGATGAGGACCTGATCGAAATCATATTGCATTAAGGTTTGTCCGATATAATTTGTGTGTATTCGGAATCGCTATATTCGCTAGGAGCACATTTACTCGTGATCGGAAAGAGTTTCCGAGTCACAACCGACACGCATGAACCTATAGGTTCACACACTTAACGGGTTGAACAAACCAAGACGAATATAATTCGCCAAACGTGTTCGGATAGGATCATCGCCACGAGCACTATATAAGGAGATGCATGAGGTCATTGGGAGGTACGCGTGAATCACCACCAAACCCTAGCCGCCATCTTCCCGAGAGATCTCCCGTCGCGAATTGGTGCTAGTACACCGCGCACGGTTGTTCCTTCCCCGACATGTGGATATCAGAGGCGCCATCGCGATCAAGGCGCTTTGAGGACGATCCGCGATCTTCACAAGGAACGACAGACGCTCTTTGGAGGAGACGATCGACTCGTGAGGACGCCGGACGATCGACTACGACCACTACATCGATGCGCTTCTCGTTGGACCAGTCGCTCCAACCCTTCTTCCGCCGCTCACAAGATTCGTGGTAACGATCGTGATCATCTACTTACTTGGCTTCTGGTTTGTGTGGTAGAAATTTTTGATTTGTAGCTATCGTAGCCTACCCCGTGGCCCAACAGTTATTCACACAGCCATATGACTTAAATCACACAGTCGTCCCTTCCCAATTGTTTTATAAAAATCTACCTCTCGTGGGAAATCCTCGAGCATTATCTATGACCGCGAACACGGCTATTCGAATAGATTGTTTTAATACTCTGCAGAGGTTGTACACTTTACCCACAAGATGCAATCAACTTGTACAGAGCTGATTAAAACAAAACCTTTCAGAAACTTCATCTCAAGCATTGACACTTCCAGTGTGCTTTGTCGTCATAGTTGGCCGAAAGCATAAGTTGATGTCTTTTGTTTATGGGATGATTTTTTGACATATTAGTAAAGTATTCTTTAGAGCTCAAAGTCCTATTTTTGGTTGTAATATCTAATTTGTGAAAAGTATAGACAATAGTGGTGAGGAGGCCAAGATTTTATCTTGTGCAGCCTAACATCTTAGAGCAATAAACAATCAAATTAAATCTCAGCATTATGCTGATAACCATTGGATATCAACTTCTATATGTTTTTTTTTCTGTTATTATGTTTAGATGTTATATTCTGCATTAAAATACCTAGCAGATGTTAACTTGCAATCCATTTTATTTAAACTCTCATCGCTTTGAATTCTGAAATTTTAGTTCATTGTGTATGTTACTTATATATTTTTCTATATTTAATATGTTACCAAGGAGAAATTCTCCATGATCTAGTACAAGTTTGGATTTCAATCAAGAAAATTTTCTTTTGTCTTTTGCTGAAAAGTTTCCATAGATAGCAAGTAAACGAGATGGCATCCGCACCGTCTTCGTCGCTGTCATTGACGTCACCGAATGCACATGGATCTCTGAGAAAAGTGGTACCTAAGCGACATGGCAGAGGAAAATCGAAAATGCCTGAGGGCCGAATGACCATCACAGAGGTCAGTACCGCTAGGGTCCCTCTGCGTCCTAAGAAAGTAGTGGCAACATTTCGAACCTCCTGTTGGATACTTGGAAGGGAACGAGTCCCCATCACCACACCAAGCTGGAAGTCTCTAACACTCGTAGAGAGAGGCCAGCTGTGGACTGAAATTTCAATCTCGTTCGAGATCCCAGAAGAAGTCCAGGGATCCATTTGAAGGGAGGTGTTGCTCGTGATGGGAAAAGTGTGGAAGACCTTCAAGAGCACATTTGTCATGTAGTACGTGAACAAGGATCAGATGCCTTTCACGAAGTATCATTTCATGTCGTGGGATACATGGGACGCCTTTGTGCGGATGAAGACGACGGCCGAATTTCAGGAGCAAAGTGCGGCGCATAAGGCTATCCAGACACAAAACACTCACCCCCATAAACTCGGCACCACTGGGTACGTGGGTAAAATCCCATAATGGGCGATAGAGGACGATAACGCAATTCGGTGGGAGACCCCTCGCCATTTGCTAGGATCATAGACGAGCGTGCCCAAAACTGGTTAAGAGCGAGGGCATCAGCCACATCTATAGGCAGCATCTCTTTCACAAACCCGGCAGATGAGGAAGTGTCCCAACGTCTGGTAAATATGTCGAACTATCTAGTTATTAATAAGTCCAAAACTTCATAGTATCTAAAATAAAATGATGGCATCTTGCAACAAACATTGACTATCGAATCTTCCTAAGGTTCCTTCGAAGCAGTCAGGGAGAAGGATATACTATCCACGAACCTAGGAAACAAGGAGCACCCGGGTCGCACGCGAGGCTTTAGGGTTTACGTACCTTGGAGGCAGGGATTCCTAGACGACTCCGAGGTGTATAGGAGTAGGAAGAGATCCAAGGCCGAGTGCGAGGACTGGTTGATAGAGGAGATTAATGCGAAGCTTACTGCAAAATTTCAAGGACAGATAACATCATTGTAGGAGTAAATGAATCAACTCCTCAACCAATCCTTCTCAACATCGGAGTAGCTGTGTGTCCATGCCAGCTTCTGAACATGGCGACGTCCAATTACCTATCGATGACATCAAGGTAATGTACATCTCTAGAATGCTCCAAAGCTAGACCTGTAGGACGCCTTAGCTAATTGTGTATTGTTTTGTAGGAGTCGACAACCTGCAAGCTCCAACTGAGGATGGTTGGGTCCATTTCTATTGATGCTGGGCGGGGGATAGCGTTTCCATGCTAAGAAGGGACAATGGTGCACGGTGCCTAGCTAGCGTCGGGTTACGCCAGGGTCCAGGTGGACTTGGTACATGACAATTTCATGGCCATCCCGTTAGAGATTCCCCCAAACGAAGACATCAGAATACTAGGGGATGTCGTGTACACTTTTATCTAGTGGCCCAAGAGGGACATCGCCCTAGACCCTACAGTGCCGTGATGTCCACACGACCATGCCTCTCCAACAGGACACTCCATGAATCCACCTCAACCTCCGCTTCATAAGGCCGTCGTATCGGTTCTAGTGGAGAAGACGCCGAAGGAACAAGAAAAGTGTAACATCCCAAAGTGCTGTTACCAAAATAAAATTAATAAAATTATTATTTTATTGGATTTTCTGAAATTTGAAAGAGTTTTATTGCTTTATTTGAATTTCTGAAGTTTTAAAAGTCCAAAGTAAAATTTATTGAAGTCTTTGGAGTTTATTGGATTTAAATTGAAAAATAAAATTTAATTAGTTTCTGGAATTTTCTAGAATTTTAAAAGGCTTTTCCCTAAGTATTTTAAAGCCAAAATAATATATTTGCAAAATTAAAAGCCAACTTTAAGTTGGAAATATTTTATTTAAGTCCAAAATAACTCTAGGAATTTATGTGAATTTTTCTAGAATTTTTGGATTTTATTTGCTATTTTCTATAGCCAAAATGAATTAATCAAATTATTTTAAAAGTTAAATCAATTGGAATTCCGGTTAACCCTTTTGGGTCGAAATCCTCTCCGGCCCATCCTCTATTCAACCGCCCAAATTTCAATTCAAATTCGGCCCAATCGCTTTTTCCCCTTGCTTGTGATCATCCGATTTAATCGGACGGCCAACACAACCCGCCGCCCGCGCCCTCCCTCTCTCCTCTCCCTTACAGGTGGGCCCGGCCGCATTGTCTTCCACCTTGCCTCCTTTCTCGCAGTGAGCACTGTACCGCCATTGTCGCCAGACCGAGCTCGCCAACCACCGCCAGGAGACCACGCGACGTGCGCGTTCAACCCCGCCCCCACCTCTGTCTCCACCCCCACGTTCTTCCCCTCTCCTCGCGCCAGTTTTGCTGAAATCCCGCCATGGCCGCCACGATCCCGTGCAACCCGATCTCCTCCCTCGGTCACTCCCGCGCCCTATAAATAGGAGAATCGAGAGCGCCTCTCTTCGCTCATCCAAACCCCCTCACTCACCCTTCTTCTCCTCCCTCCAATCGCTGTGATTTGGAGTTTTCATGTCTTGTACCATGAAAGTGCAAAATCGAAGAATACCAGAGTCCAAAATCAAGAGTGTCCCGAGGTACTCAAGATGCGACGACCGCTGACGATGAGAGACACGAGGAAGCTCAAATCGAGCGCATGAGACACAACAAATCAGATGTCCTACCGACGCCGTGAGGTAGAGAAGAGAGCCAATCATGCTATGGTACTCCTTCTGATCCACAGGCTCTCCATCCTCATCAGGGTCCAGCACGGTGGATGTGGCAATGGGTGTAGACATTGGCCTACTGCTTCCCATATCGAAGCGTCGAAGAAGGTCCTTTGTGTACTTGCTTTGATGAATGAAGGTGCCTTCTTTCAGTTGCTTGACTTGAAGACCAAGGAAGAAAGTCAGTTCGCCCATCATGCTCATCTCGAATTCCCTGCTCATAGAATCTAAAAATTTGGACATGAAGGCATAAGAACAACCACCGAATATGATGTCATCCACATAAATCTGAACCAGTAAGAAATCACTGCCATGCCTGAGAGTGAACAAGATTCTATCTACCATTCCCATTTTTGAATTCATTTTTAAGTAGGAAACTCTTAAGCCTATCATACTAATCTCTAAGAGCTTGCTTCAATCCATACAAGGCTTTGGAGAGCTTAAACACATGGTTTGGGAATTTGGGATTTTCAAAACCAGGAGGTTGCTTGACAAAGACCTCTTCTTCTATGAAGCCATTAAGGAAAGCACTCTTGACATCCATTTGAAAAAGCTTAAAGCCCTTAGATGCCGTGAATGCTAGCAAAATACGAATGGCTTCTAATCTAGCTACAGGAGCAAAGGTCTCCTCAAAGTCTAAGCCTTCTACCTGGGAATAACCTTGAGCTACAAGCCTAGCCTTATTACGAACTACCAACCCATCCTCACTTTGCTTATTTTTGAAAACCCATTTTGTTCCAATTACATTATGACTAGGTGGAGGTTCAACTAAGGTCCAGACTTTGTTTCTTTCAAAATTTTCAAGATCTTCATGCATGGCATTAACCCAAGAGGAATCAGATAAAGCATGGGCGACATCTCGGGGTTCAAAAGACGTGACAAAAGCAGAATGTGTATGAGAATCTGGAGAGATAAACCTGGAGCGAGTGACTCACTCATGAAGATCCCCAATCATCTGCTTAGATGGATGCTGTCGCTGAATGTGAAGAGGAGGTCTCGTGCGTATGGCCTCTACCTTATGGATCGGTGGCGGTAGGAGCAAAGCCACTTGGATCGCCGGTGAAGGTGGGAAGAGGCCGCCATCGAAGCTTGAGAAGTAGAAGCAGCTCTCCAACCACCTCCAAGTGACTGGAGGATGGATTGGGTCCTCATCCTCGAGTCGCCATCGATTTAAGATGCTTTCGTAAACTCGTACTGCACCATCGGGTCTAGTACTGTGACTAGCCTCATCAAAAGTGACTTCGCAAGTCTCAACAATTTTGTTAGTATCCAAATTAAACACACAGTAGCCACGAGAATGAGCAGGATATCCAAGAAAAATGCCATCAGAACATCTTGATTCAAATTTATCCAAGTTCCCATGTTTAAGAATGAAGCACTTGCAACTAAAAATCTTGAAATGAGAGACTTTAGGCTTATGACCAAATCTAAGCTCAAAAGAAGTCTTGCCTATGACAGATCTCAAGAACACCCTATTGGATACATAGCAAGCAGTAGAGATCGCCTCAGCCCAAAATGTCCTAGGTGTACTATGTTCATCTAGCATGGTCCTGACCATCTCTACAAGGGTCCTGTTCTTCCTCTCTACAACACTATTCTGCTGGGGAACTCTATGTGAAGAGAACTGGTGCTCAAGTCCCCTATCAGTGCAGAAAGTGGCAAAGGAAGAGTTCTTGAATTCAGTCACATTGTCACTCCAAATGGCTCTCAAAGCTCCAGGAAGATCAACATCTAGTCTAAGGACCAATTCTCTAAAATAGCCAAAAGCCTTGTCCTTAGAAACCAGAAAATAAACCCATGAATACCTGAAGATTCACAATCACAAGCACATATCATTTCTCACCTGCAGACTGGACTCTAGAAGGATCACCAGTGTCTAAGTGCAAGAGCTGACCTGGTCCATCAGTCATCACTAAAGTTAGAGGTGGATGAGAAGCAGAAACCATCTTACCATGTCTACAGGGAGTGCACACTAGGTCTCTAACATTCTTAAGCAAAGGCAAACCTCTAATCAAGTTCTTGTCACGACTCGGTCAAATGGTCGAAGCCTATGTGTCCAAGCCTACGATGCCACAATACTAGATCATGAGAGACAGAATCCACAAGACATCTAGGACTGGAAGCAGAAGAGACACTGAAATCAGCACAAAAGATCCTCTCAAACATGGAGATCCCAAAGACATGCTCACCCGAGGAGTCTAGAACTCTACACTCACTACTCTTGAACCTCACTTCCAGACCCTCGTCAAGAAGCTGAGAAACAGATAGCAAATTATACCTCAGCTTACTTACCAAAACGACGTCCTTAAGCATGAAGTTGTTGTTGACGCGCACTGTGCCCTTGGTTGTCACGGTCCCGGTAGAAGCATCCCCAAATGTGATCAACTCATTGCCGGATGCACGTGAGGAGGAGAACCATCTAGAATCTCCAAATATGTGTCGAGAACATCCAGAGTCAACAAGCCATATGTCCTCCTTCCTCGCATCGACGGACCTATAGAGCATTTAATAGAAACATCCGTGCCTCAAGATCAAGTTAGTGATAAAAGACTTGGGAATCCAAGATCGAGTCACACGATGTTTAGGCAAAGCAGTAGAAGCAGCAATAAAATGGTTAGAGGAATAATCATAAGAATGCACACGAGAACCACCTAGACCTCTCCGAATCGACCTACCAAAAGGTCGGTACTCCCCCTATCTAGATGCTACCCGTGGTCTCTCTTCACGATATCCTAACCCAAAATGCTGCCTAGAGCCACAAAAAGAGTTAAAGAAGTCATCTATGAACCTAGGCCTATGTCTAACAGGAAAGACATGCTGCCTGGCTCTAGAGACTGTCACAGATGAGGGAACTCCTCTAATGATCGTCAAGGCACTCATCCTCTCCTTCCTCTTAATCTAGGCTCTACGGAAGCAGAACTCAATGATGTGGCCATCCTTCTTGCAGAAGGTGCAATGGTACTTGACATTTTGAGAGGTCTGACCTGACGAAGTAGAAGCACCTGTCCTGCTTGAAGGGGTTTGGGCCAAACCTGCAGATCTAAAGACTACCTTAGATGGCTCAGGGGGTTTTACCTCGAACATGCCACTCTCAACAGCTCTCAGAATCTTAGGTGGATGGTTCTTGGAATGCTCTAGGGAATTAAAACCTAGGCCACTTTTCTTCACACTCACCTTAGATTGGTCGAGGATCATGTTGAGATTCTTCTTCCCACTAGAAAATCTCTCAAGGGTCTTTTTGAGGTAATCATTTTCTTTGACTAGGTCCTTACAGGTGACACACATATTTGACTTGATTGTCCTAGCAAGATTTTCTTCAACAAGAGCTACCTCAACCCTTAAAGCCTCACAAGACACACAAGAAGCATTCTCAATCCTACTCACTTGCTCTTTGAATTTGACTCTAAACGCCTCTTGTATCTCATCTAAATTTATCCCAACTTCAGTACAAAAAGCACAAGAAGCAGAATCAACAACTTTCTTGGAAGGTCATGGACATGGATTGTTCAATTTTAGATTTCTCCTCTAGAGTCTTGTTTAGAGCATCATTCTCAATTGTGAGTTTAAGACAGTTTTCACATGAAGCAGTCTTAGAATAAAGAATCATTTCAGACATTTTCTTCATTTTAATCTTGTTATCCTTACAATGAGAGCAAGTGTGACTAGGATCAAATTTCACCAATTCTTTTGTAGCGCTATCCAATTTTAATTCAAGCAAAGCACAATTTGAGCAAGGATGAGCAAGGAATAGCATCTACATCAGTCACATCTAGAGCAATAGCATTCATGCACACAGGACTAGACTTGAGAGATTCTAGTTCATTAAGAGCATCTTTAAGTTGATTCACAACAGAGGAATGAGCAGATTTTAGATTGGTCAATTCATTATGCAAGCTAGAGCAAGAATCACAAACATCAACAAGATTAATGGATTTGAGCCTAACAACTTCTAGGTTTAAGTTGTCAATCATGCTGTCCTATCTCTTAATCATTTTAGCTTGCTTTTTCAGTTTTTGTTCAGCAACGACCAAAGCACGTTTCATATCATTGAGTGAGGGACATACCTCATTGGGATGACTGAAAGGGTCGTCGTCGTTGGAGGAGCCGACGTCGTGCAAGTCCTTGGCCATGAAGCACATGCTAGTGAAATCCTGGTTCTTCTTCTTGACATGAGAATCATCGTCGTCGTCCTCTGGCCCCGAGTCCACATCGCTCATATCAACACTCTCAAGAGCAAAGAAGGACCCTACCGATTTAACTTACGATAGTTGGGCTTCTTGGCTTTTGCATCCCTAGCTTGAGGACGCCTCCGGGAGTCCTCCTCCTTGTCCTTCAACTTGGGGCACTTGGACCGAATGTGGTTTGGCTCACCACACTAAAAGCAAGTGACAGGGCCACCTCTCCTTCTGCTCCTCACCTTGTTGTAGACTCTCAAAATTTTGTGGATAGGAGGGCTAAATCATCCTCGTAGTTTCTCAAGCCGCCATCGCCAAAGAGTGTAACGCGGACAATGAAAACCCAGATGAGCCAAAATCCAAAGAATCAGAAGAACTACCCTTAGATGGATCAGCCACTAAAGCCATCGACTCTGTCTTAGGGAGACGCAAGATGAAGTCAATCCCATGCGTCTTTAACCTCGAGTAGAGCTTATCCATGGTAAGCTCACTCATGGCAGTGTTGTCATTGATGGAAGTGATTTTCATCCCCCAAACTCTCACATCAAGAGCAACCAAGAGTTGATGTGCATTTTCAGATTCAGTGAACACGAGATCCACAACACGTAAGTCATGAAGGATTTTGGAAAACCTTCCCCACAACTCATCCAAAGATTCACCAGGCCTTTGTTCGATCTTTGAGTATTCTTTGTTAAGTTGGTTTTGTCTCACTTCCTTGATCACAGTAGATCCCTCGTGGTAATCACAGAGGGTCTTCCAGATCTCATGAGCAGACCTCAAATGAGTGACGTGCTCAAACTCAGATCGACTAAGCCCTTGAATCAAGAAGTTTCGAGCCTTGCTATTTGCCTCTACATCTGGAGTGATCACATCATCAATGGTTGGCACAACATAAGGATTTTTGACTTTAAGCCAAATTGCGTGCCCTTGAGCCTCGATGTAGGCATGCATGCGAGCCTTCCAGTAAGCAAAATCGACTCCATCAAACACAGGTGGTTTGGTGGAATACTTGTCAGACGCCATGGCTCCTCAGACCGGTTAAGATCTATGAGAAGAGCTAACCGGGTTCTGATACCACTTGTAGGACCGAAATAGGCGACTAGAGGGGGGTGAATAGGAGCTCAAAATATTTTTGCAAAGATTGGATTCAACTTGCAAATCACTCCAATAGCTATGAGAGCTATGAAGATCAGTGACTATGCACAGAGGAAGTCTTGTATTGAATCCACTCCTAACCCCCAAAGCTCAGCAAACAAAACCGAGGAAGTGCTGCAGAAATCAGGGAAATCGGTAATACCTCTGTCTATGGACGGTATTACCAATTATCGGTAATACCTCTGTCTATGGGCGGTATTAACAATGATCGTTAATACCTCTATTCATGGGCGGTATTACCAATTATCCTGGAATAGTGAAATCAGCCCAAAAACCAAAACTCAAATCGGTCTAACTTTTGATCTACAAAGGCAAACTCCGCGAAACTTGAGACACACCTTCTCTAAGATATTAGGAACCTATTTCAATCAAAGATCGCAGATATCCATACCAAAGTTCCTATCTTTTTCAGTTTGAACGAAGGGTACTTCAAAACCGAGTCAAAATCGAAATATGATCTAAAGACTTGCTCGTGGGTGATTGATGATCAAGATGATCCTAGATGGGTTCCCACATGTCACAGCAAGTTAGATCAAGACAAGAAACCAAGGGAAAACTCGCAGATCAAGAAAAGCCCCAAAATCATCAAATAGAAAGGAAGAACACAAAAGGACTCATCTTTGAGAACTTGCTTGGATTGATTTGAGATTTGAGATTGATGTTTACAGCCACTCCATCCAGGAGGACAAGAGCTCAATCCATGAGCACACACTCAACTCATCTCTCTAGAAGCCTAACCTCTCTTCTTTCTCTCTAAACCCTAAAACACACTAGGGTTTTTCAAAATGAAGTGCTCGAGGGGTGCAGCCAGCTCTCACCTCTATTTATAGTGGAGGCTTAGACCTTCTAGAAGACAAACCCTAATGGGTTCCCGTTATGCCCACTAACAAATGGGTCACACACGCACGTATTTCAAAGTGCCGTCTTCATCTTCACTTGACCTAAACCGCTTCTCCCTGCGTCGTCTTGCACCGTGGTTTAGCCCAAGGTCACCTAGGCGGTATTTAGGTGAAAGTACCAAAATACCCCTTCTCGATCCTTCTCCATAGACCGAGTCCAATCCTAGTGAAGCAATCGCCTGCTTCACCACGTGTAGGTTGATCGACGGCTCTCATCATGACGGCAAGTCTCTCCCGTTCGGCTCCCGCCGAAACCACCAAGGCACTTGCACCGACCCCCGCGCCGCTTGATCCAACCAGTCGCATTAAACTGCCTGTTCGATCACCCTTGTCCATTCTGCGCCACGCTCGAGTCTCCTAACCTCACCCAGCATCCTTGACCATTCTGGACCTCAGCTCTTTAAGCTTAGTCCCGATCATCCTCGCCATTGACCGTCGTTGACCTCCAAGCAACCTGCACAGCAATAGACCAAGAAATCGTTTCCGGGAACAAGTTCTTCACAACTTGACCAACGTTAGCCAAAACATGTAATATGCAACACATATGCACTGATAAACAAGGATATGACCTATCCCATATACAAGTCTCAAGTTAAATCAACATTTTAGTGCAAGAGCGGTAATACCGCCAAGTAAAATCCGGTATTACCGCATCGCGGTAGTACCGCTTCCAACACTGCGGTCATACCACTACTAGGGAAAACACAAAATCCTCGAACACACCTCCTCTGGAATTTCCATACCGCTAGGATTCGGTATTACCGCCATGCAGTATTACCACCATGAAACTTGTGGTCATACCGCTCAACGGTAATACCGCTAAACATAAGCGGTCATACCACATTGTGGTAATACCGCAATACAAAGCCGGTATTACCAAAAAACCTGACACTTTGCTGAACTTTGCTGAAAAACAGGAGATTCAACAAACCTTTAAACCAATTGCCAATTGTCTCATCACCTAAGATCATGAGCATATCCCATGATATCCACAAAATTATGCTTAGCCATGCTTAGACCCAAAAATGTTTAATTTGGGGAATTTCAGCCAAAAATCAAATGTTGTTTAAATTGTATCCATGGCATTGGTGTGTTATGGAAGTTTATAAATGACTTTGAAAAATAAAATAAAATGATGGTTTGTACTTGGGCAAAATGGTTGATTGGTGGGTGCAGGTTCATGCACGGGCTCAATCCAGGTAGGATTGTGACCTAGGGTTTTTATTGAAAGTCACCCAAGTCAGTTAAGGACTGGTCTTCGAGCCACATCTTGCTAAGCCACATCGTACTACCACATGTCCCGAGTATGGGCAGGACTTGGCCAACTAATTTGTAATGTTCCACCATGGTCGTTCCCTTCAGATGCGGTGGGTAGTTATGTTATGACCTACGTTAGTCCCACCTGGCGCAAGAGGGGGCCACAAACCAGACGAACGGTCAGTACAAAGGGGGTGAAACCTTAGCGAGGGGGGACTGCGGTGGAATGGCACATTGTAAAGGCCTTGGCACGTACTCTAGACCGCTTACCTAAGGTAGTGAGCGGTGGCATAGATATATGCCAGACAAACTAGAGAATTCGTGTCATGTGGGTAAAACTGTACAACCTCTGCAGAGTGTAAAACTATTCAAATAGCCGTGTCCACGGTCAAGGACATGCTTGGCGAAGCCACTCAAAGTTAGACTTTGATTTTGTTTTAAAAAGACTTCTTCAAACTGGTTTATCCAAATGGGAATTGGGCAGGAAGCCATGTGATAGGAGGGTATCCTTCACCATTCTTGTGTGAATGTTATCCGACTATAAATTGAGAATTTATAAAATGAATTTTAGTTATAGAATAACTGCTTTGGAACTTGGTATTTGTATTTGAAAGAAACTTGGCTTTATGCAAATCAACCATATTTAGCCTTCCTTTGAGATATCTATGTATGCATGTCATTCTGTTATTTGACGGGTGTAACTTGCGAGCACGGTAGTTGTGCTCATACTTGCGTTATGCAAACAAATTTCAAAGGAGAAGGACTTCGCTACCGGTGTGGATCTTGACGACTAGGCCGCTTATCCCATCGATTGCTCATGGCGATCACCGACTCGCTACTTCTTCGTCTTCCGCTGTGTTCTTTATTGTTGGCTTGTAAGCCTCTTTTGTAATAAACTCTGTTGATTATTAATAAAGTTATACGATTTATGGATGTTACCATATCTGTTTACTATGTGAACTAGCTACTGATCATGGGACTAGTTCAGAAATGCATAGAGGATTTGGGGTGTTAATCCTGGGTCCGACAAAAAGCGTGTCTCCGTATCATGTAACATCCCAATTTTTCTAAAGTTTAAAAAACCTTTTGAGTAGTTTAGCTCTGTAGAAAAATTCACCAAAGTTTTATTTGAATTTTAATAAAGCTTAATATGGACTTTCAAAAATAAAACAATTTAATATGATTAATCTAAACATCAACTATTGTCAAAATTATTTTATTTGGATTCTATGTGCTTGGATATATTTTCTAGATTCTTCTAGAATTTTTCCAAATTTATTTGCTATTTTTGGTATTTCTAAAATAGAAAATGTATAAAAAATCTCAGAAATCTAATTGGGCCAAATCTCTCCGGCCCAACTTCTTTTCCCTCATGCGTGGCTCGCTTCACGGTCCAATCGCGCGCTCAACTCAGCCCACGCCGTTTTCCGCTCCACCTCACTGACCGGTGGGCCCCGCCTGTCAGTACCTCCTCCCACCTCTCATCGTCGTCTCCGCGTGAGCCTTGCCCACTATCACCATTGTTGCTCTCAAAGTTTTATCCGATAATGGAGTTTACAACCGAAAAATCCTTCGGCGATACGATTTCCGAATCCGTTGCTATCTACGTAACCGATTCTGCTCCTTATCTCCTCCGAACCCTTTCCAAATCCCGGGATTTCCTCTCGGTCTAAATCAAACTCCGCCCCCCCAAATACCTCCCTGATCTCGCTCGCACCCTACAAAAGGGACCCCGAGGATTGCCTCTATGCCCTCATCTCGAAACCTCAAGCCCCCTAGCCCCGAATACCCTTGCGCCCCCTCAATTTGAGATTTAGGGTCTTGTCACTGGAACTCTTTGATTTTTAATTGTGTTGCCGCCTTGGTCGCCCCGTCGACATTAACTGCACCATCATGTCCACTATCGCCAGAGCTACCTCCAGCAGCCACCTCCGCCACCAGAACGTCACCGGAGGGATTTCCCGACAATAGACAAGCTTCTTCTTCGCTCAAAGCTCGCCGCCGGCCACCACCGTCACTCTGGACCACTAGTGAGTGCATCATCGGGTTCGCATTAGCGTCCTCGTCATGCCGGTACCACTCACCACCAACGAAGCCCCGCCGTTTGCTGGAGGCCATAGGAACTCGAGCCCTCGCCATCGATTCGTCGATGTGGAGTGCCACGTCACCTGCCAAGTCAGCCTTCGTGCGCACATGTAGCTTACTTGGCGTCCCCGTCAGTGCCACGTATGAGCGTGTGTGTCAGCTCATTCAAAACCCTAAACCAAACTCTCGGTAGATCTATTCCACCATGAGCCATTCCTATGACAGTGGGCCCCACTGTCAGATCTACTATTTCGTAAACCCATGAACCCATAGACCTGTGAACCAAGTTCATGGACCTGGTCCATGGATCGAGAGCCCACCTATCAGCCTCTGAGCCATTTTCTCTGGATTTATTTTAATTCTGATTTTGAGGGCTGACGTTAGCATGGCGTCATAATCCGAATTTTCAGTAGAGAAATAATTTGGGAAAATTTGGAAAATCCAATTTTGGTATTTCTTGATATTTAAATATTCTAGAATCCATATCTTCTTCATCCAAATTTCGTTTTAGCCCATTCAAATTTATAAATTCATCTAAATTCAAGCTCTATTTTCCTGAGATTTTTATTTAATTATTGGAGTTTTTTTACCTCTATTTTGTATTTATTTGGTTTATTTGGTTCATTTGCGAGTAGACATTGATACTTCAGGGAATTTTGGGCAAAGAGGGGTGCACCAAGACCAAGACCAGTACCAAGATTTATTCCAAGGCAAGTCGTGGTCCTTTGATCATATTGAACCTATGATTTTAAAAGTATATTATTTTATACAACTGCATGCTATTTTTATACAAATTGTTTTGAGATTAGCTATCACCTGTTGTCATTATGCCTCCATTGAATATTTGAATACCTTGAATCCTTTGTCACCCTAGCACGGATAATTTTAGTTGGACATATTCGTATCACCAACATGGGTATCGTACAGATGTTTAGTCATGCTTATTTACGATGGGTTCATTATCATATGTGTCATAATGATTAATCTTGACTTAATGAAATATGGAATTGTGGTGGCTAGCCACTGTTGAAAACATTTGTGTACCATGACAGGGTATGTCATCAGTCTTGGTTAAACAAAAATGATTTCTGGTGAGTGATCATGCAGTAAAGGGGTGCGATGAGCACATTGTGGGATGAGGTAGACTTAGCTGGGTAACTTGTTAAGGACTTAATCTTGTGCATCATTTAACTAGGCCTTAACCGTATAACCACATGTTTGATGGGATGGACCTGGCTAACTAATTAGCAATATTTTGATTTGGTTCTGTTTGGGTTGTGTTTGGCGAAAGAGGGGGGGGCCTGTCTGGTTGGTGAGACATTCAGTGTTGAAACCTTAGCGAGCAGAACTGAGTCAAAACAGAGCTTTGTAAAGGCCTTGTGGTAATCACTTAGTTGCACACCTACAGAAGTGTGTGAGCAGACATTATAAGATGATTATCTCATGTAGGTAAAACTATACAACCTCTATAGAGTGTTAAAAGACTATTCGAATAGCCGTGTCCGCGGTTATGGATGTGCTTGGGGATTTTACACGAGAGATAGAGTTTCTTTATAAAATGTGTCGGAGTGTGAATCAGAAGTTCACTTGATGAATATAATGTTCGTTTAGTGAATGGGTAATTCACATGGTGGTTTGTGTTGGTTGGTGAATGGGTAATTCACTTGGTGGTTTATCTTGGGAAGTGAATGGGAAGTTCACTAGTTGTCTCAAAGAAATTGTTTATTTATTTACTATCCTTCTCAATTATGCATTTCAACTTATTTATTGTATTTATTGTAAATGCTGCTTTCTGCAAAAGAACCATACAGCTAACCTTTGTTCAAGCCTTGCATGAATACTATTTGCATACATTTCCCCGCGACTTGTTGAGTACTTTATGTGCTCACAGCTTCAATTTCTGCGATTCAGTTGAAGATTATCAAGCTGCTCAAGAGTTCTTCACTCAGGAGTTACATGAAGGCTATGCGAACTAGGAGGCGCTCTCCACTCGATTGCCTGTGGGCATGTTGTTGGCCTTTCCAAGTTTTCCCGTTCTGATATTGCGATGCACCCGAAAATTCATACACGGTGGAGAACTTTGGAGAAATGACCTCTTGCATAACATTGCTCGTGTACATGCACTGCATATTATGAAAGGAAACAAATGTGAATTTGCTATTACAATCAAAACTACGACAAATCACACAGATATTACATAACATTCAGCAAAACGTCATAACACTTAGTTTATAACAAAACTACGACAAATCACACTGATATTACATAACATTCAGCAAAACATCATAACACTTAATTTTTTTCAAATCAAAATGATAATTCAGAACATTGGCAATAACATATTACAACTGTCCGTG
Source organism: Phyllostachys edulis (assembly GCA_036346405.1). Taxonomy (NCBI): domain Eukaryota; kingdom Viridiplantae; phylum Streptophyta; class Magnoliopsida; order Poales; family Poaceae; genus Phyllostachys; species Phyllostachys edulis. Next base: position 63,566,719 of record CM070546.1, on the reverse strand, counting down.
CTTTCCTATGGCCGCAACCTCAACATCCCCCATGTGGACTGCCTCGAGTTAGGTGACCAGATGAGGTCCTTGTGGCTATGTCCGGAGTGCCGATGTCTCATTCATCCTGAGGATTTCTCGTGGGTCATTTCTTGATGGTGTGCCTAGACTCCCTGCAAATGGAGCACTTCTTGGTACGACGTCCGACTTCTACTTCGTCCATGTCGTTCCCGATGCGTCGTACCTGTCGTCAACCAACCTTTCCTTTGAGCCTATCAATGTCCACGGCCCAGATTAGTTGCTCCCAGGTTGAATGGCCAATGAAATGGCTAACCATGGCATAATCTTACATCTCTCCACTCTAGGTTTGCATCACCGCCTCCTTAGTGAAATAGTCAGAGAGGTACTAGCCGGGATGCTATGCCACCGTCGAACCTATGGCCATGACATAGGAGCAAGGCCTATGCAGAAGAAGGGGATTGTTGCAAGTGTATATGTAACTATCATGGCATAGCGTGTACTCGTGACCCTCTTGCAATTCGCTCCACGGCGTCCTTTATCCCTGCACATTATCTCGAAGCGAAGCTCCCTTGTGCGCATCTTGAATGCTCGGTGCATCTCACTCTTCTTGCTCTTCTCCTCCATGTACTTGGTGACCATGGCGGAGTAGAGTACTTTGTCATTTGCCATGGTGAGCGACGCATTGTTGCTTCTGTTAACAAAGTAGTTCGTTGTACGACGGATAATTGCCTCCACAATACCAACTGAAGGGAGGTACCTTGCGCCGCACATGACCCAGTTGTACACCTCAGCTAGATTGATTGTCATGACATCATATCAAGCACCACCCCTGTCATGTAGCAGCGACCACTTCTCCTTACACTCGTGCTCAATCTAGTTCGAGAAGCATTTCACCTGCGCCCCCATCCTCCTTGTCAATATGGGAGCATCTGTGGGTAGATATGGCAATGCTTCAGGGGCCTGGTCAGCGCTTGGGGTGGCACTTTTTGCTGCCTTCCTTCTGTGTGTCTTGGTCCGCTCAACCAGAATCTTCCAGAGTGCTTCGAACTTCAGCTGTTGGTCCTGGTTGCACAACCACTTGAATAGGTTCATCAAGTCCTTGTTGCAGAACTGTTTGTAGAAGTTTGCACCCAAGTGCCTAAGGCATCACCTGCTCTGCAGATCCGCCCACGAAAGTGGTACGTTCTCTCCTTGTTGTAACTGAGTTATTCCACTCAGCAAGCGTGCATGTTGATCATGTATGAGGCATACGTTTGGACGACCCTGTACAACAGAAATCCTCAAATTCTTTAGGAACCACAACCAGCTGTCCGTGTTCTCGCTTTCAACAAAAGCAAATGCCACGGTAAGAACTTGATCGTTCCCGTCCATCGCTATTGCAGTCAGTATCTGGCCCTTATACCTTCTAGTTAGGAATGTGCCATTGACGCACAAGATAGGATGGCAGTGCCGGAATGCATTGATGTATGGACCAAAGGCGAAGAATGCTCACTACAGTACCTTCTTATTGGCCCACTTCCGATGTGTGGCATCTTGAATGTCGACATGAGTACTGGGATTCCTATCTTGTATGACTCAAAGTAGCCCAAGGAGGTTGTGGTAGGAGTTCTCAAACGTACCGAACCTTGATTCCAAAGCCTTCTGTTTTGGCCTCTACGCCTTGGCATAGCTGATTGTGTACTGGAACCTTGCCTCAATCACCCGAATGATGGACCGTGGCTCAAAATCTAGATTATTCACGATCTCACCGTACATGAGGATGGCGATGAAGCCTGATGACAGGTTCCTGTGAGACTACACTAACTCAGCGATGACAAATGTGCGAGGGACGACTATAGAGCACTTCCAGTAGGTGTCCGATTTAGGCTGAAATGTGTGCACTCGCCAACGGCATCCCTCTATGTTGCACTTCACGTCGTAGGATCTTGGGGTAGACTTGATGACTCTAAATATGCGCCGCACCGATAAGGCCCAGAATTTGACCGCGTCCTACACGGCCTCCTTGCATTTGAACATAGCTCCTTGCCTAACCTCGCTCTGGTCATACTCCCACAGCACACGGGAGCCTTCGTTGGCGACGAGGTTGTCGAACTGGTATGTGTTCCACTCGGATGGAACCGCCTGCTGGTCCACATCATCCTTGTCATCAGAACCTTCATCTTCTGACAATGCCATGTAGTCCCGGCCTTCGAGATCCATCCTTTGCACTAAGGCTTCCACCTCCTCACCCTCGTCAGCAAGACCACTAGCTTGCCTGACTGAATGAGCTACTTCCGTAGGGTCTTCATCGACAGTATAAGCAACTCCAGAAGCTTCAGCCATTGTGTGTGCCACGCTGTGGCTGGAGTCCCCGACTTCTTCTTTAGCATCAGCACCCCCTTCTTATTCAACTGTGGATAGAGGAGTGGGCTTGGCATATGCCTGGGTCAGAAGGACCAAATTCCACCCTCCCTCTCTCACCATGCGTACATATGACTGCCATGAATTTGTTCCTTTCAACTGCACTAACTCCCAATATGTGGGTTGTGATGCCCGGGGGGCAAGGCAACTCAAAGTCAGATGGTACACATCACAAACCACTTGGAATGTGAGTAATAACCACTGCATCATAGAGCCCCATGTACATTGGTCTGGTCTTGCTAGGGGCACGATCGCTGATTGGAAATAATGCAAATCAATCCCTTCGAGACCCTCCATAATAGTCCCCTGACCGTAGTAAAATTTGAAATTGGCGACGTCGGACATATTTGACGCACTGCATCATAAATAATATTTCCACGATTAGCCACATATCTAAAACTAGACTACCAACCGAAAAGTATTATATAAAATATACTGCACTACGTAACCGTACATCAAAAACTATGTAATCCATTCAGTTAAAAAAATTACCCGATAGGTGAGCAACCGGACGAGCAGCGCTTCGCTAGTTTCTCTCCTCCCCTCTACTCCTCTCTCTTCCCTCCTTCTCTTTTTTCTGAATAAAAGTGAGTCATGTGCCAAATTTTAGGGTTTGAAGGGGTTTTTATAGGGCCACGCTTCCCTGTCGCCATTTGAACTAGCGACTGCTACCTGTTGCCATTTGAACTGCCGGCAGCTACCTGTCGTCATTTCAACTAGTGGCAGCTACCTGTCACCATTTCAACTGACGATAGGGAGATGTTGCTAGTTGAACTAGCGACATGTCCCTAAACCCTAGACTGGTGAGTGTTTTTGTTATTTTCGTAGATTTTGAATAGTACGAAATATGTTAGACTCACAATAACATTTTGTGATCATCGTATGTTGTTGTACTGCGGTGAATTTATGAAGAATTTTGTGAGAACGATTGAGGTATTAATGATTCGTAAGTAGAAAGATAAGTTATATTGCGATGCGCCAGAGAATTCACACACAGTGCACAATTTTAAACAAATGGCGCAATGATAACAACACGACAGTTCACCCGACAAGAGGGGGTTACATTTCACGCAAGCTAATGAACCAAGGACGGTACACGCATGCCTTTAGGGAATTACAAATACCAGGACATATGGACGAAGAGGGTCGGACTACTACATGGACCGGGGCCATTTGCTCTTCCTTGCATGTTCGACGCTGTACTCCTCGCCGACTACCTTGGCCTCGACCGCTATTTCCCTCTTTTTCTCGTGCTCCCTCTCGTGAGCCTCGCGCTCCCTATGCATGCACGCCTCGAGATGGGCATGCATCTCTCGCCGGATACGCTTGCTCTTTGGTGCAGCGCTCCTCCTCGCTCCTCTCATGGTCCCTATTGGCATCTCACTCATCGCAGTCGAGAGTCCACTGGTTGTGTGGGTTGATCTCTAGGTCAATCCACTTGCGGTAGAAAAATAGAGAATCCAGGGACTACGTGTACACGGGAGAGGTTGTTAGTGCGGACTTTGAAAGAGAAATGGTAGGGGAACATACTACTACATGTCCTTACCGGCTGCCGATAGCGGCCAGTGTCCCAACGGTGGTCGGGATAGTCGCAGGAGTAGTTCGCGCAAGCCCAGTAATGTATGCCCAGGCTGAGTCGGTGCTTGGACTTAAAGAATTTGCATCTGTCCCTGCACCAACGAGGGGCGGCGTGTCCCCCTCGGGCGGGTATTGCGACGAATGCTCAATTGGAATGTTCTGGTAGGGGTTGCTGCTATGGGGCAGCGTCATTACGGGGAGGTGGCCTCCTGGCACGCTCCCTTTGTTCCTCCTGGGCCGCATACTTCCTTTGCAATTCACGGATCTCCTCCAAGTGCTTCTCCATCTGAGCGAGATTGTGTTGAAGTCTGGATGCAGGAGAACCCAGCGTTGAATGGGTAGTACTTATGCCGAGCTGGCCTGTGTACACGGCTGAATTGTAATTCGGTTGAAGGAAAACAGCATCCGTGAGGCAGCGGCCCTGACTCGTCGGGTCATGTCACTGCGCAAAGCTGACTCGTCGGGTCACATCGCAGCGCAAAGCTGACTCATCGGGTCACGTCGCTGTGCAAAGCTGAATCGTTGGGTGTGGGGTGTCCCAATGCAGAATCCCTCATGTGGTCGCGGTTTGCATGCAAAAAAGCATTATCGAAACACGAGACTAGCATAATAATAGTTGTACAGAAATTAATATTTACATGGCATGACTGATATTTGGAGGAACAAATATCTACTGGTGGCCCCACTTGGGGCGCACCCCGCGTGTCGCCCTAGCCTCGCCCGACGATGGTTCGAGTACGTCAGAGGATCAAGCTACCTCACTACCTGACCTGCGCAAGTAGCCTGAGGTGGTGTCGTGAGGAGGGGTCCTGCATCTGTTGGGTTAGTCCCGGCGCCCCGTGCAGCTGAGAAGCCCCCATGGAGAACAGGATGTCACGCTGGTCCAAGAAGATCTGGATGCCTCATCTCGCCTTCTTCACGATCTGCTGTAGGACTCCTCTGGTGTCCCCTAGCATCATTTGCTGAGTAGAGGCTGCCAACTCGAGAACCTCCTGGTGTAAATCCGTCTTCACAAGTAATCAACAAGTTGAAAACCTAAATCTTGCAAATTAAATATGAATTAAGGACCGTTCAATACGTACAAAGCGGTGGAATGCGGAGTTCGGCTGGGTGGGGTATGTGTCGGACGTCGCAACCTCGTATCGTGTTGGGCCGACCACGACCCAAACACAGCGAAGCCTCGTCTGACTGGTGTACCACTCCATGTACTCCTCGTACGTCTCAGGGTCGTAGGGAGCAAATTGTTGGATGAGGTCATCGTAGGCCTTGAGCCAAGCCGTAACCCAACAGGACATCTTGTCCAACCAGGAACCCGTGCCACGTACTCCCTTCCTAGTGTACCTATGGACGGCAAGACAATTATTGGTCGGCACGTAACGCATATTGTACGAAAGAAGTAAAGCATGAACTTACACATGGACGTGCGCGGCACCCACGCCCCCCAGGGGTCTGGGACCTCCTATCACAGACTGAACCGGCGCATAACCCGCTGCACGTAGTACTCCTCCACGAAGACATCGTGCACCAAGGCCCTTCGCCTGTACTAGTACACGTAGTCTCGCGTGCATAGGCTCGACAATCCTTCGGGCACGCGCGCGTGCACCCTCTCCTGAGTGTACGGTGTCCAAATGACATAGTCATCCATCGGCTAATCGAACATTACAATGTACTCCGGGTAGGGCCCCTGCGAAGTGATCGGCGTGTAGGTAACCTGTGGAATATTACAACGGAAACTTATCACCTGAAATTGTGATTACATTATTAAAAATAATAAATGATCATGAAACTAACCCATTGGTGGCACCACACCATGCCCATGGTTGGCCGGTCCACGAGGTCATCCTCAGCATACAAGCTGACCGTGTACGCTCCCAAGTCCAGTTGTGGTCATCCGATCAAGAAGCACTCGAAGGACCACAGCTGCAGAAGTAGCGGGCATCCGGAGAGGATAGAGTTGTCCTGGGCCCGGTGGCACACGTTGCACAATGCACGGTACATCGCGCATAGCACGACCGAACCCTAGGCGTAGGGCTGGATCTCGGCCACCGGCCAGTCCACTAGCTCACGTTCGTACCGAACGTAGTGCTTGTCGACGCTATCACCGTGGGACCCCAGGAACATGACCTACCTAAACAGCCACAGCAGGTAGGCCTTGAAGTGCCTCCTAACAATGACATCGTCTACGTTCTCCACCATATGCTCAGGCTGCAAGAAGACATGTACACGTCAGCAAGGTTCACATATGAATTGATGCGAGAGGACAATAGTTACGAAGACTTATGTAGAATTGGCAGATCCACCTGAATATCGGCCTGTGTGGGCTGTTGCACTCTGTGTACCTGCTGCCCAGCGACAGCACATTGTGGAACCTCTCTAGGAGGTCTATGCGCCACGTGGCGGGGCGTCGTATGTTGCCATAGGGAAGCCAATGCAAGGCAACCCGGTAAGGAAGGTGACGTCCTAAAGGGTCGGCGCCATCTCCCTGCATGAAAGGTGGAAGAACCTGTGCGTCTCTAGCCTCCAGCGGTCAACCAGCGCCATTAGTAGGGTTTGGTCGTATGGAAAACGCTTAGACGTACGACTAGGACCGCGATCCTGGTGGTCCTCCCACGTCGCCTGTCGGGACCCAAAAATACGATTCAAGAACCCTCTGTGTATTCTGAACTAGTCCCAGATCAGTAGCTAGCTCACACAGGAAACAGTGATGAAATATCATCCATTTATTCGATTTAACTAAAAAGATCTCAAGGTAACAAATAATAATAATAACTGGACATTATGGTCAACGTTTACTTAACTTGCCACGCAGGGCTAAAGAAACAAATAAACTCTTGCTGTAGAACGAAACCCTTGAAATGGCCAATCAACATGCCCATAGGCAATCGAGTGGAGAACGCATTCTAATCCGCAAAACCTTAATAGTCATCCTTCCGAAAGAACTCTTGAGTAGCTTGATATTTTTCGACTGATCAACAAAGATGTAAAGCTGTGAGTACATAAAGCAGTCAGCAAGCCGTAGGGAAATGTATGCAAATAGTATTCATGCAAGGCTTGATAAAGGCTAGCTGTATGGTTCTTTTGCATAAAGCAGCATTGACGATAAATACACTAAATAGATTGAAATGCGTGGTTGAAAACAATAATAAGTAATTAAACAATTTCTTTGAAACAACTAGTGAACTACCCATTCACTTCCCAACCAAACCGATGATAACTGAATCCCTAATTCACCAATCGACACAAACCACCAAGTGAATTTCCCGTTCACCAAACAAACATTATATTTATCAAGTGAACTTCCCCTTCACACTCTGACTCATTTTATGAAAAACTCTATCTCTCGTGTGAATCCCCAGATACGTCCATAACCGCGGACACAGCTATTCGAATAGTTTTACACTCTGTAGAGGTTGTACAGCTTTACCCACATAACACGACTTCTCTAGTTTGTTTGGCATCCGCCGATACCATCGCTCACTACCTTAGGTAAGCGCCTAGAGCACGCGACAAGACCTCTACAAAGTTCTCAGATTGACCCGCTACGCCGCTAAGGTTTCAAGACCTAATGTCACTACTATAGAAAAGGTCTTCACAGAGCATAGCTCAAAACGCCATCACGAGCGGTTTAGTGAGCCGCCTAACTTTATGGGTTAGTGATGATATGAATATCACAGCGGTTCTCAACAAGAACCGCTCAGGATAATATATATCACATTTGTTCTTGTTCGTAACTGCTCGTGATAGTTTTTTCTATTACAAAAAAAATCATATTTTGAGCCAAACCAATCAATTGCTTGACAGTAGTTTCCATATGCAGCCTCTAGCAAGACAACTAAAATCCAATTAAAACTCTGATGGCAAACACATTATAGGAAAGGGAAACCAAAAGGTTTCACAACATCCCCTCCGAATGGGAAAAAAATAATACAGTTACAAAGTTAAACTAGCTAGAAACCATCTATGCCTCCAAGCTCCTGAAGAACTCATCGGCTTCTTGGATTGGTCTTGTGAGCTCCCCTATGTACCTCACCAGCATATCACAAGATGTGCTTGCATGTCATTGAGTTCGACTCAAGCTCGTTGGCAGGGAGAGATGATTGAAAACCTTCGGCAGCACTCCGACCTTAGGTAACACAAAATTAAGATAATTTTCTTTACAACAAACAACCAACAAATTTTGTATGTTTTGGGGATGTACACATACCTTCCGGTAGTCTACCTCTTGCGGCAGACAAGGAGCTCCTCCGCATCCCTCCTCGTCGTCGTCGGCTATGTCTTCTCGCCGAACCGCGACAAGGAATCGAGGGTGGTCACCGAAGCTCGGTGAGGGGAGGGGAGAGGGAGAGACTAATGGAAGACAAGGCTAGGGTGGCTATAATATATAAAGACAGCACCAAAATATTTTGCCTCCCGCGCACACGTTCAAAAAATTTTGAACTCCCACGTTGCGAATCACAAACGGTTTCATACAAAAACCGTCTGTGTCGACATATCACATACGGTTTGTATTGAAAACCGTCTATGATATGTATCTGATTTTACCATAGCTTGGAATTTTCCTTACTCTTTGATTTTACCATGACTTGAAATGGTTTTTAATACAAACCGTATGTGATACGTCTTTCCGACCAAACAGGCCCCCCCTCTTGCACCAAACACAGCCCAAACAGAATCAAATCAAAACATTGCTAATTAATCAGCTTGGTCCCGCCCATACAAGATATGTGGTTATACGGTTAAGGCCCAGTTCAATGGCGCACAAGATTAAGCCCTTGACAAGTTACTTAGGCGAGTCTACCACAAACCCACGACATGTCAACCCCACCCCCACTATCCACCAACTACTCGCCCGAGCGAAAACTATTTTGTTTAACCAAGACCAATGACATACCCTACCATGGTACACAAATGTTAACAAGAGTGGTTAACCACCACGATTCCATATATCATTAAGTCAAGATTAAACAATATGACACATGTGATAATGAACCATCGTAACTAAGCATCTGTACGATACCCATGTTGGTGGTACAAATATGTCCAACTAAAATTATCCATGCTATGGTGACAAAGGATTCATGGCATTCGAATAATCAATGGAGGCATAATGACAACAGGTAATAGCTAATTCCAAAACAATTTATATAAAGATAACATGCAATTGTATAAAACAATATACTTTTGAAATCATAGATTCAATATGATCAAAGGACTATAGCCCGCCTTGGAATAAATCCTAGAATTGATCTTTATCTTGGTGTACTCCTCCTTGCTCAAAACTTCCCGAAGTATCAACGTCTACTCGCAAACAAAGCAAATAAACCAAATAAATAAATAACAGAGACAAAAACTCCAAAAATTAAATAAAAATCTTAGATAAATATATCTTTAATTTAGATGAATTTAGGAATTTGAATGGGCTCAATCGGAGTTTGGATGCAAAATATATGTGCTTTGGAAGATTGAAATCACATGAAATAATGAAAATCAGAATTTATGGATTTACTGGAATTATTTTTCTGAAGGAAAAAATAATTATGACGTCAGCCGACGTCAGTGATGGAAATTCGGCCAAAAACAAATAAAAGAATTGGAATTTGACACATGGGGCCCACTGTCACAGAGATGGTGTACGGTGGATTGAATCTATGGACTTTTGGTCTTTGGTTCACCACATGGATTGACACGCGGTTGCTGACTGGCATGCCACATGGGCAAAGAACAAAGGTGGCTACTGATTTGGCGATGAGATGGCTGTCACGATGGCACTGAGAGCAAACGAGATGGATGCTCCAAAGGACATGGCCGGCGGCAAGGACCACGACGTCGACGGTGAGTGGCAGGAAGATAGGCCTGACGAGATGACAAAACAGGATCCCACGATCAAGGCGAACCACTTGGAGGCGGTGGTTCGGTCAGGGTTATAGCATGTCGTCAGCGGAGGCAACTTCGGCGGCGGGGTAGCTTCGGCTCACAGTGGAATCAGCGATTTGACGGCGCCCAAAGGAATTGAAGAGGAGCACCACGAAGCTCACGTCGATGCGAATCCAATGGAGGTGGAGGCACGGCCGAAGGTGGTCTGACAGCGAAGAAATTTGGTGGAGAAGACCTCGGTGGCAACTTGGCTTTTCGGTGAAATCTGACAAAACGAAGAACAAACCCGAGGTAGCGCCTTAGGGTTTCGAAGGAGAGGGTTGGGGCGTAGGAAAAGACGTAGAGGGGGCTCCTTAAATAGGGTTCGGAGAGGGAATCTGTTAGGGCGGCAAGCAACGCCACAGTGTAATGCACTCAAGAGTCCCGGAGGTTGAAGATGAGTGATGTGGTCAAGCAGACCACAAGGCAAAGGACACAAAGGAAAAAGGAAAGGAGAGGAGTTCGGCTGGGCCTCAGCGCACAGAGGAAAAAGGAGACGGGGGCCAAGTAGTGTGGGCCAGGAAAAGAAAAGGAAATGCGGGCCACGTGGAAGGAATGGTCGGAAGCGGGCTACGCTGGAGAATGGGCTGAGATCGAATAGGATTGGGCCGGGTCAAGAAGATTTGTCCCGAAACAGAATCTGAGATTTTTAATAGGTTTTTATTTTTATAAAATACTAAGATTTGTCCCGAAACAGAATCTGAGATTTTTAATAGGTTTTTATTTTTATAAAATACTAAAAATCCAAATAGCAATTAGAAAATAGCAAATATACTCGAAAAAATTCTAGAACAGTCTAGAAAATATATCCAAGCACATAGAATCCAAATAAAATAATTTTGATAATAGTTTATGTTGAGATTATTCATATTCAATTGTAGTTGATCTCTGAAAATTCCATTTAAGCTTTAACTTTAACAGAAAAAATTCAAATGGTTATTTTTACTTTTAAAACTTTAAAACAAACCAAAATTTTGGGATGTTACAAACCTCCCCCCATTAAAAGGAATCTCGTCCTCGAGATTCGGGCTGACTAGAGAATAGGTTCTGACGTAGGTCTAACTTAACGACTTACCAGAAGCGATGTTCTGAACTAATTGAACTTCTTCTACAGTGACATGGTTCAGCCTTCCTCTTGATGCAGTTGATGGAGTCCTGGTAGCTTGACTTGGAGTCTGAGACATTCCTCTTCCTACTCCCGGTAAAGAAGTCCTGGCTGGTATGGCTCCCAAATTGAAAGGAATTGGTGTCAACCGTTACTTCTATGGACACTTGTTAGGATAATGACCTGTCTCATGGCAGTTGAAACAAGTAACTCCTGTAGCATGATTGTTGGTTCTCTGAGGTTGATGGTTATTGTTGTTATTGACATTAGGAATTCCTGAGTTTCCTGCATGCGACACTGGGGCAGGGGTTTTGAATCTAGCAGATGAATTATTGGGATGAAAAGGCTGCTGAGTATTGGTACTAGCTCTTTATAGCTGATTCTGATGAACTCCATAGTGTATCATCTTCCTTTTGCGAGATTCATCTAAATCACGACGAGAATCTTCTATAAATACGGCTTTGTCCACCATATGCTGAAAATCCACAAAATCATTTCCAACAACTTGCACTTTCAAACTGGGGTTAAGTCCATGCTTGAATCACTTCTAACATGCATTATCCATAGCAACATCTTCGGGAGCATAGCGAGAAAGTTGAGTGAACTTATTGAGATACTCACTCAAAGACATGTTTCCTTGCTGTAGTTCGTGAAATTCATTCTTCTTCATTTCCACAATACCATCTGGAACATGCGCTTGACGAAAAGCAGTTGAAAATTCTCCCTAAGTAATAGCTTATGAATTCTTATGAGCGGCGGTGTAGTTCCCCCACCATTCTGCAGCTGTACCTTCCAACTGATGTGAAGCATAAAGAACTTTCTCATGATCATTGCATTGAACAATGGTAAGCTTTTTCTCAATTGAATGAAGCCAATCTTCTGCGTCTAAAGGTTCTGACGAATGAGAAAACGTAGGCGGACGAGATCCTCATGTACTTTGATAACTTGGAATTGTGATGAACTGGCGGTGGAACAGCGGTGGCTTGATTATTCTGGTTATTTTGATTCAACAAGTTGACTATTACAGCAGCGGTCTGACTTTGCTAAGTCATCATACTATTCATATTTTGCATCATTACACTCATGAATTGGGTCTGACCTGCTAGAAGTTGTGCCATGCTTGGATCTGCAGCTCCAGGGACAGGTGACTGGCCACTAGTATTGACATTGGCATTGGCATCGTCTGACTGAGTACGACTCGATGTGTTGCGAGTGTTAACCATCTACGACGATTCTCCATAGATTCTAGTAGGTAAGATAGAAAAGCAATGTAGACGAGAGGGAATAGCATCATAGGTGAGATAGATCAGGATAGAGAAGATAGAGACAACATAATCAGGGGAAATGAGATTATACCCAAAGACAAAAGACAAGCAAAACATAGCTGAAACGCTATGAAAGAACAACTAACTCTTCAAATTAAAACCTTAGTGTGACTGCAACATAATGCTTGACAGTAAAATTGTAGCTCCCACTTTACACACAACCTAAATAAAGACCTATTGCAACAACGATCTAAACACGCTACTAAAAACTCTAACAGGACAACTCCCACTCTGAACTAGAGGACGAAGACTCTTCAATTTCTGGCTCCGAATCGCTGTAGAACACCCACGAGTTGTGAACTCCTGGAACAAAGCGATGAAGATACTCTTGATGATTGCCGATGATTTGACTTCTTTCTTTCGTCCTAAAGAAATTTATAAGGCAAGAAAGTCAATTTAAGAGATGTGTCATTGTCGCGCGAAGCCTAGGTGCGCCGATGGTCAAGGTAGAGATCCGTCGACACCACACGAAGGCAAGGTGGTTGGATGCACGAGGTCGAGACGCATCATCGATGCACGAAGCCTAGGTGCTTGGACGCACAAGGTCGATATGCATTGTCGTCGCGTGAAGCCTAGGTGCGCTGACGCATGAGGGAGAGATCCACCGATGTCATGCGAAGTCGAGATGTGCTCGGGGTCGTTGACACACGCCCGAGGTTGACATGCGCCCACATCACGTGAAGCTTGGACGCGATCGAGCTTGCCAAGACACGCCCAAGATTGCGAAGTCGAGAAGCATCGGCGACGCGTGAGGTCGGGATGTGTTGATGTCGCACGAAGCTTAGGTGCATTCGACGTTGCCGAGACGCGCCCGAGGCCATGAAGTCAAGATGCGTGGGCGATGCGTTAACGACGTGCGAAGCTGAGGTGCGCCTATGTTTGCATTGACGCTGAGGCTGAGGCGTGCCGACGATACACGAAGCCGATGTATGCCTGGGGTCACATTGACACTTCAAGGCTGAGGCGCGTCGATGACATTCGAAGCTAAAGTGCTCTCGGGGTTGCGTCGATGCTTGAGGCTGAGACATGTCGATGACTCGTGACGTCGTGGTACACCAATGCACGAGGCCACGATGTGCTGATGACGCAAGAGCCCTTGGCTCTCGAAACGTATTGGAGCAACCATAACGAGAAATGTTGGTATGATAGCAGTGGGGTGTACAAAGTATATTCAAAGAGGTTGAGATGCACCGGTTGTCGGGACCCAAAATTAAGATTCTGGACCCTCTGTGTATACTGGACTAGTCCAGATCACGCTTAGTGCACACAAAGGACAACATTAGTGAAATATCAATTCCATAGACAAAGATAGCTAATAAATAGGCAAATACAATAAACATCAGAGTAAAGACCTTAAGGTCAAAGCTTACAATTAATGCCTCGAAGGCAAGACTCAATGAAGTCCGCAATGAACGAAATAACTCAATGAAGCCCATCCATATGCCCACAGCAATCGGGTCAAAGCGCGACCTAGTTCTCCACGATCCTTGAAGTAGACCTTGTTGATCGGCGGTTTCCTTCACTTCGCTGATTCAAAAGCAAGCGTGAGTACACACCGCACTCGCAAGTCATACCACGTAAATGCAAATATACATGCGGATTATTCCAAAGGAATGGCATTCTGTGGTTATTTTGCAGAAATACAACATTTGCAATTGAATACAAATAATAGATTGAAAACCAAGTAAAACAAATAGATAATCATAATTTAACAATTTGATTTCACAAAGACACACACAGCCTAAACAGATTATTCACATAGCCATATGATTTAGATCACACAGCTCCCTTCCCACACAGTTTTATGAAGATCTACCCCTAGTGTGAAATCCCCGAGCATTGTCCATGACCGCGGACGCGGCTATTCGAATAGATTAGATTACACTCTGCAGAGTTTGTACACTTTACCCACAAGATACAATTAGTGTTGCAAGTACTAATCGTAACAAAGCATTTCAGAAATTCATCTTACTATGCTAGGCTCGTCCCATAACAGGCATGTGGTCGTACAGAGGGGCTCAGTTCAATGGCGCACATGGTGAGGTCCTTAATTGACCGAGGCAAGACTACCACAATCCCTATGCACACAGCTTATCACGCCCATGCACACAGCTCCACCAAAATAGCACACAGCCCACCATATCACACAGTATCCACCACTTGCCTCAGTCTAAATCATTTCCCACCCAGTTGGTTTTTAAGTGCAACACATGCTTTACAACACATAGTGCACACAGCTTTTATCACATAGTTGCATATTCACTTAATCAAATTATAATAGCAATCTACATGACAAAGTGATTCGTGGCATGGCTAAGCAATCTAATCGCACTAACCAACCCACGTTGGTGCTACAATATTTACCAACTATTAAATAACCAAGCTAGGGTGACAAAAGATTATGACATATCAAATAGGCAAGGAGGTTATAACAAATGGGATAATAGCTACACCCAAAAGCATTTAAATAAATACTTAAAGTAAATGCAATAATTTGAATCAAAGTAACCTTTGAAAACGGGATTCAATATGATCAAAGGTACAACTTGCCTTGCTAGAGCAATGACGATCTTGAATTAACTTCGATCTTCAACTTCCTTGAACTTCAGCCTTCCGACGATTTCGGACTTCGACGCCTAACGAGAGAGCACACGCAAAACAAACCAAAGACAAAAGACAAATCAAATAAACTCCAAACCTGAAATTGAATGGTACCGAAAGGTAGATAATGAATTTAGGAATTTGAATGGACTCAAATGGAATTCGGATGAAGAAGATTTGGCTCTCGGAAGATTGAATTTCATATGAAATGATGAAAAGAATATTCAGAGAATATTCCTTCTGATTAAATAATTAAAAGAATTAGATACTTACAAGTGGGGTCCACTGGTAAGTGAGAGGATGAACTCAATGGATGACATGTGGGCCAAGGTGTTGGAGAGAGAACAAGATAAAGATAGAGAGTGACCATTGGAACCCACGAATATTCTCAATTAAATTATTTGAAATTCGAAAAAGGATGAGTGGATGACGGTGGGACCGATCAGATTTATGAATTTCTAGAATTAAAAATAATTCTAGAAATAAGGTAAAGATAGCGACATGTGGGACCAACAAGATAAAGGACTTTTCAAGAATTAAATTAATTCCTAAAATAGACTAGGGTTTGACATGTGGGCTATTGGTCTATGGACCAGTCCACAGAGATATGCTAGTCCAAGGTGGACCAAGCTCAAGGCTAGGGTTTGACCAAGGGTTGACTGACATGCGGGACCTGCATGTAAAAGAGAGAACTGATCTAGGGTTTTTGATTGAGACGATGACATGTGGACTATTGGTCCATAGACCAAGTCCACAATCTAGGATTTAAGGTGCAGGATGAAACGGGTTCATGGAACAGTGTACTACCAAAAGGGGTCCACAGGTCATAGGCTCGGTTCATGATGAACCATGTCCACTCAACACTGGGTAAAGGGTTTGGGATAGGTGTGCCACATGGGCTGCCATACGATTGATGACTGGATGCCACCTCACAAGGGTGATGACATGGCTGGCTAGGTGAGGACATGGAGGTGAGGTAGACATATATGGCTTGACTGACATAAAGGTCGGCATGCGAGTGAGAGAGTGTCGATATAATGGCTTAATTTAGTTAGATGACATATGGGACCCTTTGGTCAGAGAGCAACGAAAAAGAGGAAAGGCGGCCGCTCGGTTGGGCTACGCGGGCGCAATAGGAAAGAAAGAAAGCCAGCTCGGGCTGCTGCGCGCTCGCGCAAAAAGAAAACGGGCTGGCTCGATTAGGCCTCGCCACGCGTGCAAAGGCAAAAGAGTTGGTGCGGGTCGGCTGAGAAAATGGAAAGGCCCGCTCGACCTGGCTAGCGAGCGCACGGCTCGGTTTGGGCTTCAGCGCCAAAGAGCAACGGGAGCGGCAGGCTTTGGCTGACCTTCACGCACGCGCAAAGGAGAACGGAAGTGGCTGGCTTTGGCTCGGTTCTGGACAATCAAGAACAGAGCTACGAACGAAACACAGACGCAGACTTGAAACGCTACAGGAAGAAAGCACGTACAGTGCACACGCATGAACAGTGCAGGCTGATTCATGCGCACGCGATGGCCGGCGACCAGAGGCGACGCGGCGGCGGCAAAGGGGCAAAACGGAAAGGAAACGATGAGGCGGAGATGATGACGCGGTCCAGACATCAAGATTCGGCTCCATGCGACGGCCGTGACGCGAAGAACGGCGACCACGGCGGCCTCACGGACGCGTAACGCTTCCGGCGATGCTCTGTGAAAAGGGAGGTGAGCACAGCGTAGAACGCGGCGATGCGAACCCAACGGTGGTGGAGTTGAAGGCAGGGGATCAACGGTTGCGGAGTAATTGGCCGGAGAAGGACGGCGTACAAGAGGAGAGAGAACGCTCGATTCTCAGCGCACGGTGGATGAAACTTGAATCTAAAAGAGGGGAAAAATAGGTATGAACGAGGGGCACGAGATGACGCGATCGGATTTTAGAAAAACTCACCGAGGAAGCGAGGAGCTCGACGAACGTCATGGCTCGACATGGCCGACGGTGCTCCGGCGATCTTCGAGCGAAGGGGAAGGAAGCATGACGTAGAGGACGACGACGCAAAGCCAACGCCGCAGACGGTTTGGCCGGAGGACGTCGGACGAAGGCGCAGTTCGCCGGAGAAGAACATCGGTTGAAGCTCGGTTTTCTGCAGATTGCGACGAAACGAGGATGATTCGGAGGAAACCAATTTAGGGGATTGGAAGAGGAGATCAAGGCGGACGCGTGAGCGCAAACGGCTCGCTTTTAGGTGCACCGAGGAGAAAGATATGGAATTTTGAAATTTTCAGTTGGAACTGACGGAAACTTCGGCCGGCGACTCGTTCTGTTCGCGTCCGAGGAAAACTATGATGAACAGTGTCTCGCGATTACTGTAGCACATAGGATCCGGATGAACAGTACCCGACGGTTACTGTAGCAGTGCGGCAGGAGAGAGAAAGAGGGATTTTCGGAATTAAAGAAAATCCCAAAAATCAAGGAGACCAAATAAAATAGCAAACAAATCCAGAAAAATCTCAGAAAATACCAGAAAATTCCTTGGAATACAAGGAAGCTAAATAACACAGGTTTTTATTTAATTAATGTTTAGATTAGTCAAATTAAATATTTTTAATTTAGAAAATTCTCAATTAAGCTTTATTAATTCCAATAAAATTGGTGAAATTTTCCAGGGACCTAAACTAATCAAAAGATTTTTGAAAACCCAAATTTTGGGACGTTACACCGGTGACGAGGATTGTTGACCAGTCAATTATCCAAGTATATCTTTATTCGTCTATTAATAAGTAGGTATGGTTTTGCTGGGCCCAAGTTAGCTTTCTGGGCCCAAGATGAACCAAACAGTCGGAAGGTGGGCCTATAAAGTATTTCCTTTGACCGTCCTCGAAACTCCCTCCGGAGGCCTAGAAAGACCTCCTCGACAACTTCTCCGAGACCTCCTCAAGGACCTCTCCAAGACGTCTCTAGGATCTCTCCCCCGTAGAGGAGGTCTTAGAGGGTAGTTACCCATGTGCAATTAATAGCAGTTGCACGTGGAGATATCAGCGATAACTGCCATCACGAAGGGACGCGACGATTGGCGGCAAGAGACGTGACGATTGGCGCGAAGAGGCATCACTGCTAATAACTGCCAATGCTTGTAATACTATAAATAGTCCGGCCTACATGCCTTTGTAATATAGATTCAAATCCAAGCCCTAATCCACGTGTATTCACAGCCACTTTCCCTGTAATCAGTGCATACTCTTTACAATACACATTCTCCATTTTGAATCTCTTGGCAAACAGATAGTACTCTCCATATTTCTTTATTATATTCTTGTTTGTCCGTTCTGTAACGAGAGTTCCAGACGTCGACAGCTAGCGCCGTCCGTGGGGAGCATTGTCATCATCTTCGCCTACTCGATTCTGGTAATGTGTGTTGTATTTTGCCGATGAATCACAACATTCTCGCTGGAGAGAAGAAAGCATTCTTGACATCTCTGACTACGATGAAGGCATGGAAGCAAACTTCATCCTCGTATCCGACAACACCCATGGTTCCTATGGGACCGTTGCTAAGGCATCGTCGCCCACTGAACACTACTACAGGAAGCCACATCACAGACGGTTCGAACCGCCATCACGCATTTGCTTCAATCGCCTATGTTTGTTGGTCTGTGATAACAGATATTATTACGATGGTAAAAACCGCTCAGGAAGGCGATATCACGAGCGGTTTTACTAAAAACCGCTTGTGAAGGCTAGTATCACGCATGCTTTGGATAAAAACCGCTCAGGATTCGAGAATATCACGACGGTTCTAAATAAAACCGCTCAGGATCGGAGAATATCACGCATTTTTCTAAATAAAAACCGCTCGTGATATTCTCCGATCACGCATTTGGTTTGTTTTGATAATCGCTCGTGATATTCTTCGATCACGCACGGTTTGTTTTGATAACCGCTCAGGATATTTGCCTTCATTTGGTTTTAACAAAAACCGCTCTGTGATAGCTCATACCCCGACCACAATTTTTTTGCTTTCTGGCTAGCCTCAGAATTGCTAGCCATGCCCTCTCAAAACAAGCATGCACAAAAACAGATTCAAGCATGCACAAAAACAGAATCATTAGAGATAATCAATTGTTGACAACTCAAAGTGATCATTACTCAAAATAAATTACAAAAGATCGTGATTTGTTCAAGTATTGTCGCTATAGTTACAACCGGATTACAATTGTTTACGCGGAGAGGTGTCGGCGGGTGATGTTCTCGGTTGGCGGCATGACGAGTGAAACTCTCCATTGTCGTTAATGATTTCGTGTTGATAAAGGTGCGAGCTTCCTCAATGTCCTTGATCTCTTCCGCAACGAGTGAATCATATTGTAAATCCAAGACCTGCCGCTACCAATTAAGAGTAAAGTGGTAAGCTATATATATTTAAATTTATAATTAGGAAATAATTATTTCGAGATTGACAAACCTCGTGATCCTTCTTCCTAGCTCTAAGGATTAGTCGATATGATAGTAGACGAGATTGCACATAACTCATCATCTTTTTGTCAAGCGGCCTCGCA
The DNA here is from genome assembly GCA_036346405.1 of Phyllostachys edulis. Classification (NCBI taxonomy): domain Eukaryota; kingdom Viridiplantae; phylum Streptophyta; class Magnoliopsida; order Poales; family Poaceae; genus Phyllostachys; species Phyllostachys edulis. Next base: position 63,547,270 of record CM070546.1, on the reverse strand, counting down.
AAAATAGAATTACATATATAGGTATAGTCGGTTCGAGATGTGTTATTATGAAGTATGATATAGGATTATCGTGTTGTAGCGCTGCATCGAAAAATCCATCCCATGTGTTAGTTAGGCGCTTTTCCATCGTGATATTCCTTTGTTGGCAACATAATTGATGAACGACCTACATGATTCAAAAAGTTATCCTCGGCCATTTCAAACTAATGAAGACTACAATAGAGTTATGTAAGGAGGAAATGAGCATACCTCTCGAGTATTCCTCTTAGAATGTCAAGTTGTGCTTGTTGCGGTTTAGGGAATCAAGGTATATCACATGGTTCCTCTTGGGTATAATAACTAAAAGGATCCAAAGGGTACCTACTCATGTATGTCGCTATAGTCATTAAACCTAAGTTCGTGTCACAGATAAAGTACAAATGAAATTTGTATAGCAAGTAGTGACACTTACCCTCGGTTGTAGGGCACCACTATGTACTTCATGTTCGTCTCCGACGAAGCAATGACCTCGTTATGTATTTCTCGATTTAAGGACGAGTCTTGTTGGATGGTTTGCAACGATACCACATATGGGTCGAGAAAACCCACCGGTTCTTTCCATTCTCGGACATTTTTCAAAGATGTATCTATACATAAGCAATGAGTTGTGATATTTATCGGATTACATGAATGTAGAACTTGATTGTACGCACTTACAAGATCCAACATCGAGAAGCGAGACGCCGAGGCCAACGAGGTTGAATAGTTCATATAAGTCGTTGAAGCCCACGACGAAGTACCTCGTCCCCGCTGAAGAAATGCTTGTCCTCAGATTCGACGGTGATTCCAAAGATCGCAACCCTTCTTTTGGGTCTTGTCCAAGTACCAAGCATGCAAAGCCCGACAAGCAAATACAACGGCATTAATATCACGTCGAGCACAACGGTTTTCCGATGATGTAGTTCCCGGTATCGCGGACTTCCGGACTTCCGGACTTGGGAGGCGCTTTAACGCTCGTTGATTTCGATTTGGCCTTAGCGATTGGCGGCGTTTTTTGTGAGACGACTCGAACCGATACGCCGGCACACTTTTGTCGTTCCTTCGGCGCCTTCTCCACGGAATCAAGAGGTAGCCTTCGAGGCGAAACATGAGGTGGAGTCATCGAGGTTCCCGCTGGAGAGGAATGGTCGTGTCCAGATCGCGCAAGATCGTTAGGGTCCAGTATGGATGTCCTTCTTGGGCCATCGGATAAAAGAGAGGACGGCATCCCCTAGTGTTGTGATCTCTTCGTTCGGCAAATCTTCACGGATGGCTCGAAATTGACATGTACCATATCCACCGACCTGGCGTAACTGCAGCGCCACCGGGCACCGCTTCAGACCGCCTCTTCCTCGTATGGATACGCCATCCTCGCGCAACCTCAATACAAAGAGACCCATCCATCCTCACTTGGAGCTTACAGGCGCTCGGCCCTACAAAATGATACGCAATTAGCTAAGGCGCCCTATAGGTCTATCTTTGGTGCATTCCATAGATGTACGCTACCTTGATGTCGCTTATCGGTAATCGGACGTCGCCATGTTCACAATTATGCGCGACGCGACGCCACTCCGACGCCGAGGAGGATCGCCTCCCGAATTAGCGGGCGGCTTACATCACCGCTCATGAGTATATCCATTTGACTCGCAATGTCGCCATCTCGTACTTGAAATTGGTTAGTAATCATCTGTACTAACCGTTGTCGTGCTCGCCTTGGATCTCTTCCTAGTCCTATACGTGCAGAGTCATCCGCGAATCCATGACTCCAAGGTACGTTAACCCCAAGGCCTCGCGGCGACCGGGTGCTCCTTGTTTCCCAAGGTCGAGATAGTATATCCTTCTCCCCGCTCGCATGGAAGGAGCCTTGGGAAGCTTGGGCAACAAGTCACGCCGCAAGAGGTCATCACGTTATTATAGGCACTATGAAGTTATGGACTTATTAACAACTTAGTAGTTCGACATATTTACCACACGCTGGGACACTTCCGGTATGCCGGGTTTGTGAAGGAGATGCGCCCAAGACGAGACTTGTGCCCTCGCTTAACCAAATTTTAGGAACGCGGGTCTGCGTGACATCGTGAAATGGGTTCTCCTTCTCCGCCCATTCTCAGATTTACCCGCTGCACTCAGCGGTGCCGAAGTCTGTGCGGGTGAGTGTTTCGTGTCTGGAGAGCTTTGTGCGCCGACTATGCTCCTTAAATTTGGCCGTCGATTCATAGCCACAAAGGTGTCCCATGCTTCCCGTCAGAATCTATATCGCTGAAGGCGCCTCGACCGTGTTCACGCATTTCGTGACAAGAATGCTCTTGAAGGTCCTCCATGATTTACCCATCGTGAGCATCGCCGTCCGTCAGACGCTGCGTGCCACATGTGCTTCGAATAGTGAACATCTCTGAAAGTTCTGTCCACAGCGCCCCTTTCGCTTCTTTCGTCAGGTCCTTCCACCTTGGTGTGGTGATGAGGACCCGTTCCCTTGCAAGTATCCCGCAGATGGTCCGGAATCTCGCCGCTGATCTCTTGGGACTCAGAGGGACCCCAAAGTCACTGACCTCCATGATGACCAGTCGGCCCTTAGGCATTTTCGATTGTCCTCTGCCATCTCCTTCAGGTGTCATTATCGCCGACGGTGACGGGCGGCCTCGTCGCGCCTCTTCCATCTCATGGGTCGGTGTTGGCGGCCTCTTCGGCTTCTTCCATCTCAAGGGCGCGGTGGACGGGCGAAGAAGATGCCTCTGCCATCTCACTTACTTGCTCTCGTGAAGAAGTACAGAGGTTGACTATAGAGATCAAGATGGCAAATGAAAAGTTGAATGAGCTCATACAGACTACCAACATTCCAAAGATAAATATGAAACAATTAATCTCGTGAAGAAGTACAGAGGTTGACTATAGAGATCAAGATGGCAAATGAAAAGTTGAATGAGCTCATACAGACTACTAACATTCCTTAATCCACGAGCTTCTATTCTAACACTCCTAACACTCCTTAATCCACCAAATTTCTCTTGTGATCTTTGTATAGATAGAAACTAGTGATATAAATCTTTTGCTCGAGCCTATCTTTGCTCGAGCCTACTTCATCGAGCCCGACACCGGAGTACCATCCGCTTCATGCCGTGGAGGATTGGCATGAAGCAAAGGTACACTCAAGTGTGTCAGATCGACGAAGAAAATGCTAAGCAAAGGTTTAATGCTTCATGTACGTAAGACTAGCCTTTAATGAAGACATAGAACTAGAATCAAGTAAAATGATCGACGAAGGAAATGCTAAGCAAAGGTTTAATCCCAACATAGAAACAAAATAGAATCAAGTAAAACTTTCTTTTTGGATTGTTGTAAAAATGCGCTTTAGCAAAATTTCAGAATTAATCCCAACAAAATTAATTAGCATTAAAGCATAATTCCTAAAGAATTTAACACTCCTTAATCCACCAAATTCTCTAAGGAAATGCGAAGGAATCACAGATTTGTTCTTAATAAGAACCGCCTGATTAAACTCTCACCAATAAAAGGTCTAGAGATGAACAAAGGCACGCATTACTATTCCAACATATTGATTGATGATATTATGTGCTCTCGTATGAGAGTAGCTAAAGAACAAGTCTTTGCCATCTCAATCCTATTGTCTATACTCTTCATTAAATGAATATGATAATATAAATTCAAACTATGAGCTCTAAACAATACTTTGCTTAATCACAAATGATCTCAATCATAATCTAAAAACAGATTAAACTTCTAGTCAAACAGAGGTTGACTACAGAGATCAAGATGGCAAATGAAAAGTTGAATGAGCTCATACAGACTACTAGAAGAATCACAAACTAGTCAATACAACTGATCAATTTGCAATAGAACTATGAGCTCAACCGAAAGTAACCAATTAATAGTACATCATATTGACAGTAGCAAGTAATACAATAGATCTCAAGTATGGACTAACTATCACATTCAATCTCAATATAAGACAGAGTTCATCACAAAGCATGTCAACAAAGCCCACTAATCAATTTGTAATATCTTCAAGATAGACTCGTAAATCGTAACTAATACGATCAAGGTATCAACTAGCATCAAGAATATATATATATATATATATATATATATATATATATATATATATATATATATATATATATATATATATATATATATATATATATATATATATATATATATATATATGCAAAGATCAACCGAATCGCCACAGAGGAGCAATACTCACAGAGAGGATGCCGCACAAGAACTCACGGTGCATGTATTACACTATTCCAACATATTAATTGATGATATTATGTGCTCTCGTAAGGAGAGTAGCTAAAGAACAAGTCTTTGCCATCTCAATCCTATTGTCTATACTCTTCATTAAATGAATATGATAATATAAATTCAAACTATGAGCTCTAAACAATACTTTGCTTAATCACAAATGATCTCAATCATAATCTAAAAAGATTAAACTTCCAACAAACAGAGGTTGACTACAGAGATCAAGATGGCAAATGAAAAGTTGAATGAGCTCATACAGACTACTAGAAGAATCACAAACTAGTCAATACAACTCGATCAATTTGCAATAGAACTATGAGCTCAACCGAAGTAACCAATTAACAAAGATAAACATATTGACAAGAGTAAGTAATACAATAGAGCTCAAGTATGAACTAACTATCACATTCAATCTCAAGATAAGATGAGTTCATCACAGAGCATGTCAACAAAGCCCACCGATCAATTTGCAAATGTAACTATGAGCTCAACCAAATTAACCAATTAACAAAGACATATTGAGAGTAGCAAGTAATACAATAGAGCTCAAGTATGAACTAACTATCACATTCAATCTCAAAGATAAGACAGAGTTCATCACAGAGCATGTCAACAAAGCCCACCGATCAATTTGTAACTAGCACTCGCAAATATATATATATGCAAAGATCAACCGAATCGCCACAGAGGAGCAATACTACAGAGAGGATGCCGCACAAGAACTCACGGTGCAAGGAGGAGGCCAGTGCAGGGGAGGAGGCCGATGCGGGGAGGAGGGAGGTGGGGGAGGAGGTCGACACGAGGAGGAGGACGGCGCGGGGAGAAGGCCGGTGCAGAGGGAGGAGGACGTCGGCGTCGAGGTCGGAGGCGCCAATGTCGGGGCGGCGACACGGGAGGAGGATGGCGCGCGAGGTCGGCGGCGACGCTGGCTTACGGCCGGGAGGTGAACGGGCGCCGAGGTCGGAGCGGCGGCATCGAGGTCGAAGGCGTCGAGGTCGGGGGCGCCGAGGTCGGGGGCGGCGGCGCAGAGGTCGGGGGCGCCAATGTAGGGGGCGGCGACGCCGAGATCGTAGTCGGCGGTGAAGGCGAGCCCTAAACCCTAGAGGAGGCGAACGAGCGCGCGAGAGCGTAAGGGCGCGGAGAGGAAGTGAGAAGTGAGAGGAAAACCCTAGCATTTCCGCCTTATAGTATATCACAGACGGTTTGTAATGAGAACTGCTCAGGATAATAATATCACAGACGGTTGTAGAATGTAACCGCTCAAGCCATTACAAACCGTCTGTGATAGCCAAAAACTCATTGACAATTTATGATATCCCGACAAAACATAGTGAACTCCGTGAGACATAAATATCCCGACAAAACATAGTGAACTCCGGTGAGACAAGTATGATGACTATTATGACAAGTCCATATATATGAATTCTAACATGGTGACAAGTATGATGACAAGTCCATAACAAGTTCATAACACATTTGACTTCATAATTTCATATCTAATTCAACTCAACTCCAAATCAAGTGAAACCAATTTTGATACTCCACATTACAATGTACGCCCACACATTGACATCAATATCAAATATGACAAGTCCATAACAAGTTCATAACACATTTGACTTCAAATTTCATATCTAATTCAACTCAACTCCAAATCAAGTGAAACCAATTTTGATACTCCACATTACAATGTACGCCCACATTGACATCAATATCAAATATGACAAGTCCATAACACATCAACACATGACAATTTCACGCTGACATCAAAATATATGAGAGATTACAAGTCCATAACACATGATGTTATGGAATAAATTAATTACATTGGAGTAAATTCTTAATTAAAATATAGGCCTTCGTGATGATCGACGCAAGATATAGCTAGCTTCCTCACTGGTTCTTCCTCGAGCATAATGCCGCTTCCAAAGGAGGCAACTCGTCAAATTGATTGTATTCTTCCTCGCCCACTACATTCTCAACTCCGACAATCCTCCTTTTTCCATGAAGAACTACGTGGCGCTTCTTATTTGCCGGTCGGTTACATAGAAGACTTGAACAACTTGGTTAGCCAAGACGTAATGGTTCGCCTTTGTATCCAACACGCTTGAGGTCCACGGTAGTGACACCGCATTTGTCGACCTTCACCGTGGGAGATGGACCCAACAAGACCAAATAGGGGATCTTGAAAAGCATGTAGTCGAGCTCCCATATCTCCTCTATTTGCCCATAGTAGGAGCTCCTCATCCCATCGGCATCAATGCATCTATGCGACACCGCTGCTCGGATCAGGCTCTTCCTATCCCGAAATAGCCAGATAAAATGTGTACCCATTTATGTCGATCCTTGCCATGCGACAATTGTAAATTGTGGCCTCGTACAACCATAGCAACAGATCATCACTTGATGACCTCCCGTGATTCGCACCTTTAACCATTCGCTGAACCGACGGTTGTGTTCTCTCGTGATCCAAACCTCCGACCGGTCTCGATTCTCGCACCATGTCTTTGTGCTCGCCGATGTACGGGGACACTTGGGTCATGTGTTGCAAGACCATGAAATGGGCTTGAGCGCACGATCCAGATCGGGAGTTATTGATTTCTTCCGATGGTCCCGATACCATCCAGCCCCCTCATGGCGAGATAGAGGCACACCTATCGGTTCCACCGAGCCATGTAGTCGACGCAGAACTCAATGACCTCTTCGGTTGCATAACCTTCGATGATGTCTTGCCCTCCGTCGAGATCGATTCCAGACGAGGACTTGAGAATTCCCATGTACCTCTTTAACGGGTACATATGACGAAGAACACAGGTCAAGATATCTTTATCTCTCTCACAAGGTGAACAATGAGATGGACCATGATATCGAAAAATGACGGAGGGAAATACATCTCAAGATGACATAGAGTGGTCACCACCTCGCCCGCAGAGCATCTAGTCCTTGGGGATCAATGATCTTCTCGAGCAATTGAGTTGAAAAATAACATAGCCTCAAGATTGCCACTCGGACCTTGTTCGCAAGATACTTCTAATTGCAACAGAAGCATTTGTGCCATCAACACATGACAATCATGAGACTTCATACCAATTAATTTCAAATCTTGCATAGAAACAAGGTTCTTAATGTTAGCGGAGTAACCAGATGGGACTTTCACTCCATGCAAGCTCTAGCACGCTTCATTTCTCTCGCCTTGATAGAGTGTAGCAAGTCGGGGAAGGTACGCTCGTCTCAGACGGTCTCTTCCGTGCTAACTCAGTCCTTATGTTCATATCAACCAAGTCACGCCGCATGTTAACACCATCCTTTGTTTTGCCACTAATGTTCAAAGAAGAGACCAATCAAGCTATCACATACATTCTTCTCACGTGCATGACGCCGATGCAAAGGCGAACTTCTAAGTGCTCCCAATAAGGCAAGTCCCAAAAATTGACCGCTTCTTCCAGATGTTCTTCTCACGGGTTCTTAATTTACGCCCCTTCCCAAGCACAACATCGATATCCTTAACCATATCATAGACCTCTTTCCTCTAAAAGCCCTTGAGCCGAATCGCTTCTCCTTATTTCCGCCGAATTGTTTTTTTTCATCTTGCGGTATGGGTGACTCGAAGGAACCTACGGTGACGATATACACGATTTATGCGTGAGTTGTTCAGCCATACACTCTCTCAGAGCATCTAAGCAAAGGCGATGTGCTTTGGCTCTTTTTGTACCGGGCTTGACAAGTTACCAAAGGCAGGAAAATCATTGATGGTGCAAAAACATGGCGCCAGAAAGTGAAGTTCTCTCGCTTGTATGCATCCCATACCTGCACCCTTCGCTCCACAAAGGTCACAAGATCTTCCAAAGAATGGTGCTAGGTACACATCAATATCATTCCTGTGTTGCTTCGCCCTTGGATAAGTAGTGACATCAAAATGTACATCCGCTTCATACACGTACCAAGGAGGAAGGTTGTACATACATAGATTCACGGGCCAAAGTGCTATGTCGGCCGATCATGTTACCGAAAGGATTCATTCCATCCAGATTCAACCCTAACCTTATGTTCCTCGGTTCAAGACCGAACTCTTGAAGCTCCGATCGAAGTTTCTCCATAGGCGTAATCAGCAGGTGTCTTAGCTTTCCATCTCTTACGCCTCTCGAAAGTGCCAACGCAGCAATCTTGCCTCCTTTGGGTTCGCAAATAAACGCTTCAAACGTGGGATCACAGCAGATACCACAACATCTTAGCAGAGGTCCTTGCTTCACCTTAGCAAGATTCTCGACGCTTGTATCGGGATGCTTTGCACACGGACATACATGCATGTCTCCAGATACTCTTTACGAGAGATGATACAATCATTCTGGACATGCATGTATTCTTTCTACTTCCATTCCCAATGGACAAATAACCTTCTTTGCTTGATAGGTGGTGCCGGGCAACACGCTTCTCTCGTATGATATCCGCTAGAGACCTAACAACGCCGCGAAACTCTTATCGACCAACCATTGCTTGCCTTCAATTTCAGCAGCTCAAGCACGGTTGACAACCTTGTATATTCCGGCTTGCAACCAGGAACAAAGGTCTCACCGAGTCCTCCCTTAAGCCCTCGAATTTACAAAACTCTCTCACTATAGTTCTCTTCAGATCGCAGAGCATCCGATCCAGATTGTCATCGTGTGACCTATCCTCATCAAAAGCAAGATACCACATCCGCATATCGTTGACTTCCTCGGCGATGCCGCCATTACTAACTTCATGTGTAATAATCGCTTTCACCGTGGATCGGTCCAACATGTATACCCTTTTTGAAACCCTTCCAATCAAGTGCACTTCTATTTGCGCCACAGTTAAACATCTTCAGATTACGCAATCAATGCATGGACAAGACATAAAATTTATCCCTTCTTCAACATATCCCGCCGCCGCTCTTCTAAAAGCAACCACACCATTAATGTACTCTTGACTCACACGGTTCACACTGCACATCCAGCCGATCCATCTACGCCACGCATGTAACAAATTAGTGTCAAAATTGATTAGCGATTAATTTATAGCAAACATAAAGGGTTATAGATCGTTACCCTCGAGCTCACGAAGAAAATACGATTCCTCTCCTTTCCTTCTCCTCTCTAAGGTGGCGCAATGGGGGGAGGCGGCGGGTGTTGGAGGCGCTTAGGGCAAGGGTCCAACCTTCTCCTCTCTAAGTCGGGCGAACGGATAATTATTGATTATCCGCATGATTGTTGATTAGATACGAGACAAAAGACAAGAGGAAGATCCTAATAACTAGCAGTTGGTCGCGCGATTGCGCGGTATCCGCTTTTGATATAATTGAAACAATAAACCACCGTGATGACGCTTTCTTCATGGATATAAATGGAGGAAATATAAAATAGATCATTGCACATGTGACTTATCTTGGTGTGTCATAAATTCTTCTTTTTAATCTGTTCTAGAAAACTACTCATGAAATTAGTTCTGATTAAGACTTTCACTTCTTTGCATGTACTTACTTGTTTTGTCTCATCGCTACAAAGGAATTACACCAGATTAATTAAATGCTACATGTTTTGCTTTTTATTTTCTGGAATTAGGGTCCATCAAATTGAGAGCTAGATGTACGCTTTTGCCTTTTCCCATCAAGTACTATTAATTGAAACTTAAACCCTATGCTTCCGATTAAGAATACAACAAAGAAAACAAAACATTAGGGTCTCAGTATACGAGTAGCAAAATAAGGAAATTCACTAATCAATAGAGTGGATAAAGGATAATCAAGATACTTCATCTGCTTAATTAGGGAGGAGCTAGGGCGGGAAAGTGGCCCGCACTGGGAGGAAGCTAGCTAGCATATCTAAGTGGAGCCCAAAGAACAGGGGGCCGCTTGTTATCCAAACCACGCCACAGCAGAGGCAAAGTGGCAGAGGCACAAAGAAGAAGGCGGCAAGAAGGACACAGCCACAGCGGCGGCGAGAGGGTCGTGTCGCGCTCAATTTATACCCAAAGCAGGATATCACAGATGGTTTTATTAAGAACCGCTCAGATAATATCACTGACGGTTCTCACTAAAAACCGTCTGTGATAATCCTCACAATCATAGACGGTCCTTATTAAGAACCGTCTGTGATATTACACAAACGGTTCCAAACTAGAACCGCTCGTGATTGGGATTATCACGCACGGTTTGTGAATAGAACCGTCAGGTAATATCACGCGGTTCTATATACAAACCGCTCAGGATAGTCATCTATCACGCACGGTTCTAAAAATACCGCTCGTGATAGGCTTCCCGCCACCCGCAGTTCCGGCAATACCCAACACAGACGGTTCCAAAGGAACTGTCTGTGATGGGGCGTCTACTATAGCCTGTTTTCTAGTAGTGGAACCTTCTGCCTCCGCTGGCTCCACGCCGGCCATGCCTTCGTCCACGTGTACCGCCAGGGACGAATATTATCGAGCCTGCTCTTTTGGAACAGGAGATTTGCAAGGTCCCTAGAGCCCAGCGAACTGTGATGATCTCGCTAGCGGCATCCACCCTGAAGGCTTGGAGAGAGTATCTAGGGAGAATCTTTTATTCACCCTATAGTACGCCTCGTCCTCTTCCTCAGAGGACGAGGGCATGCTCACCCCATCTGCATGTTCCGGCGGTCGTCAGATCGCCACCGTCGGTGACGTTCAACCCAATCCTGACGATAATCCCAGAACGTCCGAGCAACGCTAGTGTAACATCCCAAATGTATAATCAGGTGTTTGTTCAAATATAATTAAATGTGTAGAAACTAAAACTTTTTCTCACATGTAATTATTGTCCAAGATTTGTGTAATCCAAAAACACAAAGTCCTTGTTGACCAAAAGTCAAGTCCTTTTTCCATTTGTCACCACTCTTGTGCCAAACATTTGGAAAATAATCTTCCTTGGTCCTAAAGTTGATGTGGGACCCCTCTGAAAAATATCACAAGTTGTAAAACTTGTTGATAAATTTTGGAGGTAAAACAATCCTTTGAATAACCTTAATGAATTTCCTGAGAAAAATGCATAGCATAATAACCTCTGGAAATTTTATGTAAGGTTGATCATGATGTCAGCAAGCTCCAGTTAAAATTTCATAAATTTTGGAGTTCAATTGCTATCTCAAATAATTCTGCTAAGTCTCAGTTGTTAAAAACTAAATTTAAAAGCTTACACTGCTCTGGCCGAGCCTCTCACATTTCGGGTTGAACCCAACCCCTTCAGACCTCCTCACCAACAGACCTCAACTCGACCTCCAATTCCATTTGATGAGGTCGAGCCCTTGGATCAAAAAATCCATGGCCACGACCTCCTCATAAGCCATCACCGTGAGGTCCTCCCTCACTCACTTGAGGTCATAGCCGCTGGATCACAATCCAATGCCCATGACCTCCCTTCAATGTCTTCTTGCCCAGACCTCCACACGCCGAGGTTCTCTTGACCTTGTGGACCTCCTCGGTCAACTTGTGCGCCAAACCTCCTTCATGGTCAACACCGCAAGGACCTCCCTTGCTATCAAACAACCTGCACCTCCCTTGAACTCACTTGAGGTCGAGGCTGCTGGATCAGTCCAACGACCCACGACCTCTCAAAATCCAAATAAGACAAAAACCTCCCCATCGTGTGTTGTAGCCGTTAGATTTAAAATCTACTACCACGACCTCCCCGTGCCTTGTGCGATCCGACCTCCCCTTTGGTTGTGCACCCTTGATTTAAATCCAAAGGCCATGACCTCCCCTCTTTTCTCTAAGTCACACGCAGCTATGTCCTCCCCTCAGTGTCCGAGCCCTTGATGTAAATCCAAAGGCTAGGACCTCCTAACCCTTATCCTTTAAGATCTGCAAGATGGGAATCTGAGGGCCACGACCTCCCTTTCCAAATCGTGTGGTGCGGACCTCCTCCCACCACTTAAAACATAACGGTTCAAACTTAAAATCTGAGGATCAGACCTCCCCATCCACTTAATTCAACGGTGGATGTGAGGTCCTGTTTTCTCCTACCTTGATGCTGCATGGCGAGCCATGGTAGTGGGCAAAGTCAGAGCGGGGTCTTGTCCAACGGCTCTACCCTGCATGCATTAAATGCGTGTCAGCCCCTTTCCGCCCCTAGCCCATGTTCTGACCACCTAATATGTCCTCTCCATCATGTCAACTCCCATGGACCTCCCCATGGGCTAAGCTCACCATGAGCTTAACCCATGGTGCAGGACCTCTGTGCCATTGGTATAAGATTCCCTTGAGCCCCCCCTTTGGCTTCTTTTACACATTTGGAGCTTGCCATGCCAGTGCTTGGTTGAGCTCCTACCTCACTAACCTCCTCTCTGGTGGCTGCCATTGTTGAAGTCCTTGGAGCTCCTCGGTGGCCCTGTTCCTGTGGCTCTCCTCTTCATTTCCTTCTTCAATTCATGCCATTTTCCTCTGTAACTAAGATCCTAACTTGTTTAGTTGGGCATTTCGCAGAGGTGGCCAAGGTGGATCTTGAAGTTGGAGCTTTGGTCAGTGAGCACCTTTCTTCCTCGGCACCTTCCTCCTCGACCTCCTCAAATTTCTCCGACCTCCGTAACTTTCCGGTAGTCCTTAGAGGCTTGGCACCAAGCGGGATGTTGTTATGAGCTTTTCTTGGGCACACGCCAGGCGAATGCCGCGGAGCTCAATTTAGTCTCTATTTTTGCCGTGTTGTGCTATCGTGCTCCTCTCGGCCGGGGCGCTCAAGGTCCGCCGTTGAGAGGAGGTCCACCGCGCGCAAGCCTATTGCACACTCGGTGGTACCATTGGATGTCGCCATGAGGTCTACATCACCGGCGAGGACCATCTCTTCAAACTCGGTTTTTGTCGGACGATGCTGCAGCGCCAGGTCAAATTTCGGACAAAGATCCTCTACTTAATGCGCTAATCATACCTCAATCATTGTTAATCATTGGTTGTGCCTTAAATGCCTTTAATCCGCCCTTGTTGCGATTTAAGACCTCTCACGCTGACCTCCTTGTGTCCCGCGCGACATTAACTCGTGGTCCGAAGGCGCGCGAAAGCAGGGGCCTCGGTCCGGGCGCCCTGCACCTCCTCCGAGGAAATCTGCACGCCCAAGACCTCCTTGCGCATCAGGCCGCCTGCACCTCCCGGGAGAGGTCTCAGGACGCAAGACCTCCGCGGTTGGACCTCCCCGCTGATCTGTGCCGCTTATATCCTCTCTGTGTTGATCGCAGCCGTTGAGGACCTCCTCCTTGTTGTGGTCCGCTTGATGCAAGATCACGCCACGACCTCCCCTTGCTGCCAGGCTGAGGATGGGAGGACATGGACCGTTGGATCCAAGATCCACGCCCATGACCTCTGGACCTCGCGAGCGGCGTGTGCATTAGTTCTCTGGGAGGTCTCGAGCCGCTAGATCTCAGATCTGTGGCTCACGCCCTCCCATGTCTTTATGGTTTTAGAAATTCCAAGGAATTGTTATTTTAAGAACTAAAAAGGTATGAACTTTAAAATTGCATAACTAAGTCAATTTAAATCCAAATAGGGTGATTCAAATTTTGTTAGTTCTGGTTTGACCTGGGCTCCAATCTAAAAATGGTTATGAGCCCAGTTCAGCTCCAGAACATGGTTTTGCAAATAGGTTTTAAAACTAACTTTAAATGTAGTGTTTAACTTGTAAAATGCATAGCTAATGCTCTGTAGATTGTTTTTGAGTGAATCCAACTTTGTTGGTTTCCTCTAAGAATGCTCTAAATGTTAGAATAGGATTTAGGCATGTCACTGTTTTCAGAAAACTTTCTTGTGCATTATAATTTTGTTCAAGTTCTTGTTTTTGAAAAATTATAGAAAATGTATAATAGCTCCAAATGAGGTGAACTCAATTGTGTTATTCATCTCATGAGGTGCTTGTTTTACAGTAAAAATTTCAGTGTCACCACCCTTCTAGAAAATGTTGCCTCATAATTAAATTAGTGAATAGTGGCAGTTTGGTATTTTTAGGGCTGAGCAGATTTGTTTTGCTCATAACTTTTGCATTGAGAATCCAAATCAATTGGTTCTTGTTGCTAAATTCCCTAACAATCATCCTTTAGCTGCTGTAGAAATTTCAGAGCATTTGGAGTTTTTTTGCTGTGCTGTCCTTGTGGTTTTCGTCGTTCTTATCGATTGTTGTCGTCTTTTCGATTAGGTGCCGACGAGTGGGTTGAACCCGTGAGTGATCCTCAGCAATATATTGAGCAAAATCAGCAAGGCAAGCAGTTTGATCATATCCATTTATTGTCCCATTACTTTAAAGCTTAATACTTTGTTTCACTTATATGTATGCATGCTACTTTGTGTTAAAAGGTCGCTAGTAATCCTGAGATGCATATTCTCAGAGGTAAATGTTCATTCTCTACTACTAAGCCTAGGATTATCTTGCTGCGATTTAGAGTTCGCTGGATGGACTCTTATCGCTTAGTAGTTTACGTTGATAATGCTTAGCAATGCTTAGATAACGGTAGAAAGGGGCGGTTGTCGACATTATGTCGATGACCTTGATCACACTAAAATCTTTATTCCATTTTGTCCTTCTTGTGGTTGGTCACTTTGTAAACAAATAAAACCAAAATGAAAACAAAACTGTTTTGACTTGGGCACAATGGATGTTGGTGTGATATTTTGGGTGTGATCGAATGGTGCCTCGAGTCCCCAAGGACCGAAGTTACTTGTGTCACTAAGCCAAGCGCTTCTTGTGCTAACCACACGAGGGGATATGGGACCTCTCTGACTAAGTACTTTGGGAGGTGTTAATTATGAGCTGGTCGGTGGGTGGTTTTAAATGTGTGTGTGTGGTGTGGGAGAGGAGCATTAGCGCACCGGTTAGGCTGCCTAGTGTGTCCTTATCCCGTGGGTTATGGTTTTAATTAGCATCATCCATTGGAAATGTCTCAGAGGACTTAGCCGTGCTTAAGATACCAAAGGAAGTGTGCTAAATCATGTGGCTAAAAGGCGGTCCGACGTGTGGGTACATTGGTACACCCTCGCAGGTTAAAACTATTCAATAGCCTCGCCCTAGGTTATGGACATGCTTGGTAAGGTCGCAAGAACTAGACTACAACATTTAAATTAAAACTTGATGGGTTGGTATGAATGGATGTTCATGCTATTGTGGTGGCTAATGGGTTAGCCACTTCCGTGATTGTTATCTATCAATTGTTACCGTCTCGTTGGTTTCTTGCAAATGAAAAATGAATTGCAACTTTGCTTTGGAATCTATTTAAATATTGCAAATGAAAACTTGCTTTATGCTAAAATAAGTCCAAAGCCTCATCCACTTGAATAAAGCTTGCATGTAGCTAAACTATAGTTCTGTTATATTACACGTCAGTCTTGTGAGTACATGTTTGTACTCATTTGCTTTGCTTAATAACTTTGTTGCAGAGGAGGTAGGGTCCAAAGGACTTTACTTTTGTGAGTCTTGATTGGTTGGGAAAGCGACTAGCTTGGCGGTCCTGGCCGGTTGCCTTGTGGGTGAAGGCACACTTTGTTGGTTCTTATTTTGGGCCATCTCTATGGCACTTTTGCTTCCGCTATTATCTTAGTAGTCTTGTTGTTATTTGGCCGGTCGGCCTCTCTTTTGTAATAACTATCCTTTATGTATATTAACTTCTGGTTGGTTGCTTGTTCTGTTCTATGTCTTGGAATGGAATTGATGCAATCTTTTGTAATGAGTTGTGTGTACTGCATTCTGGGAAGTACATATATCTCGAGGCACGGTTTATTTAGTTGATAATACTAGGGTCAATTGGATGACTAAGTATTATGAGCCTAATAAATCGGGGTCTCACAGCTAGGAGCAGGAGAAAGAGGCCCGACAAGCCGTGATACGTGCCGCCACACAAGTGCACATCTCGCATGTTCGAGACCGCTACTTCCAAGACGCCCCTGGCTCCTAAGCAAGGGCGCAACCGCCAGTCATGCGTACGCCACCACCGCAAGCAACGATGGTAAGAGGTTCAAATGCCTTACCAACCCCTATGCAAGAGGATTTCCCTGCAGAACGCGTTCGCTACTTAGTGACTGCCCTCACACGTCCTTCGAAAGGATTAATTCCAGAGCAAGGAGTGCAAGTGATGCATGCAATTGCACATGAACTACAAGATGCGGCAGAGAACATCTCTGCACGATCACCAACTGTTCTTTCCAAAACAGACTCGAACCTAGAGGGGTCCTCAACCGAACGCCGAGGGTAGAGTCGTAATCATGATGCACCTGGTCGTCATGTCCAAGACCAAGGTGAGAGTGACACTCGTTTTTCGGGATGTAGCAGACGTCCCAGATCTCCTGTTGGTCATAATAATCGTCGTAATACACGACGATGTATTGGACCTTATACAGGATGCAAAGCTTTTTCCCCTGGATTGAGGGACGTCACCTGGCCAGAAAAGTTCAAGCCAGGGAGCATGGAGACTTTCGATGGGAAACCCATCGGAATTCCTCCAAATCTACGCTACCACCGTCCAAGCTGCTGGAGGCGATGATAAGGTAATAGCAAATTATATACCCACAGTTTTAAAAGGTTCCGCTAGGACCTAGTTATTCAACTAACCTGAAGGATCCATACATAACTAGGAGATGCTCTGTAATGCATTGCAAAATAACTTTAAAAGTTGTTATGCAAAACCGAGGAAGGAAGATGGTTTACATTGGCTTCGTCAATCCCCCGAGGAAAACTTATGATAATTTGTGAAGCGTTTTATAGAAGTCCGTAATACTATCCCAAATATTTCTGACAACTCTGTAATTCGAGCTTTTAAACAGGCGGTGAGATACCAAAGGTTCACAAAAGACCTCAACATCAACCCGCCTAGGTTCGTGTTGGAGCTTTTCGACATGGCTGATCGATACTCCGACACCAATGAGGCAGTGGAATGGAATCAGATGGTGGATAAGGGGACCATTCCTCCTCAGCCAGGCCTCGAGGAGGTCAAGGAAAATAAAATCCAAGAGGTCTGAGGGCTCCATGAGCAGCAAAGGTAAATCCAAGAGAAAGGAAAAGGGGAGGTCTAAGCAATCCACCAGGGAGGTCGCGGCAATTGACCAACGACCACCCTACGACAAGGCAAAAGGTCCGTGGACCAAGGGGAGGCAGGGAGGTCGTTCAAACGACCTGACTGCCCCACGGTCTACAAGTACGTCTAGGAGCAGTGGACGCTAGTGCCCATTGCATAAAGTCCCTTGCCATGACCTCCGCAACTACCGTACTTGGCAGAAGCAGATGGAGAAATATTACGATGGGAAAGGCCCAATGCTTGTCCCACTAGAAGATTACGGACCACCAAAGGTCCAAGGTAATGACAAGGACACGGAAATGCCGTTCTCCACATCAACAACATTTACGGGGGTTCAGCCACCTACACCTCTAAGTGGCAGTACAAGGTGGCATGGAGGGACGTCAACAGCGTTGAAGTCCCACCTGGTTGTCCAGAATACCTCAAATGGTCAGATACCTCCCTGACCTTCAATAAGGAGGACGTCCCAAAAGGTATGTCTACTTCCCGCAAATTACCACTAGTAGTTTCTCCTACAATAAGTAATTGCAGAGTAGGGAGAGTGTTAGTAGATAGCGGTAGTTCTCTAGATTTGTTATTTGTAAACACTTTAGATGAGATGCAGATCCCCTATTCTAAAATTAAACTAATGACAAGTCCCCTCTATGGGATAGTGCCCGGTATGTCAGTTACACCAATGGGGCAAGTAGTTTTACTAGTAACCTTCGGTACAACTGCTAATTTTCAAACTGAATTAATTACTTTTGAAGTAGTTGATTTTGAGTCTGCTTATAATGCTATTTTGGGAAGACCTTCTCTAACAAAATTCATGGCAGCTACGCACCATGCCTACCAGAAGATTAAGATTCCTGGTCCAAAAGGCGTGATCGTGGTGTAGGGTGATCATGCCGTCGCGCTTTCGTGTGATCGTAAGTCATTAGAACTTGTCGATCAGTTGCCTCTGAAAGATCTTACTTTGGAGGATAAAGCAGAGAAGTCCGCGAAGATCAAGGCCGCTCCTCAACCTAATGAGGAGGTTAAAGTTGTACCACTCAGCCCCGATGACCAATCTAAGACAGTTCAGCTTGGTACGAGACTAAGTGAGAAATAGGAAGACGAGCTCCTCACCTTCCTCTGAGCCAACTCAGATGTCTTTGTGTGGAAGCCATCTGATATGTCCGGGGTCCCAAGGGAGGTGATAGAGCACAGGCTAGCTATCCAGCCTGAGAAAAACCAGTCAAGCAAAGACTGAGACGTTTCGCCTTGGATCGTCAAGAAGCTATTAGAGTAGAGCTCGATAAACTCCATGAAGCTGGTTTCATTAGGGAGGTTGATCACCTCGAGTGGCTGGCAAACCCGGTCCTGGTCAAGAAATCTAACGGTAAGTGGCGCATGTGTATTGATTTTACCAGTTTAAATATTACTTGCCTAAAGGATGGCTTCCCTTTGCCTCGCATTGATCAATTAGTTGATTTTACTGTGGGTTGTGAACTGATGAGCTTTCTTGATGCTTATTCCGGATACCATTAGATCAGCATGGCGAAAGAAGATGAAGAAAAGACTGCCTTCATCACTCCCTTCGGTGTCTACTGCTACATCAAGATGCCATTTGGGTTAAAAACGCTAGGGCCACGTACCAGCGTTTCATGCAGAAAACCTTCAGCAGTCAGCTAGGGCGTAATTTAAAGGCTTATGTAGATGACCACGTTGTAAAAAGTAGTACTAAGAATGACCATTTGAAGGATCTCGCAGAGACCTTCAAAAATATAAATAAATATGGAATAAAGCTTAATCCTGAAAAGTGTACTTTCCGAGTTTGTTCTGGCAAATTGCTTAGTTTCCTTGTTTGTTCTTGTGGGATTGAAGTTAATCCTAAGAAGATTCGAGCCATCGAACAATTGCGACCACCTTCTACAGTGAACAAGGTCCAAGCCTTAACTGGTCGAATTGTGGCTCTTAGTCATTTTATTTCTCGATCAGGAGAACGTGGTTTACCTTTTTTTAAAGGTAATCCGCAAGAGTAATAAGAGGTTTCAATGGTCCGAAGAAGCTGACAAAGCCTTCGAAGGGTTAAAGGCTTATCTCTCAAATCCTTTGGTATTGGTGTCACCTTTAGAGGGTGAACCTTTACTAGTTTACTTGGCAGCAACGCCAAATGTGGTCAGCGCGGTACTTATTTCAGAAAGAGGAGGGCCTCAACGACCCATCTACTATGTAAGCGAGGTCTTACATGGACCAAAGGAGAGATACCCTGAGGTTCACAAGCTAATTTATGCTCTTCTGATGACTTCTAGAAAACTTAGACATTATTTTCAATCCCACAAAATTACAGTACCTTCGTCTTTTCCTCTTGGAAACATACTCTATAACCAAGAAGTAACAGGTCACATAGCTAAATGGGTAGTAGAACTTGGAGAATTTGATCTTCATTTTACTGCCCGAACAGCCATAAAAGGCCAAGTCCTGGCTGACTTTGTGGCTGAATGGATGAACACTGAGGATCAACCTCAAGAAAGTCCAGGGCTGAAAGATCATTGGACAATGTACTTTGATGGCTCCCGCGAGCTTAAAGGCTCGGGGGCTAGGATTTTGTTGATAACACTACAGGGTGATCAACTCTAATATGTCATACAGTTTCTTTTCTCTGCCACTAACAACGTGGTAGAGTATCAAGGTCTTCTAGCCGGGCTTCGAGCAACCAAATCCCTTGGAGTCCATCGGCTTTTGGCGAAGGGAGATTCGCAATTAGTTGTAAACCAGGTATCAAAGGAATATAGTATGTCCAATGAAATAATGGCTCAGTACCTGGGTGAAGTGAGGAAGTTGAAAAAACACTTCAGGGACTTCGAAGTCCAACACATACCGCGCAAGGAAAGTTCCTTAGCAGACCAGTTATTGAAATTGGATTCCTCACGAGCGTCTGTTCTAACAGGTGTTTTTCTCGAATACCTTACAAAACCTTCAATAGAAACAGGTTCGACCACCTCAGAGGTCGGGGTCATTGAGCAAGATGCGGAGTGGATAAAACCATTGACCACTTATCTCGCATCAGGGATATTGCCCGATGATTCTCAACGGAAGGATAGGTTAATTCGAAGAGCACGCATGTATAAGCTGGTCGAGGGATCATTGTACAGGAAGGGAGCACATGGTATTCTTATGCATTGCATATCCCAAGACCCCGGGATAAAATTACTAAAAGAAATACATAGGGGCTTGTGTGGTACACATGCATCCTATAGAACAATAGTTGGCAAAGCTTTTCGGCAAGGATATTACTGGCCCACCGCTCTACAAGATGCCATGCACCTTGTTAAGACCTATGAGCAATGTCAGTTCCATGCCAGACAAGTACACCAACCATCTTATCAACTACAGACCATTCTCTTGTCATGGCCTTTTTCGATTTGGAGCATTGATATAGTTGGATCACTACCACAAGCACCCAATGGGTATAAGTTCTTGTTTGTGGCCATCGATACATTCACTAAGTGCATAGAAGCTGAGCCAGTCGTTCATATAACGGTTGCAGCAGCAAATAAATTCTTTGTACGAAACATTGTTACAAGATTTGGAGTACTCAGTCGTCTTATCATAGACAATGGGAGCCAATTTATTAATGACGTGTTTCAGGATTATTGCGATGAGATTGGCACTAAAATCTGCTTTGCTTCCGTGGCACATTCACAGAGTAATGGAGCAGTAGAAAGGGCCAACGGTTAGATTATGCAAGGTATTAAAAGGAAGGCATGCTCAAAAAATTGGATGGAAGAACTCTTTTCTGTTTTATGGGCATTGCGTACTACGACCAGTAGAGCAACTGGTGAAACACCATTCGCACTAGTCTACAATGCAGAAGTAGTGCTACCTAGTGAGATTCAGCTAGGTTCCACACGTATAGACCTCCTAGATCAAACAAATCAGGGAAATTTACGTGAAGATGATGTCAATATGCTAGAAGAAAGACGTGATCGTGCACTATTGAAATCGGCTACCTATCTACAAGAGCTGAGACACTACTTTAATAGAAGGGTTCATCCAAGAACACTTCATGTGGGAGACTTGGTCTTGAGGCGCATCTAGAACTAAGCCAACTTGAACAAGTTGTCCTCCAGATAGGAGGGTCCATATACTGTAGTCTCTGTCACTAGGCCAGGATCAGTTAGATTAGTTATGGAGGATGATTGTGTTTTATCTAACACATGGAACATTGAACATCTTCGTAAATTTTATGTATAAGTATCTTTTTTCGATATTATATAAATTCAATTGTTATTCTTAATATATTGAATTTTTTTAGCATAAATTTTTTTCGCATACTTGATCACTATTTTTTAAAGTGCCTACAGTTAATCAATTTCGCTCATGGATCATAGTGTTTTTACGAATCAAATGGCCATCGGTATACATTTAGGAAATGATAATTGTCTGAGACCTCCTCTATAAGCCAATTCTCATTGCATGAGAGCTCAACAGTCTGACGACATCTTCCTAAATACACACTGGTTCGAATCATTGATTTTGTAATAGATATACTAATCTTAGCACAATTGTTCGCCCGAAACACTTCTCTCAATGCCAGAGAAAGTGTTCTAGGCGGAGGCTACATATAGTGAAATATACGACTTTTAATTTGCAAAAAAGAGTTTGCAAGACAAAGTTAGTTAATCTTTAATAAATAATCACAATTATCATACACACATATTTTTATTATCTCATATCATTTAAAACAAAACATATGTATCAATACAATGTCACTTTTCTACACTAGAGCTAGGAGTACATGAGGGATGAGTAGGAGCACTAGCTTCTATGTTCTTTATGATCTCTGCCACCACTGGTGTGATCTTGGCTTGAGCAGCAATGCCTGCTTCTTTTGTCTTAAACTTGGGCGCAGGGACAAGCTTCTGGAGATCAACAGAATCCTCATAAAGGAGGTCAATCTTCAATAAAACTTAGTTTAAAGCTTGACTCATTGCCTTCATCAAAGATTAATATATGGTATTCTTCATGGCAGGTATGTGTTTCTGAATATATTTAATTTGATTATAGATATCATTTCTTAGTTCATCCAAGGTCATCTTGGTTGCAAGAGGAGTTACCGGAGCCTTCAGATGTTCTGCGATCTCTCGCAGAGAAACTGAAATTTGGGGAAAACTGTTTCCAGTAACTGTGGTAATTTCCTTGCCAGCCATCATTAAGGTTTCCACCCTCTTTTCAAGATCTTGAACGGCAATACGACCTCGTCTTTCCACTTCTTTCAAGTCTTGAATCTGGAGGTCTTTATTAGAAGAGATCTTCTGAAGATCCTGTTTTGCCTTTTCTAGTTCTGAAAAAGAGCAGAAAAAGAGAATAAAAACTCATGCATGGCAAATTATAAATTAAATGCTCTATAAGGATAAGGGGAGGTCCATTACCTTCTTTCTCCTTAAGAAGTATCTTGTTCTGTTCAAAGAGATCATTGCTTTTTTGGGATTGTCTGTTCAATATCTCTTGGAACTTCTCATTCTTCTGAGTCAAGAGGCAGATCTCTTCGGTCTTCTGTGCCATGACCACCGCACTCTCCTCAGATCTTTTTTCTACCTCAGATAGTTTTTATCTGAGAGTTTGAAATGCATATTTAGCATTTTCTTGTTTGGCTTTCGCCAGTAAACATTCTCTGTGAAGTAAATAAGGGTATAAGTTATTTATTTAAGTTGGAATCTTACGACTAAATAATAATTTATTGTACTTACTTCTCTTTTGCCTCTGCAAAAGCTTTAATCTCCTCTACCATGTCAATATTGACTCTCCAATACCTTTTGACGGATGTCATGAGGTCCTGGAGATCTTTCTTGTTGGTTCTGGGAGATGAATGCTCTAGAGGAATCTCATCCTCAGGTTGATCCAGCTGTACCAGATGAAAAACTCCTCTCGCTAGATCAATGTTGGTATTTTGCGGCTCCTAAGACATTCTATGAGTCAGGATCTATACTAATAAATTTAAAGAAAAATTATCAGGATAAAAATCTTACCAAGGTACGATCACCTTCATCTTGAGTTTCAATGGTCTCATAGACCACCTCCTCAGAATGACTGGTCTCACGGACCACCTCCTCTGAACGGTTGGTCTCGTGGACTACGTCTTCCGTTCGATCCTCTTGAGGAGACCTCTCCGTCTGGACCACCATGTCCAGTGGTGCCTCTTGGGACGTCTCTACAATTATCGCCAAGATGTCTAGGACCACTTCCTCAGTGGTCCTAGGAGGTCCTTCCATCAGCAGATTTTCTTCTGCCGGGGATTCTTCTACCACCAATGTAATTGGTGGCGAATTTTGCTCTTGAGCTGCCAGTTGACCTCTTTCCGGATCTGACGGCAAATCAAAGCTAAAAGAAAATAAGAGGTTAATCATTTCAAAACCAAAATTATAAAGGTATAATCGAAGAACTTACTCGATTTCAAAGCTGCTTTCACTAAAGAGTGACATAAAGTTCTCATTTACAGTGAAAGTGGGTCCTCTCCATTGTTCTGCTGAAGAAGGAACTAAGGCTAGGGAGGTCTTTAGCCTTGGAACACTCTGAAGGGGGACCTCCTCCTCTAACTCTTTTGATGAACCTTCACCCTGAACCACCCCAGCCAAGAAAGTTGATATAAAAGACACTGGCTGGGGGTTAGAGACATATCTGGAAACGAAAGTCTTGGCTTTTGTTTCCGGTACCTTTCGGGTGGAAGATCTTAGAAGAGCAGGAACTAAGGCAAGAGGTATTGGAGAAGCTAATGTTGAGACAGATGTGGGTTTTGTCTTCTGTGGTGCAACAGGAGGTCTGGAGGTAATCCTTGCACTATTTGCCAAAGAAGGGGAAGAGCTTGCACCGACATTTGAGATGGGACGTTTCTTTGATGTCGTCTATCCATAAATATAAAAATTAGATATAAGTGATAAATTTACTTATGTTTGATTAATTTCAATAAATACTTACCACTCTGCGATCTTTCCTCAGTGATAAAGTCGCCCCAATCAAGCTTAGGGGCTGCTCCTCTAAATCTATTGGTTCCTTTTCTAGAACCCGATCTTTTAACAGGACTGAGTGATGAGGACATCACTCCTTCGGATACACGCACTACACAAAACCTTCCAGATCCGGTTGCTAAACTACAAGGCCCTATAACAAGAGCTCGTGCATGTCACTTAAATTATGAGGTGAGCTCGTTTCTAGGTGGTAATAATTTATCTATGCAGAATGGTATACTACCTAATAATTGTGATCTTTTATACTTAGGAATAATGGGAAGGATCCGTCAAGTCCTGGTCATCTGCACTGATTGCGCCCAAGCAAAGGAAGTCCCTTTGATTGCGCCGAGAAGAGATTTTGGGTTGCAGAAGGTCTACGACCAGTTCTCCATGATCTACGACCAGGCCTACAAGCTCTACAACCAGGTGTACCCGCTCTATGACCACGATGGGAGTTAGTTAGAATCGTTGAAGTAAGGTGTTGTGTCACCATTTTGGGCCTAATAAGGCCTTGTAAGCGTGTCGAGGTCAAAACCCAGGATGTGTACGTCTATCCCCGCGGTAGCACAATCCTAGGTCGACCTCCTCACGTCCCCTATATATGTGCAGCAGCCGCCACAGTTTAGGGTTGGATTTTTCTTAGATTATTCTGCCACTTTGTAGTTTCGCCGCTTGTTCGATGTGAGGAACCCCACTTGTGAACTTCATCTATATTCGCAATATAATTCAGATTGCTTCTACCTTATTCTTGTGAGTTGCTTCGATTGCTTGCAGGAATCATAACCCTCGTGGTAAGGTCGATCGCGTGCAAGCGTGGTTGATAACGATAGTCGTGCGGGTGTAGCGAATTGCGAGGTGACGATCTGCGGGTCGGAAGCCTCAAAGTGTCAACGTCCTCACGATGAAATCAATCGAACCTATCGGAAGATTGGGCCACTAGGCCACCGTGTTTCATCACCGAGGTCCTAGCTAGGACCTCATCATCTGAGAGAGCTGCAATACAGTAAAAGTTACTTACTTTTACTATGAAATTCAGTTCAAGTAAAAGAGATGAGTAAAATATTACCATTCTCAGGAACATCACAGTTACAAGATAATATCTCTTTCTTCTAAAGAGAGAAGATCTTGTTCTTGAGGAAGTCGTGGAAAATCTTTTGTCCAAATAGACCTCCTTCTACCAGGTTACTGATCACCAGGACTACTTTCTTCTCATCTTCTGAAAGCTTAATGTCCTTATTAGCAGCTCGGTTCTTGGAGGACCACTCCGATGGTGCACTACGATTGTAAGTAATTCTACTTTTTTTCGGAACTTCGGAATAAAACCATTTCTTGTTCCATGACTGGTTGGAGTCTTTAGTAGCCAAGAAAGGGAACACTATCTTATTGGCATCTTGAAATTTAAAATAAAAAGAGCCTAAAGCATCAGCACCTTTCTTTTTGCGGATAATCTGGTAATAAAACCTAAACAAACGCAAACTAGGTGTGAGACCCCCAATTACTGGAATTGTGCCGAATTATAATTATACCGGTAGTATAATTCTTAATTAAGGAACAGTGTAATGTCCTTAATAAAGATCATACTAGAAGCATAATCATAACAAGTAACAATCCAACAATTAGGTTCCCGGATATATGCCATGCAATAGTTCCCAGGATTAGTGACTATTGCGCATATATCCTTAATCAACATTGCATCAATCACATACAAGTCATACATTCACATAATTATACATTAATAATTACATCATAATTCGGTAGCTACAGTACCAGGTTGCTACAGTACAGAAATATGAACAAATGACCTTGGGTCAAGAACAAAAAGCAACAATGAAACGAAAAGATAAAAACAAATCCACCAATGGCCCCATCATCCCATGAGCTATTGCGTGGAGGCTAGAACAAGCATTACTCGTTAGCGCCACCCGGATCGGCGCTAACGGGCATCTCATACAGATATCCATCCTCACCGCAACAAGAGGTCATATAACCCTGAGTACGAAAGGTACTCAGCAAGACTTACACAAACTAATAAAAGAAAGTGGTTGTTAGAACCTATACAATGGAATAGAAAGTATATATGCATAAGGTTGATAACAGAAGGTTTAAATGGTTCAGTTTGCATAAAGCGATACATCTTGACCTACAATTACTATATTTTGATAAAGCAGTTTTAATAAATTGATTTGGACTAAAACAGTGAATAAGTGTAATTATAAGTATAAACAGTAATAAGAATAAATAACAGTTCACAATTAAATGTGTATGACAACCATCATGTCGAATTAATTCCCAAACCAAACTTAGAGCGAAATCTATACAGATGACATTAATTCAAGTTTTCGTCCGTAACCGTGGACACGGCTATTCGAATAGTTTTATATCCTTGCAAGGGTGTACATCTTTACCCACATGACTTAGTTAGCCCGTAAGCCTCCTAATAATAACACACCGCCTTTGGTGTGTCGGTAAGATAAACTAAGATTTGGTATTTTTCAACAAGTTAACACTATTGAGTTGGATGACCCATGTGAGATTAATCCCGCTTAAACCAGACTGATAGCATACATTCAACCGGGGCTCACATGTTGTACCGGAATGCCGACCCAAATCAATTAAATGCAAACTCGTGTTAGCCACACATATTACACATGATCGGGGCCTCAAGGAACGTACATGCGATGTAACACATCTACGCCTTACCCTTCTAAGAACATCGATATCAATATAAGCTCCACATGGCATACGACACGGCCGAAGACTTAAGCATCTATGCCATATGAAATCAATACACATGTCCTTACTCTCACATATCCAACTCAATAATATTAACCCTTTACTTAACCAAACAATACCCATACATCTGCGTGTGGAAATGCGTTGGGACTTGAATTAAATGGTCAGAGTTCAGTCCTTAATCAACCCAGACAAGAC
The DNA here is from genome assembly GCA_036346405.1 of Phyllostachys edulis. NCBI lineage: Eukaryota > Viridiplantae > Streptophyta > Magnoliopsida > Poales > Poaceae > Phyllostachys > Phyllostachys edulis. The sequence goes on along the minus strand of CM070546.1, from coordinate 63,520,068 downwards.
ATCCACATTTCCCAATTCTCGTGCACAAAGGCACCATCACTAGCATCCACTTGTCCAGATTTGAATTAATTGATAACAGGATTTAGAAGCATTTCCAAATCAAATAAACTGAACAAGGATCAAAGATAAATACAAATTATTTGTTGTTCCCAGGTTTGACAAGATAATCTTGTCAAACACTACCGTGCTATGAACTGCATGGCTAAGCAAAAATTAAAACTAAGTATTATAACATCACAGACTACCTTAGTTTGAGTGTATGATATAATTCAAGATAAGCCACAAGTTTAGGTTATAACTAACTAGAACAGAGCACAAATAATTTTTAGAAAAATTTTGCATGCAACAGTCATCACTGTATTTTAGAATTCTAAAGTTCAAAAGATTAGGTTCAACATGGTGCAGAGAGGAAGCTTGCCTTGATAGTAGTATATAACCTCTTGCTCAAGTTCTTGTGGTTCAACAAAAGGTTCAAAACACTCAGAAGAACCAGTATCTAAAAGAGAATAAAATCCAATGAATACAGGAAAAACAAAGAACAAGATGCATAAAAGAATGTATGATCAAAATGGTAATGCATGGGTAATAGTATGCTTAAACTGTAGCTAATTTAGTAAGGGTAATAACCCATATATACCATCTACTGACAATTATTACCCAGATTTTATTATTAGAAAATAGCTACAGTAACAGATTTTTTTATACTGGAACAGGGCACCAACAAATAATTCAGTTTCTTGGTTTAATTTCGCATAATTAGAATACTATAGGATAGCTAAGTGTACAAAACCAAAGTCAAAGGAACTAGCTAATCAATTAGTGACATTAATAGCAACTTATGACTTTGGATTTTTGTTGTTTGCTTTGGTCGGTTGGATTAATATTCAAAAATAGCAATAAGCATTTTACTATTTTCGTTGCTTAACAGGCCACGAATCGGGATTTTAAAGAGAGTTAACACTACCAAAAGGTAATTAATGCCATCACTCCCTAGTGCTAGACCTAACCACCCGTTTAAAAGAAGAAAAAAGCGTATGACTTTGTCGGTTTGGTTGATAGCCAAAATAGTAAAGCATTAATTAGCATTTTCAGCTAGCTATTGAAGTTACACAAGATGAAGTTTTCGTGGAGCTAAAACTAATCGGGAGTCATAAATACCACCATACACTCATGCTATCCTAACACGGCCCATAACAGAAAGTGAGACAAAAAGGACTTTTTGTCGGCTGAACCGACAATTGCAACAGAAAGAAAATATTTACAATAAAAGATGTTCTAGTGATCATATTAGCCAAAAAGGGGTCTAAAATGATACTAGGGTTTACTTAGCCTGAACTAGACTAGCATCCTAACAAGAGAAACTCTATTTCCTGAAAATGATATGAAAGACCGAAAAGTTATAAAAATAACTTTTCAGCTTAAAGGAACTGGAATCATCACATGAGTAAGTGAGTAGTGCATGTGAGTGAGGGATGTCCTAAAAGAACTTAAGCTAACAGAAGGGAAAACTAACTCACCAGCTAGGGTTAGAGAAGACAGAGTCAAGCTCTTGGTCAACAGAAAAGGTCCAAGTCCTTTCTTTGATTCTGACCAAAACAAGAATGGTAGAACTAAGTCTCTAAAGATCATTAGTCACATTCTTGCTAAGAAAAGATGGAACTCAACTCACCCAAGTGAGGTTTTCCAAAATGAAGCTTCACAGCTCAAGTTGACAGGGAGCAGGAGTCCTAAGTTCAACCTACAAGAAGTACCCAAAACCACCTTAGTATAAGATGTAGGTATGCTTGTAGTTGAACAAAGGTGGAAGAACAAGGAGCTTCACTGCGAAGGAGATAAAGATAATGAGCTCCTCCCTTGGTCAACAATGTCAGAAGTCCCAAGACTAAAGGTTATATAGTGTATAGAATGTGTAGAGTAACCGAGAATTCTCTAGAATCCAATAGGTGGCACTAAAGGATAGAGATTAAGAGAAAATATCCTCAAAATACTGTTCATCACCACCATTCCGGTCACCACAGTGCCCACGGTGGAAGAAAAAAAAAAGCAATCAAAAATTGATTCACTGCCGCGTGGGTCCCGGAGCTACCCAAACCATGCAACACGACAATGGCGTAAAACCCTTCCTCGACGCGGCCCTGTGGCAACGCGCCATGCATGCGCGCAGCGAAGCTCCACGCACAGCCACCGTCCATTCCGAGATGAGCGGCGGTGATGCGGGGTTTAAAACACGTTGAAACGGTATGGGAGAACGTGGGCCACACGATCTTCAGCGAACGGTCCCGATCGCGATTCCTGTAGCGGTCCAAAGGTTACAACTCACGCGAGCCGTCCGATTGAGGTTTAACGGTCGCGATTCAAAGGAGGACTGTCGCGGTCCGATCGGCCCACTCAACAGGAGTCGTCCGATCGCGAACCAACGCCCAAGATGAGGCGCCGCAGGCTCTTGACCCAAGGATTCCATCGCCGTTAAAGCGCGATTCAACGGCCCGATCGAGGCGGCTCGTAGTCCGAACATCACAAAGAATCTGGGCGGCCCAGAGAAGATCCAACGGCCAACAATGGATGTGGGATGGAGGCGGTCCGAACGGCACAATACATCCGGCCCGTTCGCGCGGAAATGAAGGGCGGAGATGGGCTTGAAGTTTTCGGACACGCGGGGGAGGGGACGTGGCCTAGCCGGTTGCGCACTGGGTTGGACTCGACTCGACGGGGCCGAGTCGCTACAGTGCCTGGTCCGAGGATTAGGCCGGGAAGTTTGACCAGGTTTAAATCAAAACTTCAAAACTTTGACTGGGACATTCAAAATAGCAAATAAATTTGTAAATTCACGAAATTTTGCAGAATCACTACTGGGATGATATATTTCCCAAATAAATTTTTAAATCACAGTTTCTTCTTTATAAATACATAAATAATTTATTTAATTCAACTAGGGTTTATTTCAAGACAATTATTTTTATGAAAATCAAAATAATTTCTAAAAATTCAACAAAAATTATTTTTGGCCATAATACTTCATCTGGTTTTCAATAAAATAGGTCCCAGTCTTAATACCAACTGTGGATGATATTTCCTTTTGAGATTTTGATCTAGTTGGAATCTATAATAGAAATTTGGGAAATTAAGTTGTAACAAGTTGCCTAAATTGCCGAATGAACAAGAATGACATGAACAAGATTTTATTCTCAGATATTAGGGCCGAGGTTTGTTACACTAGGGGCTATCCCTAAAAACACCTCAAACATATGGGCAAACACACTAAGTACCAGAACTGAATTTGGTACTAGGTGAACCAATTCAATTCCATAGTGGTTAAGAACTTCGACCAAAAAATCATTCTCAGGCAAGCGAAGGCCTGCCCGGAGGTAAGGCACGAAGAGTACCGTGAAACCAGCCGGAGGGTTTGGTTCAACCTCTCTCCCCAGTGCACGCCACTTGATGAGAGCCTTTTCTGGAAGATGTCCATCTTGCTCCAGTCCTTGAAGCTCCTTTGCTGTCAACATCGATGATCACCATCCCGTCATTGTCTTGATTCAATGGCAGACTATAGGTTCCTTCTTTTCGAAGGTTCGTGGAGGACGAAAGGTACACAGTGAAAAGGAAAGTTAAAAGCAACTTGGGTGAAAGCGTGCCTAAGGAGAGGTAAAAATCCGTATATATACCCTTGGCGTATCCCTTAAGAAAATCTCGTCCCGAGATTTCTTATAATTCAGAAGTTGGACCAAGATGAAGTTGAAATGATATTCTTTAGGAACATAACATCAGTTGTCTTTATTTCTTTCAAAGATAAAAAAGAAATTTCACATAACAACATAGTGCTGTTATTACAACTTATGTTACATTGCTTTGTTTAACCTTGCCTTCCTTGATTTAAAGACAATTATTAAACAGCAAAAAGGTGGGGGTGCTCGATCTTCATTAGATCTTCGCGCTCCCATGTGGCTTCATCCTCGGAATGATTAGCCCACTGAATTTTTAAGAACTTGACAGTACGATTTCTTGTCCTACGCTCCATTTCATCGAGGATACGCACTGGTTGTTCTTGATATGAAAGATCTGGTTGCAGATCAAGATTCTCATAAGTAGTGGCCTCGGTAGGAACACGAAGGCACTTCTTTAATTGAGAAACATGAAAGGTATCATGAACTGCCGACAACGTGTCGGGAAGTTCCAATTGATATGCCACAGCTCCTCGTTTTGCAATGATTCGAAAGGGTCCGATATAACGAGGTGCTAGCTTCCCTTTCACATGAAAGCGATGAGTACCTTTCATCGGCGACACTTTAAGATAGACGAAATCATCTATTTCAAAACTTAGCTCACGACGTCGATGATCGGCATAGCTCTTCTGACGAGATTGGGCAGTTTTCAAACGGTCTCGAATCGATTTAACTTGCTCTTGACTTCCAAAACCAAGTCTGGCAGGCAAAGAATGGTCTTTCACCGATTTCGACCAATTCAATGGAGTCCTACAAGCTCTTCCATACAAGGCTTCAAAAGGTGACATTTGAATACTTGCTTGGTAGCTATTATTGTAGAAAACTCCACATACTGCAAAGATTTCTCCCAATTCTTGCCATATGCTAAAACACTGAGCTCTCAAAAGATCCTCCATTATTTGATTCACCCTTTCAGTTTGACCACTGGTCTGAGGATGATAAGCAGTGCTAAAGGATAATTCAGTTCCCATTGCTTGATGAAGACAATTCCAAAAATGGGAAGTGAATTGAGATCCACGGTCTGAAACAATGATTTTAGGAACACCGTGGAGACAAACAATTCTAGCAATATAGAGTTCTGCCAATTGCTTGCCATTGAAAGTGGTTCTGACAGGGATGAAATGAGCCACTTTCGTTAGACGATCAATTATCACCCATATGGCATCAAATCCATTCTGAGACTTGGGAAGTCCGGTAACAAAATCCATACCGACTTCTTCCCATTTCCATTGTGGAATAGGTAAAGGCTGAAGGGTACTAGCAGGTTTCAAATGCTCGGCTTTAACCCTTTGGCAAATATCACATTCAGCAACATACTGAGCAATTTGCCTTTTCATCTTGCTCCACCAAAATGTTTTCTTCAAGTCCTGGTACATTTTAGTACTTCCAAGATGTAAAGAAAATTTGGAATTATGAGCTTCTTTAAGAATTAACTCTCTCAGATGTGGATCTGAGGGTACAACCAGACGATTGCAATATCGAATTGTACCACGAGCATCTTCAGAAAATTCATTGGCTTTACCTGCCTTCATGTTTTCCTTGATCTCTGCTACCTCAGTATCAGTTTTCTGGGCCTCCAGAATCTGATCTTCGAGTGTTGACTTTACTTCTAAGGCAGCAAGAAATCCATCTTTGACCATTTCGAGACTTAAGCGCCGAAGATCAGCACATAAGCTCTTAGTCAAAGGAATTGTTGATAAGCAATTGCACTGTGACTTCCTGCTTAGAGCATCAGCCACAACATTGGCTTTGCCAGGATGGTAGTGAATACCCATATCGTAGTCCTTGATCAATTCAAGCCATCTTCTTTGTCTCATATTCAGATCAACTTGAGTGAATATGTATTTCAGGCTCTTATGATCAGTATAGATTTCGCAACGATTGCCAAGAAGGTAATTTCGCCAAATCTTTAATGCATGGACTACTGCTGCCAATTCCAAATCATGGGTAGGATAATTCACCTCATGAGGTCGCAACTGCCTAGATGCATATGCCACAACTCGGCCCTCTTGCATAAGCACACAACCAAGTCCATGGCGAGATGCATCACAATAAATATCAAAATTCTTATGGATGTCTGGAAGAGTGAGAACAGGAGCTTCAGTCAGGAGCTTTCTCAAAAGCTGAAAACTGTTTTCACATTCCACTGACCAAAAGAATTTGTTCTCTTTCTTCAAGAGTCGAGTCGATGGCACGGAAATCTTGGAAAAGTTTTCAATGAACCTACGGTAATATCCCTCAAGTCCAAGGAAACTTCGAATTTCAGGAACATTCTTGGGCTGCTTCCAGTCTAGTACATCTTGTACTTTGCTGGGGTCAATAGTAATACCCCCTTCGGATAATACATGACCCAGAAATGCAACTTGCTTGAGCCAGAAAGCACACTTGCTAAATTTGGCATATAACTGATGCTTGCGAAGTGTGTCCAGCACAAGTCTCAAATGATACTCATGCTCTTCGTCCGACTTGGAGTAGATAAGAATGTCGTCAATGAACACAACAACAAACTTATCCAAGAAATCCATGAATACTGAATTCATTAGATTCATGAAATAAGCAGGAGCATTTGTTAGACCAAAGGACATAACAGTATACTCGTATAATCCATAACGAGTAGAGAATGCTGTTTTAGGAATATCCTCCGTTCTAACCTTGATCTGATGGTAGCCCGAACGCAAATCAATCTTTGAAAAGACACGGGCTCCAGTCAACTGGTCAAACAGATCATCAATTCGGGGCAAAGGATACTTATTCTTGATAGTAACCTCATTTAACGGACGGTAGTCTACACACATCCGTAAAGTCTGATCTTTCTTTTTGACAAAGATGGCCGGGCATCCCCAGGGTGAGGAACTCGGTCGAATGAATCCTTTGTCAAGCAATTCTCCAAGCTGTTTCTTCAACTCAAATAGCTCATTGGAAGGCATGCGATAAGGTCTTCTCGAAATGGGAGCAGTACCAGGAACTAGTTCAATCACGAACTCTACTTCCCGATCGGGTGGCATACCGGGAAGGTCTTCAGGAAAGACATCCGGATATTCACACACTACCGGTACTAACTCCAAAGTAGGGGTGGTATCAGCTTTCAATGCACCAAGGTGAGAATGAACAGTTTTAGACTGAAAAATGACTGAAAGGCCATTTTTATTAGTGAGGGATATAGTTCGCTGGGCACAATTAATTTGGCCAAAATTTTGGGATAGCCAGTTCATACCCAAAATGACATCTATCCCTTTAAAGTCTATCACAATCAAGTTTGCCCAAAAATTTACCCTTCAATATTGATATTGACATTAAGGCGATTTGATCACCATGAATCTTGACCTCGTGAGTGAATAATATGAGGTGGTTGAAGCGGATGCATGTCTAATTGATGTTGAGTAGCAAATCGCCTACTAATAAAAGAATGGGATGCTCGAGTCAAATAGAACAATAGTGAACGGAAATTAACTAGGAGCATACCAAGGATAACCTCAGGTGCCTCGGCCGCTTCTTCAAGATCGGTTGATTCACACGTCATGATCGAACAGGTCGCTTAACAACTGCCTTTGGAGAAGGTGCAGGACACACCGAAGCTGGAGATGGCTGAACAGGTGGTAATCCCTTTGCCTTAGCAAAACATTGGTTCGCAAAATGTCCCGGGCGACCACAATGGTAACATATCACCCCCGGCCTGACATTGATAGCAGTAGGTGGCCTGTGTCCACTAGGTCGGGACTGTCCAGCAGATGAAGGTGGACGAAAAGCAAACACCGCGCCTGGTGGAATCGAGCCGGTGCTCGGAAGATCGAGGTTGCCACAGACGCGGTCCGACCGAACGGCCACTATATGTGAATTGAGTGGCCTTCGCGCTTCGTGAATCTTCCAAAGCCTTGCTCTTGGTCTCAAAGAATTATGGCTTTGTCCACAAGATGTTGGAAATTTCAAGTCTTGTATTGCCAAAGCGATTCAGACTCCTCGGACAAACCATTCATAAACGGTTTCGACGGCGAGTGTCGATCGAAACATCGTCGAGCATACCGAGCAAGGAAATTAAACTCATGAAGATACTCGGTCACCGACTTTCGCCCTTAGCTTGAGAGCGAGGAATTCTCGCCGCTTGAGCATCATCACTTCCTCGGGAATATGGGCCTCATGAAAAGCCTCCATGAACTCAAGCCGTAGGAGTGTGACCGTAGGTTGGATAGCCGATAATTATCCCACCAATTACTAGCCGGTCCATCAATCGGTAGCTAGCATACGTAACCTTCTCCTTTCGAAACATTGGGCAATGGTCGACTTCTTTTCGATTTCCGGCCAATCCTCTGCCTCCATTGGATCTCGGAGGTGGAGAACATCGGGTTAGTTCGCTGAAAATCGTGAGACTTCCTGCCCATCTTGAACTCCGGCTCGACCACCGGGGTAGGAGAAGCGGAGGTATTACGCGCAATCTGTTCCAATATGCGCATCTGATCCATGCGGTTGCGCTCAATTTGCATGAGCACGTCCGCCATGGTGGGTGGTGGAGGAAGTTCCTCTTCCTGACGACCACCTTGCGGACCATGGGATCCGGAAGGGTCAGTCTGCTCTCCCTGAGTCTGGAGAACAGGGGTGGAGAACCTCTCCTCTTGTTGTGTTCGTGATCGAGTGGTTGGTCCTGTCATCCTGTTGCCATATAATGGTTAACAACATAACAAGGATATACTCGGGCTAACACATACAAGATTCTGAGATAGAAAAGAAATAATTACTAAATCTAATTGTGCATCATGCCATGACATGCAGCCAATCAACTCCAAAAACAGCAGCTCACGGCATAATAAAAAAATGCAAAAATCCACCCACTAATAACATATCGACCATGCAAATCAGCACAACACCACAAAACAGAACACAACCAAAAGTTGGCCTCCATTTCATTATAACCTGCGGCTGAACAACACCATAATCACCACAAAACCAAATACAACAAAAGTCAATCCCACTTTATTGACAGACAACTAATCACCAAACCACACCAATCCAAGTACAGCAAAAAGGGCAGTCCTACTTTATTAACACATTAAGTCCAATACACATGTCGGCCACTACAGTACCAAGTTCCAAAATACAAAAGTTAACACCCAGTATTTATACAGAACATAAGCTAGGCTATTACACAATATTAGCCTATTTCACAACTATGGCTGAACACATTACCCAGCTCCTAAGTGTAGTCATTACGGTTAAAATTCACCGGGAACTCATTTAACATATGAGCTTCTGGTGAACCCGTATCGATAGGATCCCTAGGGCTGATAAGACGAGTAGGAGAACCCAGCACAAGTGATGCCCTCCAGTGTGTAGGTCGCCGAGTCTTGAGGGAATCCAGCAGAGACATCCGTGCTGGCGACCTTCGACCAAGGATGAGAACAAGCCCCAACCTCTGGAAGTCTCAATCTCGTGGTACAGGTGGCGGTGGTGGAATCTCATTGTTGCCATAAAGCACGCTTACGAGGAACGCGTTTGTAGCAACACCAATCCTCAAATACTCCCGTGCCTCGTGCGACGGCGGCGGAGGTTCCTATAACTTCGCCGCGAGATGGTGATAGGTTTGGTCCATGATACGGACCAACCTCGCTAACTCGCGTACGTATGGGTCTTCTCCAAACTGAATCTCATCAAATGTAATCACATCCAACCTAGGGCCATGTTTCGGGAAGTGTACATAGGGTGGTCGACTCCGTCGAGATCATGACGAAGGAGGCCCATCATCCCACGCCACTTCTGCCTGACCATAGACTCGGAAGTGGCACGTCGCGGATCTGATGGGGACACTACCCACCACCGTCTGGCGATCACATTAATGATAGCTTGGTACTCTTCCATGCCAGGACCTCGGTCTCGACGGTAAATGGCATACTCTGGTTGATACGTGAAATTGGCCCGCCACATCATATCTCGAAGTAAGGCAGGAAACCCATCCACCTCTTCGGCTCGAGTCTCTTTAATCAAATACCAGCCACTCATCTACAGAGAAAAGACAAGGTAGATAAGAGACTGATCTTGGAAAATCAATAGAAAGGTAGATAAGAATTGATACTAAAAGAAGATAAGGAGTAAAAGATAGCACACTTAGATCTTTAGAAATTAATTTAAGTTAAAATAATGTCACAGAGACCCACTAAAGGTACAACCATGCTAATTCTATCCTACAGGCAAACGTATGCTCTGATACCAACGCTGTGAGACCCCCAATTACTGGAATTGTGCCGAATTATAATTATACCGGTAGTATAATTCTTAATTAAGGAACAGTGTAATGTCCTTAATAAAGATCATACTAGAAGCATAATCATAACAAGTAACAATCCAACAATTAGGTTCCCGGATATATGCCATGCAATAGTTCCCAGGATTAGTGACTATTGCGCATATATCCTTAATCAACATTGCATCAATCACATACAAGTCATACATTCACATAATTATACATTAATAATTACATCATAATTCGGTAGCTACAGTACCAGGTTGCTACAGTACAGAAATATGAACAAATGACCTTGGGTCAGTAACAAAAAGAGCAACAGCGGAAACGAAAAGATAAAAACAAATCCACCAATGGCCCCATCATCCCGCAGGCTATTGCGTGGAGGCTAGAACAAGCATTACTCGTTAGCGTCACCCAGATCGGCGCTAACGGGCATCTCATACAGATATCCATCCTCACCTGCAACAAGAGGTCATATAACCCTGAGTACGAAAGATACTCAGCAAGACTTACACAAACTAATAAAAGAAAGTGGTTGTTAGAACCTATACAATGGAATAGAAAGTATATATGCATAAGGTTGATAACAGAAGGTTTAAATGGTTCAGTTTGCATAAAGCGATACATCTTGACCTACAATTACTATATTTTGATAAAGCAGTTTTAATAAATTGATTTGGACTAAAACAGTGAATAAGTGTAATTATAAGTATAAACAGTAATAAGAATAAATAACAGTTCACAATTAAATGTGTATGACAACCATCATGTCGAATTAATTCCCAAACCAAACTTAGAGCGAAATCTATCTGATGACATTAATTCAAGTTTTAAGAATCGTGGACACGGCTATTCAATAGTTTTATATCCTTGCAAGGGTGTACATCTTTACCCACATGACTTAGTTAGCCCGTAAGCCTCCTAATAATAACACACCGCCTTTGGTGTGTCGGTAGATAAACTAAGATTTGGTATTTTTCAACAAGTTAACACTATTGAGTTGGATGACCCATGTGAGATTAATCCCGCTTAAACGGTCGATAGCATACATTCAACCGGGCTCACATGTTGTACCGGAATGCCGACCGATCAATTAAATGCAAACTCGTGTTAGCCACACATATTACACATGATCGGGGCCTCAAGGAACGTACATGCGATGTAACACATCTACGCCCTTACCCTTCTAAGAACATCGATATCAATATAAGCTCCACATGGCATACGACATGGCCCAAGACTTAAGCATCTATGCCATATGAAATCAATACACATGTCCTTACTCTCACAGATCCAACTCAATAATATTAACCCTTTACTTAACCAAACAATACCCATACATCTGCGTGTGGAAGTGCGTTGGGACTTGAATTAAATGGTCGAGTTCACCCTTAATCAACCCGCATAAGACATCCACATTTCCCAATTCTCGTGCACAAAGGCACCATCACTAGCATCCACTTGTCCAGATTTGAATTAATTGATAACAGGATTTAGAAGCATTTCCAAATCAAATAAACTGAACAAGGATCAAAGATAAATACAAATTATTTGTTGTTCCCAGGTTTGACAAGATAATCTTGTCAAACACTACCGTGCTATGAACTGCATGGCTAAGCAAAAATTAAAACTAAGTATTATAACATCATAGACTACCTTAGTTTGAGTGTATGATATAATTCAAGATAAGCCACAAGTTTAGGTTATAACTAACTAGAACAGAGCACAAATAATTTTTAGAAAAATTTTGCATGCAACAGTCATCACTGTATTTTAGAATTCTAAAGTTCAAAAGATTAGGTTCAACATGGTGCAGAGAGGAAGCTTGCCTTGATAGTAGTATATAACCTCTTGCTCAAGTTCTTGTGGTTCAACAAAAGGTTCAAAACACTCAAGAACCACCGATTCAAAAGAGAATAAAATCCAATGAATACAGAAAAACAAAGAACAAGATGCATAAAAGAATGTATGATCAAAATGGTAATGCATGGGTAATAGTATGCTTAAACTGTAGCTAATTTAGTAAGGGTAATAACCCATATATACCATCTACTGACAATTATTACCCAGATTTTATTATTAGAAAATAGCTACAGTAACAGATTTTTTTATACTGGAACAGGGCACCAACAAATAATTCAGTTTCTTGGTTTAATTCTGCATAATTAGAATACTATAGGATAGCTAAGTGTACAAAACCAGTGCAGTGAACTAGCTAATCAATTTGTAACATTAATAGCAACTTATGACTTTGGATTTTTGTTGTTTGCTTTGGTCGGTTGGATTAATATTCAAAAATAGCAATAAGCATTTTACTATTTTCGGTTGCTTAACAGGGCCACAGAACACTGGGATTTTAAAGAGAGTTAACACTACCAAAAGGTAATTAATGCCATCACTCCCTAGTGCTAGACCTAACCACCCGGTTTAAAAGAAGAAAAAGGCAGAAGTGACTTTGTCGGTTTGGTTGATAGCCAAAAATAGTAAAGCATTAATTAGCATTTTCAGCTAGCTATTGAAGTTACACAAGACTGAAGTTTTCAGGTGGAGCTAAAACTAACTGGGAGTCATAAATACCACCATACACTCATGCTATCCTAACACGGCCCATAACGAGAAAGTGAGACAAAAGGACTTTTTGTCAATTTGAACCAACAATTGCAACAGAAAAGAAAATATTTACAATAAAAGATGTTCTAGTGATCATATTAGCCAAAAGGGGTCTAAAATGATACTAGGGTTTACTTAGCCTGAACTAGACTAGCATCCTAACAAGAGAAACTCTATTTCCTGAAAATGATATGAAAGACCGAAAAGTTATAAAAATAACTTTTCAGCTTAAAGGAACTGGAATCATCACATGAGTAAGTGAGTAGTGCATGTGAGTGAGGGATGTCCTAAAAGAACTTAAGCTAACAGAAGGGAAAACTAACTCACCAGCTAGGGTTAGAGAAGACAGAGTCAAGCTCTTGGTCAACAGAAAAGGTCCAAGTCCTTTCTTTGATTCTGACCAAAACAAGAATGGTAGAACTAAGTCTCTAAAGATCATTAGTCACATTCTTGCTAAGAAAAGATGGAACTCAACTCACCCAAGTGAGGTTTTCCAAAATGAAGCTTCACAGCTCAAGTTGACAGGGAGCAGGAGTCCTAAGTTCAACCTACAAGAAGTACCCAAAACCACCTTAGTATAAGATGTAGGTATGCTTGTAGTTGAACAAAGGTGGAAGAACAAGGAGCTTCACTGCGAAGGAGATAAAGATAATGAGCTCCTCCCTTGGTCAACAATGTCAGAAGTCCCAAGACTAAAGGTTATATAGTGTATAGAATGTGTAGAGTAACCGAGAATTCTCTAGAATCCAATAGGTGGCACTAAAGGATAGAGATTAAGAGAAAATATCCTCAAAATACTGTTCATCACCACCATTCCGGTCACCACAATGCCCACGGTGGAAGAAAAAAAAAGCAATCAAAAATTGATTCACTGCCGCGTGGGTCCCGGAGCTACCCAAACCATGCAACACGCACAGCAGCGCCAAAACCCTTCCCTGACGCGCGGGCCCCAGGGCAAATGCGCCATGCATGCGCGCAGCGAAGCTCCACGCACAGCCACCATCCATTCCGAGATGAGCGGCGGTGATGCGGGGTTTAAAACACGTTGAAACGGTATGGGAGAGCGTGGGCCACACGATCTTCGTGACGGTCCCGATCGCGATTCTCAGCGCGTCCGGTTACAACTCACGCGAGCCGTCCGATTGAGGTTTAACGGTCGCGATTCAAAGGAGGACTGTCGCGGTCCGATCGGCCCACTCAACAGGAGTCGTCCGATCGTGAACCAACGGCCCAAGATGAGGCGCTCGCGGAGCTCTTCGGCCCAAGGATTCCATCGCCGTTAAAACGCGATTCAACGGCCCAGATCGAGGCGGCTCCGGTAGTCCGAACATCACAAAGAATCTGGGCCGCCCAGAGAAGATCCAACGGCCAACAATGGATGTGGGATGGAGGCGGTCCGAACGGCACAATACATCCAGCCCGTTCGCGCGGAAATGAAGGGCGGAGATGGGCTTGAAGTTTTCGGACGCGCGGGGGAGGGGACGTGGCCGAGCCGGTTGCGCACTGGGTTGGACTCGACTCGACGGGGCCGAGTCGCTACAGTGCCTGGTCCGAGGATTAGGCCGGGAAGTTTGACCAGGTTTAAATCAAAACTTCAAAACTTTGACTGGGACATTCAAAATAGCAAATAAATTTGTAAATTCACGAAATTTTGCAGAATCACTACTGGGATGATATATTTCCCAAATAAATTTTTAAATCACAGTTTCTTCTTTATAAATACATAAATAATTTATTTAATTCAACTAGGGTTTATTTCAAGACAATTATTTTTATGAAAATCAAAATAATTTCTAAAAATTCAACAAAAATTATTTTTGGCCATAATACTTCATCTGGTTTTCAATAAAATAGGTCCCAGTCTTAATACCAACTGTGGATGATATTTCCTTTTGAGATTTTGATCTAGTTGGAATCTATAATAGAAATTTGGGAAATTAAGTTGTAACAAGTTGCCTAAATTGCCGTAATGAACAAGAATGACATGAACAAGACTTTATTATCAGATATTAGAAATTTGGTCATTACACTAGGGCTATCCTAAAACACCTCAAACATATGGGCAAACACACTAAGTACCGAACTGAATTTGGTACTAGGTGAACCAATTCAATTCCATAGTGGTTAAGAACTTGACCAAAAATCATTCTCGAACAAGCGAAGGCCCCGCCCGAGGTAAGGCACGAAGAGTACCGTGAAACCAAATAGGAGGGTTTGGTTCAACCTCTCTCCCGAAAGCACGCCACTTGATGAGAGCCTTTTCTGGAAGATGTCCATCTTGCTCCAGTCCTTGAAGCTCCTTTGCTGTCAACATCGATGATCACCATCCCGTCATTGTCTTGATTCAATGGCAGACTATAGGTTCCTTCTTTTCGAAGGTTCGTGGAGGACGAAAGGTACACAGTGAAAAGGAAAGTTAAAAGCAACTTGGGTGAAAGCGTGCCTAAGGAGAGGTAAAAATCCGTATATATACCCTTGGCGTATTTAAAACCCACTACCTCAAGGATGTAACAACTGCGTCTCGATCGGTGGTGACACGACACGTCACGTCTGGTCAAGGTTGTTGTTCCGTACGTCAGAGATGTGTAAGAAAACTAGTTGGAAAGTCTTTTCTTTTTTCAAAAGTTATCCTCATCTTATGTTCTTTCACATAGAAGTTACCTTGATATATATTTCAAGAGAAGATCACCTAATCATTAGGATTTCCTTCTATCAAAGAATTTAATCCATGAAGCAAACTGACTGTCCGACCACCTTAAACAAAGGTGGTCAAAAAGTCAATTTGGTTTGTGGATGATTGTCTATTGTATGCTCCAACCATATGAAGAGAAATGCCAAGGTAACATGAGTTCGTACTCATAAGAAGCTTTGAGGATGGAAATCTCTAAAGGAATGTTTCTTCTTCTTGCCCTTCTGGAGGTTATTTATAAGCCAGTAGCTTACGGTGAAATTAAATAAACTAGATGGAAGTTTAATAGATGAGATTTATTAGAGTTTGTTCCTAATAAATTACTGAAGACTAAAATGTAATTGTCCCTTCGGGAATTTCTCTCATAAATATATGTGACCAATTCTTGAAAGAAATAGTTATTTACAACTCAAGTAAAACTATCTTCTTGACCAAGTCTAAATTCTGGTTAAAAACCCGATCAAGTAAGTTATTTTCACTTGAAGTTGAGGGGCTGGCTGACGAGGATTGTTGGCTAGTCAATTATCCAAGTATATCTTTATTCGTCTATTAATAAGTAGGTATGGTTTTGTTGGGCCCAAGTTAGCTTTCTGGGCCCAAGATCAACCAAACAGTCGGAAGGTGGGCATATAAAGTCTTTCCTTTGACCGTCCCTGAAACTCCCTCCAGAGTGTTGAGGTACGGGTAGGCTACGATAGCAACAAATCAAAATTTTCTACCACATAAACCAGGAAACCAAGCAAGTAGATGATCACAGATCGTTACCACCAGACGCGTAGAGTAGCGGAAGAAGAGTTGGAGCAGCCTGGTACAATGTAGAGCGCGTCGATGTAGTGGTCGTAGTCAATCGTCTCCTCCAGCGACCTCTACAGTTCCTTATGAAGATCGCGGATCGTCCTTAAGCGCAACAGCAACCGAAGTAGCACCTCTACAGTATCCACACGTCCAGAAAGGAACAACCATACGCTGGTGTGCTAGCACCAAGTCGCACGACAGAGCTCTCGGGAAGATGGTGGCTAGGGTTTCAGTGGAACAACTCAACTCACGACGTTTGTGTGTCTCGTCTGTTATGTTCACTATTTTTCCCAACAACCTCATGCATCTCCTTATATAGTGCTCGTGACGGATGCTATCCGAACACATTTGACGAATCGTATCTATACTGGTTTGTTCCAACCCGTTAAGTGTGTGACCCTATAGGTTCATGCGTAATCGGTTGTGACTTGAAAACCCTTTCCGACCACGAGTCGTTAGCGGTTCCTAGTAGGACATAACGATTCCCGAATACACACAAATTATATCGGACGAACCTTAATGCAATATGATCTATGACCAGGTCCTCATCACTTACGACCAGATCCTATCTCTATACGACCAGTTCGTATTTGGTCACGACCAGTTCGTAACTCCTTACGACCAGGTTTCGACCACTCCGTGATTACGTTTGACCAGTCTACGACCAGCTCGTATCTCCATACGACCAGCTCGTATCTCCATACGACCAGTTCGTAACTGATCAAACTAAGCGACCTACTTGTGTACTGTCCCTTTGCCTCACAATGTCTGGTTGAACTCCAGGTGAGATATTGTGTCATCCATGGACTGTTCAATACTTTCTCGATCGATTGTCGGATAATTTCACGTGGTCGAACACTTCGACCACTAGTGGCATGACCATGCACTTTCTTTATCCGACCACAACGAGGGGCCCAGAGACATCTCTCATGTTATGTTAGGAGGGGCAAATCCCATATCCGACCAGACACATCCCTCCGCATGTTTCATAGCATACTCGAAAGCTACCTTTATAACTACCCAGTTACGAGTAGTGTTTGGCAACCACTAAGAGTGCTATTACACATGTAGAGAACCATGCTGATCTCAGGTCTAAGGATTATACATCATCATTGCTTGAGACCAACTGACGACACATAGAATCATAACAATCTCAACAGTGTCTCAAGGTGGGTCAATCTAACCCTATGTTCTCCAACATGTGTTCACATTATTGATTCGATATCCCTATATCCATGACCGGTGAAACATGGTTATCAATCAATACATGTGTTGGTCGTATAGTCACTAGTGTCCCTTCCAGTGACATTCGACCAGGAATACTTTTAGAATGACATCATCATAAGTTAAAAGAGCTTTACCAACAAGTCATATACTTGTTAATCTTTATAATTGATGATTCGATCAAGGAACAGAATAACACTTATTCAACAACTCATAAACATAGACGTGATACAATCATCTTTATGATTGCCTCTAGGCAATATCACTAACATGGAGGCCCTGCAAGACCTCCTCGAGGACTTCTCCAGAAACTCCTCAAGGACCTCTCCAAAACGTCTCTAGGATCTCTCCCCTGCAAAGGAGGTCTTAGAGGGCCGTTACCCACGTGCAATTATTAGCGATTGCACGTGGAGATATCAGTGATAACTGTCATCACGAAGGGACGCGGTAATTGACGGGAAGAGATGCGACGATTGGCGCGAAGAGGCATCACTGCTAATAACTGTCGACGCTTGTAATACTATAAATAGACCGGCCTACGTGCCTTTGTAATATAGATTCACATCCAAGCCCTATTCCACGTGTATTCACAGCCACTTTCCCCGTAATTAGAGCATACTCTTTACAATACACATTCTCCATTTTGAGTCTCTTGGCAAACAGATAGTACTCTCCATATTTCTTTATTATATTGTTGTTTGACCATTCTGCAATGAGAGTTACAGACGTCGACAACCGGCGTTGACAATGCCGAGGCGCGCTCGTGGTCATCAAGATGCGCCCGAGGCCGCGAAGTCGAGATGTGTTGACGACGTGCGACGCTGGAATACACGTGGGACTGATGACGTCGACATCGACGTCATGCAAAGCTTGGATGCACTCGGGTCAGCAAGACATGCCTAAGGCCGTGAAGTCGAGAGGCGTTGTCGTGTGTTGACGACGCGCGAAGCCGAGGTGTGTCCTGGGTGGCGTTAATGCTTGAGGGTGACACGTGTCGACGACGAGCGACGCCGGGGTGCGCCGATGCGCGAGTTCGCGATGACGCTCTCCCCAAGTGTGTTGGTCATGTCCTTGTCTTCCTCTTAGGCAGCATGACTTCTTGCTCAGTTCACACGGACGACGCCAACTGTCGTAGATACGTGTATAGATAGTATATTTGTAGGCACCACCGATCAGCTACGTCAACCTCCGGGAATGCATAAGTAGGAGACGAAACATAAGCATGCAAGGGAATCACTCAACTTGTATCACTCAACTTGTATCACTCAAGTGTGAAATGATGTACAGGTGGTCTCCTCCTCATGTTACAAAGAGGGCTCTATTTATAGGATGAGAGAGAGGAGAAGGTAAAGTTACATAAATGACCACACTTTTAGAAAAACCCTAGGAGTAGCTTCATCCTTTCCGGTCGAGCAGGACCATCTATGCCGAGCTCACCGGTTGACGTTGCGTGTGCCTGCTGTGTAGAGAGGCATTAAACTTACCAGTTGCATAGAGGAACTTGGTTGCGTAATCGAGGCCACACTTCGTATTGTTGTCTCGTGTAACCTCCACGTCGATTTGCTATTTTCTAGCTTATGTCGGTCGGACTGACGTTGGTGTCGACCTGGGGACGCGGGACCCTTCCCCCAACAGGCCTGTTTGGTTGCGGTGCTGGCGCTCATCTGCCGCTGCCGGGATTGTCCTGGAGGTGTATTTTGTCCGTGACCTGACGATTTTTGAGCGAGCATAGCCTCTCTCATAACTTTATTAGCCTGACTGTCCGAGCCCGACGATCAAAATCGGACGCTGATCTCCAGGCAACAGCAACAAATGACTCAATAATCCAACATACCACGTTAATCCAGCATCACATTAGAGATGTCGACGCCGTCGCCGTCTGGCCAGAGGCCACTGCCACTCGTCATCCCGTGGCCGCCGCCGCCGCCGCATGTGTCCGGTCGTCTTCCATGGTCTCGTGGGGAGCCACACCAGCTGCTGCCACCACCTTGTGAAGCTCCGCTGCTGCCGCGCAGAGCCACACCGACCACCGCCGCCATCGTTCGAAGCTCGCTCACTGCAGCCCCCGCCCAAAATCTTAATGGTTTTCAGAGATTGGGGATTGTCATGTATCCTGTTTGTTCTTTCTTTATTTTTCTGTTTGGGGCCTAGGACAAAGGCAAGTGTAGATGCCAGTGTACAAGGATGGGTGGACGTCTGCACGTTATAATAAATGTTGCGGGAATATTTAAAGAAGTTTCTATTCACTCCTTGGAGCATATCTATGGAGCTTTGTCGACGTAATGATCAAATTAGAGCTTAAAATATAATAATCAATGCATAATTCTATTTCTATATTTGCTCATGCACATGTCACCAACCAACCAAACAAGTATGTCTCAGGCATGCCTAGCCAGGCAAGTCATCAAAAACTTCGGTAACTTCCAGGCACATATTTTCATCAGGTACGCTGGTCAGGTCACCAAGCAAATATATATGCCCACGATCCAATCTTGAACCCCGTTAGCAAAAAAGGACAAGCGACGCTACGGCCTCCCGTTCTGATCAAAGTTCCAGCACCTTTACATCTCAGTTGCTACGTATGTATGTAGTACACACTTAATTCCCCGCGTGCTTTTCTAGTTTCCCCGGCCGGGAGGTTTGGACACCAGGTGAAAATCCATTCCCTCATCTGATATAGCGGGGGTTAATATTTAAATCGGTATTAGCAAAAATAACGGCTTCGCAGCTGTAATTGTAAAAATGACGCTTTGGTTCGCACGGTCACAGGACGATACATAGCCTCTTGTCCCGTGGCTTTGTCCGTCTCGTGGCCGTGTAGACGAGGGGCCACTTGTCATCCCGTAGCTTGTCCGTCCTATGGTAGTACAGACAAGAGCGCTATCTTTACAATTGCGGCTGCAAATACGAGGAAAAAGGCACGATGGTATTGACACCTTTGTTTGTTCACAGAACACCTGCCATGGATAGGCCATTCGATTTGAGCCTTATTCATTAGTTAGATTCAGTGACGATGTCATGCTGTGGCGTGGTCTTAGAGCGCTGGTACCTTCGATTCGAGGTGAAAAACTCTTGATTTGACTTTCGTTGGTTGGATCCGACAATGACGTCGACTTGAGCAGCGTTACCTTCTTGAAGGCGTTGCTTTGGAGAACCGGTACCCGAGCTTCGGAGTGAAAACTCCTGATATGACCTTCGCTGGTTGGATCCAACGACGACGACGTGAGTCGTATCCCTTCTTGGAGGCGTCGCTACGGAGACTGGTCCGTCATCACCTCTTTGCTGTGCAGTGTTCGTGTGTGGACGATCTCATGATTGGTCCTAGAGGTGGAGCTAGGTGGTTTTTTTTAGGTTAGCCTTTGCATGACAATTTGTTTGTCATTATTTGCTTTTGACTTTTTTTGTTTTAAGCTTTTAGTTAATAGTGATGTAATGGTTGTGTACATCTCTAATTAGTGTAGAGGCTGAAAGTTGTACTCGTATTATCTAAAAAGATATCAGCAGGCGGCTTTGATGAGAGACGCGGAGTTGGTTGCGCGAGTTGACAGGCGAAGTTAGGGTAGCGCATGATCGAATTAGCGCAATACGCTAGGCAAGTTGGCACCTGACCTGTGTGGCTTGCAAGAGTCCTCCATCCTTGTGTCGAGCACAAGTATGCTCGAGGAATTTGATGCTAGCCCTACTTAATCAACGAAATATCTCTTTCCCCAGCAAAAAAAAAAAGAAAAGAAAAAAAGATAGCCTCGTTGGCAGCTGAGCTTGCCTAGCTGTGGCCTGTACATGCCAGGGCAACCTGGAAAGACTTGTTTGGAAAGTCCATTTCCAGCCGGGAATATATATGTGCCGGCAAAGTTAATTCTCCGGTCTGGCCCGGGTAGCCCAACTGGAGAATTGGGGCCAGCCCAGCCTAAGCAGACAATAACCTCGCCTCTGACCATGGCCTGAAAACCCCAGGTTCCGTTCGATTTTGTGACGCGTCTGCCGTTCATGTGTCGTTCTTCCTTCTCCATCTCGGTTAATTAATTTCTTCTCAACTAACTCTGAGTAGCGGAGCGGAGCTTCAGGTCCTCGGCGCTATCCACGTAACGTTCGTGCGAACGAGACGGCAACTAACACCATGCACGCACGACGGCGGTGAGCTACGCAGCACCCGCTCGCGCGGGCCGCCCGGTCGTTTGTCGTCTTCTTTTTTATGCTTGGTTAACTGGTTTCGCCTCGCGTCCGGACGTTGATCGCCTGATCGACGGCGCATGGCCGTGCCCAAGGCAGGGCCGGTCCTGGTATTTGGTGGGCCCTGGGGCAAACTAAAAAGAAGGGCCCTTTATTCAAATTCACATATAGTTTGTATTTTCAAATGTCAAAGCTAAATTTTTGACGAATTGCATGAAAATATCTAGACTAATTATGAGCAATGAAAACTAATTACAACACGTCCAAGTAAAGATAAAGCTCTAAAAAGGCCGAATTAACAAAACAAACAAACACATCATGGGTAAAAAATGATTATAGAAAATCATAAACAACCTAGATACGAAATGTTTGATAATAATATGATGTATTACCCAACATATTTAAGCCTCCTATGGAACACATGATTTTTTCCCTTCAGATCCTACGTGAACTGAACTGTTTCTTGTGATATTCTTACGAAATTCCTATGAAATTCTTGCAATCCAAACATGCACTTAACTCTGTGAAATTGCGTGCTATCACATTCCCCAACTCATTAACTCTCTCAAACCTAATGGAGATCTTCAAAAATCAACCGAATCACAACTAACAAAGCTGAAACTATAAGCAAAGATTGGCCCCCGTTTTGAACACATTTGTGGTCTGATTGATGTTTAAGAGTGAATGAGTTAAGGAAAAAAAAAGTGAAGGAGATGACCTAAAAAATGGAGTAGACTACGAGCAAATACCACAAGTTTAATGAAATTGTAGTGTCTTCCTCCTTTGCTGCCGCCAAACGGAAGCTACCGACCTACAGTGGTAGTGTTTTGGGTAGAAGGGATTCAACAAACAGAATTACTCGTTCTTTGTTGTTGCAGCAACGGCTATAGGCTAATGAGGCTATAGTAGCTGTTTACCTAGAGTTCAAGATAATTAAATATACGTGTATAATAGAAATAGCTAAACAATCCTAAGGTTGGGCCCCTTTGGTCGTGGGCCCTAGGTGGTCACCCTGCTGGCCCTGCCCTAGGAACAGGTGTGGCCCAGGGCCAAATTGTTGACCCTGTATAGAAGAATCCATTAAGGGTAATGATAAGATCTGTATGTCCGAAGCAAACCACAGCATTATACGCTTTCCTTCTCTCAGTCCTCATCCATATGTCACACATTCACTGTTGCTCGTATTCCCCAATATCCCCATCTCTTCCTCCACCTCAAGATCCCTCCATCTCTCTGTTCTATTACCCATGCACTCTCTCTCCCCCAGCGCAATGAGCTCCAACCAAGCATCCATACGCTGGTCAACAATTGGTGTTGTGCCATCGCCAGGCGTAGCAACTTCGAGTGCCACTAGGCCAGTCGAGCTCCCTCGTTGTCGCCTGGTCTTCCACCCCAGCATACCAAGCTCCACCACCGGCTGCCCGGTCTGAGGTTGCCCCCGCTCACGCTCGGGGATGTCCAACTGCTGCAGTCGGAGCACGTTGTTCCGAGGAGCAGCCGAGGCTTGTCATACCTACCGCTGCTCCGAACAGAGCTAGTCGGATCTGGAGGGGTTGAGGCAGAGGAATCGGTGTCACTGACGGCAAGCAGAGGACATGCAGTTGAGGGATGACGACACGGTGGTGCTAGGGCGACCTTGCTCTACCAGATTTGGACTCGCCGGTGACAAGGTCCGGTGGGGATGTTGTAGATGTTTTCATATTTTGTTGTGCATATTTTTCGCAATTGTTGCACGAAGCATTTTGATTTGTTGCAACTGTGTCTTCTCAAAATTATTTGTCACAGAATTTTGAATGATTGTTGCATCATAATTATTTCTTGTTGCAATAAGGGTGTTAATTTATTGCGCCACTTTTGATGCGATTGTTTTAGCTGCGGTAATGATCTTTTATGATTTTTGTATCGATCGTTCCATTTGTTGCAAACATTGTTCTTAATTGTTGCATACGAAGACCCAGAATGTTGCATCATATATAGTATCACCTATTTGTTTGTTTGATACTTGTGAGGTAGCATAGAAGCACTACTTTGTATATCCAACCAAAATTGGTCATTGGTATGTTTCGGTTGATTGGTCATTGGTATGTTAGGTGAGGGCGAGATATCTGTTTTTTTTAAAAAAAATTCTGAGTTGGGGTTATGCCTATTAGCTGCATCCGTTGATAACATTTTGTTACAGCTATTAGCTATTGATCACATTTGTTGCGCATGGTATTCTTAAATGTTGCGCAATTTGAGAGGAGCTGCGCGATGGAAACGTTCCCTTTTACGTCCGGAAGCTACCATTGCCCATCAATTAAACACCGCGCAAGCCTTGGACTGGAGATTTTTCAAGTGACGATGTGTGACGAGGAGCATGTAAAATTAGAGTTTTACTTTGGCCCGTCGATCCAATTATACTAGCTGGATACTATAAAACAATCATTTTCAAGCTAAGCAGAAGGGTCGTGAACTTTCTTTTCCAAGATCTCTCCACGTGGAGGCACGTACGTCGACTTTAAGAAGCGCGGGACATGTGTCGTGAAAGTTTCTGCCTCCGAGATATTTTTCTCCCTTGCCCGTACGTGTGGCCGCACCAAAACTGATGAGATACTTACTCCTAGTCACTGAAGAAAGAGGCACCCAGATGATTAGAACAAAGTGCTTAGTGATTGGCTGACAGATTGTCAGTCTCCATCCCATCTCATTCTTAGGAAAGTGGAGTGGCCACTTTAATTACTACTTCATCGTTCTTTTTTACTGGACTGTGTAGAATCCTTTGCCTTCGAACTTTCTCCAATAGATTTAATTCATTCAGATTGGCTATATAAATGTTATATCATTATATTTGTTATTAAAAATATATAATAAATTTTAAAAAATAATAGTCAAAATCGCATTTCAAAATCCACAAAAGTCGCAAACATGAGTAAAAAAGAAGGGAGTGAGCGGTAGGTAGTTTGCCCTTCCTTGCATGGTTGCCGCGGCCATGCCCTGTGTTTAGCAGGTTGGTCACCACTCGCCACCTACCGTACCGGCCGTCGTCCCGTCCCGCCATATCAAACCAGAATGGAATGCGAACGTCGTCGCCGTGTATGCAAATGTAGGCACTAGAGAAAGGCTGATTGGATCTTCACCGTTTTTCGCTTAACTAGGACATTTTTTTGGGCCGGGTCACCGTCCATCAGTCCGATCAAACTTTCAATACTTGAATTGTTTCGGCATTTGCGCGTACAAATTCCTGTCGTGCCATACAGAGACCAAAGTATTTTTCTTAGGGTACCACAGTATTTTCCCCCCTTGATCGAAGTAGCGGCGGGGCTGGTTTGGGCGCCGTCCAAGCGCCGACGGACATTTTTTTGAACTGTGAGAACTTTTATTAAGTAGGAACAAAAGGTGGCATAGACCAAAAAAATAGCGCAAAACGTTACAACGCTAAAGCATAGAGCATAGAGAGGAGCGAAGAACCGAAAATATAAAGCGAAACAAAACAGAAGCAAGAAAGAGAGGTAGCCTCATGTCGTAGTCTAGCAAGAAAATTGGCGCCAGCTAGTATCCACGCATGGGCCTCTTCTCTAATAATGTGCTTTTAAGGTCGTTGGCTCGCATCGCTTTCCTTTCAAACATACGTCGGTTCGGCTCTTTCCAAATGTGCTAGTTAGTAAAGATCTTTAGGGCGGCTAGGCCACTTCTTTTGTCCGCTTGCGCATTCTATAATGTTGATTCCCACCGGTTAGCGACTATACATTTCTGTGTTTGTGGCTAGCTTTTTGGGTCGTAGTTCAGGGCCCTGAACCGTTCTACAATAGAGGTCCATAATCTTTTGGAGAAGAGGAGCGAGCAAAAGCTCGCTTGGTCAGCTTGCGTTGAGCCAAGTGGCTAGTCTAGAGTTTGAGGTTCGAACCTCTGGGCTTTACTAAGATTGTGCAATGGTACAGTGGAGTTTTAGGTTCTTAGCATATCACGGTTCGAGCGCTATTTCTGTGAACGTTTTGCGAGGTAGAGTGTTTCTTCTTTTTTAATATGGATCGGATGGGAAAAATCTGAATATATAAAAAAAATCTTTTGGAGAACGGACATTCTTTGAAGACGTGGGAAGCACTCTCGTGTCTGTAAAGGCAGAGCAAGCAGCACTCGCCGGTGTCCATGTATCTGTTCGAGTCTATCAACCGTACGTAGACGGTTTTGAATTGCCGTCCATGCAAAGATTTTGGATTTGATTGGGGCCGAGTGTTCTAGATGATTTACTGTAAGGTTGGCGTGCACCCCATAAAACTGACATATGTGTGCCACTACTACAGAAAAGGTCTTCACAGACGGTTCAAAAACGTCATCACAGACGGTTTTGTGAGCCGTCTGAATTTATGGATGCTGTAATGACATGAGTCATCACGAGCGGTTTTTGAACCGTGCGTGAAAATGCTATCCTGAGCGGTTACGAACAAGAACCGCTCGTGATAATACTATCACAGAGCGGTTCTTATTGAACCGTCGGTGAAAATAGACTATCACGAGCGGTTACGAACAAGAACCGCTCGTGATCATACTATCACGCAGCGGTTCTTGTTGAGTAACCGTGCGTAATCAATTTTTCCATTGCAAAAAAAAATCGGATTTTGAGCCAAACCAATCAAGTGCTGAGCAAGTAGTTTCCATATGCAATCTTTAGCAAAACAACTAAAATCCAATTAAAATTCGATGGCAAACACATTATAGGAAAGGAAACCAAAAGGTTTCTAGCGTCCCCTCGAATGGGAAAAAGAATAAAGTTACAAAGTTAAACTAGCTAGAAACCATCTATGCCTCCAAGCTCTGAAGAACTCATCGGCTTCTTGGATTGGTCTTGTGAGCTCCTTTCTGTACCTCACCAGCATATCACAAGATGTTCTTGCATGTCGTCGAGTTCGACTCAAGCTCATCGGCAATGAGAGACGACTGAAAACCTCCAGCGGCGTTCCGACCTTATGTAACACAAAATTAAGATAATTTTCTTTACAACAAATAGCCAACAAATTATGTATGTTATGGGGATGTACACTTACCTTCCGGTAGACAAGGAGCTCCTCCGTATCCCTCCTCATCGTCATCGTCATTTGTGTCTCCTCATTGACTGCGCGACGGGAATCGAGGTGGTCATTTGGAGCTCGGTGTGGGGAGAGAGAGAGGCGATGGAAAACAAGGTCAGGTCTAATATATAAGGACAGCGCCAAAATATTTTGCCTCCCGCTCGCGCGTTCAAAATTTTTCAAACTCCCACGCTACGAATCGCTGCGAATCACAGACGGTTTCATACAAAAACCGCTCAGTGACATATCGCATGACGGTTCTTATCTGAACCGTCGTGATAAGATACTTATCACGCAGGCGGTTCGTATTAAGAACCGCTCGTGATATGTATCTTATCACGAGCGGTTCGTATTAAAACCGTCGTGATATATATATCACGCATTTATTTTTAATTTATCTGAACCGTCTGTGACTTGGAATTTTCTTACTTTCTAATTTTACCATGGCTTTGAATTTTCCTTACTTTTTACCATGGCTGCAATTTTACCATGGCTTGAAATCACTAACACTTTGATTTTACCATGGCTTGAAATCACTAACACTCTGATTTTACCATGGCTTGAAGAGTGTTAGTGATTTCAAGCCATAGTAAAATCACTAACACTCCGATTTTACCATGGCTTAAAGAGTGTTAGTGATTTCAAGCCATAGTAAAATCAGAGTGTTAGGAAAATTCAAAGCTATGGTAAAATTGCAGAGTAAGGCAAATTCAAAGCTATGGTAAAATTGCAGAGCAAGGGAAATTCAAAGCCATGGAAAAATCAGAGTGTTAGTGATTTCAAGCCATGGTAAAATCTTCAAGCCATGGTAAAATCAGAATGTTAGTGATTTCAAGCCATGGTAAAATCAGAGTGTTAGTGATTTCAAGCTATGGTAAAATTGGAGTGTTAGTGATTTCAAGTCATGGTAAAATTGGAGCGTTAGTAATTTGAATCTATGGTAAAATCAGAGTGTAAGGAAAATTCCAAGTTATAGACGGTTTTTAATACAAACCGTCTGTGATAAGATATGTATCACAGACGGTTTTATCTGAACCGCTCAGTGATACTTCACGAGCGGTTTTCAACACGAACCGTCCGTGATGAGCACGGAATTCACAAGCGGTTCGTGTTGAAAACCGTCAGTGAAGTATCACTGACGGTTCTTATTCGTAACCGCCTATGATACTTCACGACGGTTTTCAACACGAACCGTCGTGATATTACTTCTTCACGCGAGCGGTTTTAAGCGCGGCCCGAAGAACCTGAGCGGTCGGTAAACTAAAACCGTCTATGATTGTATTTAATACAGACGGTTTTGGTCAATCGTCTGTGATGAGATGTCCAATATTAACCTTTTTGTAGTAGTGTATGCTGATCTCGTCCGGCCGGTGTCCTTTCGTGTAGAGAGATTTGAGATTTGCCAACGGACAGTACATCGAATCTATCTGCCGCTATTTTGCCACGACTAAAAATAACTTTTTGGTTACACATCCGGGCTACTTCCTATGAAATCTTCACTTCGCCGTTGCATCGCGTTAAAGAGAGACGTGGTCTATCAGCACGGCAGACGTACTACGGTCAATTAGGTATACGAATTCGTGATCTATAAACAAATTGACTTTATTTTAACTTAATCCTCGCTCTAGTCACACAAAAAAATCGTTTTGGGTAACATGAAGTCAAATTTTATAAACTCTGGCTATCTATATATTTTTAATGTTTAAAATAAATATACGAGAGTAATACATATAGATTTGTTTCAAAAAGTACTTTTATAATATTATAATTTTAGTAGATTTTATAAATATATTAGAATAGAAATGACTAGTCAAATTTGCATTCTTGCCGATCATGATGATGCCCAAAATGACTTTTGTGACCAGAGAGAGTAGTAGGCAGTGTCAATTAGACATATTAATCTGTGTTCCACGACAAATCATCAGATCTACTTCGTGGGATAAACCCAGGATTAAAAGGCTGTTTGCTTGGAAGCCTAGTGGCAAATTGTCTGGTCAGGGCAGCACCTGCTTTCTGCCTGTATTGTGTTTGCTTGCTAGCCGAGTGAGCCGCTAGCCCAGGCTAGGAAAACGAGCGTCTGGGAGGCAACCATTCCAAGCAGCTCGATCACCATTAATAGTTTGATTCAACGGATATTTTTTATTCACCAATTACAGGCATATGTTTTTAATCAAACAACTTATTTTCAGGTTTGCCTGATTACGCAGAAATCATCTACTTTTCAGACTATCTCCAGACACCAATTTTTCTCAGACATAGAATACAGAATACTAACCAAACACGGCCTAACTGCACAAGTCTTCAAGTCAAGACAGCTCACACATGATGGGCACACGAATCCGCAGCGGACTAGGCCAAGCTGGTTTCGCCACCGCCAGCTCCTCCAAGTGCCGGTCCCACCGGATCAAAATCTCATTGGCGAGAGGCCGGCAGGTGGGCCCCACATCGGGAAAGGCAGGTTAGTCCGGTAGTCCCCCACAGGCCACAGCGACAGAACCGGACCGCAGGGAACGAAGTGGCGACGCGGCAGGCTCCGCTTTACCGGTAAGCCGCTCCGGAACGTTCCCGACGCCAGATATTTCCCTCTTTCCCGCGCCGCGCCGTTCCCACCCGGCTAGCTTCAACTCCCTTCGCAACGCTTCGTCTATCCTCTCCTCCTTTCTTCCATCTCCCCGCGGCACGCAGATATTTTCCCGCCTGCGCCTGTATATATACCAGCCGCCTGCTTCGGGGCAACTCCTCGTCGCCCATCCCCGGTCGCTGCTACTAGCAGTAGTGCTCTAGCGTCAGCGCGCGAGGGGGGAGAGATCAGAGAGAAGAGCCGAGAGAGAGAGAGAGAGCGTGGGTGTAGATAGGAATCGTCTTGGGAGAGCGAGAGGCAGGGGAGGATGATGCAGTCGCAGTCGCAGCCGCAGTCCTACTACGCCGTGCTTGGCGTCCACCCGGGCGCGTCCGCCGCCGAGATACGCGCTGCCTACCACCGCCTCGCCATGGTGAGTACCTCTTGACTTCGAGTTCTCTTGGTTCGGTTTGCGGGAGATCTGAGCAGAGCATGACAGTTTGTTTTGGGGGGGATTCGATCTCTCTGTGTGTCATGAATCATGATGATGCAGAGGTGGCACCCGGATAAGATCACGAGTGGCCGCATGGACACGGCGCTCGCGGAGGAAGCCAAGGGCAGGTTCCAGCAGATACACCAGGCATACCAAGGCACGTACCCAAATGTCTCTCTCGCTCGCTCTGCCATCCTCTGCCTCTCTCTCTCTCTCAGACCTTGTGTCTCTGTATTGGATGAGTACGTTAGCTTTTTTAGATAATAGAAAAGGAAATCTATCTTGATCTCTACCTAAAAGATGCATACAGTCTATTTTATTAAATGATCTAAAAGCACCAATATAAACCAATCAGTTAAAAGAGGCTTGCAACCTTACAATAAAACGATGGCTAAAAATTAAAATCAATTATTACAAATTCAGTGACTAAATCATCACCAATGAACGCTTAACATTTGTTTTGCCACCACTTTCAACCTGTCGTTTTCGGCTAATATAGACTCTTTTTGGCTGATTTTTGCAAATTTGTCTAAGCCCTCAGCCAGTGTCAACTCAATAAGATAACCAACAGACGGTTAGTGATATTTTTTTTTTCAAAAACAACATCATTCCGACATAACCAGATAGACTAACATAAGACACTAGCTCCCAATAGGAGTTGTGACTTTAAAATTTTTGAAATACCGGCTAACCAATTTTTAAACATATTTGCTATACTCGCAGGAGGAGATAAATTAAACGCATATTGAACAACCCATCATGCAAGATGTGCAAAAGGGCATTCAATAAAAAGATGTTGAATTGTTTTCTTTTTAATATAAAAATAACGCTTGTTACTTCCCCTCCAATTTCTTTTAAGAAGGTTATTTTTAGTTAATACTGTCCCTCTTTTGAGATATCATAGGAATATTTTCACTTTTAATGGAATTTTAATTAGCCAAAAGAAATCCCTAATGGGGGCTTGATGATTTCTAATTAATGCTGCATAAAAAGACTGTACAGAAAAAAGTCCAGATTTATTTAAATTCCACCTGAAAACATCTTTCTAAGAGATCAATTGTAAATTAGAAATTCTCAATATTAACTCATTCGACGCCTGTATCTTAGGACCAATTATAGGCCATCGAAAAGAAATATTTAAAGGAATCGTTCTTAGGATATTTGCTATTGTATCATCCTTTCTCCTGGCCACATTATAAGGAGCGGATATTGACTTTTTAGAGGAATCTCCTAACCAATTATCTTCCGAAAACTTGGTATGCATTCCATTTTTAATCTGGAATAAACCAAAGCTAAAAAAACGATCTTTGATTTTCATTAAATCCGACCAAAAATGAGAAGTTCCAAACTTATTAACCACCTGCGAAAGATTCTTCTCACCCAAATATTTCCTTGTTAGCATAGATTGCCAACTTTCTTCTTCATTAAGCAACTTAAACAACCATTTTCGTGGTAAACTTTTGTTTTTCATGTCTAAATTCTGAATTCCTAGACTGCCCTGTTCTTTGGGAGAGCAAAATAAACTCCATTTAGCAAACCTATATTTACATTTATGACTGTCGCTCTGCCAATAAAATCTAGATCGATAAAAATATAGTCTTTTGAGAACCTCCCTAGAAACCTAAAAAAAAAAATATAAACATTGGTAGACTGCTTAGCACCGAGTTAATAAGTACTAGTTGTCCACCAACAGACATATTTTTTCCTTTCCATATGCTAAGTTTCTTTTCAACTCTATCCTCAACCCCTTTTCAATCACAATTTCATAATTTCCGGAAGTAAATTAGAATACCTAAGTACCTGAAAGGAAAGATATCCACTTCACAACAAAACAACTGAATATACTGTGGTCAAGCTTCTTTGGCAGAACCGAAACAAAAAATCTCACTCTTGTGGAAATTAATCTTTAAAGCTGATAATTGTTCAAAGACATATAGAATAAGTTTGAGATTTTTTGCTTGATCTAAATCATGATTCAAGAAGATGGTGGTATCATCAGCATACTTTAATATGGACAACACATCGTCAATCAAGTGGGGAACTTCTCCAGATAAAAAATCTTCTTCTTTAGCTCTTGATATAAAAATATCAAGCATGTCCACAACGAGATTAAAAAGAACTGGGGGTATAGGATCACCTTGTCTAAGACCCTTCTGAGTTTGAAAAGCCTTTCATCCTCAAGGTTTGAAGTAAAAACGGTCATTTTACTTTGTCGTAAGCTTTCTCAAAATCAACTTTGAAAATTACTCCATCCAAATTTTGTTTATGTAACTCATGGATGGTCTCATGAAGAATAATAACTCCATCAAGAATAAATCTCTCCTGCATGAATGCCGATTGAGATGGTCTAACAACTTTTTGAGCTACGCCAATAATTCTATTAGTAGCCACTTTAGTAAATACTTTAAAACTAACATTTAGAAGATAGGCCTATACTGCTGTATTTGCTTGGCATCTTGTTTTTTTGGAAAACAGCGTAATGATCCCAAAATTCAAGCTAAAAAGAGACAGAGAGCAACTACGAAAATCATGGAACATAGCCAATTTAATGACTTCCCAAAACACCTGATAGAACTCAGCAGGGAAGCTATTTAGACTAGGTGCTTTGTTATGCTCCATTTGAAAAATAGCTTCTTTCACCTCCTTCTCAGTGAAAGGTTCTATAAGGAGATTGTTTTCAGTGTCCGAAACTTGAGGTATATCATTCCTAAAAGCATCAATCATGGATAAATAATTGACTACGGATGGTCTAAACAAACATTTATAATAATTGGTGGTATACTTTTTTAATTGTATATCACCCCGCATTGTCCCCTCCTCTTGTTCGAGCTGAAAAATTCGTTGTCTTCTATACTTACCATTTGCAATCGAATGATAATAATGGATATTTCTATATCCCTCCAAAAGAAATTTTGTTTTGGATATTTGGTACTACTTAATTTCTTCTTCTCTTAAAAGATGTGCCAAGCGCTTATTAGTAAATTTTTTAAGATTAAGGTCTTCATCAGACAATCTTCAAAGCTCAGCTTTTTTATCTAACTCATCAATTATCAAATTGAGTTCTAGCTTTTCCTTTTTATAAGTCCCAATACTATTTTTAGCCAAACCTCGAAGATATTGTCTAAGAGATCTAACCTTACATTGCCAAATTTGTAAGGCAGAATGATCTCTATTTTCCTTTTTCCACACATTAACCACCATCTCCCTAAATCCTTTTCTACACAACCAACCTAATTCAAATTTAAATAAAGGTTGATTCCCTATATAAGAGGCCTCTAGTATTTAAAAGCAACGGTGTGTGATTAGACAAAGATCTTTCAAGAGCATTAATTATGACCAAAGGAAATTTATGCTCCTAGGCTGTACTTATTAAAACTCTATCTAACTTTTCAAAGGTTGGATTATCTAACGAATTGGCCCAAGTAAATTGTCTACCAGATAATTCTATTTCCCTTAAATCCAAAGTATTAATCACAGCATTAAATAGAAAAGGCTATCTATACTCAAAGTTATCCTTTTTTTTCACCTGCATGCCTCATGATATTAAAATCACGTCCAACTAAAATAGGAATTGGTTCTTTCCTATAGGTATGAACAAGTTCATTAAGGAACTTCTCCTTGAATTGGGTTTGAGCTGCACTGTAAACAGCCACAAGAGCCCATTGAAATCATCATCTCTATTTTTTAAATGAAACTTTACATCAAAATTACCAACATCAATAGAACCAATGTCGTAAACCCTTAGGTCCACCCCTAAGAGGATACCCCCGACCAACCTTGTGGCGGAGAAAAATGCCACAAAAAATCCCGTCCCCCACAAAGATGATTGAGATTAGGCACTGAAAAGTCTTTTGATCTGTTTCAAGAATAGCCACAAAATCTAAATGTTGTTCCTTAACGACTTCACAAATGTAGCGGTGTTTAACCAAATCTCCCAGACCTATGCTGTTCCAAAAAAAGACCTTTCATTTAATCTTTAATTTGAGTGGCCTATTATGAGAATATTTTCCTTTCGTTCGCTTTTTATGTACTACCAGAGTAAAATTAGAGTGATCATCCTCCAACAACTCATTATCTAAATCATTACAAAAATAATTAAGGGCTGAGATATCACTGCAATCCAGATTCTCATCCTCCACCTTCTCCACATCTACAATTCCTTTAGTTTTTAATCTCACTAATTCAAGATTCTTAATATTTTTAATAGAACTAACAATCTCTACATTATCATCTCCTAAAGAAACACCAACGCTAACAACTTTCGCAAAAACTTGCTCATCAGAAAAAGATAAAAAAAGATAATTTAGTACCATACTTGGATCTAGTTTGAGATTACGAACTTTAACACGCCGCGTAGCCTTTTGGACCAAGTCTTCATCACCGGACATCTGCAAATTGAGACGTACACTCTGCCTCGGCTCCACCGGTTCATCCACAGGGACTCGCGCGCGATCGGAAAGCCCCAACTAATTTTGAACTTCGAATGTTCACCTTGCTGTTTACTGAAGCAGACTTGGCAAGCATGGAGTCAAACACTTCCACCCCACTGTTAGCCACAGCAACCACCCGAGGGAGCACAACCTCCGCTACCACTGAACCCGCAGTGGCCTCCCCGACCGGATCAACCACAACTAGGCTTGAGTTTGTCCCCTTGCTGTGTACTGTAGCAGTCTTGACATGTAAAGAAACCGCCTCGTCCGCTCCATGTTTAACCACAGAGTCATCCAACCAAGGATGTGTCATGGCTGCCTCTGCAACAATTGATCCCTCATTAAACAATCCGCCAATGTCCACCTCAGCAAGTCCATCGGCTGCCTTGGAATCACTTGCCACTGCAGCCGTAGGCGGTATGACTACTCCTACCGCTGGAGGTGAGTCATTAACCTGACCCATTAGGCTGTCATCAATGGCAACCATTTTTTCTTTTATCGCAAAAGATTCCTCCCCAAGGCCTACACCCGACACCTTCTTACTAGTGAGTAAATCAGCCAAGACAGTAGCTGAATTCTGCCCCTGAGTGGTCAAAACGAAAGCACCATCCCCGCGTGTATCAATCTCAAACTCCTTTCGTACCGCTGTCGGTGTAACCCAGACGGTATCTGATGCCAAAAGCCCCAAAGTATTCCCTTAAGCAAATGAGGTAGAATGTCCCTCGCGGTTCTCAGGAGCACTTGCTTTAACATCTGAATTGTTCTTGAATCTCTTAATACCTCTATCTTCCATTTCAGCATCTTTGCCTTTGCCTGAGTTGTCATCCCCTCATGATCCTCTTGCTGCTGGATGCTTTTGTCCACAACATCTACCTCCTCAACTTCAACTTTGAAGAAAATATCATAGACACATTCGCCAACTACAATCTCAACACTTGGAGGTATGGCATCTCTGTCTAGGACTCCCACTAGCATACGCACCAAGTCATTCTTGCGAACATTTTCCATGTCCACTCGCACTGCTATGTCAATGATCGACCCTATAGCACAAAGGCTCAAAAAGTCTTGAACTTCAAAAGGCACTCCTAGAACCTGAACCCAAACCTTCTAATGTTGGTACTTAGGTGACGGCTTCAAATTCCATTTCACGAATTGTAACACCACCTTATGCTCTTTCACATGCACGTCCCCAATAGCCGTCATGCGAAGCATGTCAAGTCTGGTTGGGAAATGGACCAAGAACGCCTTCTCACCCTGAATCTCTACATGTGGTTGCCAATTCATCAGAATTAGTCTTCTCAGTTCTGCAATCAGAAGGTCTTTACACAGATGTTCACCAATGATTCTGACAAGCCCTGTCTTATTATTCTCTTTCTTCAACTTCTTCACCCCTGATGTTGGAATATGATAAAATCCCAATCCATCAGTACCGAACCCACACAAATTAGCGATAGGTCTCGGCATCAATGACAAAGGACATTTATTGGCCAAATGATCATCACCCTCACAAATGTCACATATCAAAATTGCTTTGCAATTAGCTATTCCATACCCCTACCCTTTACACCGAAAACAAATAATTTTTGAAACAGCACCTGGAGAACCAGCGTTGGCACGAGAATTGCCCACTTCAAACCTGCCACGACCCCTGCCTCTGTTGTCGCCTACAAGCCTCCCACTGCCAATGCCTGACTCCCGAACCTATCGCTGCTTAGAGTTATTGCCGCCAACACCCATGACTGGGAAGCTTACTTGCCTGCCAAAAGCGCCGCCCAGCCTTGTAGCCTGTCCGCTAGCACCACTATTGATGGAAAACTGACTAGTGCCTCTGTTGCCCTGGATCTGCCCACCGTCGAAACCAGCCTTCTTGCCAACAACACCACTGACGGGGAAGAGTCCAGCCCCACCGATGCCCACGATCTACCCACCATCGGCTACCAATTGTCGGGCCCAACAACTGCCGCCAAAGACCACCTCTGCCCGTTGAAAAGGCTAGCGCCTCATATCTTGGATCGGTGTATCCATTGCCCAGACCAACACCTTTGAAGCCGATCATACCTCCGGGTCCTCGGCCAACCACCCGTGCATCGGTGTTGGAAAAAAAATCGACCACCAAGCGTCCCCGACCAAACTCCTTGGCGTGATGGCCGAGAACCTTCGCGTACGAACGACGATCTCCTTTGCACTGTCCCTGACCAGCCACCGGATTTCTTTCTAGGGCTCGGTCGATCAATTCTCCAAGTACGCCAAAGCCGGCAAAATTGAAGCGCAATTTTCGCTGCAAACCGATCCGATCATCTGATGATTGCGAGCTCGATCAATGGCAGCTCCTATCGTCATCGGCGATGACACTCGAGGAGGTGGTACCGGCCGCTGCCAAGGCCTACAAACTCTAATACTCTACTTGCTCTGTCCCGGCGATAGACCCACCGCACGGAGTTCCGCTGGAGAATACCCCGTCGCAATTGCATCACCATAGACATGCAAAGATCTACGAATGGAAGATGAGATAGACGAAGGAACTACATTACCTTCAGAAAATTTCGAAACTTCGGAACAATCAGTCGGCCGATTCTTCGCTTTCGATTCAACTGCCATCTCCACCAAGATGATATCCTCTTTATCAGAAGAACCATCATCTTGCAACTGTCAAAACCTAGACCCAATTGCTTCGCTAACTACACGATGAACCTGTGAAAATAGCACTAGCACCTCACTGGCGCCGGTACCACCTCCCACTCCGACGTCAACCCTTCCAACTCCGGCCTCATTCTCACCTTCTCTCCATACTCACTCAATCGTGAGTGGTTGGTAGGATACGATGCAATGCCAATGCCTCACGTGAAACGGTACTTCTCTTAATGCAGATGCGTACGTTAGCTAACCTGTTGCAATGTTTGTTAGTGTTGTCGGACGAGAAGAGGAGGGCGCTCTACGACGCCGGGATGTACGATCCCCTGGACGACGACCAAGAGGAGGTCGAGGTAATTACTACTAAAGATCGATCTGCATGTTTTGCTTCTTGGAATGTAATGGTTCGTTCGAGTTCGTTCGCTCGCTCGCTCATGGCCGTTAATCTAACTCGGAGTTTGCTGTGTTGTCAGGGCTTCCACGACTTCCTTCAAGAGATGCTCTCGCTCATGGCCACCGTGGGGAGAGAGGTAAACTAACTAGTCTTCATGCCACCTTAGATTGTTTCCTTCTTGAGTTGGGAATTTTTAATCCAATCCAGTCTATTCCTTTCAGTTAGGCATGTTTTACAGTAACTGTAGAAGAGTGGAAAGTATTTCTTTTTAAAAAAAGTTCTTCAGAAATATCCCTAGGAAGATCACGGGAACCCATGCAAGAAGAATCGCTAAGGATCTAGAACAATCATGAAATTGTGTTGCATGCCAACATTTCTTTGTCTTCATTGTATATACTATATATAACATGCTTGGACAACGATTCAAAACTTCAATTTGTAAAATTCTGATGGGACTAAATTGATTGTTAACTGTTAAGAGAGACTGAATTCTGCCGGAAACTAGGCGCATCGATCATAAACAGCCCACTCATTTCTCCATTCCACTTGGTGCAGGAGCCCGTGTATAGCCTCGGCCAACTCCAGTCCATGCTCGATGGGATGGTGCAGGATTTTGGCTGGTGTGAACCAGCACCAAGCGGCTTCTTCACCACTACTGGCTCGCTGTCGTTCGGCAAACCCGACGCGCAGCAGCGCAGCTCTTCTTCACGTATGCATTGTTAAACAAGACAGATCAATGCGCAAAGACTTTGGAGTTGCAGATCAGATTCTATCGCTGAAAGTCTATCTCTGATATTCTGCTAGTTAGAGATAGCATTAACTGTAGCTCGTCATTTGTCATTGTCGGACCCGGATTTCGAGAATCCAAATCCTCTGTGAAAACACTGTGCTATTCCCTGGATCAGTAGCTAGCGCTCACAGACACATTGCTGAATCATTTTATACCTGGCGTAAAACCATACTATACCATTCATTAATTAACACATCAGAGTTTACATAGACCGCATCTGGTCAGGTTTTACAATAAGGGCCGAACATGACAAATTGATTACATTACAAAAGTTGCGGAAGCGACAACGGAAGCAAAAGGGATGAGAGCACATCTCTCCACAGGCAAGCGAATGGGGAAAATATGTGTGCGTCCGATATTAACCAAGGATTTGGATAATATTGGATGCACACAAGCACCAACGAAGTCAGCTAAACTAGGGTGAGACCTAGACTAAAGGAACTAAACTACGCTTCATCATCTCCTGGGCCTCCAACGTCCGAATCCTTGTGGTATGCGTAATCACTAGGATTTCCTGCTTATGAGCGTTTTGGGAGAAAGAGCGAGAATGAGCACAACTTCCGTGCTCGCGAGCCAATACACACAATGCAATAATATACATGCAAGGCTTAACAAGGATGGCTCGAGTTCTTTTATTTGCTAAAGCAACATTTTCAATTATCATAATTACAAATTCCTATCACTTAGCATTTTAACCAAATTACATTTTACTAAAGAGAGTAATTGTGTAATATTTATTTCAGTAGAGGTTCCCTCCGTCGGAACCTATACCTCATGCTTCTTTTGATTGGAGCTACCTCTACTCACAATCACTACTGAGTTCGAAACTCAGGAAAAATCCAAACTCAGGGCTAGATGAGCCCATCTCATTTTCATTCCACCCACAAAGGTTTTTGAAATAGAACTAACTCAAGTAAAGTTCTCATGCCCGCCTTTGACCGTAGGCGCGGCTGTTTAAACAATTTAGACTGCAGAGATTGTACACTGTACCCACAAGAGATAGTCATACTCGTTACCCCACACGATTCCTTGGTCATGTAGTTGAGCGACCGTCACAGTAATCTTTCGAATTATCTCGCCCCTTCTGTCATTTCACCCATATGGGGTTACGCCCATACGTTGTGCAGGATGTTCACCTCGGTGATCTGGAGTAGTTAAACTACACCTCAGCGACATGCTCACTTCACCCTTTACCGGTGTCCCATTCAAGCCGGAACCATCACGCGCTTGCACATTTTTATTCCTCCACCCGTGAGATGACTTTCAGGGTTTAATAAATTTACTAAGCCAAGTTGCAGTTTGCATACTTGTGGTTGTATTTGTTTTACACGAGAGGTCATGACAAGATTAAGTCCTTAGGGGTTATCTGGGTGATTTATTCCATATACCAATCACAACCAACATTCCTTGGGCTACATTAGCACCCACTAATATGCCATCAATCACATCATCCGCCCAGATAGTAACAGCAAGTTATAGGGTTTTTGAGGAGTAAAATGCATCAACTCATTCATCTCAGTCATTTATCCACAATGACTGTCCAAACCACTTTTATGTTTAAAAGATGATGATTGGGACAATTAATATCTCGGTACTTAAGCAAGACTAGCTTGTCGCTTAAGTACAACCTATAACTAGTATTTACCATATAGTTACTAGGGTGACAAGGATTAAAGGATTCAAATTGTCAAGGATGGCATATTAATTAATTAATCATCAAATGGGTATTTAACTACATTAAGCTTTAACATACATTTGGTTAAAGAATTAAAGCATGCAATCTTGACAATTTAAATGAATATAGTTTACATAAAATGTAGGCTCAATATGATCAAAGTATTGACTCTCCTGGATTATAGGTAAGAGATTATTGACAATCTTGTGCTTGATCAAGTTGGAGATTTCCCGTGTCTTCGAATCCTAATCGGACGAACGTACAGGAAAAAGAACAACAAGCAAACAAAACAAATAAATACACAAGAATTAACAAATAAACTCCAAAATGAACAAGACCTATGCCCTTAGCAAGATATTGAATTTACAAAATTTTAGAAACAAATTTCATAATTTTTGGAGTTACAACGAGGGAGAACAGAGCTTCTGAAGTTCGGGCTTGGAATTAAATCAAGAAAATAAAGGGAGGAGAAAAGCTGACAGTGGGGCCCACAGTTTAGTCACACTAGCATGGAAACCCGTGCATGGACTTGGTCCACCTGTGTGCGCACGAGGCACATAGTCTGGACAGTGGCCAAGCCCACCAGTCATTCACAGTGGGGGGGGGTGTTAAGACGCCAATTAGATGGGCTAGGGGAAATAAATGGGGAGGTGATGTCCAAAACCGACAGCAAAACGGGGGGGGGGGGCTCTCGAGTGGTTGGTGGCGCGGGCTCGTCGTCGGCGCAAGGAGGGAGGGGGGGCGCCAGGGGAGGCCAGGAATGGGATGCCCTTGGGTCGGCGGTCACGAGGGCACCGGCGGCGCTGTCTGTGGAGGAAAGCGGTGGCGGCATCACGGGCTGCACGAGACGCCGGCGGTGGAGTGGAGTTGCAACGAAGAGGGCGCGTGCATGGGCTGCGCGCGGCCACGAGGAAGGCACAGAGTCGGTCGGGGAGGCCGGCGGTGATTTGAGGTGGTCCAGCGGCGGCGGCCGGCAACGGAGAAGGAGGTGTGGCGGGGAGGGCCTTCCATAGCGGCGAATCGGGCAAGCCAGGAGGGGGAGAAGATTCCTTGTCGTCGAGGGCTCATGGTGACGGGGCGGCGTGGTGAAGGAAGTGCCGAAGCGACGGATTACCGACAGAGACGGCGTCGGCGGAAAGGAAAAAATGGGTGGCATCTTGGTGGATCTTACCGGGACTTCAAGGGGGGCGGCGTGGGAAGCTCAAGGGGGGCACAGGGGCCTCTTTATAGGCCATGGAGTAGGCTTGGAGCCGTTGGAGAGGGGAGAGGGGAGCTGGCGGTCGCGCATGGTTCCGAGGCGGCATGGGCGAGCTTTGTGCGCGGAGGCGACAGGGCAAAGGCAGGTGAGCGCGGTATGGAGGGGGCAACGACTTGGGGGCTGGTGATGATGCTGATGGCGCGGGCGCATAGACGGGTGACACGGGCGCAAAGACGGGTGATGCAGGCGTGGGCCGATGAGAATGGCGGCGGTGTCACAGTTGCACGCGGTCAAAGTGACAAGGCGAGGGTGGGGCGTCGAAGGTCACTGATGGCAGTGGAGTGGGTGCGGCGCGTAGAGAGCAGGCGGCACGAGGGAGTCAGTGGCGTCACAAAGAGGCCCGTGCGCGGCAAAGAGAGCACGAGGGGGAGAGAGACTCGACAGCGGCGGCCTTGACCGAAGAAGATGACGACCGAGCGTAGGGAGAAGCTGGGCCAAGGAAAAAGAAGAAATGGCCAGGGCAGCGTTGGGCCATGTGGGCCGGGGAGAAAAAGGAGTGGGCCCAGGAGGAGGAAGGGGCTGGGTGGGAGACAAGCCAAGAAAATGGGCCGAGGGAGAGAAAGGGAAAACAGGCCGGCCCAAAAGAAAAGTGGGCTGAGCCCAGTTGAGGAAAAGCCCGAAATCCGAAAAAGAGGAAATTCAACTCTGAATTTGAATTTTAGGATTCAAGGGTATTTGAAACACAAACCCGAGCTTAAAGAAGCTAGAAGATTTTCGAAAATAGTCGATAATTTGAATTACGACGGAAAACCGAAAACCAGAATAGTAATCACAGTTTACCGTCCGAAAAAGGGACGTTACAGTCGTACTATACAATATCAGCATATTGCGATTTCAATTATCTCTGTTGTAACGGACTGCAATATCAGCATATAGCGATTTCAGTTATCTCTGTTGTAATCAACTGAATCTCATGTACATATTAGTATCGATTGAATAGAACTCACCTAAGTTCATTACGGCAAATCATCTCCAAACTTTCACATGGTATCGGAGCATTCGATCTGATCTCCAAACCCAGCCACGATGACTTCTTCCTCTTCGTCCTCTACAATGGTCTCGGCCACGGCCGGATCACAGACGTCTGCAGGAATCGTGGCGACGCCGTCCTTCAATCACTTTTTTTTAAGTCCGGGATATTTGTGATCGTGAAACTAACTAGGGACAACTTCCTAGCTTCAATCACTTTGTGACTGTGAAGCTAACCAAGGACAACTTCCTGCTGTGGAAGGCGTAGCTTCTTCCCTATCTTCGTAGACAGAATCTTCTCGGCTATGTTGATGGATCAATTCAAACACTGACGCCATTTGTCTCACAAGAAGCAGAGGGTGGAGCACGCCAAGTTCCAAATCCTGCCTACACAACATGGTTCCAACACGATCAATTCATGCTTAGTGTACCACTCTTCTCTCTAACAAAGGAGATTCTTGGCCATGTTCTCTTCCTCACGACATCAGCAGAGGTATGGGCAGCATTAGAACGTATGTTTGCCTCACGATCATGTGCCCATCTCATGCAGATCAGGTTCCAACTAGCGAATCTGAAGAAAAAGGAGTTGTCAACATCAGACTACTTTCAGAAGATGAAGTCACTGGCAGACACGATGGCTTCCATAAGCCATCCCCTTCAAGAAGAAAAAATTGTCTCGTATATTCTCGCAGGACTTTGCGAAGAATATGATTCATCCGTCATGTCCATGACAACCCGTATAGATTCGGTTTCTTTAACTATTTTATACACACATCTCCTTAGCTATGAGCTTCGCAAGGAGCAACATACCACGGAGGTTCAGATTGCCTCGTCGCCCAACAATGTTGTAAAGAACAACAATGGCTGAAACAATTGGCACAGTAGAGGTCGCGACCACAACAATAGAGGAGGTGGTCGAGCTCCAATAGGACGAGGAGGAGGATTCAACAATAGCAACAACTCCCCTGATGTGACATGCCAGGTATGCGATAAGAACGGGCATGATGCCCTCTGCTGCTGGTATCGCTTTGATCATTCTTATCAGTCCTCAGAAGATCAATGAATTGGAGCATTAGCGTTAATAGAAAATTATCATATTGATACAAACTGGTATGTTGATACAGGGGCGTCTGATCATCTCACAAGTGACCTTGATAGATTGACTGTCTATGATCGTTACAAGGGAGGAGATCAAGTTCAAGTCGTCAATGGACAAGGTTTGTCTATCTCACATATTGGTCATTCTACTGTTTACAGTCATTGTCGCCCATTGCATCTTAGAAATATACTCCATGTTCCTCATATTCACAAACATCTTCTTTTTGTCCCAAAATTTGCCATTGACAATGATGCTTTCTTTGAATTTCACCTGAATTATTTCTGTGTTAAGGATCGGGTCACGAAGACCACGCTTCTACAAGGCCAATGTAAAGGTGGCATATATCCCATAACTTCAGTTCAACCACCACGTCGATCCTTTGCCGCTTCAGCTGTCTCCTCTAAACAATGGCATCGTAGACTTGGTCATCCAGTCCCTTCTATAGTCCAAGCAATAGTTCAATCCAATAAATTGAGTTGTATACAAGATAAAGGTAGTGGTGTTTGTGATGCTTATCAACAAGCAAAAATCCATCAAATACTGTCATAGTGAGAAAGACTAGACAGTAGAGAGAGGGGACCCTCGGTGTCTACACGAGGGACTGGAGTGTCCTCGAAGAAGGGGTTGATCGGTAGGAAGTAAATGTATTAGTTGCTTTGAAAGGCTGAGCCTCATTTATTACATAGGTGAAGGAGGGCTATTTATAGCCTCCTAACAGGGTACACGAGATTACGGATCTATCCCTAAAAAGGCCCTATATGTGTAGGGGCTGCAGGGGCTTTTTCTGCCCCTATGTGTAGCCTTCGGCTCATGGCGGACCCCCTGGGCCCAGTCCACCCGATTGGTGCACCTAGTCCACCAGTGCCCCTTGGCCCTTTGCACCCTGCGAGGCGGCTCTGGGCCGAGGGGGCCTCGAGCCCCTTTGCTGCCTTGGGTGGCCTCAAGGGGCGTCCTTGGGCCCTCTTCGGGGCACCTCTTATAGCCTTCGGGGCCCCTCTTGTAGCATTCGGGCCCCCTTCCCGGGGGGGGGGGGCTTCTGTGCTCGCCGGGTCACGAGGGGCCGATGGGCTTCCCCTACAACATGCCCATTGTGGTCGAGGTCCTACTTCGTCATGGCTGAAACCACGCCCTTTTCCTGAAGGGTCCAAACACACCGTCCCCTTCGACCTGGCGAAGCGTATGGTTGATGGGCTCCTCCCCCGGCGTGTGGATCGAAATTGTGAATATTATGGCGTCGCTTTGGGTACCCCGCCATGGTTGGGCGCTATGCGCTTTAACATTGTCTGTTGGTTCTCGTGCGCCATAATGCTGTTGGTTGGGTGTGCTTTTCGGTGTGCACGTGTCATGTTCTAGTTGGCCTGTGGCTCTTGGGCTTCCCTATGCTGTCTTGTTGCTTGCCTGCTACTTCTATAAATAGGGGGTGCCCTCCTTGTGCCGCCCTCATTCACTTCATTGCCAACCCTAGCTTCTCTTT
Source organism: Phyllostachys edulis (assembly GCA_036346405.1). Lineage (NCBI taxonomy): Eukaryota > Viridiplantae > Streptophyta > Magnoliopsida > Poales > Poaceae > Phyllostachys > Phyllostachys edulis. Next base: position 63,475,811 of record CM070546.1, on the reverse strand, counting down.
CTAGATGCCACGCGCTAGTCGTGTGAAGACATCGCGTTCTGTCGTCCGGTCTTTGTGCCTCTCCGTGCGTCGTTATGACGAAGCGGAACAAGGATGGTGGCAACACGGTAGTGTATACTGACGAGCTTGGTCGCTCGACCATGACATCCCAGGTGTTGCGGACGTTGAATGATGAGGGGGATCTCGCGAACGTTCAGGCTCCCAGGATGGAGACCTTGTCGGCGCCTCAGGAGGACGAGACAGTTGTGTTCGTTGCCTTCTTCGACGTTGGTTTTCGCTTCCCTTGCGTGGGACTGGTGGCCCAGGTGATCTAGTTGTACGGGGTGGATCTGGCCCAATTGACGCCCAACTCTATCGTCAAGCTCGGCGTGTTTGAGTGGGTACTACGCTCCGTCGGGGCGAGCGACGAGGAAGCGCGGCTCTTTGTGTACCTCCATGATGGGTAATGCCAACCCAAGAAGAAGAAGGACACTGGCGAGACGCTAAAGTTTGGAAGTGTCAACTTTCAACCGAAGATGTGTCACCTGAAGTACACCGCTTCTCCGGTGGCCCGAAATCGGTGGGAGACTGATTGGACCCGGAGGTGGTTCTATCACAAGTGTCCTACGGACACCGGTCTTCACTCCGTCGGAGGGCCCATCCAGCTCATTCCCTCCCTAAAGATCGAACTTTCTTCGAGGGAGGAGGCGTTGCTCCGCCTCCGGCTCAATACGACGTGAAGGCTTTCAACGAGGGATCTCCTGGAAGAGTTCTGCACGCTTCAGGTGTGGCCCTTGGCCCAGGGCTAGAGCGTGAAGTTGGGAGAGCCGAGGGGCGGAACCCCCCCGCTTCGAGTTGGTGAATCGCAAAGGTGCTGATTTTTGCCCTTGGCTTTGCTTCTTGTTTATGTGTTTGTTGGTGCTTGAACTTATGCTCCTGCAGTGATGCCTATTGATGAGGCCACGTGCGTCGCGGAGCAGCTTTTGGGCCCCTACATCGGGGAGGATCATGCGAAGCGGGGGCTGGTGGTGCACGAGACTCACCTGAATCGAGCGTACGTGGATCCGGCAGTTCGCTTGGCTGAGCGCCCGGATCCCGACACAGGGAAGAAGAAGTGAACCATGTCCCCTAGGAGTTGGAGGCCCAAGGGCCGATCAGCGCGGTGCCCTTATGGGCTGTTGGGGCAGGCGATGTGGGTGACCTTGGCTACATGGGGGTGGACGCAATGGATCGCCCTTCGAAGAGGGGGTTGCGTGCTCCCGTGGCGCAGCCGGAAGTGAGCAGCTCGACAAGTTCTTCGTCGGCGGCGCTACAAGTTGAGCCAGGGGTTGGTGCTGGAACTGCGGGGGTGGTGGCGAGCTCATTCAGTATAGCAAGCATGCCCCTTCAGGAGGTGTCCGTCAGGACGCCGTCGTAGGTGTACAGCTGAGGGTTCGAGGACACCCGGGTGGAGGCGCCCAATTTTGCTCACGAGACGACTGGTCAGCTTCACCTACTCGCTTTTTGTTGTATTCTTCTGCACTCGCCTAACTTGTTTCCGTGCTACGCAGCGCGGAGCGTTGAGGGGGGTAGTGGCAGTGACGGTGGTCCGGGGTCGGAGGTCCCATCGGTGGTGCTGGTGCTGGGGGGGTGCTCCGAGGGAGGCTCTGGCATTGGGAGGGTCCAAGGGTGGTTCGTGCGTCGGGCGGTCCGAGGTAGCTGTTGGTGCGCTTGGGGCTATGGGTACCGCAGATGTGGGTCCGCTATGTACCCAAGATTTTAAGATCAGCCCCAGGGCGACGGTTGTCTGCGAGGAGGTGGCTCGCTTTGCCGCCTCGTCCTACCTGTCCGTGCTTTTTCGGTGCATGCTAGCGCGCAAGATGTTCTGGTCACTCGAGGCCAACATCGCGAGGGTAGGTTCGGATATGCGCATAGTTCTGTTTGCCATATTCTTCTATTACTGACAGCGTGCTTCGTGTAGACCCTGATGTTGTCCCGTGCCCTTGAGAGGGATATTCGGCGCGGCTATGCAGAGATCCAGGGGAAAGTCGACTCGGAGCGTGGCGGAATGAGTCGCTGAACACTGAGCACTCGCCTCTTGCCGAGAAGGTGAGGGGGCTTGAGTCGAGGGTCGCTGAGCTTGAGGGTGAGCGTTGTACCCTACGAGAGGAAGTGTAGGTGCTGCTCGGGGTTCACATTGTCCTTGAGGCAATAGTTGCGGTGGAGTAGCAAGTTTCGGCCACCATGTTGTAGGCGACCTGGGAGGCGATGGAGTCCCTGGAAGGCGCCATGACCGAGCTCGACGCTATGCCACCGCCCCGGAAGCATACCCAAGCTGAGATGGATGTCATGCTGGAGCGCCTTCACCGCGCTAAGGAGGTTTTGGTGCTAGCTGCCTGAGCCTACGGCAATCATTGTGCGAGGGTGGCTTGAATGGCGGCCCTTATTCCACTGCAGCAGGCTGGATGCGGGCATGTTGACGCCCTTGGTGCTCACTCCGTGCCCGTGGCCTCCCCGACGGAGATTGCTTCCAGCCAGAAGGTGGTGCGGAGGGCAAGCAACGTCGTTGCACAGGACTTTTGGGTGCCACGTGGCCACGACACAGCGATGGAATCCCTCCGGGGCAATGCTGGCACAGAAGAAGAAGGGCAAGGGCTTAGCGGGTGGCGATGGAGCGGGCGAGCGGGGGGCCACCACCGGAGGCAAGGTGTGACCCTCCGCTCTTCTCCATCAATTTTTTTTTCTTTTTAGCTCATTTTTTGTTAGGTTTTTGGTTCTGCTCCGGTCAGTCTGTGTACATCGGAGTGGGTTTTTAGGGAGGAGTTTGCCTCGTTTTGTAATGAACCCTGCTGATGAATGAAAATTGCTTTCCGGAACCTGGCTGTAGTCTTTGCTGCTTTGCCCGGTCGTTTATGCTTTGTTCGTTGTTTATGCAGGGTGAGTGGTGCATGTTCCGTCGCACTGCCCAACAGGCGCCTCGTCCTTCTAAGGCACGAATAACCAAGGTGACCGCTCCTCCTTGGGAGTTGAAGTACGAGCGCAGTTTGCTATCTATTTGGCCGTTGAAGTTGTGCTACCAAGGCGTTGTATGCCATTGCGCCAAGTGGCAGCACTGGAAGAAGGCGAATCCGGATGGCTCTATGAAGAAGTTTTGGTGCTTCCGTGTGTAGAAGGCTGCAAGTGCATGAGACGAGATACGGGCCTTCTGGGCATGTCGGGGTCATGCGACCGCATGCGAGGGGCCTTTGCCCTTGCCTGCCTCGTCTATGGCTTTGTCAATGAGTTCTTCTGAACCGTCGAATGATTGGGCCGCGGCGAGGGAGTACCTAAAATTCATGGCCACTGGACCATCCAACGAGGAGTTGCTTGAGTGGGCGACGCGTATAGAGGTATGGGATTTTGTCCCATAGTTGTGCCACAGTCGTGCTATGTGTTGTATGTTGTATTGAGTGTGATTGTGTTGTCTATTTTTATTTTCTCCGGGTTGAGCCCTTGTAGTGTGTGTATCCTGTGTGTGGAACTCATGACCAATAAAGTGTGATGTTTGTGGCAAACGAAGCGTGCTCACTTTTGGCCTTCGGGGGGGGGGGGAGGGGGGCGAAGTTCTCTTTTTTGTTGTGAGGGGGAGGGGGCGAAGTTCTCTTTTTTGTTGTGAGGGGGAGGTGAAGCCTCGCACCATCCCTATACTTTTTTAGATAGGGCTCCGAGGGAACCCTAACTTAGAAATTTGTGAAAGGAGAGGCGGAGCCTCGTGCCGTCCCCCATACTTTTTTAGATAGGGCTCCGGGGGAGCCCTAACTTAGAAATTTGCGAAGGGGGAGGTGGAGCATCGCGTCGTCCCCCATACTTTTTTAAATAGGGCTCCGGGAGAGCCCTAACTTTAGAAATTTGCGAAGAGGGAGGCAGAGCCTCACGCCATCCCCCATACTTTTTTAGATAGGGCTCGGGGGAGCCCTAACTTCAGAAATTTGCGAAGAGGGAGGTGGAGCCTCGCGTCGTCCCCTATACTTTTTTTAGATAGGGCTCCGGAGGAGACCTAACTTTAGAAAATTTGCAAAGGGGGCTGGGGGTAGAACCTCGAACCATCCCATATACTTTTTTAGATAGGGCTCAGAGGGAGCCCTAAGTTAGAAATTTGCGAAGGGGGAGGTGGAGCCACGCGTCGTCCCCCATACTTTTTTTAGATAGGGCTCCGAGGGAGACCTAACTTAGAAATTTGCAAAAGGGGAGGCGGAGCATCGCGCCGTCCCCCATACTTTTTTAGATAGGGCTCCGGGGAAGCCCTAACTTAGAAATTCACGAAGGGGGAGGTAGAGCATCGCGCCGTCCCCCATATTTTTTTAGATAGGGCTCCGGGGGAGTCCTAACTTTAGAAATTTGCGAAGGGGGAGGCGGAGCCTCGCGTCGTTCCCCATACGTTTTTAGATAGGGCTCTGAGGGAGCCCTATCTTTAGAGATTTGCGAAGGGGGAGGAGGAGCCTTGCGCCGTCCCTCATCGTCGTCACATCGTGGGGTCACATGTCAGAGACACAGCTCACAGTAGACTAGGTTTAGCAAGGTTTAGGGTTAGATGATTGGCATGATCAAGATGAAGAAACAAGATTAAGGGGGTGATTGTTAGATTTAATCTTGTTTTTAGATTAGGAAAGATTATAGAAGTAGTAGAGCTTGTATCGTATAAGGTCTTAGAAGCTGAGTACCAGTCATATAACTCAGCCTTTAAAAGGCCATGAAGTCATGTTGAGTTGAGTAGAAGAAATAGAAAATACAAAAAGTGGAGCAGTTGCTCCCGGAAGAAATCGTATTGTTTCGCTGCTATCAAACCGAAAGGCTTTCACGTGAAGAAGCAGAGGGCTGCTAGCAAACGTGAAGGGCAGAAGCATCGTGAAGGGCCATCACGCCAAGACAGAGGACCACCGGTCACGCCCAAAGTCAGTTAGGTCGAGGCGCAACTTCTTGCATCGCTCCAAAGCGGCGGCCCCATTGGTGGGTCCCACTGAGGGGCCGATCTACACACTTTACACGACATCGAACGGTCGTGTTGCAAGACCGCTTGGGAAAGATCGCTCGAAAGAATATTCTCGTGGAGAACCGGTAGAAATAGTACAATGATCAACGAAAATTTCTAACAAGTGGTATCGAGCCATGACAAAGGATGGTTGACCACGAGTAGCTTGGTGGCATGGCGGCACGGCCGCGCCAATGGAGTGACGGCGTCGCTGCTACGACGCGAAGAGCGGTGTGGCACGGCGAGCGCTGGCTCCGTCAGAAGCATGCCAGAGAGCACAGACGGCGCCAGCAAGGCGCACAAGGTGCGGGGACGGCGAGTCCCACGAGATGAAGGTTGCGGCGTGCACGGTTGGCGCAGAGGCGCAAAGAAAGCGGAGTCTCGTGAGGAGATCCAGACGGTCAAAGAAGGCATACAGGAGCCGCTGCGGCGGTGAGTCCCACGCACATAAAGGGCGCGATGTACACGAAGTTGACACAAGAGGGAGAGGCGGTGTAGCCTCAGCTAAGATGTACGCGGGGAAGTGGACAGACTTGGTCCAAGAGAGAAGAGCGGGAGGCTCAGGTAATGATGAAACCGAGGTGGTCGTGGGAGCAGGTGCTCCAGCCCAGGCGGTCGTGGGAGCAGGTGCTCCAGCCCAGGTGGGTGTGCAAGGAAGGACGAGTTCAGTCCACGTGCGAGGTGCGGAAAGCGTTGGTTTGTGCATGGCTCAGGATGGAGCAAGTACAGGCGGTAGGGCGGTATCGGCCCAAGAAATAAGAGCGCACAGGAGTGTAGGTAAAAGAGGAAGACTTGAAAGTTCAGAAGACGAAAAAGATGATTGGCATGATCAAGATGAAGAAACAAGATTAAGAGGGTGATTGTTAGATTTAATCTTGTTTTTAGATTAGGAAAGATTATAGAAGTAGTAGAGCTTGTATCGTATAAGGTCTTAGAAGCCGAGTCCGGTAAGGATGTCCTAGTCCGAGTACCAGTCGTATAACTCAGCCTTTAAAAGGCCATGAAGTCATGTTGAGTTGAGTAGAAGAAATAGAAAATACAAAAAGTGGAGCAGTTGCTCCCGGAAGAAATCGTATTGTTTCGCTGCTATCAAACCGAAAGGCTTTCACGTGAAGAAGCAGAGGGCTGCTAGCAAACGTGAAGGGCAGAAGCATCGTGAAGGGTAGAAGCATTGTGAAGGGCCATCACGTCAAGACAGAGGACCACCGTCACGCCCAAAGAGGTCGAGGTGCAACTTCTTGCATCGCTCGGCGGCGGCCCCATTGGTGGGTCCCAAGGAGGGGCCGATCTACACACTTTACACGACATCGAACGGTTGTGTTGCAAGACCGGTTGGGAAAGATCGCTTTTACGAAAGAATATTCTCAGGGAGAACCGAAGCAAAAATAGTACATTGATCAACGAAAATTTCTAACAAGTGGTATTAGAGCCATGACAAAGGATGGTTGACCCTGGAGTAGCTTGGTGGCATGGCGGCATGGCAACATGGCCAATGGAGCGACGGCGTGGGCGCTGCTACGACGCAAGAGCGACGTGGCACGGTGGAGCGCTGGGCTCTCAGTGGCGCACGGGCAGAGTGCACAGACGGCGCAAGAAGGCGCATAGGGCGCAGGGGACGGCGAGTCCCACGAGATGAAGGGTGCGGCGGCACGGTTGGCGCAGAGGCGCACTGCTGAGTCTCAAGAGGAGATCTAGACGTGCGCAGAAGGCATACAGGAGCTGCAGGGCGGTGAGTCCCACGCACATAAAGGGCGCGATGTACACGGTTGACACAGAGAGGGAGGCGGTGTAGCCTCGGCCTAAGATGTACGCTGGGAAGTGGACAGACTTGGTCCAAGAGAGAAGAGCGGAGGCTCTGTAATGATGAAACCGAGGTGGTTGGGGGAGCAGTGCTCCAACCAGCGATCGTGGGAGCAGTGCTCCAAATTAGGCGGTGTGCAAGGAAGGACGAGTTCACCCACGCGCGAGTGCGGAAAGCGTTGGTTTGTGCATGGCTCAGATGGAGCAAGATAAAGTGATAGGGCGTATCGCCCAAGAAATAAGAGCGCATGTGAGTGCAGTAAAAGAGGAAGACTTGAAAGTTCAGAAGACGAAAAAGATGATTGGCATGATCAAGATGAAGAAACAAGATTAAGAGGGTGATGTTAGATTTAATCTTGTTTTTAGATTAGGAAAGATTATAGAAGTAGTAGAGCTTGTATCGTATAAGGTCTTAGAAGCCGAGTCCGGTAAGGATGTCCTAGTCCGAGTACCAGTCGTATAACTCAGCCTTTAAAAGGCCATGAAGTCATGTTGAGTTGAGTAGAAGAAATAGAAAATACAAAAAGTGGAGCAGTTGCTCCCGGAAGAAATCGTATTGTTTCGCTGCTATCAAACCGAAAGGCTTTCACGTGAAGAAGCAGAGGGCTGCTAGCAAACGTGAAGGGCAGAAGCATCGTGAAGGGCGTAAGCATTGTGAAGGGCCATCACGCCAAGACAGAGGACCACCGGTCACGCCCAAAGAAATAGGTCGAGGCGCAACTTGTTGCATCGCTCCAAAGCAAGCGCCCCATTGGTGGGTCCCATGGAGGGCCGATCTACACACTTTACATGATATCGAACGGTTGTTGCAAGACCAGTTGGGAAAGATCGTTTTTCTAGAAAGAATATTCTTAGGGAGAACCGAAGCAGAAATAGTACAATGATCAACGAAAATTTATAACAAGTGGTATTAGAGCCATGACAAAGGATGGTTGACCCTGGAGTAGCTTGGTGGCATGGCGGCACGGCAATGCCTTGCCAATGGAGCGACAGCAGGCAACCTCGCCACGACGCAAGAGCGGCGTGGCACGGCGGAGCGGTGGGCTCCCGTAGCGCACGGCAGGAGTGCACAGACGGCGCTCAGCAAGGCGCATAGGGCGCAGGGGGGACGGCGAGTCCCACGTAGATGAAGTGTGCGGCGTGCACGAAGTTGGCGTAGGAGGCGCAGCAAGCGGAGTCTCAAGAGGAGATCCAGACGGTGCGCAGCAAGGCATACAGGAAGCTGCAGGGGGCGGTGAGTCCCATGCACAAAAAGGGCGCGATGTACACGAAGTTGACACAGGAGGGAGAGGCGGTGTAGCCTCAGCTAAGATGTACGCGGGGAAGTGGACAGACTTGGTCCAAGAGAGAAGAGCGGGAGGCTTAGGTAATGATGAAACCGAGGTGGTCGTGGGAGCAAGTGCTCCAGCCCAAGCGGTCGTGGGAGCAGGTGCTCTAGCCCAGGCGGGTGTGCAAGAAAGGACGAGTTCAGTCCACGTGCGAGGTGCGGGAAGCGTTGGTTTGTGCATGGCTCAGGATGGAGCAAGACTGCGGATAGGGCGAGATCGCCCAAGATGTAAGAGCGCACAGGAGTGCAGGTAAAAGAGGATGGCTTGAAAGTTCAGAAGACGAAAAAGATGATTGGCATGATCAAGATGAAGAAACAAGATTAAGGGGGTGATTGTTAGAATTAATGTTGTTTTTAGATTAGGAAAGATTATAGAAGTAGTAGAGCTTGTATCGTATAGGGTCTTAGAAGCCGAGTCCGGCAAGAATGTCCTAGTCCGAGTACCTGTCGTATAACTCAGCCTTTAAAAGGCCATGAAGTCATGTTGAGTTGAGTAGAAGAAATAGAAAATACAAAAAGTGGAGCAGTTGCTCCCGGAAGAAATCGTATTGTTTTGCTGCTATCAAACCGAAAGGCTTTCACGTGAAGAAGCAGAGGGTCGCTAGCAAACGTGAAGGGCGTACATCGTGAAGGGCGTAAGCATTGTGAAGGGCCATCACGCCAAGACAGAGGACCACCGGGTCACGCCCGAAGCAGAGGTCGAGGTGCAACTTCTTGCATCGCTCGGTAGCGGCCCCATTGGTGGGTCGCGACGAGGGGCCGCATCTACACACTTTGCACGATCATCGAACGGTTGTGTTGCAAGACCGGTTGGGAAAGATCGTTTTTCTGGAAAGAATATTCTCAGGGACAACCGAAGCAGAAATAGTACAATGATCAACGAAAATTTCTAACAAGTGGTATTAGAGCCATGACAAAGGATGGTTGACCCTGGAGTAGCTTGGTGGCATGGCGGCACGGCAGCGCGGCCAATGGAGCGACGGCGTGGGCGCTGCTACGACGCAAGAGCGGCGTGGCACGGCGGAGCGGTGGGCTCCTGTAGCGCACGGCAGGAGTGCACAGACGGCGCTCAGCAAGGCGCATAGGGCGCAGGGGGGACGGCGAGTCCCACGTAGATGAAGGGTGCGGCGTGCACGAAGTTGGCGCAGGAGGCGCAGCAAGCGGAGTCTCAAGAGGAGATCCAGACGGTGCGCAGCAAGGCATACAGGGAGCTGCAGGGGGCGGTGAGTCCCACGCACATAAAGGGCACGATGTACACGAAGTTGACACAGGAGGGAGAGGCAGTGTAGCCTCAGCTAAGATGTACGCGGGGAAGTGGACAGACTTGGTCCAAGAGAGAAGAGCGGGAGGCTCAGGTAATGATGAAACCGAGGTGGTCGTGGGAGCAGGTGCTCCAGCCCAAGCGGTTGTGGGAGCAGTGCTCCACCAAAAGTGTGCAAGGAAGGACGAGTTCACCCACGTGAGAAAAGGAAGCGTTGGTTTGTGCATGGCTCAGGATAGAGCAAGTACAGGCGGTAGGGCGGTATCGGCCCAAGATGTAAGAGCGCACAGGAGTGCAGGTAAAAGAGGAAGACTTGAAAGTTCAGAAGACGAAAAAGATGATTGGCATGATCAAGATGAAGAAACAAGATTAAGGGGGTGATTGTTAGAATTAATCTTGTTTATAGATTAGGAAAGATTATAGAAGTAGTAGAGCTTGTATCGTATAGGGTCTTAGAAGCCGAGTCCGGCAAGAATGTCCTAGTCCAAGTACCAGTCGTATAACTCAGCCTTTAAAAGGCCATGAAGTCATGTTGAGTTGAGTAGTAGAAATAGAAAATGCAAAAAGTGGAGCAGTTGCTCCCGGAAGAAATCGTATTGTTTCGCCGCTATCAAACCGAAAGGCTTTCACGTGAAGAAGCGAGGGTCGCTAGCAAACGTGAAGGGCGTAAGCATCGTGAAGGGCGAAGCATTGTGAAGGGCCATCACGCCAAGACAGAGGACCACCGTCACGCCCAGCCAGCAGGTCGAGGCGCAACTTCTTGCATCGCTCCAGGCGGTGTCCCATTGGTGGGTCGCACGGAGGGGCCGCATCTACACACTTTACACGATACTGGAACGAAGCTGTGTTGCAAGACCGGTTGGGAAAGATCGTTTTTCGAAAGAATATTCTCGGGAGAACCGGGCGTAAATAGTACAATGATCAACGAAAATTTCTAACAAGTGGTATTAGAGCCATGACAAAGGATGGTTGACCTGGAGTAGCTTGGTGGCATGGCGGCACGGCAAGCACGCCAATGGAGCGACGGCATGGTATGCTCGACGCAAGAGCGGCGTGGCACGGCGGAGCGGTGGGCTCCTGTAGCGCACGGCAGGAGTGCACAGACGGCGCTCTGCAAGGCGCATAGGGCGCAGGGGGGACGGCGAGTCCCACGTAGATGAAGGGTGCGGCGTGCACGAAGTTGGCGCAGGAGGCGCAGCAAGCGGAGTCTCAAGAGGAGATCCAGACGGTGCGCAGCAAGGCATACATGGAGCTGCAGGGGGCGGTGAGTCCCACGCACATAAAGGGCGCGATGTACACGAAGTTGACACAGGAGGGAGAGGCGGTGTAGCCTCAGCTAAGATGTACGCGGGGAAGTGGACAGACTTGGTCCAAGAGAGAAGAGCGGGAGGTTCAGGTAATGATGAAACCGAGGTGGTCGTGGGAGCAGGTGCTCCAGCCCAAGCGGTCGTGGGAGCAGGTGCTCCAGCCCAGGCGGGTGTGCAAGGAAGGACGAGTTCAGTCCACGTGCGAGGTGCGGGAAGCGTTGGTTTGTGCATGGCTCAGGATGGAGCAAGTACAGGTGGTAGGGCGGTATCGGCTCAAGATGTAAGAGCGCACAGGAGTGCAGGTAAAAGAGGAAGACTTGAAAGTTCAGAAGACGAAAAAGATGATTGGCATGATCAAGATGAAGAAACAAGATTAAGTGGGTGATTGTTAAAATTAATCTTGTTTTTAGATTAGGAAAGATTATAGAAGTAGTAGAGCTTGTATCGTATAGGGTCTTAGAAGCCGAGTCCGGCAAGAATGTCCTAGTCCGAGTACCAGTCGTATAACTCAGCCTTTAAAAGGCCATGAAGTCATGTTGAGTTGAGTAGAAGAAATAGAAAATACAAAAAGTGGAGCAGTTGCTCCCGGAAGAAATCGTATTGTTTCGCTGCTATCAAACCGAAAGGCTTTCACGTGAAGAAGCAGAGGGCTGCTAGCAAACGTGAAGGGCAGAAGCATCGTGAAGGGCAGAAGCATTGTGAAGGGCCATCACGTCAAGACAGAGGACCAGCCGGGTCACGTCCAGCAGCAGGGTCAGAGGCGCAACTTCTTGCATCGCTCCAGGCGGCGTCCCATTGGTGGGTCGCACGGAGGGGCCGCATCTACACACTTTACACGATACTGGAACGAAGCTGTGTTGCAAGACCTGTTGGGAAAGATCGTTTTTCTGGAAAGAATATTCTCAGGGAGAACCGAAGCAGAAATAGTACAATGATCAACGAAAATTTCTAACAGTAGCCCTGCAGGAGGCATGGCGATAGCTGTGGCTGTGGAATGTGGGAGAGGGAGGATGGGGTGTTTTAGAGTTGTGGTGCATCAATCTTGAAGTCATCCTGTCCATAGAAAGGTGACTGATTTTTAGGAAAAATCAGGCAACTGATGCCTAGACACGCCTAAAAAAGAAAAGTTTGGGAAATCGTTTTTGTTCAGGTGTTAAATCGTACTTACTGCGTGTTTTCCTCTAGAACTTGCTCTGCTCTCTGCCCCGCTTGTGTTCGCTGGGTCAGTCAAGACGAATGAAGCGTGAGGCCAACAACTACTAACGAGAGCTTGAAGAAAAAAGAGTACTAATATTAATCTGGTTTGGCTGCGTGACTTGCAGAAGCAGAGCACGTAACCCCCCAGAATTAAGTGAGCAGTGGTTACACCAGCAAGACAAAAACAACACCCCACACACCACCAACTCAGGTCAGGTATCCCGATTTATATATGCCATTGGATTCACGGCCTACTCATTACTGAACCACTGCTAATCCTTAGACGAAACATGAGAAAGCCAAGCCAAATGCTGCCGCTTCAAATAATAATCCTCGTCTCCATGGTCGTGTCTCCGTCACTGGGCGCAGTAACGGACGACAAGTGCAAGTGCCTCTTGTGCGTCTGTGACGTGGACCCGCACCCGCTCCCGCCGGCGCTGCCGTCGCACCACCCGCCGCCGCCGGAGCCCGAGTACTACCCGCCGCCGTCGGAGCCGGAGCCAACGCCCGAGTACTATCCTCCGCCGTCGGAGCCGGAGCCAACGCCCGAGTACTATCCTCCGCCGTCAGAGCCGGAGCCAACGCCAGAGTGCCACCCGCCGCCGTCGGAGCCGGAGCCGACGCCCGAGTACTACCTTCCGCCGCCGGCTGAGCCGTACGAGTACCCGTGGGGGGAGTCGTACGGGCCGCCCGCGCCGGTGCTGGGGATAGTGGGCACGCCGGGGCAAATGTACCCGCGGGACAGCGCGTTCAACCCGTCCAGTGCTCACCGGCGGCGGTGCGGCGTGCTCCCTTCTTTGATTCTTGCCTTTTCGCTCATTTCTGGAGTACTGTCACTGCTTGTGAGTACAACCTAGTATCTAGGTGCTGCTCAGAAACCGGTGTACGTGGTTTAATGAAATACTATAATTTTTGTTGACTTGGTTTAAACTCAGAGTGTATTCCTGTTCATGAGTAATATAAGCTTCTGATTCAAAAAAAAAAAGAAGGAAAGAACACAATGCAAATGAGATGCCACGTAGAGGGAAATGGATCCTCCGCATTAGCATGCACAGGTTAATACAGAGGAACACAGTAACCTATATTAAGACATATCTCCACCATATGATCCAAAATAAATGATCTAGATCGAGAGCTACAATATCATAGGGCACAGTAAAAAAGCTAAAATATTTTTTACTAAAAAGCTAAAATATTTTTTACTACGGTACCATGTTCTGTTTCTTTAGTATTTATCATAGTCTACCATAGAACACTGTTTACATAGACTCAAAATACTGTTTATATAGTATTCTCTGTGGTAACAGTGAGGAGAATCCGGGTCCAGGATGCTTAGGTGTGTAAGTGGGCTGTCCGGCGGTCAGCATGCAATCGTCTGCTTGCGTCCACATATCATTATGCGGGTATTGCTATAAACATTAAGCAGGCTGGGAGGATTTTGGTGGGATTCGCGGACAGCAAGATGTTAAGCAGGCAAGGGGGATTTTGGTGGGATTCGCGGACAGCCGCATATCATTTCAGTGACGCTGCTGCTCCTAAATACTACATTGCGCTGCTGCTCTTAAATACAGTATGTAAACAGTCAGATAACCAATGCAGCATGTATGTAATTGGAATTTGGATCACAAGTACTCTTTCCAACTTTTGGTGAAGAAAAGATCCAGTTAAATTATTGCATTCGTGAAGCTGAACTGAATCTAAATAGCAGATTCAGTTAAACTGCATTAGTGAAGTTGAACTGAATCTAAACAGCAATTTCAGTTAAACTGCACACGTATAGCAGATGCACTTCTTAAATTCATACAAAGTTTAGAGAGCATCACTGTTGTGGAGGATACATAGCAATAATCTTATCAATTGAATGACATAGCCAAGACAACTCTTATACATGTAACTGGTAGTTAGCTCAATAGTATATAAGAAGCCTAAAACAACGCAAACTATCAGTACTTGTGAAGAAGTTGGTTTTCACAAAAGTATGCACATTCAGTAAGAAGCAATAACCTGGTTGCAATAGCATGTGACGATCATAATTCAAATGATGGTTCAAGTTTGATGTAAATAATCAAATTTCACTAGCAAGTTTAAGTCAGGAAGAAGATATACAGCAATTGTGACTCAGCTAAGCCAGTGTGGTACTCTAGAATATCGCTCCACAGTGGACTCATGTCAAGGGTGCACCGAGCAGCATAGACAGCAGCTGCTGCGGTCACTGATGGGCAGTAGGGCAGTAGACAAGTATCGAGTACTGAACCAATGCAAGCTCAGCGTAGAAGAATGTCATGTTCTCCAGCTGCATTGAAGACAGAAAAACAAGAATCGTGCATTACACTGTCAAGTTCCACTGGAGCTTGTTCAGTATGGACTTCTCCTTGCTCAGAACCTCCTCCCTGCTAAAGGCATTGTCTGATATGCACAAGAAGTCCTTAACCTGTAAAGATAGTTCAGTTGTAAGACAAACAATAGAACTAGTCACAAATGTTGATCATGATAGGCACACACAGAATTGATCATGATACAAATGACAATGGTTCCATACCTGAGAATTCTAAGTTACAAATGCACTTCATCAGTCATCGCCATCATCCTTTGTCGTGTTCTTTTGGTGAGAAGAGGCTGAAACATTGGAAAGTCATATATTTCCGTATGATTATTTAGTAAAGTAAACTGACAAGGTTAAAAAAAACAATTAAAGAACTTACTATCTGCCTTAAGCCAATCTTGAAGACAAAGCAAGGCCTCAACGGTGTCGTTGGAGAGCCTGCTCCTATAATCGCTAATAACTCTTCCTCCAGTGCTAAAAGCGGACTCAGATGCAACAGTGGAAGCAGGGACAGCCAATACGTCACATGCCATACAAGAAAGGATGGGATACTTTGGAGATTGTACAGCCCACCACTGTAAAATATCAAGGGCTTCTCTGCGAGGGAACAACTCTTCTTTCAAATATCTGTCAAGCTCATTGCTTGCTTGACATTTTTTCGCACTTAAATGTTGATCCCAATCGGCAAGAGGATCATTTTCAGCCTCTACATCATCACCATTTGCTCCTTGTGATGAATGCTCAAGAGAGTCTCTCACTTTAGCAGTATATTCATCGAAAAGGACTCTGATAGCTTCATGAACCTCATCGATGTATTTTTCAGCATGACCTCCAAACGCTATCTTCAAGCGAAACTCAATGTAGTCGTACTTGTACCTCGGGTCAAGTATGACAGGTAAGCAGTTTGTCAAATACGACTCTTTCCAGTACTTGTCAAATTTCTCTTGCATTTCTTTCACCATAGCCACAATGGTAGGGTTTCTATTTGTAGCTTCATTTTCCAAGGTTTTTTTTTAACTAACCACACCTCATGGAAGTAACGGTTGGATGTTGGATATTTTGAACCCGAAACAACTTTAGTGGCATTGTAGAAAACCCTCAACAGATTGACAACATCTTTAGCCCTTTTCCATTCTAAAGATGTGGGAGCATATTTGTAATTTGAGTCTTGCTTTCCTAGGGCGTGAAATGCTGCCTTGAAAGGCAACGCCGACTTAAGCATAAGAAAAGTTGAATTCCATCTTGTGGCTACATCAAGTGAAGGGTGCTTCTCAGATACTCCCACCTGTGCAATGATCTCTTCAAACTTCTCTTTCCTTGATTGCGAACTCTTGACATACTTGACACTACTTCTAATGTTATCAATCATAGTATTCATTGCCTTTAAACCATCTTGGACGATAATATTGAAGACATAAGAAGCACAACGAACGTGAAACAATTTACCTTAGTAATGTAGAAGACACTTCTCTAGTAAATTTTCTTTTAAGAAGTTGATCATTGCAGTGTTAACCGATTCATTGTCTAATGTAAAGCTAAAGATTTTATCCTCAATGTGCCAATCCTGAATGCTCTTCAATATTACATTATACATGTTCAATGCATCGTGTGGAGTCTCCATAAGACAAAATCTTATGATTCTTTTTTGAACATTCCATTCATTGTCGATAAAAATGACATGTAATGCATAAATATCCTAGATTCTGGTTTGAGGTCCACATGTCGGCGGTCAATGTTACTCTAGCATCACAGTTCTTCAAAAAATCTCGCAAAACCAACCTATGCTCCTTATAAGATGTAATACAGTCAGTTTGAGCAGTTGTTCTAGAAACCATTTTGAACAAGGGGTTTAAACTAGCCACAAAAGATCTAAAACCATCATACTCCACTAAAGAAAAGGGCAGCTCATGGAGGACAACCATTCGCACAAGTTCTCTACGCGAGACACCGGGATCAAATTTCCAATCTTTCAAGACAACTGCTTTAGGTGAAGTTGCTGAAGAATGCATTTTATCTACCATATAATGCATTTTAATTCTCATTTCACACACTTTCAAATGTCTACCAATTTGGCTAGTTCCTGAGTCCCGAGATGCTGGAAAGGTTTGGTGGCAATGTGTGCACCTTCCTTCTACAAGTTTGCCATCACGATATATTGGCTTGGCCTCCTTCCATATAATAGATGTCAATTTGCGTGGTTTACGTTTAGAGCCTATATCATGAAAAAAATACTACTTTCAACTTGATATAGACAAAAACGCCTCAAATTACTACTTTCTTCATTCTAACAGCATTAGAAATACTACATATTTATGTTACATCATTAGAAATTACTACAGTAAAAAAGAACATGGAAGTAAATCTCACAAGATGAAGTCCTCGCCGGGGACGGAGACCTCGTCAATGATGGAAAACGTACAGTACAACATGGTGTCGATGGGGATAGAGACCTCATCCCTTGTTTCAATGTTGCCGCTCTCGCCAATGCGCCAAGCGGAGACATCAACAAATTTATCCCTAGCGACCTCACCAATGCCGCAACTGGAGACCGAATTTGTAAACTCCGTAGAGTAGCCGATGGTGAACATCCTCTCTAGGAAACAAAGAGAACAAGTGAATTAAAATATTGCATGCCTAGATCCGTTACACATGGATAATATCAAGTAGATAGCTGTAGGACCGGAAAGACGACTAGAGGGGGGGGGGGTGAATAGGAGCTCAAACAATTTTTGCAATCCCCAAAAACAGCAACAATAAATCAGAACCTTTGCTGCAAAATACCGAAATCGGTACTACCGCCATTATAGGTGCGGTACTACCGCTTTTCATGGTGCGGTATGTCCGATTATCCTGACGATCTTGCCGACAGCAGAGTTTCAAACCTAAAATCGACACAACTTTTGATTCAACCAACCAAAACCTACTAAACTTGAAACATGATCCCTAGAGGATATCTCTAACCTATTCCAATCATCTATTCAACAGATCCACGTCAAAGTTTTGACCTTTTTCAGATTTGATGAAAAACAGTTCAAAAATAGGTCAAATACCCAAATCTGATTCTAGCCTTGCTCGTGGGCTATGGATGAACAAAATAACCTTAGATGGTCTCCCACAAGTCAGAGCAAGCAAGATCAACAGAGGGATTCAAGGGAAAAACAGTGAATCATCAAAACACCAAAACATCAAACAGGAAGCAAGAACAAATAAAAGGACAAAAAGAGCTCATCTCAAAGAACTTGCATGGATTGATTGATGATTGATGATTTGAGGTTTACAGCCACTCCATCTTGGAGGACAAAACTCAATACATGAGCATCAGATCAAAATCATTCCTAAAACCCTAGCTCTCCTAAAACCCTAAAACCACAGAAGGGCTTCTTTCACGTTCTCCTCTATTCTCACTTCAGCACACAGCACACAAGTGCTTATATAGTGGAGGCTAGATTCTAGGAATATTCCATTAGGGCACCCATTAAACCCTTAACACACAATGGGTTAACTCACACACGCATATCAAAGCGACGTCTTCGTCTTCGATTGACCTAAACCGTTTCTCCAAGTGCCAACCCATGCCGCGGTTTAGCCAATAAGTCACAAAGGTGGTATTTGGTGAAATGACCAAAATACCCCTTCTCGATTCTTCTCTATGAACCGAGTCCAACTCGCCGGCAATCACCGCTCCGCCACGTAGGTTGATCAACGGCTCTCATCATGTCGGCAAGTCTCTCCGTCCAATCCCATCGAACCTCCAAGGCACTTGCACCGACCCGCCGCTTGATCCAACCAACTACATCGAATCGCCTGCTCGATCAACCTCGTCCATTCAGTGCCATGCTTGAGTCACTTGACCTCACCTGGCTTCCATGATCGCTCTGGACCTCAGCTCTCCAAGCTTAGTCCCGATCCACCTCGCCATTGACCGTCGTTGACCTGCAAGCCACCTGCACAGCAATAGACCAAGAAATCGTCTCCGGGAATAAGTTCTTCACAACTTGACCCACGTTAGCTCAAAACATGCAATACGCAACACATATGCAATGGCAAACAAGGATATGACATATCCCAACCTCAAACTTACAAGAGAATCAGCTTTCAGTCCACATACGGTACTACCGCCAAATAAATCTCGGTACTACCGCTTCACAGTAGTACCGCTTACAACATTGCGGTCGTACCGCTCTCGAAGAATTTCCCAAAACACCGAAAAACAACGCTTTTGGAATTTCCATACCGCAACAACCACGGTCATACCGAAGTGCGGTATTACCGCCAAGCAAGTTGCAGTCATACCGTTCCACAAGGAAATCCAAGACCATTTTGCACTCGTTCTGGTTTTTCCATACCGCTTAACACCCAACGGACGTACTGTTACGCGGTAATACCGCGGCTTCCAAGCCGGTACTACCGATACCAGAAAATTGCCACGCTCTCACAAAGACCTCCGGTAGCACCGCTCTACTTATGCCGTTGTTCATGAAGCGTATTACATGATTAACACGCCTAAGACTACCGATTATCTTGACACTTTGCTGGAATTTTCTGAAAAACAGGAATTCCAACAAACCTTCAACCAAATTGCCAATTGTTACATCACTTAGGATCATGAGCATATCCTCATGGTGTTCACAATAGCCATTAAGCAGAATCAATAAAACTAAATTGAACAGTAACAACAAGAGCAAAATAATAGCCTAGTGACAATCTAGTCTTCAGAATATAAGCAGTGGTGACAAACTGACAACAGAATAAATGCATACTTGCAGCAATTACAGATGCTGATCAGTGATCACTATAGGAGGCTCGGCATCACCAGATTAGCTTCTACCGATGAGGTACATTGAGTTATCAAAATAGCACGCATCTCATTACAATGATGTAAGCAATTACAGATGCTGATCACTATGGTAGATGCAAAGATTATGTCAACCTTTTCCATCCACAGAATCTACATGATACTGAACAAGAATAAACCCTGGCTGAAAGTCCAGAATCATTTATATAAGGTCCATCGAGAGACCGAAAGTCCGAATCTAAAACCGGGGCTTGGTTTGCGCTTAGTATCATATCTATGGATACTTGCCGAAATTTATGAAATCAAACCAAAACATTATAACTTTTTCCAATAAATTATACACTTGTACTAGCTAATCCATGTGTTCACAAACATCTTCCTCGACTAGTAATTAGCACACAAAGACTGGAGTAGCCAGTTTGGTGGGAGAAAATCAGAGTGATATATGCATGCATGGATGGATCATGGATGGATGATGCAATTTACTCCTGAGTGAAAATTACTCATCTATCTAGAAACAGAAAATTATTCAGGAGCACTACAGATGCCCTTGTCCTGCTTCTCTTCATCTGCTAATTTTGCTCATGTCATGAGATGGAAAATGTTGTAACTAACACACCAATCAAGTTCAGTTAGATGCTAACAGTGGAATCAACAATTGCACACTCACCTTGTTCGTCTTCATTGTCTCCCTGAGTCGGCTATCCTCCTCCACCCTCTTCCTCTTCTCCAGCTTCTTTCTCTTCTACTCTTTTCTAGATCTACAACGAGCAAGCACACGGCAACAACAAATCGGAAAAGGGGAGGTTGAATCAAGAACTGCAAGAGGGAAGGGGAGGATACAAACCTCTTGGATAGTGGCGGCTCCTCGCCGTCGCGGACCTCGCCGTCGCACGGATGACGTTGCTCATCGCCGCCTGCACCAGACGTTGAGCGTTCGCCGTCCGCCATACCATCGACACCAGCAACCCCGCCGGATCTGTCTCCCTGTGCGCCCTGCCGCGGCGCCCCTCCGGATCTGCCGCCCCGTGCGCCCTCTCCGCCACGCCCCGTACGCCCTCGCAGGGGCAAATCTGACGCGAGGCCGCAGGGGCACCACCGTGACCGCAAGCCGTGCTGCGCCGCGGACCAGCAGTGGCGTCTGCAAAATGACCGTTGAAGCGTTCGCAAGACGCCGTGGGTGTTCGCTAAACAGATTTTGTGGGATGGGCCAAGTGGGCTAAGTGGGCTTCCGTGCCCACTTGCATCCCTAGGATGCTGCTAGCTAGTTGCGACGCGCTACTTTTCTAATTCCTGGAGTTGACTCGCTGTGGTAGCTAGTATAATCCCGAGACGTACTTGAAGTGAAACCTCGTTTTTTTTTCTTTTTTGTTATTCATGGAGCCTCATACATACATACTGGATCGGAGCAGTACGTAATGAGCTGATGTAATTTGGCCGCAATTCTTCTGATGTGTTGTGGGGCATGCACAGTGCATACATTCAAGAATCATACGAAGAAATTAAAAACAAACATGAAGTGATGTACGATGTGCTACCGAATCTGAATGTGCTGAATCCAACCAAGTTCGTCAATCGTCATCTGCGAATGTATGTTTGGTCAGTGCCACTGTCACGTCTGGCAACGCAGAGAAGAACCGGAAGAAAGCAAGGAGCAGAATGGCGCCAAGCAGGAGGTCAACGGTTTAAAGGCGGCATAGAGGGTTGGGCCAAATGGGCCGATGTATGAGTTAGCATCTGGTCGTAAGGAATTGTAAACCCAGAGGTGCCGTGCGTGGGTGTGCGGTTCGGCGTGTATACAAGCCGAACCGGGTGGCGTGAGCGAACTGAACAAGTTTATGAACAGTGTGGGAGAAAAAACTTGAAACTCGCGAAAGCTCGGTTGTTAAGTACCCGGTCGAACTTATGCCAGAAGCGAACCCAGTCGAACTGACATTTATGCTCGTTAAGTTAATAAGTTGAGTTCGAACCAACTCGCGAGCAGCTCGTTTAGCTCTTCGATGGCTCTAGGTCCAGCCCAACCCAACTAGAACCATTGGTTACGCTCCAAGAGCAGGCGCAGACGCAGGCGCAAGCAACCACCCCACCTGCAACCCTATCCACATATCACAACGCCGCGTGCCGTCGCCACTTGTTTGCCTAGTTGGCCTAGGTCTCCCGTCTCGACTTCCCACCCCCGGCCTCAGCCTCCACCCTCCCCCTCAGCGTCTCTGGCCCGGTGCCCTCCCCTTCCGCATCTGGCCTCCTCTCGAATTCGCTATCAGTTTTTGGGCTTTCAAAGACAGTGAACTGATTGGTATCGAGTTCGCTATCAGTTTTTCTTCTTGTTGTTGTCGTTGTGGCTGTGCAGTGTGCCTGTGTGTAGCCTTCAGCGCTGCAGTGCCGCACGTACGGGTCGCGTCCCTGGTGGCAAGTGGAAAGGCATGCCCCCCCGGTGGCACATCAGAGCGCGCACTCGTCGCGCTCCCCAATTATTAGGACTGGCTCGACCGGCACACGGCGGCCGAGCCGCCGGCCACGGTCACCATGTCCCAGCGGTGTGGCCTTGCGGGAGCGCCGAGAAGTCAGCGGTGGCTTGCAGCTGAGGCGCCGGCCGTCGGGGTGGTGGCATTGGGCCAATCATGCTTGCAGCTAGCGCATCGCGTCGCACTTTGGTATTTCGTGTTACGCGTGCGTGCACTCCTCCAGGGCCGTAACCGTGTAGAGATAAATTCCAATTCCGTGATCCTAGGGCTAATTCATGGGAGGCAAACGGGGTGTTACAGAATCCATTAGCAAGAGAAGTATTCATTGACATTAAACAGCACTCAGCAGAGTAGCACAAGAGACCGGCATGCAGCTTCAGAGAGACGCGCAAGAGATACTAAACTGCAATCTTGTCTGTATATTTGTACCGTGCATGTTGCCAATGGTGCATGTCAGCAGACAGCAGTTACTTCTACTGGCAGACCACGAAACGCACGCACACACACACACACACAAAGTACTGCACCATTCAGAAAGAGCTTTCCGAGATTATGCCCTGCATCAAACGACGTCACTTCATTGTATGCAACACGAGGCGCCGATCAAGAAAGATGAAACAGATCTGCACAAGTTGAGGAGCGAGGGCAAGCATCTATCAGAACTTCACAAGGGAAATCCGGTAGGAACTGAAGGTCTCTGATCCAGATCGATCGCGCGGCACGGACGTCGAAAGCTCCTCCGTCCTCGTCGTGGGGGGCGCTGATCCTGGGACGGGAGCTGCAGAGACATGCACAATATATTATACTAGTGCACGCAAAGTACGTATGAACGACGAATCCACAGAAATTCCAGTGTTCAAACCATCAAATGGATGATAATCATGTGATGACCAACGATTACTCACATTAACAGATTAAGGGGCAGTAAGAACTTAGCAGAGCAGTGCACACAAAGTATGATCCACGATTCAGCAAAGATATTCCAATGTTCAAACAATCGAATGGATGAGATGATCAACGATTACCTTTTTCTTTTTGACGAATGACAGTAGGGGCTCCCCTACTGTATATATGAATATAAATAAATAATAATAAAAAAGGTTACGTACAAGGTAAAAAAATTGGAAAAAGTTATGACCCTCTAGGGGCAAAGATCATTCGGGTATTTTTTTTTCTAGTCAATCAAAGATTATATGTCTATGTTCTTCCTTTACTCGGTGCACATATAACACGAGTTCATTCTTGAAAAGACATTTCCATGTGGAAATATTTGACGTGATATTCTCAAACACTTTGCCATTTTTTTGCTTCCAAATGTACCAAGCAACAATAATAGAGATTTCTATATAGAACATAGAATTGAAGGTTGATCTTATTCTCTTCACTTTGAAATTCACGTCCATCGAATTGTCCCAATTAATACCAACAGTATTCCAACATGCTTGGCTGAATTGGCAATCAAAAAAATAGATGATTCAATTTTTCTTCCTCTCTATATTGACATAGCACACAATACTAATCACCCTCGAAGTGAAAATGCCTCTTGAGTAGCATATCTTTAGTGTTTAGTCTGCCCATCAACAAAAGCCATGCAAAAACTTTAAGCTTCATAACACACTTGTTTTTCCATATTCATTTAAGAGGATGTGGTGGGTTGAGAGTACTAAAACACAACTTGTAATATCTTTGAGAAGAGTATTGTGTGGAGCTCCATATGTAGAATTTTTTTTTATTTAATCTTTTTTAATTATATTTTAAAGTTAACCCCTCACGAACATTATTTCCAATTCTAACCCCTTTGGCCACGCCACCACCCGTGGCGTGGCAAAACCGTACTGTCACGCCACCCCCCCATGGCGTGACAAAAACATACCACGTAAACCCTCGTCCGCCCACCGTGCTAGTGTGGTAGGCTTGCGTGGCATCTGTCAGGCCATTAGTGGTGGCGTGACAAAGTGCTATTGTCACGCCAAAGGGCGTGGCGTGACAGTGACTACATAAATACCGCCTCCTGCCTAGGTCTTCACTTTTTCCCTGGCTCATTTCTTCCTCCCGACTGCTCCCCTCCCCAAATCTGTCTTCGCCGCGGCCACCTCGCCTCCCGTCGGCCTCATCCCGGCACCGGCATCCTCCCCGGTGCCCTCCTCCTCCCTGCGGCAGCCCTCCCCCGCAGCGCTGGTGTCCTCCCCCGCGCCATCCTCCTTCTCGCGGCGGCATCCTCCCCCGTGCCGGCCTCTCCCCCGCGTTGTCTTCTCTCGTGCCGGCCTCGTCCCCAGGCCAGCCTCATCCCCACGCCGGCGTCGTCCCCGTGCCGTCTTCTCCTGCGTCGGCCTCGTCCCCATGCCAGCCTCTTCCCCACGCCGCCAGCCTCGTGACCCACAATAGCCTACATTTGGAGCTCCATCATGGCACCTACTGGGCGTCCGAGGGCACGGTACCTTGCATATACAAACGAGCTCGACGTCATCATGCAGGACCAGATACTGTTTCATAAGTTATTTTGCTTGCTACATTCACCTGTTCGAATTATGATTCCATCACTAATGTCGTATACATTTGGTGCAGGTCACGTGGCTGCCATACATCCGGGACGAGTTCCTCCAAATTGAGCTAAACCCGATGTGCGAGTAGGGCGAGGCTTCGTGGTTGACCCTCTTGCCGCTGATCTACTTTCATGCGGTGGAGTACCACTTGTCCCATCGGGTGATGAGGTAGTTTGGGAAGTTTCAGCATGTCCACTAGGGGTGTTCTCGACAGACATGAACCTTCATGGGTAAGGATACCTATCGCTGTGTATGTGTAGCTTCGGCAGTGCTTTTCGTCCTAATGGTTAGATTGTCCCTGTCGTAGGATGAATCGAAGGCGGAGGTACCCACACACCGACTGGTCCCATTATCACCGAGCCTATGTGTTGGAGTGGGTGGACCTTACAAATCGGTTGAGATCCATCAGAGGCATGACTTCGTGAGATACCTACAGTGGCTACACGGCGTCGCGCGTCTCCAGCTTCAACCGACGATGACCGATGCGGATATAGGTGAGGGTGACTCGTCCGATGAGGACATCGTGGATGACTATGATGAGTTCACACAGACGGGCACTCAGCCGGAGAGGGCCCCCATCAACGCTTACTACGTGAGTAGTTCCAGGTTCCACAAGCCTTGGTAGTGGAAAAAGTCGACTGATAGCTACTATTGGTGTCACCATGCGTAAACTAATTTCATGTGTTGATCCGTTCGCATGGGAGGCAGCTCACCCGCATGAGCAACGAGGCCAGGAGGGTTCTCATGCTACAAGAGGGTTCGTAGGGGAGCTTCCAATGCTTCAGGGACTTTGATGAGATAACACACACTACGTTAAACTAACATGTTCTCCCTTATTATTTATTTTATTGTATTAAACTTCACTACCTTTTTGTTGGTTAACCTTGTAGTTGGTTCGACGCCAATGCCGGCGAATGGTGGCAAAGATGAGCTGCGTGGCAGCGGCGGGAGAGGTCGTGCAACCTGGTCCGGCTCGGAGTGGTTCCATGCATGCTACAACATCGGGAGCGATGACATCCACTTCGGCCGCACATGATGAGGACCCGGAGGACAACGAGGAGGACGAGGATGAGGGTGGCGCAGACGAGGCCGACGAGGAGGATGAGGAGGAGGGTGGCGTAGACGAGGCAGCCAAGGCCGAGGAGGATGTCAATGCTAGGATTCCCGACGAGATGGTCCTTGTGGACCTAGTTGGTGCACCGCCCCCTACGCAGCCGACTCAGGCCACGCCACCACGCCGTAAACGGCATGATCGCGCGCATATTAGTTCGGTCAACATCGTGGAGGGCATGCGAGGCCAGCACCCAGCAGCGAGGTTTACACCGGGGTTAGGTGCGCGCCGAAAGCGCAAGTGATAGGATGAATGGATGGGTGTATGCATGTTTGTATAGTTCATATTGAATGAAATCAGATTTTTCAGCTGGAATGAATGGATGGGTGTATGCATGTTTCTATGGCCATTTTGAATGCTGAAAGAAATGATTGCATGAAACGAAATTTCTGAGTTGATCGATTTCAATTGTTGAATGAAATGAGATGACTTATGGTTGATTCTTATTGCATGAATTGCTGTTTGAATGAAATAACTGTAACGATTCTCAATGCTGATTGAATGAAGTCAATTTGGATGCTTGTGTTGAGTATCTGCTAGTATTGTCACGCCTTCAGTAGTGGCGTGACAAGGCAGTAATGTCACGCCGATATAGATGGCGTGACAGGACTTAGCCCCGGTGCTAACCCCGTTTTTCGCAATGCCTCTGGACCATCAAGGATTTTGACGTGGCAGTGTGTTCTTGCCATGCCCTTAACCGTGGCATGAAAAGGTAGTACTGTCACGCCGGTATAGATGGTGTGACAGGACTTAGCCCTGGCGCTAACCCCCTTTTTTCGTAACGCCTCCGGACTATCAAAGATTTTGGCGTGGCAGTGTATTATTGCCACGCCCTTCATAGTGCCGTGACAAGGCAGTTTTGCCACGCTGATATCGATGGCGTGATAGGACTTAGCCCCAGAGCGCTATCCCCCTTTTTCACAATGCCTCTGGAACGTCAGGGATTTCGGCGTGGCAGTGTGTGTTTGCCACGCCGTTTGGTATGGCGTGACAATGCAGGCTTTCAGGTTTTTGGGTTAAGGGTTTTAGTTTATGGCGTTGAGGGTTTACGGTAATAGGTTTTGGGGTTGGTTAAGGTTTAGGTTTAGGGTTTAGGCTTTTAGGTTTAGGGTTTAGGGTTTTAGATTTTCCATTGCTTGTTTAGGTTTAGGGTTTAGGTTTAGGGTTTAGGTTTGGGTTTAGGTTTGTTCAATGCATATCGACGCCTATAGCTTAATGCACGCGACACATCAATGCAACAGTCAACTCGATAAAAGGCAACCGTAATGACGTGTCCACCATTTAGTTACATACTTTATGAGATTGAACATAATTGCGTACAGAAGGGGAGACCACCGAGGTACAAGCTTCACCGCCTATGCCTAATGATAGAAGGTGTCTCGCACTACCCACATAGAGTGTTGTCCAGTGGGGCACCTCGGACATGGCTGGCCGTCGTTGTAGTGGCACGCACATATGCAACTAGGGTTCGCGCAGTAGCATGCGGGATCATAGGAACTTCCTATGTTCATGACCTCCTCGTTGCCCCTCTCGCACTGCATCTGTTGGCAGAGGTCATCATTTTGCTCGTTGAGATTGTCAATTTGCGCCTCCAACTCAAAGATTCGGTTCCACAATGTATCCACATACATCGCAACATGTCGTTCATGGGGAGGATCGATCCAGTGGATAAAGTCGCATTTTGCTATTTGCTACAAGGGACGGTTAGCATGGATGATGTATTAGCAATGCCATAAACAAAACTATTTACCCCAGAGTGTGGGCATTGGAAGAAACGTCGTCCACCATCGAAAGGGGCGTCCAAGACCAGCACGACAGCATCCTCCCTGTGTCCGCATTTCGGCCATACCAGTTGAGCACGCTTGTTCGACATCAACCGGTAGTTAGGGCCGAAGTCCTCCCTCCTTTCGAGGGGAAGGTCTTTCTTCGGCGACCCCGGTTGGACTGGTCCCTCGGCATCTGCCATGGTATGTTACTGTATGATGGAGAAGGTTCTTCTTTCTACGGTTTCAAGGGTCAAGTGGTCCTTCTTCTGGAGCGTGGAGCGCACATTTTATAGCTCGCGGGGGGAGGCAAACAAAGCGGGTAACGTGTTAGGTTGTAGATGATAAGACTTGACGGGGCTGACTGCTTTGCGCAGAGATAAGACCAAACGGGGCAGCTTTGTGCAGTGACAAGAGCAAAAGTGACAGCCTTGCACAGTGACAAGACCGGATGGGGTAGCTTTGCGCAGTGACAAGACCATACGGAGTAGCTTTGCGCAGTGACAAGGCCAAAGGAGACAGCCTTGCGCAGTGACAAGACAAGACGAGACAGTTTTGCACATTGACAAGACCAGACGAGGCAGCTTTGTGAAGTGACAAGACCAGACAGGGCAGCTTTGTGTAGTGATAAGACAAACATGGCAGCTTTGGCGTGACAGGACTTAGCACCAGACCGGGTTTAGGGTTTAGGGTTAGGGTTTGCAGTTTAGGGTTTAGGGTTAGGGTTTGTAGTTTAGGTTTAGGGTTTAGGGTTTAGGGTTTGCAGTTTAGGTTTAGGGTTTAGGCTTTTTAGATCGACTTGACAACCCTGACTGCCTCATCAGCTTTTTAGAACAAAAAGACATGACTCTGCAAAGAAAGACGTGACAACACTGTGCCTCGCCAGCTTTTCAGATTGACATGGCAATACTCTACGTCCTTAGCTTTTCAGAACCAAAATATAGGACTCTACAGAAAATTTACCACATCATGCCAACCATGTGGCCTATAAAAGGGGGTGGAAGAGATCTAGAAGACAACACTACACAACCAAATCCAACACTACAACACCAGAGCTTCCTCTCCACTCCTCACAGGCTACTACACCAGAGCTTCCTTCACCACGCCGGGATGGACAGCAGGCAGAGGCAATGGGATCGGCTCCGCGAACTAGCAAGGGCTGCTAGGCAGTGGGACGACCAAGCAAAGGCTGCTGCGGCCCGGGTCGAACAAGAGACGTGTGCCTATCTGGCATCTCTTCGTAATGAAGCCCCCCGTAGCAGCAACTCCATCCCGAACATTCCAACCGAGCATTCGCCGCAACACCCGCTAGAGGGGGAGACGCCGCCCCTCTGTTGGTGCAGGGACAGATGCAAGTTCTTCAAGTCCAAGCACCCGCTCAGCCTGGACATGCATTACTGGGGTTGCGCGAACTACTCTAGTGACTATCCCGACCGACGTCGGGACACGACGAGCTATCGGCAGCCGGTAAGGACCAGTTATAGTGTGTTCCCGTACTATTTTTCCTTCAAAGTATGCACTAACAACGTCTGCCGTCTACTTGTAGTCCCCAGATTCGCTATGTGGCTACTGCAAGTGGATCGACCACGAGATCCACCCACATGATCAGTGGTCTCTCGACTTCAACGAGTGGCTTGACCAAAAAGACCGTGACATGCGGGAGGAGCGACACCACAATGACGAGCGAAACGAGTGCATACGTCGGGAGACGCAAGCTCATCTCGAGGCGTGCAGGCGCAGAGAGCACGAGGCTCGCGAGAGGGAGCACGAGAGAAAGAGGAAAATTGCGGCCAAGGCTAAAGAGGCCGGCGAGGAGTTCAATGCTGATCTAGCAAGGAAGGGAAAATGGTCCCGATCCACACAGTAGGTCAGACCATTCTGTACTAGTCCCCCGTCGAAGGTCGAATCTATTTCAATTCCAAAAAGGCGCATATGTATCATAGGAGTACTTCGGTTTGTTGCATCGTGCATGATGTTGTTTCTTATGCACGTAACCAAACCCTGTGCGCCATGTTATTCCAAGCTTTATTATGAAGTCTATTTTAATTCGCAACTTTAAATCTTGTCGTTTTTTCGTATTCAATTATTCGCATAGCAAGGCATCCAACAACATGAAAAAAAACGAGTTCTGGAAGTTTACGGTTTGGTCTACGACCACAAAGTTATGTTTTTGCCACCTATCATTCCACTAGGATGTCTACACATCTTTCATCAGCGGTACTGTCTAGCATATGTGCATAATTGTGCATCATGTTTTACCACACAATCCATATATTTCTCATTTTTCCAGGATGCATTATGTATCACTTCTGGGTCACACCCTAGAAATATTGTGAAGTGTCAAAGATTTTCAAAGCACAAAAAGATTACCGGTCCATATATGTATTTACTCTCATTTAAAAGGATGGTCTTATATTTGGTTACGTAGAGAAGTCTCTATTTTTTCAAGTTGTGGATTGTTAAATGTTACATGTATATGGTGTTATGCATCACCGTACCTTCAATTGTTTTTGATCTTTCAAAAGGAAGACCCTTTGTTATTATCTTACCACAGGTTCCAAATCTATAAATCTAAATAGAATAACCATCATAATTTACAAACAAACTGGTAGTAGCCCCTGTCACGCCAATCTGGCTAGCATGACACAGCACTATTGTCACGTCGTGCTAAATGGCGTGACAAAGGGCATGTTCGGACCGTCCGAACGTCTCCGTCTATTTGGACCGTCCGATTGGAATCGGACGGTCCGAACGTCTCCTCCCCATCGGGCTCTATCATGCCATGGGATATGGTGTGACATAGCACTACTGTCACGCTATGATAAATGGTGTGACAAAGGGTACGTTCGGACCGTCCAATTGGAATCGGACGGTCCGAACATGTCCTCGGCATTGGGCTCTGTCATGCCATGGGATATGGCGTGACACATGCCACGCAAGCTCCACGCTGGTACGGCGTGCGGCCGAGGGCTTGCGTGGCATGTTTTGTCACGCCGCTTCAGGTGGCGTGACAGAGTTCATTTGCCATGCCAGGTATGGTGGTGTGGCCAAAGGGGTCAGATTTGGAAATAAAGTTCGCGAGGGATTAACTTTAAAATATTAATAAAAAAGGATTAAATAATAATAAAAATTCCCATATGTAAGTCCAAGTATCATGGCAATTGTTTATGGGCAGAAATCATTTGATATCATCACTGAATGTATCAAATTCATCAAAAGCATCAATGGATAAAGGCAGGTTAAATTGCCGTATTATATTTGGGTTGTGTAGAAAGTCAGCAACTAAAATTTGTTGATTCTTTGCAAAAATAAAGAGTGCATGGTATTTTCACCAAAAAAAGGTTAGAATTCCAGCAATCCAACCAAAATAGTACCGAGGAGCCAGAGCCAACTGTTGCCATAGAAATCCCTCTGAAAATAGTAATGCATTTTATAATATCTTTTCACCAAAAAGAGCCTTGAACCCTTGAACTATGTGGGACATTGTTGTTAGAGTATCTTTCCCAGATCAACTTAACCCAGGGCAAATCATGGTGATTGTGGAATTTGTGCAAATTCTTCATTAGGAGAGCTTCATTTGGTGTTATAGGTTTATTACACCAAGTCCCCTTGCTAGGCAGTCAGACCGGCTAGGGGTCGGTTAGACCGGCCATGGGTGTCGGTCTGACCGGTTTTGCCCTGTTTCGCTGGCCGGTTTGGTGGCGATGTTTGCAAGTTAGGTCAAGTTCATGGATTTCAGTGCATATGTGTTGCATGATGCATGTTTTGACTGACGTTGGTCAAGTTACAAAGTACTTGTTCCTGGGATCGATTTCTTGGTCTATTGTTGTGCAGGAGGCTTGGAGGTCAACGACGGTTAACAACGAGAATGATCGGGACTAGGCTTGGAGAGCTAAGATTCAGAACGTTCGAGGATGCCAGGCGAAGTCAGAAGACTCAAGCATGGCGTAAAATAGACAAGGATGGCGAACAAGAAGTTCAGTGCAGCGGGTTGCATCAAGCGGCGCGGAGCTCGGTGCAAGTGTCATGTTGGTTTCGGTGGGAGCCGGATGGGAGAGACTTGTCGACATGAAGAGAGCAGTTGATCAACCTACACGTGGCGAAGCATGGGGTTGCTTCATAAAGGTTAGACTCGGTCTTTGGAGAAGGATCGAGAAGGGGTATTTTGGTAACTTCACCAAAATACCGCCTTGATGGCTTTTAGCTAAACCGCGGTGCAAGACGGCGTAAGGAGAAAAGGTTTAGGTCAAGAGAAGATGAAAATGACATTTTAAAAAGCGTGCGTGAGTGAAACCCGTTTTGTGTGTGGGCTTAGCGGGTGCCTATTAGGGATGTCTTTCCAGAAGCTAGCCTCCATTATAAAAGGGGAGGGTGCTGGTTGTGCACCTCCCAACCCTTGTAGCCTAGAAACCCTAATTTGTGTTTTAGGGTTAGGAGAGGAAAGTGGAGGAGCTAGGGTTCTTTAAGAGTTGGATCGACTGTGTGCTCAAGTGTTGAGCTTTTGTTCTCCATGATGGAGTGGCTGTAAACCAACATCAATCTCAAATCAATCCAAGCAAGATTTCCTCAAGATGATTCTATTCTTGTTCTTGCTCTCTCTTTTGTGATTTTTGGGTTTTCATAGATCCTTTGTTTTCTAGCTGTGATCTTGCTTGCTGTGATATGTGGGAATGTATCTATGGTCATCTTGATCATCTTCTACCCACGAGCAAGTTTTGGGATCAATCTTCGGTTTGGCTCGGTTCTTGTGCCCTCCTTCCCTCATCCTTGAAATTTGTGGAACTTTGTCCTTGATCTTCACGATCGTCAATAGGAATAGGTTCCTAACCTTCTTGATGAGCTATGGTTGAAATTTTAGTGGATTTAGATCACCGAATCAAAAGTTGAGCTGATTTGTGGTTTTGAATTCGTGCTGATTTTACTGTTCAGCAGGCTGGAGGTTAGACCACCCCTGGTGAGAGGTCAGACCACTAGGCCAAAGCTCAGACCGCCCATGTTGAGAGGTATGACCGCCCAACTCATTGTGAATTGAGTTTTTGGTGAGTTTGGTTGTTTTGCTTTGAGAATTCGATTGGATTCAATACAGGTCTTCCGCTGTGCTTGTACATTGATCTTCATAGCTCTCATAGCTATTGGAGTGAAAAACGTGTTGAATCTGATCAAGGTGAAAAAGAGGTCTTGTTCCTATTCACCCTCCCCCCTCTAGTCACCGTTTTGGTCCAACAAGTGGTATCAGGGCCCGGTTAGTTTACTCTTGATCTTAACCGGTCACTGAACTTGGCAATAGAGAAGTACTCCACCAAGCCGCATGTCTTCGATGGGCTCAACTATGCCTATTGGAAGAATCACATGTATGTCTACCTTCAGAGCGAAGGTAAAGCCATATGGGAGGTTGTTCGAGCCCCGATCATTTTGCCCGAGGTTGCTATGTCGGCTTCAGCAGCCATCTTGGCTAACAACCATAAGGCAAAGAACCTCCTATATGCTGAACTTGGTAGACAAGAGTATGATAGGATCTGTCACTTTGAGAACATGCACGAGATTTGGCACACCCTCGAAACCTACCATGAGGGTTCGTCCCAAATCAAGCAAGTAAGCCAGACAATCTTCAAGCGAGAATACAACAAGTTCGAGATGCATCTTGGAGAGAGCATCGATGATGTATTCACTCGCTTCAACAAGGTGCTTAATCAGCTGAGAGCAGTCGACATCGAGTATTCTCAGTTTGAGAATGCTACCCATCTCTTGGCTGCAATCAACACCAAGGAGTGGGAGATGAATGCTACTTCCATTGAGGAGAATATCAATATCTCTGATCTCACTTTAGAGTTGCTCTATAGCAATCTCAAGACCCATGAGATTAAGAGAGTTGATTATCCTAAGAAGGAGAACATGGTTTTGGTCGCTGACCCTCTCAAGAGAACCTCTGATGGCTCTTCTGAATCTTCCTCTGGATTTTCATTTGCTTGTTTATCTGCAATCTATGAAGAGGAACTTGAGAGTATCCCTGAGCCCGAGTTGGCTCTCTTAGCCAAAAAATTCACATGGGCCTATAACAATGTGAGAAACAAGAAGAGATGTTGTCCTGTGACATGCTATGAGTATGGAGAGCTCTACCACATCCGGGCGAACTGTCCCAAGCTAAAAGGGAAGAGCAACCACAAGGAGAAAAAGTTAGCTTGGAGGAACATTTGATGTTCTATTTAAAAACCAAAGATAGCTATAAGACTATAATTATTTTGTTCTTTCAGTATGGCCATGGTGTCAGATAAAATAAGCATGCCGCATCCCAAGCACAGAAGCCAATAAGCAATTTTGGCCAAAAGGGTAGTAAGATCATTTCACATAAGGAAAAAAGAGAGAAAACATAAGAAATATCATTAAAAGACCAAAATGGTAAATTATTAAGCAACCAACTTTTGGAGTGGCAAATTATAGATTGCATTGTTAGGAGTGGCAAATCCTAGAAGGCTCTTCTTTGCAGTGGCAAATAATCAATTATCCCTAGAATTTAGGGTTAATTCCTTATTTGCCATTGGAAGTTGGCGGGCTCCCCAAAATGCCATCGAAAAATTGGTCATCCCTTTTTTGCCACTCGTTCTCAACTTCTCTCCCTTTTTTGCCACTTGTTCTCAACTTCTCTCCCTTTTTTGCCACTCCCGTGAGTTGACCGAGGACTTGGCCGTTGACTTGGACACGAAAAGACGATTTTGCCCCAAGTATGCTGAGATCTTTAGGGAATTATTTGACATAGTAATATAGTTCCAAAAATTATGAAATTTTTAGGGGACATTTTTGACATAGTTTAGATTAT
This sequence comes from Phyllostachys edulis, assembly GCA_036346405.1. NCBI lineage: Eukaryota > Viridiplantae > Streptophyta > Magnoliopsida > Poales > Poaceae > Phyllostachys > Phyllostachys edulis. The sequence goes on along the minus strand of CM070546.1, from coordinate 63,442,139 downwards.
TGTGTAATTTGTATAGTGTTTTACTTGCAACATATTTTTCTCTAAAAATCTTTCAATTTCGGTTGTAACTTGAAAGATTTTTAGAGAAACACATATTAAAAATAAAATCCTATAAAAATTACACAATAATCTACACTATGTTAGGAACTTCCCCTAAAAATGTCATAATTTTTTAAACTATATTACTATGTCAAATAATTCCCTAAAGATCTCAGCATTACTAACTTCACTTAGGGGCAAAATCATCTTTTTGCATCCAAGTCAACGGCCAAGTCCACGGTCAACTCACTGAAGTGGCAAAAAAGGGAGAGAAGTTGAGAACGAGTGGCAAAAAAGGGATGTGCAATTTTTCGATGGTATTTTGGGGAGCCTGCCAACTTCCAATGGCAAATAAGGAATTAACCCTAGAATTTAGCAAGTTGGTCACTTTTGATAAGGCCGGGTCCAGCACTTGCTATTTCTGCTTAGAACGTGAACATGAAGTAAAAGATATATTAGAATCAGTTAGAGCTAAGTATGTCAAGCTGAAGGACAAAATTAATTATGCTCCTTGTGCTCCATGTAAAGCCCTTAAGCTTGAAGTTGATATCCGACATGCCCACAGGCAATTGAGTAGAGAACATATCCTAGTTCGCATAGTCTTCAAAGTATTCAACAAAAATCTCTGTATTCTCTAGTTCTTCCTCTGTGATTGTTCAACAATGGTGCAAAGTTGTGGGTACTTTAAAGTACTCAGCAAGTCATAGGGAAATGTATGCAAATAGTATTTATGCAAGGCTTGACAAGGATAGCTTTATGGCTATTTTGCAGAATACAGTTGACGAGGATTAAAACCACTATGTATTAATTTAATACATAAAAGACCATACGTCTTCATGGTCGTAACCCCTAAGGCTAACGACGTCACTGGTCGTAAGGATTCCAGAGGTTACACGATGGGTACCCTGGTCGGACTAGGCTTTGACCAGGTAGCTACTCAAAAAAGCTATAAACTGGCACCCTCAGCCGTATGATGAATGGAACACGTGCAAAACGTTCCATACCATGCGATGATATACAAGACACTGACAATAAACCACCTTACGGTTAAGCTTCTCACAAGCACCTAACCGCAAGGTAGTTAACACGTTGTTAACTACCTTAAACCTCTGACCAGTTGTAACGTTTCATCAGGGACACCTTTTTCCAGGAGTAACTACCGCCTCTTCGGGAGTTATTTAATGGTGGAACGCAGAAGATGAGGGGGGGGGACGACAGACAACGAACAACAGAAGATACGCAAAGCAAGGCAACTCAAAAGGCAAAGCAGTAGCATTCAATACATTTTGGTGTAATTAGAGATGGTCCCTAGTCAGGTCTTGTAATCCCAGTTCATATTAATAAAGAGCATCCCCCATTCTCTTCCAGGATTCTCCACGTGATTTTCCTCTTTTTATTTCGTAAGATTGGCGACTCGATCGTCGACAGCTGGCGCCGTCCGTGGGGAAGAAGACGTAAGTTTCCAGAAGAAACTCTTCGCTCATACAAACCCTCGCCCAAACTCCTGTAGTCACTAATGCGAATATGCCCAGAGTTTGGAATGAGGAGAATTGGTTCGACTTGGCGGACTACGCCAACCTCGATATGGAAGGATGCATCCGTGCCATGGAGGAAAATGGCAGATCATCCTCCTCTTCCTCCTCCGCCGGCTCGCACATCGCCGACGATAGCGAGATCGATTGGATGGACGAGGATGCGCCACCATTACCGGTGGCGCAATCAGAGGAACCAACCATTCCGATCAGCTCGGAATGTCAGGGGACCTCTTCAAGCCCGGTCTTTCCGACCGGCAAAACAGGTGAAGAAATTTCAGCACCACCACTCGAAAATCTCTATACCCTCGATGAAATCATGGCTGAAAGATATTCTCCTACGGCTTCTGGCAATTCCAGGAGTCAACCGACATCTGGTAACGGTGTCGATGAAGCCTCCACTGGTCGTAGGCCATGTGGGGATGATCACGCTCAGCATACGATCGGCAGTTCGCCGAATCAGGCTGAGGAGACCTCAGGAGGTGCTCATTTCCGACCGCTCTCCGTCGTGGAAACTTCTGGCAGAAGCACTGAGAAGCTCTCCATTAGTTACGATGGAAGCTCATCGGAAGATCGGTGCTGGAGGCACGAAGTCAACGCGATCGGAGATGAAAATCAAGATACCCTGCACGGTCCTACATTCTCTACCACGCCATCACGTGTTGTTAGAGATGATCCGGGCCATCAGGCACCAACTTCCAGAGTCCACGGAGCTGATCGACTCACCTGGCGTTGCCCCACTTAGAGTAATTGATAGGACAGATCAAATCCGAAGGTCGGGGGAAGGTTTAGGTCTGCGTACACCTACGACCAGTATGAACCCCCTGAGACCTTCGGTAACTGTACAAAACTTGTGACGTGTTCAAGATATGTTAAATAATTCTGATCCTGCTTTAGCAGGAACTCCAGATTTTGTACAGCTTGTAGGTCAAGTATCCGAAATTTTCCAACCGACCATGCAGCGCACGGAAGTGTACCGTGAGCAAAGGGTTTCAGGGAGTCAAACTATGACTTCATCCCAGCGTTCCTCTCTCAGCAGGGGACAGCATGGTCATGCTCGGGAACAATCGATACCAAGGCCTCCTCGACGATTCCGACCAAGGAGTCACGAGGGGAGAAGGTTATTCCAGGAAGCCACTCCCCCATCACATCGAGAAGAACCACCGCTTGGACCTGACGATCTCTGACATCGTCTGAATCAAGTAGGCGGTCGAAGGCATCATACCAATGTCTACGACCAGATCGGCACACTGGAGTTCCAGCGTTCCAATCTTAGGAACCGGTCTCGACCGACATAATCCAAAGACCTCCCGGAGAAGACGCCATGAATCAATCACAGGTTGTCGAGCCTTCTCTGCAGGGCTCCAAGCTGTGTGTTGGCCTAACCGGTTCCGACCGGCCAACTTGGACAAGTTCAATGGAACTCAAAATACATTGGAATTTCTCCAAATATATACCACCGCCATCAGAGCTGCTAGAGGTGATGAGAATGTGATGGCCAACTATCTACCCACCGTGCTCGAAGGGTCTGCCCGGTCGTGGTTGTTGAACCAACTGGTCAGATCAATCTATACATGGGAGCAACTTTGCGATCTTCTAATTGCAAATTTTTAGGGTACGTACGACCGCCTTGGGAAGGAGGATGATCTCCACTGAATCCGGTAGGGTTTTGATGAGACTTTACGTCAATACATCAAGAGGTTCAGCCAGGTTCGCAATTCTATACCCGAGGTCGCAGAGTCATCTGTTATTCAAGCTTTCAAAAAAGGTTTGAGAAATCGGCAGTTTACGGAGGACATAGTAATAAACCCTCCAAGAACAACCGTTGAGCTTTTTGACATGGCCGACAAGTATGCCACCGCTAGCGAAGCAATCGAGTGGTGCGAAGCTATTGATCGGAAAGACAAGATTCCTCAGCCCGGCCTAGACAAACCAGAGAAAAAGAATAAGAAATCTCTCAAGAAGAAAAAGAACCGCAGACCCGACGACAAGGAGGTCCTAGCCATTCCTAATAAATTCATGAAGGGTAAGAAGGACTACACCGGTCGGGGCAAGAAAAAAGCTCCGACCGAGGGATTCTAGAAAAAGAAGAAGTGGTGTCCACTTCACCAGCAGGCAGGGCATGATCTGCGCACCTGTCGAGTCTGACAAAAGAAACTGGAGGACTACTATGCAGGTGAAGGACCATTTCCCGCGATACAAGAACCCGGAGAAACGAGCCGCAAAAAGGACAGGGATGGTGATGAAGAGATGGAGTACTAGGATCCCCGACACACAGTCAACATGATTTTTGGAGGATCTTCTTCATATGAATCCAAGCGTCATCTGAAGGCCATGGAGCGGGAGGTCAACCTCGTCGAATCTCCAACTATTATCAAGCAATCAAAGTGGTCGGACATGGCAATTTGCTTCAGCAAAGACGACTGCCCCATTCCTTTGACTCGACCAGGTAGGTTCCCTATTGTTGTTGAACCAACCATTAATAATTGTAGGGTTAATCGAGTCTTAGTAGATGGAGGTAGTTCTTTGAATATATTATTTTCGGGAGCTTTAGAAGAAATGCAGGTCCCCATGTCAAAGGTGAAATCAGTGAAATATGCTTTTCATGGCATAGTTCCTGGCTCCATCGCTAGACCGATAGGACAAGTTTCTACCTACACGCTCGAAGGCTGATAACTTTCGAACTGAAAAAATTTCGTTTGATGTGGTAAACTTTGAATCCGCATACAATGGAATTATTGGTCGACCGGCGTTAGCAAAGTTATTGATAGCCACGCATTACGGTTATCAAAGTTTGAAAATGCCGGGGCCAAAGGGAGTCATCACTATTCGGGGAGATTGAAAAATGGCTTACGTTTGTGATCGAAAATCCTTTGAACTAGTCGATGAACTTCCGACCAGAGAGGCTAATCCATCTACCATGCAGGCCAAACACTTGAGACCGAAGGTGACACCCAAACCCTCCTACCAGTCAAAAGAGGTATCGCTTGACAAAGGCGCTTCTCCGGACAGCGCCAAGTCACTACCTGGGTCAGAAAATGTTGGCCCACCTGCTCGCAAGGTTCTGGTCGGAGCAAGACTCGATCCTAAATAGGAAGAGTTGTAGGACCGGAAAGGCGACTAAAGGGGGGTGAATAGACGCTTTCTCTATTTTTCACCTCGATCGAACTCAACACCACTTTCACTCCAATAGCTATAAAAGCTATGAAGATCTCAGATACTGAGCACAATGGATGACCTATGTTGAATCCGATCAAAACCCCGAAGCAAAAGCCTAATCAACTAAAAGCTGCATCAAGCACATCAACATGTTAATGCCGAAAGCTTCTGCTACTAGCAATTAACAGAGCGGTCTCAGGGGCAATCAAACCACACAGAACCAATAGAGCAAGTAGGAAATAGACTGTGGCCTTACTTGCAACAATGATCAGCCAAGGTAATAAAGAAAACTAAACAGCAAACTGCTGCCGATTCCTTCTCTGCAGGATACAGGATTTTGTCGCATCAAACAAACAGAAACAGAGCAGACAGTATGCAGAAAGGTTGCAGCCAAAGTAATCAAAAATCTCAAATGAAACCGAGCCCTTGGTCGGATATTGAAGATAGCGAAGCAATAAACAACCATAACAACAAATCGCCAGACAAACGGCCACCATTCCTTGAATTTTCTTTACCTCGGTTACTAAACAACCGCCTGCTTTTTTTGTGTCTCATCGATTTTTGGGTTAAGCGGTACACCGAGAATTACCTTTTCTATCTAAGCCGCTCAGAACTACAGTTTGCTGGGCACAAGCCGCTGCTGAGGAAACCAATCTGATACAAGCTGACAAGCACGAGAGAAACAGCAGCCAAGCTAGAAAATTAAAACTAACCACTGCTGTTCTACCACCACACAAAAAACACGCCGCAAGCAAATGCGCGAGAGGAGAAAAAAACAGATTCACACACTCTGTAGAGACTAGCAATCAAAGCTACAAACGTGCCGCCCAGATCTCAGATTTTTGCGGACTGCTACACACGCACAGAAGCCGAGCCGCAAGATGGAATTTGTCTGTTAACACGAGACAAGTTGCAGCCAAGGAAAAGATCTTAAAAACAGAAAAACAACAACTTGAATAAGCAGCCGCCGCCAGCACTTGAGATTTCTCGGACTAGAACTGGCCACCGGTTGGATCTGATTTTTAGTGAGTACTCCACACACGCACAGGCACTGCTTTTGTCGATCACAACTTGCGATTTCTACAGGGGGCTCAATTGATTAAGCAGCCGCATCAGGACTCCTGTTTCCTCGGGTGCCAGGCCGCCGCCAAGAAACAAAAATCGACAATAAAAATAGGTCTACATGGGGCCGGCCAGATCCGGATTTTGCTGGCCGCACAGGGCTCGTAGTACTGCATCAAACCGAACTCAGAGAAAGAACAGGAAAACTGTAGCCAAGAACTGGTGGCAATAAAAACAGATTTTTGGAGGCAACGCCGCCACACAGTTTCTATCTAGCAAAGGCAGCAATATTGGGGGCACTACAGGCAGGCATACAAGCCGCCACACAAAAGCTCCCCTTTTTCTCTTGGCAGCATCAAAACCTAATGTCCCATCATCTATTCCTTTTATAGGGCAGCCCTAACCCTAAAAACCTAATGGGCTTCCATTAAGGCCCAACATCAACGGAACACACACGCACGCATCTCAAAGCGCCGTCTTCATCGTCGATTGATCTAAACAGCTTCACCATGCGCCGACCCGCACCGCGGCTTAGCCAAAAGGTCACCAAGATGGTATTTGGTAAAATTACCAAAATACCCCTTCTCGATCTTTTCCAAGACCGAGTCCAATCCAGCTTGAAGCAATCGCCGCTTCGCCACGTGTAGGTTGATCAACGACTCCATGTCGCCAAGTCTCTCCGTCCGGATCCCACCGCACCATCGAGCACTTGTAACGACTCCGCCCGCTTGATCCAACCAACAGACCGAACCGCCTGCTTCGGTCATCCTCGTCCATTCTCGCCATGCTTGAGTCACCGACCTCACGGCATCCTTGATCGTTTCGACCTCGGCTCTCCAAGCTTAGTCCCGACCCTCCTCGCCGCTGACCGTCATTGACCGCAAGCCACCGCACAAAGAATAGACAAGCAAACACGAATCCGGAACAAGTTCTTCACAACTTGACCCACGTTAGCCAAAACATGCAATATGCAACACATATGCATTAACAAACATGGATATGACCTATTCCAAAATCAAATCACCACTTATATCAACAATTAGCACAAAAGCCAGTCAGACCGCCGCTGACCAGACAGATCTGAAACTTTGTCGAAAACGCGTGAAACTTCAAACCAAAAGCCACATTGCCAATTGTTTCATCATCCTAAGATCATGGACATATCCCCATGATATCCACAATCTCCCCCTTGATGAACACATTGGCAATCTCTCAGAAAATGTAAGTTTGAGGTTTAAAAAGTAAAATACTCGCAGTTTTCGCACAAAGGCACAACTTGGTCCAAATGCAAGAAAAAGCAAAGGAAATGACCAAGCTGGCTCCAGAATAGCACGGGCAAGTGAGATAAGGCAAAAGAAAGCAAGAAAGCTTCCAATTCCAGAGAATCGACAAAAATCTCACTTCAGGTCCATATGAAAGAACAATTGTTCTATTTGACCTTAGATCATTGTGAGTCTACAAGAATTGCAATTCAAGTTCAGAAAAGACAATAAGACCAAAAGAATGCAATATAAATGCTCCCCCTCACTATGATCATCATTTTCAATTTCTCCATTTCTCCTTCTTACAAAACTTCTCCCCCATAACCAAAAAGCTCTTTATTAACATTACATTTTCGTTATATCTTCTCCCCCTTTGACAATGGATTCATCAAGGAATCATCCCTTCCTCTCATCCAGAGATGAAAAATGCACAAGCAAGGAAGAAGCAAAAGAAAGAGCATGCATGAAATGCAATGGGGTGGCTTCATTTTTGTTTTGATTTTTCAAATTTTAGGAAAAAGAAGCTTTGGAGATTACTCAATTGAATAGGCTAGCATTTCTACCATTACTCAAGATACAACAAGCCTCACAAAGCTAGCAAGATCATGTTAAGACATATATAGCAAAGCTAGGCTAATGAGCTGAAGATATATCACATGTTGTTGGATTAAATTAAGCAATGCATCAAAATTAGCAAGTTCAACAACAGTTATCCTAAAGTGATAATGGCCATATCAGAATGTCATTGTGAGATCCAGAAGCTAGCAAAGACCATCTTAGAGACAAAAAGTCCTGAATTGAATCAATTAGCTCAATTTTTGTCAAAAGCCCAAATCTCAACTATTTTCATTTGCAATGAATATTCAAGTTGATAAAAGGTCTATCTTAGTAAAGAAGGTCATGGACTAGGAGCCATCCACAACCTCTTCCTAAGCTTCAACCACATTTGACAAATTGCATTTTTAGCCAAGTGCTAGATCTCAAGCCTCACTACGACCATCCCAAGCAACAAAAGCTTAAAAGAATGGTCTAGGTCGTCCAAAACTCCCCCTGAGTTCATACCTAGTACAATGGCAAGCCGTCTCATGAGAAAGAATTGGTGAGATCAGTTTTTTCGCACAAAATAGATCATTTTCCATTTTGCACAAGGGTTGTTTTAGATTCTTAAATGAACTGAAAGCTCAAAGATGTTCAATACTAGATTCCAAAGCTAACAAAGCAATTTTGACAGGGCCAATGTCACAAAAGGATCACTAATTGTGCAACTAGCTAAAAGATCCACAAATTGCAATTTTCAGTTCAAGTTGATTAACAGTTCTAGCTCATTTAGCAAAGACATTGCTGCACATGTAAAAGCATGATAATTCTAGCAAGTCAAAGAACTAGATACGATCTTGAGCAAGAATTGAATTACTAAAGCTCAAGTGGGTAATAAGCAAAACTTCAACAATTAAAAGAAAGAAGTGGTAAAGCTTATATTACAATGCATCTTTTTGTGATTTTTATATGTACGCAATATGGTACAATGAGATGCACAAAAAGATGTAAAAGCCTAAAAAGATCAAAAAGGATAAAAAAGATCCAAAGAAGATACCTCTTGAAGAAGGTATCAGAAAAGATCCACAAAAGTTCACATGAACAAGGAAAGTTCAAATGAACAGAGAAGGTTCAGAAAAGAACCAACTCCCCCTCAAACCAACCCATAGGGATAAATTATCCCTATCTCGCATCTCAAGGTGGCAAACCTTGTTGGGTCAAAAAGCTTTGAGGGGAGATCTGCCAAAAGGCCTTGGACTCCACAAAAACTAGCACAAGGACCTCAAACGCCATACGATCTCTAGGGACAGCAACTCAAAAAGCTAGGGAGCGAAACACCAACACTAAAAAGTTTACAGGCAACTCAAAAACCTGCTAACACTAGTGATTGGGAGACAAGCTCGACCTAGACTGTGAGAAGAATGCATCCTAGCAAATCATGGGGTAAGAAGAGTGCCTAGAAAGGACACGTGCTAGAATAGAGCCTCCTATCTACCCTGAACTCGACAAGCCCAACACCTGACACAATCCAGATGGTATGCAAGGTAGACTAGGGATACCATACATAAAAGTAAGGTATAGAAGCTCGAACCTGAGTCCCACTGCTTGGCAGTGAGATGTAGTCATGATAGATGAAGATCCAATCCTTGAAGCTTCAGAAGGTAGTTGCGCTCACCCATCATCCTCATCTCAAATTCCTTTGTCTCCGAGAAGTGATAGTCATCATTGAAGGCATAAATGAAGAAGAACAAACAGTTTGAAATCATGAATCACATGTTATTCTTCTCAACTGAAAAGACTACACCAAAGAGACAGAAAAGTCTATGCCTTGGTACTGGGTTAGTGAAACAATATCTAGGGAAACAGTACCAAGACACATGACTAGCAAGAATAGCAGCAAATGATCCAAAGCTCATAAAAACATATAATCAACAATTCAAGACATGAGCATGGAGATAGACAAGACAATTTCAGCACATGCTATCCAAGATATGATAAAGCTCAAACTATCCTTAATCCACAATAAGGCATAGGAGCAAGCAAACAAGCACATAGCATATCACCCATCATATGTACAGTCGAAAGGAAAGCATGCTAGTGAAAGCTATGGCAAGACTCATGCATCCACAATTAACCGTAAGGCACAAAAACCATGTAAGCTTAAAGCATTTTAAGAGCGAATCATGAATGATGAATGCTAACATGGATATCAAGTGAACATGTGGATACATACGACAAAAATCAACAAGAGCAATATGATAAATCATGTACAGATAGCACAGGCTCATGAAGACAAGACCAAGCTCATACACCCATGGAAATTAAGAACAATAATATGATACATGGAAGTACAAGCAAGGTAAAGGCATGGTGAAAGATATCAAGGGAATAACACATGCCAATATGGTACAAGTGAGCACAAAGACAAGCACAACATGCCAAGTATGAGTAATCAGGAAGGTAAATGCATGAAGGTATAGGATAGCTCACCAAACATGTGAAAGCACCAATCATGAAAGCACATGCCTCTTGGAGGCCATCGTTGAGGTGGAGAACCATCAAGTGTCCTAATCATGTGATGAAGCAAAAGATCAGAAACCTTTAAGTCCATGTTCTCCAACCCGCGTTCTTAGTACCTACACATGAGAAAGGCAAGGTGTCCGAGTCTTGGGTCCCGAAGGGTTAGAGAGTGAATGCTTGAGAACCCAAACCTTGGACACACCACCACCAGAAGCAGTCGAAATATTATGTGAGTTAGCATGATGCAAATGATGGTCCATGCAAGAAGATCCAATCTCATCCTTGGAGGCACGCCGCGAGTGGACAGCTCGATGAGGAAAACGAGGTCCATCTCTAGAAAAGCGGCGATAGCCTTGCTTGTAAGCACCATGATGAGAACCAACAGAAGCATCAAAGCAACTCACACAACCTCGCCGTGGGTGTGTACCTCGATGAACAAAACGAGGTCCACCTCTTGGACAACGGCGGAAATCCTGCCTCGGGGCAGCTCGTGGACCAAAGCCAAAACTATGCAAACCATGTCCACGGTGCTGTCCGACACCACTAGAAAAGGTGTCAAAGAAGCCATCAACAAATCGAGTCTTCGTGCTTGGCTCTTTAGTGTGCATGTCATGAGAAAGACTATGCCCACTAGGAGACTTAGAAGCATGAGCTCGATGCAAATGTTTTGCACGCCGAAAACAGAAATCTACATGATGTCCATTCTTCCCACAAAATGAGCAATGGTGTAAAGGTCTACTAGTAGACACGGTCCGAGAGGACGAAGCACCATTGTCGCTCAAAGAAGAAATCCTGGAAGAACTAACATCATGACTCGTCCTTGTATCAACACTAGACCCACACATGCCATGAGAAAGGCTATGTGTGTTCCTAGAGGTACGACGACGCACTCGACGCTCATGTTTCAAACGGCGAAAGCAAAACCCAAGAGTGTGTCCATTCTTCTTACAAAATGTGCAATGGTACTTCTCTTTTGAAGATTTAGTACCATTTGAGAAAGAAGCACATTTGCCTTTTGAAATCCGTTGGACAATACAAGAAGAGTCCGTGAGAGTCGAACTCACCAAAGAAGAGCTATCCAAAGCGATGCCACAAAAACCAACATCAAGTGACTCACATTTAGCACAAAAAGACTTCAACTCCGAATGCAAAGATGCAAGAGAAATCTTAAAAACATCAATCTCGGAGTGAAGGCAAATACAAGAGTCACAAGATTTGGCGCTCATATCATCGCGCAAAGACTCAACCTCGCTCTTCAATGAAATACAAGATGTGCAAGAAATTAATGATGCATTTGAATTAAGCTTGCAGTTCAAAGCATCAATTTTAGTTTCTAGACAAGCACAATTCTTGCAAGAGACTAAACCATCCTTAAGCAATTGTTCATATTCAAAGCACATGCTACAAGACCTAGCTTCAATTTCAATAATCTCAACCCTAGCATTTTCTAATTGCTCAAGATGCATGGAATTAGTCAATTTAAGCTTCTCAATTTCAGCAAGCATGCCTACACAAGAATCACAATTATTTCTAGCCATAGATCTAAGATTGCCTATTTCTAACTTAGCATTGTCAAGTTCATGATGTAAGGCAATACAAGAATCACATGGCATAGAAGCATTTAATCTCAATATTTCATTTTCAGATTTTAGGCATGCAAAAGAGTTATTCAGGTTCTCCATGTCTACAAACAATGAATCATAAGCATTCATGGAGGTTTTCAATTCGGAGAGCTCATGAGATAAATCATCATTTTCTCTTTTTAGCAATTTCATTTTCTTCCTAAGAGCAAGCAGTTTAAGATCATATGAATATAAGACATTAATGAGTTTTTCTTTGCTCACCTTGCTTAGCTCAAGTAGGGGATCATCCTCATAAGAGTCATCACTATCATCAAAAGGCTCATCATCAAAATCCTCTCCATCATGTTCATCCTCAAAAGCTGCTGTACATGTGTCACTGGGCTTCTTCTCCTCGGGCTCTAAAAGTGACTCATTCCTGAAACTAGGACAATCAAAACAAAAGGATTCGCCACAAATATCACAGGAGAAATCCTCCTCCATCGCCATTAGACTTATCAAACATTCAAATATTTTGTTACGACCAACACCATAGGTAAAAGAACCACGACAAGATGCAAGGAAGTGCTCACAAGTCCTCATATCTGTCGCCAAGCTCAAACATCAATAAAGATCACAAAAGAGCAAACTTGGCTCTGATACCAATTGTAGGACCGGAAAGGCGACTAGAGGGGGGGGGGTGAATAGACGCTTTCTCTATTTTTCACCTCGATCGAACTCAACACCACTTTCACTCCAATAGCTATAAAAGCTATGAAGATCTGTATACAGGCACAGCGGATGACCTGTGTTGAATCCGATCAAAACCCCGAAGCAAAAGCCTAATCAACTAAAAGCTGCATCAAGCACATCAACATGTTAATGCCGAAAGCTTCTGCTACTAGCAATTAATAGAGCGGTCTCAAGGGCAATCAAACCACACAGAACCAATAGAGCAAGTAGGAAATAGACTGTGGCCTTACTTGCAACAATGATCAGCCAAGGTAATAAAGAAAACTGAAACAGCAAACTGCTGCCTATTCCTTCTCTGCAGGATACAGGATTTTGTCGCATCAAACAAACAGAAACAGAGCAGACAGTATGCAGAAAGGTTGCAGCCAAAGTAATCAAAAATCTCAAATGAAACCGAGCCCTTGGTCGGATATTGAAGATAGCGAAGCAATAAACAACCATAACAGCAAATCGCCAGACAAACGGCCACCATTCCTTGAATTTTCTGTTTACCTACGAAGCTACAAACAGCCGCACAGTTTTTTTTTGTGTCTACTGATTTTTGCGGGTTAAGCAGGCTGCCACCGAGAATTACCTTTTCTATCTAAGCCGCTCAGAACTACAGCTTTCTTTGGCACAAGCATTCTTGAGAAACCAATCTGATACAAGCTGACAAGCACGAGAGAAACAGTAGCCAAGCTAGAAAATTAAAACTAACCACTGCTGTTCTACCGCCACACAAAAAAACACGCTGCAAGCAGCCGGCCAGAGGAGAAAAAAAACAGATTCACACACTCTGTAGAGACTAGCAATCAAAGCTACAAACGCGCCGCCCAGATCTCAGATTTTTCGGACTGCTACACACGCACAGAAGCCGAGCCGCAAGATGGAATTTGTCTGTTAACACGAGACAAGTTGCAGCCAAGGAAAAGATCTTAAAAATAGAAAAACAACAACTTGAATAAGCAACTGCCGCTAGCACTTGAGATTTCTCGGACTAGGACCGCCACCTACCGATCTGATTTTAGTGAGTACTCCACACGCCAAGACAGCACTTCTTTTGTCGATCACAACTTGCGATTTCTACTGAGGCTCAATTGATTAAGCAAACAGATCAGACTCTGCTTCCTCGGGTGCCGTGTCCGCCAAGAAACAAAAATCGACAATAAAATAGGTCTACACCGGGCGGCCAGATCCGGATTTTGCTTTGGCCGCCTGCGGGCTCGTAATCTCGCATCAAACCGAACTCGAGAGAAAGAACAGAAAATCAGAGCTAAGAACTGGTGGCAATAAAAACAGATTTTTGGAGGCGTACGCCATACGCTTTCTATCTAGCAAAGGCAAAGAATATTGGGGCACTACAGTAGCATACAAGCCGCCACACAAAAGCTCCCTTTTTCTCTTGGCAAGATCAAAACCTAATGTCCCATCATCTATTCCTTTTATAGGGCAGCCCTAACCCTAAAAACCTAATGGGCTTCCATTAAGGCCCAACATCAACGGAACACACACGCACGCATATCAAAGCGCCGTCTTCATCATCGATTGATCTAAACAGCTTCACCATGCGCCGACCCGCACCGCGGCTTAGCCAAAAGGTCACCAAGATGGTATTTGGTAAAATTACCAAAATACCCCTTCTCGATCTTTTCCGAAGAACGAGTCCAATCCAGTTGAAGCAATTGCCTGCTTCGCCACGTGTAGGTTGATCAACGGCTCCATGTCGTCAAGTCTCTCCCGTCCGGATCCCACCAGCACCACTGAGCACTTGCAACGACTCCCGCGCCGCTTGATCCAACCAGTCGCACCGAACGGCCCGTTCGGTCATCCTCGTCCATTCTGCGCCATGCTTGAGTCACCTGACCTCACCCGGCATCCTTGATCATTCTGGACCTCAGCTCTCCAAGCTTAGTCCCGATCCTCCTCGCCGTTGACCGTCATTGACCTGCAAGCCACCTGCACAGCAATAGACAAGCAAACACGAATTCGGGAACAAGTTCTTCACAACTTGACCCACGTTAGCCAAAACATGCAATATGCAACACATATGCATTAACAAACATGGATATGACCTATCCCAAAATCAAATCACCACTTATATCAACAATTAGCACAAAAGCCAGTCAGACCACCGCTGACCAGACAGATCTGAAACTTTGTCGAAAACGCGTGAAACTTCAAACCAAAAGCCACATTGCCAATTGTTTCATCATCCTAAGATCATGGACATATCCCCATGATATCCACAAGAGTCGCTCGTCTCCTTGCTCCAAGCAAATCAGGACGTATTCGCCTGGCAGGCGCCCGATATGCGCAGAGTCCCCCGGGAGGTGATCGAGCACAGGCTAGCTCTCCAGCCTGATAAGAAACCGATCAAGTAGAAGCTACGGTATTTTGCACTTAATCGGAAGGAGGCAATCCAGACAGAGATTGACAAGCTTCTCAAGGCTGGATTCATCCGTGAAGTCAACCACCCTCAGTGGCTCGCCAACCCTGTAATGGTTAGGAAGAATAATGGGAAATGGCGAATGTGTATCGACTTTACAGATCTTAATAAAGCTTGTTCGAAGGATGATTTTTCCCTTCAGCGCATTGATCAACTAGTAGATTCTACCTCTGGGTGCGAATTACTAAGTTTTCTAGATGCGTATTCAGGGTACCACCAGATTAGTATGTGTAAAGAGGATGAGGAGAAGACTTCCTTCATCACTCCATATGGCACTTATTGTTATGTTAAGATGCCATTTGATCTCAAAAATGCTGGTGCAACTTTTCAAAGGTTGGTGCAAAAAACCTTTAGTCCACAAATAGGTCGGAATCTAGAAGCTTACGTTGACGATCTGGTCATAAAGACCACCAACGCTGGCAATCACATCTCTAACTTACAAGAAACTTTCAACAACTTGAGAAGGCATAACCTCATGTTGAATCCGGAGAAGTGTGTGTTCGGAGTTTCTGCTGGAAAATTGCTCGGCTTCCTACTCTCGGCTAGAGGTATTGAAGCAAACCCAGTAAAAATAGCAGCTATCGACCAGATGCGTCCTCCCACCACGAAGAAGGAAGTCCAAAACTAACCTAACAGATATGGCGCTAAGTCGTTTCATAGCAAGGTTAGGGGAAAAAGGGTTACCTTTCTTTAAACTTCTTCGGAAACATGGGAGTTTCGAGTGGACTAGAGAGGCAAACGATGCCTTTGAAAAACTTAAAAAGTACCTTACAAGTACCCCAGTCTTAGTCTCTTCGAGACCAGGAGAAACACTGCTAATGTACGTGGTAGCAACACCACAAACAGTAAGCGGTGTGCTGGTCGTAGAAAGGGATAACATCCAACGACCAGTTTATTACGTAAGCGAAGTCTTACATGGACCAAAAGAAAGATACCCATAGGTACAAAAGTTGCTCTATGGTCTCCTTATGTCTTCAAGGAAGCTAAGACACTACTTTCAGGCCCACAAAGTGGTCGTCACGACTAGATATCCCTTGGTCAAGTCCTTGGAAACAGGAATCATCAGATTTAATAGCAAAATGGGCGGTTTGAGCTAGGGCGTTTGACCTCCATTTCATTTCACGAACAGCAATAAAGTCCCAGGCAATAGAAGAATTCTTTGCCGAATGGACAAACCCTGAACCCACCCAAGGGCCCGAGTATGAACACCACGAGGAGTGGACAATGTACTTTGACGGTTCCTTGATGTTAAAAGGATCGGGGGCTGGAGTGATCCTGATATCCCCTACTGGCGAACACATCAAGTACGCCATCCAACTAAATTTTCCTGCCACAAATAATGTGGCAGAATATGAAGGTTTACTAGCAGGACTCGAGCAGCTCGTTAAGCTCGCCGATTCGCAGACATTATCGAAAGGCGATTCTCAACTAGTAGCGAATCAAGTAGGGAAAGAGTATCAATGCTCGAGTACCAAGATGTCATCTTATCTCGGCGGAAGTACGGAAACTCGAAAAGCACTTCTTCGATTTTTAGATCCAACATATTCCTAGAAAGGAAAACTTTCTGGCGCACCGGTTAACACGGATGGCCTCCATGAGGTCAACCGTCTCGCCCGGAGTTTTTCTCGAGCAACTCGATTCACCCTCGGTAATCGAGCCTTCCGAGAACATACATAATTCTTTACAGGTTGAACAAACCGATCAAAGAAACATGGATGCTCCACAGGTCGTTGACGGTTGGCGCTTATCACGATCAAGGTAGAGATTGATGACATTGATCTACAATTATCTTCAAATGACATAATTCCTAAGATGATGTAGAGGCGATCGATAGCACGAAAAGCCAAATCGTACACTCTAATCGAACGCACCTTGTATAAACGAGGATCTCATGGAGTGTTGATGAGATGCATATCTCAAATGGATGGCATTAAATTGCTAACCAAATCCATGAAGGAGTGCATGGAGCACATCATTCCTCTGAGAACACCGGTCAGTAAATCCTTCAGCAAGGATACTCTCGCTAACGCCCTTCATGATGCAAAAGAACTTGTGACGGCGCGTACAATGTCAGTTTCATAGCCGATAAGTATATCACCGCACAAGCCTTACAAACAATTCATCTTTCTTGGCCTTTTGCAACCTGGGGACTGGACATTTTGGGACCTTTCCCAAGAGCACCCGGGGGCTTCAAATTCCTTTTCGTCATGATTGAAACATTTACCAAATGGATCGAGGCCGAGCCGGTTGTTAAAACAACAACTGAGGCCGCAAAGAGATTCCTCATGAAAAATATGATCACACGATTTGGTGTACCCAACAGATAATCACGAGATAATGGCGCCCAGCTCTCTAGCAGTCAATTCCAAGAATTCTGCGATGAACTTGGTGTCAAAGTTCATTTTGCTTCTGTTGCTCATCCGCAGAGCAATGGAGCAGTTGAGCGAGCTAATGGTATCATTATGCAAGGGATTAAACGCCGAGTATTCGACCAGTTAATCAAACAGTCAGGAGCTTGGGCTCAAGAACTCCCGTATGTACTATGGGCCGTTCGAACCATGACCAGTCGTGCGACTGGTGAAACACCATTCTTTTTGGTTTACGGGGCTGAAGCCATGCTTCCTCTAGAACTCAAAATTGGCTCTGGTCGAACTGATCATTTTAACGAAAACGATCAGAATGAACGAAGACTCGACGATATCAATTTCCTTGAAGAACGATGAAACCAAGCCCTTGTACGATCTGCAGTCTACCAACAAGCCATGCGAAGGTACCATAGTCGTAAGGTGCAACCTCGCGCCTTGCTGTAGGTGATCTGGTTCTCAGAAAAATTCAGAACCAAGCAAATTGCAATAAACTTTCTCCCAAGTGGGAAGGTCCTTACACTGTGGTCGAAGTAACCCGACCAGGTTCCGTACGACCAGCTATGTCTGATGGGCAAGTTTTGTCAAATTCTTGGAACATTGATCAATTGTGTAAGTTCTATGTTTAATTATTGTTTACATTCTTTCAATTTCAATAAATTCATTTATTCATTAAGAAAAGTAACCTTGCTTATATATATATACCTATAGGCTGGTCGTTCATGATTGTTAATTTAAACTGGTCGGAGAAGAAATATTCTCTCCGATATCCTTTCCAAGGATTTCTGTTACTCTATGGCAACGACTTCTATGTCATACGCCGTATTGGTCCTAGTCGTGAGCATTTTTTTCACGCGCGACAACACTCTTTCCTTAAGGAAATATATGAGTAATCAGAGCATCATACAAATAACTTTCCATACTGAATGATATGCCTATGATTATGAATGTTATATTTCATTATTTCAAGATTCTTAAGCCTCCCTTGTAAACCACTTTGTTGATAGTAATAAAGTTCTCGTTGATGTATGTTACCACTTTTGTATGTTGTGAGAGCTAGCTGTTGATCCTTGGGATTAGCTTGGTTCACATAGAGGACCATGGGGTCATCCCTGACCACTACGACCACCCTCGGGTCTGGTCGTGGGAGGTCTTTGGGGTGATCCCAGCCCTCCACGACCTCCCCGGGTTCGGTTGTGGGAGGACTTGGGTCACCTCAGGTCTCACGACCTCTTCAGGATTGGTCTCTTGACCTCTCCTAGGTTGAGTCGTGGCACTTGGGGTCCTCCCCGTGCCTCACGCCCACCTTGGGACCCTCGGGTCTGGTCTCTAGACCTCCAGGTGGTCCGGCTAGACCTCCTAGGTGGTCTTGGAGGTCTTCTCGGGTGGTCCTACTGGACCTCCTGGGAGGTCCTGATGGACTTCTGGGAGATCCTGGAGGACCTCTCGGGTGGCCTCGGGTCGAGGCGTTACATGAGATAATTTGTCATCCATGGACTATTCAATACTTTCTCAATCAAGTGTCGAATAACTTTATGTGGTCGACACTTCGACCACTAGTGGTATGGCCATGCACTTTCTTTATTCGACCACAACGAGGGGCCTTGAGACATCTCTCCTGTTATGTTAGGAGGGGCAAATCCCATATCCGACCAGTCACATTCCTCCGCATATTTCATAGCATACCCGAAAGCTACCTTTATGACTACCCAGTTACGGGTAGCGTTTGGCAATCCCTAAGAGTGCTATTACACATGTAGGAAACCATGCTAATCTCAGGTCTAAGGATTATATATCATCATTGCTTCAGACCAACTAATGACACATAGAATCATAACAATCTCAACAGTGTCTCAAGGTGGGTCATATCCAACACCATGTTCTCTAACATGTGTCCATATTATTGGTTTGATATCTCCATATCTATGACCTGTGAAACATAATCATCAACCAATACATATGCTAGTCTATTCATATGTGTTCTCATATGTTTCCGACTAGGGAATGTTTAAGAATATTCATTGCAGAAATATAGAGTTTCATAATCAAGTCACATACTTGATAATAAATATTAACAATATTATTCTAGGAACAAGATAACATATTATCTAATATTGTGAACATAAAGAAATATGATCATCTCTATGATTGCCTCTAGGGCATATTTCCAACACTTTGGTCATTAAAGAAGCCTTGTTGTACCCGGAATCGACTAGAACTCTCAATGATATTCGCGCTAACAGTTTCCATGTAGAGACTGAAGAAGAATATGGTAAGGAATACCTGCTTATTACAAAGCATGAAGAAAGTGAAAAAAGGGTATTACAACAACTTCCTTCATATGAAACTGGGCTATACTAGACTAATATTAAGGCATCTGCAGCATATACTGCCCTGAAAACCGTATTTAGAAGTTCTGAACTTTTCTATGTCTAGCATGATAGATTATGCCGCCTAGGTCTTAGCATGATGAGAAATATAATTAACAATTCATAGGGACATAATATCAATCTAAATAATTTCCCGAATTAGGAAGATTTAGTGTGCCCCGCATGTGCCACTTGAAAATTAATTACTAGACCTCCTGCTCAGAAAGCGAAGGATGAAGTCCCTACATTCCTGGACCGTATCCAGGGAGATATTTGCGATCCTATACAGCCCCTTTCAGGGCTATTCAGGTATTTTATAGTGCTCATTGATGCTTCCTTGAAATGGTCACATGTATGTTTATTGTCTACGAGAAACCACGCTTTTGCAAAGCAAATCTCGCAGATAATTAGAATTAGAAATAATTTCCTTGATCATCATGTGAAATCCACTAGAATGGATAACGCCGGAGAATTTACTTCAAAGACATTTGATGATTATTGTATGGCAATGCGAATTAAAGTTGAGCATTCCATACCGCATGTCCACACACAGAATGGACTAGCAGAGGCATTAATTAAAATGATTAAATTTATTGCCTAGCCACCTTTGAAAAATTGTAATTTACCAACTACATATTGGGGACATGCAATCCTGCACGTAGCGACACTCATCAATTTTAGACTATCGGCATATAATATCCATTCTCCTATGCATCTAGTGCAAGGGTCAGCACCGAAAATTTCTCATATTTGAAGATTTGGTTGCAAAGTTTATATACCCACCACAGCGAACTTCAATGGGCCTTCTCCGAAAGTTTGGGATGTACGCTAGTTATGACACAATACCCATAATCAGGTATTTGGACCCTATGAAGAGATTTGCATACTGCCTGATTCGCTGATAGTATATTAGATGAGGCTGGTTTTCCATCATTAGGTGGGAGGAAATCAACCCCTTCATGAAAATGTTGGGAAATAGAGAAGTCCTAAAGATAATTGAAGTCTGGAAGATAATTAAAATTCATGCACATGACCCGCACACTAGTGAAGCAAATATAGAAGTCCAAAAGATAATTACAGTTTAGAAGACAATTGAAGTTTAGAAGACAATTGCAGTCCAGAAGATAATTGATTTGCAAGCATTAGCGAATCAATTGCCTGACCACTTTAGTGATTTGAAAAGCGTGACTAAGTCGCATAGGCTGGTACGCAATGCACTGAAGAGGGTTGAAATACCAATGAAGGTATCTCTAATCCTGTCCTAAGGCCTCAGAAAGGATGAGAACTCCAACCCCTCAAATTCGAAGTAACCGAGGACAACTAGTGAAAAAAAGATAAGAAGGACTTGATACAGCCAATCACCGAAGTGCCCCAGAACTAGAAGGGGAGCCAGTTGAGACCTGGCACTAGTATGGAACCTTCAGAAAGGCACACCATAATTGAACATCCCTATGAAGGGAGATACCAGCATGGATGTGTGCACACACATTGGAGCTGGAAAACTAAAGGGACTTGCCCCCGTAATTGGAAGCAGTGGTGAGTAAGTAGAAGCATTTGAAGAATCACCCCTTGAAGAAATAGATATAAACTTTGTGACCTCGGGAGAATTGTGAGACCCCGACGTTTATTAGGCTCATAATACTTAGGCATCCGATTGACCCTAGTATTATCAACCAAATAAACCCCGGTCTCGAGAGATGTATATTTCCCAGAATGCAGTATACATACCTCACAACAAAAGAATGTATCAATTCCATACAACACATAGAACATAAGCAACAAACCAGAAGTTAACATTAATATGGAATAGATATTACAAAAGAGAGGCCCTTAGGCCAAAAAGCAATAAATACAAAAGATAACAATGAAGCAAAAGTGCCATAAAGATGGCTATAACACAAAGCCAATCGGTGTGCCTTAACCCCTAGGCATCTGACCGACCGCCAAGCTAGTCGTCAAGAAAGCGCAACACGTAGCACAAAAGAGAGGCTCTTGGAGCTCTCCTTCTTCCTCTGCAACAAAAGCCACAAAAATTGCCACAACCACGCGATGAGTACATAAAGTACTCCGCAAGACTTACGTGTGAGATAACAGAACTATAAATAGCTACATGCAAGCTTTATTTAAGTGGATGAGGCTTTGGACTCATTTTAGCATAAAGCAACATTTATTTGCAATAACATAGTAGATTGAAGGCAATTTCAAAAAGCATTTTTAAATGTTGAAGTAACAACGAGATAATAACATAATAACAACAACAAGAACAATCTCGAAGTGACTAACCCAAGTCACCACAACAATAGCATGAACTCCCGCTCATACCAACCATGTCAAGTTTTAATTAAAGGTTGTAGTCTAGTCTTGAACGACCTTACCAAGCATGTCCATAACCTAGGGCGAGGCTATTCAATAGTTTTATCCCCGCAGGTGTACCACTGCACCCACACGCCGACCGCCTTTCCTTTACGCACACTTCCGAAGGTGTGTTTGCACGGCTAAGTCCTCTGAGACCTTTCCAAAGGATGAATGCTAATTACGAGCTGCACAACCCACGGGAGGAGACATCACAACCTTCCCTAAGCTAATGCTCCCTCCCACACTATACATATACATTTGTTTTTAAAACACACCAACCGAGCTCGCTCATAATTAACACCTCCTAGAGTACTTAGTCAAGAGGGGTTCCATATGCCCTCGCGTGGTTAGTACGCCAAATCGCTGGCTTAGTGACCCAAGTACTCGGTCCTTAGGGACCCAGCATACCACCACATCCAAAAACCGCACCATCCATCCAATATGCCCAAGTCTAAATCAATCTTTTATTTTCAGTTTTGATTTTACAATTAATCAAAGCACAAGTGCTGGACATATAAGAGTAATAATCATTTTGAGTGATCAAGACCATCGACTAAGTCGATGATCGCCCATTTCTACCGATAACTAGGCATGTCTAAGCAATTTTCATCGAAACTACTAAGTGATAAGAGCTCATCCAACGAGCTCCCACCACAGCAAATAACCTAGGCTCATGGTAGTAGAGGATAAACAATTCCTACAGATCATGCAACTATAGGCTTGCTAACGACATTTAACACAAAGTAGCATGCATACATAGAAGTAAAACAAAGTATTAAGCTTTAAAGTAATGGGACAATGATGGAAATGGTCAAACTGCTTGCCTTGTTGCTGGTGGTCAAATTGTGGCAGAGGGTCGCTCTCGGGATCACCACAAATGTCGGCCCTAACGGAAAAGCGAGAAAGAACCGATAAGAACGACGAAACACAACAAAGACAGCACAACAAACGAACTCCAAATTCTCTGAAAATTTTACAGCAGTAAGACAATGATTTATAATGAATTTAGCAACAAGAACCAATTGATTTGGATTCTCAATGCAAAAGATATGATGAAATCAATTCTGCTCAGCCTATTAATTACCAAACTGCACTATTCACTAATTTAATTATGAGGCAACATTTTCTAGAACAGCAGCGAAGCTGAAATTTTTACTGTAAAACCAGCACCTCATGAGATGAATAACACAATTGAGTTCATCTCATTTGGAGCCATTATGCACTCTCTACAAATTTTCAAAAACAAGAACTTGAACAAAATTATAATGCACAAGTCCTCATTTTCCTAATAGCAACAAGCTCAAAACTAATTTTCACAGTGAGTTCACTAAGAGAGGAAACCAACAAAGTTGGTCTCACCCAAAAATAACCTATAGAGCATTAGTTATGTATTTTACAAGTTAAGCATTGATTTAAGTGCACATTTTAAAGTTGGTTTTAAAATCTAATGGCAAATCAGTGCTCGGAGCTGAACTCAACTTACAATCATTTTTGGATTAAAGTCAAGTTCAAGACAGAGCTAACACAATTTGAATGACCTCATTGGAATTAAAATGAAAGAGATATGAAATTCTAAAGTCTATACCTTATTTCAGTTTAACTAAGACCTTACTGGAATTTCTAAACTCACAAGGGTATGGGAGGACGTGAGCCACCGATCTTAAATCCAACGGCTCAAGATCTCCCAGGAGGACATCACACACGCGCACGTGAAAGTCCAGAGGTCCTGGGCCTCTTAGCAACTCACATGCGCGAGGTGAGGGGGAGGTCGTGGCCGTAGATGGGAGATCCAACGGACCACAACACAGGAGGGAGGTCCGGAACGGACCAGATCTATAGGGGAGGTCCTCAACGGCTGAGATCTTCCAAAGGAAGATCTAAACTATCAAGATCTCCCCAAGGAAGATCTGCATCGCCAAGACCTCACAGGAGGTCTGGGCCGGTCCAGATGTTCCAAGGGAGGTCCTCGATGGTTCAGATCGTCCGAGGGAGGACCTTGACGGTCAAGATCTACCCGGGGAGGTCATGAACGGCTGAGATGGCCTAGGGGAGGTCCTAAGGTCACAGACCTCCAGGGAGGTCTGGACGGCCACGATTGCGCGAGGGGAGGTCTTGGACGCTCCAGATCTCCTCGGAGGAGGTCTGGACGTCCCAGACCCAACGCGCACGAGCTTTGGACATGAGATAAATGCGCGCGGGACCACGAGGAGGTCCGCGCGCGAGGGGTTTTAATGCGCGCAAAGGGGACAGGGTTAATGGCAGTTAAGGCACCAATGATTGCGATGATTGGGCATTTAAAACGGTGAATTTATGTCCTAAAAACGACAATGACACGCTCGGGACGTCCGACAAAATCCCGAGCGTGAAGAAGTGATCCTCGCCGGCGATGTAGAGCTCGCCGGTGAGGTCCAATGATACCACTGAGTGCACAATAACGTTGCGCACCCAGTGGACCTCCTCTCGACGGCGACGGCGGCTTTGAACGCCGGCGAGCCGGAGAGGGCAAAAGATGACCAGCACGGCCAAACACGAAAATGCAAAAAGCAGCTCCGCGCAACATTCAAGCTTGTGCCAAGAAAAGCTCCGCAAAATCATTCATGCGGGTGCCAGCATCTAAAGGACTACAGGAGGAGTACCTGGAGGTCCTAAGGTGCTGGGGAGGTCGTGGAGGTGATGACCGGAGTTGGGGAAGACAACGAAGCTTCGCAGCTCACGGCCAAAGCTCCAGCTCCAAGCTCCTCTTTGTCCACCTCTGAAAAATGCCCAAACAATTTAAGTTAGGGTTAACTTCCAAGAGGTGTTTAGGAGCAAAAGTGAGCAAAGGTTGGAAAGAGGGAGCCACTGGAACCCTTGTCTCACTGATGAGCTCCAAGGACTTCAACAATGGCAGCCAAGATGGGAGGTGAGTGAGAGTTAGTGGAGGAGGAGCTCAGCCACGCACAAGTGCAAGGCTGAGGTCGGTTGTGTGCAAAGGAAGCCAAGGGAGGATCCCAAAGGATACTTTATAGCCTGAGTGAAGGTTTTGAACTGGGGCTAAGCTCCATGGTGAGCTTAGCCCACGGGTTGGTCCATGGGTGGACAAGACATAAAGGTTGACAAAGGGCAGGTCTTGACGACTGAGATGAAAGTCGACCAAGCATTAAATGCGGTCAAGAAAGACTGATGAAAGGACACAATGGACCAGTGAACATTAACTCCACCGCTCCAGAGCACGAGCGCCAGAGGAAGGAGAAGAACAGGGAGGTCCTTATGACCGTTGGATAAGACTCGGGAGGTCCTAACCATCGGATCTCATTTTTGAACCGTTATGTTTTAAGTGGTGGGAGGAGGTCCCAGCCACACGATCAAGATGGGAGGTCGTGGCCCTCCGATTTCATAATCGAGAAAACGCACGTGGGGAAAGGGACAGAGGTCTAAAGCGTTGGATCTCCATCCAACGTGCGGACCTCGAGTGAGGACTTAACCGCACGCGATCAAAAGACATGAGGGGAGGTCATGGCCTTTGGATTTAAATCCAAGGGCACTGACCTGATGGGGAGGTCCGATATGATGCGCAATAGGCAAGGGAGGTCATGGCCTTTAGATTTAGATCTAAGGGCTACGATCTCACGTCTTGTTGGGAGGTCTCAAAAGCGCATGAGACAAAAAGGGGTCGTGGACCGTAGATTTTAATCTAACGGTGCACAACAAAAGATGGGGGAGGTTGTGAGTGCTTGATAACACGGGAGGTCGTGAGTCGTTGGATTTGATCCAACGGCTCACGACCTAGGTTAGAGTGGGAGGTTTGTTTAGTTTAACAGTGAGGGGAGGTCGGGCCATGGATCTTGGATCCAAGGGCTATGACCTCACGCAGTGGGATGACCCGACCGAGTATGTTGAGGAGGAGGTCGTGGTACTGGATTTGATCCAACGGCCACGACCTCAACAAATGGGATGACCTCATTGCGATGGTTTAACACTCGAGGAGGTCTTTGAGGTTTAACACGGGGAGGTCATGACCGTTGATCACGGATCCAACGCAATGACCTCATGAGGTGGGAGGTCCTCGCGGTGTTGATCATGGAGGAGGTCGTGGCTGTTGGATGTAAATCCAACAGTGCACTTGATCAAATGGAGATGAGGTCTGGCGAGGTGCAGACCAGGTTGGGCTGGACCAACTTTGAATATGGCTAGCCCAAGGAACAGTGTAGGCTTTTAAATTTAGTTTTTAACAAAGTGAAACTTAGCAGAGTTATTTGAGATAGCAAATGAACTCCAAATTTGATGAAATTTTAACTGGAGCTTGTTGACAATGAGACCAACCTTGCATAAAGTTTCCAGAGGTTATTATGCAATGCATTTTTCTCAGGAAATTCATGAAGGTTGTTTAAAGGATTGTTTTGCCTCCCAAAATTATCAACAAGTGTTATAACTCATGATATTTTTCAGAAGGGTCCCATATCAGTTTTGGGACCAAGGAAAATATATTCCAAATGTTTGACACAAGATTTAAGATAATTGGAGAATGAGTTTGATTTTTGGTCAACAAGAGCTTTGTGTTTTTGGATTACACAACTCTTGGACAAAAATCACATGAGATTTTAGGGTTTTTCAAGATGTGAGAAAAAGTTTTAATTTCTACACATATAATTATACTTGATTAACCCTAATTATACATTTGGGATGTTACAAGAATCTACGATAAGACAACAGCCAATGTCGACTTGATTTTGCAAAGAAAATTGTCACAATCGTCGATCTTGATCCAAAGCTTTCATCGCTCGCTGAATGTAAAAAAGATAAGATTGGAAAGATTGGAAGAAGGCAATAGAAACTGAACTATTCTCTCTGAATAAAAGAGAGGTGTTTGGACCTATAAGCCGCACACCTCCCTATGTGCACCCCGTAGGGCATATGTGAATATTTGTTCGAAAGAAAAATGAAAAGAAGCAAGGCTCATTGCATAAGATTTCACTCAATGTCCTGGAGATTATTATGAAGAAATCTATTCCCCGGTCATGGACGGAACCACCTTTTAGATATTTAATCTCGATGGCAGTAAATTTGAAGTTAGAAATAAAATTGATAGATGTGGTAACTGCATACCTTTATGGAATATTGGATTCAGACATTTATATGAAGGTACCTGAATGTATCCCTGTCTCGAACCATGACAGAGTAAATAGAAATCTGTACAGTGTGAAACTCAGAAAGTCACTGTACGAACTTAAGCAATGAGGCATGATATGGTATAATCGCTTGAAGCGATTTTCTATGCTAGAAAGGCTACACGAACAATGAGCATTATCCCTATGTATTTATACGATGATCCTATGATGGATTTTGTATAATATCAGTGTATAAAGATGATCTGAATATCATTGAAACCCAGGAAGGTATTAAAAAAACAAGCTCTTACCTGAAGTCAGAATTCGAAAAGAAAGATTTGGATAAAATGAGATATTGCCTAGGCTTGTAGCTTAAGCATGCCCTTGAAGGGATATTAATACATCTGCCAACCTACACTCAGAAGGTGTTAGAAAGGTTTGAATTTTAAAGGCATACCCTTCGAAAGTGCTAATGGTCGGGAGATCTTTGCAACAAGACAAAGACCCGTACAGACCTAAAGAAAAGGAGGAGGAAGACCTGGGACCGGAATTCCCATACTTAAGTGCAATAGAAGCACTCATGTATTTAGCAAACTGTACTAAATCGGACATTGCATTTTTCGTAAACCTATTAGCAAGGTATAGTGCAGAATCTACCAAAGGCATTGGTAGGGAATGAATGACATCTTCCGATACCTTGAAGGAAGCAAAGAACTTGGTTTGTTCTATAGAAAGAACCAAGATCTAACTATGAATGGCTATGCAAATACGGGTACTTGTAGAACCCACATACAACCAAGTCGCAAACAGGCTATGTATTCCTATGTGGTGGAACTGCATTTTCATGGAAATCATCTAAGCAATGTCATGTATCAATTTCTATGAACCACTCGAAAATCATAGCACTATATGAGACCTTACAAGAATGTGTTTGGCTTCGACGGATGATTCACCACATCCAGGAGTCGTGTGGATTGAATATCGCGCAAACCCCCACTATTATCTACGAAGATAATGCAACTTGTGTTGTACAAGAGCAGATGGGTTATGTGAAGAGTCATCTCACAAAGCATATCAACCCCAAGTTCGTCTGTGCTCATGAATTGCAAAAGATGGATAAAATTAAAGTACTGCATACTAAGTCATGTGAAAATCTTGCTGATTTATTCACTAAGTCACTTCCAGCTTCTAGCTTTGAAGGATGCATATGTGGAATTAGAATGATGAGATTTAGAGGAGTGTAGAATTCAGGGGGAGAATCTTCACGAACTCATTATTGAAACTTGATCACGAGGATCGAGTACCCAAAGAATAAATCCTGGAGATTAAATGAAATTGGGTGGATTGTACTCTTTTTCCCTTGACGAGTTTTCCTGATGTTTCTCAGCTTAAGGTTTTTAATGAGGCAATTCGTGCAGTACAGCAGAACGTGTTTCATGTACTATTTCTCCAAATTTTCCTACTGGATTTTTATGGAGTTTTGACGAGATATGAACATGACGGATGAGTGCCCAAGGGAGAGTGTTAAGAAACTGGGCCCAGGCCGGCAGCCCTGGGCCCACGATGACCTCCCCATCCATCTAGTAGCCTATATAAAGGAGGGGGACCCCAACATTGTATTACCGTTTACAGAAAGCAATAAAGAGAAGCCAAAAGTCCCCTCATATCTCTATGTTCAATCTACTATTCTGTTCTTGTGTTCATGCAATATTCTTGCGATTCTACACTAGTTTATGAGGTAATCGCTTGAACTAGACTCGCTAGTGATGGTTCCTCAACACATCCATCCCTACATACGAACGCGCCGACCTTTCCTTTTGGTTGGTGGCATCTCCGCATGTGCCAGGAAATCCTCCGCCATTCCACCTGCTAGCATAGTAGTATTGTCTAGTTATCAGGCCACTTGCCTCACTAGCGGTAGGGGTGGAAACGAGCTGAGCTGAGCCAGCTCGAGCCAGGCTAGTTCTGGCTCAGGTGAACAGTGGGCTCGGCTTGGCTCGTTTCAGAAAAGAGCCAGGAGAGGGGCTTGGCTCGGGCTCGGAATGGAGCTCGAGCTGGCTCAAGTGGCTCGCAAGCCCGAGCAAAAACAACAACAGTTCAGCATCCGCCTTTGGTGTTGCAATCAACTAATCCATTCATCCATTCACAGATCAAGAAAATTTTCTATCATCCATTCATCCAACGAAACTAAGAAACATGCACAGAATGACAGAAGCAAGCATTCATCGCAAGAATAAACAAGCAAATCGCAAGATCAAGCATTCAAGCCCTGATCTCCTCCATCCTCCTGGCGCTGGTGCTAGCGGCATGGACAGCGGCGCAATGGAAGGGGTGGCGGTGGTGGGCTAGAGCCTGGAGGATGGTGACGTGGAGGAAGGGGCGGCTGTGACAGCCGCCTCGCCTCGATGGTCTCTGGCGACGACGGCGACGGTGGGGGAACGGGCGGAGGTGGAGGCACGGTGCACGGGTTGAGGTGGAGGCATGGAGGTGGAGCACGAGGCGGCGACTCGGAGAGTTGGAGTCGGAGGCACGGGGGGCAGGGGGAGCACGCGGTGGACGGGGCGACCACTTCGACGAGGGCGACGAGGGGGAGGTGGCGGGTGGAGTTGGTGGAGGCGGCAGGTGGAGGCTGGAGCTGGGCGAGGGGGAGGCGGCGGGTGGAGGAGGTAGAGGCGGCGAGTGGAGCTGGGCGAGGGGGGCCGAGGCCCGAGGGGGAGGTGGAGGCATGGAGTTGGGCGAGGGGGAGGGCTGGAGAGGGAAGGGGAGGCGGCGGGCGGAGCTACCAAGGGGGAGGCGGCGGGTGGAGGAGGTGGAGGGCTGGAGGCGATGGCCGATGGATGGGGGACGGGGAAAGGGAGGCGGCGAGTGGAGGAGAGGAGGCGGAGGGCTGGAGGCAATGGCGCCGATGGGAAATTTATTCGGCGGACTGGGCCTAGGCGGTTGGGCCGAGCTGAGTTAGGCTCGCGAGCCTGCTCGAGCTCGGCTCGTTTGTTTGACGAGCTAGACAGACGGCTCGGCTCGACTCGGCTCAAAAATTAACGAGCCCAAGCTGAGCCGAGCCATGACGAGCCCGAGCAGGCTTACGAGCCTCGACCTATTTTTCCATCTCTAACTGGCGGCTTCGGGTATTCAGCGATGGAAGCGAGCGAGCTAGCCACCTCCATTGCGTCCCCACGTGTGTGTGCCCACGTGTGCACACGCGCGTGTGTTTTGATGTGGCTCGCTTGGCCAAACCTCGAGGAGCGGCTCTTACTCAAATCTCCAACGATCTTGCTCTTGCTCAAAGAAAGACCTGAAATGCGTTGCGAACTGATCCTGGATTACATAATTGGCCACACATAATATATCTGGACAACAATAATTAATTAGATGGTGATATAATCACACCAATCACAAAAGAAGCCGTCTCAGAATATGTACAGTCAAATCATACCAACTTTGACCAAAGATGTTATCTCGAATGAGTAGTTTAGATATAGGATAATAGTATGAGTAAATTTGTTACGAAAAATACTTTTATAGCATTACACTTTTATAACATTTTTTAAAAATATTAAGATAAAATTTAATTATCAAAATAACATCTCGTTTGACTTTAGAAAAATAAAAAAGACTTTTTTTTATAACCGGAGAGAGTATGCTATTTTTTCTGCCTGTACAGCCAGCTCAGTTGCGTAGTAGTAGTACCATCCTATATCGCTGACGATGTGCAAATGGTAGCACGCCGTGTACTCAAATTAAACCGGAAGAGAATACCTACCAAAACAAATACGATTGGCTTGATAAGATTTCCCCCTCTGTTTCAAAAATAAAAAAAGACGGAAAGGTGGATCTTAATATTTTATAATGCAAACGAGCTCGACAACCTGGATACAAAATTAGCAGCAGCAGTACCATTTTTGTGGCTACTGCTCCTCGCTGGTGGTGACAAGCATAACAGAATATTTGCACGTGCGCACCGAATCCCGATTCACATTTGCCACGTAGAATAGGCTGGCCTTCCACACTCGCCGAGAAAAAAATAATTAGTTTTATTTGGATCTTATGCAAGGTGTGCAGGTCGCGCGCTATGCAAGAATGGTCAAACGGGGACGTGCTTCTAACTAAGTTGATTAGAGCATGTATACCTGAAAGTAGAGGTGTCCAGATGGGTCAGAACAGCTGGACCGGTCTGAGATATGGTACTGTTGGTCTGGTCTAGGTACGACATGACGTATACTGTTTATAGATCGTGCCTTGTGAGCACCCGGATTTATTAAGCTCATAATACTTAGTCATCTAATTGACCCTAGTATTATCAACCAAATAAACCCAGTCTCGAGAGATGTATACTCCCGAATCAAGATACATACCTCACAACAAAAGAATGTATCAATTCCATACAACACATAGTACATAAGCAACAAACCAGAAGTTAATATTAATAAGGAATAGGCTATTACAAAAGAGGGGCCTTCTGGCCAAATAACAACAAGTACTACTAAGATAACAGTGGAAGCAAAAGTGCCATAAAGATGGCTATAACACAAAGCCAATCAGTGTGCCTTAACCCCTAGGCATCTGACCGGACCGCCAAGCTAGTCGTCGAAGAAGCTGCAACACATAGCACAAAAGTGAGGCTCTTGGAGCTCACCTCCTTCCTCTGCAACAAAAGCCACAAAAATGCTACAACCACGGGCAGATGAGTATATAAAGTACTCCGCAAGACTTACGTGTAAGATAACAGGCCTATAACATATGCTACATGCAAGCTTTATGTAAGTGGAGGTTGTATGTCTCATTTAGCATAAAGCAACATTTATTTGCAATAAGGTAATACATTTAAAGGCAAGTTATCAAATCTGTTTTTAACATTCAAAAACCAAGTTGAACAACGATAATAACAATAAGTAGATGACAACAACAATCCTGAAAGTTACTAACCCAATAGTCACCACAACAATAGCATGAACTCCCGCTCATACCAACCATGTCAAGTTTTAATTAAAGGTTGTAGTCTAGTTCTCACGGGCGATCCGGCGTGTCCATAACCTAGGGCGAGGCTATTCAATAGTTTTAACCTGCAGGGTGTACCACTGCACCCACACGCCGCACCACCTTTCCTTTAAGCACACTACCTTTGGTATGCCGCACGGCTAAGTCCTCGAGACATTTCCAATGGACGATGCTAATTAAGAGCCGCATCCCACGGGATAAGAACACATTAGACAGACCTAGCTGGTCTGCTAATGCTCCTTCCCACACCACACACACACACATTTTATTTTTAAACACCCACCGACTAGCTCATAATTAACACCTCCCAAAGTACTTAGTCAAGAGAGGTCCCATATCCCCCTCGTGTGGTTAGCACGCAAAATTGCTCGAGCGGTGGCGCAAGTAACTCGGTCCTTAATGACTCGTGCATACTACCACATTCCAAAAACCGCACCATCCATCCAATATGCCCAAGTCTAAATCAGTCTTTTATTTTCAGTTTTGATTTTACAAATTAATCAAAGCACAAGTGCTGGACATATAGGAGTAATAATCAGTTTTGAGTGATCAAAACCATCGACTAAGCCGATGATCGCCCATTACTACCGATAACTAAGCATGGCTAAGCAAGAGAAAACGAACTACTAAGTGATAAGAGCTCATCCAACGAGCTCAAACCACAGCAAATAACCTAGGCTCATGGGTAGTAGAGGATAAACAATTCCTACAGATTATGCAACTATAGGATTGCTAGCGATATTTTAACACAAAGTAGCATGCATACATATAAGTGAACCAAAATATTAAGCTTTAAAGTAATGGGACAATGATGGAAATGATCAAACTGCTTGCCTTGCTGTTGCTGGTCAAATTGTTGCTGAGGATCGCTCACGGGTTCAAAGTACTAAATCGACACCTAATTGGAAAGACGAAAACAATCGATAAGAACGATTTAAAACGACAAAGACAGCACAGCAAACGAACTCCAAACACTCTGAATTTTCTACAGAAGCAAGAGGGTGATTTTTAGGAATTTAGCAACAAGAACCAATGGATTTGGATTCTCAATGCAAAAGATATGAGCAAAACAATTCTGCTCAGCCCTAAAAATACCAAACTGCACTATTCACTAATCTAATTATGAGGCAACATTTTCTAGAAAAGTGGTGACACTGAAATTTTACAGCAAAACCAGCACCTCATGAGATGAATAACACAATTGAGTTCATCTCATTTGGAGCTAGATTGCACTTTCTACCATTTTTCAAAAACAAGAACTTGAACAAAATTATAATGCACAAGAACTCTTTTCTACAACAGCAACAAGATCAAAGCTAATTTTCACAGTAAGTTCGCTAATAGAGGAAGCCAACAAAGTTGGATTCACTCAAAACTAATCTACAGAGCATTTGTTATGTATTTTACAAGTTAAGCATCAATTTGAGTGTACATTTAAAGCTAGTTTTGAAATCTATTTGCAAAACCATGTTCTGGAGCTGAACTGAGCCCATAACTATTTTTAGATTAGAGCCCAGTCCAAACTAGAGCTACAGAAATTTGAATCACCCTATTTGGATTTAAATTGAATTAGTTATGCATTTTTAAAGTTCATACCTTTTTCAGTTTATAAATAAGTGCTCACCGGAAAATTCTAAAACCAAAGAGAGGGGGAGGACGTGAACCGTTGATCTAAATCAAACGGCCCAAGACCTCCAGAGGAAACGCGCACGCGCCTGTGCAGGTCCAGAGAACATGGGCCGTTGATCCTGGATCCAACGGTCCATGTCCTCCCTGCCACGCTAGCAGCAATGAGAGGAGGTCGTGGCCGCTGATACCGCATCCAACGAACCACAACACATGAGGGAGGACCGGGACGGTCCAGATCAAACGAGGGAGGTCCTGAACGGCTGAGATCTTCCAAAGGAAGATCTAAACTACCAAGATCTCCCCGAGAAAGATCTACATCGTCAGGACCTCACAGGGGAGGTCCTGGACGGTCCAGATGTTCCCAGGGAGGACTTTGATGGTCCAGATCGTCCGAGGGAGGACCTTGACGGTCAAGATTTACCCCGGGAGGTCATGAACGGCTGAGATGACCTCGGGGAGGTCCTAAGGGGAGGTCCTAATGTCGCAGACCTCCAGGGGAGGTCTGGACGGCCACGATCACTGAAGGGGAGGTCTTGGACACTCAAGATCTCCTGGGAGGAGGTCTGGACGTCCTGCACCAGCAGCAAGCACGCCGCCGGACATGGAATAAATCTTGCGAGACACAAAGAGGTCCGCGGGAGGTCTTAAATGCGCAATGAGGGCGGATTAAAGACATTTAAGACACGCTAATGATTATAATGATTTGAGCAATGATGAACGCGTGCTTGCGGTGGATCTTTGTCCTAAAACGACAACAATTGCCGCCGATCTTGTCCGACAAAGACCCGAGCTCAAAGATGTGGTCATCGCCGCGATCTGAGACCTCGCCGCGACACCCAATGGTACCGTTGGGTCCGCAATAACCATGCGCACTCAATGGACCTCCTCTCGGCGGCGGCGACGGCCTTGAACGCCGCGAGCCGAGAGGACAACGAAGGCAAGCACGGCCAAAATCCGAAATGCAAAATGAAGCTCATGCGACAATCAAGCGTGTGCTCAAACAAAAGCTCCGCAAGAAAGATACATGCGGGTGCCAAAGAACTAAGGGACTAACAGGAGTACACGGAGGTCCCGAGGTGCCGAGGAGGTCGAGGAAGGAAGGACCGGTGTTGGGGAGGAAAGGTGCTCCATGGCCAAAGCTTGACTCAAGCTCCACTTTGTCCCTCTCGCAAATGCCCAACAAATCAAGTTAGGACTTGGTCCCGGAGGGTAGGGCACAAATGGAAGCAAGGAGAAAAGGAGGAAAACTCCAGGGACCCTTGTCCACCGAGGAGCTTCAAGCTCCAAAGAATGGCGACCAAGGAGAGCTTGGTGGTTTAGAGCTCACAAGCACAGGTGCAAGCAAGGGATAATGGTGTGCAAAGGAAGCCAAGGAAACAGTGGGGAGGTTTTATACTTAGGGCACAGAGGTCATAGACCACGGGTTAAGCTCATGGTGAGCTTGGCCCATGGGTCGATCCAGGCTTGGACAAGATGTAAAGTTGACATGGTGACAAAGCTAGGCATGGAGGTAAAAGTCGACACGCATTTAATGCGGGTCAGCAAAGAGTTGTTAAAGGTACACAGATGCAGGCGTGCATTACTCACTGCTCAGAAGCACGCATGCGTGACCGAGGAAGGAGAAGAATAGGGGAGGTCATTTTGACCGTTGGATAAGACCACGGGGAGGTCCTAGCCCTCAGATGCGATTTTGAACCGTTATGTTTTAAGTGGCTGGGAGGAGGTCCCAGCCACACGATTTGGAAAGGGAGGTCGTGGCCCTCCGATTTCCATAACGCAGATGCGCAAAGGATAAAGGGTTAGGAGGTCCTAGCCTTTGGATTTACATCCAAGGGCTCGAGACTGAGGAGGACATAATCAAGCGTGTGACTTAGAGAAAAGCGGGGAGGTCATGGCCTTTGGATTTAAATCCAAGGGCGCACAACCAAAGGGGAGGTCTTAGCGCTGCGCGCAGCGCACAAGAGGTTATGGCCATCAGATCAAGATCTAGTGGCGATGAGAGGGCAAGGGAGGTCATGGCCGTGAGATTTATATCTAACGGCTATGACCTCACGTGCGCGGGGAGGTCAGATGCGCACAAGGCACTAGGAGGTCGTGGCCGTAGATTTTAAATCTAACGGCTACAACACACGATGGGGAGGTTGGGTGCGCTAGATTTTGAGGGGAGGTCGTGGGCTGTTGGATCTGATCCAACGGCTACGACCTCAACAAAGTGGGAGGACCTCGCAGAGAAGGTTTGCAGAGGAGGTCGTGGCCTTTGGATTGAATCCAACGGCTACGACCTCAAGTGAGTGCAAAATGGAGGTCAAGGTGGTTTGAGCTCATGGGAGGTCAGGCCATGGATTTTGATCCAGCCGCCAAGACGATGAGGTGGGAGGTCTGGCGGTATTGATCATGAGGAGGAGGTCGTGGCGGTTGGATGTTAATCCAACGGCCACGACCTGATCAAGGTGGATAGGAGGTCTGACGCGCTAAGGGAGGCGGTTGGGTTGGACCAGCTTTGCACAGCGGTTCAAGCCCAAGTCAAATCAGTTTATTTAGATTAATAAATAAGCTGAGACAAAAGAGGATTTATTTGAGATAGCAAATCAACTCCAAAATTCATGAAATTTTAACTAGAGCTTGCTGACAATGAGATTAACCTTGCATAAAATTTCCAGAGGTTATTATACAATGCATTTTTCTCAGGAAATTCATGAAGGTTGTTCAAGGATTTGGTTTTACCTCCATAATTTATCAAACAAGTTTTACAACTTGTGATATTTTTCAGAGGGGTCCCACATCAGTTTTAGGACCAAGGAAAATATTTTCCAAATGTTTGGCACTAGATTTAAGATAATTGGAAAAGGAGTTTGACTTTTGGTCAACAAGAGCTTTGTGCTTTTGGATTACACAACTCTTGGACTAGAATCACAGGAGAGATTAGGGGTTTTCAAGATGTGAGAAAAAGTTTTAATTTCTACACATATAATTATACTTGAACAAACCCTGTTTATACAGCTTGGGATGTTACAAAATCTCCCCCTTACAAAAATCTCGTCCCCGAGATTTGGCTCACTCGATAAAGAAAGATGGATAGTCTGCACGCAGCGATCTTCTCTTTCCCAAGTAGCGTCATCCTCGGAATGGTTCGACCACTGAACTTTAAGGAACTTGATGTCTTATTCCTTGTCCTTCGTTCAGACTCATCGAGTATGCGAACAGGTGCTCGCGATAGGTCAAATCTTCCTCGACATCGAGAGTTTCCAACGAGCTTCCTCGCTTGGAACACGGAGGCACTTCTTTAGTGGGACACATGGAACACATCATGTACTCCCTCAAGTGCAGTGGCAATTCCAACTTATAGGCAACAGCTCCTTCTTCTCGATAACGCGGTAGGGACCGACATATCGAGGAGCCAACTTGCCCTTGACACCAAACGTTGATGGCCCTTCAAAGGAGAGACTTTGAGATAAACAAAGTCATTAGGCTCAAAACGCAACTCACGCCGACGGCGATCCGCATAGCTCTTTTGCTCGATTGAGCTGCATGCGCAAACGCCACGAATAAGCCGGACTTGGCGCCGGCCTCATTGATTGAGTCCGCCAAAGAGAGGTCTTTCACCGGTCTCGACCAGTTCAACGGGTCCTACACTTTCTCCGTATAAGGCCTCGAAAGGTGCCATGCCGAGACCGGCCCGAAAGTCGTTGTTATAAGAAAACTTCGGCGAATGGCAAGCATTTCTCCCAATGCTTCCCATAGGAAAGGACACAAGCACGAAGCATGTCTTCCAAAACTTGGTTGACCCTCTCGGTCGACCATCGGTTTGGGGATGATATGTTTGTGCTAAAGGTAAGATGGGTTCCCATAGCCTCTTGCAAACTATGCCAAAAGCGAGAGGTGAAAAGAGAACCACGATCCGAGACAATCGCCTTGGGCACACCATGCAAGCACACGATCGAGAAACATAGAGGTCTCGCCAATTGACCGACAAATCTTAGCCCAAGACGGCAAGAAATGTGCTACCTTAGTCAACCGATCAATGACGACCCAAATGGAATCTTTCCCTTTATGCGTTAAGGCGGACCGGTGATAAAGTCCATGCCGACGAATCCCACTTCCATTCCGACAGCAAAGGTCAAGCGATCTGCTGACGCCGATGCTTTCGGTCTTGACACGACGACACACGCCGCACTCGACAACGAACCGCAATCTCCTCTTCATTCGGGTCCACCAAAATCTCTGGCGGAGATCTTGATACATCTTTGTGGCCCCGGATGAATGGATAAAGATTTAATCATGGGCTTCATGGAGGATCAAATTCCGCAACCCCATGTCCTTTGGAACCACAAGGCGTTGTTCAACCTCACAACACCATGCTCATCCTCGTAAAAGCACTTGGTTGTTCCGTTCTTGACATTCTCCTTGATGTGGCTCACTCCAACATCCGATCGCTGAGCGGACTTGATCCGATCCACCAAGGTTGGTTGCACAACCAAGGCAATGAGAGAACCATGCTCAACTAAACTCAAGTTGAGACGCTGAAATTCTTCCAGAAGAGTGGGCTGAATCTCCTTGGACAACAAGGCATTGCAATGCGCTTTGCGACTAAGCGCATCGGCAACGACATTAGCCTTGCCCGGATGGTAGTGAATACCCATATCATAATCCTTGATCAACTCCAACCATCTCCTTTGCCTGAGGTTCAGGTCAGGTTGGGTGAACAAATACTTTAGGCTCTTGTGATCCGAATACACCTCACAACGATTACCGATTAGGTAATGTCGCCAAATCTTAAGTGCATGAATCACAACAGCCAACTCCAAATCATGGGTAGGATAGTTGAGCTCATGAGGTCTCAATTGCCTTGATGCATAGGCCACTACCTTGCCTTCTTGCATAAGGACACAACCGAGGCCTCGACGAGAAGCATCGCAATAAATATCGAAGCTTCGATGGATATCGGGAAGAACGAGGACGGGAGCGGTGGTCAAACGCTTCTTGAGAATTTGGAAGCTTTGCATGCAAGCATCAGACCACAAGAACTTCTTGTCCTTCTTGAGCAACTCCGTCATCGGCTTCGCGATCTTAGAGAAATTCTCGATAAAGCGACGATAGTATCCCGCTAAACCAAGAAAACTCCGTACCTTGGTGACCGAAGTAGGCGGACTCCATGAAAGAACATCGCTGACCTTGCTAGGGTCAACGGCTACGCCTCCTGCTGAAAGAACGTGGCCTAAGAAAGACACTTCCTTCAACCAGAATGCACACTTGCTGAACTTCGCGTACAGCTGGTGCTCACGCAGCTTGCTCAACACAAGCTTCAGATGCTCGGTGTGTTCCTCATCATTCTTGGAGTAGATAAGAATATCATCAATGAAGACCACGACAAACTTATCCAAATACTCCATGAATACCGAATTCATGAGGTTCATGAACAAGGCAGGAGCATTGGTTAAGCCGAAGGACATGACGGTGTACTCGTACAAGCCGTAGCGAGTAGAGAACGCCGTTTTTGGAATATCCTCGTCGAATCCGAACTCGATGATATCCCACTCTCAAATCAATCTTGGAGAAAACTCGGGCTCCAGTTAATTGATCGAAGAGATCATCGATGCGGGCAATGGATACTTGTTCTTTATCATCACTTCATTAAGTGGGCGGTAATCAACGACATGCGAAAGTACCGCCCTTCTTCTTTCTGAAGATTATTGGACAACCCCAAGGAGATGAGCTAGGCGGATGAAACCCTTCTCTTGCAGCTCACTTAATCGCTTCTTCAACTCCACCAACTCGTTCGGTGGCATCCGATAAGGCCTCTTTGAGATAGGGGCGTACAGGAGCCAACTCAATGACAAACTCGAGGTCTCGAACGGGTGGCATTCCCGGAAGATCTGCGGAAAGACATCAACAAAGTCACAAACCGCTGGGACTTCGCTAATATCTAAAGCGGCTTCGCCTCAAGTCGAAGAGATGAGGACCTAGCAACCGGGCGGCGAACTTAACTTTCCACGGAGGGGTTAGACAGAGAGATGAGCTTCTGGCGCAATCGATTTGCCCCATGTCTTTGGGACAACCAATCCATGCCAAGAATCACATCAAGACTCATTGAATGGAGAAGGATAAGGTTTGCTAAGAACCCTACCCCTTCGATCTCGATAGGAACATCCTACACTCAGATTCAGCTCTCAACTCCGAACCAGAGAGCGAATGAGTAAGCGGGACCGACAATGGAGAGAAAAGAAGCTCACCAACAGCGACAAAAGACTCGAAACAAAGGAATGAGATGCTCTGAATCAAACAAGACAATGGCAGGGTGAGAGTTAACGAAAGTGTACCTAGCACGACGTCGGGTGCCTCTGAGCCTCCTCTGCGGTGACGGCGTTGACGCGACCACTACCCACGCCTTGGGTAGCGGGACGATCTTCGGTCCCGAGATGCACCACCTCTGCCCGTCCTCCATTAGGACGAGGGCGCTCTGCCTTCTTAGGGCATTGGTTCGCATAATGCCCCTTCGTTGCAAAAAAGCATGTGACCCGGCAACTGGTTGCGGGGCGCTCTTGACTTCGCAGTGCACGTGGTCGAGACACGGCTGCGATGAATGAGGAACGAGGCGGTAACCTCGGGGTGCCAAGATCGACCGGTACCCCGAGACCGCCCAAGCGGGGATGGGAGGAATCGCCTGGATGACTTATGGGCCTCCCACTTGCGCTATGGGAGTCCATAAGCTCTCGAGCCGCATGCTCAGCGACGATGGCCTTGTCGACCAAGGTCTGAAAATCAGGAAAGTCGACAATGGATAGCTTCTCCTTCAGCTCCTCGGACAAGCCACGCCTGAACTTGGCCTGCTTAGCCATATCAGTGGCCACATCCTCAGGAGCATAACGAGCTAGATGGTTGAACTCGTAGACATACTCCATGACTGAGCTACGCCCTTGCTTGAGCGCAAGAAACTCTTGCTTCTTGATCTCCATCAAGCCGGCAGGGATGTGAGCCCGACGGAAGGCCGTACGAAACTCCTCCCAAGAGACGGTGTGGTCTACGGGCTGCATGGCGAGAAAGCTCTCCCACCATGACAAAGCGGCACCCTCAAGCTGGTGCGATGCGAACAGCGCCTTCTCGTGCTCCGGCATCACATGCGATCTTGAGCTTCCGCCAACCAAACGGCCAATCGCTCAGACGAGCGGGTCCTCGACTGAAAAGGTAGGGGTGGAGTGCGAAGAAACTCAGCGAGACCCCACAAGATCGATGGGCATTCCCTTGCCTAGATCCCGAAGCTTGGAAAGTGCAGGTGGTGTTGCGCGATGACGCCCAAGAGAACTCTCTCACATCCGCGGTTGCGCCGATCTGAAGAAGAACCTCGGCCATGGTCGGAGGAGGAGGAAGCTCGTCGTCCGGACCGATCGCCTTGGCCGCTACGAAAAGGCCCACCATCTGTTACAAGAAATTCTGTTAGCAACTAGACTCAAAACAAGCTTTTATAGAAAGCCAAAAGGCGATCGACTAGGGGAATGGAATATCACCCTAAACGAAAGCCAAAACAGCGAGTAAATCAACTTTAGAAGCTTCTAAAAGACTCTAAAAACAGCCAAGAAACACCAAAAACAAGGCTCGACTTCTCAACTCAACTAACCCGTATTGAATGAACGAGTAATTGATCGAGAAGATTAAAAATCAGATTGTAAGATGAGATCTAAAACTATTAGAGGGCAAGGTTAATGCAGCGAAATAAGTGTTAGATACTTAGCTAACTAGTATCACATCTTACCCTTTTATTCCCACCAATTTTTGTTGATTTAACCTCTCATTTTCTACCCTATTTAGAACCTTTGAGCTTGCTGTTCGGAAATTGACGCTTGCTGTCCAGATTTTGCATCCAAGCTTCCAGTCGAAATTGGCCATTCCAGAAGCTTCAAAACCTTGTAGATGGGCAGCTAACACTTCAATTTGCAAACTCATTGATTCCCCAAAACCCCATTAATCGATAACAACGATTTTGTAGAAGGGAAGAGAGGAAAACAACTTTTAAAACTTAAATTAGAGTGAGATGAGAAGAGAAAGCTAAGATAGATGAGGAGTAAAATCTGAGAATTTTCTTAAGCTTTCAAAACTCATTTGATACTTTGAAATTAGGTTTTCAAAATATCCTAAAGATGACCAAGCTTGCGTTACTACGGTCAGAACGGCTCTGATACCAACTTTTGTGAGCACCCGGATTTATTAAGCTCATAATACTTAGTCATCCAATTGACCCTAGTATTATCAACCAAATAAACCCAGTCTCGAGAGATGTATACTCCCCAGAATGCAGTATACATACCTCACAACAAAAGAATGTATCAATTCCATACAACACATAGTACATAAGCAACAAACCAGAAGTTAATATTAATAAGGAATAGGCTATTACAAAAGAGGGGCCTTCTGGCCAAATAACAACAAGTACTACTAAGATAACAGCGGAAGCAAAAGTGCCATAAAGATGGCTATAACACAAAGCCAATCAGTGTGCCTTAACCCCTAGGCATCTCGACCGACCGCCAAGCTAGTCGTCAAGAAAGCGCAACACATAGCACAAAAGTGAGGCTCTTGGAGCTCACCTCCTTCCTCTGCAACAAAAGCCACAAAAATACCACAACCACGCGCGGAGATGAGTACATAAAGTACTCCATAAGACTTACGTGTAAGATAACAGCCTATAATATATGCTACATGCAAGCTTTATGTAAGTGGAGGTTGTATGTCTCATTTAGCATAAAGCAACATTTATTTGCAATAAGGTAATACATTTAAAGGCAAGTTATCAAATCTATTTTAACATTCAAAAACCAAGTTGAACAACGATAATAACAATAAGTAGATGACAACAACAATCCCGAAGTGACTAACCCAATAGTCACCACAACAATAGCATGAACTCCCGCTCATACCAACCATGTCAAGTTTTAATTAAAGGTTGTAGTCTAGTTCTCACGGGCGATCCGAGCGTGTCCATAACCTAGGGCGAGGCTATTCAATAGTTTTAACCTCGCAGGGTGTACCATCAGTATCCACACGCCGCATCGCCTTTCCTTTAAGCACACTACCTTTGGTATGCCGGCACGGCTAAGTCCTACGAGACATTTCCAATGGACGATGCTAATTAAGAGCCGCATCCCACGGGGATAAGAACACATTAGATAGCCTATCCGGTCTGCTAATGCTCCCTTCCCACACCACACACACACATTTTATTTTTAAACACCCACCGACCAGCTCATAATTAACACCTCCCAAAGTACTTAGTCAAGAGAGGTCCCATATCCCCCTCGTGTGGTTAGCACGCAAAAATTGCTCAGAACGGTGGCGCAAGTAACTCGGTCCTTAATGACTCAGGCATACTACCACATTCCAAAAACCGCACCATCCATCCAATATGCCCAAGTCTAAATCAGTCTTTTATTTTCAGTTTTGATTTTACAATTAATCAAAGCACAAGTGCTGGACATATAGGAGTAATAATCAGTTTTGAGTGATCAAGACCATCGACTAAGCCGATGATCGCCCATTACTACCGATAACTAAGCATGGCTAAGCAGTAGAAAACGCAACTACTAAGTGATAAGAGCTCATCCAACGAGCTCAAACCACAGCAAATAACCTAGGCTCATGGGTAGTAGAGGATAAACAATTCCTACAGATTATGCAACTATAGGATTGCTAGCGATATTTTAACACAAAGTAGCATGCATACATATAAGTGAACCAAAATATTAAGCTTTAAAGTAATGGGACAATGATGGAAATGATCAAACTACTTGCCTTGCTGTTGCTGGTCAAATTGTTGCTGAGGATCGCTCACGGGTTCAAAGTACTCGTCGACACCTAATCGGAAAGACGAAAACAATCGATAAGAACGACGAAAACGACAAAGACAGCACAGAAAACGAACTCCAAACACTCTGAATTTTCTACAGAAGCAAGAGGGTGATTTTTAGGGAATTTAGCAATAAGAACCAATGGATTTGGATTCTCAATGCAAAAGATCTGAGCAAAACAATTCTGCTCAGCCCTAAAAATACCAAACTGCACTATTCACTAATCTAATTATGAGGCAACATTTTCTAGAAAAGTGGTGACACTGAAATTTTTACAGCAAAACCAGCACCTCATGAGATGAATAACACAATTGAGTTCATCTCATTTGGAGCTAGATTGCACTTTCTACCATTTTTCAAAAACAAGAACTTGAACAAAATTATAATGCACAAGAACTCTT
Source organism: Phyllostachys edulis (assembly GCA_036346405.1). Taxonomy (NCBI): domain Eukaryota; kingdom Viridiplantae; phylum Streptophyta; class Magnoliopsida; order Poales; family Poaceae; genus Phyllostachys; species Phyllostachys edulis. Next base: position 63,398,256 of record CM070546.1, on the reverse strand, counting down.
TTCTACAATAGCAACAAGATCAAAGCTAATTTTCACAGTAAGTTCACTAATAGAGGAAGCCAACAAAGTTGAATTCACTCAAAACTAATCTACAGAGCATTTGTTATGTATTTTACAAGTTAAGCATCAATTTGAGTGTACATTTAAAGCTAGTTTTGAAATCTATTTGCAAAACTATGTTCTGGAGCTGAACTGAGCCCATAACTATTTTTAGATTAGAGCCCAGTCCAAACCAGAGCTACAGAAATTTGAATCACCCTATTTGGATTTAAATTGAATTAGTTATGCATTTTTAAAGTTCATACCTTTTTCAGTTTATAAATAAGTGCTCATTGGAAAATTCTAAAACCAAAAGAGAGGGGGAGGACGTGAACCGTTGATCTAAATCAAACGCCCAAGACCTCCAGAGGAAACGCCAAGACGCTACGCAGCAGTCCAGAGAACATGGGCCGTTGATCCTGGATCCAACGGTCCATGTCCTCCCTGCCACGCTGCGCGCAACGGAGGGGAGGTCGTGGCCGTTGATACCGCATCCAACGAACCACAACACATGAGGGAGGACCGGACGGTCCAGATCAAACGAGGGAGGTCTGAACGGCCGAGATCTTCCAAAGGAAGATCTAAACTACCAAGATCTCCCCGAGGAAGATCTACATCGCCGAGACCTCACGGGGAGGTCCCGGACGGTCCAGATGTTCCCAGGAGGACTTTGATGGTCCAGATCGTTCGAGGAGGACCTTGACGGTCAAGATTTACCCCGGAGGTCATGAACGGCCGAGATGACCTCGGGAGGTCCTAAGGGAGGTCCTATCGCCGCAGACCTCCGGGGAGGTCCGGGCGGCCACGATCACTCAAGGGGAGGTCTTGGGCGCCAAGATCTCTGGGAGGAGGTCTCGACGTCCCTGACCCAGTACAGACGCCGCCTCGGACACGAATAAATGCGCGAGACACAAAGAGGTCCACGGGAGGTCTTAAATGCGCAATGAGGGCGGATTAAAGACATTTAAGACACGCTAATGATTATAATGATTTGAGCAATGATGAACGATTAACGCGGTGGATCTTTGTCCTAAAACGACAACAATGGCCGCCGATCTTGTCCGACAAAGACCCGAGCTCAAAGATGTGGTCATCGCCGCGATCTGAACCTCGCCGGTGACACCCAATGGTACCGTTGGTCCGCAATAACCATGCGCACTCAATGGACCTCCTCTCGACGGCGGCGACGTTTTGAACGCCGCGAGCCGAGAGGACAACGAAGGCAAGCACGGCCAAAATCCAAATGCAAAATGAAGCTCCGCGACAATCAAGCGTGTGCTCAAACAAAAGCTCCGCAGACAGATACATGCGGTGCCAAGAACTAAGGGACTAATAGGAGGAGTACCGGAGGTCCCGAGGTGCCGAGGAGGTCGAGGAAGGAAGGACCGTGCGGGAGGAAAGGTGCTCCACGGCCAAAGCTTCACTCCAAGCTCCACTTTGTCCCTCTCTGCAAATGCCCAACAAATCAAGTTAGGACTTGGTCCCGGAGGGTAGGGCACAAATGGAAGCAAGGAGAAAAGGAGGAAAACTCGAGGACCCTTGTCCACCGAGGAGGTTCAAGCTCCAAAGAATGGCGGCCAAGGAGAGCTTCGGTGGTTTAGAGCTCACAAGCACGGGTGCAAGCAAGGGATAATGGTGTGCAAAGGAAGCCAAGGAAACAAAGGGGGAGGTTTTATACTTAGGGCACAGAGGTCATAGACCACGGGTTAAGCTCATGGTGAGCTTGGCCCATGGGTCGATCTAGGGCTTGGACAAGATGTAAAGTTGACATGGTGACAAAGCTAGGCAGATCGAGAGCGGAAAGTCGACCAGCATTTAATGCGGTCAAGAAAGAGTTGTTAAAGGTACACAGATCTGGCGTGCATTACTCATCGCTCGTAAGCACGCATGCGTGACCGAGGAAGGAGAAGAATAGGGAGGTCATTTTGACCGTTGGATAAGACCACGGGAGGTCCTAGCCCTCGGATGCGATTTTGAACCGTTCGTTTTAAGTGGTGGGAGGAGGTCCCACCACACGATTTGGAAAGGGAGGTCGTGGCCTCCGATTTCCATAACGCAGATCTTAAAAGATAAGGGTTAGGAGGTCCTAGCCTTTGGATTTACATCCAAGGGCTCGCACTGAGGGGAGGACATAATCGTGTGACTTAAAGAAAACGGGAGGTCATGGCCTTTGGATTTAAATCCAAGGGCGCACAACCAAAGGGAGGTCTTAAGCTGCTGCAAGACAAGAGGTTATGGCCATCGATCAAGATCTCGTGGCGATGAGAGGGCAAGGAGGTCATGGCCGTGAGATTTATATCTAACGGCCACGACCTCACGTCTTGCGGGATGTCGAGATCTTGCACAAGGCACTAGGAGGTCGTGGTCAGAGATTTTAAATCTAACGGCTACAACACACGATGGGGAGGTTGGGTGCGCTAGATTTTGAGGGGAGGTCGTGGGCTGTTGGATCTGATCCAATGGCTACGACCTCAACAAAGTGGGAGGACCTCGCAGAGAAGGTTTGCAGAGGAGGTCGTGGCCTTTGGATTGAATCCAACGGCTATGACCTCAAGTGAGTGCAAAATGGAGGTCAAGATGGTTTGAGCTCATGGGAGGTCGAGGCCATGGATTTTGATCCAAATGCCAAGACCCGATGAGGTGGGAGGTCTGGCGGTATTGATCATGAGGAGGTCGTGGCGGTTGGATGTTAATCCAACGGCTACGACCTGATCAAGGTGGATAGGAGGTCTGACGCGCTAAGGGAGGCGGTTGGGTTGGACCAGCTTTGCACAGCGGTTCAAGCCCAAGTCAAATCAGTTTATTTAGATTAATAAACAAGCTGAGACAAAAGAGGATTTATTTGAGATAGCAAATGAACTCCAAAATTCATGAAATTTTAACTGGAGCTTGCTGACAATGAGATTAACCTTGCATAAAATTTCTAGAGGTTATTATGTAATGCATTTTTCTCAGGAAATTCATGAAGGTTGTTCAAGGATTTGGTTTTACCTCCAAAATTTATCAAACAAGTTTTACAACTTGTGATATTTTTCAGAGGGGTCCCACATCAGTTTTAGGACCAAAAAAAATATTTTCCAAATGTTTGGCACAAGATTTAAGATAATTGGAAAAGGAGTTTGACTTTTGGTCAACAAGAGCTTTGTGCTTTTGGATTACACAACTCTTGGACTAGAATCACAGGAGAGATTAGGGTTTTTCAAGATGTGAGAAAAAGTTTTAATTTCTACACATATAATTATACTTGAACAAACCCTGTTTATACAGTTGGGATGTTAGATGCTCAGCAAAGACGAAGACTGTGGTTGTGCTTGGGCCGCCCTCACGACGATGGGCCGGCCCGACACAACATGAAGCCGGCATGGTCCGTTTGACCCGCATGCATAGAGGTCGAGGGTGGGAGCCAGGAGGAGGAAAGTAGGCAGCTAACCGGCGGCGAGGGAGGGAGGACGAGGGTGGGGCGATGTCGACGCGGAGGAAGAAGAAAGGGCGGCGAAGGGGCACACAAGCGTGGCAACGAGGAGGAGGAGGAGGGCAGGGCGACGTCGGCGACCGGCATGGAGGGAGGAAAAGGTGGCTGGAGGCGAAGGGCGCATAGGCACAGCGACGAGGAGGAGAGGAAGAGGAGGGCGGGGTGGCACCGGTGCGGAGGGAGGAGGACGCGGCGGGGCGCACGGGCGGAGGGAGGAGAAGGCGAGGCGGTGGGCTCAGGACGGGAGGGACTTGGGAGCTGGGAGGAGAAGGGGCATGGGTGGGGATAGGGGGAGAGGAAGGAGCACGTTGGGTGGGGGTAAAAATATGTCTATTGGGGCTTTTTGGTGCGGTGGGTTTGGCCCGTTTAACCTGTAATGACCGTTTTTTGATCGTTTGTGGTTTAAAAATAGCCAAAAAAATCCCAATTTTTTTCTATAAATGGCCACCATACCCCCCTCATTCAGCACACATATATTCCTCAATCTCTCTTTCAAATTCTGTTGTGCAAATTCAAATTCGCTGTGAGATAATTTGACAAAATTCAAAAAAATTATGCAAAATTTTGGAAAATTCAAATTCTGGCAGCAAGTCAACAAAAGAGGTACAATACTATTTTTTTGCATAATTTTATTGTTATTATTTTTTATGCTAAGATGAAAATAATAATAGTGTTGACGAGGTTCTAATAATCCTCATTTAATTATTTATTTGTAATTCATATTATAGATAGCAATATCTTTATATTACTCGCAAGTATACCCCTTGCCGTTTATAAGGGAGAAGCTTAACCGAGTGGTCGTAAGTCTTACTACGACCACCCCCTAGTCTTAAGCCTTTTCTACGACTAGTCTCTAGTCGTAAGCTTTCGTACGACTTGCCTTAGGTTATGAACCTTCTCTACGAGCACCTTGTGGTCGTAAGTCTCTCCGCAACTTAGACGGTTACAACCACCTTGTCATCGATAAAGCCTACAAATATGTGGGCCTAGTCGATTAGCGAGTCTTATGCGCTGTGTTTAACACACAGGGGCAGTTAGCATACGCTGTTATTCTGTGAATAACTGCACGTTTTATACCTCTATCTCTGATAATAACTACCTGGCAAAGTGGGAGAGTTATTCCTCTAGCAGCAACCTCCGCCAACGGTTCATCATTTGGAACGTTGGGACGTCTCTTGGCTTGGAGGAACTGCCACCTCTTCGTGTGCTATATAAGGGATGAAGTTAGTAGACAGAAGGGGAGATCGATCGAGAGAGAGGCAATCTGGAGCACATGACATTAGGCTTTTGTCTTCCTCTTGATTGTAAACAACACATTCAATATAGCCACACAGGAGTAGGGTTGTTATTCTTTCCGGAGAAGGCTTGAACCTGTATAAAATCCCTGTGTCATTCTCTGCGTGGTTCTTTATCTAGGAGACCCCTCGGAAACAAACAATCATACGTATGATCGGTACTAGATCACCGACAGTTAGCGTCGGCTATGGGGACTTTTCGGTGATTCCTCGTCGACGGGTTCTCTTTATTCTCTCAACTTTGATGCTTCTTTGGTAGGAGAGTGGAACGAGGAGAATTGGTTTGACCTAGCTGACTATGCAGAACTCGACATAGATGCCTGCTACGACTACGAGCAGAGTATTATTTTATCTGATGGTAATGCCGCCTCCAGGGATCTTTCACCAGAACCAGGAGATCATACCACAGACAGAGTTGAGGAGGGATCCTTTTCTCCCACAACATTAGGTCCAAATGGGGAACCAGATTCCTCAGAGGGCAAGTGTGAGGACCCGGGAGATTTGGCTTGTAATGCTTAGTCATCCAATTGACTCTAGCATCACAAACAAAATACCTCGTGCCTCGGGAAAATATGTACATCCCAGAAGTGCTATACATACACCCTTTTACAAAATCATGCATCAATTCCATTCATTCACATAGAACCAAATCACAACTAAACAATTCAAAAGACACACATAATAGAGTTATTATAGCAGGGGCCGACCGGCCAAATAACAGTTAAACACTAAATAACCAGCGGAAGCAAAAGCCATAAGATGGCGATAAACAAGAGCTAATTAGTCTACCTTTACCCCACAAGGCAACCAGCCGGGCCGCCAACCTAGTCGTCAAATCTACCGCACATCTCACAAAAGTGGATCCCTTGGGGATCAACTTCAAAGCAAATGAGTACAAAAATGTACTCGCAAGACTTACGTGTAGTGTAACAGGCCTATACATAGCTACATACAAGCTTATTTAAGTGGAGGAGGCTCTAGACTCATTTTCAGCATAAAGCAAGTTTTCATTTGCAATACTGTAATAGATTTAAAGCAATTTTACAATCTATTTTATTTGACAAAAACAGCGAGATAACAAGTAACAATAATAACAAGACATCCTGGAAGTGGCTAACCCAATAGCCACCACAACAATAGCATGAATTCCCCATTCATACCACCCACATCAAGTTTTAATTAAATGTTATAGTCTAGTTCTTGCATGACCTTTGTTGGAAATATGCCCTAGAGGCAATCATAGAGATGATTATATTTCGTTATGTTCATGACATTGGATAATGTGTTATCTTGTTCCTAGAATAATATTGTTAATATTTATTATCAAGTATGTGACTTGGTTGTGACACTCTATATTCCTGCGATAATTATTCTTAGACGATCCCTGGTCGTAAACATATGTGGACACATATGAATAGACTAGCATATGTATTGGTTGATGACTATGTTTCACAAATCATAGATATGGAGATATCAAACCGATAATATGGACACATGTTAGAGAACATGATGTTGGATAAGACCCACATTGAGACACTATTGAGATTGTTATGAATCTATGTGTCGTTAGTTGGTCTCAAGCAATAATGATGTATAATCCTTAGACCTGAGATCAGCATGGTTTTCTACATGTGTAAGAGCACTCTTAGGGGTTGCCAAACGCTACACCGTGAATCGGGTAGTTATAAAGGTAGCTTTGGGTATGCTCAAACATGGAGAGGAATGTGACCGGTCGTATATGGGATTTGCCCTCCTAACATAACAGAGAGATGTCTCTGGGCCCTCGTTGTGATCGGATAAAGAAAGTGCATGGCCATGCCACTAGTAGTCAAGTGTTCGACCACGTAAAGTTATCTCGACACTCGATCGAGAAAGTATTGAATAGTCCATGGATGACACAACATCTCACCGGAGTTCGACCGGACATCGTGAGGCAAAGGGAGTATACACGTAGTAGGTCGCTTAGTTCGAACGATTCTGGTCGGTCGATATCTGATACAAGCTGGTCGAGATCGGTCGAACGTAGTCACAGAGTGGTCGTAACTCGGTCGTAAGCAATTACGAAATGGTCGTGACCAAATACTGAACTGGTCGATAAAGATAGGACCTAGTCGTAAGTGATGAGGACCTAGTCGTAGATCATATTGCATTAAGGTTCGTCCGATATAATTTGTGTGTATTCGGGAATCGATATGTTCTGCTAGGAGTCGCTACGACTAGTGATCGGAAACGGTTTCCGAGTCACAACCGAACTACACATGAACCTACAGGGTCACACACTTAACGGGTTGGAACAAACCAGTACGAATACGATTCGTAAACGTGTTCGGATAGGATCCATCACGAGCACTACATAAGGAGGTGCATGAGGCTGTTGGGAAGAAGGGTGAAAACACCACCGAAACCCTAGCCGCCATCTTCCTGAGAGCTCCACCGTGCGACTTGGTGCTGGCACACCGACGTTCGGTTGTTCCTTCCCTGGACGTGTGGATACCGTAGAGGCGCTACTACGATTGTTGCGCTTGAGGACGATCCGCGATCTTCACAAGGAACCACAGACGTTGCTGGAGGAGACGATTGACTACGACCACGGCATCGACTTGCTAGACATTGGACGATCGACTACGACCACTACATCGACGCGCCCTTCGTTGGACCAGGCTGCTCCAACCCTTCTTCCGCTTGTTCTCACAAGGCGTCGGTGGTAACGATCTATGATCATCTACTTGCATGGCTTCCTGGTTTGCGTGGTAGAATTTTTGTTTGTAGCTATCGTAGCCTACCCATGACCCAACAACCTTACCAAGCATGTCCATAACCTAGGACGAGGCTATACGAATAGTTTGAACCCTACAGGGGTGTACCAACGTACCCACACGCCAGACCGCCTTTTCGTCACATGATTAAGCACACTTCCTTTGGTATGCCGGCACGGCTAAGTCCTACGAGACATTTCTAATATTGTGCATTAACTACGAGTCGCCGTATGGATGGAAATCCATACGTTGAGACAGAGTCATTGTAAAGCTGAAAGTCAACTACCACTGTAGGGTAAAGCTCCCGGACAACTACAACGCCCTTAGGTGTGGAGAACCTAAACCGGATTCTACTCCCGCTCACCCAACACATAACCACAAGTTTCTTTTTTTTCAACACAACACACCCACACAACGTCCTGCGACCCGGAGCTAACACACGCCAAAGTACTAAGTCAAGAGAGGTCCCATATCCCCCTCGTGTGGTTAGCACGTGATAATCGCTTGGCTTAGTGACACAAGTAACTCGGTCCTTGTTGACCCAGGCACTATTCCAGTCACACCATAAGATCACACCATCAACCATTGTGCCCAAGTCTCAAACATTTCATTTTCATTTTCAGTTTTTGACTTTACAAAGTAACAAAGCGCAAAGTGCTGAGCATAATGGTAATAATAATTTTATGTGATCAAAGTTATCGACTAAGTCGATAACCGCCCAATTCTACCGCTAGCTAAGCATTTCTAAGCAATATCAACACGTAAACTACTAAGTGATAAGAGCTCATCCAACGAACTCTAAATCACAGTAAGATATTTCTAGGCTTCGTAGTAGAGATTGAACATTTACCTACAGAATGTGCATCTATAGGATCAACTAATCGATTGATAGTTTAACAAAATAGAGCATGCATACATATCATTTGCAAACAAAGTATTAGACTTTAAAAGTAATGGGATTGGATATGATCAAATTGCCTGCCTTGCTGAAGTTACTCAATATGCTGCAGCGGATCACTTCCGTTATCAACGGACTCATCGGCACCTAACAAAAAAGCGAAAAAGAACCGATAAGAACGAAGAATACCGAAAAGACTCAACAGAAAACTTTCACCAAATGCTCTGAAATTTTTACATAAACTAGAGCATGAGTTTTAAGGAATTTAGCAAAAAGAATCAATTGATTTGGATTCTCAATGCAAAAGTTATGGCCAAAACAAAATCAGCCGGCTGGAAAATGCTGAAAAATTGCAATCGGGTACTGTTCATCCGAATTTAATTCTTTAGCACAATTTTCCAAAGAGGTGTTGCACCTGAGATTTTTATGGTAATTACAGAACCTCATCAGATGAACAACACAATTTGATTCACCTCATTTGGAGCTAGGATGCACTTTCTATGATTTTTCAAAGACATACAAAAGAGCACAAATAAAATACAACCACAAAGACTTTAAAAATAGTGGTATGCCTAAAACCTATTCTACAATTAATCACACTAACAGAGAAACCCAACAAAATTAGTTTCACTCAAAAAGGATCTACAGAGAAATACTTATGCAATTTTCAACTTACATGCCATTTTTGGAGCAACAATTAAAGCCTATTTCTAAACAATTTTACTAAACCATTTTCTGGAGCCGAACCAAGCTTCCAACCATTTTTAGATTAAAGCTTAGTTCAAACCAGAGCTAACAAAATTTGAATCAACTAAAATGGAGCTAAAACGAATTAGTTAAGCCATTTTGAAGTTTATTACATTTTTCAGTTCACAAAAAAATTCGCTCGGGAAATTCCTAAAACTACGCGACGTGGAAATTTGTGGACCGTCGATCTTGCATGGCACGACCCAACGCCCTGGACTCACGCGCACGCGCTTGCGCGAAACCACGTGAACGTGGACCGTCGATATCGAATCCAACGGTCCCAAACGAATCATGTGCTGACGCGTTTGAACTCGCGCGCGCGAACGCCCGCATGAATCGCAGCCGTTGATTCCGAAATGGACGGCTCAGATTGACAGCCACGAATCGGAGGTTCAAAACGTCCATGCGATCTGAACCGCAGATCACGAAATAGACGGCGCACAACGAATCCACGCTGCGCGCACAACGCATGTTTAAGTGCGCGGGCCCACCTGTCAGCGACTTATGAGCTCGCTTAGGACAGCCATTAAACGCTAAGCAATCATTAGCGGAGTTAATGGCAGAATCTATGTCCTAATGACAATACACAGTGTCGACGCTGTCTGACAAAACCTGAGCGCACTCCACGGCTAATTGCCGGCAACTCAGGCCACGGTGGTGCGAACCAAGCACAGGAATGGGTCGGCAATAGCCTTGCGCACCTGCCGGCACCACTCACTGCGGCTGAGCCGGCCTAGAATGGCGGCGAGCCGGCGAGGAGCGGCGGTGACATGGACGGCCACGACGACAACAACAAATGAGCTCCGCAGCAGTTCTGAGAAGCGGTGCCACAGCATCTAAGGACTACCAAGGAGGTTACCTTAGCACTGAGAGGCACCGAGGAGGTTAGAGCAGCTTCGGCGACGAAGATGACAACGCGGGGAAGCCAACCTGAGCAAAGAGGGAGGGACCGCGTCATCGGGATAGGTTCAACAAAGCTCAGAGATGCTCCCAGAGCAAGGAATTGAAGAGAGAAGCTGCTTACCGGAGATGGGGAAGAAAGGGGTGAAGCTTGGCCAAAAGGGGGAAATCCAAAATTAGTCGCTTCCTGCTGATGCAAACCAAAATTGAATTAGGGTTTAAGCTCCAGGGGGTTAGAGGAACAAGTTGGAGCAAGGGATTGAGTAAGGGAGCCACTGGAGTACGGGTTTCACCGAGGAGCTCAAAGCTCAACAATGGCGGCCGAGGGGGCTTCTAGAGAATAGAGCTCAATCAAGCCGAGAGGGTGCAAGCTAGAGCTGAGGGGTGGTTAAAGGAAGCCAAGGAAGGGAGTTGAGAGCTTAAGTAGCTGGAGGAGCAAGGAGAGCAACGGCCGCACCCCTCCACGGTCAAGCCTGCCATGGGGATGCTTGAGCGCGATGGGAGCAGGTGAAGCGCAGAGGAAGGAGACTTCCGGGGGCGAACGCGCGACGCGCATTTAATGCTGGCAGCAAAGACCCGTTGCAGGACGCCAAGGAGGTGACAGGGTAGGCTCCGCCACGCCATGGCGTGCTGGCACTGCCGCGGCGCTCACGCGAGCGAGAGGAAGGGGACGACAGGCCCAGCGTTGGATTACGATCTGACGGCTCACACGCACGCGGACGATCGCGGCTCCGCATAAACGTGGACCGCCGGATGGAGATCAGATGGTTCACAGCGCGCGCCACCTCAACGGGCCGAGCGGGCGCGTCGGTACAGCTAGGTGGTTCGACCAAGTCCGGTGGCTCGAGCCAGGCTCCGGTCCGCGCCCGGGGAACGGTGAAACCAGGTTAGTGTTTAAATTTGAAAGCTGAGTTTGGGATAATTTTTAGAGGTAGCAAACTAACTCTAAAAATTCTGAAATTTTGATTGGAGGTTCCCCACTCCAGGTTTAACCTTACGTAAAATTTCTAGAGATTTTCATGCACTACATTTTTCTCAAGAAATTTCTCAAGATTTGTTCTAGGGTTTGACCAAAGGTCCAACTGATTTGACTTGCTCCAAAAATTATCAAATAATTTCTAAAAATTATGAAATTTTTTAGAGGGATCACACAGCAGCCCTAGAACCAAGGAAAAATATTTCTGGGGATAGAACACAAGATTCTCGACAAGGGTTGAAAAGAGGGTTCATGACTTTAGTCAGTTGGAGGTTTAGATTTTTGAATTCCACAATTCCTTTACAAGAATTACAGAAAAGTTCAAAAACTTCAAGATGCAAGAAAAGTTTTGATTTCTACTCATTTTCTTACATTTGAAACACACACCCATATTTGTGCTGTTACAAAACCTCCCCCCTTACAAAAATCTTGTCCCGAGATTTGGCTCACTCGGAAAAGAAAGATGGTTAGTCCGCACGCAGACGATCTTCCTGTTCCCAAGTAGCTTCATCCTCAGAATGATTTGACCACTGAACTTAAAGGAATTTGATGGCACGATTCCTTGTTCTTTGTTCAGCCTCCTCAAGGATGCGAACAGGGTGCTCGCGATAGGTCAAATCTTCTTGGACATCGAGAGTTTCCAACGGAGGTTCCTCGATTGGAACACGGAGGCACTTCTTCAACTGGGACACATGGAATACATCATTTACCCCCTCAAGTGCAGCAGGCAAATCCAACTTATAGGCAACAGCTCCTTTCTTCTCGATGATGCGGTACGGACCAACGTATCGAGGAGCTAACTTGCCCTTGACGTCGAAACATTGATGGCCCTTCAAAAGAGAGACTTTGAGATAAACAAAGTCATTAGGCTCAAAATTCAACTCACGACGACGGCGATCCGCATAGCTCTTTTGCCTTAACTGAGTCGTGCGCAAACGATCACGAATAAGCTGAACTTGACTCTCGGCCTCATTGATCGAGTCCGGACCAAAGAAAGGTCTTTCGCCGGTCTCAGACCAATTCAACGGGGATCTGCACTTTCTCCCGTATAAGGCCTCGAAAGGTGCCATACCGAGACTGGCTTGAAAGCTGTTGTTGTAAGAAAACTCAGCGAATGTCAAGCATTTCTCCCAATGCTTCCCATAGGAAAGAACACAAGCACGAAGCATGTCTTCCAAAACTTGCTAGACCCTTTCGGTCTAGCCATCAGTTTGAGGATGGTATGCTGAACTAAAAGAAAGGTGAGTCCCCTTATCCTCTTGCAAGCTATGCCAAAACTGAGAAGTGAACAGAGAACCACGATCTGACACAATCGTCTTCAGCACACCATGCAAACTCACAATACGGGCTATGTAGAGATCCACCAAAAGACCCACTCGAAGGTTAGTCTTGACAAGAAGGAAATGAGCTACTTTAGTCAATCGATTGATGACAACCCAGATGGCATCATTTTTCTTCGGAGATCGGGGTAGACCGGTGATAAAATCCATCTCGATCGAATCCCACTTCCACTCAGGCACTGGCAAAGGCTGAAGCATGCCGGTTGGACGCTGATGCTCGGCCTTGACATGATGACACACGTCGCACTCGGCAACGAACTTCGTGATCTCCCTCTTCATTCGGGTCCACCAAAATCTCTGCCGGAGATCTTGATACGTCTTCGTGGCCCCGGGATGAATGGACAAATGAGAATCATGGGCTTCGCGGAGGATCAAATTCCACAATTCCATGTCCTTTGGAACCACAAGGCACTGTCCGAACCTCACAACACCAAGATCATCTTCTGAGAAGCACTTGGCTGTTCCATTCTTGACATTCTCCTTGATTTGGTTCACTCCAACGTCCGATTACTGAGCGGCCTTGATTTGATCCATCAAGCTTGGTTGCACAACTAGGGCAGCAAGGGACCCATGCTCAACCAAACCCAAGTTAAGACACTGAAATTCTTCAAGAAGGGTGGGCTGATGCTCCTTGAGCAACAAGGCATTGCAATGCACCTTTCGACTAAGCGCATCGGCAACGACATTAGCCTGGCCTGGATGATAGTGAATACCCATGTCATAGTCTTTGATCAATTCCAACCATCTCCTTTGCCTGAGGTTCAGATCTGGTTGGGTGAACAAATACTTCAAGCTTTTGTGATCCAAATACACCTCACAACGATTACTGATTAGGTAATGTCGTCAAATCTTAAGTGCATGAATCACAGCAGCTAACTCCAAGTCATGGGTAGGATAGTTCATGAGGTCTCAATTGCCTTGATGCATAGGACACTACATTGCCTTCTTGCATAAGGACACAACCGAGCCCTCGACGAGAAGCATCGCAAAAGATGTCGAAGCTTTGATGAATATCAGGAAGAACAAGAATGGGAGCTATGGTCAAACGCTTCTTGAGTTATTGAAAACTTTCCTCGCAAGCAGTGGACCACAAGAACTTCTTGTCCTTCTTGAGCAACTCAGTCATCAGCTTCGCGATCTTGCAGAAGTTCTCGATAAAGCGACGATAATATCCCGCTAAACCAAGAAAACTCTGAACTTCAGTTACCGAACTGGGTTGACTCCAGGAGAGCACATCGCTGATCTTGCTGGGATCAATAGCTACACCGCCCGCTGAAAGAACATGGCCCAAGAAAGCTACTTCCTTCAACCAGAATGCGCACTTGCTGAACTTCGCATACAGCTGGTGCTCCCGAAGCTTTCCCAACACAAGCTTCAGATGCTTGGTGTGTTCTTCATCGTTCTTGGAGTAGATAAGAATATCATCGATGAAGATCACCACAAACTTATCCAAATACTCCATGAACACCGAATTCATGAGGTTCATGAACAGGGCAGGAGCATTTGTCAAGCCGAAAGACATGACGGTGTACTCGTAAAAACTGTAACGAGTAGAGAAAGCCGTCTTTGGAATATCTTCAGGTCTGATCCGAACATGATGATATCCCACTCTCAAATAAATCTTGGAGAAAACTTGAGCTCCAGATAATTGATCAAAGAGGTCGTCGATGCGGGGCAAAGGGTACTTGTTCTTTACCGTTACTTCATTAAGTAGACAGTAATCGACGCACATGCGCAAAGTATTGTCCTTCTTCTTTACAAAGATTGCTGGACAACCCCACGGAGATGAGCTAGGGTGGATGAAACCCTTCTCTTGAAGCTCACCGAGTTGCTTCATCAACTCCACCAACTCATTCGGTGGCATCCGGTAGGGCCTCTTTGATATCGAGGCGGTACCGGGCGCCAACTCGATGACGAACTCGAGGTCTCGAACTGGTGGCATCCCTGGAAGATCTTCAGGAAAGACATCAGTGAAGTCACAAACCGTTGGGACTTCACGAATGTCCGGAGCTGGCTTCGCTTCAAGCGCGAAGAGATGCGGTCCTTATAGCTTCGACGAAAAGCGAACCTGCTCACCGGAGGGACCGGTGAGGTAGACGAACTTCTTGGCACAATCAATTTGTCCCGAATGCTGGGACAACCAATCCATACCGAGAATCACATCCAAACTCACCGAATTGAGGAGGATAAGATTTGCCAAAAATCCTACTCCCTCGATCTCAACAGAAACATCCCGACACTCAGTTTCAGCTCTCAACTCCGAACCAGGAGAGCGAATGAGCAACGGGACCAACAGAGGAGCAAAAAGAAGCTCACTAATAGCAGCAAAAGACTTAGATACAAAAGAATGAGAAGCTCCTGAATCGAACAAAACAGTAGCATGATGAGAGTTAACAAGAAGCGTACCCAACACAACGTCAGGTGCCTCCTGTACTCCCTCAGTGGAGATGTGGTTGACGCGGCCGCTTCCCATGCCTTGGGTAGCAGGGACAACCTTCTGATCCTGAGAATATCCACTTCCTTGCCCGCGTCCTCCATTAGGACGAGGGGCCGCTCCAGTCTTCTTAGGGCAACTATTCGCATAGTGACCCTTGACGCCGCAAGAGAAACAAGTGACCTCGGTAGTCGGATTGCGGAGGCCACCTTGCTGACTCACAGGTGCACGTGGTCGAAACACGGCCTACGACGGACGAGGTGCAGGTGCTGAAGCTTGAGGAGGGGGCACCTGGGCTTGCCCAAAGCAAGTACGGGAGCTGGCCTTCAACGACTTCTGGGACTCCCACTTGTGCTTGCAGGACTCTCCCAGCGCTCTCCACTTGTGCTCCGCGACAATGGCCTTGTCGACCAAAGTCTGAAAGTCGGGGAAGTCAACGATAGATAGCTTACCCTGCAGCTCCTCGAACAAACCATCCATGAACTTCTCCTGCTTGGCCTCATCAGTGGCCACCTCTTCTGGAGCACAACGAGCTAAATGGTTAAACTCATACAAATACTTCGTCACTGACCTGTGCCCTTGCTTGAGCGAGAGAAACTCCTTCTTGAGCTTCATCAAGCCGGCGGGGATGTGAGCCCGATGGAAAGCAGAACAGAACTCCTCCCAAGAGACGACGTGGCCCTCGGGCTACATCGCCAAGAAACTCTCCCACCATGAAAGGGCTGCGCCTTCCAGCTGATGGGAGGCAAAGAGTGCCTTTTGCTGAGCCTGACACTGAGCAACATTGAGCTTCCACTCGACCAGACGCAACCAATCGTCTGCATCTAGTGGGTCCTCAAACCTGGAGAAGGTGGGCGGCTGAGTGCGAAGGAACTCTGAGAGTCCCCCTCGCGGCTGATGTCCACCTCCTCCCCCTGATCCGAAGGTAACAAAAAGAGCAGAGGTATTACGCGCAATAGCCTCCAAGATCCTTGTCTGATCCATTCGGTTTCGCTTAATCTGAGCGAGAACCTCGGCCATGGTCGGAGGAGGCGGGAGCTCCTCACCCGGACCAGCTGATTGGCCTTGATCGCTTTGAGTCCTTCCAGCCATCCTGTTCCGAAGAGATGGGTTAGCAACAAAACTCGAAAACTAGAAGCTAAAGAAAGCAAAAGAAAAGCCAATGACTAGGGAAATGGAAGATCACCCTAATCGAAAGCCAACAAGATGGCAAATAAAAGATCACTAAAAGCTTACAAAAAGGCTCAAGAAAAAGCAAGAAACCACAAGACTAAAGATCAACTTTCTGACACGACTAACCCGTATTGAATGAACGAGTAATCGGGTGAGAAGGCAAAATTTCAGAACGCAACTCTAGCTCTAACACTACTAAAGAGCAAGGTAAAACCAGCAAAAATAGGTGTTAGATACTTTCCCAACTAGTATCACATCTTACCCTTTTATTCCCACAAGTTTTAGTTGCATTAACCTCTCATTATCTACCCTATTTAGAAACCATGAGCTTGCTGTCCAGAAATTTGATACTTGCGGTCCAGATTTTGCATCCAAGCTCCTAGCCGAAATTTTCAACTCCAGAAGCTTCAAAACCTTGTAACAGGGCAGCCCACACTTCAATTTGACAATCTCATTGGTTCCCCAAAACCCGAATTAAACGGTAACAACTATCTTTTGAGAGAAGGAGAGGAAAACAACTTTTAAAACTCAAGTTAGAGCAAAATGAGATAGGAAAGCTAAGATAGATAAGGAGTAAAATCTGAGAATTTACTTAAGCTTTCATAAATCATTTGATACTTCGAAACTAAGTTTTTCAAAATATCCTAAAGACGACCAAGCTAGGTTTACTACGGTCAGTATGGCTCTGATACCAACTTTGTGAGGACCCGGGAGATTTGGCTTGTAATGCATAGTCATCCAATTGACCCTAGCATCACAAACAAAATACCCCATGCCTCAGGAAAATATGTACATCCCAGAAGTGCTGTACATACACCCTTTTACAAAATCATGCATCAATTCCATTCATTCACATAGAACCAATGCACAACTAAACAATTCAAAAGACATACATAATAGAGTTATTACAACAGGGGCCGATTGGCCAAATAACAGTTAAACACTAAATAACCAGCGGAAGCAAAAGCCATAAGATGACGATAAATAAGATCCAATTAGTGTGCCTTTACCCCACAAGGCAACCAACTAGGCCGCCAACCTAGTCGTCAAATCCACCGCACATCTCACAAAAGTGGATCCCTTGGGGATCAACTTCCTCCTCTGCAACAATTAATTAAGCAAAGCAAATAAGTACAAAAATGTACTCATAAGACTTACGTGTAGTGTAACAGGCCTCTACATAGCTACATGCAAGCTTATTTAAGTGGAGGAGGCTCTAGACTCATTTTCAGCATAAAGCAAGTTTTCATTTGCAATAATGTAATAGATTTAAAGCAATTTTACAATCTATTTTATTTCACAAAAACAGCGAGATAACAAGTAACAATAATAACAAGACATCCTGGAAGTGGCTAACCCAATAGCCACCACAACAATAGCATGAATTCCCCATTCATACCACCCACATCAAGTTTTAATTAAATGTTATAGTCTAGTTCTTGCACGACCTTACCAAGCATGTCCATAACCTAGGACGAGGCTATTCGAATAGTTTGAACCCTGCAGGGGTGTACCAATGTACCCACACGCCAGACCGCCTTTTCGCCACATGATTAAGCACACTTCCTTTGGTATGCCGGCACGGCTAAGTCCTATGAGACATTTCCAATATTGTGCATTAACTACGAGTCGCCCGTATGGATGGAAACCCATACGTTGAGACAGAGTCATTGTAAAGCCGAAAGTCAACTACCACTGTAGGGTAAAGCTCCCGGACAACTACAATGCCCTTCGGTGTGGAGAACCTAAACCGGATTCCTCTCCCACTCGCCCAACACATAACCACAAGTTTCTTTTTTTTAACAGAACACACCCACACAACCTCCTGCGACCCGGAGCTAACACACGCCAAATTACTAAGTCAAGATAGGTCACATATCCCCCTCGTGTGGTTAGCACACAATAATCGCTTGGCTTAGTGACATAAGTAACTCGGTCCTTGTTGACCCAGGCACTATTCCAGTCACACCATAAGATCACACCATCAACCATTGTGCCCAAGTCTCAAACATTTCATTTTCATTTTCAGTTTTTGACTTTACAAAGTAACAAAGCACAAAGTGCTGAGCATAATGGTAATAATAATTTTGTGTGATCAAAGTTATCGACTAAGTCGATAACCGCCAAATTCTACCGTTAGCTAAGCATTTCTAAGCAATATCAACACGTAAACTACTAAGTGATAAGAGCTCATCCAACGAACTCTAAATCACAGAAAGATATTCCTAGGCTTAGTAGTAGAGATTGAACATTTACCTACAGAATGTGCATCTATAGGATCAACTAATCGATTGATAGTTTAACAACAAAATAGAGCATGTATACATATCATTTGCAAACAAAGTATTAGACTTTAAAAGTAATGGGATTGGATACGATCAAACTACTTGCCTTGCTGAAGTTGCTCAATATGCTGTAGAGGATCATTTCCGTTATCAACGGACTCGTCGGCACCTAACGAAAAAGCGAAAAAGAATCGATAAGAAGGAGGAATACCGAAAAAACTCAACAGCCAATTTTCACCAAATGCTCTGAAATTTTTACAGCAACTAGAGCAAGATTTTTAAGGAATTTATCAACAAGAATAAATTCATTTGGATTCTCAATGCAAAAGTTATGGCCAAAACAAAATCTGTCGGCTGGAAAATGCTGAAAAATTGCAATCGGGTACTGTTCATCTGAATTTAATTATTTACCACAATTTTCCAAAGAGGTGTTGCACCTGAGATTTTTATGGTAATTACAGCACCTCATGAGATGAACAACACAATTTGATTCGCCTCATTTGGAGCTAGGATGCACTTTCTATGATTTTTCAAAGACATGCAAAAGAGCACAAATAAAATACAACCAGAAAGACTTTAAAAATAGTGGCATGCCTAAAACCTATTCTACAATTAATCACACTAACAAAGGAACCCAACAAAATTAGTTTCACTCAAAAAGGATCAACAGAGAAATACTTATGCAATTTTCAAGTTAAATGCCATTTTTAGAGCAACAATGAAAGCCTATTTCTAAACAATTTTACTAAACCATTTTCTAGAGCCGAACCAAGCTTCCAACCATTTTTAGATTAAAGCTTAGTTCAAACCAGAGCTAACAAAATTTGAATCAACTAAAATGGAGCTAAAACGAATTAGTTAAGCCATTTTGAAGTTTATTACCTTTTTCAGTTCACAAAAAAATTCCCTCGGGAAATTCCTAAAACTACGCGACGTGGAAATTTGTGGACCGTCAATCTTGCATCGCACGACCCAACACCCTGGACTCACGTGCGCGCGCCCGTGCGAAACCACGTGAACATGGACCGTCGATATCGAATCCAACGGTCCCAAACTAATCAAGTGCTGACGCGTTTGAACTCGTGCGCACGAACGCCCGCGCGAATCGCAGCCGTTGATTCCGAAATGGACGACTCAGATTGACAGCCATGAATCGGAGGTTCAAAATGTCCATGCGATCTGAACCGCAGATCATGAAATAGACGGCGCACAACGAATCCATGCTGCGCACGCGCACAATGCATGTTTAAGTGCGCGGGCCCACCCATCAGCGACTTACGAGCTCGCTTAGGATAGCCATTAAATGCTAAGCAATCATTAGCGGAGTTAATGGCGGAATCTATGTCCTAATGACAATGCACAGTGTCGACACCGCCCGACAAAACCTGAGCGCACTCCACGGCTAATCGCCGGCAACTCAGGCCACAGCGGTGCGAACCAAGCACATGAATGGGTCGGCAATAGCCTTGCGCACCTGCCGGCACCACTCACTGCGGCTGAGCCGGCCTAGAACGGTAGCGAGCCGGCGAGGAGCGGCGGTGACATGCACGGCCACGACGACAACAACAAATGAGCCCCACAGCAGTTCTGAGAAGCGGTGCCACAGCATCTAAGGACTACCAAGGAGGTTACCTTAGCACTGAGAGGCACCGAGGAGGTCAAAGCTGCTCCGGCGACGAAGTACCGCGACGGCGACGAAGACGACAACGCGGGGAAGCCAACCTGAGAAAAGAGAGAGGGATCGTGTCATCGGGATAGGTTCAACAAAGCTCAGAGATGCTCCCAGAGCAAGGAATTGAAGAGAGAAGCTGCTTACCGGAGATGGGGAAGAAAGGGGTGAAGCTCGGCCAAAAGGGGGAAATCCAAAATTTGTCGCTTCCTACTGATGCAAACCAAAATTGAATTAGGGTTTAAGCTCCAGGGGGTTAGAGGAACAAGTTGGAGCAAGGGATTGAGTAAGGAAGCAACTGGAGTATGAGTTTCACTAAGGAGCTCAAAGCTCAACAATGGCGGCCGAGGGGGCTTCTGGAGAATCGAACTCAACTAAGCCGAGAGGGTGTAAGCTAGAGCTGAGGGGTGGTTAAAGGAAGCCAAGGAAGGGAGTTGAGAGCTTAAGTAGCCGGAGGAGCAAGGAGAGCAATGGCCACACCCCTCCACGGTCAAGCCTGCCATGGGGACGCTTCAGCGCGATGGGAGTAGGTGAAGCGCAGAGGAAGGAGACTTCCGGGGGCGAACGCATGACGCGCATTTAATGCTGGTAGCAAAGACCAGTTGCAGGACGCCAAGGAGGTGACAGGGCAGGCTCCCCCACGCCATAGCGCGCTAGCTCTGCCGTGGCACTCACGCGAGTGAGAGGAAGGGGACGACAGGCCTGGCGTTGGATTACAATCTGACGGCTCACACGCACGCGGACGATCACGGCTCCGTGCAAACGTGGACCGCCCGATGGAGATCTGATGGTTCACAGCGTGCGCCACCTCAATGGGCCGTGCGGGCACATCGGTAGAGCTAGGTGGTTCGACCAAGTCCGGTGGCTCGAGCTAGGCTCCGGTCCGCGCCCGAGGAACAATGAAACCAGGTTAGGGTTTAAATTTGAAAGCTGAGTTTGGGATAATTTTTAGAGGTAGCAAACTAACTCCAAAAATTCTAAAATTTTGACTGGAGGTTCCCCACTCCAGGATTAAGCTTACGTAAAATTTTGAAAGATTTTGATGCACTACATTTTTCTCAAGAAATTCCTCAAAGTTTGTTCTAGGGTTTGACCAAAGGTCCAACTGATTTGACTTGCTTCCAAAAATTATCAAATAATTTCTAAAAATTATGAAATTTTTCAGAGGGGTCACACAGCAGCCCTAGAACCAAGAAATTTTTTTCTGGGGATAGAACACAAGATTCTCAACAAGGGTTGAAAAGAGGGTTCATGACTTTAGTCAATTGGAGGTTTAGGTTTTTGAATTCCACAATTCCTGTACAAGAATTACAGAAAAGTTCAAAAACTTCAAGATGCAAGAAAAGTTTTAATTTCTACTCATTTTCTTATATTTGAAACAGACACCCAGATTTGGGATGTTACAGCAAGGACACCTCCGGTGATGACCAGGATCAACACTCTGATGAGTGTTGGAAAAATCCTAGAAATGATCGCTCTCCATTAAGGCAAACTCAAGCAACCTCAGATGTGGAAGATCCTAAGACTATCCAAAGGAGAAGAATGGCCACCTAGGGAACTTTGCCTAGGCGCATTCAATATCGAACCGAGGAGGCTCAAGAACTTAGCATATAAATGACCTACTCGAAAATCCAAATCAGGAACTCGCACGAGCGTCAGGTTACGACCTCTTCGCTAAGGAGATCGCACGAAGGCTTTAGAGCACGATGGCTAGACTTGAGCAACCTTGCCAACACCATTCTGGAAGTCGTACTAGGATGACACTGTCGAACGCCAGTCGTTCGTACAACTCACTCCATGGAGATCAGAACGACAATAGGTCGCATCGCTCCCCTAACCATAACTCTAGTAGGTGAAGAGTTCTTCAGACATCTGATGATCGACAAGTTCTTAGGGGACGTGATTGTTCACCATTCCAACCCAGGAATCTGCAATAGCAGATAGAATACGAGGAGTATTACCTTGCAAGACTGAGACCTATCATAGGTCGGGTCCACCTACAACCAGCTATCGTCGTGTACGATCACCTGGCGACATCAACCATTCTTTCCCGCAAAGAAGGTGTCATGATGTCATTACCAGATGTCGGGCATTCTCACCTGATCTCTGAGCAATTCGCTGGCCGCCGCGGTTTCGACCAGTCAACATGGAGAAGTTTTATGGGTCACAGAATCCCATCGAATTCCTTTAGATCTACGCGACCGTAGTTCGAGCAGTAGGAGGAGGAGAGCACGTCATGGCAACTTACCTTCCTATTGTACTCGAAGGGTCCGCTCGATCGTGGTTGTTAAACCAACCACTAGAGTCGATCTATTTGTGGCAACACCTCTGCGACTTACTACTGGCCAAGTTTCAAGGCACCTACCTTCGTCCCGGGAAGAAGGACGATCTGCACAGGATGAGACAGAACAAACACGGGACTCTACGCCAGTTTATCAGACGTTTTAGTCAGGTTCGCGATTCTATACATGAAGTTTCCAATTCTTCTATCATCAGCGAAGGGATACGGGTAGGCTACACTAGCTGACAATTCAAAAATTCTACCACGTAAATCAAGATGCCATGCAAGCAAGAGATCACATATTGTTACCACCAGACACACAAAGCAGCGGAAGAAGAGTTGGAGTAGCCTGGTCCAACGAAGAGCGTGTCGATGTAGTGGTCGTAGTCGATCATCCAGCGTAGTTGATCGCCCTTGCAGAAACCAATTGAGTTTCTCACCAAGGTCGTGGATCGTCCTCAAGCACAACAGTAACCGCAGAAGCACCTCTACAGTATCCACACATCCAGGGCAGGAACACCATACACAGGTGTGCTAGCACCAAGTCGCACGGGAAGGCTCTCTCAAGAAGATGGCAGCTTAGGTTTGGAGCAACTCATGTCAACTTGTATATCGTATATACTCTATCTATTACGTGAATCTCCTCTGTATCGTACATAGCTATCTCCCAACAGCCTCAAGCATCTCCTTATATGGCGCCTGTGACGGATCCTATCTGAACACATTTGATGAATCGTATTCGTACTAGTTTGTTCCAACCCGTTAAGTGTGTGACCCGTTAGGTTCATGTGTAATCGGTTGTGACTCGGAAACTCCTTTCCGATCCCGAGTCGTCAGCAGCTCCTAGAAGAACATAACGATTCCTGAATACACATGAATTATATCGGACGAACCTTAATGAAATATGATCTACGACCAGGTCCAAATCACTAACGACCAGCTCGTATCTCTATATGACCAGTTCATATTTGGTCTCGACTAGTTCGTAACTCCTTATGACTAGGTTTCGACCAATTAGTGATCATATTCGACCAGTCTACGACTAGTTCGTATCTCTATACGACTAGTCCATATCTGATTGAACTCAATGACCTTATTGTGTATTCTCCCTTTACCTCACGATATCTGGTTGAACTTTAGGTGAGATGTTATGTCATCCATGTACTGTTCAATACTTTCTCGATCAAGTGTTGGATAACTTCACGTGGTCGAACTCTTTGACCACTAGTGGCATGGCCATGCACTTTCTTTATCCGAGCACATCGAGGAGCCTAGAGATATCTCTCTTGTTATGTTAGGAGGGGCAAATCCCATATCCGACTAGTCACATTCCTCATGTTTCATAGCATACCTGAAAGCTACGTTTATAACTACCCAGTTACAGAGTAGCGTTTGGCAACCCCAAAGTGTACTCTTATGTATGTAGGAAACCATGCTTATCTCAGGTCTAAGGATTATACATCATCATTGCTTGAGACCAACTGATGACACATGAAATCATAACAATCTCAGCAGTGTCTCAAGGTGGGTCAATCCAACACCATATTCTCTAACATGTGTTCACATTATTGATTTGATATCCCTATATCTATGACTGGTGAAACATGGTCATCAATCAATACATATTCTGGTCGATAGGATCACTGGTGTTCCGACCAGTGACATTCGACCAGGGATACATTTAGAACGACATCATCATAACTTAAAAGAGTTTCACCAACGAGTCACATACTCGTTAATCTTTATAACTGATGATTCATTCAAGGAACAGAATAACACTTATTCAATAACACATAAATAGAAATGTGATATCATCATCTCCATGATTGCCTTTAGGGCATATCACTAACAGTCTGCCACTTGCACTAGAGTCAATCTGTGGATATCATGGGGATATGCTCATGATCTTAGGATGATGTTACAATTGGCAATGGTGTTGAGGGTTTGTTGAAACACTCGTTTTCAGCAAAGTTCAGGAATTTCGGTAGTACCTCAAGTGAGGAAGCGGTATTACTGCAGAGTGGTATGACCACAAGTAAGATGGCGGTACTACCACAGCGCAGTAGTACCGAATCATAGTTGGTGGTATGGTTTTTCCAAAGGATGTGTTTTTGGGAGTTTTTGGTCTCCTTGGAAATCGGTATGACCGCAAGTTTGGGAGCGGTACTACCGTAGTGCGGTAGTACCAGTGCTTACATGGCGGTATGACCGATTTTGTTCTGATTATTGGCCAACTTGGTTGAATTGGTTTTAGGTTAGGTCAAGTTCATGGGTTTCAGTGCATATGTGTTGCATGATGCATGTTTTGACTAACGTGGGTCAAGTTGCGAAGAACTTGTTTCCGGAATTGATTTCTTGGTCTATTATTGTGTAGGACACTTGGAGGTCAATGACGGTCAATGGCGAGGATAATTGGGACTAGGCTTGAGAGCCGGATGAAGTCAATGGACTCAAGCATGGCTCAAAATGGACAAGGATGACTGAACGGGCAATTCGGTGCGACGGGTTGGATCAAGCGGTGCGGGGGTCGGTGCAAGTGCCATGATGGTTTCGGTGGGAGCCGGATGGGAGAGACTTACCGACATGAAAAGAGTCGTTGATCAACTTACACGTGGCAAAGCATGGGATTGCTTCATGAAAATTGGACTCGGTCTTCGAAGAAGGATCGAGAAGGGGTATTTTGGAAACTTCACCGAAATACTGCCTTGATGACCTTTTGCTAACCCGCGGCGCAAGACGGCGCAAGGAGAAGTAGTTTAGGTCAAGAGGAGATGAAGACGACGCTTTAAAATACGTGCGGAAGTGAAACCCGTTTGTGTGTGGGCTTAACGGGTGCCTATTAGGGATATCCTTCTAGAAGCTAGCCTCCACTATAAATAGGGGAGGGTGCTGGTTGTGCACCCACGAACCCTCATATCTACAAACCCTTGGTTGTGTTCTAGGGTTAGGAGAGAATAGTGGAGAGGTTAGGGTTCTAGGAGAGTTGGGTTGATTGTGTGCTCATGTATTGAGTTTTGTCCTCCTTGATGGAGTGGTTGTAAATCAATATCAATCTCAAATCAATCCAAGCAAGATTCCTCTAGATGAGTCTATTCTTGTTCTTGCTCTCTCTTTGATGATTTTGGGTTTTTGATGATCTATTGGTTTTCCTTTGAGTTCTTGTGGTGATCTTGCTTGCTGTGACATGTGAGAGTGCATCTAAGATCATCTTGATCATTCTTGACCCACGAGCAAGCTTTAGATCATATTTACATTTCTAACTCGGTTTTGAAGCAACTCTTCTTCAAATAGAGAAAGTTCGGAACTTAGCCAACAATCTTCACAATATTTGATTGGAATAGGATCCTGACATCCTAGGGAAGGCTTGTTTCAAGTTTCATAAAATTTGGAGATGTGCATCAAAAGTTGTGCCAATTTTGAGTTTGGATTTCAGGCTGAGTTCCAGTATAATCAGTAGTACCGCCCATTGTATAGCGGTAGTTTTGATTATCGGTAGTACCGCCCGTTGCACTGAGGTAGTTTCGATTATTGGTAGTACCGCACTTTGCACTGAGGTAGTTCCAATTTTTGCATCTTTGGTTTATTTGCTTCGGGATTTCAATTGGATTCAATACAAGTCTTCCGCTATGCTTGTAGATTGATCTTCATAGCTATTGGAGTGAAAAACGTGTTGAATCCGATCAAAGGGAAAAATTAGGCAGAGCTCCGATCAAAGGGAACTTCTCTTGTGCAAATGAAAAATCAAATTTCAAAGTTCCCATGTGGTTAAATTGTGCCAAACTATTCTCACGAGACTGCATGTCAAAGACATGAACTTGGAGATAGTTTGATGATCCAGACGATCTCATGGGGACTGCTTGTCAAAATTGACATGAACCTCAAGATTTTTTGCCCTGGTTGAAGCTTAGGAAGAGTTTGTGGATGGCTCCTAGTCCAGGATCTTCTTCACTAAGATAGACCTTTAATCAACTTCAATATTCATTACAAATGAAAAACTGTTGTAAAGATTGGGTGATTGAGGTATTTTGAGCAAAATGATTCTATTTAGTACTTTTTGTCTCTAGGATGGTCGTTGTTAGCTTCTTGATCTCACATTGACATTCTGACATGGCCATTATCATGTGAGGATCCCTGTTGATGAACTTGCTAATTTTGAAGCTTTGCTTAAATTGTTACAATTCATCGTTTTATCTCGAGCCTTCTAGCTTAGCTTTGATAACTTGATCTTGCTAGCGCTTTTAGGCTTGATGTGTATTGAGTAATAGTAGAAATGCTAGCTTGTTGTTTTGGGTAATCTTCAAAGCTTCTTGTACTCAAAAATTAAAAAATACAAAAAATAAAGCCACTCCATTGCATTTCATGCATGCTCTTTCTTATGCTTTTTCCTCATTTCCGCATTTGTTATTTCTGGATGAGAGGAAGATGTGATTCCTTGATGACTCCATTGTCAAAGGGGGAGAAGATGTAACAAAAATGTTAAAAAGGGGAGCTATTTGAAGAAAAAGAGATAAAATAGAATTTTCTAAAAAAGGATGATCATAGTGAGGGGGAGCATTTATTTTGCATTATTATGGTCTTTTTGCCATTTCTGAACTTAAATTGTAATTCTTGGAACCTCACAATGATCGAAGGTCAAATTGAACAATTGTTCTTTCATATGAACCTTAAGTGGGATTTTTTTTTACTCTTCTCTAGAAATTGAAGCTTTCTTGCTTTCTTTTACTCGATCTCACTTGCCTATGATAATTTGAAGCCAACTTAGTCACTTCTATTGCATTCTCTTGTCTTTGGACCAAGTTGTGCATTTGCACGAAAACGTTGAGTTTTTCTTTTTCTAAAACCTCGAACTTACATTTCTGGAAAATTACCAAGGGGGAGATTATGGATATCATGGGGATATGCTCATGATCTTAGGATGATGTTACAATTGGCAATGGTGTTGAGGGTTTGTTGAAACACTCGTTTTCAGCAAAGTTCAGGAATTTCGGTAGTACTACAAGTGAGGAAGCGGTATTACCGCAGAGCGGTATGATCGCAAGTAAGATGGCGGTACGACCGTAGCGCGGTAATACCGGATCTTAGTTGTCGGTATGGTTTTTCCAGAGGATGTGTTTTTGGGAGTTTTTGGTCTCCTTGGAAATCGGTATGACCGCAGGTTTGGGAGCGGTACTACCACAGTGCGGTAGTACTGGTGCTTACATGGCGGCATGACCGATTTTGTTCTGATTATCGGCCAACTTGGTTCAATTGGTTGTACGTTAGGTCAAGTTCATGGGTTTCAGTGCATATGTGTTGGACGATGCATGTTTTGACTAACGTTGGTCAAGCTGCGAAGAACTTGTTCCCGGAATCGATTTCTTGGTCTATTGTTGTGAAGGACGCTTGGAGGTCAATGATGGTCAACAGCGAGGATGATCGGGACTAGGCTTGAGAGCTGTGGTTCAGAACGATCGAGGATGCCGGGTGAAGTCAATAGACTCAAGCATGGAGCAAAATGGACAAGGATGACCGAACAGGCAGTTCAGTGCGACGGATTGGATTAAGCGGCACGGGGGTCGGTGCGAGTGCCATGGTGATTTCGGTGGGAGCCGGATGGGAGAGACTTGCTGACATGAAGAGAGCCGTTGATCAACCTACACGTGGCGAAGCATGGGATGGCTTCATGAAGATTGGACTCTGTAACATCCCCAAGTTAATTAATGTTAATTAGTATGCATCTTTTCAGCATGCATGACATTTTGAAAACTTTTGCATATTTTATTGCACTTGGAACATCTCAAACAAAGTTAAACCTACAACTTAAATCTAAACTCTAGGAGAAAACAAGAACAAAAACTTTTGTTCCATCTTTTGGAAATAATTTATTCAAATACTATAATAATTATCATGAATTAATATAATTTTTCAAAAATTTTGGAACAAAATTCAACCCACAGAATTCAAACTCATTTCAATAACCTTTTCCAAGTTTGAATTTAAATTATTCAAATTAAATCTTGAACAGTGAAGTTTAAGATTTTATTTGAGTCCTAGGATGTCCCAGGAACCCCTCTGATTTATTTCAGAATTTCAGGAATTTTATTCCTATTTTTAAAGCCTTGGTCAAACCCTTTTGCTTCTTAGTCAACTGTTTTCAAAACTTGGGCTAGCATTATTGGCTCGACCGCGCCCTAGCTCAAGCCCGACGCACCAACTTGGCTCCACCCAACTGCCTAAATGCACTCACACGTGGGCCATCTGATCAAGATCGGAGGGCTCAAACGGAGTGGGCCATTCGGACCATCCGAACGGCCACTCAAATCCTGGCCGTCCAATTTTGATCGAGTGGCCCTTATTGATTGGGCCGTTCGGACCAGTCCGATCATCCCACTCAAATCCTGACTGTCTAATTTAGATCGAATGGCTCGTATCAGTTGGGCCGTTCGGACCACTCCGAACAGCCATGAAATCCCAGCCGTCTATTCTCAATCGAACGCCCTAGAGCCGTTCAGACCAACCGAGTCGTTTTGGGTTGCACCGCACCCATTCATTCTCAGTCGCTGCCGGTGGGCCCTTCATGCACCTTTCTTCAAACTTGGGTAGAGGTGAGCTTAGGAGCTGAGCTCCAAGTGGCCATCGCACCCTGCCCACTCCGTTAACGGTGTTCCCCCACCACCCTCCATGGCCTATCCTGGAGCACCGCATTCTCAGGCCATGTTCACCTCCGTCCTCGTTCTTGCTCAAAACCGGCTCTACCTCTCTTTCTCCTCTCACTTCTCTCTTCGGCCGTGAGAGGGAAGGAGGTCATAAAGCACACCTCGGTCCAGGTAAGCACCGCCGTGATCGCGCCGTGCTTTTCCTCTCACTCCGCCATCTCCATTCCTTCTAACCCAAGCTCTTGTCGATGCTTGTAGCTCCCAGAACATGGCCGCCTCATCGCTACTTTTGGAGCATGCCCAAGCTCTTGTCGATGCTTGTAGCTCCCAGAACATGGCCACGACAGAGGCAAGCTCATCCCAAACCACCTTGTTCTTAGTGTTCGCATCGTCTCACTGAGCTCACCATTGCTTTTAATCACGTTTTGGTGCAGCACCAAGGGAGGTCAGCTCCTTCTTCTCCAGTTCTGGCCGATCACGCCTTTCTTCCCCGAGTCCAATGCGGTGAAGCCCAGCTCGATTCACGGCACTAGAAAAACCACGTCGAGGTCCTCGAACTTCCCCAAGCTGTCTCAAGCCTCCTCATCCTTCTCGGCAAGTTCTCCACATGGAGACCATCCGCGCCGCTGCTGGCTCTCGTCGCCGGACCAACCCGACCACTCCCCGTCGCCTTCAAGAGCACGGTGAGCATCGCGAAGGTCCCTTAAGCATTTTCCCCCATTTCTTGTTAAGTTCATCGCCTCACCTCATGTTGTCACAATGCATGGTGCGCCGCCGCCGCGTCTGGACCACGTCATTGCCAGAGAAGACAACCATTTGTTCCCGTGCCGAATCGAAGATGTCACAGGAGCCTAAGGAGTCCAGATCCAGCACCAGATTTCCCCGGGGAGGCCTCTAAGTCGAGTTTCCTTAGCACCCGAGCTGCCTCCTCCGCTTAACTTCGCCGCCGGCGCGCCACCGTGCCTTTCCTTAGCCCTCATTATTGTCCTTCCATTTTGCCCTTGTTCGTGCACCCTCCGGCCTCCCCTCGCCGGCGACGAGCGCGACAATGCCGCTGCCGCACACGCGTCTCCGTTGTCGGAACGACCGACAAAACCAGTAGCATGTCATTAGGGATTAATTGCCAGGTTTAACAATTAATGATGTAATCTATGTCATAAATCAATAGTTAACTGAATTAATGTTTAGCTTAATAGATCTAGAGTCTCTTACATGTGGGCCCGTATAGCCAGTTAAGTGGATGTGTAAAACTTGAAAGTATGTATTCTCTTAAGGCAAACGTAGTTCTTGAATACTTAGAACGAGTTTACGTATTCATGTTCAGAAGACGTATTCCTTTGAATACGTTTTTGGCGTAGTCATCGACTGTGACCACCAACTTTGACCGAGTCAAACCCTCACCCTGGCCCCACTAGTCATAGTCTTTGGCTAGATTCCACTCAGTAGAAAAAGTATTAATTGCGTTCGAAAATCTAGAAAATGATTAATTTCTATACTGAAAATACAATTAACTTCTAAAATGTGTAACTAATTCATCTTAACTCCAAACACAGTGAAACTAATTTTTATAATTATCATTTTAAGTGAAATTTAATTTAAAATAGGTTTAAACCTCGTCACTATCACAGAAAATATAGTTTGTAGAGAGTGATCCAAAACTGGGTTATTTTTGAACTAGAAAAGACTTTTAACTTTGAAAATTCATAACTAATTCTTAAAAACTCCAAATGAGATAAACTCAGTTATTTTGGTCTTATAAAATTATTCTCTATTTCTCTATGTAATCCTTTTTCCCACCACCTCTCTACAAATTTTGGCCAAATAATTAGATTAGGATGAACAGTAACCGATGGGATTTTTCTGGATTTTCCAAAAAATCTAATTTTCAAACCACCATAACTTTCACATACTAAATCCAAATGAAATGAAGCTTTCATATAAATTCATCTAAAATCATGATGTACCCACTGTATAAGTTTCATGCATTTTTGAGCATTTTGAATTTTTGGCTTATTTGGTGTTAATTGCAATATCGCTCTTTTGATAGATTTCTCGACGATACGAACGTATTCACGAGTGTAACCTGAGATTGAACAAGTGGTATAGAAAAGGTGCGAGCACCCTCCTCTTGATCATATTGTTCCTACTGATTTTAAAATGTTCTGTATGGTTTTAATCTCTCAATTGCATACTGTTTCGAAAAAGTATGTTCATAGGTAGAAGTAGTTAATTTCCCACTTGCTGCATTGGCCCTCCTTTGAATGTTGATTACCCCTTTTACCTTGAATGATTAAGGATATATGTTATATAGGTATGGTCGCTAATTTGTAGCACGTTGCTTAGCCATGCTAGTAGTTGTAGTCGATAACGGTTGATGGAGCTAGTCCATCGGCCGATGGATTGAATCGAATCTTGATGAAATTTGAGGATTATGTGGATTTGATTATGTTGAATTTGAGGGAAATGTCCAGATCTTCAAATCTGATTATTATGAACTTGTCGATGGGTGGTTATTGTTGTGTGTTGGATTTGGACGGGTGATAGGGTGATGAACGGGTGGTCCTGGATTCGCATAGCCCCATCTGGGTATTTGAGGACCGGTCTGTGGTGTGATGAACCAAGTCTTACATACAACCACACGCCGGGATAATGGCGAAGTCTTGGCTTAATAATTTGTTGTGTGTTAGCTATCAAAACACAATTAGATTGACAATTGTTGTTGTTAATGTTTAATGGTTCTCTTGTCAATCTAGTGGGGGCTTGTTAAACTTTTCTTTTCTTGCCCTTAAGGGTCTCTTATTTGTAAGGGACTTACTTACACAACGGGGTTCCCCTGTGGTTCAGGCAACCGTTTTCAATCTAGCCATGGGATTGTCCTCAGGTGGGTTGATAGTTAGGACATGACATTGTAACGGCCTCGTTATGATATCTCAGTCACACTCCTATGGAAGAGTGCATGGAGACAGTACGAGGTATTCATATCGTGTGGGGAAAGCTGTACAACTCTGTAGAGAAATAAAGCTATTCGAATAGCCGTGTCCCCGGTCATGGACATCGCTCGTGGGAAAGCATGCACAGTTAGCTTTTGGGAAATTAAGTTTGGGTTATGGTTGGAAATGTTATGTCATTATGTTAGGTTGTTCAGGTCTGAAATGTTTTCATGAACGCGAAGTTCACATGTTAATTTGTTATGGAATGAATTGTGTCACGAATGGGATGTTCAAGTGATGATTATATTTGGAGATTATACTATTGTTGATCATTACTTGCTATTATAAAATGTTTTCTAAATGTTTTACAAATGGCAATTTAATCTATATTGTTTATCAAAATGAAAAAATTGCTTTATGCCGAAAATTGACTAGTGTAGTAGCCTTCCTTTGATACTTACATGCATCCTTATTTTTCTTGAAAAGTCTCGCGAGTACAACTTTGTACTTAAAAAATGTCCATTTGTTCAGGTGAGAAGTCATTCAAATTGGGTAAAGTACTTCAGACGCTACGACTTTAACCCCAGTTGGTTACTTGTGGTTGTGGGCATGCCAACTCAGTTATTCCCTTTTTATACTAAGCTTGTCTTCCGCTACGATTTATTATTTGATAATTACTTTTGGCCGATTGGCCCTCTTATGCAAACTTGTACTTAAAGGTTATATTTAATGATGTTGTATTTACGATTCCATTATTCTTGTATATTGTGTATGGATGTGAATGCAATGTTGTGTTAGGATATGTGCATGTTAGCCACTGATCCTTGGGAGCTAACATGAGACACATATCCGGGCACTCAGAATCGTTTTCATTTCTTGTTAAGTGTTGTGCTTTTGGCGTAATCACTTAGCTTGGGACGAATTTGATCCCGAGGTGACCTCACAGACTCGGTCTTCAGAGAAGGATTGAGAAGGGGTATTTTGGTAACTTCACCTAAATACCGCCTTGATGACCTTTTGCTAACCCGCGGTGCAAAATGGTGCAAGAAGCTGTTTAGGTCAAGAGGAGATGAAGACAACGCTTTAAAATTTGTGCGTAAGTGAAACCCGTTTGTGTGTGGGCTTAATGGGTGCCCATTAGGGATATCCTTCTAGAAGCTAGCCTCCACTATAAATAAGGGTGGGTGCTGGTTGTGCACCCACGAACCCTCATATCTACAAACCCTAGGTTGTGTTCTAGGGTTAGGAGAGAATAGTGGAGAGGTTAGGGTTGTAGGATAGTTGGGTTGATTGTGTGCTCATGTATTGAGTATTGTCCTCCTTGATGGAGTGGCTGTAAACCAATATCAATCTCAAATCAATCCAAGCAAGATTTCTCTAGATGAGTCTATTCTTGTTCTAGCTCTCTCTTTGATGATTTTGGGTTTTTGATGATCCATTGGTTTTGCTTTGAGTTCTTGTGGTGATTTTGCTTGCTGTGACATGTGGGAGTGCATCTAAGATCATCTTGATCATCCTTGACCTACGAGCAAGCTTTAGATCATATTTAGGTTTCTAACTCGGTTTTGAAGCAACTCTTCTTCAAATAGAGAAAGGTCGGAACTTAGCCAACAATCTTCACAATATTTGATTGGAATAGGTTCCTAACATCCTAGGGAAGGCTTGTTTCAAGTTTCATAAAGTTTAGAGTTGTGGATCAAAAGTTGTGCCAATTTTCAGTTTGGATTTCGGGCTGAGTTCCAGTATAATCGGTAGTACCACCCATTGTACAGCCGTAATTCCGATTACCGGTAGTACCACCCGTTGCACTGAGATAGTTCCGATTATTGGTAGTACCGCACTTTGCACTGAGGTAGTTCCGATTTTTGCATCTTTGGTTTATTTGCTTTGGGATTTCAATTGGATTCAATACAAGTCTTTCGCTATGCTTGTATATTGATCTTCATAGCTTTCATAGCTATTAGAGTGAAAAATGTGTTGAATCCAATCAAAGGGAAAAATTAGGAAGAGCTCCTATTCATCCCCCTCTAGTCGCTGTTTCGGTCCAACACAATCATATAGATATCTTATACCCATTGCTCTTATGTGCACCTCATGCTTAGGTTGCGGGTGAGACTTTGTCAACAGATCAAATCCGTGGGCACTTTGCATATCTTCATAAACCTAGATTGCGATCAGAAATCATCCTTGTCGGTTTGGAAGCTAGCATCGGTGTAACCATTTACGACCAGCTCTTCCTCACCACCATAAACAAGGAATGCATCCTTAGTCCTTCTCAAGTACTTAAGGATATTCTTGACTGCTATCCAGTAACCTTCACTTGGATCTGACTGATATCTGCTCGTAACACTTAGAGCATATGACACATCTGGTCGTATACATAGCATGGAATACATGATAGATCTAGTAGCCAGAGCATATGAAATTCTACTCATTTTGTTTTGCTCATCAGTGGTTGTAGGACACTAACTCTTGGTAAGATTAATGCCATGCGCTATGGGCACTAGTCTCCAACCAGTTTGTATCTCCATACGACTAGTCTGAACCCGGTTGTATCACTATATGACTAGTCTGCATCTGGTCATATCACTATACGCCTATGTACATATCCTGGCTTAATCCAATTAGCCTTTTAGATCTATCTCTATAGATCCTTATACCAAGAATATATGATGTATCTCCTAAATCTTTCATTGAGAAACTATTTCTTAATGAAGTTTTAATAGATTCAAGCGCTAGAATATCATTTCCGACCAGTAGTATGTCATCCACATACAAGATTAGAAATATAAGCTTGCTCCCACTAACATTCTTGTAAACACAAGGTTCTTCTTCGTCCTTGATAAAGTCAAACCTTTTGACCACTTCATCAAAATGAATGTTCCAACTCCGAGATGCTTGCTTGTAACAGCCCAAAAACCCTAAATTGGATTAGCTATGCATCTACTGTGCATTTATGAAATTTTGGACTTTTTAAAACTTTTTGTTGCAAAGCAAAGAGGTTACAACCTGGTTTTCCAAAAACCTAGAAATGAAATTTCTAAAACAAAATAAAGTTTGTCAAGAATTTGAAAACATAATTCAGAGTAGGGTATAAAACCCTATGTTGAAAGTCCTTTGATTTTGAAGACTAAAAATTAAACCTAGTAATCCAATACTCCTTCTCCAACTCAAAAGCTCTAATTGAACTCAGGGTAAAACTAAAAAGGGTTCCAAATATGTGAATATGTATTTTGGAATTCAAATTATCAATAGCAAAACCTCATATGCTCCTAGAATGCTTGAGGCACTTTTTAAAGAACTATCAAAAATTCAATTTGCAAATATATTTTCTTTATCTCAAAAATACAAACTATCTTTTATTTTGAAAGTATAGTAGGGCCCATAGCTGGGAATGTTTTAGTTGAGTTCTAAAGGCTCTAGTTTGCTTATGTGGAATTTTCTGGTCATTTGATTTCTTCTTAATTTGCATGTTCAAATTTAAATTTGAATTTAAAATGCAAACAAATCTTATAAACAGTGCCTAGAAATAATTTTCCTAGGTTCTGGAACACTTTATCCACTCACTTTCAAAATTTCACAATTCATAGATTTTAATTACTATTTTTAAGCAACCAGTCAATTGAAGAAAAATCAAAAGTCAAACACCATAATAGCAACTTCAAATAATTTTAGAGAAAATTGTAGAAATTGTAAAACCCTAGAAAAATTATTGAATGGTCTAATTAGTGTCAGAGGTTTTCCCTAAAAATTTCATCAATTTTGGATCTATTCATCTACCTTAAAAAAATTACTTAAGCTCTTAGCCTTTTTCCACAAAAACCAGGTCTTGCACTGTTCCTCCGGTCATACCGCACTTTCAGACCGACCGAGCCCTTTTGGACCGACCGAATCACATCGGCTCAGCCTAACCATTTCACTGAGCGGCTCCTCCTTCTTCACCGACCGTGGGCCCCAGCGCCCAAATCATCTTCTCCATGGCATCAAGCCAGCAGCGCCAGCTCTGGCCGTGCATGCATGTCCACACAGCTGCTCATCTCTGCTCACACGCCAGGCTCACCCCCAGATTCAGACCATTCCGCCCCTGGTTTTCCTCCGTGGTCGCATCTCCCATCGAGCGCCTCATCATCCCCCCCTCACTACCCCGGTTCATTCCTCCCCTTCCTCATTCTTATCCACCGAGAGCCAAGAGCTGGCCCCTTCACCTCCACCACCGAGCTCACCTTCCCCCCTGGTCCGGCGAATGGCGCCACCCCTGGTGCTCCCGCGCGGCTCCTCCTCTAGTTGGCCCGTGCCCATCCCGGCTGCTCCCTCTGCTTGACCCGGCCAAGCCCCTATGGCTCCACCACCGCCGCCGCCGCCTTTCGGCCTGCCCTCAGCACAGCGTTGGCTCCATCTCCCTCAGCTCCAGCCTACGCTGTCGCACCCTGACTTCCCAAGCCACCGCTCTGTCGCCTCTCGGTCTTCCCTGTTGAACCCGAGAGCGAAGGATCCCGAATTCTCTGTGTTCATACACTAGTCCAGGATTTCCAGTGTACACAGTTAAACAAAAGTGATAATCAAAACATATCACGCACTTTATTAATAATTATTCAGAGTTTATTACAAAGGGCCTGAGGCCAAATAAAGTAAAACACAGCGGAAATAAAGCAGTAATAGTAGTGGACCCAACGATTCGCCACAGGCAATCGTCTAGGGGGGTGTAGCCTAAGTATCGATGTCCTCACCGTCTTGATAGAGATCTTCTCCTGAATAAAGATTATTCAGCAAGAGTGAGCACTACTACCGTGCTCGCAAGTTACACCCGTCAAATAACAGATTGAATGCATGCATAAGGTAAACAAGGGGTATTGGCAGGGTTTATTTGCATAAAGTAGCATTTTCAATTTTAAATAATCATATTAATTTCCAAGGCCATTTTTATACTATATCTAAAATCAGATTTTAAATGACCATTTTATAGTGTGGATACCCTCCTATCACATGGCTAACCGCCCAATTTTACCACAAGGATTATCCATCTAAAATCATCTGTTGAAATCATTTTAAAACCAAAAACAAGTCTAACTCGGAGTGGCTTTGCTAGCATGTCCATGACCGCAGACGCGGCTATTCGAATAGTTTTCTATTCTACAGAGTTTGTACAGCTTTACCCACACGAGATAATATGCTCTTTATGTCGGCCAACCTACGCTTCCTAAGGCGTGGGACAAAGCAATTATCACAAGGCCGTTACAATGTTCTACCTCAAAGTACTCATGCCCGCTAAGGTTTCACTTCCATTAGACTGACCGTCCTCCGGGAGCCCCCTCTTGTGCCAGTTGGGACTATAGTCTAACCGACACCCACACATACAACACAGCACA
This sequence comes from Phyllostachys edulis, assembly GCA_036346405.1. Taxonomy (NCBI): domain Eukaryota; kingdom Viridiplantae; phylum Streptophyta; class Magnoliopsida; order Poales; family Poaceae; genus Phyllostachys; species Phyllostachys edulis. The sequence continues at coordinate 63,361,060 of CM070546.1, read as the reverse complement.
AATATCTATGAGGTATCCCAAATTAATAAGCCAGGTCTTGCCCATACAAGACATGTGGTGGTACGGTAAGGCGTAGCAAAATACGCTCAAAGACCGGTCCTTAACTGACTTGGGCGTCTTTCAAAATCAAACCCTGGGTCTTAATATTAACCAGATTAAACCCGTGCATAAACCTGCATCCACTATACATCCGTTTCGCCCCAGTCCAAACCATTTTGATTTTATTTTAGTAAAAACCACCTTTACAAATTCTCTATGGTAAAACAATACCATAGATTCAAGTTTAAACCAATTTTGTAATGAGTTGGCTAAATCCTCCCAAAATCAAAATCATGGTCTAAGCATTTGCTAAGCATGAATAATTTCCAAACCAATTTATCTATGGTGAAAAAGGAATGGCATTTCAATATTCAAAATTGGCCATACAATAACAATTGGAATAACTAAGCATTTAAACAGGGCATTAAAATAATTGACTAAAAATATGCATGCAATAATAATTTAAAAACTGAATTAAATAACTTTAAAATACTGGGGGCAATATGGTCAAGGGTATAACTTGCCTTCATTGAAGTCTTGAAATTCTAATTCCTCTGAAGGATCTACCTCTCCAGAATCGTCAAAGTCTATACGCGAAAGTACGACAAATTCAAATGAAATTCAAGTAAATTCAAAAAGACAATTTAAACTAACTCCAAATGAAATAATTTTATTTTATTTAGCTAGATAATATTTTTCTAAGATTTTAGCAATTTGAATCACCCAATTTGGAGCTTGGATGCAAAAGATATGAATTTTAGAAGTTTAAACCTAAATATGTAATTTAAATGAATTCCCCGAATTAATTTTCTGAAGGAAAATCCATCTATTGCGCAAGGCTGACGTCAGCCCTCAGATTTTCAGAATTAAATTAATTCCCTGACGTGTGGGCCCCACGTGTCATGGACACGGTTCATATGGACCAAGTCCACAGGGTTTCGGCTCGGGGAGGCGGTGCTGACGCGGCTGATGTGGCCGCCACATGGGCTCAACATATGCCTCAGCGCTGAGATGGCGATGATATGGCGCCGACGTGGCTATGCCATGTAAGCCCGACGAAGGCGGAGCTCCGGTGACGAGCTCGTCGGCGCTACGTGCCACGGCGAGGGGAGTGGATGTGCGCAAAAGAAAGAGGAGATGATGCCGAACGTGATGCTCACCGGGGCTGCGAGAATGCGCGGCGGAAAGGTCGTCGGCGATGAGGTTGAGCGGCGGCGAGATTGGGACGTCGGTGAAGAAGATGTTGCGGTGGTCCTCGGGCGATGAGGGTGCGCGCACCAGCTTCGCAGCGTTGAGGCAATGCCGTCGGTGGTGAAGACGAGGGCAGAGCAGGCTCAACGGTGGCGCAATCGGAGGTGAAAGCTCCCTTGGTCGCCGGCGAAGAACCTTGAAATTAGGGCGCTAGGGGAGAGGAGAGTGGCACCGGGTGGCGGTGTTGAGTTGTGTGGAGAAAGGCGCACCCCGGGCTCCCTTTTATAGGGCCGGGGAGGGGCGGAGCTGCGTGGAGAGCACGAAGGTCGCCGCCGGGTCCGTGGCGGAATCAACGGAATCGTGGATGAAGAAGGAAGGGAATGGCCGGGTTGGGTGCGATTCGACGTGGCGGTTTTAATGCGCGCGTTGATTTGGGGATTAGATTGCGATTTCGCCGAGTATGGAAGCTCCCCGAGCTGCGTCCATGGCAGTGGCGCTGCGAAAGGAAAGAGGCGCGGGTTGAAGATGGAAAGGGGTGGAAGAAAGGCTCGAGCTGTTAGATTTTGATCCGACGGCGCGGAATGGACGTGCGGCATGTATGCGTGATGGCCGTCCGATGTAAATCGGACGATGGAGAGAGGGGGAAGGCGGGTTGAGGAGCGGGCGGGCTGAGTGGGCCGGGGCGCGGGAGGAAAGGCTTGGGCCGAGCCAAGGTTTCGGCCCAAGTACTATTTGAGCGCTTTTCTTTGATTTATATTTTAAATATTCTAGATAATTTAAAAGGGCTTTAGAAAATAGCAAACAAAATCCAAAAATTCTAGAAAAATTCACAGAAATTCCTAGAGTTATTTTGGACTTAAATAAAATATTTCCAACTATCTTTTGGTAATAAATTTTTGCAGATCAAATTGTTTAGCTTTAAAATAATTATGGAAAAGCTTTAAAAAAATTCAGAAAATCCACACAAATAAATAAGATTTAAATTTTTTCTGAAATAAAAAAAAATTGGGCTATTACATTCCCTGTGCGCGGCAACCACACGCCGCCGCTAGCTCGCTATGTCCCGCCCGAGCTGCGCCGCCTCCACCCCTAAGGCCGCCTCGATCGGCCGGTTCTAATTTCGTCGTTGTCGGCTGCCATCGGAGTTTCCCCTCACCGCCTACATTGAGCACGCTCGAGCCACTTCGACCTTGTGTTTCATTCACTACTGTTCATCCAATTTGCCAACTCCAGTTTTGATTCTCTATACTTTATGCTCTTCTCTGTGTGTATGGTAATGGGTCACATTTGAGTTAGCAAATCTGAAAGTTTGAATTGTTGAGAGTCTGATTGTAGCACTTATGTCCAGGGAGTTATTCAGAGGTGGTGTTATATGAATAGATGTGTTGTTAGTGAGCTTTTAGCATGACCAACTAATTAGAGTTTATCTCAATTCCATTAGTTGTAACACCCCAGTCCGACAAGGACCTGGAGCGCTACTAAACTAACATGTTAACACAATTAAAGCAGAAGGTAAAATTCTAAATTTCGGCAGAACCTCCCTTGTATAGTTAGCTATACCAGAGGTTCCAACAGTCACATATAACAAGTCAATAAAGGAATCACTAAGTAACATGAGCATCACAGGAATATAGTTAGGATTCAAGCAATTAAATCAAAAAGTTGATCGAAGATCATCCGCAGTACTCAATCAATCATAACGGGGATAAAGTTATCAACCATAGCCAGCTTTAATTATTATAGTTCATCAATTATCGAATGAATGGTAGAATCAAGTTCTATTATTGAGTTTGGAGTATGGTGAAGTGAACGAATATGGGTGTCTACTCCCTCCCAATAGAGCCATCGTCAACGATCACCTAAAATAAACAAATAACGCAAGAGTGAGTCCGAGACTCAGCAAGTACAGAAATTAAATGGTACATACAACATTCGTGATTAAGACAACATCATTGAAGAATATGAATAAATTACAGAACGAATATTTTAATGAATGAATTGGATGAAATGAAGGGACTACACACATGCATATACCGGTATTGCTGGTGACACACCCGTCGGTGTTCACCTAAGCCCGCATTTAACAAAATGCGGGGATCCAAGTCCCGTATGAAGAACGTTTCATACGGGTGTCCCAAACTGTCCACATTGGAATGGTGGGTCTTACGTGCCCATATTGGAATTGACGGGTCTTTGTAATCCACTCCCGTGGATGAAACATGAATGATGGATGCATGGAATGAAATTTGAATATTGAAAAGACATGCTCTATAATCATGGAGATAACACATATGGAAGTAACATGAATACTAAATATTAACATGGATCTTAGGAAGACATTACCAACATCAGGCATTCACATTTTATATTTAAGAACGTTAAAGTACTTGCCTTCGCGATGCGACGTGTTAATAGACAATGGCGGTGCTTCTAAACCTGAAGCCTCTCCGCCTACACAACATATACTTAAAATAAGAACAACATATAATAGGACGCTTCCATTAACGTTCTACAATGCATTCCCGAACACCCAAGAGTTAACTAATAGACTTAGTCTAAAACGGACAACACCAACACAAGTGAATCTGGACAGCGGCACGGAAAAGACCATAACTATTAACCTGGGACTCGGAACGAGGTGAACCCAGTTCCTAGAGAAACTTAACAAACATATCTACGAAAACCTAGTTGGGGAGATAACCCAATTCAGCCAAGGAAATATACTAACAGGCAGCTGAACATGAAAGACAGATTCTGTCCCGACGAAACATACAACAGAAAAGAAAATAACGTAACTCTTGATCTACAATTCCGATTGGGGCGTTCTTTGGCATTTTGGAAAGGTTATGAAGTTTAATAAAACAACTTAGTTGGGTGGAAACCCTGAATTTGCCTCTAACACCAACATAACTCAAAAGACAAATTAACAGATCAATCTCGTCAGAATTTCGGGCAGCAAGATTGAAACTACCATAACTTTTGATCCATATGTCGGAATTAGGTGTTCTTGGTGGCCACGGAAAGCTAAGAACATTATCTAACTATCACTAGGAGATGGGAAACTCGAATTCTGCCTCTAAGGACTCGAAATTAACCCCGCAATCTCCTGGACAGAATAGAACTACAGCAGAAATAATCTGACCCAATCAATCTGATCCAACTCGCATTAACCAACCAATCAACAGCTAAGAACAACAACCATTACCCTTGAAGAACCCAGGAAGATGATGAACGAGCTCCTAAAGAACCTCCCCTTCCACCTTCTTCCTTCCTCCTCTTGGGCGGCCACCAAGGGACAGCACCAAAAGGGAGACTCGGCTGGAGGTGAGGGCAGGGAGAGGCAGCTTGGAGAAGACCTTGGAGGGCAGGCACCAGCAAGAAGGGGCGCCAGGGAGGAGATGGAGCACAGGGGCGCCGCCAGGACTGGGAGGAGGCGCTGGTTTCAGGATTTGGAGGCAGCAGGTTTTGGGGTTTGGACGAGGCGGCAGGTTTTGGGGGCAGCCAAGGGAGCTAGGGAAAAAAAAAGCCAAAGCTTAGGGTTAAAGGGGTGGGGTGCATGGGCTTTAGGCCCATGGTGCCTCCCCTCTTGGGCTGCTAGGCCCGCCACAAGGCCAAGGTATCCTGGGCCAGAGGCCCACCTCTTTAAACCCCCGTCCAAAACTGAAATTTATACTGAAAACCTTTTCCCGACTTAATTCTCTCTAAATTAATTTCGGGATATTACATTAGTAATTTGACTTTCATCTGATAGCAGCTTTCAAATTTGACAAAACCAAGATAAATGTGAATTTTCTGAACTAACAGAGGCTAATCAACTCCTTTCTGATGAAGTGTTAGGAAAGAGCAGTGCTAGTACTTTATTGAGCTTTAGATCACTCAAAATTTGCTTAACAAATAAGTATCTGAACTTGAAAGAATATTTGTTAACACCTAGTCAATCCAGATAATATCCTTAATAAGGGTATTTTAACAAGGAAAGAAATTAGGATGTAAATAAGAAAAATATTAAACTTTTGTCAATCCTAATTCATGTAAGTAAGTTGTTGTTTCATTTAGCTATTAAGCTAGCAGAAGCAACCATGGTTGATACAATAGTGAAATTTCCTTTATAAATTTAGACTTGTGAGCTGAATTCCAGTGAATTAGCAATTGAAAGTTGAAATCTGAAGGGAATTAGTTAGTAAGACCTTAGTTCAGAAAGATGTCTTTTTGTAGGTTGTATACACAGTTGAGGAAAATCCGAAGACAATCATATTAGTCAATGGGCTTATGACCTTGTTAATTTAGTAGTTGGAAATGCTCTTGTCAGTTGGACACTTATCTAGCAGTAATAGACTAATTTGAAAACTAGTATGGAAGTTTGAGTTAAGGAAGATCAGCTTTTAGCACCTCAATTACAGAAAGAGTTTTGTTGTAGGTATATGAACAGTAATTTGAATTTTTATACCCAGTTTTGTCTTTAGGTAAATGATCTTGCTTCGTCAAGTAGTTAGAAATGAATGGATTCAATTAACCTTTTGAGCACTTAAGCTATCAGTTGTAGTCAAATATGAAAATCAAGAATTTGAGGTGAATTTTAAGAAATCATCAAAAAGCAACCAACTCTTTTTGATGGAAGTGGTAAGCAGGAAAGTAAGATTAGTGCTAAGGACTATGTTTAGTATTGGATCACTCAAAACTTTGCTTAATAAATTTGTATTTGTAGGAAGACCTAGTTAGTAAACACTCTGTCTCAAAACTTTTCTTCTAATAGGTTTCATAAACAGAGGTAGTGTCTAGCTAAAATTTACTTAAGCCTTTAACCTGGCCTTGGTTTTTGATGAAATCAAATAGTATAGTCTGTTGGGTTGAGATGTTTCAACGGAAAAGAGAAAGGAATAGAAGAAGACTTGAGTTGTCAATTGAAACCTCCTTTAGAATCAAACTTCTTCTGCTAGCAAACCTTTTGAATGTCATTTAGGTTCCTCAAATAAATTAGTAAAACTGAAGTTTTGAGTTTTGGAAGAAGTTAGCACTTCACTTCAGCAATCCTTTTTTTTTTTTGTCTGTCGGTTGAGCAGTAAAGGCAATCTGAAGCTATGAAAGTTTGCCATAGGCTAATAACTTTGCTTAGCCAAGTAGTTAGAAATCTCATTAGTTCTTTTAGCCTTTAAACACTTAGTTGATAGCAGCAAACCAAACTGAAATCAGATTTTTGACATAAAAGTTCTAGACAAACAGTGAGCAACCAAGTGATTAAAGAAAAGACTGTGCAGGGAACTAATGACTTATCTAATACAATTTCTTAGAAAGGGTTATTTCCAGATGGCCTTTGGACCTTAATCTAAACAGAAGCAACCTCATATGAAAACAAATATTGAGATGGATATTACAAATTGGTAAAACATTTAAAGATGGTAACTCATAAATTTAGCTTGAAGTCATAAGATCTTGGTCTAAAGTCTTAGGATTATGCTCCCAGTTGAAAATCCAAAATAAATTGTTTACAACATGAAATTGGTTAAACTTCACAATTACATAACTAATTCAAATCAACTCCAATTAAAGTAATTCTTTCGTCTAAAATCTTTCTCTCCATTCTGCTTTAATTTCTTAATTTTTGGAGACTTTTGGAATTTTGGTGTTTATTCGATGTTTTTGCTTTGTTGGTTCTTATCGTTAGATAAAGATGATTCGGGAGTGCAACGGAGTTGATGTGTGAATGTCCGGAGTTCCAGCAAACAAAGGCAAGCAGTTTTCCATTTATGCATGTTGATCCTATTACATTCAAAAACTATTATCTTGTTTTGCAACTGTATGTATGCATGCTTTATTTTGTCAAGTTACTTTTATGGATTAGAAGTAGCTAATCCTATTGCATGAATTCCCTAAATTGTTCATCCCCTGCCACTAGCCTAAGTTAATAATCCTGCTGGTGAATTAGAGCCCGGTGGATGTTATATGGTCTAATTATGTTTAGTCGGTGTCATGCTTAGCAATGCTTAGTTTTCGGTAGATTGGGCGGTTGTCGACTTTGTCGATGACCTTGATCACATAAATCATTTTTATTATGTTATATCCAGCACCCTGTGCTATTATTGTTGGAAAAACTAAAAATGAAAACAAAACGTTTTGGACATGGGCACATTGGTTGGATGGTGTGCTGTTGGGTGTGTGCTTGGTGACCGAGTCAACAAGGACCGAATTACTTGTGCCACCGTACCGAGTATTTTTGCGTGCAACCACATGAGGGCATATGGGAACCCTCTTGACTTAGTACTTTGGGGTGTGTTGATTAATAAGTCGCCGGTGGTAGATGTTAGGAGAAAAATGTTCTGTTATTCTATTTTTGTTGGGAATGTGCAGGGTGGGTTCCGAATTTAGGTTCCCTCGCCTGGAGGAGCATCGGCAGTTGCTAAGGCTGGGCCAATGTGTCCGACACAACATGTGGGTCCTCCATGGGAACCCGTGATGGGCGGTTCATGGAGGGTTAACCCCCATACATGCGACTCTTAATTAATTCATTCCATTGGAAAACGTCTCATAAGACTTAGCTCTGCCGGCATACCTTCGGAAGTGTGCTTTATCCAGTGGCAAAAGGAGTGGTCTGACATGTGGGTAAAGTTGTACACCCTTGCAGGGTTTAATCTATTCGAATAGCCTCGTCCTAGGTTATGGACACACTTGGATACGCCCCGTAAGAATTAGACTCAACATTTTGGAATCTTTAAACTTAAAACTTGTTCGAGTGGCATTGAGAATGGTCTCATGCTATGTTTGTGAGCTACGGGGCAGCCACCTGTTGTTGTTAGATGTTGTCTAATATTTACTTAATCGCTGTTATTTAAAGTATTAAAAATGTTTGCTCACTTGCCATTTGAATCTACTACGTTGTATTTAAATTGAAATATTGCTTTGTGCTGAAAATGAACCCTAAAGCCTTCTCCTTTGATTCAGCTTGCATGTAGCTATGTATAGGCTTGTTATTTGTAAGTCTTGCGGAGTACATTCGTGTACTCACTGTTTGCTTTTATTTACTAATCTGGACAGCAGGTATTGAGATCAAATCGGGTAAGGAAACAAGCGCATGAACGTCGATTTGCTATGGTTTGAACCCAGTTGGTTGCCCTGCGGGTTATGGCAAGCCATTGGGACTTAATTAATGGTTAATTCATGATTATATTTCAGTTTATTTACTGATTTCCACTGCATACTTGATAGTTATCTTGATTTTTGGCCAGTTGGCCCTTTTGTATGAAACTGGACCTTGTAAGTTCAATATGTTGTAAATTATGAAGTTTTGATAGTGTAAGCACTTGTGTATGGATTGATATTGATGTTTGTGATGGTGTATGTGTATCGCTCCTGGGAGGTACATAATACACCGAGGCGCGGGATATTTGGTTTGTGATGCTAGAGTCAAGTGGATGGCTAAGCATTACAAGCAAAATACCCCGGGATCTCACATTGCTTCAATCCATAACTCAGAGTCTGGGTCTATCATCGCTTCCATATAAGTCTTAGGCTCATTATTATTCAATAATAAAACGTCATGCCCATACCTTATAGGCAATTGACGTGGTCTTTTTTATCTACATAGGACCGATGCCTCATCTACAAGTTCAATAACATTTTGTTCATCATGTAGAGGTTCAGTAGGAGTTGAAACATTTTCAGATGGTTTCCGAATTTCTTTGAGTTACACCTTGCTCCCACTGACTCCTTTGGAAAGAAACTCTTTCTTCAAGAAGACACCATTACAGGCAACAAACACTTTGTTATCTACCCGATTATAAAAATAATATCCTTTAGTTTCCTTAGGATACCACACAAAGAAGTACTTTATTGGACTTGGGTGTGAGTTTATCAGACGTCAAACGTTTGACATATACTTCACAACCCAATACCCTGAAAAAAGACAATCTATGACTCTTTCCGGTCCATATCTCGTATGGTGTCTTCTCTACAGTTTTTGATGGAACCCTATTTAAAGTGAAAGTTGTTGTTTCTAGAGCGTATCCCCAGAATTACAATGGAAGAACAGGTTGGCTCATCATTGATTGAACCATATCTAACAGTGTTCGATTCCATCGTTCAGACACCTCATTCCATTGAGGCGTACCCGGCGGAGTAAGCGGCCAGTCTAGATTCGGTTGTGACACCGTACGACTAGTCTGGACCAAGTCGTTTGACCATACTGACGAGAATTGTTGACTTATCAATAATATGGATATATCTTTATTTGCTTATTTATAGATAAGCCAGGTTTTTACTGGGCCTAAGTTAGTTTTCTAGGCTCAAGATCGATTAAGCCGTCAAAAGGTGGGCCTAAAAGTCTTTTCTTTGACCGTTCTCACAACCTCTTCCAGAGGCCCAGTTGGACCTCCTCTATGGGTTCCTTTAAAACCTCTCCCCCGCAAAGAAGGTCCTAGAAAGCAGTTACCCACGTGTGGTTAATAACAGCTACATGTGGAGATATCGGCGATAACGGTCATCATGAAGAGACGCAATCCTTGGGCGAAGAGGCACTGCTGCAACCAACTACCAATGCTTGTAAAACTATAAATAGTCCGACCTATGTGCCTTTGTAACATAGATTCTCATCCAAGCCATTATCCGCGTGTATTCAGAGCCACTTTCCCTGTAATCAGAGCATACTCTTTGTAATACACATTCACCATTTCGAGCCCTTTGGCGAACAGATAGTAATCTCCATTTGCCTTTTATATTTTTGTTTGTCTGTTCTATGACGAGAGTCTCAGACGTTGACAACTAGCACCGTCCGTGGGGTGCGCTATCATCATCTTCGCCTACTCGAATCTGGTAATGTGTCCTGCGTTTTTCTGATGAATCACAATTTGCATGCTTGGAGAGAAGAAAGCATCATCGACATTTCCGACTACGATGACGACTTGGAGGAAAATTTTGTCCTCGTATCTAGCAAGACCCATGGTTCCTCCAGGGCCATTTCTAAGGCACCATCGCCCACCGAGTTCGCATCCACTGGCTCCACGCTGGTCGTTCCTTCGTCCACAAGTACCGCTGTGGACGAGTACTCACTACACCATGGCATAGTATTAAGGGCAATGCAACTGCCGAGAAAAACTACTTTTTCCGGCAATTTATCTACCGGGAATGTGTATTCTTGGCACGTATTGCTGCTTAGTAAAGTGTCTTTGAAAAACATCTCCTACAGATATATGCATTCGGCGATTAATCGTCCTAGAAAAGTCATTTTTCCCTGCAGCTAGTTTTTTCGGCGAGCTAGAGTTTCCCGACGCTTAGAGTTTCCGGCGATTAAACGTATTGTCGGCGATTAAACCGCCTCGATTATCGATTTTTTCCTATAGCTTAGATGTATTGCGGTAGTTAACCCGCCTCGATTATCGGATATTTCGGCGCTAGATCGTATTACGGCGCAGCTAACTCGCCTCGATTATGAGTTTTTCCTGGCAGTTAGACGTATTGCCAGTAGTTAAACTGCCCTTAATTGTCTTTTGCACCATTTAACCATAAGCAACTCCATGGCTTATCAAGCACTTAACAGCAATATCAAATGCTAGCTGCACCTAGCCATCCATACTCTTTCAAGCATACACGGAAGCTTAAAGTGAGCAATCAAGAGGAAATAAGCTATAATATTTGTAGGAAATGCCTACAGTTAGTGTAAAGAAATGTAGAAAGATGCCCATTGATGTTTAGGGATAACTGTATGTTGGAGCTCTAACAAATGAATAAATTAAGTGAAGTCAATAAAAAGTGCATTGAGATCTCCAAGTATCCTTATCATAATATGATAACACCAATCTATTTTACATACCAAAATATGCTTTTATTTGAGTAACACTCCAAAAAATGCGCTCTCCTCTAGATTCTTTAACCGCTTGCTGCAAGAGAGCGCATGCTGCGATATGTGCTCCTGCTGATTGACCCATCAAGTAGATCCTGCAGGTTGGTGATAAATTAGTTTATTAATGTAGTGAAAACTAAAAAGTGCCTAAACCTTGTAGTGCACTTAAAAGACAACATCTAAAGCAGAGCAATTGTAGAGCCTAAACAGATGAATTGCAAGTCTTGACAAAAATCATTAGTAAAAATAGAAGTTATGTTATTACTAGAATGCATAGGAATAATACTATCATCATTTAACTAAACATAGTTAGGCAAAACAAGAATGGTAAATAAAAGTGCACAAAGACACCTCAGAAATCAAATATAAAGATGGATTTTACTCACACTATTTCATCAGCAAACTGTACCAAGTACCATGCACAACTAGATTAGAGCCCTTTGATCATAGGTCAATTCTTTACCAGTCAGATTTGTTCTTCGTGAAGTGAGGACATGTAGAAAAGTGGACACGACTGAGCCTTGTTATCTAAAGTGGACACGGTCGAGATCTAAAAAGTAACAGCACAACTATTGCGGAGATACAGGCAGATATCTAAAATCGTGATATTTAAATCACATATTTTCATAAAGTAATTAATTTGATTCAATTATATATCTCAGAAAATTACCTGTCTAGGTGCAGGATCTCTATCTGACAGATAAACATATTTCTCGCAAAGTCCATCAAGCTCTGCACTCATAAGTAAAATCAACTCAACAGATAAGCCCTGTATTATAAAAGAAAATAGATCTTTTGCAGCAAACTACCTCAACTCCGCCTTGTTTGTTGCAACAGCAAGGTGAATCAATGCACCACAAAAGGGAATAACTTTATGAAGAAGACTAGACCATGAATAATCAAGAGCTTGCTGACAGTGGACAAGTAATGGCTGCAAAAGGTTCACTATCCACATCTTCCATAGTTCAGCAGGGAAATATTTAACCAAAGGAATAATAACAAGGTGGATAAGTTGGCGCAAATGCCGAAATTCCATAACTTGCACATTCTCCATAAGAGCAAGGTTGACAGAGGAACCCTCTATGCATCGGAAAAATGCTTCCCCAAGACTAGCTGCTAATCCTATAACATTGTACCTGCAATATGGTATGTTCAGAACTTCAGATGGGTCAAAGACAAAATACAGGAGAAATGTCTCTTAACATTTATGAAGTGCAAGATGCAAATTTTCTAGTTACTCAAAGTGTAGCTCAATTATTCTTACATTATCAAGGATTATCAGAATATCAAACTGATGATGGGGTTTAAACAATTACATAGCATGAATAGTAGGACAACAAATCTCATTCTAATAGTAACTCACCCATTTTGCCGCTAATGTTGTTACACAAACAATCCTGACAAAAAATTGCATTGCCGACTTTCTTTCTTTTTTCCCTAAAGTATTTTCTTTCTTTCTTTTTTGCCTAAAGTATTCATTCCAGTCTATAAAAATGGCAGTACAAACCCCAAAAAAAACATGTTGCCTCAGTACTTAACAAGTCCAATGATTTCGAGATTGAACACTAGAGAAAAATAAAAAAAAACATCTGGTAAATGGTTAAAGTGCTCTATTAATAATCCTTACCCATAGTCATAGGCATAAATGTCAAAAGGTGTAGCAGCCAAATACCCAGCAGAGGATGCCATAACATAGGTGATTATGCTCGACACGTAGTAAGTGACCCTCTCCTTGAAGGCAAGTCATGGTGTCGGCAATGTTCTGCATCATTGGCAAAGCACTTTCAGCAACCAAAAGAGCACAGATGCATTGGTGAACATCACTCTGGAAAGCAAAGTAAATACATGATGCATGCTAAAATAAATTAGAACAAGAGTCTCAATAACACACTGCATTTCTTATCTTGTTCATGTACATCTTTTCCACCTTAAGGTGAAGGCTGGCCACACCAACCACCCAAGTGCATCAACTTACACATTTCTTATCTTGTTTACATAAATTGTAGAATTGTAGCAATAAATCTTTACAGATCCACTTATGCAACTAAAATTCTATAAAACATTATGTAGTTCAGAGGGATGGTAATTGGATACAACTAATGTCACATGTTACGGTAGGTGGCCTAAGAGAGACGCCAAGAACCCATTAGGGCCCGAAGATGGCACACTAATGGGAGCAACAAGAGCTCAACAAGCTAGAGATAGGATAGGATCTTATCAAGAAGACGAATTAGTCTCAAGTCCCTCGAGTTCCTCTCCCTATTCTAGGTTCTCTCTACCCCCCAGTAGGCGCTCTCTCCTCAATGCATAGTTCTTCCTTCAAATCGTCGGTTGGTCTCCTTTCTACAATGTTTACCCCTGTTGTACTAAGATACATAACAACTAATAAATTTTGATGTAGCATAACCTACTTGTATTTACAGGTCTTTACAATGGCCATAAAGTAAATACCACAATCGCTTCTTAGACCCCGTCGAAAGTTGAAACCAATACACCACTTCAACAAGATCATACTACAAAATTTTGGAACAAAACTAATAATATTTATATTTAAGCTTAGTTTGGCACTGGTGGTTTATAATTGGGGTTTCATGATATTTTGAGTGTAAAATTGGGAGAACTTGCTTGCGTTGTAGATGCTCTTACAAAATTAAGTTTCCTTTCACTACTTTTGGATATCTTAACCACTTGAAAGCATCTTTTTAGAGCCATAACAAAATCTTACTAGAATAAGTAGCGACAAGGATTTCACTGCAAAGACAGATGGCATTCACAAACCGACCCTTACTTTATCAAACAATAATAACTCCAAGACTGAAGCACACCTGACTCGGTCCAAACCAAGCCCGAGGCCATCAATAAGAGCACGACAAGGCAAGCAAGTTCTCCCAATTTTACACATAAAATATCATGAAACCCCACTTTTCTTTTTGTAACTACTGGCTTATCCATAAATAGGGAAATAGAAGTCCAAAAAACACAACTGCCAATCAGAAGAAAGTAAGAGCATTGTAGACTGTACCAAGCGATTTCTACACGATGCAGCACATGTAGAAAAGCGAGGACAGAATAACAATTACAACAATCAATAGCTGCAATAGTACCTGAGAGAACAGGTCAGCTAAGAAGTAACAACAGATTCCTCAAATATTTCAAAATCTTGGTTGCTAGACATTCCCAATATTTTTTTTATCTCATTGCTAATTATCACATAAGATCAGATCTATGTACAAAAACTAAGAAAGCACAAGAAAATAGTAATATTGTCATACCTTCACAAAATTCATTGTGAATGGGACTGTCATAACAGCCATTCCTCTAGAAAAGTTCTACATTTTACCAGCCATGGGATTTCCCTCCATTCCTTCTTGCAAGTTAAGCTGAAATAGCACAAATTTTTCGCTCGATATGACTGCAGTATTGGCAAACAAATGAGTATGTTTCAAGTTACAAGAATTGCCTGCTTGAATTTTTGGATGTTCAATAAAGGAGAAGGCGTCCATGAAAGCAGAGTAGTTAACTAGGTGCATAGTCATAAAAAGTGTAATTACGTTCATAAATTTTACAAATGAATGCACAGTTTGACAGTTATACATGCTTATGAGCACAAGATGGTATAAAATGGAAGTAAATTCAGGTCCGGATTATAAAAACAAATAACATGTTAACCTCACAAGGCCACAACTGCTTATGCCTTATGTGGGCAGTTCTATCACACTACCATTCCATTCTACCAATTAAGCTGTAAAGCATACAAGCAAGAAGCAGCGGTACACCATGTTATTTGCACAATGATGAACAGACACCACAATCGCACTGCACAAAATGCATACCTCCATCAGAAAGTAAAGAAAATCAGTCTTTATTAACACGCCCAAGATGTAAAGAGCATCATGAGTTGTCAGATCAGTAAATGAAAATGCTCCACCTCCTTTCAACGAAGGGACTTTCTCAACCATGTTTGATATCTACAATGGGAAGAAATAAGGATACCATTACAGAAACTAAGGTAAATAATGTACAAGAGAAGAATTGGAGGGGCAATAAGATGTCTGTGTAACTCACAGCAAAGAAAAAGCTCATGAACATTGGCCCTTGGACCAGGAGTCCTTTAATGTGCTCCCCAACATTTAAATAAAGTTTCAATCAAATTTCATTTGTTTTTCCAACCATGGACCAAATGTCACCAAGATTTCAACATCAAATGATTTTTGTTTGGACAAAAGGTCCCCCCTAGAGAAATACTCCATCTGGTTAAAAAAATGATGTTTTTGTGACCTTGAATGGTCTCAAGATACTATTTTGACAATTAATATCTACTTTATGTCAAGCAATGTAATCCAAACATCTAAGTGTCCTTAATCATGCCACCAATGCCACTATACTTGAATTCAGTCTTTTGAATCAAGGTCGCTCAGTGTATCAATTGTACTTTATGTTGCTAGCATTATCAGTTTATCACCATATGACACAAGGATTTCACGAGAAACTTTTGAGCCCACACATACATTCAAACATCAAGCAAACACTAGGGCTAGAAAATGCTAGTTGAATCGCATTAACGGCACTTTACATTTAGCTTCATTGTGGCTCTCAGCTGGTTCATCAGTAGCGGGATCGTCGCGCTCCGGATCAGCACTATCGTCGGCGCAATACAGGCCCACCTAACCACACCCCGCATGAGAACCGAACAGAGAGCAAACCAAGCATACGACCCAACAAAGCAGATCACGAACCATAAAAGTTGCATCAGAAACCTTACCAGTTGAGCCCGGTGAAGGTATGGACGGCGTCGATGAGATGCTGCAGAGCGGCAACGGGGAAGAAGGAGTCAACGGCCGCCGTAGCCACCTCCCCCGGGAACGGCGCCGACACTGAAGCAGCCGCCGCCTCCGCGGCGTCGGCGAGATTGGCCGCCGTAGCATCAACCTCGCCAGGTGGGATAGCATCGGGGGTAGGGGCGGATGAGGAGAAGCTGCGGCTGGATGGCTCCGACAGGTGAAGGGAGAACGAGAGGACTAAAGACCTTGCCAGTGCCCTCCTGGAGCACGACGCGGGCGTTGGCCGTCTTTCGGCGGCCCGTGGTGGTGATCCGTTGTGCGGCGAGGGAGGAGGGAGGCGGTGGCTATAGTGGCGAGGGAGGATGGCGGCTGTAGCGGCGGAGGAAGTGAGGAGGAGAGGAGGGAGCACAGGAGGGGCGGCGGCGGCGACGGTGCAGTGAGGTAGGGTTGTGGGAGCTGTGAGCCTGTGACTGAGAGTGAGACTAAGTGTAGTGATTTGGGTGATTTGGGATTTGGGGGGCTAGGGCGGGTGGGACCGCGAGCGTGGGTGTAACATCCCAAATGTATAATCAGGGTTATTCAAGTATAATTATATGTGTAGAAATTAAAACTTTTTCTCACATCTTGAAAAACCCTAAAATCTCATGGGATTTTTGTCCAAGAGTTGTGTAATCCAAAAACACAAAGCTCTTGTTGACCAAAAATCAAACTCATTCTCCAATTATCTTAAATCTTGTGCCAAACATTTGGAATATATTTTCTTTGGTCCCAAAAAACTGATATGGGACCCCCTCTGAAACATATCATGAGTTATAACACTTGTTGATAATTTTTGGAGGCAAAACAATCCTTTAACAACCTTCATGAATTTCCTGAGAAAAATGCATTGCATAATAACCTCTGGAAATTTTATGCAAGGTTGATCTCATTGTCAGCAAGCTCCAGTTAAAATTCCATCAAATTTGGAGTTCATTTGCTATCTCAAATAATTCTGCTAAGTTTCAGCTGTTAAAACTAAATTTAAAAGCCTACACTGTTCCTTGGGCTAGCCATATTCAAAGTTGGTCCAGCCCAACCAGGTCTGCACCTCAGCAGACCTCATCTCCATTTGATCGGTCGCACTGCTGGATTTACATCCAACAGCCACGACCTCCTCCGCGATCAACACCGCGAGGACCTCCCGCCTCATGAGGTCATTGCCGTTGGATCCGTGATCAACGGTCATGACCTCCCCTGTGTGTTAAACCTCAAAGACCTCCTCGAGCTGTAAACCATCGCAGCAAGGTCATACCACCTTGTTGAGGTCGTAGCCGTTGGATCAAATCCAACAGCCACAACCTCCTCCTCAACATACTCGGTCAGGTCATCCCACCTGCGCGAGGTCATAGCCCTTGGATCCAAGATCCATGGCCCTGACCTCCCCTCACTGTTAAACTAAACAAACCTCCCACCTAACCTAGGTCGTAGCCGTTGGATCAAATCCAACAGCTCACGACCTCCCTGCGTTATCAAGCACTCGCAACCTCCCCCATCTTTTGTTGTGCACCGTTAGATTTAAAATCTACGGTCACGACCTCCTTTTTGTCTCATGCGCACTGACCTCCCAACAAGACGTGAGATCGTAGCCCTTAGATCTAAATCTAAAGGCCATGACCTCCCTTGTGCGTGCAAGCTCAGACCTCCACCTCCTTTGATCGAACCCTTAGATCTAAATCTAGCGGTCCCGACCTCCCTTGCTGCTATGCATCATATCGACCTCCCCATCAGTCGTCAAGGTTGGATTTAAATCCAAAGGCCATGACCTCCCCTCATGTCTTTTTGATCGCCATTAAGTCCTCACCGGAGGTCCGCACCGCTGGATGGAGATCCAACACTTTTGACCTCTGTCCCTTTCCCCACATGCGTTTTCTCGATTAAGAAATCGGAGGCCACGACCTCCCATCCTTGATCGTGTGGCTTGGACCTCCTCCCAGCCACTTAAAACATAACGGTTCGAAAATAAGATCCGATGGTTAGGACCTCCCCAGGTCTTATCCAACGATCACTAAGACCTCCCCTGTTCTTCTCCTTCCTCGGCGCGGCAAACTCGAAAACAAGCAATTAATGCGTGTCGACCTTGGGGTACACTTCAACAGCTCTTTGCTGACCCGCATTTAATGCAGGTCAGCTTTTCGCCCCTCTGGTCATCTCACACCTGTCACCATGTCAACTTTACGCCCCGTCCAACTGCTCGACCATGCCATGGGCCAAGCTCACCATGAGCTTAGCCGGTGGCCTAAAACCTCTTTGCCCTAAGTATAAGAACACCCCATCGTGCCTTTATCTTCCTTTGCAAGCCTTTGTTCCTTGCTCACTCATCGTGCTTGTGAACTCTAAGCCGCAGAGCTCCTTGGCCGCCATTGTTGGACTTGAAGTTCCTCGGTGGACAAGGGTCACCGGGTTTTCCACCTTTCTCCTTGTTTCCATTTGTGCCTTCCTCTGGGACCAAGTCCTAACTTGATTTGTTGGGCGTTTGCAGAGGGGACAAATTGGAGCTCTGAGTCGAGCTTTGGTCGTGGAGCACCTTTCTTCCCCAACTCCAGTCATCACCTCCACGACCTCCCGGCACCTTAGGACCTCCGGTACTCCTCCCGTTAGTCCTTTAGCTGGGCACCCGTGATGTATGAATGTCGCGGAGTCTGTTGTTTGAGCATACGCTGAATGTCGCGAGCTTCATTTTTTGCTTTTCGGTTTTGGCGTCTTTGGTCAATCTTGCCCACTCCGCTCATGGGCGCTCAAAGCCGCCGCCGCCGTTGAGAGGAGGTCCACTGGTGCGCAACATTATTGTGCACTCGGTGGTACCATTGAACCTCACCGGCAAGGTCTACATCGCCGGTGAGGACCATCCTCTTAAACTCAAGCCTTGTCGGATAGGAACTGCGCGTTATTGCCGTTTTTGGACAAGGATTCATGGAGTTAATGCACTAATCGTGCTCGAATCATTGAAATCATGGGCGCGTCTTAACGCCTTAGATCCATCCTTTAATGCATGCATTTAAGACCTCCAGCGCGACCTCCTCGTGGTCCCGCGCGTGTCTCTGTCCAAACGCTGCGCGCTTGAAGTTAGGGCGCTGGTGCAGGGCGTCCGACCTCCTCCGAGGAGATCTGGAGCGCCCAAGACCTCCTTGGCGCAATCTTAGCCGTCCCTGACCTCCTGGAGGTGCAGTGACGCTGAGGACCTCCTCTGGGACCTCCTCGAGGTCATCTCACCATGAGGACCTCCCTTTAGATCTGGCTGCTCCGACCTTCCTTCCATGTTGTGGTCCGTTGGATCTCCCATCTACGGCCACGACCTCCCCTCACCTCGCGCATGTGCGTGGTTAGGAGGTCCAGGACCTCTGGACCTCCCATGTGCGTGTATGTTGTTCTCCTGGGAGGTCTGAGCCGTTAGATCTGTGATCTGTGGCTCACGACCTCCCATGTCTTTGCAAGTGTTAGAAATGCCAGTAAATTCTTAATGATAAACTGAAATAAGGTATAAACTTTAGAATTTCATATCTCTTTCATTCTAATTCCAAATGAGGTCATTCAAATTGTGTTAGCTCTATCTTGAACTTGACTTTAATCCAAAAATGGTTGTAAGTTGAGTTCAGCTCCAGAGCGCAGTTTGGGCCATAGGTTTTAAAACTCCCTTTTAAATACACACTCAAATTAAGGCTTAACTTGTAAAAGACATAACTAATGCTCTATAGATGATTTTTGAGTGAATCCAAGTTTGTTGGGTTCCTCTAATAATGAACTTACTAGGAAAAATAGTTTTGAACATGTTACTGTTTTTCAGAAAGAATAATTATGCATTATAATTTTGTTCAAGTTCTTGTCTTTAAAAATTGTAGAAGTTGCAATGTAACTCCAAAAGAGTTGAAACCACTTCCATTAGTCTTAGAATGTCATTACCTATCTACCATAAAAATTTCATGTCCAGAAGACCCCTAGAAAATAATTTATGAACAGTAGCCCTTTTTAATTTAATTTGGATTTTTCTGGCCGAATTGAATTGTTTTGATCATATCTTTTGCATCAAGAATCCAAATCAATTGATTCTTGTTGCTAAATTCATGATAAATCTTTATCTTGCTGCTGTAAAAATTTCAAGTCTTTTGGAGAAGGTTTGCTGTTGAGTCCTTTTGAATTCTTTGTTCTTATCGGTTCTTTTTCGCTCTTTCGTTAGGGTTCGACATTTGTGGTGATCCCGAGAGTGATCCTCAGCAACCAATTGACCACCAGCAACAAGGCAAGCAGTTTGACCATTTCCATCATTGTCCCATTACTTTAAAGCTTAATACTTTGTTTTACTTCTATGTATGCATGCTACTTTGTGTTAAATGTCGCTAGCAAGCCTATAGTTGCATAATCTGTAGGAATTGTTCATCCTCTACTACCTTGAGCCTAGGTTATTTGCTGTGGTGGGAGCTCGTTGGATGAGCTCTTATCACTTAGTAGTTGCGATGCAATTGCTTAGACATGCTTAGTTATCGGTAGAAATGGGCGATCATCGACTTAGTCGATGGTCTTGATCACTCAAAAATGATTATTACTCCTATATGTCCAGCACTTGTGCTTTGATTAATTTGTAAAATCAAAAACTGAAAATAAAAGATTGATTTAGACTTGGGCATATTGGATGGATGGTGCGGTTTTTGGATGTGGTGGTATGCAGGGTCCCTAAGGACCGAGTACTTGGGTCACTAAGCCAGCGATTTCACGTACTAACCACGCTGAGGGGCATATGGAACCCCTCTTGACTAAGTACTCTAGGAGGTGTTAATTATGAGCGAGCTCGGTTGGTGTGTTTTCAAAACAAATGTATATGTATAGTGTGGGAGGGGAGCATTAGCTTCCGGGAAGGTTGTGATGTCTCCTTCTCCCCGTGGGTTGTGCAGCTCGTAATTAGCATTCATCCTTTGGAAAGGTGTCGTAGGACTTAGCCGTGCCAGCACACCTTCGGTAGTGTGCGTAAAGGAAAGGCGGTCTGACGTGTGGGTACAGTGGTACACCCTGCAGGGATAAAACTATTCGAATAGCCTCGTCCTAGGTTATGGACATGCTTGGTAAGGTCGTTCAAGACTAGACTACAACCTTTAATCAAAACTTGACATGGTTGGTATGAACGGGGAGTTCATGCTATTGTTGTGGTGATCAAGTTAGTCACTTCCGATTTGTTCTTGTTGTTGTTACTATGTTATTATCTCGTTGTTACTTCAACCATTTAAAAATGCTTTGCCAAATTGCCTTCAATCTATTATGTTATTGCAAATAAATGTCGCTTTATGCTAAAATGAGTCCAAAGCCTCATCCACTTAAATAAAGCTTGCATGTAGCTATTTATAGTTCTGTTATCTCACACGTAAGTCTTGCGGAGTACTTTATGTACTCATCGCCGAGGGTTGTGGCAATTTTGTGGCTTTTGTTGCAGAGGAAGAAGGAGAGCTCCAAGAGCCTCTCTTTTGTGCTACGTGTTGCGCTTTCTTGACGACTAGCTTGGCGGTCCCACGATGCCTAGGGTTAAGGCACACCGATTGGCTTTGTGTTATAGCCATCTTTATGGCACTTTTGCTTCCGCTGTTATCTTTTGTAATTCTCGCTATTTGGCCTAAGGGCCTCTCTTTTGTAATATCTATTCCATATTAATGTTAACTTCGGTTTGTTGCTTATGTTCTATGTGTTGTATGGAATTGATATACTCTTTTGTTGTGAGGTATGTATACCGCATTCGGGAAGTATACATCTCTCGAGACCGGGGTTTATTTGGTTGTTAATATTAGGGTCAATCGGATGACTAAGTATTATGAGCCTAATAAACGTCGGGGTCTCACAGTGGGACGGCGGGAGCGTGAAACATCTGGATAAATTTTTCGTCTTCCCGCCCAAAAGGTATTTCCGGCAGATAGGTTGACCTGGTTGACTTTTTCTAGGGCAGATATATTGTTGCTATCGTTAAAACATTGCAGGCAGATAGATTGTTCTAGAAAATAATTATTCCCGACAGATAATGGGACCCCTAAAATCTTGGATATTGCCGGCAGATAGATTGCCACTAATCCAGTTTTTCCCGGCAGATAATTGCCCTTAATTCTATGCCATGGTGTAGTGACTATCCTGAGCCTATCTCCTTTGGAGGAGGAGATTCAGAAAGTCCCTAGAGCCCAGCAAACCGTGATGATCTCGCTGGCGGCCTCCACACTGAAGGCCTGGAGAGAACATCTAGGGAGAATCTTGTATTCACCATACAATACAACTCATCCTCTTCCTCAGAGGATGAGGGCATGTTCACCCCTTCAACCTATTCCGGTGTTCGTCAGGTCACAGCTATCGGTGACAATCAACCCAACCCCAGCGATAATCCCGAAGCATCAGGGCAACATCAGGAGCGGGAAGAACGGGAATGCCTCCAACGAGAGGAAGAGACCTAACAAGCCGAGATACGTGCCGCCACACAAGCGCACATCTCACAGGTTCGTGACCACTACTACTGAGATGCCTTTGGCTCCTCAACGAGGGCATCACCGCCATGCGCAATGATGGTAAGAGAACCAAATACTTTACCAACCCCCATGCAGGAGGATTCCCATGCGGAACGCGTACACTACTTAGCAAACGCTATTGCACGCCCTTCAGAAGGATTAACTCCGGAACAAGGAGTGCAAGTAATGCATGATATTGCACAAGAGCTACAGGATGTGGCGGAGAATATTTCTACCCGATCGCCTACTATGATTTCCTAAACGGACTTACACCTAGAAGGGTCCTCGATTGGACGACAAAGGCAAGACCAGAATTATGGTGCTCCTGGCCGTCACATTCAAGCCCGAGGTGAGCACGACACCCATTTTTCAGGACGTAATAGACGTCCTAGATCTCCTGTTAGTCATGATAATCGTCGTAATACACGACAATGTATCGGACCTTATGCAGGTTGAAAAGCTTTTTCTTCTGGACTAAGAAATGTTACCTGGCCGGAGAAGTTCAAGCCTGCGAGTATGGAGACGTTTGATGGAACGCAAAATCCATCAGAATTTGTTCAAGTCTACACTACCCCCATTCAGGCTACTGGAGGCGATGATAAGGTAATGGCTAATTATATGCCCACAGTTTTAAAGGGTTCCACTAGGACCAGGCTATTCAGCCAGCCTGAGGGATCCATATATAACTGGGAGATGTTTTGTAATGCTTTACAAAATAATTTCAAAAGTTGTTATGCAAAGCCGGGGAAGCAGGATGATTTGCATCGACTCCGCCAAACCCCCGAAGAAAATTTACGACAATTTGTAAAATATTTCATAGACGCCCGTAACACTATCCCAAATGTTTCTGATGACTCTGTGATTCGAGCTTTTAAACAGGCGGTGAGATATCGAAGGTTCACAGAAGACCTCAACATCAATCCGCCCAGGTCCATGTTAGAGTTCTTTGACATGGCCGATTGGTACTCTGATGCCCATGAGGCAGTAGAGTGGAACCAAATGGTGGATAAGGGAACCACCCCTCCTCAGCCCGGCCTTGAGGATGTCAAAGAAAAGAAATCCAAGAGGTCCGAAGGCTGCACGAGCAGCAGAGCAAAACCTAAGAAGAAGGAGAAGGGGAGATCCAAGAAGTCCACCAGGAAGGTCGTAGTAGTTGACCAATGACCACCCTACTACAAGAGCAAAGGTCCTTGGACCAAAAGGAGGCTAGGAGGTCGTTCAAATGACCAAACTGCCCCACGATCTACGAGTACGTCCAGGAGCAATGAGCGTTGGTGCCCATTGAAGGGATACGGGTAGGCTACGATAGCAACAATTCAAAATTTCTACCACGTAAACCAAGAAGCCAAGCAAGAAGATGATCACAGATCGTTACCACTAGACGCGCAGAGCAGCGGAAGAAGTGTCGGAGCAGCCTGGTCCGACGAAGAGCGTGTCGATGTACTGATCGTAGTCGATCGTCCGGCGTCAAAGACGTTGATGCAATGGTCGTGGTCAATCGTCCGGCGTCCTCGTGAGTTGATCGCCTCCAAAGACCTCTGTAGTTCCTTGCGAAGATCGCAGATCGCCCTAAGCGCAACAACGAGAAGCGCCTCTATGGTATCCACACGCCCGGGAAGGAACAACCGTGACGCCGCGGTGTGCTAGCACCAAATCGCACGGCAAGGCTCCCAAGAAGATGGCGGCTAGGGTTTCATGGGGCAACTCGTGTCAACTCCTTCTCCCAACATGACCTCATGCATCTCCTTATATAGTGCCCCGTGACGGATCCTATCCAAACACGCTTATTTAATCGTATTCGCTTACGGTTTGTTCCAACCCGTTAAGTATGTGACCCGTTAGGTTCATGTGTAGTTCGGTTGTGACTCGGAAACCCTTTCCGGCCCACGAGTCGTAGCGGTTCCTAGCAGGACATAACGATTCTCGAATACACACAAATTATATGGGACGAACCTTAATGCAATATGATCTACGACTAGGTCCTCATCACTTACGACCAGGTCCTATCTCTATATGACCAGTTCATATTCGATCATGACCAACTCGTAACTCCTTACGACTTGGTTTCGACCACTCTGTAATTACATTCGACCAGTCTACAACTTGCTTGTATCTCCATACGACCAGTCCGTAGCTGGTCGAACTAAGCGACCTACTCATGTATTCTCCCTTTGCCTCACGATATCTGGTTGAACTCCAGGTGAGATGTTGTGTCATCCATGGACTGTTCAATGCTTTCTCGATCGAGTATCGGATAACCTCATGTGGTCGAACTCTTTGACCACTAGTAGCATGGCTATGCACTTTCTTTATCGACCACTTGAGGGCCCCGAGATATCTCTCTGTTATGTTAGGAGGGCAAATCCCATATCCCACCGATCACATCCTCTGCATGTTTCATAGCATACCCAAAGCTACCTTTATAACCACCCGCCATTCTGACGGCGTTTGGCAACCCCTAAGAGTGCTATTACACATGTAGGAAACCATGTCGATCTCGTGTCTAAGGATTATACATCATCATTGCTTGAGACCAACTAACGACACATAGAATCATAACAATCTCAATAGTGTCTCAAGGTGGGTCTTATCCAACACCATGTTCTCTAACACGTGTCCACATTATTGATTCGATATCCCTATATCCATGACCGTGAAACGTGGTCATCAATCAATACATGTCTTTGGTCGAGAGTCACTAGTGTTCACCAAAGACTTTCGACCGTGGATATTTTTAGAACGACATCATCATAAGTTAAAAAGAGCTTCACCAACAAGTCACATACTCGTTAATCTTCATGACTGATGATTCATTCAAGGAACAAGATAACATATTATCAAATATTGTGAACATAATGAAATATAATCATCTCTATGATTGCCTCTAGGGCATATTTCCAACACCCATAGCAGAAAGTTACTGGCCATAACCTCCGTAACTACCATACTTGGTAGAAGCAAATGGAGGATTATTACGATAGGAAATGTCCAATGTCTATCCCACCAGAAGATAATGGATCACCAGTGGTCCAAAGCAATAACAAGGACACATAAATGTCATTTCAAAGGACGGATCACCATGTCAATGTCATTTACGGGGGTTCGGCCGCCTACACCTCTAAGCGGCAGTACAAGGCGGCATGGATGGACGTCAACAGCGTTGAAATCCCACTTGGTCGACTGGAATACCCTAAGTTGTCAGAGACCTCTCTGACTTTCACTAAGGAGGACGTCCCTAAAGGTAGGTCTACTTCTCGTAAATTACCACTAGTAGTTTCCCCTACCATAAGTAATTGCAGAGTAGGGAGAGTATTAGTAGATAGCGGTAGTTCTTTAGACATATTATTTATTAACACCTTAGATGAGATGCAAATTCCTTGTTCTTGGATTAAACCAATGACAAGTCCCTTCTATAGGATAGTGCCTGGTATGTCAGTTACACCAATAGGGAAAGTAACCTTCGGTGTGGCTACTAATTTTCGAACTGAGTTAATCACTTTTCAAGTGGTTGATTTTGAGTCTACCTATAATGCTATTTTGGGAAGACCATCTCTAACAAAGTTCATGGCAGCTACACACCACGCCTACCAGAAGATCAAGATCCTTGCGTCAAAGGGCTTGATTGTGGTGCAAGGTGACCAGGCCATCGCACTTTCATGTGATCATAAGTCATTAGAACTTGCCGATCAGTTGCCTCTGAAAGACCTTACTTTGGAGGATAAAACAAGAAAGTCCGCAAAGATCAAGGCCACTCTTCAGCCTAATGAGGAGGTAAAAGTCGTACCACTTAGCCCCGATGACCAATCCAAGACAATCCGAATTGGCGCGGGACTAAGTAAGAAATAGGAAGACAAGCTCCTCACCTTCGTCCGAGCCAACTCGGATGTCTTTGCGTGGATGCCATCTGATATGCCCGAAGTCCCAAGGAAGGTGATTGAGCACAGGCTAGCCATCTAGTCTGAGAAAAAATCAGTCAAGCAAAGACTGAGACGTTTTTCCCTCGATTGTCAAGGAGCTATCAAAGTAGAGCTCGATAAGCTCCTTAAAGCTGGCTTCATTCGAGAGGTTGATCACCCCGAGTGGCATGCAAATCCGATCCTGGTCAAGAAATCTAACGATAAGTGGCGCATGTGCGTAGATTTTACCAGTTTAAATGTTGCTTGCCCAAAGGATGACTTCCCTTTGCCTCGTATTGATCAATTAGTTGATTCCACTGTAGGTTGTGAACTGATGAGTTTTCTTGATGCTTATTCCGGATACCATCAGATCAGCATGGCGAACGAAGATAAAGAAAAGACTGCCTTTATCACTCCCTTCGATGTCTACTGCTAGGTTAAGATGTCGTTCGGATTAAAAAAAACATTGGGGCCACGTACCAGCGTTTGATGCAGAAAACCTTCAGCAGTCAGCTGGGGCGTAATTTAGAGGCCTACGTTGATGACCTCGTTGTAAAAAGTTGTACTAAGAATGACGATTTGAAGGATCTCATGGAGACCTTTGAAAATGTAAATAAACATAGAATAAAACTTAATCCTGAAAAGTGTACTTTTGGGGTTAATTTTGGCAAATTGCTTGGTTTCCTTGTTTGTTCTTGTAGGATTGAAGTTAATCCTGAGAAAATTCGAGCCATCGAACAATTACGACCACCTTCCACTCTGAAGAAGGTCCAAGCCTTAACTAGTTGAATAGCGGCTCTTAGTCATTTCATTTCTTGATCAGGAGATCATGGTTTACCTTTCTTTAAGGTGATTCGCAAGAGTAATAAGTGGTTTCGATGGTCCGAAGAAGCTGACAAAAGCCTTTGAAGGCTTAAAAGCTTATTTCTCAAGTCCTCTAGTATTGGTTTCGCCTTTAGAAGGTGAATCTTTACTAGTTTATTTAGCAGCAACGCCAAATGTGGTCAGTGCAGTGCTTATTGCAGAAAGAGGAGGGTCTCAACGACCCATCTACTATGTAAGTGAGGTCTTACATGGACTGAAGGAGAGATACCCTGAGGTCCAAAAACTAATTTATGCTCTTCTGATGACTTCCAGAAAACTGAGGTATTATTTTCAAACTCACAAGATCACAGTACCTTCGTCTTTTCCACTTAAAGATATACTTCATAACCAAGAAGTAATGGGTCGCAAAGCCAAATGGGTAGTAGAACTTAGGGAGTCTGATCTTCATTTTACTGCCCGAACAACCATAAAAAGCCAAGTCTTGGCTGACTTTGTGGCTGAATGGAAAAAAACACCGAGGATCAACCTCAAAAAAGTTCAGGGCTAGACGATCATTGGGCACTGTACTTTGATGGCTCCCACGAGCTTAAAGGCTTGGGGGCTGGGATTTTGTTGATAACACCACAGGGTGATCAACTTCAGGATGTCATATAGTTTCTGTTCCCTGCCACTAACAACGTGCTGAATATGAAGGACTTCTAGCTGGGCCTTGAGCAGCCAAATCCCTCGGAGTCTGTCGGCTTTTAGCGAAGGGAGATTCGCAATTAGTCATAAACCAGGTATCAAAAGAATACAGCTATTCCGATGAGATAATGGCTCAGTACCTGGGTGAAGTGAGGAAGTTGAAAAAACATATCAAGGACTTCGAAGTCCAACGTATACCGCGCAAGGAAAACTTCTTAGTAGACCAGTTATCGAAATTAGGTTCCTCACGAACGCCTGTTCCAACAGGTATTTTTCTCGAATACCTTAAAAAACCTTGAATAGGAATGGGTTCGACCACCCCAGAGTCGGGTCATCGAGCAAGATGCGGAGTGGATGCAACCATTGACCACTTATCTTGCATCAGGGACATTGCCCGATGATCCTCAATAGAAGGATAGGTTTATTCAAAGAGCACGCATGTACAAGCTGGTCGAAGGATCATTGTTTAGGAAGGGAGCACATGGTGTTCTTAAGCGATGCATATCCCAAGACTTCAGGATAAAATTACTAAAAGAAATCCATGGGGGCTTGTGTGGTACACATGCATCCTATACGTAGGACCAGAAAGGCGACAGAGGGGGGTGAATAGGAGCTCAAACAATTTTTGCTAACCCCCAAAACTCAGCAACAGAGAATAAAAAGTTGTGCTAAAAACTCAGGAATCGGTACTACCGCATTGCTATTCTACCGCAGTTATATGGGCGGTACTACCGATATTTCTGGAGTTCATCCCGACAGCGGAAAAACCAAACCTAAAATTGGCACAACTTTTGATTCATCCAACCAAAACCTATGAAACTCAAAACATATCTTCTCTAGGAGGTCAGAAACCTATTCCAATCAACGATTGAGTAGATCCACGTCAAAGTTCTGACCTTTTTCAAATTTAGTGAAAATAGTCTCAAAACCGAGTCAAAAACCTAATTATGATCCTAGGCTTGCTCGTGGGCTATGGATGATCAAGATGATCTAAGATGGTCTCCCACAAGTCACAGCAAGCAAGAACAACACAAAGGTTCAAGAGAAAACGGATGGATCAACAAAAGCACCAAAACATGAAAACATAAAGCAAGAATGAAAGAGACTCATCTTTGAGAACTTGCTTGGATTGATCTGAGATTGGAGATTGATGTTTACAGCCACTCCATCTTGGAGGACAAACCTCAATACATGAGCACACGATCAATCAATCCCTAGAACCCTAGCTTTCCTCTTTCTCTCCAAAACCCTAAAACAACCTAGGGTCTCCCTTAATGAAACGCATCAAGGCTGCTGGACAGCACCGTCTCCTATTTATACTAGAGGCTAGCATCTGGGGAATATTCCATTAGGGCACCCGTTAAGCCCAACTCACAACTGGGATAACACATGCATGCATCTCAAAGCGCCGTCTTCATCTTCAATTGATCTAAACTGCTTCTCCATGCGCCGATCCGCGCCTTGGTTTAGCCAAAGGACACCAAGGCGATATTTGGTGAAATTACCAAAATACCCCTTCTCGATCCTTTTCCAAGAACCGAGTCCAATCATCGTGAATCAATCCCCATGCTTCGCCACGTGTAGGTTAATCAACGACTCTTATCATGTCGGCAAGTCTCTCCCGTCCGGCTCCTGCCGAAACCACCAAGGCACTTGCACCGACCCCCACGCCAGTTGATCCAACCAGCTGCATCAAACTGCCCGTTCGATCACCCTTGTCCATTCTACGCCATGCTTGAGTCCATTGACTCCACCCGGCATCCACGACCGTTCTAGACCTCAGCTCTCCAAGCTTAGTCCCGATCCTCCTTGCCATTGACCGTCATTGACCTGCAAGCCACCTGCACAACAATAGACCAAGAAATCGTTTCCGGGAACAAGTTCTTCACAACTTGACCCACGTTAGCCCAAAACATGCAATATGCAACTCATATGCAAAGACAAGCATGGATATGACCTATCCCAAATCAGATTTTCAAGATAACCAAAATCCACAGCAAATGCGGTACTACCGCCAAGTAATGTCCGGTACTACCGCGGCGCAGTAGTACCGCTCTCAACATCGCAGTCGTACCGCTACCTGAGAGAAACCAAAACTCCCCGAAATCATGCTCTCTAGAATTTCCATACCGCAATTCTTCAGTCATACCAATGTGCGGTACTACCGCTACGTAACAGGCGGTCGTACCGCTCTTCGAGAAAATCCAAACTCAATTTACACTCGTTCTGATATTTTGCAACCGCCATTTCACAAATGGTCATACTGATGAACGGTACTACCGCAACCTTACCTCCGGTACTACTGCTCCACTTAAGCGGTCGTACCGCACTGCGGTATTACCACGGTTTATACGTTGGTACTACCGATATACCTGACAAACCTTCAACCGAATTGCCAATTGTAACATCACCTAAGATCATGAGCATATCTGTGAGACCCCGATTTATTAGGCTCATAATACTTAGTCATCCAATTGACCCTAGTATTATCAACTAAATAAACCGTGCCTCGAGATATATGTACTTCCCAGAAATGTAGTACACACAACTCGTTATAAAAGATTGCATCAATTCCATTCAAACACATAGAACAGAACAAGCAACAAACCAGAAGTTAATATAAATAAAGGATAGTTATTACAAAAGAGAGGCCGACCGGCCAAATAACAACAAGTCTACAAAGATAACAGCGGAAGCAAAAGTGCCATAGAGATGGCCCAAAACAAGAGCCAACCAGTGTGCCTTAGCCCACAAGGCAACTGACCGGACCGCCAAGCTAGTCGCTTTCCCAACCACCGCACATCTCACAAAAGTGAAGCCCTTTGGGCGCTACCTCCTCTGCAACAAAGTTATTAAGCAAAGCAAATGAGTACAAAAATGTACTCGCAAGACTGACGTGTAGTATAACAGAACTATAGTTTAACTACATGCAAGCTTTATATAAGTGGATGAGGCTTTGGACTCATTTTTAGCATAAAGCAAGTTTTCATTTGCAATAATGTAATAGATTGAAAGCGATTTGACAAAGCATTTTTAATTGTTGAAGTAACAATGAGATAATAACATAATAACAACGACATTTAACAACCCGGAAGTGACTAACCCAATAGCCACCACAACAATAGCATGAATTACCCATTCATACCACCCATGTCAAGTTTTAATTAAAGGTTGTAGTCTAGTTCTTACGGGCGATCCGGCGTGTCCATAACCTAGGACGAGGCTATTCAATAGTTTTAACCTGCAGGGTGTACCAATGTACCCACACGTCAGACCGCCTTTTCGCCACATGATTTAGCACACTTCCTTTGGTATGCCGGCACGGCTAAGTCCTACGAGACATTTCCAATGGATGATGCTAATTACGAGCCGCAACCCACGGGGATAAAGACACATTAGACAGCCTAACCGGTCTGCCAATGCTCCTTCCCAACACCACACACACACATTTTATTTAAACATACCCACCGACCAGCTCATAATTAACACCTCCCAAAGTACTTAGTCAAGAGAGGTCCCATATCCCCCTCGTGTGGTTAGTACGCAATAATGCTCAGAACGGTGGCGCAAGTAACTCGGTCCTTAATGACTTAGGCATACTACCACATTCCAAAAACCACACCATCCATCCAATATGCCCAAGTCCAAATCAAACTTTTATTTTCAGATTTTGACTTTACAAAATAACAAAGCACAAGTGCTGGACATAAAGGAGTAATAATTAGATTTGTGTGATCAAGACCATCGACTAAATCGATGATCGCCCATTACTACCGATAACTAAGCATGTCTAAGCAGTTTAAATCGAAAACTACTAAGTAATAAGAGCTCATCCAACGATCTCAAACCACAGCAAATAACCTAGGCTCATGGTAGTAGAGGATAAACAATTCCTACAGATTATGCAACTATAGGCTTGCTAGCGATACTTTAACACAAAGTAGCATGCATACATATAAGTAAAACAATATATTAACCTTTAAAGTAATGGGACGATAGAGGGGATATGATCAAACTACTTGCCTTGCTCTTGCTGGTCAAATTGTTGCTTAGGATCGCTCACGGGATCAACACACTCGTCAACACCTAATCGAAAAGACGAAAAGAATCGATAAGAACGACGAAAACGACAAATACAGCACAGCAAACGAACTCCAAATACTCTGAATTTTCTACAGCAGCAATAGGATGATTTTTAGGGAATTTATCAACAAGAACCAATTGATTTGGATTCTCAATGCAAAAGTTATGAGCAAAACAAATCTGCTCAGCCCTAAAATACCAAACTGCCACTATTCACTAATTTAATTATTAGGCAACATTTTCTAGAAGGGTGGTGATACTAATATTTTTACAGTAAAACCAGCACCTCATGAGATGAATAACACAATTGAGTTCATCTCATTTGGAGCTATTATGCATTTTCAATAATCTTTCAAAAACAAGAACTTGAACAAAATTATAATGCACAAGAACTCTTTTCGACAATAGCAACATGCTCAAAACTAATTTTCACAGTAAGTTCATTAATAGAGGAAACCAACAAAGTTGGATTCACTCAAAAATAATCTACAGAGCATTACCTATGCATTTTACAAGTTAAACACTATTTTGAGTGTACATTTAAAGTTAGTTTTAAAATCTATTTGCAAAACCATGTTCTGGAGCTGAACTGGGCTCTTAACCATTTTTAGATTGGAGCCCAGGTCAAACCAGAGCTAACAAAATTTGAATGATCTCATTTGGATTTAAAATGAAAAAGATATGCAATTTTAAAGTTCATACCTTTTTCAGTTTATAATTAAGACCTCACGGGAGGTCCTAAGGACTAGAACGGATTGGGAGGACATGAGCCATAGATTTTGAATCTAACGGCTCAAGACCTCCCAGCGATATCTTGCGCACACGCTCGCATGAGGTCTAGAGGACATGGGCCGTGGATCTTGGATCCCACGGTCCTTGTCCTCCCAGCGGAAACGCGCAAGCGTCCGCACGAGATAGAGGTCGTGGCCGTTGATCTTGGATCCAACGGCTATGACCTCAAGATCTCGGGCGCTCGCGCTCGCGCTGCTGGACCTCATGCGCGCGATCAGAGAGGAGGTCGTGGCCGTTGATCTGCGAGATGGACGGCCCACGACCACGCACTCACGCACGCCGCTTCATGATGAGTTATCGCGCGGACAACGAGGAGGTCCGAGCGCACTAAAGACAGCAGTAATTGCTCCAATGATTGAGCATTTACTGAGCAAATCTATGTCCTAAACCGACAATGGCACGGTCGGGACGTCCCACGGCTTATCGCCGGCGATTTAGGGCACGGCGGCGCACACTGAGGGCACCGTCGGGACCGCAATAGCCAGGCGCACCTAATGGGCCTACTCTCGACGGCGGCAGTGGCGGCGGCCTAGAGCGCCGACGAGCCGGAGAGGAGCAAGGAGACCACACGGTCAAAAGGCAAGAAGCAAAAAGGAGCTCCGCAGCTGCCATTCAAGCGGGTGCCCAAGAAAAGCTCCGCAACAACATACACGCGGGTGCTAGCATCTACGGGACTACCAGGAGGGTTACCTGGAGGTCGCGGAGGTGCTAAGGATGTTGGGGACGAGGAGGACCGGCGCTGGTGAAGACAGTGGGTGCTCCACGACCGACAAGCTCCAAGCTCCAACTAGCCCTCACCTGAAAAGGTCAACCCCAAGTGAAGTTAGGGTTAAACTTCCAAGAAGTTAGAGGAGCAAAAATGGAGCGGAGGTTGAGCGAGAGAGCCACTGGAGCACTGTGCCACCAAGGGCTCCAAGCTTTTCAACAATGGTGGTAAGGAGGTCTATGGAGGAGAAAGCTCAGAAGACACAGGTGCAAGCTAGAGCTTGAAAGTGTGCCAAAGAAGCTAAGGGAGGAACCCAATGGGGGTTTTATAATTTAGAGAAGCAGGGCACATGAGCTAGGGTGAAGCTCATGGTGAGCTTAGCCCATGGCTCGGTCCATGGCTTGGACAAGAAGTGGAGTGGACATGGTGACAGGCCTGTGCAGACTAGAGAGGCGGAAGGCTGACCAGCATTTAATGCGGGTTAGCAAAGAGTCGTTGTAAGGTACACAAGTTGACAGGCACGCTTTTTCTCTCTGCCCAGGGGCACGTATGCGTGACCGAGGAAGGAGAAGAACAGGGGAGATCGTTTTGACCGTTGGATAAGACTACGGGGAGGTCCTAACCCTTGGATGTTATTTTTGAACCGTTAAGTTTTAAGTGACTGGGAGGAGGTCCCAGCCACACGATCTTGGATGGGGAGGTCGTGGCCCCATGATTTCCTTAACGCGGATGCGCAAAGGAAAGGGAATAGGAGGTCCAAGGCGTTGGATCTAAATCCAACGGCGCGGACCTCCTAGAGGACTTAATGTTTGCGCACGCTACAGCCCAAGATGTGGAGGTCATGGCCTTTGGATTTAAATCCAAGGGCACATAACAGATAGGGAGGTCCTGAGCTTGCGCAACGCACAAGGGAGGTCATGGCCTTTAGATTTAGATCTAAGGGCTACGACCTCACGTGCGCGGGGGGGTCTGATGCGCATGAGGCAAGGAGGAGGTCGTGGCCGTAGATTTTAAATCTAACGGCACACAACATGAGATGGGGGAGGTTTTGTGCGCTTGATATCGCTGGGAGGTTGTGGGCTGTTGGATTTGATCCAACGGCGCACAACAATTGAAGCGGGGAGGTCCTGGCTGCGATGATTTGCAGCGGAGGTCGTGGCCTTTGGATCTGAATCCAACGGCTACGACCTCAACAAGGTGGAGAGGAGGTCTGAGTGGTTTGATAGCGAGTGGAGGTCATGGCCATGGATTCTTCATCCAAGGGCAATGACCTGAACAGGGTGGGAGGACCTCACTGTGAATGTTTGAGGAGGAGGTCGTGGCTGTTGGATTGGATCCAACGGCTACGACCTCAACAAGGTGGGATGCCTTAGTGGTTTAACAGCTCGGGGAGGTCATGAGCTGTTGGATCTTAATCCAAGGGCTATGACCTCACCAAGGTGGGAGGACCTCGCTGTGATGGTTAAGGGAGGTCTTCGAGGTTTTAAAAACATAGGGGAGGTCATGGCCATGGATCCTTGATCCAACGGCAATGACCAGATGAGGTGGGGAGGTCCTTGCGGTGTTGACCGCGGAGGAGGTCGTGGTGGTTGGATGTAAATCCAACGGCTGCGACCTCATCAAGGTGGGAAGGGAGGTCTGATGGGTTGCAAAAGGGGTTGGGTTGGACCAGCTTTGCAAAGCGGCTAGCCCAAGGAACAGTGTAAGTTCTTAAATTCAATTTTAACAGCTGAGATTTAGCAGAATTGTTTGGGTTAGCAATTTAACTCCAAAATTTATGAAATTTTAACTGGAGCTTGCTGACATCATGATTAACCTTACATAAAATTTCCAGAGGTTATTATGCAATGCATTTTTCTCAGGAAATTCATGAGGGCTGTTCAATGACTTGTTTTACCTCCAAAAATTATCAAACAAGTTTTATAACTCATGATATTTTTCAGAGGGGCTCCACAACATTTCTAGGACCAAGGAAAAATATTTCCAAGGGTTTGGCACAAGATTTGTGACAAATGGGAAATGAGTTTGACTTTTGGTCAATAAGAGCTTTATGTTTTTGGATTACCCAACTCTCGGACAAGAATTACATGAGAGTTTAGGGGTTTTCAAGATGTGAGAAAAAGTTTTAATTTCTACACATTTAATTATATTTGAACAAACACCTGTTTAGGTATTTGGGATGTTACAATATCCTTATGATATCCACAATCTCCCCCTTGATGAACACATTGGCAATTTCCTAAAAATGAATGTTTTGAGGTTTGAAAGTAAAAGAAACCTATTTTTCGCACAAAGGCACAACTTAGTCCAAAAAGCAAGTGAATGCAATGACAGAGACCAAGTTGGCTTCAGAAAAGCTTCAGCAAGAGAGATAAGGCAGAAGAAGTCAAGAAAGCTTCAAATTCCATGAACGAGTCGAAAATCTCACTTAAGGTCCAAATGAAAGAGCAATTTTTCAA
Organism: Phyllostachys edulis; assembly: GCA_036346405.1. Taxonomy (NCBI): domain Eukaryota; kingdom Viridiplantae; phylum Streptophyta; class Magnoliopsida; order Poales; family Poaceae; genus Phyllostachys; species Phyllostachys edulis. The sequence continues at coordinate 63,325,272 of CM070546.1, read as the reverse complement.
AAAAGACCTAGAACAAAGAAAACTCCCAATTTAGCCAGAATTTGTGCAAAGACTCCAAAACAAAACAACATTTTTATCAATTTTTCTCCCCCTTTGACAATGGGTCATCAAGGTACAAGAAAGAAGATAGAGCATGAATGACAAGAAAGGGATACAGTTTTTCATCATTTTTTTTAGCAAAAGGAGCCATGAAGATTATCCATGAGGATTGTACAAGTATTACACCAAGCCATATTATGTGAAGAAGCTATTTTCTATCATGGCAAAACATGTACAACAAAGCTAAGGCCAAAATAGCAATAATCTGAGATTAAATGAATTGGTAGCATGACAAGGTACTCAAGATCATAGTTTAACTAAAGGTATCCAAAAATGAGTCAAGCCATGTCTATAAGCAAAATGGAACCCAAAAACTAGAAAATGAGTCAATTTGGAGCGCTATGAGTTCAATTATGAATCAATTTGTTCAAGCATTTGAATTTAGCACATTGAGCACTTTGCTAAAAAAATTTGGTTTTATCTTAGTAAAGCAAGTCCTGGACTAGGAGCCATCCACAACTATCTCGTAAGCTTCAACCAATTGACAATTTGTTTTCTTAGCATTGTGCTAGATCTCAAGCCTTACCGCGGCCATCCCAAGCAAGAAGCTTAAGAGAGTGGTCTAGGTCATTCAAAACTCCTCCTGAGTTCATGCCTAGTGCAATGGCATGCCGTCTCATGAGAAAAAATTTGTGAGATTAGTTTTTCGCACAGAAAAACTTATTTTTCGTTTGCTTGACTTAAGAACTATCATAGCCCAATTTAAAACTCAAAGTAAGTTCAAAACTCAATTTAGCCTATATGACATGGCATGAATCATGAGAGGATCACTATGGCAAAACTAATCACAAGATCCAACAAGTCATGTTTTGATTCAATTTTCTCACAGATAATAAAGCTAGCATGGCAAAAGCTAAGCTATACATGAAAAGCCATAAAAGAAATCTAGCAAACTAACACAAGACATGGCAGGGTATAAAGAATGGAATCATGTCATACAAGGATAATAATCAAACCTCCACAAGTTTATATTACAATGCAAGTTGCTGAATTTTAAAATGCATTATGGTACAATGAATGCAAAAAGAGCAAACTCCCCCTCAAAACAGGCCAAGAGGACTAATAACCCCCAACTCTCCCCGCAAAGAAGCAAAACGAGAAGAATCAAGAGCTTTTGTGAAAATATCTGCAACATACTGCTCGGACTCTACAAAGTGAAGCACAACATCACCGTTCTCAACAAGGTCTCTAAGAAAATGATATCTAACATCAATGTGCTTGGTCCTAGAGTGTTGCACTAGGTTTTTGGCAATGTTAATGGCACTAGTGTTGTCACAGAAAAGAGAAACACTACCCAAAGACAACCCATAGTCCCACAGAGTAGACAAGATCCAGAGAACCTGAGAGCAACTATTGGCTGCAGCTACATACTCGGCCTCGGCAGTGGACTGTGAAACAGAAGACTATTTCCTAGATGACCAAGAGATAAGAGATGTGCCTAAGAAATGACAAGTGCCAGAAGTACTCTTCCTATCCACTCTACACCCCGCAAAATCAGCATCAGAAAAAGCCCGAATAGAGAGAGCAGAATTAGAAGAATACCAAAGTCCAAAGTCAAGAGTGTCCTGTAGGTACCTGAAAATACGACGCACTGCTTGACGATGAGAGGCATGAGGGGAAGCCTGAAATCGAGTGCACAGACACACAGCGAATTGTATGTCCGGTCTCGACGCCGTGAGATAGAAGAGGGAGCCAATTATGCTGCAGTACTCCTTCTGGTCCATAGGCTCCCCATCCTCATCAGGGTCCAGCATGGTGGATGTGGCAATGGGAGTAGACATTGGCCTATTTCTTCCCATGTCGAAGCGTCGAAGAAGGTCCTTTGTGTACTTGCTTTGATGAATGAAGGTACCTTCTTTCAGTTGCTTGACTTGAAGACCAAGAAAGAAGGTCAGTTCGCCCATCATGCTCATTTCAAATTCACTGCTCATAGAATCTAAAAATCTAGACACCAAAGCATGAGAAGAATCACCGAATATGATATCATCCACATAAATCTGAACTAATGAAAAGTCATTGCCATACTTGAGAGTGAACAAGGTTTTATCTACCATTCCCATTTTGAAATCATTTTTAAGCAAGAAACTCTTAAGCCTATCATACCAAGCTCTAGGGGTCTGCATCAATCCATACTAGACTTTAGAGAGCTTAAACACATGGTTTGGGAACTTGAGATTTTCAAAACCAGAAGGTTGCTTGACAAAAACCTCATCTTCTATGAGGCCATTAAGGAAAGCACTTTTGACATCCATTTGAAAAAGCTTAAAGTCCTTAGATGTCGCGAATGCTAGCAAAATCCGAATGGCTTCTAATCTAGCTATAGGAGCAAAGGTCTCTTCAAAGTCTAAGCCTTCTACCTGGGAATAACCTTGAGCTACAAGCCTAGCCTTATTGCGAACTACCAACCCATCCTCACTTTGCTTATTTTTGAAAACCTATTTTGTTCCAATTACATTATGATTAGGTGGAGGTTCAACTAAGATCCAGACTTTGTTTCTTTCAAAGTTTTCAAGCTCTTCATGCATGGCATTGACCCAAGAGGAATCAGATAAAGCATGGGTGACATCTCGGGGTTCAAAAGACACGACAAAAGCAGAATATGCATGAGAATCTGGAGAGATAAACCTGGAGCGAGTGACTCGCTCATGAAGATCCCCAATCATCTGCTCAGGTGGATGTTGTCACTGAATATGAAGAGGAGGTCCTGGTGTAGAAGTGGCCTCTACCTCATGGGCTGTGGAGGTAGGAGCAGAGCCATTCGTATCGCCGGTGAAGATAGGAGAAGGCTGCTCAGCTGAAGCTGGAGAAGCGGAAACAGGCTCTCCAACCATCTCAGAGGTGACTGGAGGATGGATTGGGTCCTCATCCTCAGAGTCGTCATCGGCAAAGATACTTTCAGAAACCTGTGTACCTGCACCATCGAATCTAGTACCAGGACTAGCCTCATCAAAAGTGACTTCGCAAGTCTCAATAATTTTGTTAGTATCCAAATTAAATACACGATAGCCACGAGAATGAGCAGGATATCCAAGAAAAATGCCATCAGAACATCTTGATTCAAATTTACCATGTTTAAGAATGAAGCACTTGCAACCAAAAATCTTAAAATGAGAGACTTTAGGCCTATGACCAAATCTAAGCTCAAAAGAAGTCTTGCCTATGACAGATCTCAAGAACACCCTATTGGATACATAGCAAGCAGTAGAGATCGTCTCAGCCCAAAATCTCCTAGGAGTGCTATGCTCATCTAGCATGGTCCTGGCCATCTCTACAAGGGTTCTATTCTTACTTTCTACAACACCATTCTGCTAGGGAACTCTAGGTGACGAGAACTGGTGCTCAAGTCCCCTATCAGTGCAGAAAGTAGCAAAGGAAGTGTTCTTGAATTCTGTCCTATTGTCACTCCTAATGGCTCTCAAAGCTCCAGGAAGGTCAACAGCTAGTCTAAGGACCAATTCTCTAAAATAGCCAAAGCCTTGTCCTTAGAAACCAGAAAATAAACCCATGAATACCTAGAGAAATCATCCACAATCACAACTACATACCATTTCCCACCTGCAGACTAGACTCTAGAAGGGCCAACAGTGTCTAAGTGCAAGAGCTGACCTGGTCCATCAGTCATCACTAAAGTAAGAGGTGGATGAGAAGCAGAAACCATCTTATCATGTCTACAGGGAGTGCACACTAGGTCTCTAACATTCTTAAGCAAAGGCAAACCTCTAATCAAGTTCTTGCTACTAACCCTGGTCAAATGGTCGAAGTCTATGCGTCCAAGTCTACGATGCCACAATACTAGATCATGAGAGTAAGAAGCCACAAGACATCTAAGACTGAAAGAAGAAGAGATACTGAAATCAGCACTAAAGATCCTCTCAAATCTAGAGATCCTAAAGACATGCTCACCCAAGGAGTCTAGAACTCTACACTCACCACTCTTAAACCTCACCTCCAGACCCTCACCAAGAAGCTGAGAAACAGATAGCAGATTATACCTCAGCTTACTTACCAAAGCGACGTCCTTAAGCATGAACTTGTTGTTAATGCACACTGTGCCCTTGGTTGTCACGGTCCCGGTAGAAGCATCCCCAAAAGTGATCAACTCATTGTCGGATGCACGTGTGAGGGAGGAGAACCATCTAGAATCTCTAGTCATGTGTCGAGAATACCCAGAGTCAACAAGCCATATGTCCTCATTCCTCGCACGACGGTCCTACAGAGCATGAACAGGAAACATCTGTGCCTCAGTACTGGGGTTAGTGATAAAAGACTTGGGAATCCAGTACTGAGTCACGCGATGCTTAGGCAAAGCAGTAGAAGTAGCAATAAAATGGTTAGGAGAAAAATCATAAGAATACACACGTGAAACACCTAGAGCTCTCCGAATCGATCTACCAAAAAATTGGTACTCCCCCTGTCTAGATACTACCCGTGGTCTCTCCTCACGATACCCTAAACCAAAATACTGCCTAGAGCCACCAAAGGAGTCAAAGAAGTCATCTACAAACCTAGACCTATGTCTAGCAGGAAAGACAGGCTGCCTGGCTCTAGAGACTATAGTAGGTGAAGAAACTCCTCTAATGGACCTCAGAGCACTCATCCTCTCCTTCCTCTCTATCTTGGCTCTACGGAAGCAGAACCCAATGATGTGGCCATCCTTCTTGCAGAAGGTGCAATGGTACTTGACCTTTTGAGAGGTCTGACCTATTAAAGTAGAAGCACATGTCTTGCTACAAGGGGTTTGGGCAAAACCTGTAGATCTAAAAACTACCTTAGATGGCTCAAGAGGTTCTACCTCAAACATACCACTCTCAATAGCTTTCACAACCTTAGGTGGATGGTTCTTGGAATGCTCTAAGGAATTAAATCCTAGGCCACTTTTCTTCACACTCACCTTAGATTGGTCAAGGATCATGTTAAGGTTCTTCTTCCCACTAGAAAATCTCTCAAGGGTCTTTTTGATGTAGTCATTTTCTTTGGCTAGATCCTTACATGAGGCACACTTATTTGACTCGATTACCTTATTATATCTTTTCTTAAGAAGAGCTACCTCAACCTTCAAAGACTCACAAGACACACAAGAGGCATTCTTAATCCTATTCACTTGCTCCTTGAATTTGACTCTAAACGCCTCTTGTATCTCATCTAAATTATGTCCAACTTCAATACAAAAGGCACAAGAATTAGAATCAACTACTTTTTTGGATGCAGCCCTAGACATGGATTGTTCAATTTTAGCTTTCTCCTCTAGAGTCTTGTTTAGAGCTTCATTCTCAATTGTGAGTTTAAGGCAGTTTTCACATGATGCAGATTTAGAATAAAGAACCATTTCAGTCATTTCTTTCATTTTAATCTTATTATCCTCACAATGAGAGCAAATGTGACTAGCATCAAATTTCAGCAATTCTTTTGTAGCGCTATCCAATTTTAATTCAAGCAAAGCACAATTTGAGCAAGGTAAAGTAATAGCATCTACAACAGTCACATCTAGAGCAACAGCATTCATGCAAACAGGACTAGACTTGAGAAATTCTAGTTCGTCAAGAGCATCTTTAAGTTGATTCGCAACAGAGGAATGAGAAGATTTCAGATTGGTCAATTCATTATGCAAGCTAGAGCAAGACTCACAAACATCAACAGGATTAATGGATTTGAGCCTAACAACTTCTAGGTTCAAGTTATCAATCATGGTGTCCTGTCTCTTAATCATTTTAATTTGCTTCTTCAGTTTTTGTTCAGCAACGACCAAAGCACATTTCATATCATTGAGTGAGGGGCATACCTCATCAGGATCGCTGAAAGGGTCGTCGTCATTCGAGGAGTCGATGTCGTGCATGTCCTTGGCCATGAAGCACATGCCGGTGAAATCATGAACCTTCATCTTGCCATGAGAATCATCGTCGTCGTCCTCAGTCCCCGAGTCCACATCGCTCATATCAACACTCTCAAGAGCGGCAAGGACCCGGCTGACGAACTTGCGATAGTTGGGCTTCTTGGCTTTCCCATCCCTAGCTTGAGGACACCTCCGGGAGTCCTTCTCTTGTTTGCCCTTCAGCTTGGGGCACCTGGCACGAATGTGGTTTGGCTCACCACACTCAAAGCAAGTGACAGGGCCACCTCTCCTTCTGCTCCTCACCTTGTTGTAGACTCTCAAAAATGTTATGGATAGGAGGGCTAAATCATCCTCAGGTAGCTTCTCTAGCTGCTCATTGCTCAAAGAGTGCAAAGCGGATAATGAAAAATCAGATCAGCCAAAGTCCAAAGAATCATAAGAGCTACCCTTAGATGGGTCAACCACTAAAGCCATCGACTCTGTCTTGGGAAGACGCAAGATAAAGTCAATCTCATGCGTCTTCAACCTCGAGTAGAGCTTATCCATGGTAAGCTCACTCATGACAGTGTTGTCATTGATGGAAGTGATTTTCATCCCCCGGACTTTCACATCAAGAGCACCCAAAAGCTATCGTGCATTTTCAGATTCAGTAAACATGTAACATACCAAATCTAGGTGTGTGTTTCAAATGTAAGAAAATAAGTAGAAATTAAAACTTTTCTTGCATCTTGTAGTTTTTGAACTTTTCTGTAATTCTTATAAAGGAATTGTGGAATTCAAAAACCTAAACCTCAAATTGACTAAAGTCATGAACCCTTTTTCAACCTTGTTGAGAATCTTGTGTTCAACCTCTAGAAATATTTTTTTCTTGGTTCTAGGGATGTTGTGTGACTCCTCTGAAAAATTTCATAATTTTTAGAAATTATTTGATAATTTTTGGAGGTTAGTCAAACCAGTTTGACTCTTGGTCAAACCCTAGAACAAACCTTGAGAAATTTCTTGAGATAAATGCAGGGCATAAAAATCTCTAGGAATTTTATGAAGGGTTAATCCTGGAGTGAGGAACCTCCAGTCAAAATTTTAGAATTTTTAGAGTTAGTTTGCTACCTCTAGAAATTCTTCCAAACTCAGCTTCAAATTCAAATCCAAATCTAGTGCACTGTTCCTTGGGTCCGAGCCCGACCCCGTCTCGGTCGAACCCAACCACCTAACTGCACCGGCTCGGTCCTGTTGGCGCGTTCGTTTCCCACTGTTGGATCTCTATCGTACCGCCCTCGGCCACGGAGAGCTGCTCGACCTCGATCACGTGTGAGCCGTTGGATTGCGATCCAACCATCGCAATCACGCCCGCGCCTGTTGGTTCGACTCAACCATCTCATCGCTGTTCCAGCTCGAGCCGCACTTTCTCTTGCTGGCAGGTGGGCCTGCGTCGTGTCACTGTTCTCCTTCAACCTTGGTCGCTCGCGTGCGCACCCGGTCGCCCTGGCAGGGCGTGGGTGAAGCAGCACAGCGCCTTGTCCACTCTGCGTCCTCGTCAATGGCTCTAAGCATTAAATGCAAGTCAGCCTTTTGCCCCCGGAGTCGTGGTCTGACCTGCTCCCGTCGCTCAGAGCACCCGTGAGCCCGTGGTGAACCGAGCTCACCGTGGAGCTCGTCTCTGCCTAATCCCTTGCTCCTGCGACTATTTAAGCCCCGCAAGCTCTTCCTTGGCTTCCTTTAAACACCCCTCAACTCCAGCTAGCTCCCTCTCTGCTCGAGTGAGCTCAAATCCCCGAAAGCCTCAAACCGCCATTGACGGCCGTGGAAGCTCCTTCGTCGTCCCGGCACTTCAGTGGTTCAATTGCTTTCATTTCGCGCCACCTTGTGCCTCTCACCTCCTGGAGCAAATCCCCTAACCTAATTTGTTTTGACATTCGCAGAGAAGGTCAAATTTTGGGGTTTGTTCACATTTGGCCGAAATTGCCCCTTTCTTCCTCAGTGCCGGTAAGCACCTTGGCTCTTCAATTCCTTACTTGTAGACCTTCTGTTAGCCCTTCTAAAGCTAATGTGATGACCCGGTCTCGCTCATTTTGCTTAGGCCGCCATCTCCACGTCGTCGTCCTCGCCACTGTGCGGTTCAACGTCACGAGTCGCCTCGACCTTCTCTCGTCCTCTCTCGAGCTCGGTAAGCCATTAGCCCAAGGCTCGCACTCGCTTTTGAACTGCGGAGCATTTCGCTGTTCTCACCGTGGTCGTGTGTATCACCGCCGTCCCTCGCCGGCTCGCCGCCGTTCTAGGCTGGTTCAGCCGCAGTGAGTGGTCTCGGCGTGTGCGCAAGACTACTGCAGATCTGAGCATGCCCTTGATTTGCATCGCCGTGGCCGGAGTCACCGGCGGTGAGCCATGGAGCGTGTTCGGGTTTTTTCGGACGCGCCGGCACACTGTAGCGGCGTCATTAGGCAAAGATCTCGTCATTAAATTCTTAATCATTGGTTAGCGCAGTTAATGGCTGTCTTAAGCGAACTAGTGAGTCACTGACTCGTGGGTCCCACGCGCTTAAACGCGCACTGTGCGCGTGCACAGCATGGCTCCACTGTGAGCCGTCCATCTATAGATCTGCGGCTCAGATCGCATGGACGTTTTGAACCTCCGTCCGCAACTGTCAACCTGAGACGTCCATTTCTGGATCAATGGCTGCGATTCGCGCGAGTTCAAACGCGTCAGCGCTTGATTCGTTTGGGACCGTTGGATTTGATATCGACGGTCCACGTTCGCGTGGTTTCGCGCGAGCGAGCGTGCGTGAATTCAATGCGTTGGGCCATCCGATTCAAGATCAATGGCCCACGATTTTCCACGTCGTTTGGTTTAAGGAAAATTCCCGAGAGCTTTATTTGTGAACTGAAAAAGGTAATAAACTTTAAAATTGCTTAACTAATTTGTTTTAGCTCCATTTTAGTTGATTCAAATTTTGTTAGCTCTGGTTTGAACTAAGATTTAATCTAAAAATGGTTGAAAGCTTGGTTCAGCTCCAGAAAATGGTTTGGTAAATTTGTTTAGAAATAGGCCTTAATTGTTGCTCTAAAAATTGTATTTAACTTGAAAATTGCATAAGTAATTCTCTATAGATCCTTTTTGAGTGAAACCAATTTTGTTGGGTTCCTCTATTAGTGTGCTTAATTGTAGAATAGGTTTTAGGTATGCTACTATTTTTAAAGCTCTTGTGGTTGTATTTTGTTTTGTGCTCTTTTTCATGACTTTGAAAAATCATAGAAAATGCATCCTAGCTGCAAATGAGGTGAATCAAATTGTGTTGTTCATATCATAAGGTGATTTGCTTACCACAAAAATCTCAGGTGCAACACCTCTTTGGAAAATTGTGCTAAAGAATTAAATTCGGATGAACAGTACCCGATTGTAATTTTTCAGCATTTTCCAGCCGACTGAAATTGTTTTGGCCATAACTTTTGCATTGAGAATCCAAATCAATTGGTTCTTATTGATAAATTCCTTAAAATTCATGCTCTACCTACTGTAGAAATTTCAGAGCTTTTCGCTGAAGTTGGTTTTTGAGTCTTTTCGGTGTTCTTCGTTCTTATCGGTTCTTTTTCGTTCTTTCGTTAGGTTCCGACGAGCACGTTGACCTTGAGAGTGATACTCTGCAGTATAGTGAGCAACTTCAGCAAGGCAAGCAGTTTGATCATAATTAATCCCATTACTTTCAAAGTCTAATACTTTGTTTACAACTTGTATGTATGCATGCTTTTGTGTCAAAGTTATTTTCCGATTAGAGGTAGTTATTCCTATTGCATGGTTGCCCTTAAATTGTTTATTCCCTGCCACAAAACATAAGTTATTAATCTCGCTGGTGAATTAGAGCCCGGTGGTTGAATTATGCTCTTTTATTGTCTTTACAGTGTCATACTTAGAAATGCTTAGCTACCGGTAGAATTGGGCGGTTGTCGACTTAGTCGATGACCTTAATCACACAAAATTATTATTACCATTATGCTCAGCACTTTGTGCTTTGTTACTTTGTAAAGTCAAAAACTGAAACTGAAAATGGAATGTTTGAGAATTGGGCACAATGGTTGATGGTGTGATCTTATGGTGTGACTGGAATGGTGCCCGGGTCAACAAGGACCGAGTTACTTGTGTCACTAAGCCAAGCGTTTATTGCGTGCTAACCACACCAGGGGGATATGGGACCTCTCTTGACTTAGTACTTTGGCATGTGTTAGCTCCGAGTCGCAGGAGGTTGTGTGTGTGTGTGGTGTTCAAAAAGAAACTTGTGGTTATGTGTTGGGTGAGCGGGAGTGGAATCCGGTTTAGGTTCCCCACACCGAAGGGCATTGTAGTTGTCCGGGAGCTTTACCCTACAGTGGTAGTTGACTTTCGGCTTTACAATGACTCTATCTCAACGTATGGGTTTCCATCCATACGGGCGACTCGTAGTTAATACACAATATTGGAAACGTCTCGTAGGACTTAGCCGTGCCGGCATACCAAAGGAAGTGTGCTTAATCTTGTGGCGAAAAGGCGGTCTGGCATGTGGGTACATTGGTACACCTGCGCAGGTTCAAACTATTCAATAGCCTCGTCCTAGGTTATGGACATGCTTGGTAAGGTCGTGCAAGAACTAGACTATAACATTTAATTAAAACTTGATGTGGGTGGTATGAATGGGGAATTCATGCTATTGTTGTGGTGGCTATTGGGTAAGCCACTTCCAGGATGTCTTGTTATTATTGTTACTTGTTATCTCGCTTGTTTTATCAAATAAAAACAGATTGCAAAGATTGCTTTAAATCTATTACTTTATTGCAAATGAAAACTTGCTTTATGCTGAAAATGAGTCTAGAGCCTCCTCCACTTAAATAAGCTTGCATGTAGCTATGTATAGGCCTGTTACACTACACGTAAGTCTTGTGAGTACACTTTTGTACTCATTTTCTTTGCTTAATTAATTGTTGCAGAGGAGGAAGTTGATCCCCAAGGGATCCACTTTTGTGAGATGTACGGTGGATTTGACAACTAGGTTGGCGGCCCGGTTGGTTACCTTGTGGGTTAAAGGCACACTAATTGGCTCTTGTTTATCGTCATCTTATGGCTTTTGCTTCCGCGATTTATTTAGTGTTTAACTGTTATTTGGCCGGTCGGCCCCTTTTGTAATAACTCTATATTGTATGTCTTTTGATTTGCTTAGTTGTGTTTCTGTTCTATGTGTTGAATGGAATTGATGCATAATTTTGTAAAGGGGTATGTGTACTGCAAGTTCTTGGGCAGTACATGTATCTCGAGGCACGGAATATTTTGTTTGCAATGCTAGGACCAAGTGGATGGTTAAGCATTACAAGCCAAATCTCCCGGGTCCTCACAAAACACAAGATCTACAGCACGCAAGTCATGAAGGATTTTGGAGAACCTCCCCCACAACTCATCCAAAAATTCACCAGGCCTTTGTTCGATCTTTGAGTATTCTTTCTTGAGTTGGTTCTGTCTCACTTCCTTGATCGCAGTAGGGCCATCATGGTAGTCACAGAGGGTCTTCCAGATCTCGTGAGCAGACCTCAAATGAGCCACGCGCTCAAATTCAGATCGACTAAGCCCTTGGATCAAGAAGTTGTGAGCTTTGCTATTAGCCTCTACATTAGGAGTGATCATATCGTCATTGGCCGGCACAACATATGGATTTTTGACCTTAAGCCAAATTGTGTGCCCTTGAGCCTCGATGTATGCGTGCATACGAGCCTTCCAATAAGCAAAATCATCTTCATCAAACACAGGTGGTTTGGTTGAATACTTGTCAGTCGCCATGGCTCCGAAGACCGGTTAAGATCTATGAGAAGAGCTAACCGGGCTCTGATACCACTTGTAGGACCGGAAAGGCGACTAGAGGGGGGTGAATAGGAGCTCAAACAATTTTTGCTAACCCCCAAAACTCAGCAACAGAGAATAAAAAGTTGTGCTTTGAAAACTCAGAATCGGTATTACCATCATAAGTGCGGTACTATCAAGATTATGTTCTACCGCAGATTATATGGGCGGTACTACCGATATTTCTGGAGTTCATCCCGACAGCGAAAAAACCAAACCTAAAATTGGCACAACTTTTGATTCATCCAACCAAACCCTATGAAACTCGAAACATATCTTCTCTAGGAGGTCAGAAACCTATTCCAATCAATTATTGAGTAGATCCACGTCAAAGTTCTGACCTTTTTCAAATTTAGTGAAGATAGTCACAAAACCGAGTCAAAAACCTAACTATGATCCTAGGCTTGCTCGTGGGCTATGGATGATCAAGATGATCTAAGATGGTCTCCCACAAGTCACAGCAAGCAAGATCAACACAAAGGTTCAAGAGAAAACGGATGGATCAACAAAAGCACCAAAACATCAAAACATGAAGCAAGAACGAAAGAGACTCATCTTTGAGAACTTGCTTGGATTGATCTTAGATTGGAGATTGATGTTTACAGCCACTCCATCTTGGAGGACAAAACTCAATACATGAGCACACGATCAATCAATCCCTAAAACCCTACATTTCCTCTTTCTCTCCAAAACCCTAAAACAACCTAGGGTCTCTCTTAATGAAATGCATCAAGGCTGCTGGACAGCACCCTCTCCTATTTATACTAGAGGCTAGCATCTAGGGAAAATTCCATTAGGGCATCCATTAAGCCCAACTCACAAACGGGATAACACATGCACGCATCTCAAAGCGCTATCTTCATCATTGATTGATCTAAACCGCTTCTCCATGCGCTAACCCGCGCCATGGTTTAGCCAAAGGTCACCAAGGCGGTATTTGGTGAAATTACCAAAATACCCCTTCTCGATCCTTTTCCAAGAACCGAGTCCAATCATCATGAAGCAATCCCCATGCTTCGCCACGTGTAGGTTGATCAACGGCTCTCATCTTGTTGGCAAGTCTCTCCCGTCCGGCTCCTTCCGAAACCACCAAGGCACTTGCACCAACCCCCGCGTCGCTTGATCCAACCAGCTTCATCGAACCGCCCGTTCGATCACCCTTATCCATTCTGCGCCATGCTTGAGTCCATTGACTCCACCCGGCATCCACGATCGTTCTGGACCTCAGCTCTCCAAGTTTAGTCCCGATCCTCCTTGCCGTTGACCGTCATTGACCTGCAAGCCACCTGCATAGCAATAGACTAAGAAATCGTTTTTGGGAATAAGTTCTTCACAACTTGACCCACATTAGTCCAAAACATGCAATATGCAACTCATATGCAAAGACAAACATGGATATGACCTATCCCAAATCAGATTTTCAAGATAACCACAATTCACAGCAAATGCAGTACTACCGCCAAGTAATGTCTGGTACTACCGCGGCGCAGTAGTACCGCTCTCAACATCGCGGTCGTACCGCTACTCGAGAGAAACCAAAACTCCCCGAAATCATGCTCTCTGGAATTTCCATACCGCAATTCTTCAGTCATACCAATGTGCGGTACTACCGCTACGTAACAGGAGGTCGTACTGCTCTCCGAGAAAATCCAAACTCAATTTACACTCTTTCTGATATTTTGCAACCACCATTTCACAAATGGTCATACCAACGAACGGTACTACCGCAACCTTACCTCCGGTACTACCGCTCCACTTAAGTAGTCGTACCGCACTGTGGTATTACCGTGGTTTATACGTTGGTACTACCAATATGCCTGACACTTTGGTGAAACTTTTTGAGAAACAAGAAATCCAACAAACCTTCAACTGAATTGCCAATTGTAACATCACCAAAGATCATGAGCATATCCTCATGATATCCACACTATAGAACATTAGTTGGCAAAGCTTTTCGGCAAGGCTATTACTGGCCCACCGCTCTACAAGATGCCATGCACTTGCTAAGATCTATGAGCAGTGTCAGTTCCATGCCAGGCAAGTGCACCAACCACCTTACCAATTACAGACCATTCCCTTGTCATGGCCTTTTTCGACTTGGAGCATTGATATAGTTGGACCACTACCACAAGCACCCAATGGGTATAAATTCTTGTTTGTGGCCATCGATACATTCACTAAGTGGATAGAAGCTGAACTAGTCGTTCGTATAATGGCTACAGTAGCAAAGAAATTCCTTGTGTGAAACATTGTTACGAGATTTGGAGTACCCAGTCGTCTTATCACAGACAATGGGAGCCAATTTATTAGTGATGTGTTTCAGGATTATTGCGATGAAATTGGCACTAAAATCTACTTTGCTTCCGTGGCACATCCACAGAGCAATGGAGCAGTAGAAAGGGCCAATGGTAAGATTATGCAACGTATTAAAAAGAGAGTTTTTAATCGCCTTAAAGGCATGCTCAAAAAGTTGGATGGAAGAACTTTTTTCTATCTTATGGGCATTGCGTACTACGACCAGTAGAGCAACTGACGAAACACCATTCGCACTAGTCTACGGTGCAGAAGCAGTGCTACCAAATGAGATTCAGCTAGGTTCCACACGTATAGACCTCCTAGATCAAATAAATCAAGGGGATTTACGTGAAGATGATGTCAATAAGCTAGAAGTAAGATGTGATCGCGCACTATTGAAATCGGCTTCCTATCTGCAAGGGCTGAGACGCTACTTTAATAGAAGGGTTCATCCAAGAACGCTTCATATGGGTGACTTGGTCCTGAGACGCATCCAGAACCAAGTCAACTTGAACAAGTTGTCCTCTAGATGGGAGGGTCCATATACTGTAATCTCTATCGCTAGGCCAGGATCAGTTAGATTAGCTATGGAGGATGGTCGTATTTTATCTAACACATGGAATATTGAACATTGAACATCTTCGAAAATTCTATGTATAAGTATCTTTTTTCTATATAATATAAGTTCAGTTGTTATTTTATTATCATTATTATATTAACTTTTTTGGTATAAATTTTTTCGTATCATTTCGCATACATATCACCATCTTTTGTAAGTGCCTGTGGTTGATCAATTTCGCTCATGGATCATAGTGTCTTTGTTTAACAAATGGCCATTGGTATACATTTAGGAAATGACAACTGTCTAGAACCTCTTCTATAAGCCAATTCTCATTGCATAAGAGCCCAACAGTCTGACTTCATCTTCCTGAATACACACTGGTTCGGATCATTGATTTTGTAATAGATATACTGATCCTAGTACAATTGTTCACCCGAAACAATTCTTCCATTGCCGGACACAGTGTTCCAGGCGGGGGGCTACACATAGCAGAATATACAACTTTCAACTTGCAAAATTTTAATTTGCAAAACATAGTCAGTCAACTTTCGACAAATAATCATAATTATCATACACAAAATCTTTTCATTATCCCACATAATTTAAAACAGAACATTTGTATCAGTACAATGTCATTTTTTAACACTTGAGCCAAGAGCACTTGAGGGAAGGGCAGGAGCACTAGCTTCAATATTCCTGATGATCTCTGCCACCACTGGTGTGATCTTGGCTTGGGCTGCAATACCTGCTTCTCTTGTCTTGAACTTGGGCGCAGGGACAAGCTTCTGAAGTTCTACAGAATCACCATAAAGGAGGTCTATCTCCAACAAGACTCAGCTTAAAGCTTGACCCATTGCTCTCGTTAAAGATTGATATATGGTATAACAGGTATGTGTTCTTGAATATATGTAATTTGAGTATAAATATCATTCTTAAGGTCATCCAAGGTCATCTTGGTTGCGAAAGGAGTTACCGGAGCCTTCAGTTGCTCTGCGATTTCTCGTAGAGAAGTCGAGATCCGAGAAAAACTATTTCCCATAAACATACTAATTTCCTTGCCAGCCTTCATCAAGGTTTCTACCTACTTTTCAAATTCTTGTACGGCAGTGGGACTCTGTTTCTCCACTTCTTTCAAGTCTTGAATCTGAAGATCTTTGTTAGAAGAGGTCTTCTGAAGAACCTCTTTTGCCTTTTCTAGTTCTAAGAAGGAACGAAAAAAGATCTGAAGAACCTCTTTTGCCTTTTCTAGTTCTAAGAAGGAACGAAAAAAGAGAATAAAATTTATGCATTGCAAATAATAGGTCAAATGCTCTGTAAGAAATAAAAGAGAGGTTATTTACCTTTTTTTTCTCCCTAATGAGCATCTTGTTCTGTTCAAAGAGATCATGACTTTCTTTAGATTGTCTGCTCAGGATCTCTTGTAACTTTTCATTCTTCTGAGTCAAGAGGCGGATCTCTTCGGTCTTCTCTGCCATGACCACCGCACTCGTCTCAGATCTTTTTTTCACCTCAGATAATTTCAATATGCCAGCATGAAGTGCAGATTCAACACTCTCTTGTCCGGTTTTCGCCAGTTAGCACTCCCTGTGAAGTAAACAGAGGCATAAGTTAATTATTTAGTTAAAATTTTACGATTGAATAATAACTTCTTGTACTTACTTCTCTTTCTCATTTGCAAAAGTTTTTATCTCCTCTACCATATCAATGTTGACTCTCCAGCACCTTTTGAGAGATGTCATGAGGTCCTGGAGGTCCTTCTTTTTGGTTCTGGAAGGAGAACTTCCCAGAGGAATTTCATCTTCAAATTGATCCAATTGAACCAGACGAAAAACTCCTCTGGTTGGATCAGTACTAACATTTTGCGACCCGTAAGACATTCTATGAGTCAGGTCTATACTAGTAAATTCAATATAAAAATACCAAGATAAAAAACTTACCAAGGTATGATCATCTTCATCTTGAGTTTCAATGGTCTCATGGACCACCTCCTCTGAACGGGTGGTCTCATGGACCACCTCTTCTGTTTGATCCTCTTGGGAGGTCCTTTCAGTTTGGACCTCCATGTCCTGTGGTGTCCCCTCGGACATCCCAGTAGCCGTAGCCAGGACATCTTGGACCACTTCCTTAGTGGTCCTAGGAGGTCCTTCCATTGACAGAATTTCTTCTACCGGGGATTCCTCTGTTGCCAATACAATTGGAGGCGAGGATTGTTCTTGAGTAGTTAGTTGTCCCCTTTTTGGGTCTGATGGCAAAGAAAGACTAGAGATAAAAGAGAGGATTAGTCATTTTAAGCCAAAATTATAAAGTTATAATCGAAGAACTTACTCGATCTCGAAACTACTTTTGCTAAAAAGCGACATAAAGTCTTTATTTACAGTGAAAGTAGGATCTCTCCTTTACTTTGATGAAGTGGGAACCAAGGCCAGCGAGGTCCTTAGCCTTGGAGCCCTTTGAAGGGGGATCACTTCCTTAGACTCTTCTGACGATCTTTCACCCTGGACCACCCCTGCCAAAAAAGTTGATATAGAAGACATTGGCTGGGGGTTAGAGACATATCGGGAAATGGAAGTCTTAACTTTCGTTTTTAATACCTCTCGGGGAGAAGATCTTGGAGGAGTTGGAACTAAAGCAAGAGGTCTTGGAGAAGCTAAAATTGAAGCTCTAAAATTGAAGCTCGTGTGGGTTTTATCATCTTTGGCGCAATAGGAGGTCTGGAAGTAATCCTTGCACTCTTTGCCAAAGAAGGAGAAGAGCTCGCACCGACATCTAAGATGAGACGTTTCTTTGATGTCGTTTGTCTAGAAGCATATAAATTAGATATGAGCAAATTCACTTTTTATGTCTAGTTAATTTCTATGAATACTTACCACTGTGCGATCTTTCTTAAGTGATAAAGTCACCCCAATCAAGCTTGGGGGCTGCTCCTCTATATCGATCGGTTCCTTTTTTGGAACCCGGTCCTTTAATAGGGCTGAGGGCCTAGCTAGGACCTCGTCGTTTGAAAAAGTTGCAGTATAATGAAAAATTACTTTACTTTAATTATGAAAGTTCAGTTTGAGTAAAAAGATGAATAAGATGTTACCATTTTCAGGGACATCGCAATTGTAATATAGTATTTCCTTCTTCTGAAGGGGGAAGATCTTGTTCTTGAGGAAGTCATGGATGATCTTTCGTCCAGTTAGACCTACCTCTACCAGGTTGCTGATCACCAGGACCACTCTCTTCTCATCATCTGAGAGCTTAATTTCCTTGTCAGCAGCTTGGCTTTTGGTGGACCACTCCGGTGGTGCATTGTGATTGTAAGTGATCCTACTTTCTTTTGGAACTTCAGAATAAAACCATTCCTTGCTCCATGTGTGGTTGACATCTTTGGTAGCCAAGAAGGGGAACATCCTCTTGCTGGTATCTTGAAATTTAAAATAAAAAGAGCCCAAAGCACCAGCACCTTTCTTGTTGCGAATGATTTGGGAATAAAACCTAAAAAGACACAAACTTAGGGCTATCCCTAAAAACGCCTCAAACATGTGGGCAAAAACACTAAGTACCAGAACTGAATTTGGTACAAGGTGAACCAATTCAATTCCAAAATGATTAAGAACTTTAATTAGGAAATCACTCTCGGGCAAGCGGAGGCCTGCCCGGAGGTAGGGCACGAAAAGTACCATGAAACGGGCCAGAGGATTTGGTTCAATCTCCCTCCCCAGTGCACGCCACTCGATAAGAGCATTCTCTGGTAGATGTCCATCTTGCTCCAGTCCTTTGAGCTCCTCCGCTGTCAGCATTGACGATTTCTATCCCACCATTGCTTCGGTTCAATGGCGGACTAAGGGATCCTTCTTTTCGAAGGTTCGTGGAGGACAAAAGGTATTCGGCGAAATGGAAAAGTGAAAAGCAACTGGGGTAAAAACGTGCCTAAGGAGAGGTAAAAGATCTGTATATATACCCTTGGTGCATTTAAAACCCACTACTTCAAGGTTGTAACAACTGCGCCTCGATTAGCGGTGACACAACAAGTCACGTTCGGTCAAGGGGGTTGTTTCATGTGTCAGAGATGTGTAAGAAAAAGTAGTTGCAAAGTTTTTTCTTTTTCTTAAAGTTATCTTCATTCTGTATACATCGTGGGTGGAAAGGTACAAAACTGCTTAAATATAGAAGTTGCCTCGATATACGTCTCGAAAGAAGATCACCTGATCATCGGGATTTCCTTCTATCAATCCCTTAAAGACTTTAATCCATGAAGAAAACTGACTGTCCGACCACCTTAAACAAAGGTGGTCGAAAAGTTAATTTGGTCCGTGGATGATTGTCTATTGTATGTTCCAACCATAGGAAGAGAAATGCCAAAGCAATATGAGTTCCTACTCATGAAAAGCTTTGAGGGTGGAGATCTAATGGAAATCTCTAAAGGAATGTTTTTTCTTCTTGCCCTTCTAGTGGTTATTTATAAGATCAATAACCTACGATAGCATTAAATGAACCAGACGGAAATTTAACAGATAAGATTTTATTAGAGTTTGTTCCTAATAAATCGCTGAAGACAAAAATGTATTTGTCCCTTCGGGAATTGCTTTCGTAAATATATATGACTGACGTTCCTGCTTGTTAAAGGAAATAGTTATTTACAACTCAAGTAAAACTATCTTCTTGACCAAGTCTATTTCTAGTCAAAAACCCTTCAAGTAAGTTATTTTCACTTGAAGCCGGGGGGCTAGCTGATGAGGATTGTTGACTGATCAATAATCTGGATATATCTTTATTTGCTTATTTATAGATAAGCTAGGTTTTTACTGGGCCTAAGTTAGTTTTCTGGCCCAAGATCGATTAAGCAGTCAGAAGGTGGGCCTAAAAGCCTTTTCTTTGACCATTCCAGAACCTCTTCTGGAGGCCCAGTTGGACCTCCTCTATGGGTTCCTTCAGGACCTCTTCAGGATCTCTCTAGAACCTCTCCCCCGCAGAGGAGGTCCTAGAAAGCAGTTATCCACGTGTGGTTAATAACAGTTACACGTGGAGATATCAGCGATAACGGTCATCATGAAGAGACGTGACTGTTGGCTCGAAGAGACGCAACCCTTGGGCAAAGAGACACCACTGCAACCAACTGCCGACACTTGTAAAACTATAAATAATCCGGCCTATGTGCCTTTGTAACATAAATTCACATCCAAACCCTAATCCGTGTGTATTCATAGCCACTTTTCCTGTAATCAGAGCATACTCTTTACAATACGCATTCACCATTTCGAGCCCTTTGGCGAACAGATAGTAATCTCTATTTTCCTTTTATATTTTTGTGTGTCCGTTCTGTGACGAGAGTCCCAAACATCAACACCTATGACTAGTCTGGACTTGGTCATATTAAGGCGTTCCACACTTCTTTAGATGATCACAAAACTCATGGCTCAAATATTCACCTCCACGATCAGATCGTAGATATTCGATTATCTTGCCAAGTTGATTCTGCACTTCATATTGAAATTCTTTGAACTTTTCAAAGGATTCCATCTTATGTCTCATCAAGTAGTCATAGCCATATCTTCTGAAATCATCAGTACATGTTATGAAGTATTGAAAACCACCCCTGTTCGGAGTGCTCATTGGTCCGCATACATCCGTATGTATGAGGGCCGGCAAGTCGTTCGCCCTCTCACCCGTGAAAGGTGCTCTTGTTATCTTGCCAAGTAAATAAGATTCACATATTTCAAATGATTCAAAATCAAATAAGTTTAGAAGACCATCTTTATGGAGCTTCAGCATGCACTTCTCATTTATATGACCTAGTCAACAATGCCAGATAAAAGTGGGATTCAATTTATTAGGTCGAAGTCTCTTAGCATTTATGTTATAGATGGGCTCATCCTCAATATTCAAAACATACAATCCATTCACCAATGGAGCATGGCCATAAAGCATATCTTCAAAATAAATTGAACAACAATTGTTCTTTTTTCTGAACTCATAACTTTCTGCTCCTAAACAAGAAGCAAACATAATGTTTTTGCTTAAGGCTGGAACATAATAACAATTATTTAGTTCCATAACTAATTTTGAGGGTAAAGCTAATGGTAAAATGTCAATAGCTAATGCAACAACTCTTGCTCCATTGCCCACACAGAGATCAACATCTCCTCTTACCAAGCTTCTACTCCTTTTCAATCCCTGCATCGAATTGCAAACATGAGCAACCGATCTGGTATCAAATACCCAAGAACTGGTCGGAGAAGTGGTGAGATTAATTTGTATAACATTTATACCTGAACTGGAAGTCTTACTTCCTTTGTTCTTTTTCATCTCTGCCAAGTACCTCTTACAATTTCTCTTTCAATGCCCAGTCTCATGACAATGGTAACATTCTGATTCAGGCTTAGGACCCAGCTTGAGCTTCTTAAGCTTAGCCTTGAGACTCTCGATCTCATCTTGAGTCTTTCCTTTGCCCTTTTCCTTTCTCGACTTACCCTTCTTCTTAAAGCTAGTAGTCTTTTGAACCATCATCACATGATTGGAACTTTTCCTGATGCTCTCCTCAACACCTTTAAGCATGTCATGTAACTCAGTCATTGACTTCTCCATGTCATTCATATGAAAATTCATTATGACTGGCTCAAAGCTCGTTGGGAGCGATTGGATAATCACATCAGTAGCCAACTCTTGGCTAAGGGGAAAACCAAGCTTTTCCAACCTCTCAATGTGACCAATCATTTTGATCACATGAGGACTAGCCGGGTTACCTTCTGACAGCCTACAAGAAAACAATGCCTTAGAGGTATTAAACCTCTCTACCCTTACTTGATCCTGAAACATACCCTTCAGACCCACAATCATATTGTAAGCGTCTGTGGTCTTATATTGCTTCTAAAGCTTAGAGTTCATGGTTGCAAACATCAGGCAGTGCACATCAACTACGTCATTGCAATGCTTCTCATAAGTATTCTTTTCAATACGAGTAGCATCAGCATTCGGCTCCTCAGGATAGGGATCATCTAGAACAAATTCCTTCTTTTTTTGTTTGAGAACAATTCTCAAATTATGAAACCAGTCAATAAAGTTTGAACCATTCAACTTTTATTTCTCAAGAACAGATCGCAAATTAAAGATAGATGCAGAAGAAGCAGTAGGTGCCATGATCTACAACAGAAATATATGCAAAAATTCAGCACTATGTTTATGAAAGATCTTCTATTAGACACTTATGTTGGTAGTTATGTTCGACCAGTCTACGACCAGCTTGTATCTCCATACGACTAGTCTGGACCCGGTCGTATCACCATATGACTAGTCTTGATCTGGTCGTATCACTATAGGACTAGACTAGATCTGGTCGTATCACTATACGACTAGACTGGA
This sequence comes from Phyllostachys edulis, assembly GCA_036346405.1. Lineage (NCBI taxonomy): Eukaryota > Viridiplantae > Streptophyta > Magnoliopsida > Poales > Poaceae > Phyllostachys > Phyllostachys edulis. The sequence goes on along the minus strand of CM070546.1, from coordinate 63,303,292 downwards.
TCTGGTCATATCACTATACGACTAGACCATACCTGGTCAAACTTAATCATTAACAGTCAATAAAAGATACTCCCACTATAAACCATATTTCCCACAAACAATATATAGTGAGTTCAAGATCCATAAATCATTAAGTCCTAGTAAGTTTTAGCATCATTGCTAGAAACTTAGTGATTTTAGGTAAGCAACCCTTTGCTAATCATATCACATATGACTCTTGTTTGATCGGTGATATCTCCATGCACTTCCGACCAACACTATGCCCCAAGGCCCAAAACCCTTTTGATAGCCTTGTCAAGTTAAACCAACACTATGCATGTGGGTGTCCGACACCCACCCCATCTTATTAAGATGGTTAATGGCACCCTACTTTGGTAGACCTACCAATTAATGATCAAAATCGTGATAGTCGCAGCAATTGGAAAGACATCAAATTAACTTAATTTTTCTTGAGGGATACTATTCTACCGTGTTAAAATATCTAATGATAAAACATAATCAAATGGCATGATAGGAATAAACATTCACAGATAATCAAATTAAATTGTGAAATAGTATAGCCCTTAACATGATGATCTCCATCACCATGCTTCCTGTCCTCCGACCATCATGCTTGAAGTCTCCGACCGCATTCATCTACTAATCAATTACTCCTAAGAGCTAGTAATTAATTACAGACGATAATATCAAGCATCACATGTCGGTTCGTAGATCGTTATACAATAATATGTAGCTAGATGGCTATCTCACAACATGACATGCAGACCATGAAAAATCCATACATGTATCACATACACAATGGGCCATACTATTCAGATCAATCCCTGCAAAAACGAGTTATGCATAGAATCCAATTCTATTGGGTGACATGAACACATAATACCATATAACGCGGCTACGACCACGGCGGTCCCGCTAGCCGGTTAGCGGGTGGGGTTCGAAGGGGCAGCGCTCTCGGAAACCTTTTCCGGGACATGAATCTTATTCATGTAACTGAGCTTTGAAAATCATCGGATTAATCATATTAACTCTATTTTGAACGAATCTGATCACTGCCTTGATACGACCACGCACTGCGGCATACTCCGATGATGGAATTCCGACCAGTGGGAGTATCATGCAGTGTGGTCATGAACAAGCACAATAAACCTTAACCCGTGGTCCAGGACCTCTTTTTGCCCTAGCTATAAAACCCCCCCACTGTTGCCCTTGGCTTCTTTTACACACCATTGAGCTTGGCCTTGCCTGCGCTGGGCTGAGCATCTCCTCCACTGACCTACCCTTTTTGGCCGCCATTGTTGAAGTCCTTGGAGCTCCTCGGTGGCAGTGCTTCAGTGGCACCCTCTTCAACCTCTTGTTCACATTGTGCTCCCCAGACCTCCTGGAGTTAACCCTAACCCCATTTGGGTTGACATTTTCAGAAGAGGCCTAACTTGGAGCTTGGAGTTGGCCGTGGAGCAACCCTTCTTCCCCAACTCCGGTCCTCCACGTCCCCAACCTCCTCAGCACCTCCGCGACCTCCGGTAACCCTCCCGGTAGTCCGTGAGATCTTGCACTGCATGTATGTTGTTGCGAGCTTAGCACACGCTTGAATGTTCACGCGGAGCTCATTATCGCTGTTTGTGTTTTGGCCGTGTGTTTTGCGCCGCCAATCTCGGCTCGTCGCCGTTCAGGCCACCCTCGCCGCGGGAATGGTCTGGCGTGTCAAGAACACTATTGCGCACACGTTGGTGTCCTGGATGGCGCCGGTGAGGTCCTCATCGCCGGCGTCGAGCCTTGGTAGCCTCTCGGGATTTTGTCGGACGACCATGGCACCGTGCCTTTGTCGTTAAGACAAAGACCTCCCCATTTTGGCTAATCACCTCCAATCATTGTAGCTTTTAATGTGTCCTTAGTGTCACGTCGCGGTCTTGTGCCGTCCATCTTAGGTCACGGCGGGACCTCCTGGGGCCATCTTAGCCATCTTGGACCTCCCTCGGGGTCCTCTTTGCAAAGACCACCCCGGTCTTTTGTAAGGACAACCCCTAGGACCTCCTCCTTGCGATCTTGACCGCTAGGACCTCCTTGTGGGAGATCTTAGCCGTTAAGGTCCTCCCCGTGTTGATCTCCACCGTGTAGGACCTCCCGAGGTCCTCTCAACCTTGTGGACCTCCTCGGGTAAATCTTAGCCGCCTGCACCTCCCAAAGGAAATCTGAGCCGCTTAGGACCTCCCTTTGTTAGATCTTGGCCGTTCAGGACCACCCCAAGTGGATCTGAACCGCCAAGGACCTCTTTGTTGTTGTCTTGACCGTTAAGGTCCTCCTTGGGACAATCTAGACCATTAAGGTCCTCCTTGAAAAATCTGGACCGTCCCAGACCTCCCTCGAGAGGTCTGACTGTAGATCTTCCTTGGGGAGATCTTGATAGTTTAGATCTTCCTTTGGAAGATCTCACCACTCAGACCTCCCTCGTTTGATCTGAACCGTCCGGTCCTCCCTCATGTGTTGTGGTTCGTTGGATGCGATATCACGGCCACGACCTCCCCTCCGTTCTTGGCGCGTGGCGGGGAGGAGGACATGGACCGTTGGATCCAAGATCAACGGCCCATGTTCTCTGGACTCTTGCGCTGCGTCTTGCGTTTTCCTCTGGAGGTCTTGGGCGTTGGATTTAAATCAACGGTTCACGTCCTCCCTCTGCTTTTGGAAGTTTAGAAATTCCAATAAGCACTTATTTGTAAACCTAAAAAGGTAGGAACTTTAAAATGCATAACTAATTCAATTTCAATCCAAATCGGGTGAATCAAATTTTGTTAGCTCTGGCTTGACCTGGACTTTAATCTAAAAATGGTTAAGAGCCCAGTTCAGCTCCAAAACACAGTTTTGCAAATAGATTTTAAAACTAACTTCAAATATACACGAAACTAATGTTTAACTTGTAAAATACACAACTAATGCTCTGTAGATTCTTTTTGAGTGATTCCAACTTTGTTGGTTTCCTCTATTAGTGAACTTACTATGAAAATTAGTTTTGAGCTCGTTGCTGTTATAAAAATGAGGACTTGTGCATTACAATTTTGTTCAAGTTCTTGTTTTTGAAAAATGGTAGAAAGTGCAATCTAGCTCCAAATGAGATGAACTCAATTGTGTTATTCATCTCATGAGGTGCTGGTTTTGCTGTAAAAATTTCAGTGTCACCACTTTTCTAGAAAATGTTGCCTCGTAATTAAATTAGTGAATAGTACAGTTTGGTATTTTTAGGGCTGAGCAGAATTGTTTTGCTCATATCTTTTGCATTGAGAATCCAAATCCATTGGTTCTTGTTGCTAAATTCCCTAAAAATCACCCTCTTGCTTCTGTAGAAAATTCAGAGTGTTTGGAGTTCGTTTGCTGTGCTGTCTTTGTCGTTTTCGTCGTTCTTATCGATTGTTTTCGTCTTTCCGATTAGGTGTCGACGAGTACTTTGAACCCGTGAGCGATCCTCAGCAACAATTTGTCCAGCATCAGTAAAGGCAAGCAGTTTGATCATTTCCATCATTGTCCCATTACTTTAAAGTCTAATATTTTGTTTAACTTGTATGTATGCATGCTTTTGTGTCAAAGTATTTTATCGTTTAGAGGTAGCTATTCCTATTGCATAGTTGCCCTAAATTGTTACCCTGCCACAAACCATAAGTTACTAATATCGCTGGTGAATTAGAGCCCGGTGATTTAAGTATGCTCTTTTATTGCTTTTACGGTGTCATGCTTAGCAATGCTTAGATAACGGTAGTAATGGGCGATCATCGACTTAGTCGATGGTCTTGATCACTCAAAACTGATTATTACTCCTATATGTCCAGCACTTGTGCTTTGATTAATTGTAAAATCAAAACTGAAAATAAAAGATTGATTTAGACTTGGGCATATTGGATGGATGGCGTGGTTTTTGGATGTGGTGGTATGCCCGGTCCCTAAGGACCGAGTACTTGGGTCACTAAGCCAAGCGCTTTTGCGTACTAACCACGCGAGGCATATGGAACCCTCTTGACTAAGTACTCTAGGAGGTGTTAATTATGAGCGAGCTCGGTTGGTGTGTTTTCAAAAACAAATGTATATGTATAGTGTGGGAGGGGAGCATTAGCTTCCGGATAGGTCGCCTAATGTCTCCTTCTCCCCGTGGGTTGTGCAGCTCGTAATTAGCATTCATCCTTTGGAAAGGTCTCGTAGGACTTAGCCGTGCCAGCACACCTTCGGAAGTGTGCGTAAAGGAAAGGCGGTCTGACGTGTGGGTACAGTGGTACACCCTGCAGGGATAAAACTATTCGAATAGCCTCGTCCTAGGTTATGGACATGCTTGGTAAGGTCGTTCAAGACTAGACTACAACCTTTAATTAAAACTTGACATGGTTGGTATGAACGGGAGTTCATGCTATTGTTGTGGTGACTTGGGTTAGTCACTTCTAGGTTGTTCTTGTTGTTGTTACTATGTTACTACCTCGTTGAATTTCAACAATTAAAATGCTTTGTCAAATTGCCTTCAATCTATTATATTATTGCAAATGAAACTTGCTTTATGCTAAAATGAGTCCAAAGCCTCATCCACTTAAATAAAGCTTGCATGTAGCTATTTATAGTTCTGTTATCTTACACGTAAGTCTTATGGAGTACTTTATGTACTCATCTCGCCTGGTTGTGGCATTTTGTGGCTTTTGTTGCAGAGGAAGGAGGTGAGCCCCAAGGGCTTCACTCTTGCGAGATGTGCTTCGGGTTTGACGACTAGCTTGGCGGTCCGGTTAGTTGCCTTGTGGGTAAAGGCACACTAATTGGCTTTTGTTATGGCCATCTTATGGCACTTTTGCTTCATTGTGTATCTTTGTAGTCTTGTTGTTATTTGGCCAGAAGGCCCCTCTTTTGTAATAACCTATTCCTTTATTAGTTTTAACTTCTGGTTTGTTGCTTATGTACTATGTGTTGTATGGAATTGATACATTCTTTTGTTGTGAGGTATGTATACTGCATTCTGGGAAGTATACATCTCTCGAGACCGGGTTTATTTGGTTGATAATACTAGGGTCAATTGGATGACTAAGTATTATGAGCTTAATAAACGTCGGGTCTCACAAAAGTTGGTATCGAGCCGTTCGACCGTAGTAACGCAAGCTTGGTCGCTTTTAGGATATTTTGAAAACCTAATTTCAAAGTGTCAAATGAGTTTTGGAAGCTTAAGAAAATTCTCGATTTTACTCCTCATCTATCTGAGCTTTCTCTTCTCATCTCACTCTAATTTAAGTTTTAAAAGTTGTTTTCCTCTCTTCCTTCTACAAAATAGTTGTTATCGATTAATGGGGTTTTGGGGAATCAATGAGTTTGGCAAATTGAAGTGTTAGCTGCCCATTTACAAGGTTTTGAAGCTTCGGAATGGACAATTTCGATTTGGAAGCTTGATGCAAAATCTGGACAGCAAGCGTCAATTTCGGACAGCAAGCTCAAAGGTTCTAAATAGGGTAGAAAATGAGAGGTTAAATCAACAAAAACTTGTGGGAATAAAAGGGTAAGATGTGATACTAGTTAGCTAAGTATCTAACATTTATTTTGTTAATTTAACCCTGCTCTTTAGTAGCATTAGACCTTACCTTATGATCTGATTTTGATCTCCTCAATCAATTACTCGCTCATTCAATACGGGTTAGTTGTGTTGGGAAGTTGAGCCTTGGTTTTGGTGTTTTCCTCGCGGTTTTGGAGTCTTTTTTAGAAGCTTTTAAAGTGCATTCCTTGCTGTTTTGTTTCCTCTTTATTATGATGTCTTTGGCTTCTTTCATTCTTCTTGCTTCATTTAGTTGCATGTATTACCATCTAATCTATTATTAACTTCGGTAGGGTTCTATACCACCTGTTTTGTTAGCTCTCGGTTAGGGTGGTATTTCATCCCCTAATCATTGGCTTCTCCTTTCCCGTTCTTTAGCTTCTAATCTTGAGTGTTTCCTTGCTAACCTATCTCTTCGAACAGGATGTCTGGACTAGGTCAACAAGCTGGTTGGGATGAAAATCTCCTGGCTCCAACTGTCCTGGACAAGACTCAGAACGCCTCCGCCCTAGAGTGTGTTTCAATTGTGGCGAGGAGGGCCACTATCGTCCCCCGCTGCTTCGAGAGCAACAAAGCGCCACCGCTTTGCTTTAGTTGTGGTGAAGGAGGGCATTTCACGAAAATTGCGGACTAGGAAGAATCAAGGTCTGTCGGCGTTGTGGCGAGGAAGGACACTACTGACAATCGGTGTATACCTTGTCCAAACTGTGATGAAGACCATTTACCCAAGATTGTCCAATCGCCAAAGTTACTTGTTTCCTTTGCGAGGAAGCGATCACTATCCCAAGGAATGTAGCATGAACTCGGTGATTGCCAAGTCATTGAACCGCAATGATCGCTTCTTCGGTCATCTGCAAGCATCGCAATCACCAATGCCTCCAAATCAGAGAAGTTCTTGGGTGATTTGTCTGAGGAGTTGCGGGACAAATTACCAGTCCATGCCTTCCCCGACTTTTAGCGTGGGGCTGAAAATCCTGTTGTTGTTGTGGGCAGAAAGAGAAAGTCAGAGGATCGTCGCAAGTGTCAAGAGAGGACTCAAGGTGACTCCAGCAAGGTCGCCGGTGTCACTTGTCTCTTCTGCAATCTCAAGGGCCACTATGCTAATAATTGTCCTAAGAAGCTTGCAGCAACCCCTCGTCGCTCGCAGGCCGTGCCTCCATCACGTGCACCTGCGAGTCAGCAAGGTGGTCCCCGCAAATCAGATGCCGGGATCACTTGTTTCTTTTGTAGCAAGAAAGGGCACTACGCCAACAATTGCCCTTTGAAGCAGAAAAGATCGCTTTATAATCCAAATGACTCCATCTCAACTGAGAAAGCTCTGGAGGCACCTGACGTCGTGTTAGGTACGCTTCTCGCTAACTCTTGCCAGGATATTATTTTATTCGATTCAGGAGCGCCTCATTCCCTTGTATCTCCATCTTTTATCACTGTTGGTGATCCTAATTTCACTCTTTTATCCGGTGCTCGGCACCACCCCGGTTTCAAAAAGGTCTTCTAATCTACCCCGAACCCCTAAGAAAATGATGATGCCATCTGGGTTGTCATCGATCGTTTGACTAAAGTGGCATAATTCCTTCCTGATACCTCTAAGGGCATCACATACCTGTTGTTGCCTCGAACCTTCGTGACCTAAATGGCCATAATCCTTTGTTAGATAGCTAGTCATGCGGAGGATGACTCATTATAGCTAGTTAACCGACCAAGGTCTCGTTAGTTAGTGGAGTAACGGACAAATTGCTCCACCAACTAAGAACGGCCATAGTCCCTCTAAGATAGCTAGTCATGAGGATGACTCCGTATGGCTAGTTAGCGGTGAGATCCCGTTGTTAGTGGAATTAACCAAATAAATCGCTCCTAATTAACGGACAAGTTGTTCCGAATTAACCGCACAAATCATTCCACAAATTAACAACGGCCATGCACCACCAACCAGACAAAAAGCTCTCAGTCTGTCAAAACTGACCTTCGTGTAGATTTTCTAACGGATCTTTACATATCCCGCATCGTAAATTTGCATGGGGTGCCGAAAATGATCGTGTCAGATCGTGGTGCACTGTTCACTTCTCGATTTTGGCATAGCCTACAATAGGCTATGGGAGCTCGTCCTTCCTTCAGTTCAACTTACCATCCTCAAATTGATGGTTAGACCAAAAGGGCCACCTGATGTTCCATGTGTCCCAGTTGAAGAAGTGCCTCTGTGTTCCAACCAAGGAAACTCCGTTGGAAACTCTTGATGTGCAAGAGGTTGGGTCAGAATCGTGACCTAACGAGAAGCAATGCAATAAAGCGAATTAAATAAGATCCGACTCAACAAGAAACAAGCTAGGAACAATATGTAACTAAATAAAGTGTTGGTTGGATGAGCGAGTTCGAGAATTAGGTCCCAAAGACAACAAAAATATTATAAATGGATAAGAGTCTTAAAGGAAGGTTCAGTATCTTTGAAGAAGTTAAGCGAAGATCCGGGTATCGTGTCCTCAAGATCCCAAAAGTTCAAGTGGTCGAACCATTCCGAGGATGAAGCTACTTGAAGCGGAAAATCGCCTCGCATGCGATCGCCCTCTTTCTTCCTCGTGAACCAAATCTCGGGGCGAGATTTACGTAAGGGGGAGATTTTGTAACATCCCAAATGTACAATCTGGGTTTATTCAAGTATAATTATATGTGTAGAAATTAAAACTTTTTCTCACATCTTGAAAACCCTAAACACTCATGTAATTCTTGTCCAAGAGTTGTGTAATCCAAAACACAAAGCTCTTGTTGACCAAAAGTCAAGCTCCTTTTCCAATTATCTTAAATCTTGTGCCAAACATTTGGAAATATTTTTCCTTGGTCCTAAAACTGATGTGGGACCCCTCTGAAAAATATCACAAGTTGTAAAACTTGTTTGATAAATTTTGGAGGTAAAACAAATCCTTGAACAACCTTCATGAATTTCCTGAGAAAAATGCATTGCATAATAACCTCTAGAAATTTTATGTAAGGTTAATCTCATTGTCAGCAAGCTCCAGTTAAAATTTCGTGAATTTTGGAGTTCGTTTGCTATCCCAAATAATTCTGCTAAGTTTCAGCTGTTAAAAACTGAATTCAAAAACTAGTACTGTTCCTTGGGCTAGCCACTTTGCAAAGCTGGTCCAACCCAACCCACTTCCTGGCTCGTCAGATCTCCTCTCCACCTTGATCAGGTCGTAGCCGTTGGATTAACATCCAACCGCCACGACCTCCTCCTCAGCTAACGCAGCCAAGTCCTCCCGCTCACATGAGGTCTTGGCATTTGGATCAAAATCCATGGCCCCGACCTCCCTCACCGCTGAACTAAGCAAACCTCCCACTTTGTTGAGGTCGTGGCCGTTGGATCGAGATCCAACAGCCCACGACCTCCCTCAAAATATCCAGCGCTCACAACCTCCCCATCTCATGTTGTGCACCGTTGGATTTAAAATCCACTGTCACGACCTCCTCCTTGTCTTGTGCGCATTAGACCTCCCACAAGACGTGAGGTCGTAGCCCTTAGATTTAAATCTAAAGGCCATGATCTCCCTGTGCGTTATGCAAGCTCAGACCTCCCCTCTTTTGATCGAACCGTTGGATCAAAAATCCAAAGGTCCCGACCTCCCTTGTCTTTTTGCGCAACGTCTCGGACCTCCTCACCTTCTCATCACCATTAGATCTTAATCGATGGCCATAACCTCTTGTGCGCTTCGGCGTAGTGCTAAGACCTCCCCTTTGGTTGTGCGCCCTTGGATTTAAATCCAAAGGCCATGACCTCCCCCTCATGCTCTTAAGTTCGTGTGCGGTTAAGACCTCACAGGAGGTCCGCACCGTTGGATTGAGATCCAACGCCGTGGACCCCTGTCCCTTTTTCCACGTCAAGATTCAAGATGATGGAAATCGGAGGGTCACGACCTCCCCAGTCCAGATCCAATGGCTGTGATCTCCTCCTTCTCCTTTTAAAAACTTACCGTTTCGATTTAGATCTGAGGGTCACGACCTCCCCCTCATTTCTAATCGGACGGTGGTGGGCAACTCTGTTCTTCTCCTAGCTCTGGCGCACAGACGCCATGGCGATGGAGGAGGCAAGGATCTGTCTTGTCCAACGGCTCTATGCTCTGTCGCATTTAATGCGTGTCGATGCCTTTCCGCCCTAGCCCATGCTCGACCTACCTACTCTGTCCCATCCATCTTGTCCAACTCCATGGACCTTCAGGATCTCCCTTGGGCTAAGCTCACCATGAGCTTAACCCGTGGTCCAGACCTCTTTTGCCCTAGCTATAAAACCCCCCCACTATTGCCCTTGGCTTCTTTTACACACCATTGAGCTTGGCCTTGCCTGCGCTGGGCTGAGCATCTCCTCCACTGACCTACCCTTTTTGGCCGCCATTGTTGAAGTCCTTGGAGCTCCTCGGTGGCGGTGCTTGATGGCTCCTCTTCAACCTCTTGTTCACATTGTGCTCCCTGCACCTCCTGGAGTTAACCCTAACCCCATTTGGGTTGACATTTTCAAGAGGCCTAACTTGGAGCTTGGAGTTGGCCGTGGAGCAACCCTTCTTCCCCAACTCTGGTCCTCCACGTCCCCAACCTCCTCGGCACCTCCGCGACCTCCGTAACCCTCTGGTAGTCCCGTGATGCCGCACTGCATGTATGTTGTTGCGAGCTTGGCACACGCTTGAATGTTCATTGCGGAGCTCATTATCGCTGTTTGTGTTTTGGCCGTGTGTTTTGCGCCGCCAATCTACTGCTCGTCGCCGTTCAGGCCACCCTACGCCACGGGAATGGTCTGGCGTGTCGCAACACTATTGCGCACACGTTGGTGTCCTGGATGGCGCCGGTGAGGTCCTCATCGCCGCGTCGAGCCTTGGTAGCCTCTCGGGATTTTGTCGGACGACCATGGCACCGTGCCTTTGTCGTTAAGACAAAGACCTCCCCATTTTGGCTAATCACCTCCAATCATTGTAGCTTTTAATGTGTCCTTAGTCTTTGCGTGCGAGGTCTTGTGCCGTCCATCTTAGGTCTCGGCCAGACCTCCTGGGGCCATCTTAGCCATCTTGGACCTCCCTCGGGGTCCTCTTTGCAAAAGACCACCCCGGTCTTTTGTAAGGACAACCCCTAGGACCTCCTCCTTGCGATCTTGACCGCTAGGACCTCCTTGTGGGAGATCTTAGCCGTTAAGGTCCTCCTGTGTTGATCTCCACCGTGTAGGACCTCCCGAGGTCCTCTCAACCTTGTGGACCTCCTCGGGTAAATCTTAGCCGCCTGCACCTCCCAAAGGAAATCTGAGCCGCTTAGGACCTCCCTTTGTTAGATCTTGGCCGTTCAGGACCACCCCAAGTGGATCTGAACCGCCCAGGACCTCTTTGTTGTTGTCTTGACCGTTAAGGTCCTCCCTGGGACAATCTAGACCATTAAGGTCCTCCTTGGAAAATCTGGACCGTCCAGACCTCCTCGAGAGGTCTGACTGTAGATCTTCCTTGGGGAGATCTTGATAGTTTAGATCTTCCTTTGGAAGATCTCAGCCGCTCAGGACCTCCCTCGTTTGATCTGAACCGTCCCGGTCCTCCCTCATGTGTTGTGGTTCGTTGGATGCAGTATCAACGGCCACGACCTCCCTCCGCTATGCTGGCGTGGCGGGGAGGACATGGACCGTTGATCCAAGATCAACGGCCCATGTTCTCTGGACTGCTTGTAGCGCTGCGCGCTTTCCTCGAGGTCTTGGGCGTTGGATTTAAATCAACGGTTCACGTCCTCCCTCTGCTTTTGGAAGTTTAGAAATTTCATAAGCACTTATTTGTAAACCTAAAAAGGTAGGAACTTTAAAAATGCATAACTAATTCAATTTCAATCCAAATCGGGTGAATCAAATTTTGTTAGCTCTGGCTTGACCTGGACTTTAATCTAAAAATGGTTAAGAGCCCAGTTCAGCTCCAAAACACAGTTTTGCAAATAGATTTTAAAACTAACTTCAAATATACACCCAAACTAATGTTTAACTTGTAAAATACACAACTAATGCTCTGTAGATTCTTTTTGAGTGATTCCAACTTTGTTGGTTTCCTCTATTAGTGAACTTACTATGAAAATTAGTTTTGAGCTCGTTGCTGTTATAAAAATGAGGACTTGTGCATTACAATTTTGTTCAAGTTCTTGTTTTTGAAAAATGGTAGAAAGTGCAATCTAGCTCCAAATGAGATGAACTCAATTGTGTTATTCATCTCATGAGGTGCTGGTTTTGCTGTAAAATTTCAGTGTCACCACTTTTCTAGAAAATGTTGCCTCGTAATTAAATTAGTGAATAGTGCAGTTTGGTATTTTTAGGGCTGAGCAGAATTGTTTTGCTCATATCTTTTGCATTGAAAATCCAAATCCATTGGTTCTTGTTGCTAAATTCCTAAAATCACCCTCTTGCTTCTGTAGAAAATTCAGAGTGTTTGGAGTTCGTTTGCTGTGCTGTCTTTGTCGTTTTAAATCGTTCTTATCGATTGTTTTCGTCTTTCCGATTAGGTGTCGATTTAGTACTTTGAACCCGTGAGCGATCCTCAGCAACAATTTGTCCAGCATCAGTAAAGGCAAGCAGTTTGATCATTTCCATCATTGTCCCATTACTTTAAAGTCTAATATTTTGTTTAACTTGTATGTATGCATGCTTTTGTGTCAAAGTATTTTATCGCTTAGAGGTAGCTATTCCTATTGCATAGTTGCCCTAAATTGTTACCCTGCCACAAACCATAAGTTACTAATATCGCTGGTGAATTAGAGCCCGTGATTTAAGTATGCTCTTTTATTGCTTTTACGGTGTCATGCTTAGCAATGCTTAGATAACGGTAGTAATGGGCGATCATCGACTTAGTCGATGGTCTTGATCACTCAAAACTGATTATTACTCCTATATGTCCAGCACTTGTGCTTTGATTAATTTGTAAAATCAAAACTGAAAATAAAAGATTGATTTAGACTTGGGCATATTGGATGGATGGCGTGGTTTTGGATGTGGTGGTATGCCCGGGTCCCTAAGGACCGAGTACTTGGGTCACTAAGCCAAGCGCTTTTATGTACTAACCACGCGAGGGGCATATGGAACCCTCTTGACTAAGTACTCTAGGAGGTGTTAATTATGAGCGAGCTCGGTTGGTGTGTTTTCAAAAACAAATGTATATGTATAGTGTGGGAGGGAGCATTAGCTTCCTGATAGGTCGCCTAATGTCTCCTTCTCCCGTGGGTTGTGCAGCTCGTAATTAGCATTCATCCTTTGGAAAGGTCTCAGAGGACTTAGCCGTGCAAAGACACCTTCTAAGTGTGCGTAAAGGAAAGGCGGTCGGCGTGTGGGTACAGTGGTACACCTGCGCAGGATAAAACTATTCAATAGCCTCGTCCTAGGTTATGGACATGCTTGGTAAGGTCGTTCAAGACTAGACTACAACCTTTAATTAAAACTTGACATGGTTGGTATGAGCGGGAGTTCATGCTATTGTTGTGGTGACTTGGGTTAGTCACTTCTAGGTTGTTCTTGTTGTTGTTACTATGTTACTACCTCGTTGAATTTCAACAATTAAAATGCTTTGTCAAATTGCCTTCAATCTATTATATTATTGCAAATGAAACTTGCTTTATGCTAAAATGAGTCCAAAGCCTCATCCACTTAAATAAAGCTTGCATGTAGCTATTTATAGTTCTGTTATCTTACACGTAAGTCTTGCGGAGTACTTTATGTACTCATCTGCCCGTGGTTGTGGCATTTTGTGGCTTTTGTTGCAGAGGAAGGAGGTGAGCCCCAAGGGCTTCACTCTTCGAGATGTGCTTCGGGTTTGACGACTAGCTTGGCGGTCCTGTTAGTTGCCTTGTGGGTAAAGGCACACTAATTGGCTTTTGTTATGGCCATCTTATGGCACTTTTGCTTCATTGTGTATCTTTGTAGTCTTGTTGTTATTTGGCGTAAGGCCCTCTTTTGTAATAACCTATTCCTTTATTAGTTTTAACTTCTGGTTTGTTGCTTATGTACTATGTGTTGTATGGAATTGATACATTCTTTTGTTGTGAGGTATGTATACTGCATTCTGGGAAGTATACATCTCTCGAGACCGGGTTTATTTGGTTGATAATACTAGGGTCAATTGGATGACTAAGTATTATGAGCTTAATAAACGTCGGGGTCTCACATATTCCTCCACATGTTTTACAGCATACCTGAAAGCTACCTTTATAACTACCCAGTTACAAAGTAGCGTTTGGCAACCCCAAAGTGTACTCTTACACATGTAGGAAACCATGCTGATCTCAGGTTTGAGGATTATACATCATCATTGCTTGAAACCAACTGATGACACATGAAATCATAACAATCTCAGCAGTGTCTTAAGGTGGGTCAATCCAACACCATATTCTCTAACATGTGTTCACATTATTGATTTGATATCCCTATATCTATGACCGATGAAACATGGTCATCAATCAATACATGTACTGGTCGATAGGATCACTGGTGTTCCGACTAGTGACATCCGACCAAGGATACATTTAGAACGACATCATCATAAGTTAAAAGATTTTCACCAACGAGTCACATACTCGTTAATCTTTATAACTGATGATTCATTCAAGGAACAGAATAACACTTATTCAATAACACATAAACATAGACGTGATATCATCATCTCCATGATTGCCTCTAGGGCATATCACCAACAATCAGAGCGTTTAAATAGGGAGTCCGTAGTAGAAGAATAACAGAGGACATCGCTTTAAATTCACCGGCTACTATCGCCGAGCTCTTCGAGATGACTGATTGATATGCAACTACTGCTGAAGTAGTCGAGTAGAACAAAACCATCGATCGAGATGATAAAATTCCTCAAGAAGTAGGTGAAAATAGCAAGAAGAAGGATAAGAAGACTAAGAAGTCCGAGAACAAGGCCAAAGGCTAAAAGCCTCAAGCCAATAGTTCCAAGGAAGTCTTGGCCATAAGCGATAAGGAGCTACGAAATTCCAAATCATACTCCCACCGGGGCAAAGACAAACACCCCGAGTGGAAGAATGACAAGCCTAGGTGGTGTCCTTTCCATAAAAAGGAAGGGCATGATCTTTGCAATTGCCGAGTTTTCCAACGAAAGCTCGAGGACTATTACACCGGCAAAGGACTACTTCCTACTCTCGAGGAGGTAGGACAAACGAATGGTCGAAAGCAGTCGGACGAGGAAGAGGAGATGCCGTTCCAAGATCCAAAGCACATCATCGACCACATTTATGGGGGATCTTCGGTATATGAGTCAAAGCGACAGCTTAAGGCTGTCGAATGTGAGGTAAACTCTATAGACCCTCCTCTTGTCAATAAACTACCGAAGTGGTCGGACGTTGCCATCTCTTTCGAGAAGGCAGACTATCCGATCCCTTCTACTCGACTAGGTAGGTTTCCGATCATAGTCGAGCCCACCATCAACAACTGCCGAGTAAATCGAGTGTTAGTTGATGGTGGCAGTTCGTTAAATATTTTATTTACGAGTGCCTTGGACAAAATGTAAGTACCTCAGACTAGGGTAAAACCTGTACGATACTCATTTCATGGGATCGTACTAGGTTCTTTGGCCAAACCAATTGACCAAGTTTCTCTACCTATAACGTTTGGTTCTCCAAGCAATTGTAGGATAGAAAAAATCTCTTTTGATGTGGTCGATTTCGACACGGCGTATAAAGCCATACTCGAACGGCCAACTGTGGCAAGATTCCTAATGGCTGCTCATTATGGTTATCAATGTCTCAAGATGTTAGGTCTCAAAGGAGTGATCACAGTCCGCTGTGATAAAAAGATAGCGCTTATATGCGACCGTTGATCCCTCGAGATGGTTGGCCAGATACCAACTCAAGAAGCAAGTAAGAGTCAGCCTTCAACCAAGTAGTCGAAGCCTAAAGCTGCACCAAAGCCGAACGATCAAGTCAAAGAAGTTCCACTGGATCCAGAGGAGCCTTCAAAGACTGTTCGCATCAGGGATACTTCCGACCCTAAATAGGAAGACACTCTCGTCACCTTCCTCCAAGCTAACGCAGATGTCTTCGCATGGCAAGCATTCGATATGCCCGGAGTCCCTAGGGAGGTGATCTTTCGTGTCCGTATATTCACATATTGATTGATTAGGGGAGATTTTGAGGATATATGTATATTCGCATGTATGGATTATGCGCGCGTTGCCACAACCAAGTTTGACTTTTTGATAAGTATTCGGTTCCGAGCCAAAGTTGTGATGTGTTACACTTTCTTAGTTGTTTACCATATCTGTCATAAACTCATTTATTAGCCAATTTTTTGTCACAAGTGTGACTAGGACTGGAAAAATAGCTCGATGCTCACGAGCCGACTCGGCTCGGGCTCGTGAATTTTCAAGCCGAGCCCACTGGCCAGCTCACCAAAAAATCGAGCTGAGCTTGAGCCGCTCGCGAGCAGCTCATGAGCCTCTTTTGGCTCGTGCCTACTTGACTACGATCCCCAATTCCCCATCTGATCCCTAATTCCCGAAGTCCCGATCCCCTTCTTCTCCCGCTTAGTTCACCGACTGCGCCGCTTGCCCCGTCCACTACACGACTACGAGACAACTTGCTGGCATTACCTCTTTCTCACATGCTCCGACTCGCTTCCCTTCCCTTGTCTCCGATTTTCACTGCTCCTACTCACTTTCCTAAAATTGCTGCTGTCGCGCCGCCATGGAGAAGGAGAAGAAGTTGTCCTTCTCCATCCCCTCCAAGCCCCGCCTGCTGGTGCCAGTTCTTAGACTGCCGTCACCGACGGCGAATCCTTCGCCTCCACCATGGAGAAGGAGAAGAAGCTATCCTTCTCCATCCTCCAAACCCCGCCCGCCCAAGCCCCCTTTCCGCCCCGCCGCCGGTGCCGGTTCCTCGACCGCCGCTGTCACCGACGAATCCTTCGCCTCCGCCCCATAGTTCGTCACCGAGTTTGACCCCTCCCCCGCCGTCATCGCGCCCCTCCCCAACTCCAACCACTTCCTCTCCCACCGCTTCTGCAAGCCCAGCTCCCTCCCCACCCCCGAGGAGGAGGCCGCCCTCGCCGCCTCTATCGCTGGCGGCCCCACATTCCTGCTCAACACCTCCACAGCCCCGAGCCCTCGCGAGCTTGATTCCGAGCCGAGCCGAACCTCCCTTCTGACTCGTTTTCAAAACGAGCCAAGCCCACTGTTCATCCGAGCTTGGGCGAGCCTGGCTCGAGCCAGCTCAACTCGTCTCGTTTTCACCCCTAAGTGTGACCACTGTTGTGAGGACCTCGGTTTATTAGGCTTGTAGTACTTAGTCATCCATTGACCCTAGCATCACAAACATAATAACCCGTGTCTTCGAGATATGTATACTTCCCAGAAATACAGTATACACACCCCTTTACAAAATCATGCATCAATTCCACTCAAGACATAGAACCAAAGCACGAACTAGATTAAAATAAAAGACATACATAATATAGAGAGAGTTATTATAAAAGGGGCCGACCGGCCAAATACAACTAAGAAAGATAAACACAGTGGAAACAAAAGCCATAAGATGGCAATAACAAAAGAAGACCATAGGGTTTGCTTTTAGCCCACAAGGCAACCAACCAAGCCGCCTAGCTAGTCTTCCCAACCACCGCACATCTCGCAAAAGTAAAGCCCTTGGGGCTCTACCTCCTCTGCAACAACGTTATTAAGCAAAGCAAATGAGTACAAAAATGTACTCGCAAGACTGACGTGTAGTATAATAGAACTATAGTTAACTACATGCAAGCTTTATTTAAGTGAAAGGCTTTAGGCTCATTTTAGCATAAAGCAAGTTTTCATTTGCAATAATGTAATAGATTGAAAGCAATTTGACAAAGCATTTTTAATTGTTGAAGTAACAACGATACAATAATAATAACAACAACAAGAACAACCTAGAAGTGACTAACCCAATAGTCACCACAACAATAGCATGAATTACCCAATTCATACCAACCATGTCAAGTTTTAATTAAAGGTTGTAGTCTAATTCTTGCGGGAAATAACCAAGCGTGTCCATAACCTAGGACGAGGCTATTCGAATAGATTTAACCCTGCAGGGGTATACCAATGTACCCACACGCCAGACCGCCTTTTCGCCACATGATTAAGCACACTTCCTTTGGTATGCCGGCACGGTTAAGTCCTACGAGACATTTCCAATGAATGATGCTAATTAAGAGTCGCGACAACCCAAAGGGTAGGATACACCGGCCCAGCCTAAGCAACTGCGGGTGCTCTTCCCCTTATAAAAACAGTTTTATCCACCTGCGACCCATAATTAACACCTCCCAAAGTACTAAGTCAAGAGAGGTCCCATATCTCCCTCGTGTGGTTAGCACGCAAAAGTGCTTGGATCAATGGCGCAAGTAATTCGGTCCTTGGGGACTTAGGCACCATTCCGTTCACACCCAACAGATCACACCAACATCCATTGTGCCCAAGTCAAACAGTTTTGTTTTCATTTTTATTTCTTTACAAAGTAACAAAGCACAAGTGCTGGACATAATGGAATAATGATTTTTGTATGATCAAGGTCATCGACATAAGTCGACAACCGCCCATTTCTACCGTTATCTAAGCATTTCTAAGCATCAACGTAAACTACTAAGTGATAAGAGTCCATCCATCGAACTCTAAATCACAGCAAGATAATCCTAGGCTTAGTAGTAGAGAATGAACATTTACCTACAGAATATGCATCTATAGGATCACTAATCGATATCATTTAACAACAAAATAGCAATGCATGCATACAAGTTAAACAATATATTAGACTTTAAAGTAATGGCACAAAATGGATATGATCAAACTGCTTGCCTTGCTGGAGCTGTTCACTATGCTGAAAAGGATCACTCACGGGATCAATACACTCATTGGCACCTAACGAAAAAGCGATAAAGAACCGATAAGAACGAAGAAAACTAAAAAGACTCCACAAAAACCTTGCTCCAAATGCTCTGAAATTTTTACAGCAGCAAGAGCACGATTTTTAGAGAATTTAGCAATAAGAACCAATTGATTTGGATTCTCAATGCAAAAGATATGGCCAAAACAAAACTGCTCAGCCTATAAAAATGTAATCTATTACTATTCATCATAATTAAATTGTTTAGCAAAAATTTATAGAAAGGTGGTGCAATTGAAATTTTGACAGTAAATCAAGCACCTCATAAGATGAACAACCCAATTGGATTCATCTCATTTGGAGCTATTATGCACTTCCTATATTTTTTTCAAAGACAAGAAAATGAGCACAACTAAAATGACCCACAATTCTTTTGAAAATAGTGACAAGCCTAAATCCTATTCTACCATTTAGTGCACTAACAGAGGAAGCCAACAAAGTTGGATTCACTCAAAAATGATCTATAGAGAATTACTTATGCATTTTACAAGTTAATTGCAAATTTAGAGCAACATTAAAAGTTAATTTCTAAACCAATCTGCAAAACCATTTTCTGGAGCCGAACTAAGCTCACAACCATTTTTAGATTAAAGTTCAGTTCAAACCAGAGCTACCAAAATTTGAATCAACTCAAAAGGAGCTAAAATAAAATAGTTATGCATTTTCAAAGTTCATTACCTTTTTCAGTTTACTAATAAGAGCTCTCGAGATTACATTAATTTAACCCAACGCAGGAGGACGTGGGCCGTTGATGCTGCATCCAACGGTCCAAACCAATCGAGGGAGGACCGGGACGTCCAGATCTAGCGAGAGAGGACCTAAGCGGTCGAGATCTCCCAAGGGAGGACCTACACGGTTGAGATCTTACGAGGGAGGACCTTAAATGCTGAGATCTTCCGAAGGAAGATCTAAACGATCAAGACCTTCCGAAGGAAGATCTAAACGGTCAAGATCTCTCGAGGGAGGACCTGGACGGTCTAGATTTTCTGAGGGAGGACCTAAACGGCTAAGATGATCTCGAGGAGGTCCTGGATGACAACGGCGACGCGTTCCCCGGCTTGCCGCCGGCGTCATGGACCTCGCCGGCGCCATCTAAAGACACCTACATGTGCGCAATAGTGTTGCGCACACACCGGGACCATTCCCAGCGGTGGGGGTGGCCTCGAACAGCGGCGCGTCGGTGACGAGCGGCGGCTCAACACAGCTATGGTGACAAAAGCGAAAAGCTCCGCAGCAGCACAAATTAGCGGGTGCCTGAGCCACTAAGGATTACTAGGAAGCTACTTGGCCACTGGAGAGGTTCAAACGAGGTCGGAGGAGCTCTAGCGGCGGAGTCCCGAACCGGCGTCGAGGAAGAAGAAGAGGACTAGGCGGCCTGAGCCAAATTAGGAAGACCACGTCATCAAAACGGGTTCTACACCTCACAGTGATGCTCCCGGTGCAAGGAATTGACAGGAGGAGCACTCACCGGACTTGGAGATGACGAGCGGCGAATTCGGCCGAAAAGAAAGGGATCTTCAAATTAGCTTCCCCCTGAAGAGGACAAGCCAATACGAGTGAGGGGATTTACTCCAGTAGGTTAGAGGGTTACTCTAGAGCAAAACGAAAGAGAGGGGAGCCACTGGAATACCGCCATCACCGAGGTACTTGAAGCTCGGTAATGGTGGCCTAGAGCGATTGGATGATTAGAGCTCGAACACGCACAATGAGTGCAAGCCAGAGCTACGGAAACGTGAAAGGAAGGCAAGGAAGGAGAGCCGGGTGCTTAAGTAGCAGAGAGAGCGAAGAGCAATGGCAGCCTTCTCCCTCGGTCAACTCTGTTGCCATGACCCCACTAAGCGACGGGAGCAGGTAGAAAGGGCAGAGGAAGGCGACTTTGAGGGCGGTAGCACGACGGGCATTAATTGCGCGCAGAGGGAGCCGTTGGGGACGTGACAGGTCACTACCCTCCTCCTCTGCCATGGGGCACGTGCGCGCCTGAGGAAGGAGAAGAACAGGACCTCGCCTCCACCGTTGGATAAGACCATGGGGAGGTCGTGACCCTCAGATCCGCAACGGTGCGATCTGGAAAGGCACGGGGGAGGTCTTGACCACCGGATTCGCATCGCACGGTGGCGCAACGAAAAGGGGTGGTCGCAGCCGAGGGATCTCCATCGCACGGTTGCGAAAGGAAAAAGGGGGAGGTCGTGCGCTGATTTGGATAGGAGGTCATGGCCTTTAGATTTACATCCAAGGGCACACAATGATGAGAGGAGGTCGTGGCCATTGGATTTACATCCAAGGGCACACAATGATGAGGGGAGGTCGTGGCCATTGGATTTACATCTAAGGGCACACAACATTGAGGGGAGGTCGTGGCTGTTGCGCACAACACAAAGGGAGGTCGTGGCGGTTGGATGTTGATCCGACGGCACACCACGATGAGGGAGGCTGCGGCGCCGCAAGATGACACAAGGGAGGTCGTGGCCGTGAGATGTTGATCTGACGGCAACGAGCTGAGAGGGGAGGTCGTAGCCATTGGATCTCGATCCAAAGGTGATGAGCTGAGGTGCGGGAGGTCTGGGCTGTTGGGCCAGACACAGAAAAGGGAAGGTGAGGTCGTAGCCGTGAGATCTGGATCTGACGGCGACGAGATGAGAGGGGGAGGTCGTGGCCGTTGATTTGGATCCAACGGAGCACGACCTCGCGCGGGTGGGAGGTCTGGTGCGCATGGCACCAAGGGGAGGTCGTGGACGTGGATGTTAGTCCAACAGCACACAACACATGGCGCGGGGGAGGATTGGTGCGCTTGATAAAGAGGGGAGGTCATGGCCGTTGATTTTGATCCAACGGGCACGACCTCGCGTGGGGAAAGGAGCGCAGGCTGAGCCAGGGAAGGTTAGCTGTGGAGGAGGTCGTGGCTGCTGGATTTTGATCCAACGGCTACGACCTCGCGAGGGAGGAGGACCTCGCGGTGAGCTGGGGAAGTGGGTTGGGTTCGACCCACTTGGAAAGTGGCTCGGGCCCAAGGAATAGTGTCAGGTTTGAATTCAAATTGAAGGCTGAGGTTGGAGGAATTTTTAGAGGTAGCAAATTAACTCCAAAAATTCCAAAATTTTAACTGGAGCTTCTTCACTCCAGGATTAACCTTACATAAAATTTCCAGAGGTTTTTGTGCATTGCATATTTCTCCAGAAATTCATCAAGGTTGTTCTAGGATTTGACTTACCTCCAAAATTATCAAATCAGTTTTAAAACTTATGAAATTTTTCAGAGGGGTCACACAACATCCATAGAACCAAGGGAAAATGTTTCCCCAAGTTTGGCACAAGATTTGTAACAAGTTGAATAAGGGTTGGACTTTAGTCAACAAGAGCTTTGTGTTTTTGGATCCCACAACTCTTGGACAAGAATTATAGATGAGTTCAAGAGTTTCAAGATGTGAGAAAAAGTTTTAATTTCTACACATTTTCTTACATTTGAAACAAACACCCATAATTAATTACATTTGAAACACAAACCTAGATTTGATTCCATTTATATATTTGGGATGTTACAACCGTTTTGGTCGCCACAAAAGCTATGGCTTGCTGCACTTATGACACAAAAATATGCCAAAATTTACGAAGCAACCAAACATGCCCTGATTGTCGGCTGGTTCCCATTCTTCAGGTAAGGTTGTCTTGTTTTGGCAGGATCGACCAGAAAATTATTATAGAATTCTGGTCCAGGCTCGACCTACAATCGGCCAATCCGGATAGAAGCAAACCGGCCGATGCCCAGGTTTTGCTCCCAAGTGCAGTTGTACTTGAAAGTTTTTAGAGCTTTTTCTCCTTGCATCCATCCGTACATGCGGACGCGCCGACCTTCCCTTTTGGTCGGTGGCATCTCCGCACGTGCCAGGAAATCCTCCACCATGCCACCTGCTAGCACAGTAGTACTTTTTAGTTACCAGGCCATTTGCCTCACCGGCGGCTTCGGGTATTCGGCGATGGAAGCGAGCGAGCTGGCCGCCTCCATTGCATTGCATCCCACGTGTGTGCGCGCGTGTGTTTGCATGTGGATCGCTTGGGCAATCCTCGAGGAGCGGCTCTTAGATCTCCAACGATCTTGCTCTTGCTCAAAGAAAGAACTGAACTGCGTTGCGAACTTA
The DNA here is from genome assembly GCA_036346405.1 of Phyllostachys edulis. Taxonomy (NCBI): domain Eukaryota; kingdom Viridiplantae; phylum Streptophyta; class Magnoliopsida; order Poales; family Poaceae; genus Phyllostachys; species Phyllostachys edulis. The sequence continues at coordinate 63,280,706 of CM070546.1, read as the reverse complement.
TCCTGGATTATATAATTCGCCACACATAATATATCTGGACAACAATAATTAATTAATCGTGATATATTCACACCAGTCACAAAAGAAGTCGTCTCAGCAGTCAAATCGTACGAATTTTGATCAAAGATGTTATCTAAAATAAATAGTTTGGATATAAGAAAATGATATGAGTAAACTTTCATGGCATTACACTTTTATAACATTTTTCAAAAATATTATGATAAAATTTAGTGGTCAAAATAACATCGCGTTGACTTTAAAAAATATAAAAGACTTTCTTTTATAACAGGAGAGCATGTTATTTTTTCTGCTTGTGCAGCCAGCTCAATTGGACGCGTATCCTTCGACTTCAATAAGCAATGTCACGGCTAACAGTGACATGACATTGTTTTGTAGCTGTTGAATCGGAAAACAACGATGATATCGGATCCGCCACTGTAGCAGAAACATTGTATCATGTGCTATTTATGAACACTGTAGCTCTCATTCCCGTTCAGTGTTTTCCGATTCGACGGCTCAGATCTTAGGAATATCATAGCACTGTTCACCCATAACATTCCAATAGAACAGCACAGGATGCAAATGTGCAAATGGTAGCCCGCCGTGCACTCAAATTAAACTGGTAGAGCATACCTACCAAAACAAATACGATTGCCTCGATAAGATTTCCCCCTCTGTTTCAAAAAAAAAAAGACGGAAAGGTGGATCTTAATATTTTATAATGCAAACAAGCTCGACAGCCAGGAACTCTTTTTATTATTTAATTCATTTTTAAAATTCTTTTAAAGATAGCATATTTTTAGCTTTATTTTTAATTCTAATCTCTTTAGTCACATCACAATACGTGGCGTGACAAACAAGTGCTGTTACATCACAGACCTCAGTATGATAAACGAGTGCTGCCATGCCAATTTTCTTGACATGACAGGACTTAGCCCAAAAACAGACGCGTCCAAGAGGGTCGGTGGCGTGATAGTACAGTTTGGTCATGCTGTGGTCGGTGGCGTGACAGTATAGTTTGGTCACGCCACAGATCATGGCATGATCAAAGAGGTTAGAATTGGAAATAAAGTTAGAAATAGTCTATTTTTTAGATGACTTTTAAAAATTAATTAAAAAATAATAAAGGCTTGACACCCTGGGATAAAAATTAGCAGCAGCAGTACCATTTTTGTGGCAACTGCTCCTCGCTGGTGGTGACAAGCATAACAGAATATTTGCACGTGCGCTCCGAATCCCGATTCACATTTGCCACGTAGAATAGGCTGGCCTTCCACACGCGTCGAGAAAAAAAAGAAATTGTTTTATTTGGATCTTATGCAAGGCGTGCACGTCGCGCGGTATGGAAGAATGGTACTCCCTCCGTTTTTTTTAATAGACGTCGCTACTGCTAGAGCCTGCTGGACACAACGTCAAGTAAACGCGCACGGAGGAAGTATAACGGGGACGTGCTGCTGACTAAGTTGATTAGAGCATGTATACCTGAAAGTAGAAGTCGTCTAAGGCATGATATTATTGGTCTGACTTGAATACAGCACGACGTATACTATTTAAGGACTGGGTCGACTTGGAACGAAAGCTCGTGTCGTGCTTGGGTTGCCCCCATGGCACGATGGGCCGATCCGACAGGGTACAAACAGTGTCGGACCGTGCCAAACACAGTACAAAGCCGGCACGGCCCGTTTGGCCTGCATGCGGAGAGGTCGAGTGAGGGAGCTGGGAGGAGGAAGCTAGGCAGCTAGCTAGTGGCGAGGAAGGGAGGAGAAAGCTAGCTGGCGGCGAGGAAGGGAGGAGGAGGGCGGCGAAGGGCGCATGGGCAGCGACGAGGAGGAGAGGAGGAGGGCAACCAAAATTAAACCTTGTTGCAACAACAAAGAATCGGACGCCTTGACTGTCATCAAATATCACTTAAAAGGAATCAACTTCAACCATCTGATCTATCTCATGAGTAGCGCAACAAAAAAATCCACTAAGTGCAGCATCGAAACAACGAGCATGCAACAAAATTCCACCCAATGAACAAACAGAGATGAATCGAGCGTCATAACAAAATCGAAGCCAGACACAACAACGACCCATTAAGGCAAAAATCACCTTGGTGCAGCAAGCTATGAAAAAAATGGTGCAACAGATCAATATTTATACTGCAACAAAAATTAAACTAAAAATCCCAACTACAACAATCCAAAAACCCAACTGCAACAAATACCTCTTGTGACAACATATGAGAAGACATGTTGCAACAACAAAATTCACTTCATGCAACAGCTACGAATGGTGTTGCAACAACTCAGAAAATGTTTGCATCAAGCCTACCAGAGGAGGAGAGCACGCGAGCGACGGTGAGGGCTGAGCTCGTGGGATGAGGAGGCGGGTGACCGAGCTCCTCATTGCCGATGGGCTCAGATCCACCGCCCCAGCTTCTCTAGCCGTGCATCTGACGAGTCCCGAGACCTCCTCGAGTTCTCGTGGCAAGAGGGTTGCGCGCCATGGTGGTGCTCATGGTTAGGGAGATGTCGCGCCTCGAACCTCATTGAGCACCACAAACTGACGGGATGCCCTTGCAATGGAGCAGTCGATGGCGTTGAGGTCGCGCCTAAGGCAAAGTCGACGAGACTCCTAGGACTCTCCCACTCTTCCGCCTGGGATTTGGTTTATTTCTAGTTGTGTCGACGAGCAACAAAGAGAGAGGGATGGGAGATTGGGGAGACGATTAGATGAAGGAGGTTGGTGGATGGAGCAAATGGGCTATTGGTGAGGAGTAAATGACTTATCTTGTGTTAGAAAAATAGGGACAAACGAGACACGAATTTTTACGTGGAAAACCCTTACGGGAAAAAAAAAACCACGGGCGCCAATCGGCGATGATCACTATATGAGGAGAGATTACAAAACGCAAGGGATTACAATGAGGCATCCCTCTCCCGTGCGGCTTACAAGAGGTATATAAAGGGGTAAAAGGACTTAGAGTCCAAGTAGGAAACTAATCCTCTAATATGGCATATTCCAGATACTTCCATATTAGAAATTCGGATCACATACGGATCCAAATATTAACAATCTCCACCTTGAGACGAATTTCCTCTTGTAGCAAAATAAAGAATCATCAATCACCAAATGATTCCCCAATAAGATAAAAATCACCGTGTGCCAACTAGTCTCTAGGACTAAACTATAATACCAACTAAGCTTGAGCAAAGCTCAAACTTAGTAACAGGAACTGACTTTGTTATCATATCAGCTGGATTATCAGAAGTACTTATCTTGCACACTTTGACATCACCTTGAGCAATAACATCTCGAATAAAGTGATATCTCACATCAATGTGCTTTGTTCTCTCATGGAACATCTAATCCTTTGTAAGGCATATAGCACTTTGACTATCACAAAATATAGTAGTGCAAGAATTATCTCCACAAAGCTCAGTGTACAAACCTCTCAACCAAATAGCTTCTTTACAAGCTTCAGAAATAGCCATATATTCTGCTTCAGTGGTTGATAAGGCAACAGTAGCTTGCAAACTTGCCTTCCAACTAACAGCACAACCACCAATGGTGAAAACATAACCTGTTATAGACCTTCTCTTGTCCAAATCACCAGCATAATCAGAGTTAACATAACCAATAAGTTCATTTCTAGAATTTCCAAACTGCAAACAAGCATTAGAAGTGCCACGCAAATATCTGAAAATCCACTGAACTGCTTTCCAATGCTCTTTTCCAGGATTAGCCATGTATCTACTAACAACACTCAATGCATGAGATAAATCAGGACGAGAACAAACCATGGCATACATAAGAGAACCAATCGACCGAATATGGAACTCTAGACATGTACTCAATATCATAATCTGACTCAGGACATAAGGCAGAAGATAATCTGAAATGCGAAGCTAATGGAGTACTCACTGGTTTTGCATCATGCATATTAAAACAACGAAGAACTTTCTCAATATAACCTTTTTGACTAAGGTATAACTTGCCAGATTGTCTCTCTCTAATAATCTCCATGCCAAGAATTTTCTTTGCTGCACCTAAGTCCTTCATCTCAAATTCATTACTCAATTGTGCTTTTAGTTTTGCTATTTCTGACTTATCTTTTACAGCAATCAACATATCATCAACATAGAGAAGTAAATAAATAGCTGAACCATTAACAGTCTTTAAATAAACACTGTTATCATAATCAGGCCGCTTAAAGTCATGAGAGAGCATAAAGGAGTCAAATCTCTTGTACCATTGCCTAGGAGATTGCTTCAAACCATAAATAGATTTCTTTAATCTACAAACAAGGTGTTCTTTTTCAGGAGTAACAAAACTCTCAGGTTGGTCCATATAACTGTCTTCTTCCAACTCTCCGTGTAAGAATGCAGTTTTAACATCTAATTGCTCAAGTTCATAATCACACATGGCAACAATACTGAGTAAAGTGCGAATAGAACTATGCTTCACAACTGGAGAAAAGACATCATTTAAATCAATACCTGGAATCTGACTATAACCTTTAGCAACCAATCTTGCTTTATACCTTACTGGTTCAGTAGAAGAAATACCTTCCTTTCTTTTGAAAAACCACTTGCAATGAACAGGCTTCTTCTCCTTTGGCAATTTTACTAATTCCCAAGTGCCATTCTTTTCAAGTGACTCCATTTCATCATGTATGGCAGTTATCCACTTATTACCATCAGTGGCGTTAATAGCCTCAGAGTATGATGAAGGTTCTGAATTACCTTCAATTTCTTCTGCCACACTCAAAGCATAAACAACAATATTAGCTTCTTCAATCAACCTCTTGGATGGATTAATCTCCCTCCTAGGCCTATCAACTGCAATAGACCGTTGTGGTGGCTGCTCAACAATAGGAGTATCATCAACAATAGGTGCATCATGAACAACAATATTTTCCTTATCTGATGTGTCATTTGAACCAACAAAATGGTCTACCTGAACACTTGAATTCTGCTCACTCTCAACAGGAACACTAGTGGGCAGTTTATCATGAAGCATAGCAGATTCATTAAAGACAACGTTTCTGCTAATCACAAACTTCCTTGTTTCAGGATTCCACAACTTATATCCTTTAACACCATATTTATAACCAAGAAAGATGCACTTAACAGTCCTAGGCTCTAATTTTTTATTATCAATATGAGCATAAGCAGTACAGCCAAAAGCTCTCAATTCTGAATAATTTGCTGGGGAACCAGACTATACCTCAATTGGAGTCTTCTTTTCAATTGCAAGAGAGGGTGACCGATTAATAAGGTAGCAAGTAGTGGAAGCGGCTTCAGCCCAAAAACGTCTATGCAAAGCTGCATTTGACAACATGCAACGGGCCCTAGAAATGATGGTCATGTTCATACGCTCAGCTACACCGTTTTGTTGAGGAGTACCAGGAACAGTGTAGTGCCTAACAATGCCTTCAGTCTTGTAATATGATTCAAATTCATCAGAACAGAATTCCATCCCATTATCAGTGCGAAGTTTCTTTACCTTCTTTTCAGTTTGCCTTTCAACCATAGTCTTCCACTCTTTAAATGCTGAAAATGCTTCTGATTTATGCTTCAAGAAATAAGGCCACACTCTTCTAGAGTAATCATCAATAATGGTTAGCATATAGCGAGCACCTCCTAGAGATGTCTTCCGAGATGGCCCCCATAAATCAGAATGCACATAATACAAAATACCTTCTGTGGTATGAACTGAGGTATTGAACCTCACCCTCTTATGTTTGCCAAACACACAATACTCACAAAATTTTAGCTTACTGATGCTATGTCCATCAAGGAGTCCTCTCTTGCTCAATTCTACCAAACCAATTTCACTCATATGCCCAAGGCGCATATGCCAAAGATTAGTAGCATCAGAATCAGATAATGAACTTGAAATTACAGCAACATTACCTAATATTGTAGTACCTCGCAGATGGTACAGACTGGCAGATTTAATATCAGCTTTCATCACAACAAGAGAGCCTTTTGATACCTTCAAAACTCCACCTTCACCAGAATACTTGTACCCTTTACCATCAAGAGTACTCAAGGAGATAAGGTTTCTTTTCAAATCTGGAATGTACCTCATATCTGTCAAAATTCTGACAATGCCATCAAACATCTTGATCTGAATTGAACCAATTCCTGCAACCTTACAAGATGAGCTATCACCCATCAACACAGTACCACCTTCAACAGGTTCATAGGTGGCAAACCAGTCCCTATTAGGACACATATGAAAGATACAGGCAGAATCAAGAATCCATTCATCATTGGTCTTAGCACATCCAGTAAAGGCAACAAGAACTCCTCCATCAGAACTATCATCAGCAGCAAGGGAGGCATTACCTTCATCATCTGGTTTACCTTTTGGCTTATAATTGCTAGTTCTCTTTTCTTTATTCTGCAGCTTCCAGCATTCAGAGATGTCGTGCCCACTTTTCTTGCAATATTTGCACGACTTGTACTTGCCTCTCGATTTCGACCGGTTCTTGTAGCCGTTCGAACTTTTGCCTTGAGATCCATTGTTTGAGTTCTTCTCCTTTTGCCTGCCACGAACAAACAAGCATTCTCCTTTTGGACTTGAATTTTCAGAAGGTACTATCTGTTTCATCTTCTCCTTAGCATGCAAAGCTTCGTAAACTTCATAAAGAGTGAGAGTATCTCTACTATATAATATGGTATCTCTGAAATTTAAAAAAGAACTAGGCAGAGAACACAAAAGAATAAGACCCAAATCCTCATCATCATATTTTACCTCCATCGACTGAAGATCGGAAACGATCTCCTTAAACAACGAAAGATGATCAAGCACGGATCCTCCTTCTTGCAATTTGTGAGAGTACAACTTCTGCTTGAGATGCATCTTACTGGTGAGATCCTTTGTCATGCAAATTTGTTCTAGCTTCAGCCATAATGCAGTAGCTGTCTTCTCCTTCAAAACCCCCTGCAAAATATTATTTGATAGATGAAGGTAAATCTGAGATAAAGTCTTACGGTCTTTACGTTTCTCATCTGCAGTTCATGTGATAGGTTGTTTCTCAAACCCTTTCAATGCATCATCCAAATCCATCTGTGCTAACACAGCCCTCATCTTAACTTGCCATAGCGAGAATCTTGTGTCTCGACCCAGGAGTGGAAGATCATACTTTAAAGTCGCCATAAGGATTAAATCCTGAAAATTGCTGGTACTAATCTGTGTAAACTTAACAAAAATCTCGACCTCTTGGTACGCAAACTGTGTACACGAATCAAAGATCTTTAACTTCTGGTATGCTTCACGTGTGGACGAAGCAAAAAAGGATCAACCGGACTTTTGCTTAGAGATTGATTAGGCCAGTCTCAATGCAACGTTTCATGTCACTGTTTCCAATACTACTAGTCTTGGAAGTCGGAACATGAAACAACCTCTCAATGGGATAGTTTCATTTCACTATTTCATAGACTTGTCAGAGCATTTAATTATTGTGTTTTGTGTGATCAAGGATGCTAGATGACTTTGTAGCCATTTGTTGTGTTGAAATAACTCAGATGCACCGCATGGTTGGGATCAACTAAAACGCACACGCAGCCTATCTCAGCCAAATAAACTTGATTACTATATATAATATAATATAATATATTAATTGATTACAATAGTCATCACACACTCAAGATATATAAAAACGTTACACATATATAAAAATGATTACATATATTCTATCTCAAACTTCGATATATTTCGATTGCGACCAAACTTATTCCAAATATGTTCCACTAAATCCTTTTTAAGCCGGAAATGAGCCGATCGATCTCGAATATCACTATCTTTTTCTAAAACTCTGTCAAACGTAACATATTGATCAAGAGGGATCTCTGGTTCCTCAATAGTCGTTGAACTAGGAGCCACATTCAGATCTAGATCATCTTCAATGTCCTCTGTTTTTTCATCTTCAACTATCATATTGTGAAGTATGATGCAAGCCATCACAACGTCATGGAGTTCATCTCGGTCATATAAACGAGCTGGTCGTTTTAAAATGGAAAAACGACGACGCAATACACCAAAGGCTCTTTCGATATCCTTTCTTGCCCCTTCTTGATGCTCGTGATACAACCTCGTCCTTGACATCGATGGGCATACGGATTGACTTCACTAATACTGACCCATCTGGGTATATTCCATCGACAAGAAAGTACCCTATGTTATGTTGATTCCCATTGACCATGTATTGGACTCTAGGAGCTTGTCCTTTTAGCTCTTTAATAAATAGAGTAGATTGGTTCAAAACATTAATATCATTGTTAGAACACGCAACTCCAAAGAACGCATGCCAAATCCAAAGATCATGTGATGCCACGGCCTCAAGAATAATCGTTGGCACTTTCTGATCACCACGAGTGAATCGACCCTTCCATGCCGTCGGGCATCTTTCCCATTGCCAATGCATGCAATCATGTCTTTTAAACATACCAGAAAACCTCGCTCTCACCAAGTTTGAGAAGACGCTCAAGATCCTCCATAGTGGGCGCCTCAAATAGCGTTCACCAAATACATCTATAATACCTTTGACAAAATTCTTCATGGACTCCATTGCAGTAGTCTCTCCAATCTTCAAGTACTCATCTAGTTCATCCGCAGCACTGCCAGTAGCCAATTGGCGAATAGCTGCAGTACACTTCTGTAGTGGACTGAGCCCATGCCGATTAAGGGCATCGACCCTTGGAGTAAAGTAATCAGACCATTGGCCTAAGGCATCGATGATGCGGAGGAAAAGTGGCCTAGACATACGAAATCTCCGGCGAAAAATATTGGAAGGATAGAGAGGATTTTCTAAGAAATAATCATTTACTAGTTTCTGATGGGACTCCTCTCGTGGCCTCTTGATGTATTTCCTCGGATGAAATCGATGATCTGACACCTCTTTCTGAAGACCTTCAAGGCTACTCTGTACAAACACCGTGGCTTCAGTGATCACATCATCTAGGATGTCATCCTCAGCAATGAACTAGTCTAACAAGTTCAGAGGACCAGTTGAGCAATGTTCCTCAGACATCTATGTGCATGGGAAAAGAGAAACAAGGTGTAGAAAAAAGGTGAGGAAAAGAGTCGATGCATAACAAAAAACATAGAAAGTTCATAGAAAAGAGTCGATGCATATATATAGAGACATATACGTGGAACTAGGCAGCAGTTTTCACACTTAATATCGATGTGAAACCGACATGCAAGCAGAGAGGAAAAGATTTCAGAGCGCTTTTCACACTTAATAATTGTGAAACCGACATATGTGCACTACACATTCACATTCGCCACACTCAGAGAAACCGACATGCAATCTTGATTCACATTCACGATAGCAATTCAGTTACCAAGATAACTAAGATAATCGAACATATAAATGCTCATCAGAGAAAATGACAGATAATCGGAACATATCACCGCAGATATTTGACTTGTATCTTAGTCAACAAACAACTTTTCCTCAATCTTACGTATTGCTCGATCTCGGTTAGCCTTTTGATTTTCGACATTTGACTTGTATCTTGATTAAGCAGGAATTATAAACCTCAAACATTTTTGCTTTTTTTGCTCATTGCAGCCTTCAAATTTTTATTTGATATCTGAATTTGTGCTTCCGCCACCTTTTCACGCTCCAACTTACGATCTTGTCTTTGCACCTTGACAATTTTCTCAATGTTGTCCCCAAGGATGACAATTCCTTCCATAATATTTTCCTTCTTGCGCTTTCCATCAAGCTCGCCTTTGCCGCTTTCTACCAATGGGACGTGATTGTTCATCCGAACATCAACTATCTCACTCTTGTCTTTCTCTGTCTCTGGCTTGTGCACACCATTTCGCTCATCTTTTAGAATCCTCCACCAATGCACCAACGAGAAAGGCTTTCCATACCTTTTTGCATACATTTTCTATGCCTCATCCTCCAAAGATGTCGTCGGAGTATCCGCTTGTGTTCACTTTAGTTACCGTACTCGAAGCCATTGAAATCATTGATAGATGACTTCGCATTTGAGACCAAGCACCTTCAATTGGTTTGTTTCTCTTATACGCTTCCCATTCCCTTTCTTGTTAAACGATCGCTGACTTCCTTCCAAAATGTATCACCTTTCTTGTCATTTCCTTAACGGGTCTTTAGAAGCATTCAACCAAGCACCGCCCGTGAAGTACAAAACAAAAAAAAGTGTGACCATCAATTACAAGAGCTAATTGCTAAATTCAAAATAACATTAGTCATCGCGATTACCGCCTCCTCCTCTTCATGACTCCAATACCTTTTCTTTCTCGCCTATTTGCCACGCTGTCGCTATCTTCATCAATGTCAACGCTCACCGGATCGCTTTGTTGACGCATCGTGTTTCACAACCTTCGGTGTTCCATATGCAGTTGGTGGTGGTGGTGGAGAAATTGGGTTGAAGCTCATAGTCCGACCAACCAAATGAAAATTTTCTCCATGCTTGTTGTGGTCATGAAATTGTGGTCTTTGAAGAAAATTTAGAAAACAACCGGGTGGATAGACCTGAAATTTAGATCGAAATCACTAGTTTGCGTGCAATCGAGATTTCACATAGCTAGAGTACCTTCTCACAGAGCTCTAATTTTACACCCAACTAAGATTCTCGATCACCAACAACTAACAAGCAACCCGACAAACACTAGAAAAACCTGCAATCTAGTACCACTTCTCCTTTCAGACATAACCAGATTGACTTGTTCGCTATCGCACTTGCATTCAGATCGACATCCGTGCAAACACATACCAAAATAGACTACTTGCACAAGCACGATTGACATTCAGAGGTGAAATCAACTAGTACACATCAAAAAGTGCTTACCATGAATTTGGGGCTTGTTGCGGTGGCCATCCTGGGGCTTGCGGTGGCCGTGGTGGCAGAGATGGGGAAGCTGTCACAGTGGACATCGGCGTAGTCGCAGCGGTCGCAGCGGACGTCGATGGAGTCACAGCGGTCGTCCGCGCCGGCGGAAGCGGTCCCAGCACTAGGGCTGAAGTCGGCGGCGGCGGCGACACTGTTGGGGCTGCGGCGGGGGCGGATATCACGGGCGGCGCTACTGGCAGCGACGGCGCATGCGACGAAGATGCAGCGCCGCCCTTCTTCGATCCAATCGATCGCCAGATGCAGCCGCCGAGTTTCGACGGTGGATCCATCCTAGCGAGATCTGGCCGCCGACCTCGTTCTTTGGGGAAAGAGGCAAGGGCGGAGGTGGACTGGCGCGGGAAGAGGCGGGCGGGGCCGGGAAGAAGCCCGATGGAGGCGCGAAGATTTGCGAGGAGCGCGCGTCGGAGTCCCGCCCGCACGGGATCGACGGGATGAAACCTCCCATCCTCAACGCGAGTTTCATGCGGTTGCCGATGACTTGGTAACGGTGCCCAAACGTTTCGTGGCCATGAAACGTTTGCATTCTCTCTCCTTCTCAAATCATGCGAAGATTCTTTTTTTACGGATGTGTCACCCTAATTAATGTGCATGACACTCCCATGACATCCCCATTGAGACTGGCCTTAAAGAAGTCAACTTGTGCTACTGGACCTTTGGTGATTGATTAAAGAAAGGGAAAAATCTTGGACCTGCTGCTGGTTGATTCGCTTTCCACACGTGCGGCTTGGAGGGAAGCTTCACCTGCTGCGATGCGTTGGATGACTTACCGAGTATATGTGCTGCGTTGCCGCTGGCGTTGCTGACCGATTTGATTTGCTTGCGTGACGGGAGACTGCAGATCGAGGCGAAAAATCGCGAGATGCTCTGCGCGACGACGACGGCGCTGAACGAGACGGTGGCGTGTGATGCGATCTGCTATTTTTTTTTCTTCGTATCTCTTCTCAAACCTTAATATCCTGTGCTTTGATATCACTTGTAAGAAAAATAGAGACAAACGAGACACGAATTTTTACGTGAAAAACCCTTACGAAAAAAAAACCACAGACGCTAATCGGCGATGATCACTACATGAGGAGCGATTACAAAACACAGCGGATTACAATGAGCCGTCCCTCTCCCGTGCGGCTTACAAGAGGTATATAAAGGGGTAAAAGGACTTAGAGTCCAAGTCGAAAACTAATCCTCTAATATGGCATATTCCAGATACTTCCATATTAGAAATTCGGATCACATACGAATCCAAATATTAACATCTTGCTTGAGGGAATGATGGTGGAGTAGGGTCGTTTGGGCCTTAGGTGTGTTACGGTCGGAACGACATGGACTATGTTATAGTTGGTTGGGCTGGGGATTGAGGATAGATGGACCATGGATAAAGCGTATAAGCAAAACACTTCTTCTTGGACGTACGTCTTCTATCATTGTCCATACTATATATATATGCCTTTTTTTTCTGGCTTGATACTTACATAGCTGGATGATCACCTAACTAATGAGCAACTCAATCGTAACTTGATTCCGCTTTTTTAAAAAATCGTAACTTGCTTGTCCCCACGAGATATATCATATTGGAGCCACAAAACTATAGAGGCAAGTACTCCAATTAACTCATCTTTGTGGACACTTCGCCACTAACATATGGGAACTTAAACTGATCAGCAGTAGAAGTTGCACACACACGTGTAAAAGGTTCTCTTAGACTGCATACAAAATATTAATTAAATACTACGTGCGTGTGAAGCGTGTATGCACCCACACACACGGAATCCCCATCCGTATATATTTATCCCATCTCATCTGACATGCACACCTATCAGCGCATGGAAGAATGGGTGCACGCTCCTGACCCCAGCTGTAAAGAAACGTGCATAGCGCTTGTCTTGAGTTGGACAAGTGCCGCTGCAGGCCAATGGGAGGCACCACATGAGTACATGACCCCGTCGTAAGGGCATGTACAATGCAACCACCATGAGTGGTGGTTTGAGAGAGAAAAAAAGAGCAAGCCTCTTCAAGCCACCATCCCAACAATGCTCAATTTCTTCATATGGTGATTTGGGTCTAGTGAAAAATTTACGTTTCAGCTCTCAATATTTTTTGTTTCAGTCCATAAATTATTCTAATATGCACTTTTATCAAAAGAATTCACGGTGATAACCCTTGAAATAGAAAACTTATTATAAACTAGATCCTTGGCCCACTTGTTAGTGACCCATCCATCACCTTTTCTTCTCTCCCGTTCTCTATCTACGTCTTCTTCACTTTCCCCCCCATCCTACCCTGTCAACCATACTTCAACCGCTTCTACCATATTGTTGTAGCAAGAAAAGGCTAGACAGTGGGTACAAAGTACCCTTTGTCTTGGGAGAAGATCGAAAGGGGAGGAACCAAAGACACAAGGGGTGTTCATATTGTACTGAATGTATGAATGAGAGAAAATGAGAGGAAGTCCCCCTTTGTACATGCCCTTAGGGCTTTATTTATAGGAGGGCAAGAAGGCACATTTACCTTCTTGCCCTCACAATGTATTGAGAGAGAGAGAGAGAGGGTATTTAGGTACATTTGTTAGTATACACTACATGGACTTGGTCCATACATGTACAGTATCCCTGACGGCACACTGGTATTCCTGATGACCCTGTGGTGCGGGGCACCCCTTGGTGCTAAGCTATGACAACTCCCTCGTCTGCGTGGTCCGAGGTCGCGAGAACTAGTCCCGCGATCCTGAGGGGTGAGTGGACGCAATCCCGTCGTCCCTGGCCCCTTGGGAGTCGGGATACCCTAAAAGAAATCGGCATGAGGTCGAGCCACCGAGGCATGGCCCTCAAGGCGAGCGACGCGTCGAGGCTGCCCTACCAAAGCGATAGCCTCGAGGTGGGCGGTGAGCAGCGGCGGAGCGCGTGGGGGCGAAGTCGACGTGGAGCCGCCACGCCGAGGCATGGCCCCCGAGGTGGGCGGCACGTTGGGGTCACTCTGCTGAGGAGTTAGCCTCAAGGCGGGTGGTGAACAGCGACGGAGCACGTGGGGGTGAAGTCGATGTGGAGCCGTCATGCCGAGCCATGGCCCTCAAGGCGAGGGCCACATCGGGGCCACCCCACCGAGGCGATAGCCTCGAGGTGGGCGGTGAGCAGCGGCGGAGCCCATGGGGGCGAAGTCGATGCGGAGCCGCCACGCCGAGGCATGGCCCTCGAGGCGGGTGGTGCGTCGGTGCCGCCCCGCCAAGGCGATAGCCTCGAGGTGGGCGGTGAGCAGCGATGGGGCCTGTGGCCGTGGGGGCGAAGTCAACGCAGAGCCACCACGCCAAGGCATAGCCCTCGAGGCGGGCGGCCCGTTGGGGCCGCCCCGCCGAGGTGATAGCCTCGCGGCGGGCGGTGAGCAGTGGCGGAGTGCGTGGGGGCGAGGTCGACGCGGAGCCACCACGCCGAGCAATGGCCCTCGAGGCGGGCAGCACATCGGGACCGCCACACCGAGGCGATAGCCTCGAGAAGGGTGGTAGGTAGTGGCGGAACCCGTAGGGGTAAAGTTGATGCGGAGCCACTAGGCCGATGCATGGGCCTCGAGGCGGGCGGCGCATCGAGGCCGTCTCGTCGAGGCGATAGCCTCGAGGCTGGCGTTGAGCAGTGGCAAAGCCTGTGGGGGCAAAGTCGACGCAGAGCCACCAGGTCGAGGCATGCCCCTCATAGCAGACAGTCCTTTGGGGCCACCCCACCGAGGCGATAGCCTCGAGGCAAGTGGTGAGTAGCGGCAGTGCCCGTGGGGGTGAAGTCGACGCGAAGCCACCACGCCGATGCATGGCCCTTGAGACGGGCGGTAGGTCAGGGCCGCCCCGTCGAGGCAATATCCTCGAGGCGGGCGGTGAGCAGCGGCGGAGCCTGTAGGGGCGAAGTCAACATGGTGCCACCACATCGAGGTATGGCCCTCGATGCAGGTGGCACGTCGGGGGGCGCTCCAATGAGGCGATAGCCTCGAGGTGAGCGGTGAGCAGCGGCGCAGCCCATGGGGACGAAGTCGACGTGGAGGCGTGGAGCCGCCACGCCGAGGCATGGCCCTTGAGGCGGGCAGCGCGTCAGGGCTGCCCCGTTGAGGTGATAGCCTAGAGGAGGGCGGTGAGCAATGGCGGAGCCCGTGGGGGCGAATTCAACGTGGAGCCGCCACGTCAAGGCATGGCCCTCGGGGTGGGCGGCGCGTCATGGCAGAGTCATCACTGCCCTTGTATTTGATTACTTCTTCTATGTGACCGTTTGCGATGGTCCTGTTGGGGGCCTAGTACCGTCCCCCCTTCGGCTGCTCCTAGTGATTTGCATACACAACTTGGGGTGGCGTGAACGATTGTTTGATTGGGCTTGATTGGGAGCCCAAGGCTGGTGAGGGGGAGGCAAAGCCGAACACCGTCCCCCAACTTTTTTTGATTGGGCTCGATTGGGAGCCCAAGGCTGGTGAGGAGGAGGCGAAGCCAAATACCGCCTCCCAACTTTTTTTTTGATTGGACTTGCTTGAGAGCCCAAAGGTAACGACGAGGAGGCAAAGCCAAACACTGCCCCCAACATTTTTTGTTTGGGGTCGTTTGGGAGCCCGAGGCTAGCGAGGGGGAGTCGAAGCCGAACGCCGTCCCCCAACTTTTTTTTTGATTGGGATCATTTGAGAGCCCAAAGGTAGCGAGGGGGAGGCAAAGCCGAATGTCATCCCCCAACTTTTTTTGATTGAGCTCGTTTGGGAGCCCAAGGCTAGCGAATGGGAGGCGAAGCCAAACGCTGTTCCACAACTTTTTTTATTAGGCTCGCTTGAGATCCCAAAGGTAGCAAGGGGGAGGCGACGCCAAACACCGTGCCCTAACATTTTTTTGATTGGACTCGCTTGAGATCCCAAAGCTAGCGAGTAGGAGGCGAAACCGAACGCTGTCCCCCACATATTTTTGTTTTGTTTCCACACCCGAAGGATTAGGCACGCTTGTGATCGATTCACAAGGTGTCCACGTCGAGACGAGGACAACAGGTTTGTGCATTGGGGCGCGATATGCGATGTCTCTCCGCCGAGGCGAGGCCCTCGAGACGGGAGACTCCCTAGTCGCCGAGGTCGAGCCTTTGGAACGGCTGGGTTCTTTGCGCGAATGAGCACGATGTGAAATGTCTCTCCACCGAGGCGAGGCCCTCGAGGCAGGAGACTCCCTAGTCGCTGAGGCATGACCTTCGGAGCGACTAGGTTCTATGCGATTGAGTGCGATGTGAAATGTCTCTCCGTCAAAGCGAGGCCCTCAAGATAGGAGACTCCCTAATCATTGAGGTGTGGCCTTCGGAGCAACTAGGTTCTACGCGATTGAGCGTGATGTGAAATGTGTCTCTACCAAGGCGAGGCCCTCGAGACGGGAGACTCCCTAGTCACCGAGGCATGGCCTTCGGAGCAACTAGGTTCTACGTGATTGAGCGCGATGCGAAATGTCTCTCCACCGAGGTAAGGCCCTTGAGGCGGGAGACTCCCTAGTCACCGAGGCGTGGCCTTCAAAGAGACTAAGTTTTGCGTGATTGAGTGCGATGTGAAATGTATCGCCACTGAGGTGAGGCCCTCGAGGCGGGAGACTCCCTAGTCGTCGAGGCGTGGCCCTCGGAGTGACTAGGTTCTACGCGAATGAGCGCAATGTGAAATATCTCTCCGCCGAGGCGAGGCCCTCGAGGCGGGCGACTCCCTAGTCACTGAGACGTGGCCTTTGGAGCGACTAGGTTCTGCTGATTGAGCGTGATGTGAAATGTCTCTTCGCCGAGGCGAGGCCCTCGAGGCAGGATACTCTCTAGTCATCGAGGCGTGGCCTTCGAGCGACTAGGTTTTGCGTGAATGAGTGCGATGTGAAATATCTCTCTACCGAGGCAAGGCCCTCGAGGCGGAAGACTCCCTAGTCGCCGAGGCATGACCTTCGGAGCGACTAGGTTCTGCACGATTGAGCGCGATATGAAATGTCTCTCCGCCAAGGCATATACTCAGGATACAACTTGCTGGTGGTGGTTGGTATGAGCAAATTAAGCTGTGACTTCTTGTTGTGTGGTGTATGTATGCATGGAAGTCTGTATGCGTGCAATTCTCTTTACACGTAGTACTAAATCATATGAGGGAAAACAAGCAGTACTGCTAGTGGTGGCTAGAGCTCTCCTAGACTTGGTAGTTGGCAATTACTGCAGTGGCCCTCCTGTTCATATACTAGTACACCATGTTCTGTGGAATCCTAAAGTGCACGCTACATGCCTTAGCATCTTATTTTTTATACACGCTTTTGCAGATAACGTATCCTAGTTGTCTAGCACACCTTATAAAGCACAAAATTACTCGAAGATAGGGGTGCTTGCCTCTGAGCTTTGAAGCTCATGTCTGCATAGCATGTGCGTACGAGCGGTGGCTTCGAGGCCGGCAAGGTGGAGGCCGGAGGCGGGCAAGCCCGATGCCGATGCTACGAGGGGCGGCTCCAAGGTCACCTGAGGCTGGGGCGGAGCTGTCGAAGGCTACTGGAGGGGACACAACCGAGGGGCGACCGGTTGATGTAGCTGCTGGTGGCATGAGAGGAGCAGTGGGGTACTAGTAGGCAGTCTAGGCTCCTTCGCTGCTGCCCACCCTTCAGTGGTGGCGAGGTCTTTGCAGAGGTGAAGGTGCTCCGAGGCCAAAGGGCACGAGGTGGCCCGAGGAGAGCTCCGAGGTCGGAGCACAGCCGAGGGAGTGTTTTCAAGGGGTGACCGGTTGATGGAGCCGCTGGTGGCATGAGCAAAGTGGCAGGGTATAGGTAGCCAGTCTAGGCTCATTCGTTGCTGCCCACCCTTCGGTGGCGGCGAGGTCTTTGCGGAGGCGAAGGTGCTCCGAGGCGGAAGGGAGCGAGGTGGCCCGAGGAGAGCTCCGAGGTCGGAGCTCGTGGAGGACCCGAAGCACCAAAGATGGCTCCTTGGTGGTGGTGAGGTCTCCGCGGGGTGCTTCGGAGGTGAAGGCGCTCAGTACGCGAGCGGAACCGAAGGTGGCCGAGGCCAAAGCGGGCGCAGGCGTGGCGCTTGGGCACGAGGCGACTCGGAGTGGGTGTGGCCTCGCGGAGGACCTGAAGGGTTCTCGATGCCCTTGCCCTTCGGGTGTCGGTGGATATGCGTGCGAAGGTCTCTTGACGCCCCTCGTTGCTGACCGAGGGGGTGCTAACACCCCTTCGTTTCTTCCGAAGGTGACACTTTTAGCTTCTCTTCCCACACAGTTTCTTGTTCAGACCCTACGGAGGCGAGGTGGGTGGGGGGTCTCCGGAGGCACTGGCGAAGCTGGCGAGGTGGCCTTTGGAGGGGACCCGAGGTGGGTAGGGGGGTCTTCGGAGGGGCTGGCGAAGCCGACGAGGTGGCCTTCAGAGGCGACCCAAGGTGGGTTGGGGGCTCCGATTCCGCCGAGTGGGTCGTGGCGCGAAGAGCTCCACGAGAGCGAACGCATGCGAGGTGGCCTTCAGAGCGAAGGGAACCCAGCGAAGGAGCGGGTGCTGAGCGAAGGTGCTATGGACCTTCGGGTGCTGAGCAAAGTTTGTCCGAAGGTGAAGATTCGACTCCTCATGCATAGCCTCTTGTTCGATCCGCACGAATGGCACCAACTGTCGTAGCAAGAAAATGCTAGACAATGGGTACAAAGTACCATTTGTCTTGGGAGAAGACCAAAAGGGGAGGAGCCAAAGACACAAGGGGTGTTCATGTTGTACTGAATGTATGAATGAGAGAAAATGAGGGGATATCCCCCTTTGTACATGCCCTTGGGGCTTTATTTATAGGAGGGTAAAAAGGGACATTTAACTTCTTGCCCTCACAATGTATTGAGAAAGGGAGAGGGTATTTAGGTACATTTGTCAGTATATACTACATGGACTTGGTTCATATATGTACAGTAACCCTGACGGTACACTGGTATTCCTGACGACCCTAGGTGCGAAGCACCCTTGGTGCCAGCTACGACACATATAGATTCGCTAAGCAAAGCCATCGTCATTGTCCCCCAT
This sequence comes from Phyllostachys edulis, assembly GCA_036346405.1. Taxonomy (NCBI): domain Eukaryota; kingdom Viridiplantae; phylum Streptophyta; class Magnoliopsida; order Poales; family Poaceae; genus Phyllostachys; species Phyllostachys edulis. The sequence continues at coordinate 63,261,833 of CM070546.1, read as the reverse complement.
TGTCCAGTCACCGCCAGACCAAATCGGGTGGTCTTCTTTCGAGCGGTCGTGGCTGTCGCCGCCCTCGCCTAGGCCCAGCGCCGCCGTTGCCATCTCCTCGTTGCTCGGAGGTTTGCAGTCATCCTGAATTAGCTGGATTCGGTTGTAGCCACGTAGACCCCGCTGGATCTAGTCGCCTCTGCTGTCGTCTTTGTCCAGATCCGAAGGCCATCACCACGGAAGTTCTTGGTTGCCATCGCCATCGTCAAGATCAGATTGTCGCCGTCCTTGCCCAGTCATCACCCTGGCCATCGCTGCCGTCCTCCCAGCCATCGGCACCGTCTTCATAGTCGTCGTGGCTGTCTTGTTCACTACCACCACCAACGACCACGTGCGACCGTCACGCCTGGGCGCAGGTGTGTTTGTGGTCCTGAGCTAGTGCCATTGTGCCTTGCACAAGGTAGTTAGGATCGCGATCCTACTCTTAGAGTCTTACGATTATACGAACCCACGACAGCGTGTCAATCCAAATCTCACTGTCGATCCGATCCTACTAAAGGTAGTTAGGATCATGATCCTAGTCTTAGAGTCTTACGATTCTACGAACCCATGACAGTCTGTCAATCCAAATCGCACTGTCAATCCTACTCGTAGAGACTTAGGGCAATTTTTTTTTAGAGGCCAGGCTTTGCTGATATTTTGTTTTAGAGCAAAATTTGTTGATATTAATTTCTGAGAATGAAACTATAAATAAACAAGGAGCATGTAAAATATTGTATCAGTGTGGTAATACTAGTACAAATATCTATATTATGGCATGAGCAATCTTGAGCTTGATAATGATAAGGTATTTTTATTCCTAGAGTATGTCTAGCTGCTTTTAAGGAATATGCAAGTGGTAAACTATATAAGAATCATATAAACTTATGGTATAGATGTTAAATATGTGTGTTTTTACAATTCCGTAGAATCGTCGATTCTACGATTTGATACTACGATTTCGATCCTACCGAAGGCAAATCGATCCAACTTAGAATTTCGACTCTGGCTACTTTGACCTTATGAAGCACCTCCGACACCTCTGCAAGCCACTACCTCGGCCCCCTTTCTCCTCCACACTGGGCTCGGCTCTCTCGTAGATGCTCGGTGCTGCTGTCCAGTGTGTAGTGCTGTACATGCCCGAAGGACACTCCCAACGCTCCTAGTCAAGAGTATATAAGGATGAGCCACATATGATAGAAGTTGCTGTGGAAGAGAACGAAGAGGAAAGCGGAAAAGTTGCATCTTACATGAGATACAACCTTCCACGTGGACCAAGAGCTAAGTAGAACAATGCAATGGAGGGGATGTTGTATCTTAGTGAGCGAGGGTGAGTAAATAAATAGGAAATACAAGGTTGAAGGGGTTGTATCTCAAATTACATGTTGATGATATCAAGACATGCATTAAGATACAATGTAAGATATCAATGATCGGGAATTAATGCCTAAAAACCCACGGGGTTCGATCAGGCTGTGGTGCGCCTACTGAGAGCATCTACAATAATTTATTTCTTAGCTTGTTACTAAGAGGAGAGAGAGTACTCAATGTAATAAAAAGAAACAAGTCTTCCAATGGATTGTTTTTGAGCTTGTATCTAAGACTTTAATTGCTACAAGTGTGCATGATTCTTGATGATCAATAATGAAGTACAACTTTGTGGTATACATGTTTTAGCTCATTTATCATATCAATAATGAAGTCGGGCTGCACAAATGATCTGGTAGATATTTTGCTTTAAGACAGTGGGACCCACAAAACGCATTTTTAGATAACAAGTAAGTCTCCAATAGAGTATTTGGTTATTTCTTGTGTCTTGGTATTAACAATTTGATAGTTTTTTCATCTAGAAACAACCTCACATTCTCTCCTCACCTTCTTCTCTCTATATCACCTAAATGCTGATGTGACAACCCCTTAGTAATATCTGACGTGGACTGTTGTAGATGCTCTGAGTTCAATTGAATGAAAGGACGATCTATATCGTGTCTGCATGAGCATATAGAGAGCATTATACCATACTAGAAGTTAACCCCACGCAAATACGCGGCCGGTCTTGGTGGGTCGCCGTGGGCCGTTGGAGCGCTCTTGGTGGGTCGCCGTGGGCCGTTGGAGCGCTCAGTGCTGGAAGCGGGCGCGCGTGAGGCAGCAGCTATGCGTAACAGATCGGGCGGGCACGAAGCAAGGGAAGTCGTGATCGGACGGGCGCATGTCTCACGGCGACATGGATCGTGCGGAGCCGCGCGTTCCCTGCACACGCAGGAGTCGGATCGGACGGCGCGGCACGAGCGCGGGGGAGATCCAACGGCGAACGATTTCTGGCCAACATAGCGCGTGCGAGGAGGCTCCAATCATAGCATCCTTTAATGTCAGTAATACTCGTGTTAGCTGCGTAGTATCATAAAGGTGAGAAAAGAGCCTAATTTATGCGTTAGCTACAGGAATCCTGACAATCCTCCCGCCCCATAGCACATAATAAATAGGATTTCCCCTTGTTTTTTCAGATTTTGACAGGAAAAACAAGAATCCTCCCCAGTTTCGTAGATCCACCGTCCTAGTTGGCAGATTCTGTGTCGCTCCAGGGTAACCAACCCCATCTGCTGCCCAATTTTCCCGGACCCCACCGCACTTTCGAGTTGACTTCACCCCGCCCGGCCATCCGCCTTGCTTCCCTTCCCTTCCCTTCAAGTAGGAGTACGAGCCAAAGACTGAGTACCACCCTCCTCCCCTGTCTCGCTGCCTCCCGCAGCACTCCCTCGGCACGACGGCGACGGCAACACAGGCTCCAGCAGCGCGCGCCATGACCTGGAACAAGGCCCCGGCCAACGGCGGCGCGGCCACCGCCGTCGATATCGACGGCTCCGACACCGGCCACGCCCGCCTCCGCGAGCTCGGCTACAAGCAGGAGCTCAAGCGCGACCTCTCGTACGTGGCACCCAATCAATCTCTCACGGGGCTCTCCTTGTTCTTTCTGGGTTGGTTTCTTGGTTTTTCTCCTTCTTCACTGGATGGATGAATCCTCCGTTGGTTTCATCGTGTAGCGTGCTGTCCAACTTCGCCTTCTCCTTCTCCATCATCTCGGTGCTGACGGGGGTCACGACGCTCTACAACACTGGCCTCAACTTCGGCGGCCCGGCGACCATGACCTTCGGCTGGTTCGTCGCCGGCGCCTTCACCATGGCCGTCGGCCTCTCCATGGCCGAGATCTGCTCCTCCTTCCCCACCTCCGGCGGCCTCTACTACTGGAGCGCGCGCCTCTCCGGCAAGCGGTGGGCGCCCTTCGCATCATGGATCACCGGATGGTACTTACTACTTACACACCGAAAAGTCTAATATCTAGCGGTATCTCTTACTTCATTATCCGTGTTCTTGGAATGGTCGCCTGGTTTCTTGTCTTCGTTGCCTTCATGTGAAGGGAACAGAGCAGGGGAGGATCATGTGAACGGGGCTGGGATATGCAAATTTCTGTTTCTTGTTGGGAGTTTGAGACGGAGAACAGGACCGCGTGAACCACTTGCTTCTCTTTCATTTTCTTTCCTTCTCCCCCTTGCTTCCGACACCGAATTGGCGTGTGCGAAATCTCTGCATCTCCTTTTTCTTCTGATTGAAAATAAAAACAATCGGTTTGTTTCGCCGAATGGAGACGGAAGAGTTGCTAGGGTTGCTAATTTGTAAGAGCATCTACAATAGTTGTTGTAGAAAAAAGACTAGACAGTAAAAGAGAGGACCTCCGATGCCTAGGAATGATCAGGGAGTCCTTGTAAAGAGGATCAGTTGTCAGGTGGAGTATGTATATTATTTTGCCCAAAAAAAACTGGGTTTTGGTCATTACATAGGGGAATGTGGCTATTTATAGCCTTACAAAAGGGGATAAGAGATTACGGATCTACCCTTGAAAAGGTCTCTTGCAGGTAGGGGCTGTAGGGGCCTTTTCTACCCCTAAGCGTAGTCTTCGACACGTGGTGGACCTTTCTGGCCCCGGTCTACCATGGTTAGCGCACCTGGCTTAGCGGGATCCTTTGACCCTTCACATCTTGCAAGGCGGCTCGGAGCCAAGGAGGCTTCGAGCTCCTATGCTGCCTCGAGGTGGTCCCGCAAGGTGCCCCTAGGGCTCCCTCCAGGGCTCTTTGTAGCCTTCGGACCCCCTCCGGGGCCCCTAGTGCAGCCTTCGGGTCCCCTTGGGGGGGGGGGGCGACTGTGGTGCTTGCCGGGTCGTAGGGGCCGGTGGGCTACCCCTATGACAGGCCTCTCGTAGTCGAGGTCTTGCTTTGTCATGGTAGAAATCGCGTCTTTTCCCTGGAGGGTTCAAGCATATCGTCCCCTTTGGCTTGGCAAAGCACTCTTTTGAAGGGTCCCCTCCGCGGTGTGCGGGCCGAAACGGCGGGCCCGGTGGCGCCCCTTTGGATATTGTGCGGCATTGTTGGGCGCCGCGTGCCATGATGGGTGAGGCTTTGACTACGCCTCAGGTACCGTATGTAGTGGTTGGGCGTCGTGTGTTTTAACGCCGTTTGTAGGTTCTCGTGTGCCATAATGTTGTTTGTTTGGTGCCCTGTTTGAGGGCCACGTGTCATGTTGTGCTTGGCCCGTGGCTTTTCGGCTTCCGTGCTGTACCTTGATGCGGATACATTATGTCTATAAATAGGGGGTGTCACCCTTACCCCGCCCTCATTCGCACGGCTGCAAGCTTTAGGTTCTGCCTCTTGTCCCTGCTACCTGCTCTCGCGAGTACATTGCGCTTCGCTATTCACCTTATAATCCTCCGCACCTTGAGATGACGAAGCAAAACAAGGATGGTGGGAGCGCGGTGGCGTATACGGACGAGCTCAGCCACTCCACTGTGACGCCGCAGGTGCTGCAAGCACTCAAGGACGAGGGGAAGCTGGCAGATCTTAAAGACGTGCGTGCCCCCGGGTCGGAGGATGCGCCGACACCTCGGGAGGACGAGACGATTGTGATCGTGGCCTTCCTAGACGGGGGTCTCCGCCTGCCATGCATTGATTCGATGGTCCAGGTGCTTCAGATGTACAGAGTTGATCTGGCCCAGCTGACACCCAACTCCATCGCGAAACGCGGTGTCTTCGAGTGGGTACTGCGCTCCGCGGGGGCAAGCGATGGGGAGGCGCGGCTCTTCGTGTACCTCTACGATTGGCGATGTCAGCCGAAGAAGAAGAAAGACACCGGTGAGACACTGAATTTTGAGAGCGTCAACTTCCAGCTGAAGGCGCACCTTCTTCAGTACTTGTCTGCTCCGGCAGCCCAGAACAGGTAGGAGACCGACTGGACGCGATGGTGGTTCTACCACAAGTGCCCTTCCGATGCTGGTCTTCGCTCCGCCGGGGGGCCCATTCAACTTATTCCCTCCCCGACGATTGATCTCTTTGCGAGGGAGGAGGCGCTACTCCGTGTGCTACTTAATGTGACGAGGAGGCTGTCCACGAGGGATCTCGTGGAGGAGTTTTGTGCGCTCCAGGTGTGGCCGTTGGCCCGGGGCTGGAGCATGAAGCTCGGTGAGCCAAGGGATGGTGTTCCCCCATTGGAGTTGCGGGATCACACAGGTGCTAACTTGGGCCATTGGCTTTGCTTCTTCTTTATATATTTTCCTCGTTGTCTAACACTCCTATAGTGCTGCCCATTGACGAGGCCGAGTGTGCCGTGGAGCAACTTCTGGTCCCCTACACCGGGGAGCAGCACGTGAAACGAGGGCTGGTAGTGCATGAGCCCCACGTGAACCTAGCATACGTGGATCCTGTGGTTCGCTTGGCATACTGTCCGGATCCCGATGCAGGTAAGAAGAAATGGGTTCATGGCCTGGAGGAGTTGGAGTGCCACGGGTCAATCAGTGTGGTGCCCTTGCGGGCCGTTGAGGCCGCTGGCGTGGATCACTTCAGCCATGTCGGGGAGGACGCGATGTGTTGGGCTTCGAAAAAGGTGTCGCGAGCTCTCGGGGTGCCGCAGGAAGTAGCTCGACAAGCTCTTTGTCAACGGCGCTAGTGGTTGTTCCACGGGCTGGTGCTACGGAGGTGGTGGTGAGCTCGTTTGGCATAGTGAGCATGCCCCTCGAAGAACTGTCCGGTGGGACGCCTTCGTAGGTGTACGGCTAGGGGACCGAGGATACCCGAGTGGAGGTGCCGATCTTTGCCCATGACACGATCGGTTAGCTCCCCCCATGTTTTCTCTCTTTTTTTGTTGTGTTCTTTTGCACTTGGCAAACTTGCTCTCGCGCTACGCAGCACGGATCGACGAAGGGGGCAATGGCGGTGGGGCCGGCTCTGGGGTCGGAGGTTCTATTGGGGACTTCGGCACTGGGAGGCACCGGGACGGCTCTAGTGCTGTACCATTCGAGGATGTCTCAGGCGCCGAGCGGGCCGAGGCAACTGTCGGTGCATCTGGAGCAGTGGGCACCGAGGATGTTGGTCCACTGTGCACCCTAGATTTTAAGGTCGGCCCCGGAGTGGCGGTTGTTTGCGAGGAGGTGGCTCGCTTTGCCGCCCTGTCCTGCTTGTCCGAGCTCTTCTAGCGCATGCCCGCAGATAAGATGTTTCGGTGTATTGAGGCAAACATCGTGAGGGTAAGTTTGGATATGCCTGTAGTTCTGTCCTACTTTTGTAGCCCTGACGGTGCGCTACGCGCAGACTTTGATGCTGTCGCACATGCTCGAGGGGGATATCCAGTGCGGCTATGCAGAGTTCTAAGAGCGGGTTGACGCGGAGCATGCGTGGAGCGAATCCTTGGGCGCTGAGCGCTTGGCTCTTACCGAGAAGGCGAGGGGGTTGGAGTCCAGGGTCGCTAAGCTAGAGGGTGAGTGGCGCACTCTGCAAGAGGAAGTGGAGGCCTTGCAAGGTGTTTGCGTCGTCCTCGAGGCAGAGGATGCGGTGGAGCGGGAACTTTCGGCCACCGTGACGCGGGCTACTTGGGAGGCGATGGAATGCCTGGAGGGTGCCATGACTGAGCTTGGCACTGTGCCTCCACACCGGAGGCACACCGTCGACCAGATGGATACGATGCTGGATCGTCTCTATCATGCCAGGGAAGTTTTTCTCCCGGCCGCTCACGCCTATGGCAATCACTGCACGAAGGCGGCATGGACAGCAGCCTTCGTTTCACTTCGGCGGGCTAGGTGCGGGCATGTTGACACCCTTGGTGTTTGCTTCGTGCCCGTGGCTTCCACGGTGAAGATTGCTTCCGGCCATAAGCAGGTGTGGAGGGCGAGCAACGTTCTTGCTTAAGAGTTTTGGGTGCCACATGGCCATGACGCCACGATGGAGTCCCTCTGGGCAGTCCTGGCGCGGAAGAAGAAAGGGAAAGGCCCGACGGATGGCGATGGGGCGACTGAGCGGGGGGCCACCACCGGAGGCAAGGTGTGACCCTCCGCTCCTCTTCGTGAAACATAGTTCTTTTGCTAGTTTCGTGCTTTAGGGTTTTTTTTTGCTCTGCTCCGGTGTTGCCATGTGCACTAGGGCGGCATTAGGGAGGGGTTGACATATTTTTGTAATGAATCGTTTTACGAATGGAAAAGCTTTGTAGAGACGGTTGTAGGGCCTTGGCTGCTCATGTGCTCGTTGTTTTATGTTGTTGCTTTGTATTTTACGTAGGACGGCCCGATCTTGTTTCGTCGCTGTGCCCGACACGGCTCGGGCCCTCCGCAGGGGCGGTCGACTAAGACCACTATTCCTCCGTGAAGACCAAAGGATGAGCATGACCTTGTGTCTAAGTGGCCTTTATAGCTATGCTATCGAGGCATTGTGTGCCATGTGCCAAGTGGCATCGCTGGAAGAAGGAGAATCTGATCGGCTCTATGAAGAAGTTTTTTCGCTTCCACGCGCGGAAGGCTGTGAGAGCGCGCGAATAGATCCTAGCCTTCTAGGAGTGTAGGGGCGGTGTGACCGCATGCGAGGGGTCTTTGCCCTTGCCTGCCATATCTGCGTCTTTGTCGACAAGCTCGTCCGAATAGTCGGACGACTGTGTTGCGGAGAGAGAATACTTAAACTTCATGGCTATCGGACCATCTGACGAGGAGCTGCTCGAGTGGGTGCTACGCACGGAGGAGTGGGACTTCGCACCGCAGTAGATTGTCTGCTCTGTGTTGCGTTGTGTGTTGTGTGGCTGTGATTGTGCAGGAAGGGTGGTGTGGTCCTTCGGCCTGTGTATCCTGAAGAATAAAATTCTTTGCACAATTTGGTGGTTGTTCTTTTTGTACTTGTGCTGGGGAGTGGTACATTAGCTTTGCGGGATGGGTAGCTAGGGCTTTTGTACTTTTTTAGATAGTGCTCCGGGGGTGTGCAGTGTCGATGGTGGTGGCGACCATGGCGTGGCGCGATGCGCTTATTGGCTGGTTGGGGTTTTGGTGCGTTTCTTGCTCTGTTCTGGGTGGGTGCTGGACTGCTGTGGTGTGGTGTGTGCCTGTTTGGTTTTGTCCTGGTTACCTAGTATGGTCCTGGATCACAAGGACAAAAGCAAGGTAGAGTCAGAGGAGGATACGGGAGTTTTAACCTTAGAGGAGCCCGATTTCTTTACTTTTAACCTTCCCTTTTTTTTTGCAACGAGGAGACGAAGCCTCGCGCCATCCCTCATACTTTTTCAAATAGGGCTCCAGGGGAACCCTAGCTTTTTGCGAGGGGGAGACAAAGCCTTATGTCGTCCCCCATTCCTTTTTAGATTGGGCTTCGGGGGAGCCCTATCCTAGTTTTTTTTGCGAAGGGGGAGGCGGAGCCTCGCGCCGCCCCCCATACTTTTTTAGGTAGGGCTCCGGGGGAGCCCTAACCTAGGATTTCTCTGATCTCTTTTCTAGAGGGAGGCGAAGATTGCTGCCGTCCCCCCTGGCGGGCCCTGGTACTGATGACTAGGTGCTGCGCCGGGGTATGAGCCATGCGCGGCATTCTTCGTTTATATGCTTGTGCCTGCGGAGGCTGTCGATGTGTGTCGAGGCCGAAGGCCATGCACGGTATCAGTTTATACACCCGTGCCTGCGGGGGGCATCAGTGTGCATCGAGGTTGAAGGCCATGCGATGTGTCGGTTTATGCACGCGTGCCTACAGGGGGCATCGGTGTGCATCGGGGCCAAAGGCCATGTGCGGTGTCGGTTTATACACGCGTGCTTGCAGAGGGTATCGGTGTGCACTAGGGCCGAAGGCCATGCGCGGTGTCGGTTTATGCACGCGTTTCTGCAGAGGGCATCGGTGTGCACCAGGGCCGAAGGCCATGCGTGGTGTCGGTTTATACACTTCCCACTCCTGGGAGTGAATTAGTGTGCTTGGCGTTGCCTGCTTTATTCGAAGGGGGCAAAATGCGCAGAATTCATATAGTTGCTTTTTTACAAGCCCCCATCGCTTGAAAGGCGATTAAGGGCGATTGTCCAAGCGCAGCTGGCTTTTTACATCCCTAAGGATAGAACTTTCGAAGGCTTTTAGCGTTCCATGTATGGGCCAGCTGTTGTCCCTCTGGTGTGGTGAGGCGTTGGGAGCCTGCCCTCGTGCTATGGGCCTTCCCACTTGGACTCTAGCTTTCCCAGAATGGTGGGATTTGCGGCTTGCTTGAGAACCATGTCACCACATGCCAGAGCGCGGGGCCTGACCTTTCTATTGTACGTCTGCGCGATCCCTTGAGTGTATTTGGCCATGTTTGATATGGCTTGTATGCGGTGCTCCTCCAGGAGGTTGAGCGATGTCTCCTGGCTTCTGGGGCTGCCCTGTCCTGATGCTCGGAGGGATTTCGCCATGAGTTCCCCTGTGGCCATGGCCTCATCACCGAAGAGGAGTTTGAATGGGGAAAAACCCGTGGTACTCGTTGGTGACGTCTGGATGGCCCATAGTGCCTTCTGGATTTCCTCAAGCCACATGCCCTTTGGCAAGCCTATCAGGCGCTTATTGAGCCCTACTAGTAGATTGTCGTTGGCTCGCTCAACCGCTCCGTTGGACTCGAGGTGTCCGACGGATGCGAAGCATATGGTTGTGCCCACGTTGTGGCAGAATGCTCGGAATGATACTAAGTCAATCTGGGTGCCGTTATCGGTGACGATGTCGCGTGACACCTCGTACTGACAGATGATGTTCTTCCATATGAACCGTTGTGCTGTTGCGGCTGTGATCTTGGCGACTGGTTCAGCCTTTACCCACCTGGAGAAATGCTCGATGGAGACAAAGGCGAAGCGGAGGTTGCCCATGGCTGTTGGGTATGGGCCAATGATGTTGAGGTCCCATCACACGAAGGGCCAAACAGGGGGCTGGGCTGTAGTGGGACAACGGGTGCCTTCGAGTTGTGACTAGCCCATTGGCATCCTTGGTAGTGCTGGACCAGGTCTTGCGCGTCCTTGAGCGCCGTCGGCCAATAGAAGCCTTGGCGGAAGGTCTTCCTTGCTAGGCATCGGGGCGCTTGGTGCGCGTCGTAGAGCCCCTCGTGGATCTCTCTTAGGAGGACTATCCTCTATTTGGGATACCTACCAAGTAACGGGGTCTGAGATGCCCCTTTGTATAGCTGGCCACTAACCATGTGGTAGTTTCTGGCCCGGTGTCGAAGGCGGTTTGCTTTTGCGGCGTCCTCAGGCTCTTCTCCTGCGAGGTATTTGATGATGATGTCACACCAATCCACCTTGTCGATAAGGAGCACCAGGCGCTCCGCCCAATGTGCTTCGGGCTCAGCCCCTTGTGTTCCAGGTGTAACCCCTTGTGCTTCGGACGCAGCCGATGGAGCCCTCAGTATCTCGTAAAATACCTTTCGCGGAGGGCGTTCATCGGAGCTAGCCATCTTCGCTAGTTTGTCCACCGCCTCATTGCTGCTTCTTGGGATTGCTTGGACGGTGATGCCGAGGGAGTGTTTTGCTGTAGCCTGGACTGCCGCTAGGTATCTGGCCATTTTTGGGTCCCTTGTTGTGAATGATTTGTCGAAGTGCCCCGCCATAAGGCGGGAATTGCTCTTAATGATTATGCGCTTTGCTCCCAGGGCCCGCGCCTTGCGGAGCCCCAACAGTAGGGCCTCGTACTCTGAGGCATTGTTGGTTGTTTGGAAGTAGAGGCGGGTGGCGTGGGAGGTGCTTCGCCCATCTGGGGCGACCAAGATGGCCGCCGCGCTAACTCCTACGGCACACCATGATCCGTCGGTGTGTACCTTCCATGGTGGCTCGATCTTGCTTGGTGGCTGCTGCTTGGTGTGGGGGGCCCACTCGGCGACGAAGTCGGCTAGGGCCTGTGACTTGATGGTCGTGCGTGCCGCGAATGTAATATCGAAGGGCACAAACTTGGCTGCCCACTTGCCTATTTGGCCTGAGGTGTCCTTGTTCCATGGCATGAGCGCTAGCAAGTAGGATGTTGGGATTATTATGGCGTGTGCTAAGAAGTAGTGCCAAAGCTTGCACGAGGCCATCAGCAGGGCGTACGCTAGCTTTTCAAGCTCCGTGTATCGGGTCCTGGCTCCTTGAAGAGCCTCCGAGACGTAATAGACGGGTCACTGCCCATTGTTTTCTTCAACGAGGACTGTGCTTACTGCCGTCGAGGCGGCGACGAGGTATAGTAAGAGCTTCGTGCTTGGGCTCAGGCTGGTTAGGCTTGGTAGCTGGGCAAGGTCCTACTTGAGCTCCTAGAACGCTTTTTGCTAGTCCTCCGTCCATCGAAAAGGCACTGTCTTCCGGAGCGTCTTGAAAAATGGTAACATCCGCTCTGCTGAGTGGGATAGGAATCGGCTGAGGGCTGCGAGGCACCCTGTTAGCCTTTGTACCTCTCGGGTGGTGCAGGGGGGTTTCCATTTCTTGGATGGCTCTGATTTTTTCGGGGTTGGCCTTGATGCCCCTCTCAGACATGAGAAACCCTAGGAGTTTACCCGCCCTCACGCCGAAGGCGCACATCTCAAAGTTGAGCTTGATCCCTTCCCTCCAGAGGCTGGTGAACGTTTCTTGTAAGTCTTCCGTGCGTGATGCTGTGAGCTCACTCTTGACTACTATCTCATCGACGTAAGCCTCCACGTTGCGGCCGTACTGGCCGGCTAGCACCTTTGCAATGAGCCGGGTGAAGGTTGCCCCCGCGTTCTTCAGGCCGAAGGGCATACGGGGTGAAACAGTACGTCCCTAAGGGGGTAATGAAGGCTTTTTTTTGGCTCGTCCTCCTTGGCCATGAATATTTGATGGTACCCTAAGTAGGCATCTAGAAAGCTCATCAGCTCGCAGCCCAAAGTAGCATCCACTAGTTGGTCGACACGAGGCAAAGGGAAATCGTCTTTCGGGGATGCCTTGTTGAGATGGTGAAGTTGACGCACATGCTCCATTTTCCAGTGTTTTTCTGCACGAGTACGGTGTTGGTCAACCACTCGGAGTGTTTGATCTCGCGAATGACCCTCGCCTTTAGCAGCTTGGCGATTTCTTTCTTGGCCGCTTCGAGCCGCTCCGCCGACATGCGCCGCAACTTCTGCTTCTTGGGAGGGGGGGGGTGGGCATCGCCTTGGATGGTGAGGCGGTGCTCGATAGTTCCCCGTGCCACGCCGGGGATGTCCTCCAGGCCCTAGGCGAAGACATCCGCATTGTTGTGGAGGATCCCAAGAATAGCGTCATGCGCTTCAGCTGGGAGTTCCGCCCCGAGGGCCAGCATCCTCTCAGGGAGGCTTCGCTCAGTGGCACTCTCCGAAGCTGTCCTTCTGGCTTGGCCTTCGGCGTCCATCTCGCCGAGGCGGCACCAGGTAGGGTGCCCGCGCCGGCTTCAATTGCGTGGATGTGGCGAGCTGGTGAAAGCGTATCCAGCTTTGTTTGCCTTGCCAGGTCCTAGTCCCCTCGCATGGTGATTATGCCCTCCTGTGCGGGGAGCTTCATGCAGAGGTAATGTGGTGCGCAATTGCGCTGAAGGCGTTCAGTGTGACCCGACCGAGGATGGCGTTGTATTGGAAGGGCATTTGGACGACGTCGAACGTGACCACCTTGGTCCGGGATGCGAAGTCGTCGCTGAACGTGACGGCAAGGTCAATCTGACCTAGGTTCGTCACAAGTCTTCCCCCGAAGCCTACCAGGGGTGTGCCTAGGGGTGATAGGCAATCACGGGGGATCATCACCTTATCGAAGGCGTCCGCGAATAGCAGGTCCGCCGAGGTTCCCCCGTCCATGAGGACGCGTCTTACTTCGAAATCCACGATGTTGGTGGAGATGACGAGGGGGTCTTGATGTGGGAAGTATAACCCCTGGGCATCCCCGGGACCGAAGGAGATAGGTACTTCGGTGTAGCGAGGCGGGCTTGAGGTAGGGTATGTGGCGACGTGGTGAATCTGTTGAGCATATGCGCACTGCTACCTTTCGGATGTTATGCCGAGCGAGGATCCTCCTGCGATCATGTTTATGATCCTCTGGCGATGTTCCCCGTGGCCTCCCTCTATGTGGGGCCTTGGCGGCGGGGCGAGCAACTGGTGGCCCAGCCCCCTCCTATCTTCATACTTCGTTGGTTGTTAGCTGCGATTCATTTAATCTTGCATGGCCGCGATGGTGCGGCGCTCTTTGGTTGTGTGCGAGCCCTCGCCGTGGTGGTCGCAATGTAGTGGGGGCCTTCGGCACCGGCGCGGGCATTTGGCTATCTTCTGTTATTGCGTCCGTGACCTCGGTCCTTGCCGTGGCCTCCTCGCTTCGCCCCTTCGGGGTGTTGTCCCTCGCCTACGTGGTAGATGTTCCGCCCCTTTTAGCAGTAGTCGGTGGCTTATGGCTTGGCCAGTGCAGCAGCCGTAGTGACTGCGGGTGCTTCTTTCCCCGGTGGCCCACTCGGGATCGAGGTCGAGGCAACGGGGAACGAGGCGCCCACCCGCTTGGTGCTATCTTCCTCCGCGCGGGTGTATTCCTCTATTTTGTCGAGGAGTTCCACCACAGTGCGGATGGGTTTGCGGGCCAACCTTTCTGACAGGGGGCCTTTCTGAAGGGCGCATGTTGCTACATTGATGATGGTTGTTTCATTGACCCCCCTCACCTGGCATTTTACCTCCGTGAATTTTTTGAAGAAGCTGCGAAGGGACTCGTCCGGAGCTTGCTTTGTTGTGAACAAGTGCCCCCACATCCTTCAGTTCTACATAATTCCCTTGGAAGTTGTTGCATACGAGGTTGCGTAACTGTTTCCATGCCTATATGGACCTGGGGGGATGGTGAAGAACCAAGTGAGCGCCACACCCTTGAGTGCCGGGGTGACGCTCTTTACCTTTGTTGTGTCGTCCCCCCCCTCCAGCAGCCTCGATGGCTGTCTCGTGCACCTGGAGAAATTCTGAAGGGTTTGTGCACCCCTCAAAGGGCTGGACCTCTGGCATCTTGAAGCCCTGGGGCCAGTGGGCCATCTCTAAATCTGCGCTCAGTGGGGAGTTATGGTCCCCTCGGGCGGTGAGGCCGAGTCTTGGTTCTTGGTGCAGCATAAGCCGGGCCGGGGTCGTGAGGGTCACTTCTCCCGGTTGTCGAAGCCTCAGCATCTCTCGACGGGGGTCCGCCAATTCCCATTGGAGTGCTTTGTATGCTTCGCGTGTCACGCCCGATGCCCCCAGCTAGGGGCCCCCGAGGGGGCTCTCCGGGAGGGATGCCTCGGCGGGCCTGGTGTCGCATCCGTTGACATCCCCATGCGTGGAGTTGTTTGCTTCTTTCTCTGCAGTTGTGGTCACTGTTGCGGCGGAGGTTTTGCTTCTCTTTGCCCTCGGGGTGCTGAGAGCCGCGGCCACTACGGCCGCTTCGGTCGCTGAGACCTTGGTTGCGGCTTTCCGAGGGGCCATGCTAATGTTTCGTAGTTACGCTCCGTGACTTTCCTGCCGGTCCCTACGGACGGCGCCAATTGTCGTAGGAAAGACTAAACAGCAAGAAAGGGGGGGGACCCCCGATGCCTAGGAATGACCGGGGAGTCCTCGTAGAGGGGACCAGTTGTCAGGTGGAGTATATATATTGCTTTGCCCAAAAAACTGGGTCTTGGTCATCACATGGGGGAAGATGGCTATTTATAGCCTTACAGGAGGGGATAAGAGATTACGGATCTATCCCTAAAATGGTCCCCTGTAGGTAGGGGCTGTAGGGACTTTTCCTACCCCTATACGTAGCCTTCGATATGTGGTGGACCTTTCTGGATCCGGTCTACCCTGGTTGATGCACCTGGTCCAGCGAGATCCTTTGACCCTTCACATCTTACAAGGCGGCTCTGAGCTGAGGAGGCTTCGAACCCCTATGCTGCCTCGAGGTGGTCCCGCGAGGTGTTCCCGGGGCTCCCTCCAGGGTCCTTTGTAGCCTTCGGGCCCCCTCTAGGGTCCCTGGCGTAGGCCTCTGGGCCCCTTCAGTGTGTTGCTTGTCGGGTTGTAGGGGCCGGTAGGCTACTCTACGACAGTAGTCGATTGTAATATGAGAAACAAGACACATTATACATGAAGGAGTTATCTATAGAGACATGTAAAAAAAAATCTATTGTAGGAGCTGTCTTTAGTGCTGTCTATAGATGGTACGAAGATGTACTATAGACAACATCTATTTATACTACTGTATAGGCCCTTAGATCAACTTTTTTCGTACTACGTGTTTAGTTATGATTTGTAAGTACCTGGGACTGGGGCAATAGATTCCATCGCAATCGTCGATTTGTCAGCATGACTCTATTCTTGGCTCTATCCTGGGGAGGTCATGAGCCATCAGTTTTCGTACTACGTGTTTAGTTATGATTTGTAAGTACCTGGGACTGGGGCAATAGATTCCATCGCAATCGTCGATTTGTCAGCATGACTCTATCCTAGGCTCTATCCTGGTAAAGTCATGAGCCATCAGCGAAGAGTGGTGATGCATACATGCTCTTCGCTCTGATATCACTGAAACATCACTGAGAAGCTAACAAGTTCCTGTCATGATGTTGAATTTGATTTCATTACAATTGTTTTCAACCTCTGATCCTCTGTGTTGTTTATTCCTGTTACTTGCAGGTTTAACATCGTTGGACAGGTAACCAACCAACCATTCTCTGAACATTCAGTGCTTGTCTCTGAATCTTTGACTTACATGTTGTAAGCTCCTAACAAAGCAACTTGTGATTTGCAGTGGGCGGTCACAACTAGTGTAGACTTCTCTCTAGCGCAGTTGATTCAGGTGATCACCCTGCTCAGCACCGGCGGCAAAAATGGTGGTGGGTACTTGGCGTCCAAGTACGTTGTCATCGCGTTCCACGCCGCGATTCTGCTGAGCCACGCCATCATCAACAGTCTCCCGATCACTTGGCTCTCCATCTTTGGGCAGTTTGCAGCTGCTTGGAATATGTTAGGTGATCTCTCTTTCTCTCTTCATTTAGTACAATTCGCACAAATTACCGTTCAAAACAAAGAACAATTCGCACAAACACATAGCATCCACTTTATTAATGGAGAGGTAAGGTCCCTAGGATGTGAATGGTATCTGTTTTCTGCAGGTGTCTTTGTCCTGATGATTGCTGTACCAACTGTTGCTACTGAGAGGGCTAGTGCTAAGTTTGTGTTCACACATTTCAACAATGACAACAGTGCCGGAATACACAGTAATCTTTACATCTTTGTTCTGGGGCTCCTGATGAGCCAGTACACACTGACAGGATACGACGCATCTGCGCATATGGTAAGGGAAAAAACTTCGAGTAACACTAATCTTGTTTTGACTAGCAATGTACTAGCCAATCCTAACAATTTGGTTCTTTGTCTATGCAGACTGAGGAAACGAAGAATGCAGACAGGAATGGCCCGATTGGCATAATTAGTGCGATCGGTATATCGATAATAGTAGGCTGGGGTTACATACTTGGCATCACATTTGCAGTGAAGGATATCCCCTATCTCCTGAGCGCTGACAATGAAGCTGGTGGGTATGCGATTGCTGAGGTGTTCTACCTCGCGTTCAAAAGCCGGTACGGGAATGGCGTTGGCGGAATCATCTGCCTGGGAATTATTGCTGTCGCCATATACTTCTGTGGCATGAGCTCAGTGACCAGCAATTCGAGGTGATCCTCTACTTGATTCTCATTGGAAAATGTGTGCACTATGTCTTATATCTGATCTTCTAAGCAGATCCAGCAAATCAGCAACCACTCACTCTTGTTCTTGTCTTCGTTCTTTCGATATTAGGATGGCCTATGCGTTCTCAAGAGATGGGGCGATGCCATTGTCATCCGTCTGGCACAAGGTTAACAAGCATGAAGTGCCGATCAACGCCGTCTGGCTCTCGGCTTTCATCTCCCTTTGCATGGCGTTGCCGGTAACTAACTGACACCGAAACATTTCACTGCCATTTCAGATTTCAGGCATTCCGATCCTACTATGATAATAACCTGTCCTGCCTCCTCCAAATGCAGTCGCTTGGCAGCCTTGTCGCGTTCCAGGCGATGGTGTCCATCGCGACGATCGGCCTCTACATCGCGTACGCGCTGCCGATCCTCTTCCGGGTGACGCTGGCGCGCAAGTACTTCGTGCCGGGACCCTTCAACCTGGGTCGGTACGGCGTCCTCGTGGGCTGGGTCGCCGTGCTCTGGGTGGCAACCATCACCGTGCTCTTCTCGCTGCCGGTGACGTACCCGGTGACCAAGGATACCCTCAACTACACCCCGGTCGCCGTCGGCGGGCTGTTCATCCTGGTGTTGGCGTCCTGGATCGTCAGTGCCAGGCACTGGTTCAAAGGCCCCGTAACAAATTTGGACGGATAGGCTGCTGTGGAATTGTTGCCACGCGATTTCACAGTGGAATGATATGAGATTTTTCAGGTGATTTCAGGTGGTTTCGGTGGGGGCTGGTTATATACTGCAGTTATAGACTTGTAGCTAGGCTGATTGTTTGGCCTGTAAAGTTATCTGGATAGAAGCTGATAGAAAGCATTCCAGAAGAGAAGAGAAGAAAAGAAGAGCTGGAAGCAACGGGATGTTGTAATTACTTTGTTCAGCAGACTTGAAAGTCAGCCAGTTGGCTGGATTGTACTGCCTGCCATGCCAATTGACAAAATGTACTGAAAAATGTTCCACTGGAAGCAGTTGAATCCTTTGATTTGTAATTACATTGTGTTCCAAATAAATATTCACAAATGTCAATGTCGTAGTAAGAAAGACTAGGCAGTAGAAAGAGGGGACCCCTGGTGTATGGGTGAGGTGCCGAAGGATCCTTGGAGGGGGGTACCAGCTATGAGGAGTAAATGCGCGTTAATTGCCTAAAAAACGGGTCTTGTTTATTACATGGGGGATGTGGCTATCTATAGCCCCCCCGACCAGGTATCTGAAATTACACATGCACCCCTAAAAAGGTCCTGTTTCGCCATAGTTGAAACCGTGCCGTTCTCCCGAAGGGTCCAGGCACACCGTCCCCTCTGACTTGGCGAAGTGTGTTTTGGAAGGGCTCACAGAAGTGGGTCGGTTTAGGAAGATCTGTTGTTTTTTGGGGGGTGGGTATCATGCGCCATGAAGGCGCCGTTTTGCACCCTTTAGGGTTCCGCGCACCAACGTTGGGTGGTGTGCTCTGTAATGGTGTTAGGCGTGTTGCAGGCTAGCTCCATGTGGCACGCGCAGAGTGGCCCGTGGCTCTTTGTCTTTGACCTGCCGGTTAGTCTGCCCTATAAATATGTGGTCACACCCTGCCTTTTTGCCTACGCTCATTTGTTTGGTTTGGTTCCAATTGCTAGCGCTTGTTCTTGTGGTGCTTGCTTGGTTTGCGCGGGCCTTAACTATGGCTTCGGCTATGACGAAGTGTAGTAAGGAGGGTGCTTTGGAGGTGTTGCATACAAGTGATCTTGGGAGGTCCACCATGGCAGACTTGGTTCTCCGCACCCTTGTTGATGAGGGCAAGGTGGAGAGTCTTGCCAAGGTCTGTGCCCCTGGGACGGAGACCGTCCTAATCCCTCGGGCAGATGATGCAGTGGTCTTTGTTGCTTTCTTTGACGCTAGTCTCCGGTTTCCGTGCGTCAATCTGACCTCGGTAGTGCTTCAGCTTTACGGGGTGGAGCTGGCGCAGCTGACCCCGAATTCTATTGTGAAGATGGGGGTTTTTTGAGTGGATGCTGCGAGCGGCCGGAGCCAGCGGCGAGAGGCGCCTGTTTGCTTACCTTCACGACGGGCGCTGTCAACCGAAGAA
Organism: Phyllostachys edulis; assembly: GCA_036346405.1. Classification (NCBI taxonomy): domain Eukaryota; kingdom Viridiplantae; phylum Streptophyta; class Magnoliopsida; order Poales; family Poaceae; genus Phyllostachys; species Phyllostachys edulis. Next base: position 63,242,783 of record CM070546.1, on the reverse strand, counting down.
GAAGAAAAGCACTAGCGAGACGCTGAACTTCGGCAGCGTGAATTTCCAGTGGAAGACCCGGTGGCAGATGTATTTACCTACCCCAGCGCCACGGAACCACTAGGACATGGATTAGACCCGGCGGTGGTTCTACCACACGTCCCTGGTGAAGGATGGTTTACAATCTCGAGGCGTGCTGATACGACTTATCGCTAGCCCCGAGATTGTTCTTACTGCGAGGGAGGAGGCCCTTCTTCTCCTTCTACTGGACGTGACGAAACGGCTCTCCACCCGAGACCTGGTGGAGGAATTCTGTGCCTTTGGCATCTAGCCTCTGGTGCAAGAGTGGAGTGTGGAGGTCAGAGCTTCGAATTCTGGGTGCTCGACCCTTACTGTTAAAGGGCGCGAAGGTGTGGAACTTGCTTTTTGTGTCTTTGCGCTCTTATTATATATATATTGACTGGTGTGTTGATGATGCCCTGGTAGTTGTGCCTATTACCGAGGCGGCCCATGCCGCGGAGGTGCTCTTGGGCCCATATACGGGCAAAGAGCATGTGAAGTGCATCTTGGTTGTGCGGGAAGGTCGGCCGAACCTGGCGTATGCCTCATCGGTTTGCCTTGCCGAGCGTGTGGACCCGGACGTGGGAAAAAGGAAGCACGCCCGCGTGGTTGAGCGTTGTCGGTCCTCACGACGCTGGCGGCCCCTCTGATGTTGCGAAGGATGTGGATCGGCCCGCTAAGAGGGTGGCGGACAACATGGAGCAAGTGGAGTGCTCTGTGTCGAGCAGCTCTTCCTCGGATGAGCGTGTCATTTCGCATGAGGAAACCATTGCGGAGGATGCGGTTGGGCGCCCTGAGGTAGAGGTAGCCGAGGCGATAGGTGTGTTTGGTGTGACGCGCCTCGTCATTGACGAGTCCTCCAGTGGTGACACCCTGTCGCGTGTTTACGTCGAGGGTGCCGATGTCACTATGGATAACCCTCCTACTTCGCGGCGCGTCGATGTCACCGTGGACACCCCTCCTGTCTCACGATCGCCCATTGGTATGCGCGTTACTCCGTCTGTGTCATGTTGACGTGCGGGTGTAACCTTTGTTTGTTTGTGCAGAAGTGGTTGACGGGGAGGTTCCAGCGGCTGAGGGTGAGGCTGATGGCGATGCATCTGCCTCGGTGGGCTCCGAGGCTCCGCGCTTGCCGGTGCTTGCTATGGTTGCCGCGGGCATAGTGGACTTGGATCCCATGTGCCGCACGGACTTCAAGATCAGCGAAGGTGCTATTGAGGTTTGCGAGGCGGTTGGAGATTTTGCTTCTGCTTCGCCCCTCCTTGGAGTGCTCTTCCGGAAGATGCCCCTGAAGGACATGCTCTGAAGCGTTGAGGCGAACGCCGCGAAGGTTGGTTTGTACCCTGCGACTTGGCTCATTGTTTTGTTTGTTCTTCGTTGGTGACCCCCTATTGCGCAGACGGTGATGCTTTTCACGGGCGCTGGATGGCGATATTTCCCGATGCTTCACCAAGATTCAGAGTCGGGTAGACGTCGAGCATGCCCAAAATTAGGTCCTCAGCGGTGAATGTGATTCTCTTGCTGTGAGGGTAAAGGCCCTGGAGGCTCAGGTGGCGGGCCTTGAAGCGGAGCGCACTGGCCTTCAAGGTGATTTGGAGACCTTGCGAGGTGCGTGGGCACTCCTTGAGGAGGACTCCGTGGGGCTCACCGCCTGGGAGGCCATGGAAGCTCTTGAGGGAGTCGTGTCAAAGCTCGGCACGGTGCCCCCCCCCCAAGGCGTCATCGGCCAACGGAGAGGGACATCACCCTCGAGCGCCTTCGGCGTGCCGGGGAGGTGTGTCTGCCGGTAGCCCACGCATATGGCGACCATTGCGCGAAGGTGGCTAGGGTCCACTCACGGAGACAAGGTGTGACCCTCCGCTTGCCCGAAGCGGCTCAAACTCTTTAGATTGTCGCCAATAGATGTTTATGTTTCTATTTTGTATGCTCCTGCTCCACTTGGGGCTCTCTTTTTCTTTTCATTTATTTTTTTTCCTGGGGGGGGAGGGGGAGGAAAATGCCTCTTTTTGTGTAACGACCTCCACTTTTGAATGGAATGTTTTGGGCCGTGATTGCGCGTTTTGTCCTAGCTTCGATTACTATTTCAACTTGGGCCTCGTGGTCGGTATAGGGAGAACGGTGCCTATTTAAACGCGCCACGCGCTGGGGTCCCCATCTTCCCATGGGGTGAAGGACCAACACTGCTGTCCCCACACGGGCGTCGAAGGATGAGAGCGAGCTTCTGTCGATTTTGCCTCTAAGGGTCTGTTACCGGAGTGTCATATGTCATGGCACTAAGTGGCAACGCTGGAAGAAGGCTAACCCGATTGGCTCTATGAAAATATTCTTCTGTTTTTGTGCACGGAAGGCTGCGAGGGCACGTGAGGAGATACGGGCCTTCTCGGAGCACAGGGGGGTTGCGTCTGTGCCCGAGGGACCTTTGCCTCCCCCTGTTACACTGGAGGTTTCAACAAGTTCATCTGACACGCCAGAGGATTTGGCCGTGGAGAGAGAATATGCGGAGTTGATGGCTACCAGGCCATCGGATGAGGAATTGCTGGACTGGGCGATGCGCACGAAGGAGTGGGACTTTGTCCCGTAGGTGTGTGACGACCTCACTGTACTGAAAGCTACTATGTGTCGTGGCTGAGATTGAGTCATATTGTTTGTTATTGCTCGTGTTTTTTCTTTGGGGTGTGCCCTTGTAACGTATGTACCTATTGTACTGAGTGTTTGATGAGCGTGGTGTGATTGTCGTGGTAAACGAAGTGTCTCCGAGATCCTTTATTGTTGGCCTGCGTGTTGAGCCGTATTTTTTTGTTCTTTTTTAGGGGGAGGCGAAGCCTCGCGCCGTCCCCCATACACTTTTAGATAGGGCTCTGGGGAGCCCTGATCTATTATTTTTTGCGAGGGGGAGGCAAAGCCTCACGCCGTCCCCAATGCTTTTTTCAGATAGGGCTCCAGGGAGCCCTGATCTATTATTATTTTTTGTGAGGGGGAGGCGAAGCTTCACGCCGTCCCCCATACTTTTTTTAGATAGGGCTTCGGGGAGTCCTGATTTATTATTATTTTTTGTGAGTGGGAGGTGAAGCCTCGCACCGTCCCCCATACTCTTTTAGATAGGGCTCCAGGGAGCCATCATCTATTATTTTTTGCTAGGGGGAGGCGAAGCCTCGCGCCGTCCCCCACACTTTTTTAGATAGGGCTCCGGGGAGCCCTATCTATTATTATTTTTGCGAGGGGGAGACGAAGCCTCGCGCCGTCCCCTATACTCTTTTAGATAGGGCTCCGGGGAGCCCTGATCTATTATTATTTTTGCGAGGGGGAGGCGAAGCCTCGCGTCGTCCCCCATACTTTTTTAGATAGGGCTTTGGGGAGCCTTGATCTATTATTATTTTTGCGATGGGGAGGCGAAGCCTCACGCTGTCCCCCATATTATTTTAGATAGGGCTCCGAGGAGCCCTCATCTATTATTTTTTGCGAGAGGGAGGCAAAGTCTCGCGCCGTCCCCAATACTTTTTTAGATAGGGCTCCGGGGAGCCCTGATTTATTATTTTTTGCGAGGAGGAGGCGAAGCCTCCCGCCGTCCCCCATACTTTTATAGATAGGGCTCCGGGGAGCCCTCATCTATTATTTTTTACGAGGGGAAGGTGAAGATTGACGCTATCCCCCTGGTGCGCTTTGGTCTCAGGACCAAGTGTTGTGCTGGGGTTAGCGCTGCGCGGCGTCTTCGTGTGCACCACGTTGCCTGCGGAGGGCATCGGTGCGCACCGGGGCCGAAGGCCATGCGCGGTGTGTGTTTATACACTCGCGCCTGCGGAGGGCGTCGGTGTGCACCAGGGCTGAAGGCCATGCGCGGTGTCTGTTTATACACTCGCGCCTACGGAGGGCGTCGGTGTGCACCGAGGCTGAAGGCCATGCGCGGTGTTTGTTTATACACTCGCGCCTGTGGAGGGCGTCGGTGTGCACCGGGGCCGAAGGCCATGCGCGATGTCTGTTTATACACTTGCGCCTATCACTACACCATGGCATAGTATTAAGGGCAATGCAACTTCCGGAAAATCGCTTTTCTTAAGCAATTTATCTGCGCCGAATGTGTATTCCGGCATTTATTGCTGCCTCGATAAAGTCTTCCGGAAAAACATTTCCGGCAAATATGTGCATTCGGCGATTAAGCGCCCTAGAAAAAATCGTTTTTCTCGTGATTAGAGTTTCCCAGCGATTAGAGTTTTCGGCGATTATATGTATTCTTTGGCGATTAACTTGCCCTCGATTGCATGTTTTCCTGGTAGTTAAGTGCCCTAGATAAGTTTTTTTCCCGGTGGTTAAGTGCCCTAGATAAGTTTTTTTTCCCGGCGGTTAAGTGCCCTAGGTAAGTTTTTTCGGCGATTAAACCGCCTCGATTATCGATTTTTCGGCGATTAGGCGTATTGCGGCGGCTTAAGCGCCCTCAATTGTCTTTTGAACCATTTAACCATAAGCGACTCCATGGCTTATCAAGCACTTAGCGACAATATCAAATGCTAGCTGCACCTAGCCATCCATACACTTTCAAGCATACACAGAAGCTTAAAGTGAGCAATCAAGAGGAAATAAGCTATAATATTTGTAGAAAATGCCTACAGTTAGTGTAAAGAAATGCAGAAAGATGTCCATTAATGTTTAGGGATATAACTGTATGTTGGAGCTCTAACAAATGAATAAATTAAGTGAAGTCAATAAAAAGTGCATTGAGATCTCCAAGTATCCTTATCATAATATGATAACACCAATCTATTTTACATATCAAAATCTTGTAGTCGAGCGATAGAATGACTAAGTATCCTTATCATAATATGATAACACCAATCTATTTTACATACCAAAATATGCTTTTATTTGAGTAACACTCCAAGAAATGCGCTCTCCTCTAGATTCTTTAACCACTTGCTCCAAGAGAGCGCATCTTTGCGATATGTGCTCCTGTTGATTGACCCATCAAGTAGATCCTGCGGGTTGGTGATAAATTAGTTTATTAATGTAGTGAAAGCTAAAAAGTGCCTAAACCTTGTAGTGCACTTAAAAGACAACATCTAAAGTAGAGCAATTGTAGAGCCCAAACAGATGAATTGCAAGTCTTGACAAAAATCATTAGTAAAAATATTAGTTATGTTATTACTAGAATGCATGGGAATAATACTATCATCATTTGACTAAACACAGTTAGGCAAAACAAGAATGGTAAATAAAAGTGAGTAGAATAGATGGGTCCTTAATGGAGATGGAAGTAAAAGTTTGATTATTTCCTTGATCCCTTATTGTTACTTTCCTAGGTCCCAAGAACCAAGCTAATGCAAAAAAAAAAAAAAGCCCAATGAGTTACACCATTTCCACATTACGGTATAAAACAATGAGACATTTTACTAATTTCTTTGTTTCATGCAATACCAAAGATACTATGCATCGAGATATAAAGTTAGCGAAGCCATCGATTCAAGATGAGCTGTGACCAAAGTCCAAAGATAGTAACTCATTTAATCGATTGAACATTCTAACAAGCAAGCGAAGTGCTTGATTACTACGACTTCAATTAGCATTTGCACTTCAGATTCTGCTAGATGAGAGCCAAATTTTGCGATCCCACTCTTCAATTCTTCATAAGAGTACCATCATTACCAGTATCCATCACCTTGAACATGTCCTTTATGTCCTCAACCTCTTGATTGACAAGTGATCGGCAATAACCTGTCAAGTACCAATTTTGGTCAGTGAAACATATATTATTTTCGAGGTAAACTTCTGAAAAAAGAGAGATTAGCATCAAAGCACACTAAATCAGTTTAATGAGAAAAAGATTGAAACCCGTAGAGCTCTTCTTTTGAATCTGTTCATCCTTGAAAATTGTTTCAGCCTTGACTTTACAATGTCTCCAAGAGGAACATTTGGAGCTTTCTTAGCTTTTTGAAGCCAGGGAGGCTCTGCGACAACAAAAATCAAGAAGGGTGCTTGAGTACCACGGTTGAATATAAAAACTGTTTGAACACAGAACCAAGAAAAAAATGTGATGCACAGTAACACATGGCTGATTAAATTCGCATATTATCTAGCATGTGGACAGTGTGATAAACTTTGATAATCTAGTCTGATAGGCATCCCGCATCCCAAGATAGTAAGAAAGAATGCATGGAGGAACACCGCATAACAAGATATACAAGATAACACCAGCACTCCATATGTCTATTTTAGGTCCATAGTTTCTCTTCAACACTTCAGGAGCCATGTAGTAGGGACTTCCCATAATTTCAGAGAACTTTTCGCCTAACCAATCACATACAGCATCAGTTATTATGCGAATCGATACATATTTCAATATATATCATACATACATTTCACGAGGAAAAATTAAAGGCACGTGTGAGAAAGCAAAGTAGATAATCAAACAACCTAAATTCCAAATTACTCGAACAATGCCTTTGTACTAAAATGAGAATGGATTCATGTTTGTCGGCAATCTGTCATATAGAGGCATTACAAATAAAGTATAAAATAGCATTGTGTTAGAAAAAACAGCATTTGTGATGCCTATAATCAACAGCAAACAAATCAACAAAAAAAACTGAAGATTCTACTTTTTTTTTTGTGAAATGAGTTAAATGCATCACACTATGGCAAGTTGGTAAGTCAATAATTTACAATTATTTGATTGTTCCACACATAAATCAAAAAATTCTGGGCAACCACTTCTTTGTGATGAAAAGAAATAAGAAACTAACCTACCAAGTAAGCAAAATCAGTACGACAAGCGAAACTAGGTGCCTGTATTGCTAGCATGAAAGCCACAACATACAAGAGCATCAGACATCAGGTCATCAACGACATAAAACAAGCATTGTGCCAAACTAAATAAGGTCTAAAGCATCATTGAAGAGTTGGACAATATTTTCAAGTTACAGAAAACTAAAATTCCTTAAAGAACAAACATTGCCATACCCAGCTATTTATTTCTATTCGCCTTTATTAGACACCAACAACATATTGATTAAAAAAATAAAGCCCCTTTATTAGACACCAACAACATATTGATTAAAAAAATAAAGCAAAGCAAGAGGACTGACCAGTGGGGAAAAAATATAACATGGAAGAAAATTAAATACTCCTACCTTGCCATGTTGATCATTTCTTGAATAATGGGGAGATAGAATGGCTAGGAGGCTACTCTGAAATAAAAAAAAATGGTGCACCTAAGTAGTCCTTAAGGGCTAGTCCAACACAAATTGCAATTTAGCTATTGTTCTTGCCTTTTCCTATTCAATGGCTGGTTTCAAATTTATTTTATTTGCTTGGTTCAGTTTAGTGCTCAATGCCTTGTTCTTAGGTTTGTTTGGGCATTCTTCTTTTAATGTACCTTTATCTTTGGCAATCTCTTTATGCGCTCTAACAAAATGGGGCAGATTATTTTTAGCGCCGAACTAGCTAACTCGGTGTTTAAGCGCTATTTGCCAAATAGCGTAATTATAAGATATTATAAGCAGAACAACTATAAGTCAACACACCGAAATAAAACAAGCGTATGCATAATTAAAATGGCATACATGTTAACCTCAATCGATCGGAAGCTACTATCGGCTCGGCAATGCATAATACAAGTGGTTCATCCTTCTTTGTTGGGTTGATAGCCAATCAAGCTAGCTCCAAGACGAGGTGCCGGAGATTGTGGTGAAGAAGGGCATTTGCCAAGGAATCTGCACTATCCTAAAACATCGTTCATGAACTCAATACTATTTTGTTGGGACCCGAAAATACATCTCAGGAACCCTCTGTGTTTTCCGAACTAGTCCCAGATCAGTAGCTAGCTCACACAGGAAACAGTGATGAAATACCGTCCATTTATTCGATTTAACTAAAAAGATCTCAAAGTAACAAATAATAATAATAGCTGGACCTTATGGTCAACGTTTACTTAACTTTCCACGTAGGGCTAAAGAAACAAATAAAACTCTTGCAGCGGAAACAAAACTCTTCAAAAGGCCATTCAACATGCCCACAGGCAATCGAGTGGAGAACGCATCCTAATCCGCAAAACCTTCATAGTCCTCCTTCTGAAAGAACTCTTGGGCAGCTTGGTATTCTTCAACTGCTGATTAAATAGAGGGTACAAGCCATGAGTACTTTTGAATGTACTCAGCAAACCGTAGGGAAATGTATGCAAATAGTATTCATGCATGGCTTGACAAGGTTAGCTGTATGGTTCTTTTGCAGAAAGCAGCATTTACGATAAATACAATAAATAGATTGAAATGCGTAGTTGAAAACAATAATAATTAATTAAACAATTTCTTTGAAACGACTAGTGAACTTCCCATTCACTTCCCAACCAAACCAAAGATAAGTGAATCCCCAATTCACCAGTCGACACAAACCACCAAGTGAATGACACATTCACCAAACAAACATTATATTCATCAAGTGAACTTCCCATTCACACTCCGACTCATTTTAAAGAAACTCTATCTCCGTGTGAAATCCTCGAGCACGTCCATAACATGAACACGGCTATTCGAATAGTTTTACACTCTGCAGAGGTTGTACAGCTTTCCCCACAAGAGATTAATCAACTCAAAGAGTCTGACCACACTTCCTTGGGTGTGCGACTTAAGTGATCATCACAAGGCTTTTACCAAGCTCCTCCTTAACCCAATTCTGTCCGCTAAGGTTTCAAGATTGAATGTCTTTCCGACTAGACATGGCCCCCCTCTTGCGCCTGTGAGAATACGTTTCCTGTAACTCACGGTCCCCACGACAGAATCGAAATTAAAACATTACTAATTAGTCAGCCAGGTCCGTCCCATACCAGACTTGTGGTTGTACGATTAAGGCCCAGTTCAATGGCGCACAAGATTAAGTCCTTGACAAGTTACTCAGGCGAGACTACCACAAACCCAATTTGTGTTCCATCCACACCCCCACTATCCACCAACCACTCGCCCAAGTGAAAACCATTTTGTTTAACCAAGACCCATGACTCACCCTGTCATGGTACCCACAAATTTTAACAAGAGTGGCTCACCACCACGATTCCATATATCATTAAGTCAAGATTAATCATTATGACACATGTGATGATAAACCCATCGTATCTAAAATTTGAACTAAGCATGTCGCTACCCATGTTGGCAATATGAATATGTCCAACTAAAATTATCCCCGCTAGGGTGACAAAGGATTCATAGCATTCAAATAATCAAAGAAGGCATAATGACAATGGGTAATAACTAATCCCAAACCAATTTGTATAAAAATAGCATGCAATTGTATAAAATAATATACTTCTGAAATCATAGGTTCAATATGATCAAAGGACTACGGCTTGCCTTGGAATAAATCCTGAGATTGATCTTGATCTTGGTATGCTCCTCCTTGCTCAAAGCTTCCCGAAGTATCAACGTCTAATCGCAAACAAGCAAATAAATAAAATAAATAAATAAAAAGGAGCAAATAAACTCCAAAAATTAAATAAAAATCTCATATAGATAGAACTTGAATTTAGATAAATTTAGGAATTTGAATGGACTCAAACGGAGTTCGGATGCAAAAGATATGGGCTTTGGAAGATTGAAATTCATGAAATAACCCTAAAAAGGATTTATGGATTAATCCGAATTATTTTCCTATTGGAAATTCCAGAATTTTGGCGCATGGTGGCGTCGTGAAGTTTTCATTTGGAAAGAAAAGAAAAGGGAAAAGAAAATCCCCCTGACAAGTGGGACCCACTTGGAAGAGAGATGGCTCACGGTGGATTGAGTTCACCGAGCCGGGCGGTTGGGTTAAACCCGATGGTGCCACGCAGATGCTGATGAGGCGGACACGTGGGTGACACGTGGGCAAACTGGGTGACACGGCGCTGACGTGGATTCGACGTGGACGCCGGTGAGGCTGGTGGCGCTCGGCTCCGACGGAAACCGGCGAACAGCATTACAGACATGCTGAGAAACAAAAGGACCAAATGTATATTGGAAATGAACAATAAAACATGCATGAATTACATCGAGGATGAAAGGGGAGCGCAAGAAATTCATCATGTATCAACTTATTAAAGTATCATATGCCGCATGTAATGTGTCTGAGCTAGAAAATAACAGGGTAGCAATGCTTGTTTTTTACCAGGTCAAATATAGAGAATGTATTATTGTTGAAGAGCATAGCAATGTGTCCTCTACTTCGATCGCCATGAACGACGGAAGAAAACTTTATCCTCCTAATGCCTTCCCTGTGAGTGCTAAAAGAAGAAGAAAGGCCTGTTGTAACATCCCACCATCGAATGTTGCCCGATCTATCCCCCATCACCTAAAAATAATTGTTAAAAATAGTAGTTTGAGGTTATAATGTCCATGGATAATCTGTCTAACAGATAAAAAATGCTGGAAAATGAAACACTTAAGAAGAGTGGATCATAACCCCAACTCTTCAACCTATCTCTCCAGTAAGGTATGGTCTTCAACCTGCACATGATGGACTAGCCCCACTTGGACCCTAATAACACCCAAATAGTCACCATTAATGCCAAATGAAGACTTCTTAACTAATTCCTTAATTACCCCTCCAGTTCCAAAAAACAAATCGTTTTGGAATGCACATAGTCAAACTTTAGAAACTTTGGTTATTGATATCTTTTTAAATATTTAGATTAGATATATGAAAACCATATGTATAGATTCGTCTCGAAAAGTGCTTTCATAATATTATAATTTTGTTGGATTTTAAAAATAATTACAATAGTAATTAGTGGTCAAAGTTTCATAACATCAACTCTTACAGGATACATGGTTTAGGTTAATGGATTGTTCTAGGCTTTGTGTATGGTAATGTCAATGAAAGCATCTTATAATGTGAAGTTACATCCTTGCATAAAAAAGCACATTGTGTAATTACCTAAAGGTGTGAACTCTAAACCTTTGTGATAAATGACTTAATATAAAGCATCATAAGAAAAGACATGAACAACTATTGAGGAGATACAGGCAGTTATCTAAAATTGTGATATTTAAATCACATATTTTCATAAAGTAATTAATTTGATTCAATTATATATCTCAGAAAATTACCTGTCTAGGTGCAGGATCTCTATCCAACAGATAGACATATATTTCTCGACAAAGTCCATCAAGCTCTGCACTCATAACTAAATTCAACTCAACAGATAAGCCCTGTATTATAGAAGAAAATAGATCTTTTGCAACAAGCTGCCTCAACTCAGCCTTGTTTGTTGCAATAACAAGGTGAATCAATGCACCACAAAAGGGAATAACTTTATGAAGAAGACTGGACCATGAATAATCAAGAGCTTGCGGATAGTGGACAAGTAATGGCTGCAAAAGGTTCACTATCCACATCTTCCATAGTTCAAAAGGGCAATATTTAACCAAAGGAATAATAACAAGGTGGATAAGTTGGCGCAAATGCCGAAATTCCATAACTTGCACATTCTGCATAAGAGCAAGGGTGACAGAGGAACCCTCTATGCATTGGAAAAATGCTTCCCCAAGACTAGCTGCTAATCCTATAACATTGTACCTGCAGTATGGTATGTTCAGAACTTCAGATGGGTCAAAGACAGAATACATGAGAAATGGCTCTTAACATTTATGAAGTGCAAGATGCAAATTTTCTAGTTACTCAAAGTGTAGCTCAATTATTCTTACATTATCAAGGATTATCATAATATCAAACTGATGATGGGGTTTAAACAATTACATAGCATGAATAGTAGGACAACAAATCTCATTCTAACAGTAACTCACCCATTTTGCTGCTAATGTTGTTACACAAACAATCCTGACAAAAAATTGCATTGCCCACTTTCAGAACAGAAGAGGAATGATGAAAAACTTACAGGGCCAAGGTATTTGATGCATTGCTTGTGCAGCTTCCATCTAGGGCAATGCTCTTCTAAGCTGACATCTTTCCCTTCACCTACATCCAACCTTGTTTGCGTAACGACGTAATTGTCAGTAACCTTGTTTGTCGATTTCGTTCAGAGATGCGATTAGTCTTCAGAGTTTTGCGCATTCGCAACAATAGAAGAATGGCTACTTGCTTTCACAATGGAGCCAACGGTGGTAGTAGAAATGCAGATTGTGGCCATACCAATGTCGAGGGTCGATCTGATAATCAGACATGAGATGAAATTCAGTTTTCCATGCACATTGCCATCATAAGAATAGTGTCGAGACATCATATTTTTGACACGTACAGCCTCGAGCCAGTGCTGAAGAGCAAGTTTCTGGGCCATTCACAATTCACAAATCAGTAAATCACAACCAGTCAACCACTGATTACTCATTACTGAACCACAAATCCACAACCACTTACTGTTAAATTTTGACATTGTGCTAGCCGCGCGCTAGGGAGCAAAGTGACGGTAGAAAGCGGCGGGAGGATCGATGCAAGACGGTGAGGTCGGTAGAAGGTAGGCGGTGAGTGGCGCACTCACCGTGACGGCGCTTTGAAATTTGGGAGCACAGGAGGTGAGAGCCTAGGAGGGAGCAGCGTCGCTCGCCGCCTCACCCCACCGGCCCGCCCGGCGTAGCACCTGGAGCAGCGTCGCCTGACGCCTTGAGCCCTCGACAGCCCGCGTCATCGTCGACCACTTCAACGTGCTCCCGCCGATGCCCAGACTCCCAGTACCTCGTTCGCGGCACCGCGCTCAACGATCGCGTCGACCTCCAAAGGCGTCTGGACCCGACCAGTGGCGGTGCCCCATGCTGCGGCTGCGCTTTCCTTCGTCGCCTTAGCCCTCGCCCAGTCGCCCCACCTGCGCTCCGCCGACTGCCGCGCGATGCCGCCTAGGGCTAGGGTTATGACTTGGGACTTTGGGAGAGACCGAGTCACCGAGAATCCGAGACGGAGAGAAGAAATGAAATGTAGATTGGGGATTCCGTCGGGAGCCTGGGATTGGATGATTGGATCTGGGCATCTGGCCTCTGGGAGGCGGCGGCTGCAGCGGCGAGGGAGGATGGTGGCTGCAGCGGCGGAGGAAGTGAGGAGGAGAGGAGGGACCGCGGGAGGGGCGGCGGCGGTGCGGTGAGGTAGGGTTGCGGGAGCTGTGAGCCTGTGACTAAGAGTGAGGCTGAGCGTAGCGATTCGGGTGATTTGGGTTTTTGTCGAACCCGGGAGCGAAGGATCCCGAATTCTCTGTGTTCATACACTAGTCCAGGATTTCTAGTGTACACAGTTAAACGAAAGTGATAATCAAAACATATCACGCATTTTATTAATAATTATTCAGAGTTTATTACAATCGGGCCTGAGGCCAAATAAAGTAAAACACAGCGGAAATAAAATAGTAGTAGTAGACCCAACGATTCGCCACAGGCAATCGTCTGGGGGAGCGTGGCCTAAGCATCGATGTCCTCACCGTCCTGATGGAAGTCTTCTCCTGAATAAAGATTATTCAGCAAGAGTAAGCACTACCACTGTGCTTGCAAGTTACACCCGTAAAGTAACAGATTGAATGCATGCATAAAGTGAGCAAAGGGTAATGGCAGGGTTTATTTGCATAAGACAACATTTTCAGTTTAAATACTCTTAGTAATTTCCAAGGCCACTTTTAGAATTCAAGAAGATCAAAATCATATTTCAATTTCTCAATGTCAAGTGTAGGATGAATCTCCATACACAAATGGTGAAGGACTACCCCCCTTACACCAGGCTTCTGCCCAATCCCATTTTCATAAACCGGTGATAAAGTCTTTTCAAACAAAACCGAGACTAACTTCGGTGGCTTACATTAAGCATGTCCATGACCGTGGACACGGCTATTCAATAGATTAATACTCTGCGAGTTGGTGCAGACTTACCCACAAGAGATAGTTTGCTTATTATGTCGGCCAATACACGCGCTTAGTAGGCGTGCAACTAAGCGACTATCACGAGGCCTTTACCCTACATTATTTCAACATAATTATGCCCGCTAAGGTTTACGAATCGAAGGCTTCGCACCAAACGACTACCCCTCTTGCGCCATGTGGGTACCATCAATAAGTCTTCACGACTCCCACATCTTTCCAAGACATAAACATGGTGAGATTATATAGCTTATTTGGCCAAGTCTGTCCCATTCCAGACTTGTGGTGGTACGAGTTTGGCTTAACATCCATGACCACGACCGATCCTTACATGGTAGGCGACTTCCAAAACAAACCACAGGTCTCAACCATTATTTGTATTGAGCCCGTGCATGAACTTGCACCCACCAACAATCCAATTCACCCAAGTCTAAACCAATTTCATTTATTTTTCTTTGGTAAACGTTTTCCAAACATCTATGGTAAAAGCAATACCATAGATTCATTTTCAAAACTACTTTGTATTTTGGCAAAATTCCCCAAATCATCTTTTGATCTAAGCAATGACTAAGCATAATTATCTCAATTATTTTACTAAGGTGACAAGGGCATGGCATTCCAAACATCAATATTGGCTATACAAAGGAGTTGGCATAACTAAAATTAAAAGCAGAATTTAAAATAACTTGAATAAAAATATGCATGCAATAATAACTTAAAAAAAACAGAATTAATTAACTTTGAAATACTGGGATCAAGATGGTCAAGAATGTAACTTGCCTTCGTTGAAGTCTTGAGATTCTAAACCCTCTAAAGGATCTACCTCTTCGAAATCGTCAAAGTCTATACACGAAAGTACGACAAATTCAAATAAAATTCAAATAAAACCAAAAAGACAGATCAAACTAACTCCAAATGGGATAATTTTATTTTATTTAGCTAGATAATAATTTTCTAAGATTTTAGCAATTTGAATCACTCAATTTGAAGTTGAGGTTCAAAAGATATGAATTTTACAAGTTTTATCCTAAATTTGATATTTAAAAGAATTTCTAAATTTAAATACAGATTCAAAGTAGCTTCAAATTAAATAATTTTGGTTTAGTTAGTTAGATAATGATTTTGTAAGAATTTAGAAATTTGAAACACCCAATTTAGAGATTGGATGCAAAAGTTATGAATTTTACAAATTTTAAACCTAAATCTGCAATTTAAATGAATTTCCTGATTTCTTTTCCCGAAGGAAATTCTGAATTACTGCGCAACATGACGTCAGTGCCCAGGGTTGCGTCTCTGACGGGTGGGCCCGTGGTCAATTGACCACGCCCACGGCCAGTCAATGGTCCATGATGGACGGTGCATGCTACTGATCTTGAAGGAAGGGTGCGTGCGGGTTGTGTGAGTTGACGTGGCGCCACGTGGCGACCACGTTAGATCTCGCCTAGGTGGCGCCGATCGCCACGGCGTGGCGAGCCACGTAGGTCGACGATTACAAGAACACGGCGGCGAAGCTCGCCGGCGTTCTCGCCACGGTGAGTCACGCGGATGGTAGCAATAGAGAGGCGAAAGTGAGGTCTTGATGTGCTACCTTGGAGCGGCGGGGTGAGGCTAATTGGTCGTCGCCGGTGAGATTTGGCGGCGACAGTGCGGGGTCGACGGCGGCGAAGGGCTCCGGGGGTTCTCCGAGGGAATGGTTGGGCGCAATGTGTTCGCGGTGACGTCGCGGAGCTGTTGGTGAAGATGCCGGGGCGGAGCGTCGACGGGGACGGCGGAACTGACGAAAAACCCGGGCTTCGTCGGCGGCGACGAACTTCAAATTCCGGGTGCTACGGGCGAAGAGGAGGGATGTGGGTGGCGGCGCTGGGTTGCTGTGAAGGAGGCGCACCCGGAGCACCTATTTATAGGGCTAGGGCGTGGCCGGATCGACGTGGAGGGCAAGAAGGTTGCGTCTTGCACTGGCGAAAAAAGAGGATTCGGGGCTCGCAGATGGAAAGGGAGGCCGTGTCGGGCGGAGGAGATCGAGAATTGAATCGCGTGTCAATCACGGGGATGCGGTCGGTTTGAACGCGTTTGGCAAGTTTTGGAAGCAGGCCATGGCGGACACGGTGAAAAGAAAAGGAAAGGGGCGAGGAAGGGAAGGCGAGGTTGAAGACGCAGGCGGGCCCACGTCGATGGCGTGAAATAGGAAAGGAGAGGGTGAGTGCGATTCGTTGGATTGTAATCCAGCAGTGCATAGAACGAAAGGAGGGCGCGAAATTGGGCCGTCTTGTGAGGGCGCGGTTTGGTTGGGCCGCAAGTTTCGGCCCATTCACTGTTTAGGGTTTTTCTTTGATTTTTCCAATTGTTTTAATTCAGATAATTAAAAAGGGCTTTAGAAAATAGCAAATAAATCCCAAAAAATTCTAGAAAAATTCACAGAAATTCCTAGAAGGATTTTGGACTTAAATAAAATAATTCCAACTTAAACTTAGTAATAGTTTTTGTAGTTAAATTTGTTTTAGCTTTAAGGTTAATAATAAGAGCTTTAGAAAATTCAGAAAATCTACCAAGATAAATAAGTTTTGAATTTTCTCAGAAATTGAAATTTTGGGCTGTTATAGTTTTTGGGGCTGGGGCGGGTGGGACCGCGGGCGTGGGACGGTGGGAGCGTGAAACATCCAGATAAATTTTTTGTCTTCCCGCCCAAAAGGTATTCTCGGCAGATAGGTTGACCTAGTTGATTTTTTCTAGGGCAGATATATTGTTGCTAACGTTAAAACATTGCCAGCAGATAGATTGTTCTAGAAAATAATTATTCCTAACAGATAATGGGACCCCTAAAATCTTGGATATTGCCGGCAGATAGATTGCCACTAATCCAGTTTTTTTCTCGGCAGATAATTGCCCTTAATACTATGCCATGGTGTAGTGTATAGAGGGTGTCAGTGTGCACTGAGACCGAAGGCCATGCGCGGTGTCTACATGTCGAGTTTGTTGAGTGGTCTGTGTTTTGTTCATTACGCGGGGACAAAATGCCCAAAAGTAAGCATACATGAATTTGTACATGCCCCCTGCTACCTGGCTGGGCCGGGTGGGGTAGGCAGGTGCCCGGGCGCAGCCGGGTTTATTTACAAGGTGTTCTAGGGGGTAGAACTTGCGGACGCTCTTGGCGTTCCATGTACGCTCGAGTTGCTACCCTTCTGGGTGGCGATGTAGTATGATCCTGCCCTTGTGCTTCGGGTGATGATATAGGGCCCCTACCATTTGGATTTGAGCTTGCCTACTACTGTGGGATTTGTGGCTCGCTTGAGGACCATATCGCCTGGCTCCAAGGGGCGGATCCTGACCTTTTGTTGTATGCCCTTGTGACTCCTTCGATGTACTTCGCCATGGTTGAGATGGCTTGTAGCAATTTTCCTCGATTAGGTTGACGGAGGTTTCCCAACTTGCAGAGTTGACGTCTTGCGTTTACCGGAGGGACCTTGCTGGGAGTTTGCCTGGGGTCATTGCCTCATCGCTGAACAAGAGCTTGAAAGGAGAGAAGCTTGTGGCCCTGGTTGGTGTCGTGCGGAGTGCCCACAGGTCCTTCTAGAGCTCATCGGGCCAGAGCCCCTTGGGTAATTCCACCAGGCGTTTGTTGAGGCCTGCTAGTAAGTTGCCATTGGCTCTCTCAACCGCCCCGTTGGACTCGGGGTGCCCCACCGATGCGAAGCATACGGTGGTCCCCAGGCCTTGGCAAAATGCTTTAAAGGCTGGGTGCCATTATCGGTGACGATGTCCCGTGGCACCCCGTACCTACAGATAATGTTCCTCCATGCGAACCGCTTGGCCTCAGTGGCTAGTATCTTGGTGACTGGCTCGGCTTCCACCCACTTGGAGAAGTACTTGATGGCGACAAATGCGAAGCGGATGTTGCCCTTCGCCGCCGGGAAGGGGTCGATGATGTCGAGCCCCCACCGTGTGAAGGGCTAGACTGAGGGTAGTGGTTACAGCGGGACCGCGGGTGCCTTCGGGTTATGGCTGGCCCATTGGCAACCTTGGCAATGTTGTATGAGGTTCTGGGCTGGGCATCTCGAAGTGCAGTTGGCCAATATAGGCCTTGGCGGAAGGCCCTCGCCACGAGGCTCCAAGGGGCCTGATGGGCACCACAGGCTCCCTCATGAATATCGCTTAGGAGGCCTTGACCTTCTTGTTGGGATATGCATCGGAGGAAGGGGGTGCAGATGCCCCCTTTGTATAGCTCGCCTCTGATGATGTGGTAATTCCTACAGCGATGCCTGAGCCATTTTGCTTTATCGGGATCTTCGGGTTCCTCGCCTACGAGATAACTGGTGATCTTATCTCGCTAGTCTACTTCATTGATAAGCATCACGAGGTTCACAGCCCCTCGTGCTTCTGACGTGATGCCGCTTGTTTCGGGCTCAGCCCCTTGTGCTTCGGGCAGAGCTCCTTGCGCTTTTGGTGCGACCGACGTGGCGTAAAGCACCTTGTAAAAAACTTCTAGTGGTGGGTTGCTGCCGGAGCTGGCCATTTTTGCGAGCTTGTCTGCCGCCTCATTGGCGCCTCTTGGGATAGCTTGCACGGTGATGCTGAGGAAGCCTTCGGCTGTGGCCTGCACCGCTGCTAGGTACTTCGCCATCTCAAGGTCCCTTATCGCAAAGCTTTTGTGTCGAAGTGTCCCGCCATAAGGCGGGAGTCGCTTTGACCAAGATGCGCTTGGCCCCCAGGGTTTTTGCTTTGCGAAGGCCTAGCAGCAAGGCTTCATACTCTAAGGCATTGTTGGTTGTGGGGAAATCGAGGTGTGCCGCGTATGACATGCTTCGACCGTCCAAGGCGACCAAGATGGCCGCTGCGTTGGCTCTTGTTGAGCACCAGGACACGTCGGTGTGGACTATCCATGGTGCTTCGATGATGCTTGGGGGTTGGGTGTTGGCTTGAGGGGTCCACTCAGCGATGAAGTTGGCCAGGGATTGTGACTTGATGGCGGTACGTGCTGCGAAGGTTATGTCGATGGGTGCGAGCTCCGCTGCCCACTTGCCGATGCGTCCCAATGTGTCCTTGTTGCACAGCACGAGGGCTAGGGGGTACGATGTTGGGACCATGATGGCGTGCGCAAGGAAATAGTGCCGGATCTTGCGCGAGGCCATGAGCAGGGTGTACGCTAGTTTCTCGAGCTCTGTGTACCGGAATTTGGCCCCTTGGAGGGCCTTCGACACATAGTATCTGTATGCGTTGCCGCTATCTTCTGGATGAGGACCGCTTCTCGCTCTGAGGATCGGCGAGGTACAAGAGGAGCTATGTGTTGGGCTTCGGGCTGGTTAAGCTTGGAAGTTGGGTGAGGTACTACTTGAGGTCTTCAAATGTGGCTTGACAAGCTTCTGTCCATCGAAACGGTTTTGCACCCTAGAGGGTTTTGAAGAAAGGTAGGGCTCGCTCGGCTGATCAGGACAAGAATCGGTTGAGGGCGGCGTATGCTTCGACATTGCGCTCGAGCTGCCCTGCAGGCACTTTTGTGATGAGGCGAGAGAACGTTGCTCTGACATTTTTGAGGTCGAAGGGCATGCGGTGAAAGCAATGAGTGCCGATGGGGGTGATGAAAGCGGTCTTTGCTTTGTCTTCCTTAGGCATAAATATCTGATGATTTCCAGAGTAGGCGTCTAGGAAGCTCATCAATTCGTAGCCGGAAGTGGTGTCCACCAACTGGTCAATGCGAGGCAGGGGGAAGTCGTCCTTAGGAGACGCCTTGTTGAGGTCAGTGAAGTCAACACACATGCACCATTTGTTGGTGTTCTTCTGGACCAGGACGGGGTTGGCCAGCCATTCGGAGTGCTTGACTTTGCGAATGACCCCCACCTTTAGCAGCTTGGCTATTTCTTCCTTGGCTGCTTCTAGGCGCTCCGACGTCATGCGCCGTAATTTCTGCTTCTTGGGAGCTGCGTCGCTCTGGATGGCGAGACAATGCTCCATCATCTCCCGAGCCACCCCTGGTATGTCCTCCGGGCTCCATGCGAAGACATCCGTATTGCTGCGGAGTACGTCGAGGATGACGTTGTGCTCTTCTGTTGGGAGCTCTATCCCTAGGGCCACTGTTTTTTCTAGGGAGGTGTCCCTCAGGGGGATCCTCCGCAGTTATCCCTCCGGCTTGGCCTTTGGAGCCCATTTGCCAGAGGAGGCTCCCATTGGGGCGTCGGGATTGGCTTCCACCGTGTGGACGCGGCGGTTGGGGGGGGGTGGGGGTCTACCTCTAGTTCGGTTTGTCGAGCTAGGTCTTGGTCTCCCTGCACCATGATGATGCCCTCCGACGCGAGGATCTTCATACACAAGTAGTTGTGGTGGGCGATCGCGCCGAAGGCGTTTAATGTGGCTCAGCCGAGGATGGCGTTGTACCGATAGGGCATTTGGACTACGTTGAAGGTGATGCTCTCGGTGCGGGACGCGAAGCCGTTGTTGAATGTGACGGCTAGGTTAATTTGTCCCAAGGCCATCATGGGCCTTCCCCCGAAGCTGGCGAGGGGTATGCCTAGGTGTGATAGGTGATCCCTTGGGATCATCATCTTGTGGAAGGCTTCCACGAACAAGAGGTCTGCGGGAGCTTCCTCCTACCACGAGGATGCGCCAGACTTCGAAGTTTGCAATGCTGGCGAAAATGATGAGGGTGTCCAAGTGAGGAAGCATATGCCCTTGGCATCCTTAGGGCTGAAGGTGATAGGCACCTTGGCGTACCGGGGTGGTTGAGACGCAGGCCATGTTGCAACATGGTGGATTTGTCAGGTGTAGGCGCGTCGCTGTCTTTTAGATGTTATACTGAGCGATGATCCTCTCGTGATCATATTTATGACCCTTTGACGTGGGTTGCCCTGGGCCCCCTCAATGCACGGCCTTGGTGGCGGGGCGAGCAGCTGGTTGCCCACGCCCCTTCGGTCTTCATGCTCGGCTGGCTATTGGTTGTAGTTCATGTAATCGTGCATGGCCACAATGGTGCGGCAGTCCGCGGTTGTGTGCGAGCCTTCGTCGTGAAGGTCGCAGTATGATGGAATGCCTTTGGCCTTGCCCCGGGTTTCTGGATTCCACCCACCGTGGTGTCTGTGGCCTGTTCGACCACCACACTTTGCCACTTTGGGAGTTTGAGCTTCGTCTACATGGTAGACATTTCAGCCCTTTTGGCAAAAGTTGTTGCACAGCTTGGAGGTGGCTGGCGTGGCGGAGGGTGGTGTTTTACTTGGGTCGCTTGATGATTGTGCTGGTGTGGCGGAGGGCGCCACCTCCACCCTTCGATTGCTATCCTCCTCTGCTCGGGCGTACTCTTCTATTTTGTCGAAGAGTTCTGCGACCGTGCAGATGGGCTTGCAGGCCAGCCTTTTTGATAAGGGGCCCTTTTGGAGTCCGCAGGTTGTCGCGTTTATGATTGTGGTCTCGTTGACCCCCATCACCTGGCATTTTACCTCTGTGAATTTCTTAAAGAAACTATGGAGGGGCTCACCCAGGGCCTACTAGATTGCGAACAGGTGCCCCGCATCCTTTGGCTCGATGTAGTTTCCTTAGAAATTATTGCATACTAGGTCGCACAGCTATTCCCACGCATATATGGATGGGGGGGGGAGGGGGATGGTGAAGAACCATGTCAGGGCCATGCCTTTGAGGGTGAGCGTAATGCTTTTTGCCTTGGTTGTGTCATCCCCCCTGTGGCTTCTACCGCTTTTAGACACACAGTAGGAACTCGATGGGTCGGTCTGACCTTGAAAGGTGTGACATCCGGCATTTTAAAATCTTTTGGCCAGCAAGCTGCTTCAAGTCCCGCGCTCAATAGGGAGTTAGGGTCTCCTTGGAGCAATTTGAGGTGGGGTGGGGCTGGTGTTTGCCAGGTGGGTTAGGCTCTTCTTTGTTGGGGAGTGGGTTAGTCACAGTTCTTTGGGGTTCCCGTGCAGCCGGCATCGGCGGTGCTGGGATTGTGAGGGTGCCTCTAGCGGGCTGCTGGAGGATGAGCATCTCTCGCCGGAGGTCGGCCAGCTCCTGTTGGAGGGCTTCGTAGGCCCCCCCGGGTTACTCCTGCAGCTCCTGGGGGTGGACCCGACGGTTGGGGGGAGGGATGCCTCGGTGGGTAGGGCGTTGCCTCCGATGATGTCCCCCTGGGTGGAGTTGTTTGCTTCTTCCTCCATGGCACGAGCAATGGCTGCCGCCACCATGGAGGTCCCTGCTCATTGGGCTCTTGGGTGCTTGGGGCATGGTCGCTACTATCGCTTGATCGCGAAACTTTGGGTGTGGCCTTTCGGGGGGCCATCTGATATCTTGTGCTCTTGTGACTTTCCTGCCGAACCCCACAGATGGCGCCAACTGTCGTACTAAAAAATACTAGGCAGTAGAAAGAGGGGACCCCCCGCATCAGGGCGAGGGGCCAAAGGGTCCTCAGAGAGGGGTACCGGCTATGAGGAGTAGATGTGTGTCCTCAAAAAACACTTCTTTGGTTTCCAGATCCAACATATTCCTAGAAAGAAAAACTTTCTGATAGACTAGTTGGCATGGATGGCCTCCACAAGGTCACCTATCCCGCCCGGAGTTTTCCTCAAGCTACTTGATTCACCCTTGGTGGTCGAGCATTCTGAGGACATAGATGCTCCACTAGAGGTCGTACAAATCGATCCAGTGAACATGGATGCTCCACTGGAGGTCGTCAAGCACGATCCTAGTAGAGATTGGATGATGTCAATCTACAATTATCTTCAGCATAGCATTATTTTTGAAGATGATGTAAAGACTGATCGTATAGCTCGAAAAGCCAAATCATACACTCTGATCGAAAGTACCCTTATGGATTGTTGATGAGATGCATATCTCAAATGGATGGTATTAAGTTGTTATCCGACATTCATGGAGGAGTGCAGGAGTACATCATTCCTCTGAGAACCTTTGGTCGATAAAGCCTTCAAGCAAGGATACTACTGGCCAACTGCCCTTCATGATGCAAAAGAGCTCGTGACGAAGTGTGTACAATATCAATTTCATTGTCGACAAGTACATTAGCCGGCACAAGCTTTGCAAACCATACCTCTTTTTTGGTCTTTTGCAACCTGGGGACTAGACATTTTGGGACCTTTCCCAAGAGCAGCCGGGGGCTTCGAATTTCTTTTCATCATGATTGACATGTTTACAAAATGGATAGAAGCTGAGCCAGTTGTTAAAACAAACTCTGAAGCCTCTAAGAGGTCCTCATAGAAAATATGATTACACGATTTGGTGTACCCAGTTGTATCATCACAGATAATGGTACCCAGTTCTCTAGCGAAAATTTTCAAGAATTCTGCGAGGATCTAGGTATCTGGATACATTTCGCTTCTGTTGCTCATCTACAGAGCTATGAAGTAGTCAAAAGTGTTAATGGTATCATAATGTAAGGGGTGAAACTCCGAGTATTCCACCAGTTAACAAAACGGTTAGGAGCTTGGGTTAAAGAACTTCATTCTATATTATGGGCCGTTTGAACCACGACTAGTCGTGCAACCGGTGAAACACTATTTTTTCTAGTTTACCGTGCTGAAGCCATGTTTCCCCCAGAACTAAAAATAGGCTCTGCTCGAACTGATTGTTTCAACGAGAATGATCAGATAGAACGAAGGCTCGATGACATCAATGTCCTTGAGGAACGATGAAACCAAGCCATCATACAATCGGCGGTTTATCAGCAAGCCATGTGAAGGCATCATAGTCGTAAGGTGCAACCTCGCAGCCTAGCTATAGGTGATCTAGTTCTCAAAAAAACTCAGAGCTAGGCTAATCGCAATAAACTTTCTCTCAAATGGGAAGGTCCATACACTGTGGTCGAAGTCACCAGACCTAGTTCGATACGACTAGTTATGTCAGACGGGCGTGTTTTATCAAACTCTTGGAACATTGACCAATTGCATAAGTTCTTTGTATAAATGTATTTTACATTTTTTATTTTTTAATAAATATTTATCATTTCTTTACTTTCTTCGATGAGTGATATTGTTTATATGACCATTCCCATAATCTGGTTGCATACTATTGTTGTTTACACTGGTCAGAGAAGACCAAATTCTCTCCTATATCCTTTTAAAGGATCTCTGTTACTCTCTGGCTACGACATATAAATCAAACGCCGTAAGGGTACTAGTCGTGACCATTCAGTCAATGGTTCTCATGCGCGACTACACTCTTTTCTCAAAGAAACATATGAGTGAAAGGAGCATAACACAAACGACTACATATAGTAATTTACATGCTTAAGATTTCGGAGACTACATTTCATCACTTCAATATTTTGTTCTACTCTCGTTTGGCTACTGGTCGGGATACGAAAAGCCTCATAGTCGAAATCTCTCTTCTCTACATGTGGTCCTGCCCACTGGAAGGAGTTTTCTAGCGACGGTCCTCTTCCTACAATCTTTGCTGCCAATTAGACTTGAGCATGAGTACGTTTCATAAAGTGTTTTTTATGTCTTCAGTTCTTAGCAATCATTACGACCAGTTTGGATACTATATATAAATAAGACCACTTATCGTTTACCGCATACATCCTTACATAATTTCTTTCTCATCAAGGTAAGTCTTATCTTACGACCATACAATGTGTTGTATAGTATTTCAATTAAGGAAAATAGATCTACAACTAGTTGAAGTCATACATTGGTCCTGGCCAACATTGATTTCCAAGTTTTAATATGATTAGTTTATCACATAATCAGCACATACTTTATACACAGTCGTCGTGACTTTTACTCTTATTCTTGGCTTACTGCTTCTTTAGTAAAGATCATCTACTATAAAGTAGTCGGGGGCTAGGAAATATGTGAATACTTCATAAGTCAAAAGGATAAAAAAAGACTTTATTGATGAAACAAAGGTAAGTTTTTACATTCATTATTCCTATATTACAATAGCTTACTCCTTAGGATCACTAGACTGATCGCTACGTGTCGGAGATCCGACCTCCATTTCTTCTACGACCTTATTTCTGAGAGGTGACATTTCCTCGAAAAGTTTGGTTGCTTCATCTCCTGAGCAGTTGAAGTCTTTCTCAATAGCGTGGAGATTTATGGTTGGGTCAGAGGCCTTCAGCTTTGCCAAAGCAAAACTGACTCCATTTTTTACAGCTTCAAATAAAGTTTGTGTATGGTTCTCTCGAGTAGTTTTGAGCAAGCTTCTGAGGTCTTCGAGTTGTTGGCCAAGGAAGTTGATCTTCTCTATGGGATCTTCTAAGCTGGGCAGTTGCGTTCCCGATTCCATATCGAAGAGCATCTTGTTGAGTGCCTTGACCTGCTCTTCAAGATTATGCCCAAAGGTTGCCTCCTTATTGCGCTCAAACTCAAGATCTTTTTCTATTCTCTTCAGTGCTTGAGTTTGCTCTGAATGAGTAAACCAAAGAATAAATACATATGATTAAAAAAAGATAGTACACTGGTCAAGTCAATGACCGGTTACCTTAGCTCTTCTTCTCGACAATATCAAGGACTTCCTTGTGCCTAGTTGTCAAGTATTCGATCGACCGATTCTTGTTTTGGCACTCTTCCTTGGGCTTGGCGATTATGGCTTCCTTAGCCATAACCTCTTCTTTAAGTTTCTCCGAATCTATCAAAAACGATAAAGGGAGAAATTGATTAATAGAAAAGAAGCCAAGTGGTAAGTATGGAGAGAGGGAGACATTAAAAAGGTACTTACTTTCTAATTCAGAGTTCTTTTTCTGCAAGAGTTTTATTCGCTGGGTTAGTCCTTCGACCACAGTGAAATTTTCCACCAAATGCTACAAAAATAGCAGACTCCTTTACGTTTTTGATATAGTTTAAGGGAAAGGCTATTAAAATTGGTCGTGGATACTTACTTGGATTGCCATATCATTATACTCGGCAAAAATAATATCAAAACTCATCTCTGCCTGACAATCCGATATTCTATCCCAGGCCTCATCGAGCTCTTCATTGTAGAAGATTCGATGACTATCGAACCCGGGAACGAAGGATCCCGAATTCTCTATGTTTCACATACTAGTCCAGGATAGCTAGTGTACACAGTCAAACGAAAGTGACATCACAATCATATCACACATTTATTTAGCATAAATCAGAGTTTACTACAAAATGGGGCCTTAGGCCAAATAAAATAACACTGCAGAAATCAAATAATGGGTGATCCACACGATGCGCAATAGGCAATCGTCTAGGGGTGTAGGCCTAGTCGTCAAGATCTTCACCGTCCTAATAAAGCTCCTTACCTGAATAAATATTATTCAGCAAGAGTGAGCACAACTTTCGTGCTCGCAAGTTACACCCAATAAAGAATTATGGTGCATGCATATGTGAACAAGTGAGGTTAATAGGGTTTACTTTTGCATAAATCAGCATTTTTGAGTTTAAATAGTCATACTAAGTTTCAAGGAAATTTTTAATGTATATCTAAAATCAGATTTTTAAATTGACTCTTTTGTAGCGGATAACCTCCTGTCACATAGCTAACCGCCCAATTTTTTTTTACCACAAGGATTTACCATCCTCAAATCATTTGCTAAAATCATTTTTAAAACCAAAAACAAATTCTAACTTAGAGTGGCTTTGCTCAGCATGTCCATGACCGTGGACACGGCTGTTCGAATAGTTTTACACTCTGTAAAGGTGGTACAAGTTTACCCACAAGAGATAATTTGCTTTTAATGTCGGTCAATACACACTTCCGAAGGTGTGCGACTAAGCAATTATCACAAGGCCTTTACAATGTTCTACCCTAAAGTATTTATGCCCGCTAAGGTTTCACTTCCATTGGATTAACCATCCTCCAGAAGCCCCCTCTTGCACCTAGTGGGACTACTGTCTAACCGACACCCACACAACAACATGGCACAAATAACAGTAAGGTATTACAAATTATTAAGCCTACTTCTGCCCATTCAGAACATGTGGTAGCACGGTGGAGCTTAGCAAGATGTGGCTTGAAGACCGGTCCTTAACTAACTTAGGCAACAATCCACAACCTTGGACTCGATCATAGCAATGAATCGATCCCGTGCATCGACTTGCACCATACCAACATCCATTATGCCTAAGTCTAAACCATTTTAATTTATTTTTCAAGTAAAATCATTTTAAAAGCTTTCTATGGTAAAACAAAACCATAGACTCAATTTAAATCAAGTTTGAATAATTTGGCTAAAACTTTCGAAATACAAACTCCTGGTCTACGCATTGGCTAAGCATATAATTATTTTCAAATTTTATTTTAACTATGGTGACAAGGGAATGATAATCCAACAATCAAAATTGGCTATACAAAGGAATTGGAATATCTAGGAATTTGAACAGGGATTTAAAATAGCTGAATAGAATTATGATAATAATTTAAAACAGAATTAAATAAATTTAAAATAGTAGGATCAACATAATCAATGGTATAACTTGCCTTGCTTGAAGTCCTGATAATGTAATTCCTCAGAAGGGTCAAGCTCTCCGGAGTCGTCGAAATCTATACGCGAAAATACAATAAATTCAAATAATACTCAAATAAATTCAAATGAACACTCAAATTAACTTCAAATTAAATAATTTTAGTTAAGTTAGCTTGGTCTTAATTTTAAAAAATTTTAGAAATTTGAATCACCTAAATCGGAGTTCGTATGAAGAAATACGAGTTCCTGAAAGTTTAAATCTAAGGAAAACCCTAATTTCAGAATTTATTGAATTTCCTGAATTATTTTTCTAAAGGAAATTCTCTTTATTGCGCAAGCTGACATCAATACTCAGAAATCAATTTTTGGCCGAATTATTTTCCTAAAGGAAATTCTTTTGAGTCTATGACAGGTGGCCCCCTACTCAATGGACTGAGTCCATGGGTGGTCAACAGTCAACGGTGGACTGGGCTCACGTTACAGTGTGAAGGGGTGCGGGTGCTGGTGTACGTGGGTAGCCACGTGGGCTCTAGGGCCTATGTGGCACTGGGGTGGCAGTGACGTGTCTTAGCCACGTAAGCTCGATGAGCGAAGGTGCTCCGATGAGGGGCTCGCCGGTGCTCTGCGCCGCGCCGAGCCTCGCAGGTGTGCGCAAAATGAAGGCGGTGCGATACTGAATCTAATGCGCTACCATGTGGTGGAAGAGCATGACGGAGTCACCGGTAGTCCTCCGACGAAGTGAGTGCGTGCACCGTGTAGGAGATGTCAAGGCGATGCTGAAGAGGTGGTCAGGGTCACTGAGGGACGCTTGATGGCGCCGGAGAAGACAAAAAACGAAGCTTCGGTGATCGCTAGAGAAACTCAAAATTACAGCGATTGGAGAGCGGAGAAGATGGGGGACTTGAGGCGTGGGATTGCGGGGTGGAAGGCACACTCGAGGCGCACTTATATAGTGGCTGGGGATGCTTGAATCACCGTGACACGCACGAAGGTCCGTGGACGTTGTCGGTGGAATTAGGGCAATCAAGGCTAGGGATGGAGGGGATAATGGTGGTAACGGGCTGGGGATTGAAGGGAGATTTCAATGCACACGTTAATTCGGGGATTGATTCGTGTTTGACAGTTTTTGGAAAGCCTTGAATTGGCAATAATGGTGGACGCGCTAGAGCTTGAAATGGGGACGACAGTTAAGACGAAGGTGACATGGCACGGTGGGCCCCACATGGCAGTGAAAGGGAGAAAAGGAAAAGAAAGGGTGGCGTGTGGGCTGTTAGATTTTGATCGGACGGTCCAAACTGATTGGGATGTTCGGACCATCCGAACACGTAAACTCAATCTGACCGTTCAAACTCGACGGACGGTTCACACTGCTTGGGACATTCGTCCGAACATGCCAACTTGATCGGGCCGTTCAATTTAGATCGGACAGTCGACATTGGTTGGGACGTTCGGACCGTCCGAACACGCCAACATGATCGGACAGTCCATTCTTGCTCCAACGGCCACAATGGCTTGAAGTGAAAACGCGCGGGAGGATTGGGCCGAGTGGGCTGCGCGCGCGTGGGAATATGATTGGGTTGAGTCAGCTTCGGCCCAAAGACTGTTTTGGATTTAAATTGATTTAGCTATTTACTTAATTCTGGTAATTCGAAGAGGCTTTAGAAAATAGCAAATAAAATCCAAAAATTATGAGAAAATTCACAGAAATTCTCTGAGACATTTTGGATTTTTTTTAAAAAAATATTTCTAACTTATATTTGGTATTTAATTTTGCAAATAAATTTATTTTGGCTTTGAAATAAATAGGGAAAAGCTTTTAAAATTTTAGAAAATTCCACAAAATAATTAAATTTTATTTTTGACTAGAAATTGAAATTGGGTTGTTACAATGACCATGCGTTAAGCTGGTAGAATGAGGGGCTTTCGAGGAAATTCCCTAAAGGACCCCAGCGGTGGTCGGAACCTACTGGGACCCTTTTGGAACTTCTGCCTTCTTAGGCGGAATTGGAGCCGACGTAGGTTCCAGAGCAGGCACTGGCACTACCACCTGCTCAAGGGCTAGCTTGCCCTCTTTCTCCTTAGGAGCCTTGTCCTGAGGGGTGCTCTGGTCGGAAGCAACCGGAACACCGGAGGACCTATAAAGAAAGAAGAAAAGAAGATTAAGACTTCAAAACATTAGAGGTAAGTACTTACATAAGTTTCTCTTTCATGTATATGTACCTAGTTGTTTTCTTGGTCTTTAGCTTGAAGCGTGCCGGAGCAAAGTCCGTCGCAGTCGCCTTGCTTTTCTTATGTTCAACCGACTTCACCGGTCCGGAATCAGTAGGGTTGGTTAGACCCCTCATGTCGACCGACTGGAGGTCAGAAGAAACATTCTTGACTAGTTGGTCGAGAACAAGATCCTTGACCATCAGGTCGAAGGGTGTGGATTCGTCGAGAACAGTTGCTCTGGTAGCAACTGACAGGTCATGAGCGACCACATTGGAGTCCACGACAACTGCCTAATTAACAATCAAAGTTAGTTAGGTGACAAAAATTCTTCATCAAGAATATACGTTTATGATTCGGTTACCTACCTCTGTAAGACCACCATCTCGGGTGGTCGAAGGGGTAGTCGGAGTGTCAATTGGCTCACAACTTTTTGCGGCCTCATTGATCTTCAATCCAACCAACTGCACATCAAAGAGGATTTATGGTAAACCGATCGAAAAACACATAAATGGTGAAAGGTGGTTGATATTTTTACCTTAAACCTCTCGGCTCTCTCTTTTGCAGAGACAATCGCTAAAATCCGGAGGAAATCAATCTTGTTGTTAGGCTCCCCGATAGAGATCATTTTGATCCGGTTTCTAATCTCATCAGGAGAAAGGGCTGTAAGAATGAATGAGAGACTTTAGAGTTACAAAACTGGGCAACCAAACTGTAACATCCCAAATGTATAATTAGGGTTTGTTCAAGTATAATTATATGTGTAGAAATTAAAACTTTTTCTCACATCTTGAAAACCCCTAATCTCTCCTGTGATTCTAGTCCAAGAGTTGTGTAATCCAAAAGCACAAAGCTCTTGTTGACCAAAAGTCAAACTCCTTTTCCAATTATCTTAAATCGTGTGCCAAACATTTGGAAAATATTTTCCTTGGTCCTAAAACTGATGTGGGACCCCTCTGAAAAATATCACAAGTTGTAAAACTTGTTTGATAAATTTTGGAGGTAAAACAAATCCTTGAACAACCTTCATGACTTTCCTGAGAAAAATGCATTGCATAATAACCTCTGGAAATTTTATGCAAGGTTAATCTCATGTCAGCAAGCTCCAGTTAAAATTTCATCAAAATTGGAGTTCATTTGCTATCTCAAATAATTCTGCTAAGTTTCAATTTGTTGAAAACTAAATTTAAA
The DNA here is from genome assembly GCA_036346405.1 of Phyllostachys edulis. Classification (NCBI taxonomy): domain Eukaryota; kingdom Viridiplantae; phylum Streptophyta; class Magnoliopsida; order Poales; family Poaceae; genus Phyllostachys; species Phyllostachys edulis. The sequence continues at coordinate 63,212,177 of CM070546.1, read as the reverse complement.
AGCCTACATTTGTTCCTTGGGCTAGCCATTTGTGCAAAGTGGGTCTAGCCCAACCATGTCTGCACCTCGGCAGACCTCCTCTCCACCTTGATCAGTCGCAGCCGTTGGATTTACATCCAACCGCCACGACCTCCTCATGACCAACACCGCAAAGACCTCCCCACCTGTTCGGGTCATAGCCCTTGGATTAAGATCCAACAGCTCTGACCTCCCAGAGCCGTTAAATTACTTAGGCGTCCCACCTACATGAGGTCACAGCCATTGGATCAAAAATCCATGGTCGCGACCTCCTCCTCTCAACCTAACTATCGAGACCTCCTTGTTGAGCATTTGTTGAGGTCGTAGCCGTTGGATTCAATCCTAAGGCCACGACCTCCTCTGCAAACCTTCTCTGCGAGGTCCTCCCACCTTGTTGAGGTCGTAGCCGTTGGATCAGATCCAACAGCCCACGACCTCCCCTCAAAATCTAGCGCACCCAACCTCCCCATCGTGTGTTGTAGCCATTAGATTTAAAATCTACGGCCACGACCTCCTAGTGCCTTGTGTGCATCTGACCTCCCCGCGCACGTGGTGTCGTAGCCGTTAGATATAAATCTCACGGCCATGACCTCCCTCGCCCTCTCATCGCCACTAGATCTTGATCTGATGGCCATAACCTCTTGTTGCGGCTGCCGCGCAGCTAAGACCTCCCTTTGGTTGTGCGCCCTTGGATTTAAATCCAAAGGCCATGACCTCCCCCTCTTTTCTCTAAGTCACACGCAGTTATGTCCTCCCCTCAGGTCTGAGCTCTTGGATGTAAATCCAAAGGCTAGGACCTCCTAACCCTTTATCCTTTGCGCATCTGCGTTTTGGAAATCGGAGGGCTACGACCTCCCCATCCTAGATCGTGTGGCTGGGACCTCCTCCCAGCCACTTAAAACATAACGGTTCAAAAATAGAATCCGATGGTTAGGACCTCCCCGTGGTCTTATCCAACGGTCGAAATGACCTCCCCTGTTCTTCTCTTTCCTTGGTCACGCATGCGTGCTCCTGAGCAGTGAGTTAATGCGTGTCTGTCCACTGTGTACCTTTTAACAACTCTTTGCTGACCCGCATTAAATGCAGGTCAGCCTTCCGCCTCTCCTGTCCACACAGACCTGTCACCATGTCAACCTCGTGTCTTGTCCAACCCCATGGACCGAGCCATGGGCCAAGCTCACCATGAGCTTAACCCCAGCTCGTGTGCCTGCTTCTCCCAAGTATAAAACCCCCACTGGGTTCCTCCCTTAGCTTCTTTGGCACACTTCTAAGCTTTAGCTTGCACCGTGTCATTTGAGCTTTTCTCTCCTCTGGTCTCCACTCTTGGCGCCATTGTTGAGAAGCTTGAAGCCCTCGGTGGTGAAGGCTTGCTCGGTGGCTCCCTCTCAACCTCTAGCTCATTTTAAGCTCCCTAAAATCTCTGAAGTGAACCTAACTCTTTGTGAGGTGACATTTTCAGGAGTGGGCTTGTGGAGCTTGGAGCTTGGACTTGAAGCAGCGGAGCTTCCCATCTTCTCCAACTCAGGCCATCACCATCCTCGACCTCCCGAGCATCGTTAGGACCTCCAGGTACTCCTGATAGTCCTAGGCGCTGGGCACCCGCATGTATCTTTGTTGCGGAGCTTTCATTGGCCTGCGCAGATGTCGCGTGAGCTTCCTTTTGCATTTTGGATTTTGGCCGTCTGGTCATCTTTGTCCTCTCGGCTCATGGCGTTTAAAACGTCGTCGCCGTCGAGTGAGCCCATGGTGTGCACAACACTATTGCGCTGCAGGGATGTCTTTGGTTGTCATCGGCGAGTGCGCATCGCCGCAATGACCATGTCTTTGAACCGGGTCCTTGTCGGACAAAAGCGGCGGCGTCATTGTCGTTTTTGGACAGAGATCCGCCGAGTTAAGGCCCTCATCATTTGCTCAAATCATTGTAATCAATGGCATGTCTTAAATGTCTTTAATCCTCCGCGGACCTCCTCGTTGTCCTGCGCATTAATCTCTTGTCCAAGCACGCGTGCGTGCGTGCAAGCACATGGTCGCGAGCTCGGGGCGTCCATGACCTCCTCCGAGGAGATCCGGGCGTCCAAGACCTCCCCTACGATCGTGGCCGTCCGGACCTCCACGGAGGTGCTGTGATGTTTAGACCTCCCCTTAGGACCTCCCCGAGGTCATCTCAGCCGTTCATGACCTCCCCGGGTAGATCTTGACCGTCAAGGTCCTCCCTCGGACGATCTGGACCATCAAAGTCCTCCCTTGGAACATCTGGACCGTCCAGGACCTCCCTTGTGAGGTCCTGACGATGTAGATCTTCCTCGGGGAGATCTTGATAGTTTAGATCTTCCTTTGGGAGATCTCAACCGTTGAGGACCTCCCCCGCGTGATCTGAGCCGCTTATGACCTCCCATGTCTTTAGGGTTCTTAGAAATTCCAGTGATCTGTTAAAATTGCGAACAGAAAAAGGTATAACTTTAGAATTTCATATCTTTTTCGTTTTAAATCCTAATGAGGTCATTCAAATTGTGTTAGCTCTGTCTTGAACTTGACTTTAATCCAAAAATGATTGTAAGTTGAGTTCAGCTCCAGAGCACAGTTTTGCCATTAGATTTTAAAACTCACTTTAAATATACACTCCAATTAATGCTTAACTTGTAAAATACATAACTAATGCTCTGTAGATTATTTTTGAGTGAGACCAACTTTGTTGGTTTCCTCTATTAATGAACTCACTGTGAAAATTTAGTTTTGAGCATGTTGCTGTTATAAAAATGAGGACTTGTGCATTATAATTTTGTTCAAGTTCTTGTTTTTGAAAAATTGTAGAAAGTGCATAATAGCTCCAAATGAGGTGAACTCAATTGTGTTATTCATCTCATGAGGTGCTGGTTTTACAGTAAAATCTCAGTATCACCACCATTCTAGAAAATGTTGCCTCATAATTAAATTAGTGAATAGTGCAGTTTGGTATTTTTAGGGCTGAGCAGAATTGTTTTGCTCATATCTTTTGCATTGAGAATCCAAATCCATTGGTTCTTGTTGCTAAATTCCTAAAATCACCCTCTTGCTGCTGTAGAAAGTTCAGAGTATTTGGAGTTCGTTTGCTGTGCTGTCCTTGATTACTTTAAATCGTTCTTATCGGTTCTTTATCGCTTTTCCGTTAGGTTTAGACATTTGTGGTAATCCCGAGAGTGACCCTCTGCCACAACTTGAGCAACAGCAACAAGGCAAGCAGTTTGATCATATCCTCTAACGTCCCATTACTTTAAAGGTTAATATATTGTTTTACTTCTATGTATGCATGCTACTTTGTGTTAAATGTCGCTAGTAATCCTATAGTTGCATAATCTGTAGGAGTTGTTTATCCTCTACTACCAATGAGCCTAGGTTATTTGCTGTGGTTTGAGCTCGTTGGATGAGCTCTTATCACTTAGTAGTTGCGTTTTCTCTGCTTAGACATGCTTAGTAACTTGGTAGTAATGGGCGATCATCGACTTAGTCGATGGTCTTGATCACTCAAAACTGATTATTACTCCTATATGTCCAGCACTTGTGCTTTGATTATGTAACAGCCCAAATTTTCAAATTTCAGATAAAATTAAAACTTATTTATTTTTGTGGATTTTCTGAAATCTTAAAAGCTTTTCCTTAATTATTTTAAAGCTAAAACAAAATTAATTACAAAAACTATTATCAAATTTAAGTTGGAATTATTTTAGTTAAATCCAAAATGCCTTTGAGAATTTCTGTGAATTTTCCCATAATTTTTGGATTTATTTTGCTATTTTCTAAAAACCAATCGAATTAATGAATTAAATCAAATAAGAAATCGAAAGAATTTCCAAAACAGTCTCTGGGGCGAATTAGGCGGCCCATCTCCCTTCTTGCGTGCGTGCGGCCCGCACCGCCCTTAACCCGCGCGTTCCCTCTGCCTTTGGATCACGATCGTGTGGCCCTCGCGACTTGCGCCACTTACCGTTTATTTGAAACTATCGTGATCGTTGGATTACCATCTAAGGGCTAACGCTCATCCTCCCTTTCTTTCTTTCTTGTCACCGCCATGTGGGACCGCCGCTCTGAGTCACCCTTACCTTCCTTTCTCCTCGCGCCCTTTCCTTTTCTCTCCGCCAGTGTCCGCCATTGACGCAGATTCGGAAGCTTTCCAAAGCCGCTCAAATCCGCCACGTCCCCACAATCTCAAGCATTGATAACGCCACACGTCCGCGCGTCCATTCCGCCTCCCTTTCCTTCTGCGAGCCCCGAATCCCTCTTTTCTCGCCGCCGTGCAAGACGCAACCTTCTTGCCCTCCACGTTGATCCGCCACGCCTCGCCCTATAAATAGGTGCTCGGTGCGCCTCCATCCTCACACCACAGCCACCACCACCGTAGCCCTTCCCTCTCCGTGGCGCTGAATTGAAGTTCTTCGCGGCGGGGAGACTTTAGTTCTCCTTCGATTCGGTGCCACCGGTGACTCCGGCCTCGTCTTCCACCTCCTCGGCATCGCCACACTGCCACGAAGCCGGTGCGCCCAACCACTTCGCCGGAGGAGCTCGGGAGCACCCACTTCGACGACGACCGTACCTCTCCGCCGCTAAACCTCGTCGCCGACTATCTCTCCGCCGCGTTTTCTTGCAATCCCGGTGAACACCTTACTCGGCGTCGCCTTCTCGTTCTTTTGAGCCCACCCGTACGGCTCGCCGTGGCGCAACGCGCCGGCGAGCCCAAAACCCTAGGGTCACCGGAGCTCCGCCTGCGTGGCTTGGCCACGTCAGTGACACGCCAGCGCCACCGCGACGCTCATACCTACGTGGCCGCCCACGTGGCGCCACGTCACCTCGCCCAAAGCCGCGCAACACCCTTGTATTGACTGTGCTGTGCACTGGGTGCACCGTGGGCGTTGACCAAGCCATGGGCGTGGTCCATTGACCACGGGCCCACCCGTCAGTGGCAGCCTCCGAGATGCTGACATCAGCGATGCGCAGTAAATCAGAATTTCCTTCGGGAAAATAATTCCATAATTTAATTTAAAAACTGATTTAGGTTTAAAATTTGTAAAATTCATAACTCTCACATCCAACCTCCAAATTGGGTGTTCCAAATTTCTAAATTCATATAAAATCATTGTCTAGCCAACTAAACCAAAATTATTTAGTTTGAGGCTAATTTGAATCTGCAATTTAATTTAGAATCTCTTTTAAATTTCAAATTGAGGCTAAAAATTGTAAAATTCATATCTTTTGAATCACAACTCTAAATTAAGTGATTCAAATTGCTAAAATCTTATAAAATTATTATCTATCTAAATAAAATAATATTATTCTATTTGGAGTTAGTTTAATTTGCCTTTTTGAATTTATTGGATTTTCATTCGTTTTTGTCGTACTTTCGCAGATAGACCTTGGCGATTCGAGAGGTAGATCATTATGAGGAATTAGAATTTCAAGACTTCAGCGAAGGCAAGTTATACCCTTGACCATATTGCCCTAATATTTTAAGTTATTTAATTCAGTTTTTAAATTATTATTGCATGCATACTTTTAGTCAATTATTTCAATGCCCTGCTTTAATGCTTATTTATTCCAATTATCATTGTATGGCCCATCTTGAATAATTGAAATGTCATTCCTTTGTCACCATAGATAAAATGGTTTGGAAAATATCCTTGCTTAGCAAATGTTTAGACCATGATTTGATTTTGGGAGAATTTTAGCCAAATCTTTACAAAATTGTTTAAACTTGAAACTATGGTATTGTTTTACCATAGAGTTATCGTAAAATTGGTTTCCTTAAAATAAAATCAAAATGGTTTGGACTTGGTAAACGGATGAATGGTGGGTGCGAGTTTATGCACGGGCTTAAATCTGGTTAAGTTTAAGACCGAGGTTTGATTTTGAAAGACGCCCAAGTCGGTTAAGGACCGGTCTTTGGCGTATTTTGCTATGCCTTATCGTACCACCACATGTCTTGTATGGGCAAGACCTGGCTTAATAATTTGGGATACTTCATAGTTATTAGTGCCATGTTGTATGTGTGGGTGTCGGTTAGACCACGATCCACTGGCGCAAGAGGGGCTCCTGAGGACAGTCGATCAATGGAAGCGAAACCTTAGCGGGTATGAGTACTATGAGGTAAATCATTATAACGGCCTTGTGATATTTGCTCTGTCACGCCTTAGGAAGCGTGGATTGGCCGACACAAAGAGTATAACATCTCGTGTGGGTAAGCTGTACCAACTCTGCGAGTAGAAACTATTGAATAGCAGCGTCATGATCATGGACATGCTAGCAAAGCCACTCCAAGTTAGACTTGTTTTTGGTTTCAAAATGGTTTTGACAGATGATTTCGGGAGGATTTATCCTTGTGGTAAAAATTAGGCGGTTAGCCATTGTGATAGGAGGTTATCCTTCACCATTCAACATGGAGGTTATCCACACTATAAAATATCATTTAAAACATGATTCTAGATATAGTATAAAAATGCCTTGGAAATTAGTATGATTATTTAAAATTGAAAATCTTTGCTTTATGCAAATAAACCTGCCATTATTCCTTGTTTACCTTATGCATGCATTCAATCATTATTTGTGGGTGTAACTTGCAAGCACGGTAGTAGTGCTTACTCTTCTTTGAATAATCTTTATTAGAGAAGACCTCTATCAAGGCGGTGAGGACATCGATGCTTAGGCCACGCTCCCGCAGACGATTGCTGTGGCGAATCGTTGGGTCTACTACTACTACTTTACTTTCATTTGTGTTTGTTTTGGCCTCGGGCCCTTTTTGTAATAGACTTTGAATAATTATTAATAAAGTCGTGATATGTTTTGATTATCACTTTTGTTTAGCTGTACACCGAAATCTGGACTAGTGTATGAACACAGAGAATTCGGGATCCTTCGCTCCGGGTTCGACAAAAGTGGTATCGAGCCATATCGGTATGAGAGGTGACCTTAGAAAATGCCTTAAGGACTTATTTTTGAAAACTACAACTATTTTAGGTCTATCCAAGAGTTTTCTCAACCTTTCTCTTAAAAAAAAAAAACAAAACAAAAACAGTTACTAACTCATCTCCTTCTCTAAAATTGTAGATGGCCGAAAAACCAACCCGGATCTCCCACGGAATTTTCGCAGGACATTGGGCTGCACTTCTTTGGAAGATGATGCAACACCTAGACTACAACGAAAGACCAACCTATCAAGGGTACCAGTACGAAGTGGGAAACCAATATCGCTGGAGGGTTGAAGTGATTCTCTACGCCAATCATAACTCAAACACGGACTTCCACATCATCGACGCTCCAATAAGACGTGGCACCTTCGCCGAAGGCATTCAAGACGCAGCCAGAGAAGCCACAAGACGCCTCCGCTACACCTACAACAATCGATTTCACGGCTCCGAGTTCCACTACCATCCAATGCACGTCCCGACTCGGTTGGACAGCATCTTTTGCCCAGCCGAGGATGAGGACTCACCTGAGCTCACGCATCAGGTGAACCTGTGCAAGGCAATGGATTATGCTTATGGTAACGCTCTAGATGACCTGCGTGCCACTCAAGACAGCCTGCAAGATCACGTAAGAAAGGTCAAGGTCGTGGAAGAAGAGCTAGCTAGCTACAAAGGCGGCGAGGCAGCTCTAGTGAGCAGATTATACCCGAGCACCCTTAGTTGTTTCCCATATTGTAAACGTTAGGCGCAAGTTATGAGCTACCGTTACCCTTGTGATAGCCATAACCAAAGAATAAAATAATAAAAGAACTATTTTGGAAAAATTTTGGCTCTTTGTCTTGTGATTGTTCTTGGGCTATTTAGGTTTACCCCCTTTAGAGTTTTCTTTCTATCTCTCTCTTCTAAAAATCCTTAGAAACATCTAGCAGATGGTGACCACCCGTACCGGCAGCGGCAGTGCTCATGGCCGTGGAAACGAGAATGCGGATTTTCAGGAAAATCCCGTCCAGCAGCCACCACCTCCACCAACTGAAGAACCTAGCTGGCGCCAATTAATGGCACACCAGACGCATATGATGAGTTTACTGGCCCAATCACTTAGCAGCATGCAACACATGCAAGCCACAACTCACACTCCACCACCACCACCGCCTCCACCCCCACCTCGCGAGGTCGACGATGTCGAAATTCATGAGGATCGTCCTCCAACGTTTTCAAGCACCTTCAACCTATGGGCGCCGACGATTGGCTCCGTGCCATGGGGAAGAAACTGGATATCACTCGGTGCTCGGATCGCGAAGGGTACTTTTGCGCTCATCAACTCGGTGGTCCCGCTTGAGTGGTGGGACAATCTCGCATCACCCATGCCAGCGCTCAAGCTATTACTTGGGAAGAGTTTGTGCAAGCTTTCCGTCATGCTCACATTCCGCAGGATGATGGCGATGAAAAAGAAGGAATTGGCGCGCCGCCAAGGCAACCGCCGGTGGCGAGTACTTGCATAAGTTCAACCAACTTGCTCGCTACGCCCCGCATGACGTAGCCAAGGATGAAGACAGGCAGGAAAAGTTCATGGAAGGACTGAATGATGAGATATCTGTCCAACTGATCTCCCAGGATTTCACTGACTTTCAACAATTGGTGGACAAAGCAATTCGCCAGGAAGCCAAGCATACAGAGATGGAGAACATAGCGAAGGATGGTCTGCGCAAAAGTTTAATCTTTGGAGGACAACCCAAACCTCGCCTCGCTCAACCCCAACCACCGCAGCGTGGAAGATTCCAATCCTCTACGTCCAGAACCCCACCTCGCGCGGCGCCCAACACTTCGGTTTCGCAACAACTCAATCGGAGGCGGTTCGGCAGAAAAACCCAGCTTCATCTGCGGCGGCGAAGAACTGTTTCCATTGCAACGAGGCGGGACATTATGCCAATAGATGCCCAAAAAGCGGCGAGCCACGGCTCGACCAAGCCGGCACCTAGAGTTCCAACTACTGGCGGCACCAAGCCGCGACCCAATACGAAGGGCGTGTGAACCACGTCCACGGCGAAGAAACTCAAGCGACACGACCAGATGTCGTTCTTGATACGTTCCTTATTAATGCATCAAAGATCATCGGTCCTATTTGATTCCGGAGCATCACATTCCTTTGTTTCCAATAAATTTGTGGGAAAATATGGGTTACCTATCTCCTCTTTAGTTAACTCCATGATAGTCCACTCCCGGGCTCGAAATGAGAACCGATTCTATATGCCCAAACCTTACCCTTGAAATATCCGAGTACCTTTTCTAACGGACTTGATAGTCCCGCAATCTCAAGGTCTAGATGTGATTCTTGGAATGGGTAGCTAGCCAAGAATCGAGGATGATAGATCGTGCTAATAGATCTATCACCCTCACCAATGAACAAGGGAATCGGTAGAATTCAAACCCAAGTTATCAGCCTGGAGGAAGTTCCATCTGACCAAATTGAAGGAAATAAAGCTTGAAGACATACCGGTTGTACAAGAATACCCAGATGTCTTTCTCGATGAGTTACGGCATGCCACGGATAGGGGCGTAATGTTCTTAATTGATTTAGTCGAGGACCGCTCCAATCTCGGCGACCCTCTGAATGCCTACCAATGAGCTAGCGAATCAAGAAACAAATTGAAGAACTAAGGAGCAAAGGTTATATCGACCTAGTTCATCACCTTGGGGAGCACCGTACTATTTGTCAAGAAGAAGGACAATAGTATGCGAATGTGTGTGGATTACGATCCTCAATGAGGTGACGATCAAGAATAAGTATCCACTACCGGATTGATGATCCGCTCGATCAACTAAAAGGAGCAAGTGTATTCTCGAAGATTGATTTGAGATCGGGCTATCACCAATCAAGATCGCACGGAAGATATCCCAAAGACAGCTTTCACCACGGATATGGATTATGCGAGTTCTGATAATGTCTTTCGGTTTGACGAACGCCTCGCTTATTTCATGAATATGATGAACAAAGTGTTCATGGAATTCTTGGATAAGTTTGTGGTTGTTTTCATCGATGACATCCTCGTTTATTCGAAGAATGAAGAAGAACATGAGAATCACCTCAGTTTAATTTTGGGAAAACTTCGGGGAGAACCAGACTTTATGCCAAATTCAGAAGTGCGAATTTTGGCTAAGGCAAAATGGCATTCCTTGGTCATATCGTGTCAGCAGGAGGAGTTGCTGTGGATCCAGCCAAGGTTGAAGCCGTTATGGATTGGAAGCAACCAAAGTCCGTCACAGAAGTAAGGAGTTTCCTTGGACTAGCCGGATATTACCGCAGGTTCATTGAGGGATTCTCTAAGACCGCCAGACCTATGACACAACTTCTGAAGAAGGAAAAGAAGTTTGATTGGACAGATGCTTGTGAGAAGAGCTTCCAAGAACTAAAGAAGAGTTTAGTCTCGCACCAGTACTGGTTTTGCGAGATATCCATAAAGACTTTGAAATCTTCTGCGACGCGTCTCGACAAGGTCTTGGATGTGTCCTGATGCAGGAAGGCAAAGTCGTAGCTTATGCATCCCGTCAGTTGAGGCCACACGAGGGAAATTACCCAACTCATGATCTCGAGTTAGCAGCAATTGTGCATGCTCTGAAGATCTGGAGGCATTACCTCATTGGTAACCGTTGTGAGATTTTCACGGATCATAAGAGTCTCAAATATATCTTCACCCAAATGAAACTCAACCTCCGACAAAGAAGATGGTTAGAGTTGATAAAGGATTACGACCTTGGAATCCATTATCATCCGGGCAAGGCGAATGTAGTTGCAGATGCCTTAAGCAGAAAGGCGTATTGCAACACCACTTTGGTTCAAAAAAATCAGCCAGAATTGTATGAGGAATTGAGGTACCTGAATCTGGAGATTGTCAACCAAGGGTGTGTCAATGCTTTGGAGGTGCAACCCACTCTTCAGAGTCAAATCAGGGAGAAGCAGTTAGAAGATGAAGACATCAAAGAAATCAAGAAGAATATGAGAAGAGGCAAAGCCGCAGGGTTCTCTGAAGATGAGCAGGGAACAGTATGGTTTGGGAACCGTATTTGTGTACCTAATCAGCAAGAACTAAAACAGTCGATTCTGAAGGAAGCTCATGAATCGCCATACTCTATTCACCCCGGAAGCACGAAGATGTACCAGGATCTGAAGGAGAAATATTGGTGGGTCAGCATGAAACGTGAGATCGCAGAATTTGTAGCACGCTGTGATGTTTGTCAGCGAGTAAAGGCAGAGCATCAAAGACCCGCTGGTTTGTTGCAACCATTACCAATTCCCGAATGGAAATGGGAAGAAATTGGTATGGACTTTATCACCGGACTTCCTAGAACCCAATCCGGGTGTGATTCCATTTGGGTGATAATTGACCGATTAACCAAAGTAGCTCATTTTATCCCAGTTAAGACCACCTACCAGAGCAGCAAATTAGCAGAATTATACATAGCCAAGATTGTCTGTCTTCACGGAGTACCCAAAAAGATCGTGTCTGACCGAGGATCTCAGCCACTTCCGCTTCGAAAAGCTCGCACGAAGCCTTGGGTACTAGACTCAACTTCAAAGATCGCTTATCATCCGCAGATCGATGGCGGATCAATGTGTCAACCAAGTTCTTGAAGACATGCTTGAGCTGTGCCTTAGAGTATGGAAAAATCGGGACAAGAATCGCCCTATGCAGAATTCTCGTACAATAATAGCTACCAAGCCAGTTTACATATGTCTCCATTTGAAGCTTTGTACGGCAGAAAATGCAGAACTCCGCTTCTTTGGGATGAAGTGGGAGAGCATCAACTCTTTGGACCAGAGTTGATCAAAGAAGTCGAAAACAAGGTTAAAACAATAAGGAACGTCTCAAGGTGGCTCAATCCCGGCGTAAGAGTTACGCGGATAATCGATTTAAGAGGACTAACCTTTGAGATAGGAGATTTCGTTTATCTCAGGGTTACTCCACTTCGAGGAGTAAGAAGGTTCCGTACCAAGGGAAAACTTGCACCCAGATTTGTGGGACCTTACAAGATTTTGGCCAAGAGAGGTGAAGTTGCATATAAGCTCGAGCTTCCAACATCCTTGTCAGCAGTCCACGATGTCTTCCACGTCTCTCAACTTAAGAAGTGTCTCCGAGTGCCAACAGAAGAAACTCCCCTGGAGGACGTTGACCTTCAGGAAGACCTCACGTACGTAGAACAACCAATCAAGATTCTCGAGGTGGCAGAAAGGATCACCGAAGCAAAGTCATCCACTCATGCAAGGTTCAATTGGAGCAATCATTCTAAGAAGAAGCCACCGGGAGCGAGAAGAAGACTTGAAGGCCGAGTATCCACACCTTTTGTCGACCAAGTCTGAATCTCGGGGACGAGATTCCCTTTAAGGGGGGTAGGTTTGTAACAGCCCAAATTTTCAAATTTCAGATAAAATTAAAACTTATTTATTTTTGTGGATTTTCTGAAATCTTAAAAGCTTTTCCCTTAATTATTTTAAAGCTAAAACAAAATTAATTACAAAAACTATTATCAAATTTAAGTTGGAATTATTTTAGTTAAATCCAAAATGCCTTTGAGAATTTCTGTGAATTTTCTCATAATTTTTGGATTTATTTTGCTATTTTCTAAAACCAATCGAATTAACTCAATTAAATCAAATAAGAAATCGAAGAATTTCCAAAATAGTCTCTGGGGCTAATTAGGCGGCCCATCTCCCCTTGCTGCAGCGTCGTCGCACCGCCTTAACCCGCTGTTCCCTCGCTTTGGATCACGATCGTGTGGCCTTCACAAGACTCGCCACTTACTGCTTTCAATGAAACTATCGTGATCGTTGGATTACCATCTAAGGGCTAACGCCATCCTCCCTTTCTTTCTTTCTTTCGTCACCGCCATGTGGGACCGCCACTGGTCACCCTTACCTTCCTTTCTCCTCGCGCCCTTTCCTTTTCTCTCCGCTACCGTCCGCCATTGACGCAGATTCGGAAGCTTTCCAAAGCCGCCAAATCCGCCACGCCCCCACAATCTCACAAGATTGATAACGCCACACGCGCGTCCCATTCCGCCTCCCTTTCCTGCGAGCCCCGAATCCCTCTTTTCTCGCCGTCAAGCGCCGCAACCTTCTTGCCCTCCACGTTGATCCGCCACGCCGCGCCCTATAAATAGGTGCTCGGTGCGCCCATCCTCACACCACAGCGCCACCACCGTAGCCCTTCCCTCTCCGTGGCGCTGAATTAAGTTCTTCGCGGCGGGAGACTTTAGTTCTCCTTCGATTCGGTGCCACCAATGGACTCGACCTCGTTTTCCACCTCCTCAAGATCGCCACATCGCCACAAAGCCGTCGCCCAACCACTTCGCCGAGGACCTCGAGCACCCACTTTGACGACGACGTACCATTTCCGCCGCTAAACCTCGCCGCCGACTATCTCTCGCCGCGTTTTCTTGCAATCCCGGTGAGCACCTTACTCGGCGCCGCCTTCTCGTTCTTTTGAGCCCACCAGATGGCTCGCCGTGGCGCAACGCGCCGGGCGAGCCCAAAACCCTAGGGTCACGGAGCTCCTTTGCGTGGCTTGGCCACGCCGCGACATGCCGCCCACCGCGACGCCATACCTCGTGGCGCCCACGTGGCGCCACATCACCTCGCCCAAAGCCGCGCAACACCCTTGTATTGATCAGGTTGCAATCGGGTGCACCGTGGGCGTTGACCAAGCCATGGGCGTGGTCCATTGACCACGGGCCCACCCGTCGCTGGCAGCCTCCGAGATGCTGACATCAGCGATCTGCGATAAATCAGAATTTCCTTCGGAAAATAATTCCATAATTTAATTTAAAAACCGATTTAGGTTTAAAATTTGTAAAATTCATAACTCTCACATCCAACCTCCAAATTGGGTGTTCCAAATTTCTAAATTCATATAAAATCATTGTCTAGCCAACTAAACCAAAATTATTTAGTTTGAGGCTAATTTGAATCTGCAATTTAATTTAGAATCTCTTTTAAATTTCAAATTTAGGCTAAAAATTGTAAAATTCATATCTTTTGAATCACAACTCTAAATTAAGTGATTCAAATTGCTAAAATCTTATAAAATTATTATCTATCTAAATAAAATAATATTATTCTATTTGGAGTTAGTTTAATTTGCCTTTTTGAATTTATTGGATTTTCATTCGCTTTTTGTCGTATTTTCGCAGATAGACCTTGACGATTCCAGAGAGGTAGATCATTCGAGGAATTAGAATTTCAAGACTTCAGCGAAGGCAAGTTATACCCTTGACCATATTGCCCTAATATTTTAAGTTATTTAATTCAGTTTTTAAATTATTATTGCATGCATACTTTTAGTCAATTATTTCAATGCCTCGCTTTAATGCTTATTTATTCCAATTATCATTGTATGGCCCATCTTGAATAATTGAAATGTCATTCCTTTGTCACCATAGATAAAATGGTTTGGAAAATATCCTTGCTTAGCAAATGTTTAGACCATGATTTGATTTTGGGAGAAATTTAGCCAAATCTTTACAAAATTGTTTAAACTTGAAACTATGGTATTGTTTTACCATAGAGTTATCGTAAAATTGGTTTCCTTAAAATAAAATCAAAATGGTTTGGACTTGGGCTAAACGGATGAATGGTGGGTGCAGGTTTATTCACGGGCTTAAACTGGTTAAGTTTAAGACCCAGGGTTTGATTTTGAAAGACGCCCAAGTCGGTTAAGGACCGGTCTTTGAGCGTATTTTGCTACGCCTTACCGTACCACCACATGTCTTGTATGGGCAAGACCTGGCTTAATAATTTGGGATACTTCATAGTTATTCGTGCCATGTTGTATGTGTGGGTGTCGGTTAGACCACAGCCCCCTTTGGCGCAAGAGGGGCTCCTGAGGACTGGCCATCAATGGAAGCGAAACCTTAGCGGTATGAGTACTATGAGGTAAATCATTGTAACGGCCTTGTGATATTTGCTCACACACGCCTTAGGAAGTGTGGATTGGCCGACACAAAGAGTATAACATCTCGTGTGGGTAAGCTGCACCAACTCGCAGAGTAGAAACTATTCAATAGCAGCGTCATGATCATGGACATGCTAGCAAAGCCACTCCAAGTTAGACTTGTTTTTGGTTTCAAAATGGTTTTGACAGATGATTTCAGGAGGATTTATCCTTGTGGTAAAAATTGGGCGGTTAGCCATTGTGATAGGAGGTTATCCTTCACCATTCAACATGGAGGTTATCCACACTATAAAATATCATTTAAAACATGATTCTAGATATAGTATAAAAATGCCTTGGAAATTAGTATGATTATTTAAAATTGAAAATGCTGCTTTATGCAAATAAACCCTGCCATTATTCCTTGTTTACCTTATGCATGCATTCAATCTGTTATTTGACGGGTGTAACTTGCAAGCACGATAGTAGTGCTTACTCTTGCTGAATAATCTTTATTCAGGAGAAGACCTCTATCAAGACGGTGAGGACATCGATGCTTAGGCCACGCTCCCAGATTTATTGCTCGTGGCGAATCGTTGGGTCTACTACTACTACTTTACTTTCCGCTGTGTTTGTTTTGGCCTCAGGCCCTTTTTGTAATAGACTTTGAATAATTATTAATAAAGTGCGTGATATGTTTTGATTATCACTTTTGTTTAACTGTGTACACTGGAAATCCTGGACTAGTGTATGAACACAGAGAATTCGGGATCCTTCGCTCCCGGGTTCGACAGATTAATTTGTAAAATCAAAAACTGAAAATAAAAGACTGATTTAGACTTGGGCATATTGGATGGATGGTGCGGTTTTTGGAATGTGGTGGTATGCCTGGGTCCCTAAGGACCGAAGTTACTTGGGTCACTAAGCCAAGCGCTTTTATGTGCTAACCACACGAGGGGATATGGGACCTCTCTTGACTAAGTACTTTGGAAGGTGTTAATTATGAGTCGGTTTGGTGGGTATGTTTTAATAATGTGTGTGTGTGGTGTTGGGAGGGAGCATTAGCAGACCGGTTAGGCTGTCTAATGTGTCCTTGTCCCCGTGGGAAGCGGCTCGTAATTAGCATCGTCCATTGGAAATGTCTCGTAGGACTTAGCCGTGCCGGCATACCAAAGGTAGTATGCTTAAAGGAAAGACGGTCTGACGTGTGGGTACATTGGTACACCCCTGCAGGGTTAAAACTATTCGAATAGCCTCGTCCTAGGTTATGGACATGCTTGGTAAGGTCGTTCAAGAACTAGTCTCAACCATTTAATTAAAAGTTGATGGGTTGGTATGAATGGATGTTCATGCTATCGTTGTGGTGACTTGGGTTAGTCTCTTCCAGGTTGATGTTGTTGTTGTTACTATGTTATTATCTCGTTGTTATTTCAACAATTAAAATGCTTTGCCAAAATTGCCTTCAATCTATTATGTTATTGCAAATGAAACTTGCTTTATGCTAAAATGAGTCCAAAGCCTCATCCACTTAAATAAAGCTTGCATGTAGCTATTTATAGTTCTGTTATCTCACACGTAAGTCTTGCGGAGTACTTTATGTACTCATCTGCCCGTAGTTGTGGCATTTTTGTGGCTTTTGTTGCAGAGGAAGGAGGTGAGCTCCAAGAGCCTCTCTTTTGTGCTACGTGTTGCAGCTTCTTCGACGACTAGCTTGGCGGTCCTGTCGATGCCTAGGGTTAAGGCACACCGATTGGCTTTGTGTTATAGCCATCTTTATGGCACTTTTGCTTCATTGTTATCTTAGTAGTTCTTGTTGTTATTTGGCCCCAAGGCCCTCTTTGTAATAACCTATCCTTTTTAATATTAACTTCGGTTTGTTGCTTATGTACTATGTGTTGTATGGAATTGATACATTCTTTTGTTGTGAGGTATGTATACCTGCATTCGGGAGTATACATCTCTCGAGACTGGTTTATTTGGTTGATAATACTAGGGTCAATTGGATGACTAAGTATTATGAGCTTAATAAATCTGGGTGATCACAAAAGTTGGTATCAGAGCCGTTCTGACCGTAGTAACGCAAGCTTGGTCGTCTTTAGGATATTTTGAAAACCTAATTTCAAAGTATCAAATGAGTTTTGAAAGCTTAAGAAAATTCTCAGATTTTACTCCTCATCTATCTTAGCTTTCTTCTCATCTCACTCTAATTTGAGTTTTAAAAGTTGTTTTCCTCTCTTCCTTCTACAAAATAGTTGTTATCGATTAATGGGGTTTTGGGGAATCAATGAGTTTGGCAAATTGAAGTGTTAGCTGCCCATCTACAAGGTTTTGAAGCTTCGAATGGCCAATTTCGATCGAAGCTTGATGCAAAATCTGGACAGCAAGCGCCAATTTCCGGACAGCAAGCTCAAAGGTTCTAAATAGGGTAGAAAATGAGAGGTTAAATCAACAAAATTTGTGGGAATAAAAGGGTAAGATGTGATACTAGTTAGCTAAGTATCTAACACTTATTTCGCTGCATTAACCTTGCTCTCTAATAGTTTTAGATCTCATCTTACAATCTGATTTTTAATCTTCTCGATCAATTACTCGTTCATTCAATACGCGTTAGTTGAGTTGAGAAGTCGAGCCTTGTTTTTGGTGTTTCTTGGCTGTTTTTAGAGTCTTTTAGAAGCTTCTAAAGTTGATTTACTCGCTGTTTTGGCTTTCGTTTAGGGTGATATTCCATTCCCCTAGTCGATCGCTTTTTGCTTTCTTTAAGGCTTTGTTTTCGGGTCTAGTTGCTAACCAAAATTTCTTGTAACAGGATGGCCGGATGCACTCGTAGCGGCCAAGGCCAGGCAGCTGGTCCGGACGAGGAGCTTCCTCCTCCTCCGACCATGGCCGAGGTTCTTCTTCAGATCGAAGCGAACCGCGGATGACAGAGAGTTCTCTCGACGCCATCGCCGCAACACCACCGCACTTACCGGAGCTTCGTGATCCGGGCAAGGGAACGCCCATTAGCCACGTGGGGGCCTCGCTGAGTTTCTTCAAGACTCAGCCCCTACCTTTCTCGGCCCGAGGACCCTTGATGCGGACGATTGGCCGTCTTGTGGAGCGGAAGCTCCGATCGCGCAGCGCCAGAGCACGAGAAGGCGCTGCTCGTGATCGCACCACCGGAGGGTGCAGCCTTGTCATGGTGGGAGAGCTATCTCGCCATGCAGCCCGCAGACCACACCGCTTCTTGGGAGGAGTTTCAGATCGCCTTCCGTCGGGCTCATATCCTGCCGCTTGATGGAAATCAAGAAGGGAGTTTCTTCTTGCGCCAAGCAAGGGCATAGCTCACCATGGAGTATGTCTACGAAGTTCAACCATCTAGCTCGTTATGCTCCCGAGGATGTGGCCACCGATATGGCTAAGGTGCCAAGTTCAGCGTGGCTTGTCCGAGGAGTCAAGGACAAGCTATCCATTGTCGACTTTCCCGACTTCCAAACCTTGGTCGACAAGGCCATCGTCGTGAAAGCATGCGACTCGAGAGCTTATGGACTCCATAAGCACAAGTGGGAGGCCCATAAGTCATCCAGGCGCTTCCTCCGTCCCGCTTGGGCGCCTCGGGGTACTAGTCTCGATCAAGACTTCGAGGTTACTCCCTGTTCGTTCGCTCATCGCAGCCGTGTCTCATCACGCACTGCGAAGTCAACAGAGCGGCCCCGCAACCCAAATGCCGGGTCACATGCTTCTCTTGCAACGGTAGGGGCATTATGCGAACCAATGCCCTAAGAAGACAGAGCGACCCTCGCCCTAATAGAGGACGCGGCCGAGGGTGGTGCATCTCAGATCGAGAAGATCGCCCCGCTACCAGGCGTGGGTAGTGGTCGCGTCAACGCCGTCACCGTAGAGGAGGCTCAGAGGCACCCGACGCCGTGCTAGGTACACTTTCGTTAACTCTCACCCGCTCTCGTCTTGTTTGATTCAGAGCATCTCATTCCTTTGTTTCGAGTCTTTTGCATTGTTGGTGAGCTTCTTTTCTCTCCATTGTCGGTCCCGCTACTCATTTGCTCTCTGGTTCGGAGTTGAGAGTGAATCTGAGTGTAGGGATGTTCCTATCGAGATCGAAGGGTAGGGTTCTTAGCAAACTTTATCCTTCTCCATTCAATGAGTCTTGATGTGATTCTTGGCATGGATTGGTTGTCCAAGCACATGGGGCAAATCGATTGCGCCAGAAGCTCATCTCTATCTAGTCCCTCCGTGGCGGGTTAAGGTTTTCGCTGCAAAGGTCGCTAGGCCCATCTCTTCGCGCTTGAAGCGAAGCCCGCTTAGATATTAGCGAAGTCCCAACAGTTTGTGACTTCGTTGATGTCTTTCCCGCAGATCTTCCAGGATGCCACCCGCTCGCGACCTCGAGTTTGTCATTGAGTTGGCTCCGTGCCGCCCTATCTCAAAGAGGCCTTATCGGATGCCACCGAACGAGTTGGTGGAGTTGAAGAAGCGATTAAGCGAGCTGCAAGAGAAGGGTTTCATCCGCCTAGCTCATCTCCTTGGGGTTGTCCAGCAATCTTCGTGAAAGAAGAAGGATTCGTATTTCTATGATAAAGGCCGATTACGCCTCGCTTAATGAAGTGACGATGAAGAACAAGTATCCATTGCCCGCAGATCGACGATCTCTTCGATCAATTAACTGGAGCTCGAGTTTTCTCCAAGATTGATTTGAGAGTGAGATATCATCAGGTTCGGATTCGACCTGAAGATATTCCAAAGACGGCGTTCTCTACTTGCTACGGCTTGTACGAGTACACTGTCATGTCATTCGGCTTAACCAATGCTCCTGCCTTGTTCATGAACCTCATGAATTCGGTATTCATGGAGTATTTGGATAAGTTTGTCGTGGTCTTCATCGATGATATTCTTATCTACTCCAAGAACGATGAGGAACACGCCGAGCATCCGCTTGTGTTGAGCAAGTCTGCGTGAGCACCACCAGACTGTGAGTTCAAGAAGTGTGCATTCTGTTGAAGGAAGTGTCTTTCTTAGGCCACGCTTCTTTCAGCAGAGGCGAGCCGCTGACCCTAGCAAGGTCAGCGATGTTCTTTCATGGAGTCACCGCTTCGGTCACCGATGTACGGAGTTTTCTCGGTTTAGCGGGATATTATCGCCGCTTATCGAGAACTTCTCCAAGATCGCTGGCCGATGACGGAGTTGCTCAAGAAGGACAAGAAGTTCGTGTGGTCCGCTGAGTGTGAGGAAAGTTTCCAATACTCAAAAAGCGTTTGACCACCGCTCCCATTCTTGTTCTTCCCGATATCCATCGGCTTCGATATCTTTTGCGATGCTTCTCGTCGAGGCCTCGGTTGTGTCCTTATGCAAGAAGGCAAGGTAGTGGCCTATGCATCAAGGCAATTGAGACCTCATGAGCTCAACTATCCTACCCATGATTTGGAGTTGGCTGCTGTGATTCATGCACTTAAGATTTGGCGACATTACCTAATCGAATCGCTAGAAGTGTATTCGGATCACAAAAGCTTAAAGTACTTGTTCACACAGCCTGACCTGAACCTCAGGCAAAGGAGATGGTTGGAGTTGATCAAGGACTATGATATGGGTATTCACTACCATCCGGGCAAGGCTAATGTCGTTGCGCGCTTAGTCGCAAAGCGCATTGCAATGCCTTGTTGTCCAAGGAGATTCAGCCCACTCTTCTGGAGGAATTCCAGCGTCTCAACCTCAGTTTAGTTGAGCATGGTTCCCTCGCTGCCTTGGTTGTGCAACCAACCTTGGTGGATCGGATCAAGTCCGCTCAGCAGTCGGATGTTGGAGTGAGCCACATCAAGGAGAATGTCAAGAACGGAACAACCAAGTGCTTTTCTGAGGATGAGCATGGTGTTGTGAGGTTCGGGCAACGCCTTGTGGTTCCAAAGGACATGGAATTGCGGAATTTAATCCTCCGCGAAGCCCATGATTCGCCTCTGTCTATTCATCTCGGGGCCACAAAGATGTATCAAGATCTCCGCCAGAGATTTTGGTGGACTCGAATGAAGAGGGAGATTGCGAAGTTCATTGCCGAGTGCGACGTGTGTCGTCGTGTCAAGGCCGAGCATCGCTGTCCAAATTGATCGCTTGACCTTTGCCTATTCCGGAGTGGAAGTGGATTCGATCGAATGGATTTCATCACCGGTCTACCGACGCCCCGAAGAAGAATGATGCCATTTGGGTCGCCATCGATCGATTGACTAAGGTGGCACATTTCCTTCCGTCAAGACCGACCTTCGGTAGGTCTTTTGGCGGAACTCTACGCCGCCCGCATCGTGAGTTTGCACGGTGTCAAGACGATTGTGTCGGATCGTGGATCCTTTTCACGCCTCGCTTTTGGCATAGCTTGCAAGAGGCTATGGGAACCCGTTTACCTTTAGCACGGCATATCATCCCCAAACCGATGGTCGACCGAGAGGGTCAACCAAGTTTTGGAAGACATGCTTCGTGCTTGTGTCCTTTCCTATGGGAAGCATTGGGAGAAATGCTTGCCATTCGCCGAAGTTTTCTTATAACAACAACTTTTCAAAGCCGGTCTCGGTATGGCACCTTTCGAGGCCTTGTACGGAGAAAGTGTAGAACCCGTTGAACTGGTCGAGACCGTGAAACACCTCTCTTTGGCCGGACTCAATCAATGAGGCCGAGCGCCAAGTCCAAATTTTATTCGTGGCGCTTGCGCGCAGCTCAATCCAGCAAAAGAGCTATGCGGATCGCCGTCGACGTGAGTTGCGTTTTGAGCCTAATGACTTTGTTTATCTCAAAGTCTCTCCTTTGAAGGGCCATCAACGCTTTGGCGTCAAGGGCAGTTGGCTCCTCGATATGTCGGTCCCTACCGCTATCGAGAAGAAGGAGTTGTTGCCTATAAGTTGGAGTTGCCAGCTGCACTTGAGGGGGTACACGATGTTTTCCATGTGTCCCAGCTTAAGAAGTGCCTCCGTGTTCCAACTGAGGAAGCTCCGTTGGAAACTCTCGATATCCAGGAAGATTTGACCTATCGCGAGCACCCTGTTCGCATACTCGATGAGTCTGAACGAAGGACAAGGAATAAGACCATCAAGTTCCTTAAAGTTCAGTGGTCGAACCATTCTGAGGATGAGGCTACTTGGGAAAGAGAAGATCGTCTGCGTGCGGACTATCCATCTTTCTTTACTGATGGGGACGGGGTACGGATATTCCAACAGGTTCTGGATATGTTCGATTTGGTGGAGGCGCGACACAAATCGATTCGGCTTCCGAACAACACGTTCCGAAACCCGTAATCGCAGCACCACGTCTCCTCAGGTTATCAACCGTGCGCTTCCGGTTGACCTCGCCAAGAAGGCTAATCCTCGCCTGCGAATCGAAGAACACAAGCAAGAACAAGGAAGAACACAACGGAATTGCAGATGTATTGTTTTAGCACTCGAAAGTTGGGGTCTCACAAACCGATGAACGGCGAAACTGTTCAAGACAGAATTAATCTAAGCAAAACCCAACCCTAATGGTGGGGGTGGCGGCTGGATATAAAGGATTGAGGGGCGTGCAAAACCCCTGGACGCGCCCTAATGGGCTCCAACACGATACAAAGCCGAACGGCCCAAAAGACGGTGGCGCAGCACCCTGATAGATTCTGAATGCCCACTTGTTTCGATGATTTCCGTTGACTCAGAAGGAATTTTGACATGGGACCAGAGCCATTGGAAAGGTCGTCTTCTCAGCTTTCCATACATATGTGGAACGTCCAAAACGGAGCTCGGATGCGATCTGGGCGTCCGTTTTAGTGCGGCCTGGTCCTGGACTCCGAATTGGATTCAAAGTCGACTTGAGTTGGGACTCCAACATGATTGGACCGCCCTCGCTGGACTTGTGCGCCTCGTAGCCCTTCTCCAAGTACTTCTAGGTCCTCTCCATGGTTCCTAATCATAATTAAATCATTAGGTAGCAATCGATTCTCAAATGAACAAAAAGAAGTAGTTAGGAATGAGCTCACCTGTAAATTCAATTGTCGGGCGCGAGCTCTAGTGATTGGTCCTTGAATGTCAAGTGGAGGATTGTTGTGTGTATCCGAAGAAGTGATGTCCTCATCATCCTCCCCCTCTTGAAGCGGAGTTGTCCTCAACTCAGCCTCATCTTCTTCTCCCAAGTATGGCTTCAAATCTGAAATGTTAAAGGTGGGACTAACCCCAAACTCGGGAGGCAACTCAAGTTTATATGCATTATCATTTATCTTCTCAACTATCTTAAAAGGACCAGCAGCTCTAGGCATCAATTTTGACTTTCTTAACTCAGGAAATCTATCCGTTCAAGTTTAACTTCCTTTCTACCTTTACTACCAAGAATCCTGTATTTTTCATTCATCTTTTCAATGTTTGCCTTAGTAGTCTCATGCATTTTGACAATAAAATCAGCACGCCCTTAGCATCATTATGAACTCTCTCACTAGTAGGCAAAGGTAAAATATCAAGAGGGCACGGGATTGAATCCATATACTACCCGAAAAGGACTTACCTTGGTGGTGGAGTGTGCCGCCGATTATATGCGAACTCAACATGCGGCAAACACTCTTCCCACACTTCAAATTATTCGTCAAGACAGCTCTCAAAGATGGTAGACAATGTGCGGTTTACCACCTCGGTTTGGCCATCGGTTTGGGTGACAGTTGTAGAGAACAACAACTTTGTACCCAACTTGTTCCATAGAGTACGCCAAAAGTGACTCAAGAACTTTGCATCACGATCTGAAACAATAGTAGAAGGCATACCATGCAAACGAACTATCTCTTTGAAAAAGATGTCGACAATATGAGTGGCATCATCGGTTTTATGACATGGTATAAAATGAGCCATCTTAGAAAAACGATCCACAACAACAAAATGCTATCCTCCCTCTTAGTCCCGGGCAATCCTAAAACAAAGTCCATAGAAATATCGCCACGGAATAGAAGGAACAGAAGAGGCATATACAACCCATGTGGATTCGAGCGAGACTTAGCTTTTTGACATGTAGTGCAATGAGCCACAAACCGCTCAACATCTCGCCTCATTTTTGGCCAAAAGAAGTGTGTGGCCGAACGCCCTCCGCCTTCTTAGCACCAAAATGTCCCATCAAACCGCCTCCATGCGCCTCCGCAACAACAAAAGATGAACGGATCCAACTGAATGCATAGGCGGTTAGCTCTAAACAAGAACACATCATTGATCACGAATTTATTCCAGGTTTGTCCCTCTTTACAATGCAACAACACATCCTTAAAATCAGCATCTAAAGCATATTGTCCTTTAATGGATTGAAGACCAAAATGTGACAATCAAGTTGAGACAACATGGTATAGCATCGAGACAAAGCATCAAGAATCACATTATCCTTCCCTTTCTTGTGTTTAATGACATAAGGAAAAGATTCAATAAATTCAACCCACTTAGCATGTCTACGATTCAAATTGGTTTGACTACTTAATATGCTTAAGTGATTCATGATCGTAATGAATGACAAATTCTTTAGGCCATAATAGTGTTGCCACGCCTCAGAAGAACTAACAAGAGCATACAATTCTTTATCATACGTGGAATAATTAAGAGCAGGACCATTCAATTTTTCACTAAAGTAGGCAACAGGTTTGCCTTCTTGCATCAAAACACCACCAATACCAATTCCGCTAGCATCACATTCCAACTCAAAAGTCTTACCAAAATCCGGAAGTTGGAGCAATGGTGAGTGTGTAAGCTTGTCCTTCAAAAGATTAAAGGACTCCTCTTGTGATGGCCCCCAATGAAATACGACTCCCTTCTTTGTCAACTCAATCAATGGTGTCGCAATGGTGCTGAATTCCTTGACAAAGCGGCGATAAAACCTCGCAAGGCCAAGAAAACTCCGCACTTGGGAGACCGTCGTATGGGCCAACTCCATATAGCCTCCACCTTGGCTCTATCAACCTCAATTCCTGTGGAGTCACAACATAGCCAAGAAAAGAGACTCGATCCGTGCAAAAGGCGCACTTCTCAAGGTTACCAAACAAATGTGCATCTCTCAAAGCATTAAAAACAGCACGTAAGTGATTCAAATGTTCATCCATGGACTTGCTATAAATCAAGATATCATCAAAGTAAACGACCACAAATTTGCCAATGAAAGGACGAAACCTCGCTCATTAATCTCATGAAAGTGCTAGGTGCATTAGTTAAACCAAAAGGCATGACTAACCACTCATACAAGCGAACTTAGTTTTAAAAGCGCTTTCCATTCATTGCCAAGTTTCATTCTTATTTGGTGGTATCCACTACGCAAGTCAATCTTTGTGAAAATTATAGCACCACACAACTCATCAAGCATGTCGCCTAGCCAGGGAATAGGATGACGATACCTTATAGTAATGTTGTTAATGGCTCTACAATCTACACACATACGCCAAGAACCATCTTTTTGGTACCAAAAGAACAGAACAACACAAGGACTAAGGCTCTCACGACGCACCCACGGTCCAAAAGTTCTTGGACTTGTCGCTGAATCTCCTTAGTCTCTTCGGATTGGTCCCAGACGCCGCACGGTTTGGCAAACTCGCCCAGGATCAAGTCAATCTGTGCTCAATCCTCGAATGGGTGGAAGTCCCGGAGGTATCTCATCGTGGAAAACATCTCTAAAATCCTCGCAAAAGGTTAGTGACAGAGCAGCAAAGTGCAAGGCATATTATCAAGAGAAAATAAAGCATCTTTGCACACAAAAGCATAGCATGTATCATTAATATCATTAATTTCAGCAAGGTCTGATTTTGTGGCAAGCATAACAGTAATGTTTTGCAGATTTATCATGTTCCGTTGATCATTAGCAGCAGCAGCTCGCTCCCTATCGGCCTCTATAATCTCAGCTGGGGTCAAAGGCAGTAAAGTAACTTTCCTTCCCTTATGCATAAAAGTGTATGTGTTACTACTACCATGGTGTAAAGCATCATTATCAAATTTCCAAGGTCGACCCAATAAAAGAGAGCATGCTTGCATGGGAACCACATCACAATCAACATGATCAGCATAACCACCAATGGAAAAATGGACTCGGCATGTTTGTGTTACCTTAGCTTTTCCAGAGTCATTTAACCACTGAATATGGTATGGATGTGGATGCGGTCGCGTGGTCAAGCCAAGCTTCTTGACCAAATCAGAACTCACCAAGTTGTTGCAGCTTCCTCCATCAATGATGACACGTGCGCGCCGGTTCTTGATTGCAAAGAAAGTCTGAAACAAATTATGGCGTTGAAGCTTATCGGGTTGTTGTACCTGTGTCCTGAGGACTCGCTGCACAATGATGCTCAGAAGCGTCATTGACGCCCCACCAAGGAGCAGTCGTCATGACCACCGCCATTGTCATCCGAGGCAGCGAGAACGCCATCATCCTCCTCGACATCCGAAGTCGATGTAGCCTCCATCTTCCGTGGCGATGTATGCCCGCTTGGCTAGGGCAATTCCTCCGCACATGACCAAGTCCATGGCAGCGGTGGCATCAATGTTGAGGAGCGCCCGTGGAAGCCACGGAAGAAGAACTCTTGACCGAGCTCGCAAAGAATTTTTGTAGAATCTACAGTATGCGTGTCGTGGAAGGTGGCTTCAGCATACCGCAGCAATCTTGTTCGCCGGTGGTGGAGGGGAACGAAAACTTGAAGAAGACTTGGGCAGATCCGTCGATGTAGTCGTTCATGGCGTGTAGGAGGGTCGTCCGGTGCTTGCCGTCGCGATTCTCGGCGCCCTGCAATTCTTTTTTCGCAAGCATAGCAAGTCGAACAACCGGTTGATGATAAAATCTTTATAATCAACAATGTCCTGAATTTCACGCCAGAACCCGCCAGAGAAACGACAAATCTTATCCTCTATGTCCTCAACAACCCCACAACGCACCATACCCTTTTGAAGCTCAAAGATAATAGTCCCGAATGTAACTATCCCTTGTTCTAAGCGCTGTAATTTTTTTCTCAATTCACGCTTATATGAGGGAGGAACAAAACGACACGCATAGCTTCTTTTAACCGCTCCCATGTGTCGTTGTAAGCGCATGGTACCCAGCTCATTCCACCGATAATAGCAAAGTCCTTAAACTCACTAGTAGCTTGTCTAACTCTATGTTGTTCAGAACCAAGTGAGAATTAAACATCCGCTTCTACCGTCATCTCCCAATCAAGATATATTACAAAGATCATAAAGGCTAGAAAAAGATGGTATGGTAAACTTGACTTTAGCAAAAGGGTCATCGTTACCATGACGGTTCGGTTATTACCTCCCATACCATGTCTGCTTTTGTCAAGACGCCGACGTAGTCGCATCCGTGTCTCCTCGTGATCAATGTTGCCAACCGCATCATGCATCGCGTCATCATCATGATGATGGACGCCATTGACAGTGGCGCGCGTGCCTCAATCGCCCATCGACCAAAGGAGGTCACCATCCGCCGCTCCACCCGCCAATGCCTTCGTGGTGTTCAACTTATAATGGCGGCGACGATGGTGTCCATTCGCCCGAGATTAGTGAATGAAGCATTTTGTGTGTCGAGCGCAGCTTGTAGGCGGTCGCGACTAACACACTCGTTGAAATCGACCGGTGTCCCATCCCGGTCCTCGCCATGGTTAGTGGAAACACAGGAAAACAAAATGGTTATCCCTATCAACTACAAAAGAGGACAAGGGGAACCCGCAAAGGAAGTGGCTTACCAAGCTCTTACAAGTGTTCTTACCTCGCAAACAAGAGGTGGTACAACCGTGGTCGGTTCGTGATACCGAACGTGGTATCGCGATTGAAGGGTCAAAAGTCATGCTATCCGTAGTAGGTATATGGAGCTTGAAGGCCAAATATGTTAGTGGAACACAAATGAATAACAGATAGTAATGCTGAGTAAATGTCCAAAACACTAGTCCTAGTTGCTGGTCTAAATGTGTCCTATAGCAGGTATGATATGATGAACAAGGAGTGAGTCAAGACCAGACCAGAATAGTAAAGCAAAGACAACAACAAGGATGGCTGTGCAAAGACAAAGAACAAGGATGGCCAGGTAAAGACAGCACAAATTAATATCTGTCACCTAAAAACTGTGCTCTCTCTGTTTTCTGTTTTCTGTTTTTTTTTTTAGGCACGGAGTGCTCTCAGGTGCCCTTTTTTTTCTGTAGGCAAAACCAGGTGCCGAAATTTTTTTTTTTTTTTTGATATTTTTTTCACAAAGCAGAGCACAGAAATAGGAACCACACAAAGTTTCACCTCAATCTGATGTAAGGTGTGGCCTACAGAAAATAATGAATGTGCTGCAAAGTTGGTGATGAAAGTTTAGAGCTCGAGTACTGCACTTTCCAGGCCGAATTTGGGCAAAATAAATTCGCCAAACCCAACAAAGTGGGGAGTTTCGGATGCAAAATTTAATTTCACCCAATTTCAAAAAAAAAATTTATGATTTCGAGTTCGTATGCGAAAGTTACGGCCGTTTGAAGGAGGGCCTCCGAGTTATGGTTGCTGTGGAGGTCGAAACGAAATCGGGTGGAACAAATTGGTGGAAATTGGGGGCGGAAGCTCTGGAAAAGGTGGAGGATGGTGCTGGGTGATCACAAGACTCAATGAGGAAGGTGCTGGGTGATCAAGAGACGCGATGTATGCCTCAATTTGACGGTGGAGAAACAGAGGGTGGGAGGGTGGGAGAAACAAAAGTTGACGGCTAGGGTTTGTATGAGACGTAGCGGAAGCAAGACAACCCGAAATAAAACACGATCTAAACCAGCAACAAGACTCGACTAAGGACACAAACTCAACACTACGGACTCTGAAATCAAATTGTGCAAAAGGCTAAACGAGATCTTGGACAGGGAACAACCTATGACTACAATTTTTTTGTAGGGCTTTTTCTTGGACTCTAGGATGAAACCGAAGACAATCAAGGGTAGGGTAAACTCGAACCTGAAGGGACACCTGAAGCTCCAATACCACTTGATGGGGACGGGGTCCCGATCTTCCAACAGGTTCTGGATATGTTCGATTTGGTGGAGGCGCGACACAAATCGATTCGGCTTCCGAACAACACGTTCCGAAACCCGCAATCGCAGCACCACGTCTCCTCAGGTTATCAACCGTGCGCTTTCCAGTTGACCTCGCCAAGAAGGCTAATCCTCGCCTGCGAATCGAAGAACACAAGCAAGAACAAGGAAGAACACAACGGAATTGCAGATGTATTGTTTTAGCACTCGAAAGTTGGGGTCTCACAAACCGATGAACGGCGAAACTGTTCAAGACAGAATTAATCTAAGCAAAACCCAACCCTAATGGTGGGGGTGGCGGCTGGATATAAAGGATTGAGGGTGTGCAAAACCCTGGACGCGCCTCTAATGGGCTCCAACACGATACAAAGCCGAACGGCCCAAAAGACGGTGGCGCAGCACCTGACAGATTCTGAATGCCCACTTGTTTCGACGATTCCTGTTGACTCAGAAGGAATTTTGACATGGGACTAGATCCATTGGAAAGGTCGTCTTCTCAGCTTTCCATACATATGTGGAACGTCCAAAACGGAGCCCGGATGCGATCTAGGCGTCCGCTTTAGTGCGGACCTGGTCCTGACTCCGAATTGGATTCGAAGTCGGCTTGAGTTGGGACTCCAACATGATTGGACCGCCTCGCTGGACTTGTGTGCCTCGTAGCCCTTCTCTAAGTACTTCTAGGTCCTCTCCATGGTTCCTAATCATAATTAAATCATTAGGTAGCAATCGATTCTCAAATGAACAAAAAGAAGTAGTTAGGAACGAGCTCACCAGAATTCAATTGTCGGTAGCGAGCTCTAGTGATTGGTCCTTGAATGTCAAGTGGAGGATTGTTGTGTGTATCCGAAGAAGTGATGTCCTCATCATCTACGAGTGAGCCAAATCTCGGGCTAGATTTTTGTAAGGAGGGAGATTTTGTAACATCCCAAATGTATAATTAGGGTTTGTTCAAGTATAATTATATGTGTAGAAATTAAAACTTTTTCTCACATCTTGAAAACCCCTAATCTCTCCTGTGATTCTAGTCCAAGAGTTGTGTAATCCAAAAGCACAAAGCTCTTGTTGACCAAAAGTCAAACTCCTTTTCCAATTATCTTAAATCATGTGCCAAACATTTGGAAAATATTTTCCTTGGTCCTAAAACTGATGTGGGACCCTCTCAAAAATATCACAAGTTGTAAAACTTGTTTGATAAATTTTGGAGGTAAAACAAATCCTTGAACAACCTTCATGACTTTCCTGAGAAAAATGCATTGCATAATAACCTCTGGAAATTTTATGCAAGGTTAATCTCATTGTCAGACAAGCTCCAGCTTAAAATTTCATCAAAATTGGAGTTCATTTGCTATCTCAAATAATTCTGCTAAGTTTCAGCTATTGAAACTAAATTTAAAAGCCTACACTGCTCCTTGGGCTAGCATTGGCAAAGTCGGTCCAGCCCAACCATGTCTGCACCTCAAGAGACCTCCTCTCCACCTTGATCAAAGTTGCGACCGCTGGATTTACATCCAACCGCCACGACCTCCTCCGCGGCCAACACCGCAAAGACCTCCCCACCCTGTTCAGGTCATAGCCCTTGGATTAAGATCCAACCGCTCCTGACCTCCCCGAGCTATTAAATTACTTAGGCGTCCCACCTACATGAGGTCACAGCCATTGGATCAAAAATCCATGGTCGCGACCTCCTCCTCTCAACCTAACTATCAGACCTCCCTTGTTGAACGCTGTTGAGGTCGTAGCCGTTGGATTCAATCCTAAGGCCACGACCTCCTCTGCAAACCTTCTCTGCGAGGTCCTCCCACCTTGTTGAGGTCATAGCCGTTGGATCAGATCCAACAGCCCACGACCTCCCCTCAAAATCTAGCGCACCCAACCTCCCCATCGTGTGTTGTAGCCGTTAGATTTAAAATCTACGACCACGACCTCCTAGTGCCTTGTGCGATCTCGACCTCCCACAAGACGTGGTGTCGTGAGCCGCTAGATATAAATCTCACGGCCATGACCTCCTTGCCCTCTCATCGCCACTAGATCTTGATCCGATGGCCATAACCTCTTTAGGGCTGGCAGCAGCTAAGACCTCCCTTTGGTTGTGCCCTGGATTTAAATCCAAAGGCCATGACCTCCCCTCTTTTCTCTAAGTCACACGCATTATGTCCTCCTCAGTCAGAGCCCTTGATGTAAATCCAAAGGCTAGGACCTCCTAACCCTTTATCCTTTGCGCATCTGCGTTTTGGAAATCGGAGGGCTACGACCTCCCCATCCTAGATCGTGTGGCTGAGACCTCCTCCCAGCCACTTAAAACATAACGGTTCAAAAATAGAATCCGATGGTTAGGACCTCCCCGTGGTCTTATCCAACGGTCGAAATGACCTCCCCTGTTCTTCTCCTTCCTTGGTCACGCATGCGTGCTCCTGAGCAGTGAGTTAATGCGTTCCGTCCATCACGTACCTTTTAACAACTCTTTCTCGACCAAGATTAAATGCAGTCACCTTCCTCCTCCTGTCCACACGCACTGCCACCATGTCAACCTCGTGTCTTGTCCAACCCCATGGACCGAGCCATGGGCCAAGCTCACCATGAGCTTAACCCCACTGTGTGCTCGCTTCTCGCAAGTATAAAACCCCCATTGGGTTCCTCCCTTAGCTTCTTTGGCACACTTCTAAGCTTTAGCTTGCACCGTGTCATTTGAGCTTTTCTCTCCTCTGGTCTCCACTCTTGGCCGCCATTGTTGAGAAGCTTGAAGCCCTCGGTGGTGAAGGCTTGCTCCAGTGGCTCCCTCTCAACCTCTAGCTCATTTTAAGCTCCCCAAAATCTCCGTATGAACCTAACTCTTTGTGAGGTGACATTTTCAGAGTGGGCTAGTGGAGCTTGGAGCTTGACTTGAAGCAAGAGAGCTTCCTTCTTCTCCAACTCGGGCCATCGCCATCCTCGACCTCCCGGATCGTTAGGACCTCCAGTACTCCTCGATAGTCCTAGGCGCTGGCACCCGCATGTATGCTTTATGAGCTTTCATTGAGCGACGCTTGAATGTCGCTGAGCTTCCTTTTGCATTTTGGATTTTGGCCATGCTGGTCATCTTTGTCCTCTCCGGCTCGCCGGCGTTTAAGGCCGTCGTCGCCGTCGAGAGTGAGCCCATGGTGTGCACAACACTATTGCGCACACGGGGATGTCTTTGGTTGTCATCGGCGAGGTCTGCATCGCCGGCAATGACCATGTCTTTGAACCCGGGTCCTTGTCGGACAAAAACGGCGGCGTCATTGTCGTTTTTTGGACAGAGATCCGCCGAGTTAAGGCCCTCATCATTTGCTCAAATCATTGTAATCAATGGCATGTCTTAAATGTCTTTAATCCTCCCGCGCGCGGACCTCCTCGTTGTCCCGCGCGCATTAATCTCTTGTCCAAGCACGTGCGTGCGTGCAAGCACATGGTCGCGAGCTCTGGGACGTCCATGACCTCCTCCGAGGAGATCTGGAGCGTCCAAGACCTCCCCTTACGATCGTGGCCGTCCAGACCTCCCTGGAGGTCTGTGATGTTTAGACCTCCCCTTAGGACCTCCCCGAGGTCATCTCAGCCGTTCATGACCTCCCCGGGTAGATCTTGACCGTCAAGGTCCTCCCTCGGACGATCTGGACCATCAAAGTCCTCCCTTGGAACATCTGGACTGGCCCAGACCTCCCTTGTGAGGTCCTGACGATGTAGATCTTCCTCGGGGAGATCTTGATAGTTTAGATCTTCCTTTGGGAGATCTCAACCGTTGAGGACCTCCCCCGCGTGATCTGAGCCGCTTATGACCTCCCATGTCTTTAGGGTTCTTAGAAATTCCAAAGGATCTGTTAAAATTAAGTAATGTAAAAAGGTATAACTTTAGAATTTCATATCTTTTTCGTTTTAAATCCTAATGAGGTCATTCAAATTGTGTTAGCTCTGTCTTGAACTTGACTTTAATCCAAAAATGATTGTAAGTTGAGTTCAGCTCCAGAGCACAGTTTTGCCATTAGATTTTAAAACTCACTTTAAATATACACTCCAATTAATGCTTAACTTGTAAAATACATAACTAATGCTCTGTAGATTATTTTTGAGTGAGACCAACTTTGTTGGTTTCCTCTATTAATGAACTCACTGTGAAAATTTAGTTTTGAGCATGTTGCTGTTATAAAAATGAGGACTTGTGCATTATAATTTTGTTCAAGTTCTTGTTTTTGAAAAATTGTAGAAAGTGCATAATAGCTCCAAATGAGGTGAACTCAATTGTGTTATTCATCTCATGAGGTGCTGGTTTTACAGTAAAAATCTCAGTATCACCACCATTCTAGAAAATGTTGCCTCATAATTAAATTAGTGAATAGTGCAGTTTGGTATTTTTAGGGCTGAGCAGAATTGTTTTGCTCATATCTTTTGCATTGAGAATCCAAATCCATTGGTTCTTGTTGCTAAATTCCCTAAAAATCACCCTCTTGCTGCTGTAGAAAGTTCAGAGTATTTGGAGTTCGTTTGCTGTGCTGTCCTTGATTACTTTCGTCGTTCTTATCGGTTCTTTATCGCTTTTCCGTTAGGTTTCGACATTTGTGGTAATCCCGAGAGTGACCCTCTGCCACAACTTGAGCAACAGCAACAAGGCAAGCAGTTTGATCATATCCCCTCTAACGTCCCATTACTTTAAAGGTTAATATATTGTTTTACTTCTATGTATGCATGCTACTTTGTGTTAAATGTCGCTAGTAATCCTATAGTTGCATAATCTGTAGGAGTTGTTTATCCTCTACTACCAATGAGCCTAGGTTATTTGCTGTGGTTTGAGCTCGTTGGATGAGCTCTTATCACTTAGTAGTTGCGTTTTCTACTGCTTAGACATGCTTAGTAACGGTAGTAATGGGCGATCATCGACTTAGTCGATGGTCTTGATCACTCAAAACTGATTATTACTCCTATATGTCCAGCACTTGTGCTTTGATTATGTAACAGCCCAAATTTTCAAATTTCAGATAAAATTAAAACTTATTTATTTTTGTGGATTTTCTGAAATCTTAAAAGCTTTTCCCTTAATTATTTTAAAGCTAAAACAAAATTAATTACAAAAACTATTATCAAATTTAAGTTGGAATTATTTTAGTTAAATCCAAAATGCCTTTGAGAATTTCTGTGAATTTTCTCATAATTTTTGGATTTATTTTGCTATTTTCTAAAAACCAATCGAATTAACTGAATTAAATCAAATAAGAAATCGAAAGAATTTCCAAAACAGTCTCTGGGACGAATTAGGCCGGCCCATCTCCCCTTGCGCGCGTGCGGCCCGCACCGCCCTTAACCCGCTGCTTCCTCTCGCCTTTGGATCACGATCGTGTGGCACAAGACTCGCCACTTACCGCTTTTTGAAACTATCGTGATCGTTGGATTACCATCTAAGGGCTAACGCCATCCTCCCTTTCTTTCTTTGTTGTCACCGCCATGTGGGACCGCCGCTCTGAGGTCACCCTTACCTTCCTTTCTCCCTCGCGCCCTTTCCTTTTCTCTCCGCTAGTGTCCGCCATTGACGCAGATTCGGAAGCTTTCCAAAGCCGCCAAATCCGCCACGCC
The DNA here is from genome assembly GCA_036346405.1 of Phyllostachys edulis. Classification (NCBI taxonomy): domain Eukaryota; kingdom Viridiplantae; phylum Streptophyta; class Magnoliopsida; order Poales; family Poaceae; genus Phyllostachys; species Phyllostachys edulis. Next base: position 63,177,750 of record CM070546.1, on the reverse strand, counting down.
CCCACAATCTCGCGCAAGATTGATAACGCCACACACGCCGTCCCATTCCGCCTCCCCTTTCTTCGCGAGCCCCGAATCCTCTTTTCGCCGCCGTGCCGCACGCAACCTTCTTGCCCTCCACGTTGATCCGCCACGCCCTCGCCCTATAAATAGGTGCTCGGTGCGCCTCATCCTCACACCACAGCCACCACCGTAGCACTTCCTCTCCGTGTAGCGCTGAATTGAAGTTCTTCGCCGGCGGGAGACTTTAGTTCTCCTTCGATTCGGTGCCACCAATGGACTCGGCCTCGTCTTCCACCTCCTCGGATCGCCACACTGCCACGAAGCCGGTGCGCCCAACCACTTCGCCGGAGGACCTCGGGAGCACCCACTTCGACGACGACCGTACCTCTCCGCCGCTAAACCTCGTCGCCGACTATCTCTCCGCCGCGTTTTCTTGCAATCCCGGTGAGCACCTTACTCGGCGTCGCCTTCTCGTTCTTTTGAGCCCACCAGTCGGCTCGCTGCGTGGCGCAACGCGCCGGCGAGCCCAAAACCCTAGGGTCACGGAGCTCGCTGCGTGGCTTGGCCACGCCGATGACACGCCAGCCCACCGCGACGCTCATACCTCGTGGCGCCCGTGGCGCCACGTCACCTCGCCCAAAGCCGCGCAACACCCTTGTATTGACTGTGTGCACTGGGTGCACCGTGGGCGTTGACCAAGCCATGGGCGTGGTCCATTGACCACGGGCCCACCCGTCAGTGGCAGCCTCCGAGATGCTGACATCAGCGATGCGCAGTAAATCAGAATTTCCTTCGGGAAAATAATTCCATAATTTAATTTAAAAACTGATTTAGGTTTAAAATTTGTAAAATTCATAACTCTCACATCCAACCTCCAAATTGGGTGTTCCAAATTTCTAAATTCATATAAAATCATTGTCTAGCCAACTAAACCAAAATTATTTAGTTTGAGGCTAATTTGAATCTGCAATTTAATTTAGAATCTCTTTTAAATTTCAAATTTAGGCTAAAAATTGTAAAATTCATATCTTTTGAATCACAACTCTAAATTAAGTGATTCAAATTGCTAAAATCTTATAAAATTATTATCTATCTAAATAAAATAATATTATTCTATTTGGAGTTAGTTTAATTTGCCTTTTTGAATTTATTGGATTTTCATTCGCTTTTGTCGTACTTTCGCCAGATAGACCTTGACGATTCCAGAGAGGTAGATCATTATGAGGAATTAGAATTTCAAGACTTCAGCGAAGGCAAGTTATACCCTTGACCATATTGCCCCTAATATTTTAAGTTATTTAATTCAGTTTTTAAATTATTATTGCATGCATACTTTTAGTCAATTATTTCAATGCCCTGCTTTAATGCTTATTTATTCCAATTATCATTGTATGGCCCATCTTGAATAATTGAAATGTCATTCCTTTGTCACCATAGATAAAATGGTTTGGAAAATATCCTTGCTTAGCAAATGTTTAGACCATGATTTGATTTTGGGAGAATTTTAGCCAAATCTTTACAAAATTGTTTAAACTTGAAACTATGGTATTGTTTTACCATAGAGTTATCGTAAAATTGGTTTCCCTTAAAATAAAATCAAAATGGTTTGGACTTGGGCGAAACGGATGAATGGTGGGTGCAGGTTTATGCACGGGCTTAAACTGGTTAAGTTTAAGACCCAGGGTTTGATTTTGAAAGACGCCCAAGTCGGTTAAGGACCGGTCTTTGAGCGTATTTTGCTACGCCTACCAGACCACCACATGTCTTGTATGGGCAAGACCTGGCTTAATAATTTGGGATACTTCATAGTTATTCGTGCCATGTTGTATGTGTGGGTGTCGGTTAGACCACATCCCACTGGCGCAAGAGGGGCTCCTGAGGACTACCATCAATGGAAGCTAAACCTTAGCGGGTATGAGTACTATGAGGTAAATCATTGTAACGGCCTTGTGATATTTGCTCAGTCACACGCCTTAGGAAGCGTGGATTGGCCGACACAAAGAGTATAACATCTCGTGTGGGTAAAGCTGTACCAACTCTGCAGAGTAGAAACTATTCGAATAGCCGCGTCCGCGGTCATGGACATGCTAGCAAAGCCACTCCAAGTTAGACTTGTTTTTGGTTTCAAAATGGTTTTGACAGATGATTTCAGGAGGATTTATCCTTGTGGTAAAAATTGGGCGGTTAGCCATTGTGATAGGAGGTTATCCTTCACCATTCAACATGGAGGTTATCCACACTATAAAATATCATTTAAAACATGATTCTAGATATAGTATAAAAATGCCTTGGAAATTAGTATGATTATTTAAAATTGAAAATGCTGCTTTATGCAAATAAACCCTGCCATTATTCCTTGTTTACCTTATGCATGCATTCAATCATTATTTGATTCGGTGTAACTTGCAAGCACGGTAGTAGTGCTTACTCTTCTCAATAATCTTTATTCAGAGAAGACCTCTATCAAGACGGTGAGGACATCGATGCTTAGGCCACGCTCCCAGCATTTATTGCTGTGGCGAATCGTTGGGTCTACTACTACTACTTTACTTTCCATTGTGTTTGTTTTGGCCTCAGCCCTTTTTGTAATAGACTTTGAATAATTATTAATAAAGTGCGTGATATGTTTTGATTATCACTTTTGTTTAACTGTACACCGGAAATCTGGACTAGTGTATGAACACGAGAATTCGGGATCCTTCGCTCCCGGGTTCGACAAAAGTGGTATCAGAGCCATATCGGCTGTAGGTCGTGACCTTAGAAAATGCCTTAAGGACTTATTTTCGAAAACTACAACTATTTTAGGTCTATCCAAGAGTTTTCTCAACCTTTCTCTTAAAAAAAAAAACAAAACAAAAACAGTTACTAACTCATCTCCTTCTCTAAAATTGTAGATGGCCGAAAAACCAACCCGGATCTCCCACGGAATTTTCGCAGGACATTGGGCTGCACTTCTTTGGAAGATGATGCAACACCTAGACTACAACGAAAGACCAACCTATCAAGGGTACCAGTACGAAGTGGGAAACCAATATCGCTGGAGGGTTGAAGTGATTCTCTACGCCAATCATAACCCAAACACGGACTTCCACATCATCGACGCTCCAATAAGACGTGGCACCTTCGCCGAAGGCATTCAAGACGCAGCCAGAGAAGCCACAAGACGCCTCCGCTACACCTACAACAATCGATTTCACGGCTCCGAGTTCCACTACCATCCAATGCACGTCCCGACTCGGTTGGACAAAGATCTTTGCCCAAATGAGGATGAGGACTCACTGAGCTCACGATCGTGAACTCTGCAAGGCAATGGATTATGCTTATGGTAACGCTCTAGATGACCTGCGTGCCACTCAAGACAGCCTGCAAGATGCAGAAGAAAGGCTGAAGGCCGTGGAAGAAGAGCTAGCTAGCTACAAGGCAGGCGAGGGCAGCTCTAGTGAGCCAGATTATACCCCGAGCACCCCTTAGTTGTTTCCCATATTGTAAACGTTAGACGCAAGTTATGAGCTACCGTTACCCTTGTGATAGCCATAACCAAAGAATAAAATAATAAAAGAACTATTTTGGAAAAATTTTGGCTCTTTGTCTTGTGATTGTTCTTGGGCTATTTAGGTTTACCCCCTTTAGAGTTTTCTTTCTATCTCTCTCTTCTAAAAATCCTTAGAAACATCTAGCAGATGGTGACCACCCGTACCGGCAGCGGCAGTGCTCATGGCCGTGGAAACGAGAATGCGGATTTTCAGGAAAATCCCGTCCAGCAGCCACCACCTCCACCAACTGAAGAACCTAGCTGGCGCCAATTAATGGCACACCAGACGCATATGATGAGTTTACTGGCCCAATCACTTAGCAGCATGCAACACATGCAAGCCACAACTCACACTCCACCACCACCACCGCCTCCACCCCCACCTCCGCAGAGGCTGACGATGTCAGAATTCATGAGGATGCGTCCTCCAACGTTTTCAAGCAGCACTGAACCTATGGACGCCGACGATTGGCTCCGTGCCATGGGGAAGAAACTGGATATCACTCAGTGCTCAGATCGCGAAAGGGTACTTTTTGCCGCTCATCAACTCAGTGGTCCCGCTTCGGAGTGGTGGGACAATCTCTGCATCACCCATGCCAACGCTCAAGCTATTACTTGGGAAGAGTTTGTGCAAGCTTTCCGTCATGCTCACATTCCCGCAGGGATGATGGCATTGAAAAAGAAGGAATTCAAGACTTCGCCGCCAAGGCAACCTTCGGTGAGCGAGTACTTGCATAAGTTCAACCAACTTGCTCGCTACGCCCCGCATGACGTAGCCAAGGATGAAGACAGGCAGGAAAAGTTCATGGAAGGACTGAATGATGAGATATCTGTCCAACTGATCTCCCAGGATTTCACTGACTTTCAACAATTGGTGGACAAAGCAATTCGCCAGGAAGCCAAGCATACAGAGATGGAGAACCGCAAGCGAAGGATGGCTGCGCAAAAGTTTAATGCTGGAGGACAACCCAAACCTCGCCTCGCTCAACCCCAACCACCGCAGCGTGGAAGATTCCAATCCTCTCGCCCGTAACCCCACCTCCAAGTAGCGCCCAACACTTCGGTTTCGCAACAACTCAATCGGAGGCTGGTTCAAAGAAAAACCCAGCTTCATCTGCAGCAGCAGTAACCTGTTTCCACTGCAACGAGACGGGACATTATGCCAATAGATGCCCAAAGAAGCAGCAGGGCACAGCTCCAGCCAAGCCAGCACCTAGAGTTCCAACTACCGGCGGCACCAAGCCGACAAATTTAATATACGAAGGGCGTGTGAACCACGTCCACGGCAGAAGAGGCTCAAGCAAAGACCAGATGTCGTTCTTGGTACGCTCCTTGTTAATTTGCATCAAAGATCGGTCCTATTTGATTCCTGAGCATCACATTCCTTTGTTTCCAATAAATTTGTGGGAAAATATGGGTTACCTATCTCCTCTTTAGTTAACTCCATGATAGTCCACTCCCCGGGCTCAGAAATGAGAACCAGTTCTATATGCCCAAACCTTACCCTTGAAATATCCGGAGTACCTTTTCTAACGGACTTGATAGTCCTGCAATCTCAAGGTCTAGATGTGATTCTTGGAATGGACTGGCTAGCCAAGAATCAGGGACAGATAGACTGTGCCAATAGATCTATCACCCTCACCAATGAACAAGGGGAATCAAGAGAATTCAAACCCAAGTTATCAACCTGAGGAAGTTCCATCCCACCAAATTGAAGGAAATAAAGCTTGAAGACATACCAGTTGTGCAAGAATACCCAGATGTCTTTCCTGATGAGTTACCCGGCATGCCACCGGATAGGGACGTAATGTTCTTAATTGATTTAGTCCCAGGGACCGCTCCAATCTCGAAGCGACCCTACAGAATGCCGGCCAATGAGCTAGCAGAACTGAAGAAACAAATTGAAGAACTAAGGAGCAAAGGTTATATACGACCTAGTTCATCACCTTGGGGAGCACCCGTACTATTTGTCAAGAAGAAGGACAATAGTATGCGAATGTGTGTGGATTACAGATCCCTCAATGAGGTGACGATCAAGAATAAGTATCCACTACCCAGGATTGATGATCTGTTCGATCAACTAAAAGGAGCAAGTGTATTCTCGAAGATTGATTTGAGATCGGGCTATCACCAACTGAAGATCAGACCAGAAGATATCCCAAAGACAGCTTTCACCACCAGATATGGATTGTACGAGTTTACAGTAATGTCTTTCGGTTTGACGAACGCCCCTGCTTATTTCATGAATATGATGAACAAAGTGTTCATGGAATTCTTGGATAAGTTTGTGGTTGTTTTCATCGATGACATCCTCGTTTATTCGAAGAATGAAGAAGAACATGAGAATCACCTCAGTTTAATTTTGGGAAAACTCAGGGAGAACCAGCTTTATGCCAAATTCAGCAAGTGCGAATTTTGGCTAAGGCAAGTGGCATTCCTTGGTCATATCGTGTCAGCAGGAGGAGTTGCTATGGATCCAGCCAAGGTTGAAGCCGTTATGGATTGGAAGCAACCAAAGTCCGTCACAGAAGTAAGGAGTTTCCTTGGACTAGCCGGATATTACCGCAGGTTCATTGAGGGATTCTCTAAGACTGCCAGACCTATGACACAACTTCTGAAGAAGGAAAAGAAGTTTGATTGGACAGATGCTTGTGAGAAGAGCTTCCAAGAACTAAAGAAGAGTTTAGTCTCTGCAAGTACTGGTTTTGCGAGATATCCATAAAGACTTTGAAATCTTCTGCGACGCGTCTCGACAAGGTCTTGGATGTGTCCCGATGCAGAAGGCAAAGTCGTAGCTTATGCATCCGTCGATTGAGGCCACACGAGGGAAATTACCCAACTCATGATCTCGAGTTAGCAGCAATTGTGCATGCTCTGAAGATCTGGAGGCATTACCTCATTGGTAACCGTTGTGAGATTTTCACGGATCATAAGAGTCTCAAATATATCTTCACCCAAATGAACTCAACCTCCGAGCAAAGAAGATGGTTAGAGTTGATAAAGGATTACGACCTTGGAATCCATTATCATCCGCAAGGCGAACGTAGTTGCAGATGCCTTAAGCGAGAAGGCGATTGCAACACCACTTTGGTTCAAAAATCAGCGAATTGTATGAGGAATTGAGGTACTGAATCGAGATTGTCAACCAAGGGTGTGTCAATGCTTTGGAGGTGCAACCCACTCTTCAGAGTCAAATCGAGGAGAAGCGGTTAGAAGATGAAGACATCAAAGAAATCAAGAAGAATATGAGAAGAGGCAAAGCCAGCAGGTTCTCTGAAGATGAGCAGGAACAAGTATGGTTTGGGAACCGTATTTGTGTACCTAATCAGCAAGAACTAAAACAGTCGATTCTGAAGGAAGCTCATGAATCGCCATACTCTATTCACCCCGGAAGCACGAAGATGTACCAGGATCTGAAGGAGAAATATTGGTGGGTCAGCATGAAACGTGAGATCGCAGAATTTGTAGCATGCTGTGATGTTTGTCAGCGAGTAAAGGCAGAGCATCAAAGACCCGCTGGTTTGTTGCAACCATTACCAATTCCCGAATGGAAATGGGAAGAAATTGGTATGGACTTTATCACCGGACTTCCTAGAACCCAATCCGGGTGTGATTCCATTTGGGTGATAATTGACCGATTAACCAAAGTAGCTCATTTTATCCCAGTTAAGACCACCTACGGAAGCAAAGAAATTAGCAGAATTATACATAGCCAAGATTGTCTGTCTTCACGGAGTACCCAAAAAGATCGTGTCTGACCGAGGATCTCAGTTCACTTCCCGTTTCTGGAAAAGCCTGCACGAAGCCTTGGGTACTAGACTCAACTTCAGCACTGCTTATCATCCGCAGACTGATGGCCAGACCGAACGTGTCAACCAAGTTCTTGAAGACATGCTTCGAGCCTGTGCCTTAGAGTATGGAAAAAGCTGGGACAAGAATCTGCCCTATGCAGAATTCTCGTACAATAATAGCTACCAAGCCAGTTTACATATGTCTCCATTTGAAGCTTTGTACGGCAGAAAATGCAGAACTCCGCTTCTTTGGGATGAAGTGGGAGAGCATCAACTCTTTGGACCAGAGTTGATCAAAGAAGCTGAAAACAAGGTTAAAACAATAAGGGAACGTCTGAAGGTGGCTCAATCCCGACAGAAGAGTTACGCGGATAATCGACGAAGAGGACTAACCTTTGAGATAGGAGATTTCGTTTATCTCAGGGTTACTCCACTTCGAGGAGTAAGAAGGTTCCGTACCAAGGGAAAACTTGCACCCAGATTTGTGGGACCTTACAAGATTTTGGCCAAGAGAGGTGAAGTTGCATATAAGCTCGAGCTTCCAACATCCTTGTCAGCAGTCCACGATGTCTTCCACGTCTCTCAACTTAAGAAGTGTCTCCGAGTGCCAACAGAAGAAACTCCCCTGGAGGACGTTGACCTTCAGGAAGACCTCACGTACGTAGAACAACCAATCAAGATTCTCGAGGTGGCAGAAAGGATCACCAGAAGCAAAGTCATCCACTCATGCAAGGTTCAGTGGAGCAATCATTCGGAAGAAGAAGCCACCTGGGAGCGAGAAGAAGACTTGAAGGCTGAGTATCCACACCTTTTTGCTGACCAAGTCTGAATCTCGGGGACGAGATTCCCTTTAAGGGGGGTAGGTTTGTAACAGCCCAAATTTTCAAATTTCAGATAAAATTAAAACTTATTTATTTTTGTGGATTTTCTGAAATCTTAAAAGCTTTTCCCTTAATTATTTTAAAGCTAAAACAAAATTAATTACAAAAACTATTATCAAATTTAAGTTGGAATTATTTTAGTTAAATCCAAAATGCCTTTGAGAATTTCTGTGAATTTTCTCATAATTTTTGGATTTATTTTGCTATTTTCTAAAAACCAATCGAATTAACTGAATTAAATCAAATAAGAAATCGAAGAATTTCCAAAACAGTCTCTGGGGCGAATTAGGCGGCCCATCTCCCTTGCTGCAGGCGCCCGCACCGCCTTAACCCGCTGCTCCCTCGCCTTTGGATCACGATCGTGTGGCCTTCGCAAGACTCGCCACTTACTTTTTTGAAACTATCGTGATCGTTGGATTACCATCTAAGGGCTAACGCTCATCCTCCCTTTCTTTCTTTCTTTGTCACCGCCATGTGGGACCGCCGCTCTGAGTCACCCCTTACCTTCCTTTCTCCTCGCGCCTTTCCCTTTTCTCTCCGCCAGTGTCCGCCATTGACGCAGATTCGGAAGCTTTCCAAAGCCGCTCAAATCCGCCACGTCCCCACAATCTCGCGCGCAAGATTGATAACGCGTCACGCCGTCCATTCCGCCTCCCTTTCTTCTGCGAGCCCGAATCCCTCTTTTCTCGCCATTGCGCAAGACGCAACCTTCTTGCCCTCCACGTTGATCCGCCACGCCCTCGCCCTATAAATAGGTGCTCGGTGCGCCTCCATCCTCACACCACAGCGCCACCACCGTAGCCCTTCCTCTCTCCGAAGGCGCTGAATTGAAGTTCTTCGCCGGCGGGGAGACTTTAGTTCTCCTTCGATTCCGGTGCCACCAGCGGGACTCCGGCCTCGTCTTCCACCTCCTCGGCATCGCCACACTGCCACGAAGCCGGTGCGCCCAACCACTTCGCCGGAGGACCTCGGGAGCACCCACTTCGACGACGACCGTACCTCTCCGCCGCTAAACCTCGTCGCCGACTATCTCTCCGCCGCGTTTTCTTGCAATCCCGGTGAGCACCTTACTCGGCGTCGCCTTCTCGTTCTTTTGAGCCCACCCGTATGGCTCGCCGTGGCGCAACGCGCCGGCGAGCCCAAAACCCTAGGGTCACCGGAGCTCCGCCTGCGTGGCTTGGCCACGTCAGTGACATGCCAGCGCCACCGCGACGCTCATACCTACGTGGCCGCCCACGTGGCGCCACGTCACCTCGCCCAAAGCCGCAACAACACCTTGTATTGATCAGGCTTTGTGCCTTCTGGGTGCACCGTGGGCGTTGACCAAGCCATGGGCGTGGTCCATTGACCACGGGCCCACCCGTCAGTGGCAGCCTCCGAGATGCTGACATCAGCGATCTTGTGATAAATCAGAATTTCCTTCGGGAAAATAATTCCATAATTTAATTTAAAAACTGATTTAGGTTTAAAATTTGTAAAATTCATAACTCTCACATCCAACCTCCAAATTGGGTGTTCCAAATTTCTAAATTCATATAAAATCATTGTCTAGCCAACTAAACCAAAATTATTTAGTTTGAGGCTAATTTGAATCTGCAATTTAATTTAGAATCTCTTTTAAATTTCAAATTTAGGCTAAAAATTGTAAAATTCATATCTTTTGAATCACAACTCTAAATTAAGTGATTCAAATTGCTAAAATCTTATAAAATTATTATCTATCTAAATAAAATAATATTATTCTATTTGGAGTTAGTTTAATTTGCCTTTTTGAATTTATTGGATTTTCATTCGTTTTTGTCGTACTTTCGCGTATAGACCTTGACGATTCCAGAGAGGTAGATCATTATGAGGAATTAGAATTTCAAGACTTCAGCGAAGGCAAGTTATACCCTTGACCATATTGCCCCTAATATTTTAAGTTATTTAATTCAGTTTTTAAATTATTATTGCATGCATACTTTTAGTCAATTATTTCAATGCCCCGCTTTTAATGCTTATTTATTCCAATTATCATTGTATGGCCCATCTTGAATAATTGAAATGTCATTCCTTTGTCACCATAGATAAAATGGTTTGGAAAATATCCTTGCTTAGCAAATGTTTAGACCATGATTTGATTTTGGGAGAATTTTAGCCAAATCTTTACAAAATTGTTTAAACTTGAAACTATGGTATTGTTTTACCATAGAGTTATCGTAAAATTGGTTTCCTTAAAATAAAATCAAAATGGTTTGGACTTGGGCTAAACGGATGAATGGTGGGTGCGAGTTTATGCACCGGCTTAAACCGTTAAGTTTAAGACCGAGGTTTGATTTTGAAAGACGCCCAAGTCGGTTAAGGACCGGTCTTTGGCGTATTTTGCTACGCATATACCGTACCACCACATGTCTTGTATGGGCAAGACCTGGCTTAATAATTTGGGATACTTCATAGTTATTAGTGCCATGTTGTATGTGTGGGTGTCGGTTAGACCACGATCCCTTTGGCGCAAGAGGGGCTCCTGAGGACTGGTCGATCAATGGAAGCGAAACCTTAGCGGGTATGAGTACTATGAGGTAAATCATTGTAACGGCCTTGTGATATTTGCTCTGTCACACGCCTTAGGAAGCGTGGATTGGCCGACACAAAGAGTATAACATCTCGTGTGGGTAAAGCTGTACCAACTCTGCAGAGTAGAAACTATTCGAATAGCCGCGTCCGCGGTCATGGACATGCTAGCAAAGCCACTCCAAGTTAGACTTGTTTTTGGTTTCAAAATGGTTTTGACAGATGATTTCAGGAGGATTTATCCTTGTGGTAAAAATTGGGCGGTTAGCCATTGTGATAGGAGGTTATCCTTCACCATTCAACATGGAGGTTATCCACACTATAAAATATCATTTAAAACATGATTCTAGATATAGTATAAAAATGCCTTGGAAATTAGTATGATTATTTAAAATTGAAAATCTTTGCTTTATGCAAATAAACCTGCCATTATTCCTTGTTTACCTTATGCATGCATTCAATCACATTATTTGTGGGTGTAACTTGCAAGCACGGTAGTAGTGCTTACTCTTGCTGAATAATCTTTATTCAGGAGAAGACCTCTATCAAGACGGTGAGGACATCGATGCTTAGGCCACGCTCCCCAGACGATTGCCTGTGGCGAATCGTTGGGTCTACTACTACTACTTTACTTTCCGCTGTGTTTGTTTTGGCCTCAGGCCCTTTTTGTAATAGACTTTGAATAATTATTAATAAAGTGCGTGATATGTTTTGATTATCACTTTTGTTTAACTGTGTACACTGGAAATCCTGGACTAGTGTATGAACACAGAGAATTCGGGATCCTTCGCTCCCGGGTTCGACAGATTAATTTGTAAAATCAAAAACTGAAAATAAAAGACTGATTTAGACTTGGGCATATTGGATGGATGGTGCGGTTTTTGGAATGTGGTGGTATGCCTGGGTCCCTAAGGACCGAGTTACTTGGGTCACTAAGCCAAGCGCTTTTGCGTGCTAACCACACGAGGGGGATATGGGACCTCTCTTGACTAAGTACTTTGGAAGGTGTTAATTATGAGCTGGTCGGTGGGTATGTTTTAATAATGTGTGTGTGTGGTGTTGGGAGGGAGCATTAGCAGACCGGTTAGGCTGTCTAATGTGTCCTTGTCCCCGTGGGAAGCGGCTCGTAATTAGCATCGTCCATTGGAAATGTCTCGTAGGACTTAGCCGTGCCGGCATACCAAAGGTAGTATGCTTAAAGGAAAGACGGTCTGACGTGTGGGTACATTGGTACACCCTGCGCAGGTTAAAACTATTGAATAGCCTCGTCCTAGGTTATGGACATGCTTGGTAAGGTCGTTCAAGAACTAGTCTCAACCATTTAATTAAAAGTTGATGGGTTGGTATGAATGGATGTTCATGCTATCGTTGTGGTGACTTGGGTTAGTCTCTTCCAGGTTGATGTTGTTGTTGTTACTATGTTATTATCTCGTTGTTATTTCAACAATTAAAATGCTTTGCCAAAATTGCCTTCAATCTATTATGTTATTGCAAATGAAACTTGCTTTATGCTAAAATGAGTCCAAAGCCTCATCCACTTAAATAAAGCTTGCATGTAGCTATTTATAGTTCTGTTATCTCACACGTAAGTCTTGCGGAGTACTTTATGTACTCATCGCCCGTAGTTGTGGCATTTTTGTGGCTTTTGTTGCAGAGAAGGAGGTGAGCTCCAAGAGCCTCTCTTTTGTGCTACGTGTTGCGGCCTTCTTGACGACTAGCTTGGCGGTCGGTCGAGATGCCTAGGGGTTAAGGCACACTGATTGGCTTTGTGTTATAGCCATCTTTATGGCACTTTTGCTTCCGCTGTTATCTTAGTAGTTCTTGTTGTTATTTGGCCTGAAGGCCCCTCTTTTGTAATAACCTATCCTTTTTAATATTAACTTCTGGTTTGTTGCTTATGTACTATGTGTTGTATGGAATTGATACATTCTTTTGTTGTGAGGTATGTATACTGCATTCTGGGGAGTATACATCTCTCGAGACTGGGTTTATTTGGTTGATAATACTAGGGTCAATTGGATGACTAAGTATTATGAGCTTAATAAATCTGGGTGATCACAAAAGTTGGTATCAGAGCCGTTCTGACCGTAGTAACGCAAGCTTGGTCGTCTTTAGGATATTTTGAAAACCTAATTTCAAAGTATCAAATGAGTTTTGAAAGCTTAAGAAAATTCTCAGATTTTACTCCTCATCTATCTTAGCTTTCTCTTCTCATCTCACTCTAATTTGAGTTTTAAAAGTTGTTTTCCTCTCTTCCCTTCTACAAAATAGTTGTTATCGATTAATGGGGTTTTGGGGAATCAATGAGTTTGGCAAATTGAAGTGTTAGCTGCCCATCTACAAGGTTTTGAAGCTTCTGGAATGGCCAATTTCGACTGGAAGCTTGGATGCAAAATCTGGACAGCAAGCGTCAATTTCCGGACAGCAAGCTCAAAGGTTCTAAATAGGGTAGAAAATGAGAGGTTAAATCAACAAAAATTTGTGGGAATAAAAGGGTAAGATGTGATACTAGTTAGCTAAGTATCTAACACTTATTTCGCTGCATTAACCTTGCTCTCTAATAGTTTTAGATCTCATCTTACAATCTGATTTTTAATCTTCTCGATCAATTACTCGTTCATTCAATACGCGTTAGTTGAGTTGAGAAGTCGAGCCTTGTTTTTGGTGTTTCTTGGCTGTTTTTAGAGTCTTTTAGAAGCTTCTAAAGTTGATTTACTCGCTGTTTTGGCTTTCGTTTAGGGTGATATTCCATTCCCCTAGTCGATCGCTTTTTGCTTTCTTTAAGGCTTTGTTTTCGGGTCTAGTTGCTAACCAAAATTTCTTGTAACAGATGGCGGGCCTTTTCGTAGCGGCCAAGGCGAGCAGCTGGTCCCGGACGAGGAGCTTCCTCCTCCTCCGACCATGGCCGAGGTTCTTCTTCAGATCGAGCGCAACCGCGCGGATGACAGGAGAGTTCTACTGGACGTCATCGCGCGCAACACCACTGCACTTACCGGAGCTTCAGGATCTGGGCAAGGGAACGCCCATTAGCCACGTGGGGGCCTCGCTGAGTTTCTTCGCACTCAGCCCCCTACCTTTTCTCGGTCTGAGGACCCTTTGGATGCGGACGATTGGCTTCGTCTTGTGGAGCGGAAGCTCCGCATCGCGCAGTGCCAGGAGCACGAGAAGGCGCTGTTCGCATCGCACCAGCTGGAGGGTGCAGCCTTGTCATGGTGGGAGAGCTATCTCGCCATGCAGCCCGCAGACCACACCGTTTCTTGGGAGGAGTTTCGTCTTGCCTTCCGTCGGGCTCATATCCTGCGGCTTGATGGAAATCAAGCGGGGAGTTTCTTCTTGCTCAAGCAAGGGCATAGCTTCGATCATGGAGTATGTCTCTGAGTTCAACCATCTAGCTCGTTATGCTCCCGAGGATGTGGCCACCGATATGGCTAAGCGAGCCAAGTTCGAGCGTGGCTTGTGCGAGGAGTCAAGGACAAGCTATCCATTGTCGACTTTCGACTTCCAAACCTTGGTCGACAAGGCCATCGTCGCTGAGCATGCGACTCGAGAGCTTATGGACTCCCGCAAGCACAAGTGGGAGGCCCATAAGTCATCGAGGCGATTCCTCCGTCCCCGCTTGGCGATCTCGGGGTACTAGTCTCGATCTTGGACCCCGAGGTTACACGCCTGTTCTCGTTCATCGCAGGCCGTGTCTCGATCCGTGCACTGCGAGTCGTGACGGCCCCATAACCCAGTGCCGGGGTCACATGCTTCTCTTGCAACGAAAGGGGCATTATGCGAACCAATGCCCTAAGAAGGCGAGAGCGACCCCTCGTCCTAATAGAGGGCGGGCGAGGTGGTGCATCTCGGGATCGAAGATCGTCCGGCTACCCAGGCGTGGGTAGTGGTCGCGTCAACGCCGTCCGCGTAGAGGAGGCTCAGGGAGGCACCCGGCGTCGTGCTAGGTACACTTTCATTAACTCTCACCTGCTCTTGTCTTGTTTGATTCAGAGCATCTCATTCCTTTGTTTACGAGTCTTTTGCGCTGTTGGTGAGCTTCTTTTCTCTCCATTGTCGGTCCCGCTACTCATTTGCTCTCCTGGTTCGGAGTTGAGAGCTGAATCTGAGTGTAGGGATGTTCCTATCGAGATCGAAGGGGTAGGGTTCTTAGCAAACTTTATCCTTCTCCATTCAGCGAGTCTTGATGTGATTCTTGGCATGGATTGGTTGTCCAAGCACATGGGGCAAATCGATTGCGCCAGGAAGCTCATCTCTATCTAGTCCCTCCCATGAAAGGTTAAGCTTCGCCACGAAGCTGCTAGGCCGCATCTCTTCTTCAGGCGAAGCCGCTCTAGATATTAGCGAAGTCCCAACAGTTTGTGACTTCATGATGTCTTTCCCGAATCTTCGAGGATGCCACCCGTTCGCGACCTCGAGTTTGTCATTGAGTTGGCTCCCGGTACCGCCCCTATCTCAAAGAGGCCTTATCGGATGCCACCGAACGAGTTGGTGGAGTTGAAGAAGCAGTTAAGCGAGCTGCAAGAGAAGGGTTTCATCCGCCCTAGCTCATCTCCTTGGGGTTGTCCAGCAATCTTCGTAAAGAAGAAGGACGGTACTTTGCGCATGTGCGTCGATTACCGCCCGCTTAATGAAGTGACGGTAAAGAACAAGTATCCATTGCCCCGCATCGACGATCTCTTCGATCAATTAACTGGAGCTCGAGTTTTCTCCAAGATTGATTTGAGAGTGAGATATCATCAGGTTCGGATTCGACCTGAAGATATTCCAAAGACGGCGTTCTCTACTTGCTACGGCTTGTACGAGTACCTTTGTCATGTCATTGACAACCAATGCTCTGCCTTGTTCATGAACCTCATGAATTCGGTATTCATGGAGTATTTGGATAAGTTTGTCGTGGTCTTCATCGATGATATTCTTATCTACTCCAAGAACAATGAGGAACACGCCGAGCATCTGAAGCTTGTGTTGAGCAAGGCTGCGTGAGCACCACCAGTCTGTGAAGTTCAAGAAGTGTGCATTCGGTTGAAGGAAGTGTCTTTCTTAGGCCACGTTCTTTCGGCGGGGCGTGGCCGTTGACCCTAACAAGGTCAGCGATGTTCTTTCATGGAGTCGACTGCCGGTCACCGATGTCGGAGTTTTCTCGGTTTAGCGGGATATTATCGTCGCTTTATCGAGAACTTCTCCAAGATCATGGCCGATGTGAGTTGCTCAAGAAGGACAAGAAGTTCGTGTGGTCCGCTGAGTGTGAGAAAGTTTCCAAATACTCAAAAGCGTTTGACCACCGCTCCCATTCTTGTTCTTCCCGATATCCATCGAAGCTTCGATATCTTTTGCGATGCTTCTCGTCGAGGCCTCGGTTGTGTCCTTATGCAAGAAGGCAAGGTAGTGGCCTATGCATCAAGGCAATTGAGACCTCATGAGCTCAACTATCCTACCCATGATTTGGAGTTGGCTGCTGTGATTCATGCACTTAAGATTTGGCGACATTACCTAATCGTGTCGTTGTGAAGTGTATTCGGATCACAAAAGCTTAAAGTACTTGTTCACACAAACTGACTGAACCTCGGGCAAAGGAGATGGTTGGAGTTGATCAAGGACTATGATATGGGTATTCACTACCATCCGGGCAAGGCTAATGTCGTTCTTGCGCTTAGTATAAGCGCATTGCAATGCCTTGTTGTCCAAGGAGATTCACCCACTCTTACGGAGGAATTCCAGCGTCTCAACCTCGGTTTAGTTGAGCATGGTTCCTCATTGCCTTGGTTGTGCAACCAACCTTGGTGGATCGGATCAAGTCCGCTCGGCGATCGGATGTTGGAGTGAGCCACATCAAGGAGAATGTCAAAACGGAACAACCAAGTGCTTTTACGAGGATGAGCATGGTGTTGTGAGGTTCGAACAACGCCTTGTGGTTCCAAAGGACATGGAATTGCGGAATTTAATCCTCCACGAAGCCCATGATTCGCCTCTGTCTATTCATCTCGGGGCCACAAAGATGTATCAAGATCTCCGCCAGAGATTTTGGTGGACTCGAATGAAGAGGGAGATTGCGAAGTTCATTGCCGAGTGCGACGTGTGTCGTCGTGTCAAGGCCGAGCATCAGTGTCCAGCTGGACTGCTTCAGCCTTTGCCTATTCCGGAGTGGAAGTGGGATTCGATCGGAATGGATTTCATCACCGGTCTACCGACGTCCCCGAAGAAGAATGATGCCATTTGGGTCGTCATCGATCGATTGACTAAGGTGGCACATTTCCTTCCCGTCAAGACCGACCTTCGGGTAGGTCTTTTGGCGGAACTCTCGTCGCCGCATCGTGAGTTTGCACGGTGTGCGAAGACGATTGTGTCGGATCGTGGATCCTTTTCACGTCTCGTTTTGGCATAGCTTGCAAGAGGCTATGGGAACTGTCTTACCTTTTAGCACGGCATATCATCCCCAAACCGATGGTCGACCGAGAGGGTCAACCAAGTTTTGGAAGACATGCTTCGTGCTTGTGTCCTTTCCTATGGGAAGCATTGGGAGAAATGCTTGCCATTCGCCGAGTTTTCTTATAACAACAGCTTTCAGGCCAGTCTCGGTATGGCACCTTTCGAGGCCTTGTACGGGAGAAAGTGTAGAACCCCGTTGAACTGGTCAGAGACCGGTGAAACACCTCTCTTTGGCCCGACTCAATCAATGAGGCGGCGCCAAGTCCAAATTATTCGTGGCGTTTGCGCGCAGCTCAATCCAGCAAAAGAGCTATGCGGATCGCCGTCCAACGTGAGTTGCGTTTTGAGCCTAATGACTTTGTTTATCTCAAAGTCTCTCCTTTGAAGGGCCATCAACGTTTTGGCGTCAAGGGCAAGTTGGCTCCTCGATATGTCGGTCCCTACCGCGTTATCGAGAAGAAGGAGTTGTTGCCTATAAGTTGGAGTTGCGGTGCACTTGAGGGGTACACGATGTTTTCCATGTGTCCCAGCTTAAGAAGTGCCTCCGTGTTCCAAGCGAGGAAGCTCCGTTGGAAACTCTCGATATCGGTGAAGATTTGACCTATCGCGAGCACCTGTTAGCATACTCGATGAGTCGAGCGAAGGACAAGGAATAAGACCATCAAGTTCCTTAAAGTTCGGTGGTCGAACCATTCTGAGGATGAGGCTACTTGGGAAAGAGAAGATCGTCTGCGTGCGGACTATCCATCTTTCTTTACTGATGGGGACGGGGTACGGATCTTCCAACAGGTTCTGGATATGTTCGATTTGGTGGAGGCGCGACACAAATCGATTAAACTTCGAACAACACGTTCGAACCCGTAATCGCAGCACCACGTCTCCTCGGGTTATCAACCGTGCGCTTCGGTTGACCTCGCCAAGAAGGCTAATCCTCGCCTGCGAATCGAAGAACACAAGCAAGAACAAGGAAGAACACAGCGGAATTGCAGATGTATTGTTTTAGCACTTTCGAAAGTTGGGGTCTCACAAACCGATGAGCGGCGAAACTGTTCAAGACAGAATTAATCTAAGCAAAACCCAACCCTAATGGTGGGGGTGGCGGCTGGATATAAAGGATTGAGGGCGTGCAAAACCCTGGGCGCGCGCCTAATGGGCTCCAACACGATACAAAGCGAGCGGCCCAAAAGACGGTGGCGCAGCACCCTGATAGATTCTGAATGCCCACTTGTTTCGACGATTTCCGTTGACTCAGAAGGAATTTTGACATGGGACCAGAGCCATTGGAAAGGTCGTCTTCTCAGCTTTCCATACATATGTGGAACGTCCAAAACGGAGCTCGGATGCGATCTGGGCGTCCGTTTTAGTGCGGCCTGGTCCTGGACTCCGAATTGGATTCGAAGTCGACTTGAGTTGGGACTCCAACATGATTGGACCGCCCTCGCTGGACTTGTGCGCCTCGTAGCCCTTCTCCAAGTACTTCTAGGTCCTCTCCATGGTTCCTAATCATAATTAAATCATTAGGTAGCAATCGATTCTCAAATGAACAAAAAGAAGTAGTTAGGAATGAGCTCACCTGTAAATTCAATTGTCGGTATGAGCTCTAGTGATTGGTCCTTGAATGTCAAGTGGAGGATTGTTGTGTGTATCCGAAGAAGTGATGTCCTCATCATCCTCCCCCTCTTGAAGCGGAGTTGTCCTCAACTCAGCCTCATCTTCTTCTCCCAAGTATGGCTTCAAATCTGAAATGTTAAAGGTGGGACTAACCCCAAACTCGGGAGGCAACTCAAGTTTATATGCATTATCATTTATCTTCTCAACTATCTTAAAAGGACCAGCAGCTCTAGGCATCAATTTTGACTTTCTTAACTCAGGAAATCTATCCGTTCAAGTTTAACTTCCTTTCTACCTTTACTACCAGTAATCCTGTATTTTTCATTCATCTTTTCAATGTTTGCCTTAGTAGTCTCATGCATTTTGACAATAAAATCAGCACGCTCCTTAGCATCATTATGAACTCTCTCACTAGTAGGCAAAGGTAAAATATCAAGAGGGGCACGGGGATTGAATCCATATACTACCTGAAAAGGACTTACCTTGGTGGTGGAGTGTGCCTTCGATTATATCACGAACTCAACATGCGGCAAACACTCTTCCCACAGCTTCAAATTATTCGTCAAGACAGCTCTCGGCATAGTAGACAATGTGCGGTTTACCACCTCGGTTTGGCCATCGGTTTGTGGGTGACAGGTTGTAGAGAACAACAACTTTGTACCCAACTTGTTCCATAGAGTACGCCAAAAGTGACTCAAGAACTTTGCATCACGATCTGAAACAATAGTAGAAGGCATACCATGCAAGCGAACTATCTCTTTGAAAAAGATGTCGACAATATGAGTGGCATCATCGGTTTTATGACATGGTATAAAATGAGCCATCTTAGAAAAACGATCCACAACAACAAAATGCTATCCCTCCCTCTTAGTCTGGGCAATCCTAAAACAAAGTCCATAGAAATATCTGCCCACGGAATAGAAGGAACAGGAAGAGGCATATACAACCCATGTGGATTCGAGCGAGACTTAGCTTTTTGACATGTAGTGCAGCGAGCCACAAACCGCTCAACATCTCGCCTCATTTTTGGCCAAAAGAAGTGTGTGGCCAGAACGTCCTCCGTCTTCTTAGCACCAAAATGTCCCATCAAACCGCCTCCATGCGCCTCCTGCAACAACAAAAGATGAACGGATCCAACTGGAATGCATAGGCGGTTAGCTCTAAACAAGAACACATCATTGATCACGAATTTATTCCAGGTTTGTCCCTCTTTACAATGCAACAACACATCCTGAAAATCAGCATCTAAAGCATATTGTCCTTTAATGGATTGAAGACCAAAAATGTGACAATCAAGTTGAGACAACATGGTATAGCATCGAGACAAAGCATCAGCAATCACATTATCCTTCCCTTTCTTGTGTTTAATGACATAAGGAAAAGATTCAATAAATTCAACCCACTTAGCATGTCTACGATTCAAATTGGTTTGACTACGAATATGCTTAAGTGATTCATGATCAGAATGAATGACAAATTCTTTAGGCCATAAATAGTGTTGCCACGTCTGTAAAGAACGAACAAGAGCATACAATTCTTTATCATACGTGGAATAATTAAGAGCAGGACCATTCAATTTTTCACTAAAGTAGGCAACAGTTTGCCTTCTTGCATCAAAACACCACCAATACCAATTCCGCTAGCATCACATTCCAACTCAAAAGTCTTACCAAAATCCGGAAGTTGGAGCAATGGTGAGTGTGTAAGCTTGTCCTTCAAAAGATTAAAGGACTCCTCTTGTGATGGCCCCAATGAAATCGACTCCTTCTTTGTCAACTCAATCAATGGTGTCGCAATGGTGCTGAATTCCTTGACAAAGCGGCGATAAAACCTGCAAGGCCAAGAAAACTCCGCGCTTGGGAGACCGTGGTGGCGTGGGCCAACTCCATATAGCCTCCACCTTGGCTCTATCAACCTCAATTCCCTGTGGAGTCACAACATAGCCAAGAAAAGAGACTCGATCTGTGCAAAAGGCGCACTTCTCAAGGTTACCAAACAAACGTGCATGTCTCAAAGCATTAAAAACAGCACGTAAGTGATTCAAATGTTCATCCATGGACTTGCTATAAATCAAGATATCATCAAAGTAAACGACCACAAATTTGCCAATGAAAGGACGTAAAACCTCGTTCATTAATCTCATGAAAGTGCTAGGTGCATTAGTTAAACCAAAAGGCATGACTAACCACTCATACAAGCCGAACTTAGTTTTAAAAGCAGTTTTCCATTCATCGCCAAGTTTCATTCTTATTTGGTGGTATCCACTACGCAAGTCAATCTTTGTGAAAATTATAGCACCACACAACTCATCAAGCATGTCGTCTAGCCTGGGAATAGGATGACGATACCTTATAGTAATGTTGTTAATGGCTCTACAATCTACACACATACGCCAAGAACCATCTTTTTTGGGTACCAAAAGAACAGGAACAGCACAAGGACTAAGGCTCTCACGTACGTACCCACGGTCCAAAAGTTCTTGGACTTGTCGCTGAATCTCCTTAGTCTCTTCGGATTGGTCCTGTACGCCGCACGGTTTGGCAAACTCGCTCCAGGGATCAAGTCAATCTGGTGCTCAATCCCTCGAATGGGTGGAAGTCCTGGAGGTATCTCATCAGGGAAAACATCTCTAAAATCCTGCAAAAGGTTAGTGACAGGAGCAGGCAAAGTGCAAGGCATATTATCAAGAGAAAATAAAGCATCTTTGCACACAAAAGCATAGCATGTATCATTAATATCATTAATTTCAGCAAGGTCTGATTTTGTGGCAAGCATAACAGAATGTTTTGCAGATTTATCATGTTAGTTGGATCATTAGCGTGAGCAGACTCGCTCCCTATCGGCCTCTATAATCTCAATTTGGGGTCAAAGGCGGTAAAGTAACTTTCCTTCCCTTATGCATAAAAGTGTATGTGTTACTACTACCATGGTGTAAAGCATCATTATCAAATTTCCAAGGTCGACCCAATAAAAGAGAGCATGCTTGCATGGGAACCACATCACAATCAACATGATCAGCATAACCACCAATGGAAAAATGGACTCGGCATGTTTGTGTTACCTTAGCTTTTCGAGTCATTTAACCACTTGAATATGGTATGGATGTGGATGCGATCGCATGGTCAAGCCAAGCTTCTTGACCAAATCGAACTCACCAAGTTGTTGCAGCTTCCTCCATCAATGATGACACGTCTTGCGCGGTTCTTGATTGCAAAGAAAGTCTGAAACAAATTATGGCGTTGAAGCTTATCGGGTTGTTGTACCTGTGTGCTGAGGACTCGCTGCACAATGATGCTCCGTAGCGTCGCTGTGGACGCCCCACCAAGGAGCAGGTCGTCATGACCACCGCCATTGTCATCCGAGGCAGCAGTAACGTCATCATCCTCCTCGACATCCGAAGTGCTGATGTAGCCTCCATCTTCCGTGGCGATGTATGCCCGTTGGCTAGGGCAATTCCTCTGCACATGACCAAGTCCATGGCAGCGGTGGCACTGAATGTTGGAGGAGCGGCCCGTGGAAGCCACGGAAGAAGAACTCTTGACTGGAGCCTGCAAAGAATTTTTTGTAGAATCTACAGGGCGTGTCGTGGAAGGTGGCTTCAGTGGCGCTGCAGCAATCTTGTTCGCTGGTGGTGGAGGGGAACGAAAACTTGAAGAAGACTTGGGCAGTCCCGTCGATGTAGTCGTTCGCGGCGTGTAGGAGGGTCGTCCGGTGCTTGCCGTCGGCGATTCTGGCGTCCTGCAATTCTTTTCGCAAGCATAGCAAGTGGAACAAGCGGTTGTGATATTAAAATCTTTATAATCAACAATGTCCTGAATTTCACGCCGTAACCCCGCGTAGAAACGACAAATCTTATCCTCTATGTCCTCAACAACCCCACAACGCACCATACCCTTTTGAAGCTCAGCATAATAGTCCTGAACAGAACTATCCCCTTGTTCTAAGCGCTGTAATTTTTTTCTCAATTCACGTTTATATGAGGGAGGAACAAAACGATTACGCATAGCTTCTTTTAACCGCTCCCATGTGTCGGGTTGTAGCGCATGGTACCCGTTCATTCCACGGATAATAGCAAAGTCCTTAAACTCACTAGTAGCTTGTCTAACTCTATGTTGTTCAGAACCAAGTGAGAATTAAACATCGCTCTACCGTCATCTCCCAATCAAGATATATTACAGCATCATAAAGGCGAGAAAAAGATGGTATGGTAAACTTGACTTTAGCAAAAGGGTCATCGTTACCATGGCGGTTCTCGGTTATTACCTCCCATACCATATCTGCTTTTCTTTGAAGACGCCGGCGTAGTCGTGCATCCGTGTCTCCTCGTGATCAATGTTGCCAACCGCATCATGCATCGCGTCATCATCATGATGATGGGCGTCATTGACAGTGGCGGCGTGCCTCAATCGTCCATCGACCAAAGAGGTCGACCATCCGCCGCTCCACCCGCTCAATGCCTTCGTGGTGTTCAACTTATAATGGCGGCGACGATGGTGTCCATTCGCCGAGATTAGTGAATGAAGCATTTTGTGTGTCGGCGCAGCTTGTAGCGGCGCGACTAACACACTCGTTGAAATCGACCGGTGTCCCATCCCCTTCGGTCCCTGCCATGGTTAGTGGAAACACAGGAAAACAAAATGGTTATCCTATCAACTACAAAAGAGGACGGTGGGAACCCGCAAAGGAAGTGGCTTACCAAGCTCTTACAAGTGTTCTTACCCTGCAAAGCGATGGGTGGTACAACCGTGGTGGTTCGTGATACCGAACGTGTATCTGCGATTGGAAGGGTCAAAAGTCGTGCTATCCGTAAGTAGGTATATGGAGCTTGGAAGGCCAAATATGTTAGTGGAACACAAATGAATAACAGATAGTAATGCTGAGTAAATGTCCAAAACACTAGTCCTAGTTGCTGGTCTAAATGTGTCCTATAGCAGGTATGATATGATGAACAAGGAGTGAGTCAAGACCAGACCAGAATAGTAAAGCAAAGACAGCAACAAGGATGGCCAGGCAAAGACAGCAACAAGGATGGTCAGGTAAAGACAACACAAATTAATATCTGTCACCTAAAAACTGTGCTCTCTGTTTTCTGTTTTCTGTTTTTTTTTTTTTTAGGCACGGAGTGCTCTCAGGTGCCCCTTTTTTTTTCTCTAGGCAAAACCAGGTGCCAAAATTTTTTTTTCTTTTTTTTGATATTTTTTTCACAAAGCAGAGCACAGAAATAGGAACCACACAAAGTTTCACCTCAATCTGATGTAAGGTGTGGCCTACAGAAAATAATGAATGTGCTGCAAAGTTGGTGATGAAAGTTTAGAGCTCGAGTACTGCACTTTCCAGGCCGAATTTGGGCAAAATAAATTCGCCAAACCCAACAAAGTGGGGAGTTTCGGATGCAAAATTTAATTTCACCCAATTTCAAAAAAAATTTCTGATTTCGAGTTCAGATCAAAGTTACTGACCGTTTGAAGGAGGGCCTCCGAGTTATGGTTCTTTGTGGAGGCCGAAACGAAATCGGGTGGAACAAATTGGTGGAAATTGGGGGCGGAAGCTCTGGAAAAGGTGGAGGATGGTGCTGGGTGATCACAAGACTCAATGAGGAAGGTGCTGGGTGATCAAGAGACGCGATGTATGCCTCAATTTGACGGTGGAGAAAGCAGAGGGTGGGAGGTGGGAGAAACAAAAGTTGGCGGCTAGGGTTTGTATGAGGCGTGGCGGAAGCAAGACAACCCGAAATAAAACACGATCTAAACCAGCAACAAGACTCGACTAAGGACACAAACTCAACACTACGGACTCTGAAATCAAATTGTGCAAAAGGCTAAACGAGATCTTGGACAGGGAACAACCTATGACTACAATTTTTTTGTAGGGCTTTTCTTGGACTCTAGGATGAAACCGAAGACAATCAAGGGTAGGGTAAACTCGAACCTGAAGGACACACCAAGCTCCAATACCACTTGATGGGGACGGGTCCCGATCTTCAACAGGTTCTGGATATGTTCGATTTGGTGGAGGCGCGACACAAATCGATTAAACTTCCGAACAACACGTTCCGAAACCCGCAATCGCAGCACCACGTCTCCTCAGGTTATCAACCGTGCGCTTTCCAGTTGACCTCGCCAAGAAGGCTAATCCTCGCCTGCGAATCGAAGAACACAAGCAAGAACAAGGAAGAACACAGCGGAATTGCAGATGTATTGTTTTAGCACTTTCGAAAGTTGGGGTCTCACAAACCGATGAGCAATGAAACTGTTCAAGACAGAATTAATCTAAGCAAAACCCAACCCTAATGGCGGGGTGGCGGCTGGATATAAAGGATTGAGGGTGTGCAAAACCCTGGGCGCGCCCTAATGGGCTCCAACACGATACAAAGCGAGCGGCCCAAAAGACGGTGGCGCAGCACCCTGACAGATTCTGAATGCCCACTTGTTTCGACGATTCCCGTTGACTCAGAAGGAATTTTGACATGGGACTAGATCCATTGGAAAGGTCGTCTTCTCAGCTTTCCATACATATGTGGAACGTCCAAAACGGAGCCCGGATGCGATCTGGGCGTCCGTTTTAGTGCGGCCTGGTCCTGGACTCCGAATTGGATTCGAAGTCGGCTTGAGTTGGGACTCCAACATGATTGGACCGCCCTCGCTGGACTTGTGTGCCTCGTAGCCCTTCTCTAAGTACTTCTAGGTCCTCTCCATGGTTCCTAATCATAATTAAATCATTAGGTAGCAATCGATTCTCAAATGAACAAAAAGAAGTAGTTAGGAACGAGCTCACCTGTAAATTCAATTGTCGGGCGCGAGCTCTAGTGATTGGTCCTTGAATGTCAAGTGGAGGATTGTTGTGTGTATCCGAAGAAGTGATGTCCTCATCATCTACCGAGTGAGCCAAATCTCGGGGCGAGATTTTTGTAAGGAGGGGAGATTTTGTAACATCCCAAATGTATAATTAGGGTTTGTTCAAGTATAATTATATGTGTAGAAATTAAAACTTTTTCTCACATCTTGAAAACCCCTAATCTCTCCTGTGATTCTAGTCCAAGAGTTGTGTAATCCAAAAGCACAAAGCTCTTGTTGACCAAAAGTCAAACTCCTTTTCCAATTATCTTAAATCATGTGCCAAACATTTGGAAAATATTTTCCTTGGTCCTAAAACTGATGTGGGACCCCTCTGAAAAATATCACAAGTTGTAAAACTTGTTTGATAAATTTTGGAGGTAAAACAAATCCTTGAACAACCTTCATGACTTTCCTGAGAAAAATGCATTGCATAATAACCTCTGGAAATTTTATGCAAGGTTAATCTCATTGTCAGCAAGCTCCAGTTAAAATTTCATCAAAATTGGAGTTCATTTGCTATCTCAAATAATTCTGCTAAGTTTCAGCTATTGAAACTAAATTTAAAAGCCTACACTGTTCCTTGGGCTAGCCGCTGTGCAAAGCTGGTCCAGCCCAACCATGTCTGCACCTCAGTAGACCTCCCTCTCCACCTTGATCAGGTTGCAGCCGTTGGATTTACATCCAACCGCCACGACCTCCTCCGCGGCCAACACCGCAAAGACCTCCCCACCCTGTTCAGGTCATAGCCCTTGGATTAAGATCCAACCGCTCCTGACCTCCCCGAGCTATTAAATTACTTAGGCGTCCCACCTACATGAGGTCACAGCCATTGGATCAAAAATCCATGGTCGCGACCTCCTCCTCTCAACCTAACTATCAGACCTCCCTTGTTGAACGCTGTTGAGGTCGTAGCCGTTGGATTCAATCCTAAGGCCACGACCTCCTCTGCAAACCTTCTCTGCGAGGTCCTCCCACCTTGTTGAGGTCGTGGCCGTTGGATCGAGATCCAACGACCCGACCTCCCTCAAAATCTAGCGCACCCAACCTCCCCATCGTGTGTTGTAGCCGTTAGATTTAAAATCTCGACCACGACCTCCTAGTGCCTTGTCTCGACCTCCCAGCAAGACGTGGTGTCGTAGCCGTTAGATATAAATCTCACGGCCATGACCTCCCTCGCCCTCTCATCGCCACTAGATCTTGATCTGATGGCCATAACCTCTTGTGCTTGTTGCAGCCGCTTAAGACCTCCCTTTGGTTGTGCGCCCTTGGATTTAAATCCAAAGGCCATGACCTCCCCCTCTTTTCTCTAAGTCACACGCAGTTATGTCCTCCCCTCAGGTCTGAGCCCTTGGATGTAAATCCAAAGGCTAGGACCTCCTAACCCTTTATCCTTTGCGCATCTGCGTTTTGGAAATCGGAGGGCTACGACCTCCCCATCCTAGATCGTGTGGCTGAGACCTCCTCCCAGCCACTTAAAACATAACGGTTCAAAAATAGAATCCGATGGTTAGGACCTCCCCGTGGTCTTATCCAACGGTCGAAATGACCTCCCCTGTTCTTCTCCTTCCTTGGTCACGCATGCGTGCTCCTGAGCAGTGAGTTAATGCGTGTCTGTCCACTGTGTACCTTTTAACAACTCTTTGCTGACCCGCATTAAATGCAGGTCAGCCTTCCGCCTCTCCTGTCCACACAGACCTGTCACCATGTCAACCTCGTGTCTTGTCCAACCCCATGGACCGAGCCATGGGCCAAGCTCACCATGAGCTTAACCCCAGCTCGTGTGCCTGCTTCTCGCAAGTATAAAACCCCCATTGGGTTCCTCCCTTAGCTTCTTTGGCACACTTCTAAGCTTTAGCTTGCACCGTGTCATTTGAGCTTTTCTCTCCTCTGGTCTCCACTCTTGGCCGCCATTGTTGAGAAGCTTGAAGCCCTCGGTGGTGAAGGCTTGCTCCAGTGGCTCCCTCTCAACCTCTAGCTCATTTTAAGCTCCCCCAAAATCTCCAGAAGTGAACCTAACTCTTTGTGAGGTGACATTTTCAGGAGTGGGCTAGTGGAGCTTGGAGCTTGGACTTGAAGCAGCGGAGCTTCCCTTCTTCTCCAACTCAGGCCATCGCCATCCTCGACCTCCCCGGCATTGTTAGGACCTCCAGGTACTCCCTGATAGTCCTAGGCGCTGGGCACCCGCATGTATGCTGTTGCGGAGCTTTCATTGAGCGCACGCTTGAATGTCGCGTGAGCTTCCTTTTGCATTTTGGATTTTGGCCATGCTTTGGTCATCTTTGTCCTCTCGGCTCATGGCGTTTAAAACGTCGTCGCCGTCGAGAGTGAGCCCATGGTGTGCGCAACACTATTGCGCACACGGGGATGTCTTTGGTTGTCGTCGGCGAGGTCTGCATCGCCGGCAATGACCATGTCTTTGAACCCGGGTCCTTGTCGGACAAAAACGGCGGCGTCATTGTCGTTTTTAGGACAGAGATCCGCCGAGTTAAGGCGCTCATCATTTGCTCAAATCATTGTAATCAATGGCGTGTCTTAAATGTCTTTAATCCTCCCGCGCGCGGACCTCCTCGTTGTCCCGCGCGCATTAATCTCTTGTCCAAGCACGTGCGTGCGCGCAAGCACGTGGTCGCGAGCTCTGGGACGTCCATGACCTCCTCCGAGGAGATCTGGAGCGTCCAAGACCTCCCCTTGCGATCGTGGCCGTCCAGACCTCCCTGGAGGTCTGTGATGTTTAGACCTCCCCTTAGGACCTCCCCGAGGTCATCTCAGCCGTTCATGACCTCCCCGGGTAGATCTTGACCGTCAAGGTCCTCCCTCGGACGATCTGGACCGTCAAAGTCCTCCCTTGGAACATCTGGACCGTCCAGGACCTCCCCTGTGAGGTCCTGACGATGTAGATCTTCCTTGGGGAGATCTTGATAGTTTAGATCTTCCTTTGGAAGATCTCAACCGTTGAGGACCTCCCCCGCGTGATCTGAGCCACTTATGACCTCCCATGTCTTTAGGGTTTTTAGAAATTCCAGTGATCTGTTAAAATTGCGAACAGAAAAAGGTATAACTTTAGAATTTCATATCTTTTTCGTTTTAAATCCTAATGAGGTCATTCAAATTGTGTTAGCTCTGTCTTGAACTTGACTTTAATCCAAAAATGATTATAAGTTGAGTTCAGCTCTAGAGCACAGTTTTGCCATTAGATTTTAAAACTCACTTTAAATATACACTCCAATTAATGCTTAACTTGTAAAATACATAACTAATGCTCTGTAGATTATTTTTGAGTGAGACCAACTTTGTTGGTTTCCTCTATTAATGAACTCACTGTGAAAATTTAGTTTTGAGCATGTTGCTGTTTTAAAAATGAGGACTTGTGCATTATAATTTTGTTCAAGTTCTTGTTTTTGAAAAATTGTAGAAAGTGCATAATAGCTCCAAATGAGGTGAACTCAATTGTGTTATTCATCTCATGAGGTGCTGGTTTTACAGTAAAAATCTCAGTGTCACCACCATTCTAGAAAATGTTGCCTCATAATTAAATTAGTGAATAGTGCAGTTTGGTATTTTTAGGGCTGAGCAGAATTGTTTTGCTCATATCTTTTGTATTGAGAATCCAAATCCATTGGTTCTTGTTGCTAAATTCCCTAAAAATCACCCTCTTGCTGCTGTCGAAAGTTCAGAGTATTTGGAGTTCGTTTGCTGTGCTGTCCTTGATTACTTTCGTCGTTCTTATCGGTTCTTTATCGCTTTTCCGTTAGGTTTCGACATTTGTGGTAATCCCGAGAGTGACCCTCTGCCACAACTTGAGCAACAGCAACAAGGCAAGCAGTTTGATCATATCCTCTAACGTCCCATTACTTTAAAGGTTAATATATTGTTTTACTTCTATGTATGCATGCTACTTTGTGTTAAATGTCGCTAGTAATCCTATAGTTGCATAATCTGTAGGAGTTGTTTATCCTCTACTACCAATGAGCCTAGGTTATTTGCTGTGGTTTGAGCTCGTTGGATGAGCTCTTATCACTTAGTAGTTGCGTTTTCTCTGCTTAGACATGCTTAGTAACGGTAGTAATGGGCGATCATCGACTTAGTCGATGGTCTTGATCACTCAAAACTGATTATTACTCCTATATGTCCAGCACTTGTGCTTTGATTAATTGTAAAATCAAAACTGAAAATAAAAGATTGATTTAGACTTGGGCATATTGGATGGATGGTGCGGTTTTTGGAATGTGGTGGTATGCAGGGTCCCTAAGGACCGAGTTACTTGGGTCACTAAGCCAAAGCGCTTTTATGCTAACCACACGAGGGGATATGGGACCTCTCTTGACTAAGTACTTTGGAAGGTGTTAATTATGAGTCGGTCGGTGGGTATGTTTTAATAATGTGTGTGTGTGGTGTTGGGAGGGAGCATTAGCGGACCGGTTAGGCTGTCTAATGTGTCCTTGTCCCGTGGGAAGCGGCTCGTAATTAGCATCGCCCATTGGAAATGTCTCGTAGGACTTAGCCGTGCGGCATACCAAAGGTAGTATGCTTAAAGGAAAGGCGATCGGCGTGTGGGTACATTGGTATACCCTACGAGTTAAAACTATTCGAATAGCCTTGTCCTAGGTTATGGACATGCTTGGTAAGGTCGTTCAAGAACTAGTCTCAACCATTTAATTAAAACTTGATGGGTTGGTATGAATGGATGTTCATGCTATCGTTGTGGTGACTTGGGTTAGTCACTTCCAGGTTGATGTTGTTGTTGTTACTATGTTATTATCTCGTTGTTATTTCAACAATTAAAATGCTTTGCCAAAATTGCCTTCAATCTATTATGTTATTGCAAATGAAACTTGCTTTATGCTAAAATGAGTCCAAAGCCTCATCCACTTAAATAAAGCTTGCATGTAGCTATTATAGTTCTGTTATCTCACACGTAAGTCTTGCGGAGTACTTTATGTACTCATCTGCCCGTGGTTGTGGCATTTTTGTGGCTTTTGTTGCAGAGGAAGGAGGTGAGCTCCAAGAGCCTCTCTTTTGTGCTACGTGTTGCAGCTTCTTCGACGACTAGCTTGGCGGTCCGGTCAGATGCCTAGGGGTTAAGGCACACTGATTGGCTTTGTGTTATAGCCATCTTTATGGCACTTTTGCTTCCGCTGTTATCTTAGTAGTTCTTGTTGTTATTTGGCCTGAAGGCCCCTCTTTTGTAATAACCTATCCTTTTTAATATTAACTTCTGGTTTGTTGCTTATGTACTATGTGTTGTATGGAATTGATACATTCTTTTGTTGTGAGGTATGTATACTGCATTTTGGGGAGTATACATCTCTCGAGACTGGGTTTATTTGGTTGATAATACTAGGGTCAATTGGATGACTAAGTATTATGAGCTTAATAAATCCGGGTGCTCACACAAACTGAACAAACCAGTTGGAATCTTTTAGGACTTACCCTCCTTGAAATCTTTGGTTGCGTCATCACGACCAATATACCAGAGCATCGAATGTGCTCGGGACCTCAGCGGGCTAATCCGGTGCATGGAGAAGTCCCTTACTACGTGCCAAGAGGTTAAACCCCTGACACAAAGATATTGGATGGCTTCAACCCATCTCCCCACCTTTCCCTCCTTCACAAAGGAGCGATATTTTGGATTCTCGGCTGCCTTCTTACCAGTATAGTAAAGGCTGTCTCTTTGAGTTACCGTCATGTAGAACCAACTTTTTTCCATGAAGACTTTTACATATGGATGTACTCATCAGCTTTTCCGCCGTGGAGGCGCAAGGTGCACTCTCCAGGCGTCCTCGTCGTCTTCCCCGACTTCGCCATCCGGTAGAAGTATTTGAAGAGCTTCTGATCTGCAAAAATCCCAAAGTACGCTTCACAGAGATAGATGAAGATGTCGAGGCTGGCGATGGCATTGGGGGCAAGGTCCACAAATTTGACCCCATAGTGCTCCAAGATCTTGGGGAGGAATGAGTTAACTGGTAACCTGAATCCGCATTCGATATATGCGAGGAAAATAGGGATTTCCCCATCTTCATTGCTCAGAGAATGCTCTTTGGCCGCTAATTTCCAAGAAATCAAATCCTTATCGAGAAGCAACCCAATCTCCTCTAGGCTCATAAGTTTCTTTGCACTCAGATCAGAAACTGACCAGTTGATAGAGTCTGACATTGTTGGGTTTTGGATGAAAGGAAGAAAGTAGGTCATAGAAGTAGGGGTGAAAACGGATCGGATACGGACGGATAATGGCTCTGCCATATTTGTTTTCATACTTTTTCCTGGATTCGGATACGAATACGAATACTCTCGATACAAATACGATTACGAATAATATCAAATACGAATACGGAGTGAATACGAATTGAAACGAATACGGTCGCGGATATTTTTCGGAACATGAAAACCCCTTAAATTGTATGCCAGAAATTAACGAAAACATATAACTAGTTTATTTGATGCAAACATTCATGAATTATTCATATTTTCAGCAACCACACATAACATTGGCACTAGCAAGCTACATTAACTAGTTCATCACAAACATAACACTTAGTTTACTATATTTAGCTCATATGTCATAACTCACAAAGTCACAAGTCATCACACATTCACACTTAGTTTATCACATACATAAAACTTAGTTCACACTAATATCGATCAGGCTGAATGGTTAATGTATACGCAAATGACAGTAACATCCCAAAGTATGTTACCAAAAATAAAATTAATAAAGTTATTATTTTATTGGATTTTCTGAGATTTAAAAGAGTTTTCTTGGTTAAAAAGAAAAATTACTAAAATAAAGTCAATTATTTAATTTCCCAGTTTTAATGTCAAAAATAAAATTTATTGAGATTTCTGGGATTTTATTGGATTTAAAGTGAAAAAGAAAAAAGTAAATAATTTCTTGAATTTTCTCAATTTTAAAAGGTTTTTCCTATTTTTAGAAATAAAAATAATTTATTTGCAAAAAACCAACTTTAACTTGGAATTAATTTTATTAAGTTTAAAATAATTCAAGGAATTTTTTTGATTTTTTCTAGAATTTTTGAACTCTATTTGCTGTTTTCTAAAAGGCTATTTGATTTGTTGTATTTTCTGAAATTCAAAAATCAATTAAAATCTCCTTTTCTCTTTTGGGCCAAAATCTAGATATCTGGACTTAGTCTTATCCGGATAATTCATATTCGTATCTGTATCCACCGGATAGCAAGCCTACTGTCGGACCCGGGATTAACACCCCAAATCGTCTGTGCATTTTTGAACTAGTCCCATGATCAGTAGCTAGTTCACAGAGTAAACAGATATGGTAACATCCATAAATCGCACAATTATATTAATAATCAATAGAGTTTATTACAAAAGAGACTTACAAGCCAACAATAAAAAAAACACAGCGGAAGATGAAGAAGATGTAGTCGAGTCTAGTTAATCTGCCACAAGCAATCGACTGGGGTAGCGGCCTAGTCGTCAAGACCCACACCGGTAGTGAAGTCCTTCTCCTCTGAAATTTATTTGCATGAAGCAAGTATGAGCACAACTACCGTGCTCGCAAGTTACACCCTTCAAATAACAGAATGACATGCATACATGGATGTAACAAAGGATGGCTTATAGGGTTATTTGCGCAACAACAATTTTTGATAATTTAAATACAATACTAAGTTCAAAAGCAGTTATACTATATCTAAAATCAAGTTTTATTTTTAATCATCAATTTTCAAGTGTAGGATAAATCTCCATACAGAAGTGGTGAAGGACTACCGTAATGACCCCAACCCTAATATACAAGAATGAAGCAATCGCTCATGTCATTCTTGCTCAAATTAACAAATTAGGTAACATGTTACAAACTATTTTCCAAAAATTTTAATTATAAATTCCAACTTGATAAAAATTTTAGAAGGAAATACCATCCAATGTTGGTATTATGATAGGGAATATTTTAATTGAAAACCAGATAAGTTATTATCGCCAAAAATAATTTTTTGAAATTTTAGAAATTATTTTGATTTTCGAAAAAACAATTGTCTTTAAATAAACCTTCATTGGATTAATGAATTATTTATGTATTTATAAAGAAGAAACAGTGATTTTAAAATTTATTTGGGGAATATATCATCCCAAAGAAGTGATTCTACAAAATTTCATGAATTTACAAATTTATTTGCTATTTTAAAAGTCCTACCAAATCTGCTTGCAATTTATTCAGACCGTCAACTTCCCAGGTCTAGTCTTCAGAGCGACCCACCCCTAACTCAGTCCGACCGAAATGACTTGGTTCAACCAGCAGATCCGGCTCGGGCCGTTCCATTCACGACGCTACCAAACCTAGCCCATCTGGGCGTTGAATTGTTAGCGGCGGCCCAGATCAAAGGAGCACTTTGACCACCCTTGCACCCTTTTCATCTCAAATTTCTTCATTCTCGCGAACGGGCTGGATTCAATGTGCACTTCGACCACCGGTCGCTTTGATCCGGGCGAGGCTTGAAAATCAACGGCGTTGGAGACTTTGGGTGAAGAGCACTCATGAAGCGCTTCATCTTGGGCCGTTGGTTCGCGATCGCCGCGGCTCTGTTGAGTGGGCCGACGGACCACTCTGGCGCCCAAGAAATCGTGTGCATTGGGATTGAATCCGGCGGCTCGCGTGAGATGAGACCTTCGACCACTTCAGACCTAGCTATCTCGAGTCGTCCACCGAAATCGTGCGGCTCAAATCGCCGATACCGATTCAATGTGTTTTGATAACCGCATCACCGCTGCTCATCTCGGAATGGACGGTGGCTGTGCGTCGCCGTTTGTTGAGTGCGGTGCGCTGCTGTTAGCTCTGGGCCCAGTTGTCAGCGACGGTTTCACTCATTGCGTCGTCTTGGCTATGCGTGCGTGCATGGCGCGTTTGCCCTGGGACCCACTCGGCAGTGACCGGTTTATGCTTCATTTCGTGCGCTGTGTGCATTGCATGGCTTTGGGGCCCACATGTAAGTGGTAGAATTTTGATTTCTCTCTGGTTTTTCCACCATGGACATTGTTGTGACCGAAATGGTGGTGATGAACAGTCTTTTGGAGGATATTTTCTCCTAATCTCTATCCTTTAGTGCCACCTATTGGATTCTAGACAATTCTCGGTTGATCTACACCTTTTGTACACTATATAAACCTTAGTCTTGGGACTTCTGACATTGTTGACCAAGGGAGAAGCTCATTATCTTTATCTCCTTCGCAGTGAAGCTCCTTGTTCTTCCACCTTTGTTCAACTACAAGCATACCTACATCTTATACTAAGGTGGTTTTGGGTATTTTCTTGTAGGTTGAACTTAGGACTCCTGCTCCCTGTCAACTTGAGCTGTGAAGCTTCATTTTGGAAAACCTCACTTGGGTGAGTTGAGTTCCATCTTTTCTTAGCAAGAATGTGACTAATGATCTTTAGAGACTTAGTTCTACCATTCTTGTTTTGGTCGAAATCAAAGAAAGGACTTGGACCTTTTCATTGACCAAGAACCGATCTTTTCATCTATAAACCCTAGTGGTAAGTTAGCCTTTATACATTAGCTTAAGCTCTTTTAGGATATCCCTTACTCACATGCATCACTCACTTACTCTTGTGATGATCCTGTTCCTTTAAACCTGAAAAGTTATTTTTATAACTTTTCGGTCTTTCATATCGTTTTCAAGAATTAGGGTTTCTCTTGTCTAAATAATAGCTTATTCAGGTCTTAAATGAACCCTAGTATCATTAGTAGACCATCTTTTAATTATCAAGATCACCCATTTAGTTGTAAGGCAAATTGTCACTCTGTCACCTTTTGTCGGTTAAAACCGACAAATGATCAATTTTTCCTTTCCTATCTGTAAACCATGTGTTTAGGGTTAGCATTGACACGTTATGATGTTAATTACTTTTCAGTTGGCCTTGATTTCTATTTTAGGTCTTCGGTTAGTATATTCCACCAAATAGCCGAAATCTGGGCAAGGACTTTTTGCTGTTTTGGGTCTAAAACCGACAAAAACCCTACCTGCCCTTTCCTTCCTGGTGAACCGATTCATTAGGGTGACAGTAATGGGTCATAGTATTGATTACTTCCCTTTAGTATAAATGTGTTGTGTAGTTTCACTAGCCCGCTGCATTTGGTAAAGAAACTTTCTGCTATTTTATTGTTGGTCCAACCAACGTGCTGCACCACAAAAGTTCAAAATATTAAATTGTTATTAATAAGTAGTAAATGCCCGTTAGCTCACAATACAAGCTTTAGTACACTTAGCTATCTTGTAATATTTCAATTATATAGAGTCAAGCGGATAATTAAAGGATTGGTTGTTGTCCTGCTTTGAGCTTTTAAAACCCGACATCAGTAGCTATATTCTAAATCTAAAACACGGGTAACAAGTATCAGTAGATAATATATATGGGTTATTACCCTTATTAAATTAGCTATAGCTTAAGCATACTATTACCCATGCATTACCATTTTGATCATGCATTCTTTTATGTATTCTGTTCTCTGTTTTTCCTGTGTTCATTGGAATTCTTTTATTTGCTTTTAGATTCTGGTTCTTCTGAGTTTGTTGAAC
This sequence comes from Phyllostachys edulis, assembly GCA_036346405.1. Lineage (NCBI taxonomy): Eukaryota > Viridiplantae > Streptophyta > Magnoliopsida > Poales > Poaceae > Phyllostachys > Phyllostachys edulis. The sequence goes on along the minus strand of CM070546.1, from coordinate 63,141,569 downwards.
CTTTTGTTGAACCACAAGAATCTGAACAAGAGGTTGTTTACTACTATCAAGGCAAGCTTCCTCTCTGCACCATATTGAGCCTAATCTTTTGAACTGTAGGTTTATAAATACAGTGATGACGATTGCATGCAAATTTTGCTAAAAATTATTTATGCTCTGTTCTAGTTAGTTATACCCTGAACTTGTGGCTTATCCTTAATTCAACCATACACTCAACCTAAGCTAGTTGTGATGTTATTATATTTAGTTTTAACTTTTGCTTAGCCATGCAGTCCATAGAACGTTAGAGTTTGGCAAGCTTAGCTTGTCAGACTTGGGAACAACAAATGATTTATATGATTTGATCTTTGTTCAGTTTATTTGATTTGGAAATGCTTCTGAATCCTGTTATCCATTAATTCAAATCTGGACAAGTGGATGCTAGTGATGGTGCCTTGTGCACAAGATTTGGGAAATGTGGATGTCTTGTCTGGGTTGATTAAGGACTGAACTCTGACTATTTGATTCAAGTCCCAACGTACTTCCACACGCAGTGTATGGGCACTGTTTGGTTAAGTAAAGGGTTAATAGTATTGAGTTGGATACTAGAGAGTAAGGACATGTGTATTGATTTCATATGGCATAGATGCTTAAGTCTTCGGGCCGTGTCGTATGCCATGTGGAGCTTATATTGATATCAGATGTTCTTAGAAGGGTAAGGGCGTAGATGTGTTACATCGCATGTACGTTCCTTCAGGCCCCGATCATGTGTAATATGTGTGGCTAACACGAGTTTGCATTTAATTGACTAGGTCGGCATTCCCGGTACAACATGTGAGCCTCGGTTAAATGTATGCTATCAGTCTGGTTTAAGCGGGATTAATCTCACATGGGTCATCCAACTCAATAGTATTAACTTGTTGAAAAATACCAAATCTTAGTTTACCCGGCCGGCACACCAAAGGCAGTGTGTTATTATTCCGGAGGCTTACGGGCTAACTAAGTCATGTGGATAAAGATGTACACCCTTGCAAGGATATAAAACTATTCGAATAGCCGTGTCCACTGCTACTTTTATTTAAAACTTGAATTAATGTCATCTCAGATAGATTTTACTCTAAGTTTGGTTTGGGAATTATTCCGCATGATGGTTGTCATGCACATTTAATTGTGAGTCATCATTTACTTTTGTTATTGTTTATGCTTATAATTACACTTATTCACTGCTTTTAGTCCAAATCAATTTATTAAACTTGCTTTATCAAAACATAGCAATCAGAGGTTAAGATGTATCGCTTATGCAAAATTGAACCAATTAAGCCTCCTCGCTGATAACCTTATGCATATAAAATTTATTCCTTTGTATAGGTCCTAACCAAACACTTTCTTTTATTAGTTTGTGTAAGACTTGTCGAGTACCTTTTCGTACTCGTGGTTTTATGACCCCTTGTTGCGGTGAGGATGGATATCTCAGATGAGATGCCCGTTAGCGCCCGATCCGGGTGACGCTAACGAGTGATGCTAGTTCTACTCTCCACGCAATAGCCTGCGGGATGATGGGGCCATTGGTGGTTCTGTTGTTCTCTTTTCGTTTCCGCTGTTGATCTTTTTGTTGATGACCCAAGGTCATCTGTTCATATTTCGGTTACTGTAGCAACCTGGTACTGTAGCAACCGAAATTGGAGATGTAATTATTAATGTATAATTATGTGAATGTATGACTTGTATGTGATTGATGCAATGTTGGTTAAGGATATATGCTAATAGTCACTAATCACGGAACTATTACATGGCATATATCCGGAACCTAATTGTTGGATTGTTACTTGTTATGATTATGCTTCTAGTATGATCTTTATTAAGGACATTACACGCTCCTTAATTAAGAATTATGCTACCAAGATAATTATAATTCGCACAATTCCAAAGAATTGGGGTCTCACAAATTGGTATCGAGCATACTGGTTGCTGTAGGATAGAATTAGCATGGTTGTTGCCTTTAGTGGGTCTCTGTGACATTATTTTAACTTAAATTAATTTCTAAAGATCTAAGTGTGCTATCTTTTACTCCTTACCTTCTTTTAGTATCAATTCTTATCCATCTTTCTATTGATTTTTCAAGATCAGTCTCTTATCTACCTTGTCTTTTCTCTGTAGATGAGTGGCTGGTATTTGATTAAAGAGACTCGAGCCGAAGAGGTGGATGGATTTCCTGCCTTACTTCGAGATATGATGTGGCGGGCCAACTTCACGTATCAACCAGAGTATGCCATCTACCGTCGAGACCGAGGTCCCGCATGGAAGAGTACCAAGCCATCATTAATGTGATCGCCAGACAGTGGTGGGTAGTGTCCCCTACTGTGTCCACATACGTTCCACTTCCGAGTCTATGGCTGTGCAAGAAGCTGTGCGTAGGATGATGGGCCTCCTTCGTCATGATCTGACGGAGCTGTCCCAGCCACCCTATGTACACTTCCCGAAACATGGCCTTAGGTCGGATGTGATTACGTTTGATGAGATTCAGTTTGGAGAAGACCCATACGTCTGCTGAGTTAGCGAGGTTAGTCCGTATCATGGACCAAACCTATCACTGCCTCTCGCGTGCGTTATGGGAAACCCGCCGTCGTGCCGCGCAGACGAGGCATGAGTATCGAGGATTGGTGTTGCTACAAACCGCGTTCCTCGTAACGTGCTTTATGGCAACAATGAGATTCCACCACCGCCATCGCACTACGTGGATTGAGACTTCCAGAGGTGCTCGGACTTGTTCCTGCCCTGGTCGATGTCGTTAGGCTTGGATGTCTCGCCGGATTTCCTCAGACTCGGCGACCTACACACCCCGGTGGACATCACTTGTCGCTAGGTTCCCTACTGCCTCATCACCCTAGGGATCCTATAGATACGGGTTCACCAGAAGCTCATATGTTAAATGAGTTCCCGGTGAATTTTAATCGTAACGACTATACTTAGGGGCTAGATGTGAGATTCGGCCTTAGTTGTGTAATAGGTAGTATTGTGTAATAAATATTGTGTAATAGCATATCCTATGTTTTGTATAAATGGTGTGAGCCAAAGTTTGCTTTTGGAACATAGTGCTGTGCAAGTTGACTTGTACATTTTGGACTTATTGTGTTAATAAAGTAATGCTGCCCTTTTGTCAGACTCGGCTTGGTGTTATTTTGGTGTTAGTTGGCTGTTAATTAGAGGTCAACTTGTGGTGTGTTATTGTTTTTGGTGTTAATTGGTTGCATATCATGACATAACGCATGCTTAGGTTTAGTATTTAATTAATTTCTTTCTCCAAAGCTTGTATGTGTTAGCACGAGTGTATCCTTGTTATGTTGTTAACCATTATATGGCAACAGGATGACAGGACCAACCACTCGATCGCGAACACAACAAGAGGAGAGGTTTTCCACCCCTGTTCTCCAAACTCCGGGAGAGCAGACTGACCCTTCCGGATCTCATGGTCCGCAAAGTGGTCGTCAGGAAGAGGAACTTCCTGCACCACCCACCATGGCGGACGTGCTCATGCAAATAGAGCGCAACCGCATGGATCAGACGCGCATATTGGAGCAGATTGCGCGTAATACCTCCGCTACTCCTACCCCAGCTGGTCGAGCCGGAGTTCAGCATGGGCAGGGAAGTCTCGCTGATTTTCAAATAACTAACCCGCCAGATGTTCTCCACTCCCGAGATCCAATGGAGGCAGAGGATTGGCTTCGAAATCGAAAAGAAGTCACCATTGCCCAATGTTCGAAGGGAGAAGGTCTTATATGCTAGCTACCACCGACCGACCAGCTAGTAATTGGTGGGATAATTATCGGCTATCCAACCTACCGGCCACACTCCTACCGGCTTGAGTTCATGGAGGCTTTTCGTGAGGCCCATATTCCCGAGGGAGTAATGATGCTCAAGCAAGCAGAATTCTCGCTCTCAAGCAAGGGCGAAAGTCGGTGACCGAGTATCTTCATGAGTTCAATTTTCTTGCTCGGTATGCTCGACGATGTTTCGACCGACACTCGCCGTCAAACCGCTTTATGAATGGTTTGTCCGAGGAGCTGAATCGCTTTGGCAATACAAGACTTGAAATTTCCAACATCTTGTGGACAAAGCCATAATTATCGAGACCAAGAGCAAGGCTTTGAAGATTCACTAAGCGCGGCGAGGCCACTCAATTCACATATAGTGGTCGCTCACCGAGACCGCGCCTATGGCAACCTCGATCTTCCGAGCGCCACCCAATTCCACCTGTATGCGCGGTGTTTGCTTTTCGCCCACCGCCACCACCGGATATCCGACCTAGTGGACACAGACCACCTCCTCTTTGTCAATGTCGTCGGGGTGATTTGTTACCATTGTGGTCGCCGACATTTTATAACCAATGTTTTGCTAAGGCAAAAGGGTTACCACTTGCTCACCATCTCCACCATCGTAAGGCGTCTGCACCTTCCCAAAGGCGCTTGTCAAGCTCGATCCTGTTCTGTCATGGCCGTGTGAATCAATTGATCGCCAAGAAGCGGCCGAGACACTGAGGTTATCCTTGGTATGCTCCTAGTTAATTTCAGTTCAGCTATTGTTCTATTTGACTCGAGCATCCCATTCTTTTATTAGTAGGCGCTTTGCTACTCAAAGATCAATTAGACATGCATCCGCTTCAACCACCTCATATTATTCACTCACCAGGTCAAGATTTATGACCGATCAAATCGCTTTAATGTCAATATCAATATTGAAGGGTAGATTTTGGGCAAACTTGATTGTGATAGATTTTAAAGGGATAGATGTCATTTTGGGTATGAACTGGTTATCCCAAAATTTCGGCCAAATCAATTGTGCCCAGCGAACCATATCCCTTACTAATCCAAATGGTCTTTCAGTTATTTTTCAGTCTAGAACAGTTCATTCTCACCTTGGTGTATTGAAAGCTGATACCACCCCTACTCTGGAGTCAGTACCAGTAGTATGTGATTATCCAGAAGTCTTTCCTGAAGACCTTCCCGGTATGCCACCAGATCGGGAAGTAGAGTTCGTAATTGAACTAGTTCCCTGCATCGCTCCCATTTCGAGAAGACCTTATCGCATGCCTTCCAATGAGCTGTTTGAGTTGAAGAAACAGCTTGGAGAATTGCTTGACAAAGGATTCATTCGACCGAAGTTCTCACCAGGGGATGCCCGCCATCTTTGTCAAAAAGAAAGATCGACTCTACGGATGTGTGTAGATTACCGTCTGCTAAATGAGGTTACTATCAAGAATAAGTATCCTCTTCCCGAATTGATGATCTGCTTGACCGCTTAATCGGAGCCCGTGTCTTTTCAAAGATTGATTTGCGATCGGGCTATCATCGATCAAAGTTAGAACGAGGATATTCCTAAAACAAAGATTCTCTACTCGTTATGGATTGTACGAGTATACCGTTATGTCCTTTGGTTTAACAAATGCTCCTCGCTTATTTCATGAATCTAATGAATTCAAGATTCATGGATTTCTTGGATAAGTTTGTTGTTGTGTTTATTGACGACATTCTTATCTACTCCAAGTCCGACGAAGAGCATGAGCATCATTTGAGACTTGTGCCGATACACTTCGCAAGCATCACCGTATGCTAAATTTAGTAAGTGTGCTTTCTGGCTCAAGCAAGTGGCATTTCTGGGACATGTATTATCCGAAGGAGGTATTATCATGATCCCAAAGAAAGTACAGATGTACTAGATTGGAAGCGACCAAGAATGATCCTTAAATTCAAGTTTCCTTGACTTATGGATATTACCGTAGGTTCATTGAAAACTTTTCTAAGATTTCCGCACCAATCGACTCAAATTTTTGAAGAAAGATAACAAATTCTTTTGGTCAGTGGAATGTGAAAACAGTTTTCAGCTCTTGAGAAAGCTCCTGACTGAAGCTCCTGTTCTCACTCTTCCAGATATCCATAAAAATTTTGATATCTATTGTGATGCATCTCGCCATGGACTTGGTTGTGTGCTTATGCAAGAGGGCCGAGTTGTGGCATATGCATCCAGCAGCTAATACCTCATGAGGTGAATTATCCTACCCATGATTTGGAATTGGCGTCGTAGTCCATGCCTTAAAGATTTGGCGACATTACCTTCTTGGCAATCGCTATAAATCTATACCGATCATAAGAGTTCAAATACATATTCACTCAAGTTGACCTGAATATGAGACAAAGAAGATGGCTTGAATTGATCAAAGACTACGATATGGGTATTCACTACCATCCTGGCAAAGCCAATGTTGTGGCTGATGCTTTGAGAAGGAAGTCACAGTGCAATTGCTTATCAACCCTTCCTTTGACTAAAAGCTTATGTGCTGACCTTCGGCGCTTAAATCTCGAGATGGTCGAAGATGGATTTCTTGCTGCCTTGGAAGTAAAATCAACACTCGAAGATCAGATTCTGGAAGCCCAGAAAACTGATACTGAGGTAGCAGAGATCAAGGAAAACATGAAGGCAGATAAGGCCAATGAATTTTCTGAAGATGCTCGTGGTACAATTCGATATCGCAATCGTCTGGTTGTACCCTCTGATCCACAGCTGAGAGAGTTAATTCTTAAAGAAGCTCATAATTCCAAATTTTCTTTACATCCTGGAAGCACTAAGATGTACCAGGACTTAAAGAAAACCTTCTGGTGGAGCAAAATGAAAAGGCAAATTGCTTAGTATGTTGCTGAATGTGATATATGCCAAAGGGTTAAAGCAGAGCACTTGAAACCTGCTGGTACCCTTCAGCCATTACCTATTCCACAATGGAAATGGGAAGAAGTCGGTATGGATTTTGTTACCGGACTTCCCAAGTCCCAGAATGGATTTGATGCCATATGGGTGATAATTGATCGCCTAACTAAAGTGGCTCATTTCATCCTGCCGTAACCACTTTTAATGGCAAGCAATTGGCGAGCTCTATATTGCTAGAATTGTTTGTCTCCACGGTGTTCCTAAAATCATTGTTTCGCATCAGGATCTCAATTCACTTCCCATTTTGGAATTGTCTTCATCAAGCAATGGGAACCAAATTATCCTTCAAAGATCGCTATCATCCTCGCACCGCTGGTCAAACTGAAAGGGTGAACCAAATAATGGAGGATCTTTTGAGAGCCTGTGTTTTAGCATATGGCAAGAATTGGGAGAAATCTTTGCCGTATGTGGAGTTTTCCTACAACAATAGCTACCAAGCAAGTATTCAAATGTCACCTTTTGAAGCTTTGTATGGAAGAGCTTGTAGGACTCCATTGAATTGGTCAGAAACTGGTGAAAGACCATTCTTTGGCCCAGACTTGGTTTTGGAAGCTGAAGAGCAAGTTCGTCTGATTCGAGACCGTTTGAAAACTGCTCAGTCTCGTCAGAAGAGCTACGCCGATCATCGACGTCGTGAGCTAAGCTTTGAAATAGATGATTACGTCTATCTTAAAGTGTCGCCGATGAAAGGTACTCATCGCTTTCAAGTAAAAGGGAAGCTAGCACCTCGTTTTATCGGACCTTTCCGAATCATCGCAAAATGAGGGGCCGTGGCATATCAGTTGGAACTTCCGACACTCTGCTTCAGCTCATGATACCTTTCATGTTTCTCAATTAAAGAAGTGCCTTCGTGTTCCTGCCGAGGTTACTACTTATGAGAATCTTGATCTGCAACCGGACCTTTCATATCAAGAACAACCAGTGCGTATCCTTGACGAAATGGAACGTAGGACAAGAAATCGCACTGTCAAGTTCTTAAAAATTCAGTGGGCTAATCATTCCGAAGATAAAGCCACATGGGAGCGCGAAGATCTGATGAGAATCGAGCACCCCCACCTTTTTGCTGTTTAATATTTGCCTTTGAATCAAGAAAGGCAAGGTTAAACAAAGCAATGTAACATAAGTTGTAATAACAGCACTATGTTGTTATGTAAAATTTCTTTTCTATCTTTGAAACAAATAAAGACAACTGATGTTATGTTCCTAAAGAACATCATTTCAACTTCAATTTTGTCCAACTTCTGAATTATAAGAAATCTCGGGACGAGATTTTCTTAAGGGAGGTAGGTTTGTAACAGCCCCAACCCTAATATACAGTAATGAAGCACTGTTCATGTCATTACTGTTCAACTTAACAAATTAGGTAACATGTTACAAACTATTTTCCAAAAATTTTAATTATAAATTCCAACTTGATAAAAATTTTAGAAGGAAATACCATCCAATGTTGGTATTATGACTGGGGAATATTTTAATTGAAAACCAGATAAGTTATTATGGCCAAAAATAATTTTTTGAAATTTTAGAAATTATTTTGATTTTCGAAAAAACAATTGTCTTTAAATAAACCTTCATTGGATTAATGAATTATTTATGTATTTATAAAGAAGAAACAGTGATTTTAAAATTTATTTGGGGAATATATCATCCCAAAGAAGTGATTCTACAAAATTTCATGAATTTACAAATTTATTTGCTATTTTAAAAGTCCCACCAAATCTGTTTGCAATTTATTCAGACTGGTCAACTTCCCTGCCTAGTATCAGAGCGACCCACCCCTAACTCAGTCCGACCGAAATGACTTGGTTCAACCAGCAGATCTGCTCGGCCGCTCCATTCACGCACGCTCAAACCTAGCCCATCCGGGCCGTTGAATTGTTAGCGAGCTGCCAGATCAAAGGAGCACTTTGACCACCCTTGCACTTTTTTCATCTCAAATTTCTTCATTCTCGCGCGAACGGGCTGGATTCAATGTGCACTTCGGACCACCGGGGTCGCCTTGATCCGGAGCGTAGGCTTGAAAATCAACGGCGTTGGAGACTTTGGGCCGAAGAGCACTCGCGAGCGCTTCATCTTGGGCCGTTGGTTCGCGATCGCACGGCTCCTGTTGAGTGGGCTGATCGGACCAGCTACAGCTCCCAAGAAATCGTGTGCATTGGGATTGAATCCGACGGCTCGCGTGAGATGAGACCTTCGACCACTTCAGACCTAGCTATCTCGAGTCGTCTACCGGAAATCGTATGCTCAAATCACTCGACACCGATTCAATGTGTTTTGATAACCGCATCACCGCTGCTCATCTCGGAATGGACGGTGGCTGTGCGTCGCCGTTTGTTGAGTGCGGTGCGCTGCTGTTAGCTCTGGGCCCAGTTGTCAGCGACGGTTTCACTCATTGCGTGCGTGCGCTGCGTGCGTGCATGGCGCGTTTGCCCTGGGACCCACTCGGCAGTGACCGGTTTATGCTTCATTTCGTGCGCTGTGTGCATTGCATGGCTTTGGGGCCCACATGTAAGTGGTAGAATTTTGATTTCTCTCTGGTTTTTCCACCATGGACATTGTTGTGACCGAAATGGTGGTGATGAACAGTCTTTTGGAGGATATTTTCTCCTAATCTCTATCCTTTAGTGCCACCTATTGGATTCTAGACAATTCTCGGTTGATCTACACCTTTTGTACACTATATAAACCTTAGTCTTGGGACTTCTGACATTGTTGACCAAGGGAGAAGCTCATTATCTTTATCTCCTTCGCAGTTGAAGCTCCTTGTTCTTCCACCTTTGTTCAACTACAGCATACCTACATCTTATACTAAGGTGGTTTTGGGTATTTTCTTGTAGGTTGAACTTAGGACTCCTGCTCCCTGTCAACTTGAGCTGTGAAGCTTCATTTTGGAAAACCTCACTTGGGTGAGTTGAGTTCCATCTTTTCTTAGCAAGAATGTGACTAATGATCTTTAGAGACTTAGTTCTACCATTCTTGTTTTGGTCAGAATCAAAGAAAGGACTTGGACCTTTTCAGTTGACCAAGAACTGATCTTTTCATCTATAAACCCTAGCCGTAAGTTAGCCTTTACTTCATTAGCTTAAGCTCTTTTAGGATATCCCTTACTCACATGCATCACTCACTTACTCTTGTGATGATCCTTGTTCTTTAAACCGAAAAGTTATTTTATAACTTTTCGGTCTTTCATATCGTTTTCAAGAATTAGGGTTTCTCTTGTCTAAATAATAGCTTATTCAGGTCTTAAATGAACCCTAGTATCATTAGTAGACCATCTTTTAATTATCAAGATCACCCATTTAGTTGTAAGGCAAATTGTCACTGTTACCTTTTGCCTGCTAAAACCGACAAATGATCAATTTTTCCTTTCCTATCTCAGTAAACCATGTGTTTAGGGTTAGCATTGACACGTTATGATGTTAATTACTTTTCAGCTTGGCCTTGATTTCTATTTTAGGTCTTGTTAGTATATTCCACCAAATAGCGAAATCAAGGCAAGGACTTTTTTCGCTTTTGGGTCCGAAACCGACAAAAACCCTACTCGCCTTTTCCTTCTGGTGAACCGATTCATTAGGGTGACAAGAATGGGTCATAGTATTGATTACTTCCCTTTAGTATAAATGTGTTGTGTAGTTTCACTAGCTCACGCATTTGGTAAAGAAACTTTCGCTATTTTATTGTTGGTCCAACCAACGCATGCATCACAAAAGTTCAAAATATTAAATTGTTATTAATAAGTAGTAAATGCCCAGTTAGCTCACAATACAAGCTTTAGTACACTTAGCTATCTTGTAATATTTCAATTATATAGAGTCAAGCCAGATAATTAAAGGATTGGTTGTTGTCCTGTTTCAGTTTTAAAAACCTGATACTATAGCTATATTCTAAATCTAAAACCTGGGTAGCAAGTATCAGTAGATAATATATATGGGTTATTACCCTTATTAAATTAGCTATAGCTTAAGCATACTATTACCCATGCATTACCATTTTGATCATGCATTCTTTTATGTATTCTGTTCTCTGTTTTTCCTGTGTTCATTGGAATTCTTTTATTTGCTTTTAGATTCTGGTTCTTCTGAGTTTGTTGAACCTTTTGTTGAACCACAAGAATCTGAACAAGAGGTTGTTTACTACTATCAAGGCAAGCTTCCTCTCTGCACCATATTGAGCCTAATCTTTTGAACTCAGAGGTTTATAAATACAAGGATGATGTTGCATGCAAATTTTGCTAAAAATTATTTATGCTCGTTTCTAGTTAGTTATACCTCAACTTGTGGCTTATCCTTAATTCAACCATACACTCAACCTAAGCTAGTTGTGATGTTATTATATTTAGTTTTAACTTTTGCTTAGCCATGCAGTCCATAGAACGTTAGAGTTTGGCAAGCTTAGCTTGTCAGACTTGGGAACAACAAATGATTTATATGATTTGATCTTTGTTCAGTTTATTTGATTTGGAAATGCTTCTGAATCCTGTTATCCATTAATTCAAATCTGGACAAGTGGATGCTAGTGATGGTGCCTTGTGCACGAGATTTGGGAAATGTGGATGTCTTGTCTGGGTTGATTAAGGACTGAACTCTGACTATTTGATTCAAGTCCCAACGTACTTCCACACGCAGCAGTATGGGCACCGCTTGGTTAAGTAAAGGGTTAATAGTATTGAGTTGGATATCGGAGAGTAAGGACATGTGTATTGATTTCATATGGTATAGATGCTTAAGTCTTCGGCCGTGTCGTATGCCATGTGGAGCTTATATTGATATCGATGTTCTTAGAAGGGTAAGGGCGAGATGTGTTACATCGCATGTACGCTCCTTCAGGCCCCGATCATGTGTAATATGTGTGGCTAACACGAGTTTGCATTTAATTGACTGGTCGGCATTCCTGCATACAACATGTGAGCCTCGGTTAAATGTATGCTATCACCGTTTAAGCGGGATTAATCTCACATGGGTCATCCAACTCAATAGTATTAACTTGTTGAAAATACCAAATCTTAGTTTATCTTACCGCACACCAAAGGCAGTGTGTTATTATTCCGGAGGCTTACGGGCTAACTAAGTCATGTGGGTAAAGATGTACACCCTTGCAAGGATATAAAACTATTCGAATAGCCGTGTCCACGGTTACGGACGAAAACTTGAATTAATGTCATCTGTATAGATTTTACTCTAAGTTTGGTTTGGGAATTATTCCGGCATGATGGTTGTCATGCACATTTAATTGTGAGCTGTCATTTACTTTTGTTACTGTTTATGCTTATAATTACACTTATTCACTGTTTTAGTCCAAATCAATTTATTAAACTTGCTTTATCAAAACATAGCAACTGTAGGTTAAGATGTATCGCTTTATGCAAAATTGAACCAATTAAGCCTCCTGTTGATAACCTTATGCATATAAAATTCTATTCCTTTGTATAGGTCCTAACCAAACACTTTCTTTTATTAGTTTGTGTAAGACTTGTCGAGTACCTTTTCGTACTCGTGGTTTTATGACCCCTTGTTGCGTGAGGATGGATATCTCGTATGAGATGCCCGTTAGCGCCGATCCGGGTGACGCTAACGAGTGATGCTAGTTCTACTCTCCACGCAATAGCTCATGGGATGATGGGGCCATTGGTGGTTCTGTTGTTCTCTTTTCGCTTCATTGTTGATCTTTTTGTTGATGACCCAAGGTCATTCTGTTCATATTTCGGTTACTGTAGCAAACCTGGTACTGTAGCAACCGAAATTGAGATGTAATTATTAATGTATAATTATGTGAATGTATGACTTGTATGTGATTGATGCAATGTTGGTTAAGATATATGCTAATAGTCACTAATCCCGGGAACTATTGCATGGCATATATCCGGAACCTAATTGTTGGATTGTTACTTGTTATGATTATGCTTCTAGTATGATCTTTATTATGACATTACACTGTTCCTTAATTAAGAATTATACTACCAAGATAATTATAATTCGCACAATTCCAAAGAATTGGGGTCTCACAACTACCCCCCTTGCACTAGGCTTTCTGCCCAAATTTCTCACATGGAATAGACATCCTTGAAAACATTCTTGTCCAACCATTTTTAAAACAAAATCATAGTCTAATCCAAGAAATAAAAAAAATATAAATCAAATTTTGGGATTTTCATTTTGGAAAATTGAAATAGAAGTTTGAATTTGAAATAGATATGAATTCAAAATAAAATCCTAAATTCAAAATTGGCCGCAAAAAGAATTGATTTTGGGACAGAGATCTGAATTGAGGCTCGAAATTTGGATTTTGATTTGGAGTTGAACCGATAATTGGGATTTGATTTGAATTGTAATTATATAAGCAAGAACTCCTAATTAAAACCCAACATTTTAAAATAATTAATTTAAAGTAATTTTTAAAGAAAGAAAAGGAATTTTAAGAAAACATAAAAGAAATAAACATATCTAAAAAAATAACAATAAGAACTTGGAAAAATAGAAATTCAAGATAAAAACCAGATAATCAAATAAAACAACTTTTAATTTAATTGAAGTTTTGATTTACTCATATTAAATTGTTTTTATTTTTGAAATTTCAAATTAATCTTTAACAAATCAAGAAAATTCAAATGGTTATTTTTATTTTCAAATTTTCAAAAAGACGCAAAAATTGGGATGTTACACTTCCAAACTGGCCACAAATCCTTTGGCTACAACTTCTGTCTTTAACTTCTGAAATTCCTCATGAAGTTCTAGGCAATTCTCTTTTAATTCCAAAGCATTACAGTAGCTCTTACGACTTAAAGCATCTGCAACAATATTGGCTTTATACCGGGATGGTAATGGATTTCCATATTATAATTATTTATTAACTCCAACCATCTTCTCTGCCTCATATTCAAGTCAGACTGGTGCGATGGGGATCACGATGGTGTGGTTACAAGGGCGAGGGGGGATGACAGAGTTGGTCGATGGTGAGGTTGAAGCGGCGACTAGGGTTCGGGCTCGACGGGTTTGAAGTTTCGGCGACGCTCTGGTGAAGTGAAGGTGACATGGACTTAGCACTGCTACAAAAAGGCTAATACTGGATGTCTCATCACAAAAGGTTGAGTAAAACTGTTAGTATTAAATACAATCACAGACGGTTTTGGTTTAGAGACAGTCTGTTACTGGCTGCGCTAAAAACCATCTGTGAAGAGGTAATATCACAGACGTTTCATTTTTAAAACCATCTGTGAAGTATCACAAACGGTTCTTAAAACGAACCGTCTGTGATATTTGTTGGACTGAAAAGGTGGCCGCGCGCGTGTGTGTGTGAGTGGATTTATCTTGCTATTTTCTAAAGCTATTTTGATTTATCTAAATTAAATTAAATGAAAAATCATTAGAAAATCCCTAAACAATTTTGGGCCGAAACTAGTCTGGCCCATCTCCGCTCACACACACACGCGCTGGTCAGGCACCCGCTCAACTCACAAACGCCGGCCGTTGATCCCGACGGATGGCCAACGCAAGACGCCTTCTTTTTCTTCTTTTCCTTCCGCCGACAAGTGGGGCCATGAGGAACAGTGTCGTCTCCTACCTCTTTCCTTCTCCCTCGTGCGCCCGCACTTTCCTTCGCCGTCCGCCATTGTCGCCTTTCAAATTCCTTCCAAACCTTCGAAATCTCGTATCAATCTCGATGATTGCACACGCATTGAATTCGCTGTGTCCAATCGCCCCCGACACGGCCCTCACTTTCCTTTCTCTCGTCATAATCCTCGAATTGCTCGCCGCGTCATGACCTTCTTGGGCGATACGTTGAACCAGCCACGCCCTCGCCCTATAAAAGGGAGCCTTCGGTGCGCCCTTCTCGCCTCATCCCAACGCCGCCATCCACTTAGCTCCTCTCGCCCTGTAGCACTCGGATTTTGAAGTTTCTCGCTGGTGGTGAAACTTCATCTCTTCTCCGATTCCGGCGCCCCGTTGATGCATCGCCCTCGTCTCCACCACCACCAACATCGCCGCGTTGCTGCGAACCTGGTGCGCGCATCCGCATCGCCAAAGGACCACGGGAACCACTACGTCGCCGTTGACCTAGCACCGCCACCACTAACCTTCATTGCTGGCGAACTTTCAGCCCCACTCTTCCGCTATCTCGGTAAGCACTAGAATCAGCGAACAACGCTCGTCACGACGATACCACCCACACCTCTAGCCGTGGCGTAGAACGCCGGTGGGATCGCCGCCGCACCGCCGCCGATTTCGGGCGGACGTGGCTCAGCCACATCAGCGCCACCGCGACGCCACATAAGCGCCACATGCGCACTTCCAACTGAGTCAGCGCCTACGTGGTGCTTGCGCTAGCGCTTGCGCAGTCGGTGCACTGTACATGGGGCCCACCTGTCAGTGTCACACCAAGCGCTGACGTCGAAAAGCCGGATTTTCCTTTAGGAAAATAATTTGGGGAAATTCTATATTCATCATTTCATGTGATTTTGAAACTTCCCGGGGTTCGTTCTCCTTCATACGAACTCTGATTTCGTCGATTCAAATTTCTAAATTCATATAAATTTAAGATCTAGCTATCTAAATTAAAATTATTTAATTTGGAGTTTATTTGAACCTTCATTTGATTTTTGTTTGAATTTGGCTTATTTTCGCATATAGATTCCGACGACTTCGGAGAGTTAGATTTTGACGCCGTTTGAGAGCAACTAATTGAGCAAGGCAAGTTATACCCTTGATCATATTGAGCCCAGTAATTAAAATTATTTAAATTCTGTTTTAAATTATTATTGCATGCTTATTTCTATACAGTAATTTAAATACCTATTTTAAATTGTAGTTATGCCTAAATCCTTTGTACTACCAATCTTGATATAGAAATAAACCTGCCTTGTCACCTTAAATGAAAATCTAGTTCATGCAATAGTATGAACTAGAACACTTTGGAAAAATTGATGCTTAGCCATGCTTAGACCCAAAAATGTTTGATTTGGGGAATTTTCAGCCAAAAATCAAATGTTGTTTAAAAGTCTATGGCATTGGTTTGTTATGGAAGATTGTGCAAATGATTTTGGAAAATAAAATCAAATTGAAAACTGGTTTGGACTTTGGCAAAATAAATAGTTGGTGGGTGCAAGTTCATGCATGGGCTCTTCTCTGGAATAGTTGAGGCCTAGGGTTTGTTTTGGAAGTCACCCAGTCAATTAAGGACCGGTCTGCAAGCTGCGGATTATTAAGACAAAATTGTACTACCACATGTCATGTATGGGCAGGACCTGGCTGACTAATTTGCAATGTTTCACCGTGGTCGTTCCCTTCAGATGCGGTGGATAGTCATCTTATGACCTACATTAGTCCCACATGGCGCAAGAGGGGGCTCTAATCCTGCGGGTTGTAGCCCAAAGGGAGCGAAACCTTAGCGAGGGGAGATTGCAGTGGAATAGCGCTTTGTAAAGGCCTTGACACGTGCTCTAGACTGCTTACCTAAGGTAGTGAGTGGTGGCATCGACAGATGCGGGACAAACTAGAGAATTCATGTCATGTGGGTAAAGCTGTACACCTCTGTAGAGTGTCAATCTATTCGAATAGCCGTGTCCACGGTCATGAACATGCTGAGCAAAGCCTTTCGCGGATTAGACTTTGGTTTTGATTTTAAAATGATTTTGTAAAACAGTTTTGACATGGATGGGTGTCCATGAGAAAAGTTATGGGTTGAAGCCCTGAGTTGGTGCCCGTGTTTATGTTGGTGATGGGTTGGTGCCTGCACTAGCCTTATCAATTCATTTAAAACTCAATTTTAATTATTGTAAAAATTGAGCCTTTGAACTTAGTATTATTGTATTTAAATTGTCAAATATTGCTTTTGCGCAAATAACCCTATAAGCCATCCTTTGTTACATCCATGTATGCATGTGTCATTCTGTTATTTGACGGGTGTAACTTGCGAGCACGGTAGTTGTGCTCATACTTGCTTTATGCAAACAAATTTCAGAGGAGAAGGACTTTGCTACCGGTGTGAATCTCGATGACTAGGCCGCTACCCTAGTCGATTGCCTGTGGCAGATCAGCTGGACTCCACTACTTTTTCATCTTCCGCTGTGTTCTTTACTGTTGGCATGTAAGCCTCTTTTGTAATAAACTCTGTTAATTATTAATAATATTGTGCGATTTATGGATGTTACCATATCTATTTACTGTGTAAACTAGCTACTGATCATGGGACTAGTACAGAAATACACAGAGGATTTGGGGGGTGTTAATCCCTGGTCCGACAGAAGTGGTATCAGAGCCATATCGACTGTAGGTCGTGATCTAGTTAGAATGGCCGTTAGTCGAAAACTTCAAAACTTATTTTATAACAAGAAAAAGAATAATTTGTTCTCTCCTCATCTTGGTCATCTATCTATAGCTTCTTCATAGAAATTCTTTCTCACCTAATTCTCTCTTCACCATTTTATAAGTTAAATGTATCCTCTTTTCCTTGAAAATTTCTACAAATGGTCAACACGATTATTAACCCTTACGTTCAAGACTACAAGACATAGAGCCATTAAGGAAGTGTCATCGTCTCCACCATCAAAGGACAACATACAAGATTAATCGAAGACCATGAACCGAAGTAAGCCCAACCATATAGCTTAAGTTTGCGATGACTCATTCTGTGTACTGAGTCGTTTCACTAGATTAAAAGTCTCGACCGAGTAGAACGATGTACTGTTTCTTAACTTGTATAGTATATTTTCTTTTGGTACGTCGTACGTAGATCTTTTGATCTTGTGTACAACATTTTCTTTAAATGGGTAGACTTCTCTCCTCATAGCTTTCTCTCTCATCCTTTGCTATTTTCCTCTTCTCTAACAATCCATTGGACTTCTAACCTACCGATGCACCTGAGACTTGAAGGACGGATTGATACCATAAAACTTCGAACAACTCAAGACCCTAGACATGAAGTCAACTTGAAGATAGACTCTCTCTATCTCTCAATGAATTTATCCTTTGTCCGTCTTCTTTCTTTCTAGCCTCTCTGAATCTCGGGGACGAGATTCCTTTTAAGGGGGGTAGTTTGTAACATCCCAAAGTGCTGTTACCAATTTAAAAATTAATAAAGTTATTATTTTCTTGGATTTTCTGAAATTTGAAAGAGTTTTATTGCTTCATTTGAATTTATGAAGTTTTAAAAGTAAAAAGTAAAATTTATTGAAGTTTTTGAAGTTTTATTTGAGTTAAAGTTGAAAAAATAAAAAATAATTAATTTCTAGAATTTTCTGGAATTTTAAAAAGCTTTTCCCTAAATATTTTAAAGCCAAAATAATTTATTTGCAAACTTAAAAAGCCAAATTTAAGTTGGAAATAATTTTATTAAGTCCAAAATAACTCTAGGAATTTCTGTGAATTTTCTAGAATTGTTTTGGATTTATCTTGCTATTTTCTAAAGCTATTTTGATTTATCTGAATTAAATTAAATGAAAAATCATTAGAAAATCCCTAAACAGTTTTGGGCCGAAACTAGTCCGACCCATCTCTGCTCACACACACACACACACACACACACACACACACACACACACACACACACACACACACACACAGGCATACAAGGCACTGCACCGCTTCAACCTGCATGAACGTTGGTCGTTGGATCCCGGTCGGATGGCCAACGTGCACGCCCCTTCTTTCCTTCTTTTTCTTCCTCCGACAAGTGGGGCCATGAGAAACAGTGCCTTCTCCTACCTCTTTCCTTCTCCCTCACGCGTCCGCACTTTCCTTCGTCGTCCGCCATTGTCGCCTTTCAAATTCCTTCCAAACCTTCGAAATCCCGTATCAATCTCGATGATTCCGCGCGCATTGAATTCGCCGCGTCCAATCGCCCCGACGCGGCCTTCACTTTCCTTTCTCTCGCCGTGAATCCTCGAAATTGCTCTGCTGTGCCGCGGACCTTCTTGGGCGATTCATTGAACCGGCCACGCCCTCGCCCTATAAAAGGGAGCCTTCGGTGCGCCCTTCTCCCCTCATCCCAACGCCGCCATCCACTTAGCTCCTCTCGCCCCGTAGCACTTGGATTTTGAAGTTTCTCGCCGGCGGTGAAACTTCATCTCTTCTCCGATTCCGGCGCTTCGCTGACGACGCTTCGTCTCCACCACCACCGACATCGCCAGATTGCCACAAACTCGTGCGCGATCCAAGACGCCGGCGACCACGGAACCACTATGTCGCCGTTGACCTAGCACCGCCGCCGCTAATCTTCGTCGCCGGTGACCTTTCAGCCTTGCTCTTCCGCTATCTCGGTAAGCACTAGAATCAGCGAAGCACGCTCGTCACGATGATACCACCCACACCTCTCGCCATGGCGTAGAACGCCGGCGGGCTCACTGTCACACCGCCGCCAGTTTCGGGCTGATGTGGCTCAGCCACATCAGCACCACCGCGACGCCACATAAGCGCCACATGCGCACTTCCAGCTGAGTCAGTGCCTACGTGGCGCTTGCGCCATTGCTTACACAGTTGGTGCACTGTACATGGGGCCCACCTGTCAGTGTTACACCAAGCGCTAACGTCGAAAATCCGGATTTTCCTTTAGGAAAATAATTTGGGAAAAATTCTATATTCATCATTTCATGTGATTTTGAAACTTCCCGGGGTTCGTTCTCCTTCATACGAACTCCAATTTCGTCGATTCAAATTTCTAAATTCATATAAATTTAAGATCTAGCTATCTAAACTAAAATTATTTAATTTGGAGTTCATTTGAATTTTGGTTGAATTTGGCTTATTTTTGCGTATAGATTCTAACGACTTCGGAGAGTCAGATTTTGACGCCGTTTGAGAGCAACTAATTAAGCAAGGCAAGTTATACCCTTGATCATATTGAACCCAGTAATTAAAATTATTTAAATTTTGTTTTAAATTATTATTGCATGCTTATTTCTATACAGTAATTTAAATACCAGTTTTAAATTGTAGTTATGCCTAAATCCTTTGTACTACCAATCTTGATATTGAAAGAAACCTGCCTTGTCACCTTAGATGAAAATCTAGTTCATGTAATAGTATGAACTAGAACACTTTGGAAAAATTGATGCTTAGCCATCCTTAGACCCAAAAATGTTTGATTTGGGGAATTTTCAGCCAAAAATCAGATGTTATTTAAATGTCTATGGCATTGATTTGTCATGGAAGATTTTGCAAATGATTTTGGAAAATAAAATCAAATTGAAAACTGGTTTGGACTTGGGCGAAATAGATAGTTGGTAGGTGCAAGTTCATGCACGGGCTCTTCTCTGGAATGGTTGAGGCCTAGGGTTTGTTTTGGAAGTTGCCCACCAATTAAGGACCGGCTCTAAGTCATGGATTGTTAAGCCAAAATCAGACTACCACATGTCCTCAGTATAAGGTGACTGGCTGACTAATGTGCAATGTTTCACCGTGGTTGTTCCCTTTAGATGCGGTGGGTAGTCATGTTATGACCTACATTAGTCCCACCTGGCGCAAGAGGGGGCTCTAATCCTACAGGTTGTAGTGCAAAGGGAGCGAAACCTTAGCGAGAGGAGATTGCGGTGGAATAGCGCTTTGTAAAGGCCTTGTCATGTGCTCTAGACTGCTTACCTAAGGTAGTGAGCGGTGGCATCGACGGATGCTGGATAAACTAGAGAATTCATGTCATGTGGGTAAAGCTTTACACCTCTATAGAGTGTCAATCTATTCGAATAGTCGTGTCCATGGTCATGGACATGCTGAGCAAAGCCTTTTGCAAATTAGACTTTGGTTTTGATTTTAAAATGATTTTGTAAAACAGTTTTGACATGGATGGGTGTCCATGAGAAAAGTTATGGGTTGAAGCCCCGGGTTGGTGCCTGTGTTTATGTTGGTGATGGGTTGGTGCCTGCACTATTCTTATCAATGCATTTAAAACTCAATTTTAATTATTGTAAAAATTGAGCCTTTGAACTTAGTATTGTATTTAAATTGTCAAATATTGCTTTTGCGCAAATAACCCTATAAGCCATCCTTTGTTACATCCATGTATGCATGTCATTCTATTATTTGACGAGTGTAACTTGTGAGCACGGTAGCTGTGCTCATACTTGCTTTATGCAAACAAATTTCAGAGGAAAAGGACTTTGCTACCGATGTGGATCTCGACGACTAGGCCGCTATCCCAGTCGATTGCCTGTGGCAGATCAGCTGGACTCCACTACTCTTTCATCTTCCGCTGTGTTCCCTGTTGGCTTGTAAGCCTCTTTTGTAATAAACTCTGTTGATTACTAATAATATTGTGCGGTTTATGGATGTTACCATATCTGTTTACTGTGTGAACTAGCAACTGATCATGGGACTAGTTCAGAAATGCACGGAGGATTTGGGGTGTTAATCCCAGGTCCGACAAATAGCTATGAGAGTTATGAAGATCAATGTACAAGCATAGCGGAAGACTTGTATTGAATCCAATCAAAACCCCGAAGCGAAACAACCAAAAACTCAACTCATAAAGAGTTCAGCAGTCAGACCTCTCATCCTAGCGGTCTGACCTCTAGCCCGATGAACAGTAAAATCAGCCCAAACTCAAAATCATAAATTGGTCTAAGTTTTGATCCACAACTCCAAATTTCATGAAACTTGAAACATACCTTCTTTAGGATGTCAGGAACCTATTCTAATCAACGATCGTGAAGATCATTGCCAAAGGTCTGACCTTTTTTGGTTTGAGTGAAGGTTGCTTCAAAACCGAGTCAAAATCAAAATATGATCCAAAAACTTGCTCGTGGGTAGAAGATGATCAAGATGATCCTAGATGCATTCTCACATGTCACAGCAAGCAAGATCCAGGCCAGAAACCAAAGGAAAACCAAATGATCAAAGAAAGCCCCAAAATCACAAAAGAGAGAGCAAGAACAAGAAGAGACTCATCTTGAGGAATCATGCTTGGATTGATTTGAGATTGATGTTGGTTTACAGCCACTCCATCTAGAGGACAAAATCTCAACACTTGAGCACACAATCAATCCAACTCTCTAGAACCCTAACCTCTCCACTTTCCTCTCCCTAAATACAAACTAGGGTTTCTTCAATACAAGGGTTGGGAGGTGCACAACGAGCACCCTCTTCTACTTATAGTGGAGGCTAGCTTCTAGAAGGACATCCCTAATGGGCACCCATTAAGCCCACACACAAATGGATTTCACTCACGCACGCATTTCAAAGCGCTATCTTCATCTTTTCTTGACCTAAACCACTTCTCCTTGCGCTGTCTTGCGTCGTGGTTTAGCCAAAAGCCATCAAGGAGGTATTTAGGTGAAGTTACCAAAATACCCCTTCTCGATCCTTCTCTAAAAACCGAGTCCAATCTTCATGAAGCAATCCCAAGCGTCGCAACGTGTAGGTTGATCAATGGCTCTCTTCATGTTGGCAAGTCTCCCCCATTAGGCTCCTACCAAAACAACCACGGCACTTGCATCGACCCCCGCGCTGCTTGATGCAACTCATCGTACTGAACTTCCCGTTCGGTCATCCTTGTCTATTTTGCGCCATGCTTGAGTCCACTGACTTCACCCAGCATCATCGATCATTCTGAACCTCAGCTCTCCAAGCCTAGTCCCTATCATCCTCACCGTTGAGCGTCGTTGACCTCCAAGCCTCCTGCACAACAATAGACAAAGAAATCGATTTCGGGAACAAGCTCTTCGCAACTTGACCCACGTTAGTAAAAACATGCATCATGCAACACATATGCACTGAAACCCATGAACTTGACCTAACCAACAAACATCACCGCTAAGCTGCCGACAAACAAGTCAAAACCGGTCAGACTGCCACCTATGGCCGGTCTGACCTCTCAGCAAAGGGACTTAGCCAAATTTCTTCCCTAGAAATCCGAAACCTCTCTAGAAATTTCAAACGAATAGAACTTTTGACTTGAAGCTCCAAAAATTATGAGACCAAGTGTAGAAGAAACCCCTTTCTTGCCTACACCCTCTATTTTTGGCCCAGCTCCAAAATCAAAGGCACTTAATGGCCGGTCAGACCGCCGCCCATGGCTGGTCTGACCGCCAGCCACTAGACCCGAGGTTTGGCTGGTCTGACCGCTAGTGGTGGCTGGTCTGACTGCCACACAAGCCGGTCTCGTTGCTGTTCTGCCGGTCTCGACCACCATTGCTCGACAAAGATCAACTTCGCCGAAAACAAGTATTTCGACAAACCTTCAACGCCATTGCCAATTGTATCATCATCCTAAGATCATGAGCATATCCCCATGATGTCCATGGTATTACTAAATATCACAGATGGTTTTTTTTTCTTAAAACCGTCTGTGATACGTCCTGCGCCATTTTGCTCGCTTACTTGATCGACTCCTCACTTCTCTATGTCTTCTTCTCCATCTCTGGCGCTACAGTGGCCACGGGAGATCTCCAAGCCCAGTGAGTCCCTCACCACTCTATGCCTAGTTTGAGTATCGCCTCACCTCACTGAGCCTGCTCATGTAGTCCATTTCAGCTATTGTCGCCCACACCGAGCTATCACCGTGGACCTCTCTATCGCCGCCGCTGCCATCGACACCAACTCTTCTCTGGTGAGTCGTCGACCCCACCAAGGTCGATTTCCCCACCTATAAGTCCCCTTAAAGCTATGCATGTTCTTCGTTTCAGTTTATTTCCACCGAGAAGACCTATCACTGAGGAGCTTGTCACCACCGCCTCTGTTCACTTACGACCAGCTGCCTTGGACCTTCCCCGACTTCATTGACACCTTCCTCGTGATCGTGGTGAGCTACTAGAGCATAAGCATCCTTTAATTTGAGTAGTTTTGGGCGTTTACGTCGAAATTGCTAGCGAAGCCCATGGTGCCGCCATGGGACATCACCGTACACTACTACAGAAGCTCATCACGCACGGTTCAAATCGTCATCACGCACGGTTTCTTCAACCGCCTATATTTGTTGGTCTGTGATAACAGGAAGTTATCACAGACTGTTCAAAACCGTCTGTGATACGCACTATCACAGACGGTTTGTTGTTAAAACCATCTGTGAAGGCTATTATCCCAGATGGTTTTCACTAAAAACCGTCTGTGATCCGAGAACATCACAGACGGTTCTATTTAAGAACCATCTGTGATACGTAGAAATATCACCAATGGTTTAATTTACAAATCGCTCTGTGATATTTCCGTATCACGCATTTGTTCTTAAATAGAACCGCTCATTATATTCTCTCGATCACGTATGGTTTTAGTGGAAACCGTCTGTGATAATAGCCTTCACAAACGGTTTCAACAAAAAACCGTCTGTGATAGTTCATAATCCTAACTATATTTTTGCTGTTTTTTTTGCTAGCCTCAGGATTGCTAGCCATCCCCTCTAAAAACAAGCATGCACAAAAATAGATACATCACAGATATTCAATTGTTGACAACTCAAATGGATCATTACTCAAAATAAATTACAAAAGATCGAATTTGTTCAAGTATTGTCGCTATAGTTACAATTGGATTACAATTGAGTCAATTGTTTGTAGGTGGGTGAAACTTTGGGTCGGCGACGGAGTGAAAGTCTCCGTTGTCGAAAATGATATCTGAAATGATAAAGCTGCAGAGCTTCCTCTAATGTCTCGCGATCTCTTGCTCAACGAGTCCATCTAATTCTATATGCAACCCCATAGCTAGCAATAGTAAAGTGGTAAGCATATATATTTAAATTTATAATTAGGAAATAATTATTTCGAGATTGACAAACCTCGGATCCTTCTTCCTAGTCGTAAGGATTGGTCGCATATGATAGCAAACGTAGATTGCACATAACTCATCATTTTTTTGCCGGCGACACTGCAAAAAAAGAATTACATATATAGGTATAGTCAGTTCGAGACGCGTTATTATGAAGTATGATATAGGATTATCGTGTTGTAGCGCGTACCGGAAATTTCGTCCTGTGTGTTAGTTCGACGCTCTTTCCATTGTATAATCCTTTGTTGGCAACATAGGCGATGAACGACCTACATGATTCTAAAAAGTTATCCTCGGCCATTTCAAATGAATGAAGACTACAATAGAGTTATGTATGGAGGAAATGAGTATACCTCTCGAGTACTCCTTTCAGAATGCTGAATTTGTGGTCGTTACGGATTAGGGAATCAAGGTATATCCCATGGTTCCTCTTTGGTATAATTACTAAAAGGACCTAGTGGTACCTACTCATGTATGTCGCTATAGTCATTAAACCTAAGTTCGTGCTATGTATAAAGTACAAATGAAATTTGTATAGCAAGTAGTGACACTTACCCCTCGTTGTAGGGCACCACTATGTACTTCTTGTCTATCTGACAAAGCAATGTCGCCGCTATGTATTTCTCGACGAAGGATGGGTCTGCTTGGATGGTTTGTAAAGATACCACGTGTGGGTCGAGGAAACCCACCGGTTCTTTCCATTCCTGGACATTTTTCCACATGTATCTATACACAAGCAATGAGTTGTGATAATTATCGGTATTACGTGAATGCAGAACTTGATTGTACGCACTTACAGTGTCCAACATCGTAGAAGCGAGGCATCGAGGCCAACGAGGTTGAATAGGTCATATAAGTCGTTGAAGCCCACGACGAAGTTGCCTACCCCGTTGAAGAAATGCTCATCCTTGTATGCGATGGTGATTCCAGTATCGCACCCCTTCTTTTTGGTCTTCTGCATGTACCAGGCATGCTAAGCCTGACAAGCATATCCAGCGTGGAGTAATACTATGTCGGAGCACAACGGTTTCCCGATGGAGTAATTCCCGGACGTCCTGGGCTTTCCGGACTTGGGAGGCACCTTAATGTTCATTGATTTCGATTTGGTCTTAACGATTGGCAGCGTCTTCCCGCGAGACGACTTGGGAACCGATACGGTGACACGCTTTTATTGTTCCTTCAGCGTCTTCTTCACGGGAACCGATGAGGTGGTCTTCTGAGGTGAAACATGAGGTGGAGTCATCGAGGGTCCCATTGGAGAGGAATGGTCATGTCTAGATTGTGGCACTGCTGGGTCCAAGGCGATGTCCTTCTTGGGCCACTGGATAAAAGTGTGCACGGCATCCCCTAGTGTTCTGATTTCTTCGTTCGGGCAAATCTTCAGCGGGACGGCCACGAAATTGCCATGTACCATATCCACCTCGACCCTGGCATAACCCTGCGCCAACTGGGCACCGTTCTGCACTGCCTCTTCCTAGTATGGATACACCATCCCCCGCGCAGCCTCAATAGAAAGGGACCCATCCATCCTCACTTGGAGCTTGCAGGGCGTTGGCCCCTACAAAACGATACGCAATTAGCTAAGGCATCCTATAGGTCTATCTTTGGTGCATTCCATAGATGTACATTACCTTGATGTCGTCTATTGGTAATTGGACGTTGTCATGTTCAAAATTATGCGTGGACACGACGCTACTCCGATGTCAAGCAGGACTGGCTCCCAAATTAACAGGGGCGGCTTGTGACTGGCTCAGGAGTTGATTCATTTGATCCTGCAATGCTGCTAGCTTTCCTTGAAATTTTGCAGTAATCATCTGTACCAACTGGTCCTCGTGCTTGGCCTTGGATCTCTTCCTACTCCTATACGTGTAGTAGTCGTCTACGAATCCATGACTCCAAGGTACGTTAACCCCAAGGCCTCACGTTCGACCCGGGTGCTCCTTGTTTCCCAGGGCCGTAGATAGTATATCCTTCTCCCTGTCTGCTTGGAAGGAGCCTTATGAAACTTGGGCAGTCAATTCATGCTGCAAGAGGTCATCATGTTATTATAGACACTATGAAGTTATGGACTTATTAACAACTAGGTAGTTCGACATATTTACCACATGTTGGGACACTTCCTGGTCTACCAGGTTTGTGAAAGAGATGCTGCCCGAAGATGAGACTTTTGCCCTCGCTTTTAACTAGCTTAGGGATCGCGGGTCTGTGACATCAAGAAACGTGTTCTCCTCCACCGCCGCCCATTCCTTGTATTTACCCGCGTACCCAGCGGTGCCGAGTCTGTGCGGGTGAGTGTTTCGTGTCTGGAGAGCTTTGTGCACCGCACTTTTCTCCTTAAATTCGGCCATCGTCTTCATAGCCACAAAGGCGTCCCATGCTTCCCATGTCAATAATCCATACTTCGCGAAAGGCGTCTGACCCGTGTTCACGTACTTCGTGACAAGAATGCTCTTGAAGGTCCTCCACGATTTACCCATCGTGAGCATCGTCGTCTATTGCACGTGTGCCATGTCTGCTTCTGGGATAGTGAACTTGCTTGAAAGTTATGTCCACAGCACGCCTCTCGCTTCTTTCATCAGATCCTTCCACCTTGGTGTGGTGATGGGGACCCGTTCCCTCGCAATTATCCCGTAGATGGTCCGGAATCTCGCCGCTGATCTCTTGGGACTCAGAGGGACCCCAAAGTCACTGACCTCCGTGATGACCAACACCCACAGCATTTGCGATCTTCCTCTCGCCATCTCGCCTGTGTCATTATCGCCGACGGCAAAGATGACGATTAGGGCGGCGGGTGACGGGCGGCTCGTTAGTCTTGCGGGCGGCGAAGACGGTGCCTCTCGCTTGCTCATATTGCTTGGTGATAAATAAGCGAAGATTTGTTTCTGCCTCCTCGCTTACTCGCTATCTATATAAGTTACATATGCAATAAAATGGATTGCAAGTGTCCCAAATTAACATATACATATGAAGTATCTCCATGTCATTTAAATCAATAATATGCTCAACATGTGCAATATTAGCAAATAATCATAATTAATTCCAAAGATAAATATGAAACAATAAAGCATTAATCCAACGGCATTTAAATGACCAAATTAACATAATAAAATGTTAATCATTCAAGTCATTTAAATTGATTGAAATGCAAAACATGTACCACATGTATATGAATAAATTGGATAAGAACACTAAAATTCAGATTTTGAGCTCTATCCAAAGCTTAACTAGACTGACATAACAACCACATGTATAACAATCTCTTGTGATCTTTGTATAGATAGAAACTAGCGATACGAATCTTTTGCCCGAGCCTACTTCATCGAGCCCGACACACTAGAGTGTACCATTTGCTTCATGCCGTGGAGGATTGGCATGAAGCAAAGGTACACTCAAGTGTGTCAGGATCGACGAAGTAGGCTGTGTTTCACCTGAAACGTTTAGGATGAACGCCCAAGGAGCGAGCTAGCTAGCTGAATTCAGGCATTGAGTTAGCTCCTATTCTAACACTCCTTAATCCACCAGCTTCTCAAGGAACTGCTAAGCAAAGGTTTAATGCTTCATGTACAGAAGACAAGCCTTTCATGAAGACATAGAAACCAAATAGAATCAAGTAAAACTTTCTTTCTGGATTGTTGTAAAAAATGCAGTTTTAGCAAGATTTCAGAATTAATCCCAACAAAATTAATTACCATTAAAGCATAATTCCTAAAGAATTTAAATGACCAAAACAACATGTACTCACGTAATTCTCCCAAGTCATCTAAAGAGAATAAAATGGTTAACACAAACATTATGAGAACATCAAAAATCAGCATAGAGCTCAGATTTTTAATTTGTTCGATTGCTCTCATTAGGCTAGTTGCAAAAGACATAGTCTTTGCCATCTCAACCATTATGCCAAAATTCTTCACCAATTGAATATGATAACTCCAAATCAGACTTTGAGCTCAAAAACAAATGCTTGCAGTTCATACAAACTGAAAATAGAGTAGAAGCAATATTTCAGTGCACAACAAAAATACACCAATAGACAAAGAGACTGAGAAAGGAGCTAATCTGACAGTAATAAAATAACAAAAGTAAGCAATTATAAATAAGCTCAAGTCTAATTCTAGTTAACTATTCAATCTCATAATATGGCAACAATCATCATTGAGCTATTAACAGAACCCACCACTTTGCAATTTCTCTCTCTGTACTAAAGATTAACAATCACAGAATGAAAAATTCTCTAGCACAGCACAAATGCAAAGGGACAAAGTGAGATAAGCAACAATACTCACAGAGCAAGGGAGGGAGCGAGTAGAGTGGTATACCACAGGAGGCGCGAGGGAGTACCGGAGGAGGTGCCGAGCCGCGCGAGGAGGAGCCGTGATGTGCCGAGAGGAGGATGGCGGCGTGTAGTGGAGCTCTGGCCGAGT
Source organism: Phyllostachys edulis (assembly GCA_036346405.1). NCBI lineage: Eukaryota > Viridiplantae > Streptophyta > Magnoliopsida > Poales > Poaceae > Phyllostachys > Phyllostachys edulis. The sequence continues at coordinate 63,112,732 of CM070546.1, read as the reverse complement.
CTGAGGAGGAGGCGGCCGCTTGCCTGGCCGAGTCGGAGGAGGGAGGCGGCCGGTCATCGGGCTAGAGTCGCAGGAGGCCGCGTGTCGGAGGAGGGAGGCGGTCGGTCGTCGGGCTGGAGTCGGAGTAGGGAGGCGGCCGGTCATTGGGCTGGATTCGGAGTAGGGAGGCGGCGAGCCCTAGAGGAGGCGAATGAGCGCGGGAGAGCTTAAGGGGCGCGGGAGTAGTGGTAGTGACGAGCAAGAGCAAAAACCCTAGTTGTTCCCTCCTTATAAAAAGGCTATCATAGATGGTTCTCTTACAGAATCGTCTGTGATAAGGAATCACAGACGGTTCTTAAGAAGAATCATCTGTGATACGACCCATATTGTAACGTCCCATTTTCCTTAAAGTTTCTTGCCTGGTTTTCAAAATAAAAGTAACCATTTGGCTTTATTGAGAATCCAAAGCTTAACCTGACGTTTTGAAATCTGGAGAGTTCAATTGGAATTAATTAAACCTTAACTAAGTTCTTTGTTGGTGTTCCTTGTCGCTTGAGGCTCTCTGTGGTGTCTTTGTCGCCTCGGCCGCTTGGTTCTCAAGCCTCTCTGTGTGTCCCTCGGTTTGTCTCTTCTCTCTTAACTTCCTTTGTTGGTTTGAATCTCTTTGAGATCCGCACTCTCTTTATCTCCCTCTGCTCGACCTCTCCCTGCTTCGTGTTTTCCTTAAAGACCCACCAGTTTGTGTTTCAAAACCTCTTGGTCCCTCCAAGCCACGCTTGGGTTTGTTTCTTTGGACCTCCTGTGGACCTCTCCACGCCTCTCTGAACCCCCGAGTTCTCTTGGGCGCCCAGAGTCTCTCTGACCTCCCAGCCCCTTTGGGACCCTCCTAGACCTCCTCGTGGCTATTTGGACCTCCCTTGTGTTCAGACCTCCTTGTCGAGATCTAGCCGAGATCTCCCTTGTCGAGATCTAGCCGCCGACCTCCCCTTGCCGAGATCTAGCCGCTGCACCTCCCTTGCCGAGATCTTGCCGCCGACCTCCCTTGCCGAGATCTAGCCAAACCTCCCTTGCCGAGATCTAGCCGCAGACCTCCCTTTGCCGAGATCTAGCCGCTCGCACCTCCCTTGTCGAGATCTAGCCGCCGCACCTCCCTTGCCGAGATCTAGCCGCCAGACCTTCCCTTGTTAGGATCTCGCCATTAGGACCTCCTCTCGAGATCTTAGCCGCCTGTGTCCTCCCTTAGTTGGATCCAAAGGTTCCGACTTCGTTAGGTCCAAGACCTCCTTAGCGCTTGGACCCATCTTTGATTCTCGTGGTCAGACGCTGAGGCTTTGCCTTCATAACCTTAGGACCATCCGATGTGGTTTGGATGGCCCGATCCTAAGGGCACGCTTGGATGGTCCGAACGCCCTTTCTTTTTGGGCCGCCTGATTCCAATCGAACGGCTCGCTTTGTTCTGCTTTTCCTTGTTTCCGTGACCTCCTCCCGGTTGTTTTGCAAAGACCACCTCCTCGGTCCTTGCCGGTCTTTTATAAAGACCACCTCCTAACCTTGAATATTCTCGTTGGTCGACCTCCCTGCACTCCTTTGATCTCGACCGCTGAGGTCCTCCCTTGAGATCTTGACCGAGATCTCCCTTTTTTTGGAGATCTACTCGTCAGACCTCCCTGCACTTTGATCTCGACCGCTGAGGTCCTCCCTTGAAATCTTGACCCTTAGACCTCCCTTGTGCAGATCTAAGTGTCAGACCTCCTCACAGAGCTTTGAGGACCTCTTGCCCAGACCTCACAAAGGGTCTTTTATGAGCGACCCTTGCGGTGGGACCATACCCTTGACCAATCAGACACCCTTTTGATCGCCCCACTTGCCACCCCTCTCCACCTTGCAATTATTGTTTTGCCTCGTAACTCAGGCGATTTAATAGGTGTCGAGTCGCATTAAATGCAAATACATCCGAGGTACTTTATTTCAATTCTTTTGGGCAAGCCCCGCCTAAGTGGCCCCGATTTGCCAACACGCCACTAGGTTTTCCTTGTGGTGCACACTACCAACTTTGGCTATATATAGCCCGGGTGGGCAAATCTTTGTAACCTTTTGCTCCTTTGCCCACCTTGCTCCCGCCTTGTTCGCTCTCGGTGGTGCTCGAGTTTCACCAAGAGTGAGCCGCAAGTGTTGGCATCTTCCTTGGAAAAACCTCCTCGCAGCTTTTTGCTTTGGTCTTTTGCTTAGAGACCACCTCCTTGTCAGGACCTCCCTTGTTGTCCCGAGCCGCCTGCTTATCCGGTTTTGGTGGAGTTTTGTTTAAGTTCTTTTAGAAGCTCTTTTGAAGTTCTTGGCCCAAAGGCGGTTTTGCTTATTTGGTTTTCTTTATGACGTGTAGTTCACGAGATTAAGGAGATCTTGGACCCAAATTTTCATCAAGGCTCTCCGCCGCTTGACCAAGGCAAGCCACGCACTTCTTTTGATCATCTTGAACCAAGTTTCAGTAAATGTATTTCGGTTTTACTTTATCATGCATGGCTATGTTTATATGAAAATGGTTTGGGCAGAAGTTACTTGCCTACTTGTCGTTATGCCTCCTTTATACCTTGTCTCCATCATGTTGTCATGTTCACCTTGTGAGCCTTAGGTGGATAATTTAGTTGGTGTTCTTTGTTAATTGCCAACATGGGGGCCGTGAGGTCTTATATAGCCTTGCTTAGAAAACGTGGTTCAACGTATCATGCTTCATCTCTAATAATCTTGACTAATAAGTTATGAAATGTGTGGTCGGTGCCATTGTTGAGCAACTATGGCAGATGCCTAAGTCAGATTGACCATGGTGTGAGACCACTTGGTTAAAATTTGTGTGTCAGACTGGGTGGTCTTTTGGCATGGGCTAATACAAATTGTTTTGCCGAGGCAAGAAGGCAGGAGTGAGTAGTGGGTCTCACAGACACTTGGTTGTGGAAGTCTTGCCTTAACACCATTAAGGACTTCACTTTGTGTCTCATTGAACTGGGCCAAATAGTGCAACCACAAGATCATTTTATGGGAATGGTCTGGCTGAATAATTAGCAATGAGATGGCTTGGGGTCATGTGGTTGAGCGTGTGATTCTGGCGCAAGAGGGGCACCCCATAACCTCTGGGATTTCTAGACCATCGGAGGGATTATGAAACCTTAGCGGGCAGCCCTAGTCGGCCTCAAAGCTTTGTAAAGGCCTTGCCGTGCTTTCTAGACCGCCACCTTAGGAAGTGAGCAAGGGTGACCTGAACCCGCCCCGCTAGAGAGACCGTGGATTGTGGGTAAAGTTGTACACCTCTGCAGAGTAAAAGATCTATTCAATAGCCAAGTCCTTGGTCATGGACATGCTCAAGAAATGGTGCAAGGGTAGTTGTTTTGAAAATTTGGTGTCACAAGCACTACAATGAGATGCCTTGGCTTTGCCTCAAGAGACCCCGCCGGCTCTAGAGGGGTCGGGGTTGGCTCGGGTAGTGGTCCAGTGGACTGCCTTGACCTCTTGAGTGGGTGCTCTTGAGTGGTGGTTGGGTGAGGACCGCCACTAGTGTGACCAGACCTCCCCCATGTACGGTTGTGGATGTGAGCTGGTGCTCACTCCACTTTTTCAACTTCAACCTATTATGTATTATGGTTTTACCTTGTCGCTTTCAATCTATTACTATTATTATTGTTCAAATCGCTTTTGCAAACTAACCATACAGCTCTCCATTGGTAAGTCCTTGCATGAATATTATTGCATCTTTGCTCTCTCGTGACTTGTCGAGTACATTCCAAGTACTCATGGCTTAAGCCCCGTGTCAAAGCAGATTATGAGGATGATCAAGTGCGTAAGGCAGACTCTTCGAGGAGGAGTTCTTCACGACTAAGTCGCTTAGGACGCCCTCCACCCGACAAACTGTGGTGCTTGTTGGATGGCTTTTACGTGTTTTGGTGTTTGAGCCCTAGAAGCTCCTTGTTGCCGCTTGTAAGTTCTCGTTGGTTTTGTAAGCCCTCAAGGCGCGACCTCTTGTTAACAAGCTTGAGCATAAGGTCCTATTATATAAAGTTTAATTTGTCTCGCTTCATCTTTGTTTGACCTCGTGGTTGTGGTATTGGCTTGTGTTCTTGTGCGAGCTAGCTCTGTCCCGGGACTAGCTCAGATGCACAGGCGGGACCACCAGGAGGTCCTATGGGACTTAGCTCGAGGTCCCGCCGACCTCTCTTAGTGATGTGCCCGGAGGTGCTACCGAGCGGGTGGCGCCACGACCTCCAGAGGTCCTCAAGACCTCCCGGGAGGTCACATGCGACCAAGACCTCCAGGAGGTCCGCAAGACCTCCCGGGAGGTCCCGGCACCTCCTCAGAAGCTCCATGCGGTGCTACCACATCTTTCCGTGGTGACTTCAAGCAAAAAAAAATATGGTCCTCCCGACCTCTTGCGTGCATCACGGGTGGGTCGTCACAGCTTGGTATCGAGCCCTGGCTCATCAGGGCGGACCCTAGGTAGAAAGGTCGGCTTAGTTTTGATTCAAAAGTTATTTTCTAAAGCAAAACAACTTAAAATCGGTTTGGAGGTTCTTACCTTGTTCTGGTTCTATGTTGTACTTAACTTGTCTAAATCATTTCTTACCCTGTTCTACTTCAATCTTAACTCCCTCTTTAGTTCTGTTATCTTACCCTTGCTGGAACCTCAATTTTTTTTAAGTCTAATTTGACCTCCTTGCCTTTATAATTTCTATAGGACCGATCGTGGAAAGGTTAGGTTAGTGGTCCTATTCTCGAGTCTCGCCTAGCTTGTGTCTTTAAGACCTCTGTTTTGAAGCTTTGGTTGCCTCTTTTGGCCTCTTGGCCTTTTGGTTCTCTCTTGGGTTTAACCAAGTTACCCCTTTTAGATGCTCTATCTTTCTCTCTGATCCCTCTTGCCTTAGTGCTTTAACCCTCTTATCCTCTATGCTTTCTGTCTTACCTATTAAGCCTTTAGAGTTTTGTCCAGATGGTGCAGACTCGGCGATCCACAAGTCGCAGTGAGCCCCTGCACAGCTTGCCTCCACCTCCACCTCCGCCAAAGGCGCAAAGAATGCACTGGTTTTGGGCGCTTTATGGCAAAGACAAGCTCAGATGATGAGTTCTATGATGCGAGATTATGAACCAGATTATGGCTCAACAAAGCTGCACCACCAATGCTTTACTTGCCATGATGAGTCGTAATAGTCAAGTCAAGAAGCGCCACCACCTCCACCCCAAATTTCACCATCAATCAAGGCCGCTTGAGTTCATGAAGACGCTACCACCTACATTTTCGAGCTCCCCGAGCCCTTAAATGCGTATGATTGGCCGAGATCAACAGAGAAGAAGCCGGATATTGCTCGCCGTGAAGATAGGGAGAAGGTTTTGTTTGCCTCACATCAACCGGAAGGACTCAGAATCGAGCGGTGGGACACATTTTGTGCCTCACATGTCAATTCCCCAAAGAATCACGTGGGTAGAATTCGCAATGCTGCCACTCACATGTCCCTCGATGGGAAGGTAGAGATGAAAAGAATGAGTTTCGAGATCTCAAGCAAGGCAAAGATGTCGCTGGAGTGAGTATCTCACAAAGTTCACACAGCTTGTCACGCTATGCCCGTGAGGATGTGGCTACAGATGATGCACGATGTAAGCGCTTTAAGCGGGGCCTTCATCCCGCTTTAAAAGTTCAAGTTGTGGCAACGATTATCCCGATTTCCAAAGATATGGTGAACAAGGCAATGCTCATTGAGGAGTCCCAAGAGAACTTTCTCGAGTCTTTCAAGAGGAAGATGCCACCTTCCAAAGGCTCAACAAAGACCTCCCAATACCACAAAGCTTTTGTGCAAGACTAACCTAAGTGCCAAGGACCTCCTGACCTCCCAGACCTCTGTCAAGACCTCCCGCCTGTCCACCTGCCCTCGCCAACACAGATCACTGCAAAGACTAAGTCAACCCCAAAGGACCTCCACAAAGAAGAGGATCACCTGTTTAAGTGTCATCAAGGGGGCATTTTGCCAATCAATGCCCATCAAGACAGAGCCACCAAAAAGACCTCTACTTCAGACCTCCTCACCAAGACCTCTCAAGGAGCAGACCTCCTCAAGCCAGACCTCCTGCACTTTTGAAGGGGCCGTGTGAACCATGTGGCAAGGAAGAAGCTCAGACCTCCTCGATGTGGTACTAGGTATGTTCCTAGTAAATTCAAGGTTTACCGTAGCTTTTGTTTGACTCGAGCTTCCTATCTGCTTATTTCTGAGTTTTGCCGCAGCACCAGCCGAAGTTGTTGCTCTTAAGTCTACCTTGTTGGTTCAATCCCCACTGTAACTAAGCATTTAACCAGTGGTTGTCCACAAGTTAGGTTGGTCATAGAAGAAGTAGAATTTCTAGCCAACCTTTTCCTTTTGGACACCTGTGTCCCTAGATGTGATCTTGGGCATGGACTGGCTAGCTAACCACCATGCCATGTTGGATTGTAGTGGCAAAAGTATCTCTTTGACCAGCCCTAGTGGTGCCACTGTGAAGTTTTCGGCCACCTCAGAGAAGCTCCAAGGAGCCCTATCTTGTAGTGCTCAAGTTCAAGTTTTGGAGGATGTCCCTGTTGTTAAAGAATTTGTGGATGTGTTCCCTGATGAGCTCCCAGGAATGCCCCCAGACAGAGACCTTGAGTTTGTCATTAACCTTGTCCCAGGGACCTCCCCCATCTCCAAAAGGCCCTACAGATTGCATGTTGATGATCATGTGGAGTTGAAGAAGCAGTTGGAAGACTTGCAGAGCAAGGGTTTTATTAGACCTAGCTCCTCACCTTGGGGAGCCCCAGTGATTTTTGTGCCTAAAAAGGATGGAACTCAAAGGATGTGTGTGGACTATAGAGCTCTCAATGATGTCACCATCAAGAACAAGTATCCTTTGCCAAGAATCGATGATTTGTTTGATCAATTGAAGGAGCCGTTGTTTTTCCAAGATAGATTTGAGAACAGATATCACCAACTCAAGATTCGCAAGGAAGACATCCCTAAGACAGCTTTTTTCAACTAGGTATGGGTTATTTGAATTCACTTGTCATGTCTTTTGGGCTGACCAATGCCCCTGCCTATTTCATGAATTTGATGAACCAAGTGTTCATGGAGTACCTAGACAAGTTTGTCATTGTCTTCATTGATGACATTCTTGTGTATTCCAAGAGTGAAGAGGAGCATGCAAGCCATCTCTTTTCGGTTTTGGGGAAGCTGAGAGCTCATCGCCTCTTTGCCAAGTTTAGTAAGTGTGAATTTTGGTTAAAAGAAGTGGTCTTTTAGGGCATGTTTTGTCAAAAGATGGAGTGTCTGGCAATCCCACCAAGGTGCAAGATGTGCTCAATTGGGAACCCCTAGGACAAGGCCTCAAGTCGAGTTTTCTTGGCATGGTCGGCTACTACGTAAGGTTTATTGAAGGCTTTTCCCAGATTGCAAGACCTCTCACTCACCTGTTAAAGAAAGAAAAGAAGTTCCTCCGACCTCGAGTGTGAAAAAGCTTCCAAGAGCTCAAGAAGAAGTTGACCTCCGCCTCAGCTTTTGGTTCTTCCAGATGTCGAAAGATTTTGAGGTCTATTGTGATGCATCAAAGCAAGGACTTGGCTGTGTTCTTATGCAAGATGTAAAAGTGATAGCTTATACTTCAAGACAGCTTGAAGCCCCATGAAGCAAACTACCCTACTCATGACCTAGAGTTAGTCAGTTGTGGTTCATGCCTTAAAGATTTGGCGCCATTACCTCATAGGTAATAGGTGTGAAATCTATATCGACCACAAAAGCCTAAAGTATATCTTTACTCAAGCAGATCTGAATTTGAGGCGAGAAGGTGGCTAGAGCTTATTAAGGACTACAATGTGGGAATTCATTACCACCTGTGCAAGGCCAACGTAGGCGATGCCTTGAGCAGAAAGTTTATGCTAATACTTTGATGATCAAGGAGAGCTAGCCTACTTTGTATGAAGAATTCTTGAAGCTTAGACTTGAGTTAGTTGAAGAAGGATTCTTAGCAAAGACTTGAAGTGCAACCCACATTGCAAAAACAGATCAAGGCACCAAGAGGGAGATGCTAACATCCAAGAAATCAAGGCCAACATAAGAGAAGGGAAGGTCAAGGTTTTCTATAGATGACCTAGGTGCGGTCTGGTTTGATAAGAGGCTCTTGTGCCCAATAACACAGAGCTCAAGGAGTAATACTTAAAGAAGCACATGAGACATTGTATTCTATACACCCAGAGCTACAAAATGTACCAAGATATCAAGGAATTGTACTTGTGGCCAAAAATGAAGAGAGAAATAGCAGATTTTGTGGCCAAATGTGACACTTGCTGTGTTGTTAAGGCAAAGGCACCAAAGACTGGAGGACTTTTAGTGCCTTTACCCATACCCGAGTGGAAATGGGAAGAGGCTCTGGATGGACTTCATAACTGGTTTACCTCGCACTCAAGCCGGTTTTGATTCTATTTGGGTCATTGTGGATAGGTTAACAAAAATGGCTCACTTTATTCCCGTGAAGACTACCTATTCTCGAGACAAACCGCCAAATCTACATGGCAAAGGTTGTGTGCCTTCATGGTGTTCCAAAGAAGATAGTCTCGCATGAGGATCCCAATTCACCTCCAAATTTTGGCAAAAGCTACATGATGTCTTGGGCACAGACCTTAATTTCAAGACAAACAGCACTCACCCACAAACAGATGGCCAACCGAGAGAGTTAATCAAGTCCTTGAGGACATGCTAAGAGCTTGTGCTCGAAAGGCAATCTAGTTGGGACAAGATGTTGCCATATGCAATTTTCCTACAATAACAAATACTGCTTAGTCTTCAAATGTCCCTTTGAAGCTATTTATGGAGGAAATGTAGGACTCCCTTGTAATCGATGTAATAGGGTGAAGGTCAAGTTCTTGGCCTGACCTACTAAAAGAAGTCAAGATCAAGTAAGGTCAATAAGCTTAGAAGCTAAGGGTCGCTCAAACTCGACAAAAGAGCTACGCAGATGTTACACGCCGAGACCTAGCTTTTGTTCCAGAGACCAAGTCTACCTCAAAGTATCACCTCTCAAGGGTATGCAATGTTCAGAGTTAGTGGGAAACTTGCTCCAAGATTTATTGGACCCTTTCCATTCTTGCCCAAGGGGTGAAGTAGCCTACAAGTTGGACCTCCCTCCTCACTGGAGTTCACAATGTGTTCCATGTCTCACAGCTTGAAGAAATGCTTATGAAAGTGCCAGAGGACCAGATGCCTTTAGAAGTCAGGACCTCCAAGAAGACCTCACTTATAGAGAGCACCCCATCAAGATTTTGGACGGTCGAGAGAGTTACAAGGAACAAGACCACCAAGTCAGGCAAGGTGCAATGGAGCAACCACTCAAGCCGAGGCAACTTGGGAACGTGAAGAGGACCTCAAGAAGGAGTTCCCCACTGCTCCCTAGCTCACCTTGAATCTCGGGTCGAGATTCCCTTAAGGGTGAAGGTTTGTAACGTCTCTGCTTTCCTTAAAGTTTCTTGCTGGTTTTCAAAATAAAAGTAACCATTTGGCTTTATTGAGAATCCAAAGCTTAACTTTGACGTTTTGAAATCTGGAGAGTTCAATTGGAATTAATTAAACCTTAACTAAGTTCTTTGTTGGTGTTCCTTCTCTCTCTGTGGTGTCTTTCTTTGCCCTCGAAACATTGGTTCTCAAAGCCTCTCTATGTGTCCACTGGGTTTGTCTCTTCTCTCTTAACTTCCTTTGTTGGTTTGAATCTCTTTGAGATCCGGACCTCTCTCTTATCTCCCCTCTGTTGGGACGTCTCCGTGCTTGGGGTTTTCCTATTAAAGACCAGCTCGGGTTTGTGTTTCAAAACCTCTTTGGTCCCTCAAGCCACGCTTGGTTTTGTTTCTTTGGACCTCCGTGGACCTCTCCCGCTCTCTCGGAACCCCCAGAGTTCTCTTGGGCCTCTCCAGTCTCTGGACCTCCAGCGCCCCTTTGGGACCCTCCTAGACCTCCTCGTGGCTATTTGGACCTCCCTTGTGTTCAGACCTCCTTGTTGAGATCTAGCGCTCAGACCTCCCTTGCTTTGAGATCTAGCCGCTCGAGACCTCCCTTGTTAGGATCGGCCATTAGGACCTCCTCTCCAAGACCTCCTTGGCGCTTGGACCCATCTTTGATTCTCGTGGTTGTATCGCTTGAGGCTTTGCCTTCATAACCTTAGGACCATCCGATGTGGTTTGGATGGCCCGATCCTAAGAACGCGTTTGATGGTCGAACGTCCCTTTCCTTTTAGTCGCTTGATTCAATCGAACGGCTCTGCTTTCTTCTTAGCGTTTTCCTTGTTTCCGTGACCTCCTCCGTTGTTTTGCAAAGACCACCTCCTGGAGGTCTAAGGGTCAAGATTTCAAGGACCGGGAGGTGGTCTTTGCAAAACAACCAGAGGAGGTCCCGAAACAAGGAAAACGCTAAGAAGAAAGCAGAGCTGCTCGATTGGAATCGGTGGCCTAAAAGGAAAGGGACGCTTGGACCATCCAAACGCGTTTTAGGATCGCCATCCAAACCACATCGGATGGTCCTAAGGTTATGAAGGCAAAGCCTCAAGCGATATGTACCCACGAGAATCAAAGATGGGTCCAAGCGCTAAGGAGGTCTTGGATCTAAGGAAGTCTGAACCTTGATCCAACTAAGGAGGACTCGACGGCTAAGATCTCCCGAGAGGAGGTCCTAATGGCCGATCCTAACAAGGGGAGGTCTCGAGCTGCTAGATCTCAAGAAGGGGAGGTCTCGAGCGGCTAGATCTCAAGAAGGGAGGTCTCGAGCGGCTAGATCTCAAGAAGGGAGGTCTCGAGCGGCTAGATCTCAAGAAGGGGAGGTCTCGAGCTGCTAGATCTCAAAGAAGGGAGGTCTGAACACAAGGGAGGTCCAAATAGCCACGAGGAGGTCTAGGAGGGTCCCAAAAGGGGCGCTGGGAGGTCCAAAGAGACTCTGGAGCGCCCAAGAGAACTTAGGGGTTCCGAGAGAGCATGGAGAGGTCCATGGGAGGTCCAAAAGAAACAAAACCAAGCGTGGCTTGGAGGGACCAAAGAGGTTTTGAAACACAAACCTGAACTAGGTCTTTAACAGGAAAACCCGAAGCACGGGAGAGGTCCGAACAGAGGGGAGATAAGAGAGAGGTCTGGATCTCAAAGAGATTCAAACCAACAAAGGAAGTTAAGAGAGAAGAGACAAACCCAGGGACACACAGAGAGCCTTCGGAGAACCAACAGCCCGAGGGCAGCAAAGACACCACAGAGAGCCTCAAATAGCAAGGTACACCAACAAAGAACTTAGTTAAGGTTTAATTAATTCCAATTGAACTCTCCAGATTTCAAAACGTCAGGTTAAGCTTTGGATTCTCAATAAAGCCAAATGGTTACTTTTATTTTGAAAACCAGGCAAGAAACTTTAAGGAAAACAGGACGTTACACATATCATAGACGGTTCTATTATGGAACCGCCTATGATATGGGACGTATCATAGACCGTTCTTAATAAGAACCGTCTGTGATTCGTTATCACAGACGGTTCTATACTAGAACCGTCTATGATCCTGCTGACAAAACCTAGTGACAAGTGATTGTCATATGAACCTGGTGACAAGTTCATAACACATTTGACTTCAAAAATTTATTACCTCGTGACAAGTGATTATCATATGAACCTGGTGACAAATTCATAACACATTTGACTTCAAACATTCATATCTAATTCAACTCAACTCCAAATCGAGTGAAACCAATTTTGATACTCCAAAATTGAAATGAACGTCCACATTGGCATCAATATCGAAGATGACAAGTCCATAACACATTAACACATGATAATTTCACGTTGACATCAAAATATATGAGAGATTACAAGTCCATAACACATAATGTTATGGAATAAATTAATTACAATGGAGTAAATTCTTAATTAAAATATAGCCCTTCATGATGATCGACGCGCATATAACTAGCTTCCTCACTAGGTTCTTCCTCGAGCCTAATGCCATTTTCGAAAGGAGGCAACTCGTCAAATTGATTGTATTCTTTCTCGTCCACTACATTCTCAACTCCGACAATCCTCCTTTTTCCATGAAGAACTATGTGGTGCTTCTTATTTGCCGGGTCGGTTACATAGAATACTTGAACAACTTGGTTAGCCAATACGAATGGTTCGTCTTTGTATCCGACACGTTCGAGGTCCACGGTAGTGACGCCGTACTTGTCGACCTTCACCGTGGGAGATGGACCCAACGGCACCGAAATAGGGGGATCTTGAAAAGCACGTAGTCGAGCTCCCATATCTCCTCTATTTGCCCATAGTAGGAGCTCCTCAGCCCATCGGTACTAAATGCATCTATGTGGACACCGCTGTTCTAGACTATGCTCTTCCTATCCTAAGCTGCCGTATAAAATGTGTACCCATTTATGTCGTATCCTTACCATGTGACAATTGTAAATTGTGGCCCTTGTGCCAACCATAGCAGCGTATCATCACTTGATGACCTCCCAAAGATTCGCACCTTTAACCATTCGCTGAATCGATTTGCTCTCTCGTGATCCAAACCTCCGACTAGTCTGGATTCTATTGGCGTACCATGTCTTTGTGCTCGTCGATGTACGGGGACACTTGGATCATGTGTTGCAAGACCATGAAATGGGCTTGAGCATACGTATCCAAATCGGGAGTAATTGATTTCCTTCCGATGGTCCTGATACCATCCAGTCTCCCCTCATGACGAGATAGAGGCACACCTATCGGTTCCACCTGAGCCATGTAGTCAGCGTAGAACTCAATGACCTCTTCGATTGCATAACCTTCAATGATGCTGCCCTCTGGTCGAGATCGATTCCGTACGTAGGACTTGAGAATTCCCATGTACCTCTCGAACGGGTACATATGATGTAGGAACACAGGGCCGCATATCTTTATCTATTTCACAAGGTGAACAATGAGATGGACCATGATATCGAAAAATGACAGAGGGAAATACATCTCAAGATGACATAGAGTCGTCACCACCTCGGCCTACAGAGCATCTAGTCCTTGGGGATCGATGACCTTCTGAACAATTGAGTTGAAGAAATAACACAGCCTCAAGATTGCCACTCAGACCTTGTTCGGCAAGATACTCCTAATTACAACAGGAAGCATTTGTGTCATCAGCACATGACAATCATGAGACTTCATACCAATTAATTTCAAATCTTGCATAGAAACAAGTTTCTTAATGTTAGCGGAGTAACTAGACGGGACTTTCACACCATGCAAGCTCTGGTACAGTTCATTTCTCTTGGCCTTGAACAGAGTGTAGCAAGCTAGGGGAAGGTATGTTCGTCCTGTATCGGTCTCTTTCGGTGCTAACTCGGTCCTTATGTTCATATCAACCAAGTCACGCCATGCGTTAACACCATCCTTTGTTTTGCCACTAATGTTCAGTAAGAGACCAATCAAGCTATCACATACATTCTTCTCTACATGCATGACGTCGATGCAGTGGCGAACTTCTATGTGCTCCCAATAAGGCAAGTCCCAAAAAATTGACCGCTTTTTCCAGATGTTCTTCTGACGGATTCTTAATTTACGTCCCATCCCAAGCACAACATTGATATCCTTAACCATATCATAGACCTCTACTCCTCTAAAAGCCCTTGGAGCTGAATTATTCTCCTTATTTCTGTCGAACTATTTCTTCATCTTGCGGTATGGGTGACTCCTGGAAAGGAACCTACGGTGACGCATATACACAGTTTTGCGAGAGTTTTTCAGCCATACACCCTCCGTAGCATCTAAGCAGTGTGAACAGGCTTTGGCTCCTTTTGTACTGAAGCCCGACATGTTACCAAGGGCAGAAAAATCATTGATGGTGCAGAACAACATGGTGCGTCTGGTGAAGTTCTCTCGCTTATACATATCCCATACATTGCATTCTTCGCTCCACAAAGTCACAAGATCTTCCAAAGAATGGTGCTAGGTACACATCAATATCATTCCTGTGTTGCTTCGCCCTTGGATAAGTAGTGACACCAAAATGTACTTCCGCTTCATACACAGACAAGGAGGAAGGTTGTACATACATAGATTCACGGGCCAGGTGCTATGTTAGCAGCTCATATTACCGAAAGGATTCATTCCATCCGTACTCAACCCTAACCTTATGTTCCTCGGTTCTGCACCGAACTCTTCAAAGCTCCGATCGAAGTTTCTCCACCGCGTAATCAAGAGGGTGCTTAGCTTTCCATCTCTTACGCTCCTCGAAAGTGCCAACGTAGCAATCTTGCCTCCTTTGGGTTCGCAAATAAACGCTTCAAACGTGGGATCACAGTGCATACCACGACATCTTAGCAGAGGTCCTTGCTTCACCTTAGCAAGATTCTCGACGCTTGTATCGGATGCTTGCACATGGGACATACATGCATGCCTCGCATACTCTTTACTAGAGGATACAATCATTTGGACATGCATGTATTCTTTCTAATTCCATGCCCAATGGACAAATAACCTTCTTTGCTTGGTAGGTGGTGTTGGGCAACACGCTTCTTCTAAGAATGTCCGCTAGAGACCTAACAACGCCGTGAAACTCTTATCGGACCAACTATTGCTTGCCTTCAATTTCAGCGCTCAAGCACGGTTGACAACCTTGTGTATTCCGACTTGCGGCCCAGGAACAAAGGTCCGACCGAGTCCTCCCTTAAGCCCTCGAATTTACAAAACTCTCTCTCATCAGTAGTTCTCTTACGCATCGCAGAGCATCCGATCCAGATTATCATCGTATGCGACCTATCCTCATCAAAAGCACAATCCACATCCGCAAATCGTTAACTTCCTCAAATATGTCGCCATTATTAACTTCGTATAATCTGCTCTTCACCGTGGATCGTCCAACATGTATACCCTTTTTGAAACCCTTCAATCAAGTGCGCTTTGATCTCATACTGTTTGTTAAACATCTTCAGATTATTGCAATCAATGCATGGACAGTACATAAAATTTATCCCCTTCTTCAACATATCCTGCTCGGCGGCTCTTTTAAAAGCAACCACGCCATTAATGTACTCTTGACTCACACGGTTCACACCGTACATCCAGTTTCGGTCCATCTACACTACGCATGTTACAAATTAGTGTCAAATTAGATTAATAAACTGCAAGTACGTACTCTTCCTATTTACCAAACATACTTAAATTGATTAGCGATTAATTTATAGCAAACATAAAGGGTTATAGATCGTTACCCTCGGATCTCACGAAGAAAATATGATTCCTTCTCCTCTCTAAGGTGGCATAATGGGGATGGAGGCACAAAGAAGGTGCAGGCGAATGTGGAGGAGGTAGCAAGGTGGAGGAGGCGCTAGGGGCAGGGGGTCCAACCTTCTCCTCTCTAAGCTGGCACAACGGGGGAGGAGCCGTAGGTTGGAGGAGCTAGGGCAGGGAAGTGGCACACGGGGGAGGAGGAGCAGATCTAAGCCAGCCAGTAGCATAGGTTGCGATAGAGGCAAATGACAGGTTGTGGCAGAGGCGATGAGAGAAGGCGCAGAGGCGCCAGAGCGCGGCAAAAGTTGTGTCTGCCACCAGAGCTAAGAAGGCGATAGAGGATGTGTCGGGCACAATGTAACATCCCAAAGTGCTGTTACCAAAATAAAGTAAATAAAGATAGTATTTATTGGATTTTCTGAAATTTGAAAGAGTTTGATTGCTTTATTTGAATTTCTAAAATCAAAAGTAAAGTTTATTTTAAGTCTTTGAAGTTTTATTTGAGTTAAAGTTGAAAAATAAAAATTAATTAATTTCTGGAATTTTCTCGGTATTTTAAAAGCTTTTCCCTAATTATTTTAAAGCCAAAGTAAATTATTTGCAAAAATAAAAACCAACTTTAAGTTGGAAATAATTTTTAAGTCCAAAATAATTCTAGGATTTTTTATGAATTTTTCTAGAATTTTTGGACTCTATTTGCTATGTTCTAAAAATATTTGATTTAGTGCTTAATCCTTATTTCGGAAATAAAAAAAATTAAAAAAATAAAATAAAAAAATTTCTGTTCAGACTGGTCCGAACATGCACCCTGGTTGTTCGAACCGTCCATGGTGAACAGTAGCACGAGAAAAAAAAATCCTTTTTTTTCTACCGCGTAGGACACCAAGTTCCCACGCGGTCACCCATCCCTGATTTCTCCCAGGCCAAGCACGCTCCACTTCTAAACCTTTCCAATGCACTACCACCTTTCCATCTTTCTTTCAAGTCAATAACATCTTCCTTTTATTCTTCTATGCCTTTCTTCCCTTGCCTTTCTTCTCCAACCAGCCACTTTCTTTCTCTGGACAGCAAACACAATACCAGCGGCTGCCGCCATTAGAAGCTTTTGCAGCTCATCAAACCCACGAATTACTCCCCATTTCTTCGCATAAATGGTGGCATTCAATTCCCCGGTCAACACCTCCTCCATCTAAGGCCATTAAACCTTTCCCTAATCACCTAATTTCACAAATCGCGCCATTGACCGGCCGTGACACACGCACGCGGTCCTCCCTCCTCGGCTCCTCTCCGGTCCTATAAATAGCAGCATCGGGTGCCTCTCATCTCACTCACCCATCCCCCGAAATCCCAACTCCTCCCTCCCTTTCTTCTCCCCACAATCAAGCTTTTTCTACCACCGGCCGATCGCCGTCTTTCGCCTCTAGCGTCGCCTCCGGTGGGTCTCTGCCACCCTCGTCACCACCGCCGGCTTCGCAACGTTGTGATCTACCTCAGGCTCTCCTTCCCCGCCGTCGTCGTCGCCGGAGCGCCGTCACCCCGTGCACCACCGTGAGCATACGACCTCGCCGCCGCCACCGCCGACCGTCCCTCGCTACGCCGTCACCTCCTACGGCCTCGTCGCAAGGTGAGCAATCCGTTTATGCCATTCGCCGGCCACCCTTCCCTTTTCCTTCTCTTGGTACCATCCATTTTCCCCATAGCTCCATGTTTCTGTTCGTTCTGGGAAGAACAAGCTACAGTGCCATTATCTAGTTCATGTGTAAGGTAATTTGTACATACACATGTTTAATCTTCTAAAAATTCGTTCTCGCACGTACAAAGTCCAAATCCGTTGATTCTTCCTCCTAAATTCATCTAAATTCATCTACTATTTTTTTAGTATTTATTTCATAATTTTTAGATTTAATTTAATTTCTGTTAATTATTCGGTTCATTTTGCGCGTCGTCGCCGCCGACGGCCAGACCTTGCGCATTCCACGACAACCGGGGTGAGCGTTGTGTCCCCCATGGTTCCATCTTCAAATCGCCGCCAACCTCACTCGCTAAATTCTCTCCGCTTGTCTTAACGCCGATGTTCGCCACGAAGGTCTTCTCCGCTTGACCGCATCACCGCCGAAGTCATCTCGCCGAGCCAACCATGTCACCGCATGCCCTCGGCTTCTCTTCATATCCTCGAATTCGCCCACAATCTCGCCACAAGCAAAAATTTTCGCAAGTCGTCCAACTACCTTCGCCGCTATTTTCAAGGCCATTTTTGATTTCCGACGACATCGCCCACGCCATTGGCTTCGCCGCAACGTTCTACACAAGCTCCTTTCCTTTTCCCCGAAACACCCCTACCATCGGCGCCACTATTCCTCCGACACTATTTTGCGCGCCACAAGACCGACCTTCGCCAACGACGCCACCACCACCAATGGGTCCGTCTTGCTCCTCGATTCCATTTTGTGCTTTGCCTACCACCACTCCTTTCCTCTCGCCTCAAGGCCATTTCTCCATGCACTGTGTGAGCTTGGTTACTATTCACGTGCATGGGAGTGAATAGTGCCATGCAAGCACATACATCTCACTTTTTTTTTGAGAATTTATCTTCTACAATTTCGTTCTCCCTCATACAAACTCCGATTCCTTCGATTCAACTTTCTAAATTCATAGAAAGTTGATACCTTCCTAGAAGTATTTATTTTATAATTTTTGGATTTTATTTGGATTTTATTTGAATATTATTTGAATTCGGATCGTTCACGCCAGATAGATTTCTTATGACTTTATTTAATCGGATTTCAACACCATTTGGAACATCGATTAATTAAGCAAGGCAAGTTATACTCTTGACCATTTTGATCCTAGTATTTCAAAGTTAATTAATTCTATCTTTAAAGTTATTATTGCATGCATATTTTTATTCAAGTTATTTTAAATTCCTGTTTTCATTCTTAGTTATGCCAATTCCTTCGTATAGCCAATATTGATGTTTGGAATGCCATGCCTTGTCACCTTAGTAAAATAATTAAGATAATTATGCTTAGTCATTGCTTAGACCAAAAGATGATTTGGGGAATTTTGCCAAAATACAAAGATGTTTTGAAAATGAATCTATGGTATTGCTTTTACCATAGATGTTTGGAAAACGTTTTACTAAAGAAAAATAAATGAAATTGGTTTAGACTTGGGTGAATTGGATTGTTGGTGGGTGCAAGTTCATGCACGACCCAATACAAATGAATGGTTGAGACCTGTGGTTTGTTTTGAAAGTCACCCACCATGTAAGGACCGGTCATGTCATGGATGTTAAGCCAAACTCGTACCACCACAAGTCCGAATGGGACAGACTTGGCCAAATAAGCTATATCATTTCACCATGTTTATGTCTTGGAAAGATGTGGGAGTCGTGAAGACTTATTGATTATACCCACATGGCGCAAGAGGGGTAGTCGCTTGGTGCGAAGCCTTCGACACTTAAACCTTAGCGCATAATTATGTTGAAATAATGTAGGGTAAAGGCCTCGTGATAGTCGCTAGTCGCACGCCTACTAAGCGCAGTATTGGCCGACATAATAAGCAAACTATCTCTTGTGGGTAAAGCCGCACCAACTCGCAGAGTATTAATCTATTCAATAGCCGTGTCCACGGTCATGGACATGCTTAATGTAAGCCACCAAAGTTAGTCTCTCGGTTTTGTTTGAAAAGACTTTGTCACCGGTTTATGAAAATGGGATTGGGCGTAAGCTCGGTGTAAGGGGTAGTCCTTCACCATTTGTGTATGGAGGTTCATCCTACACTTTGACATTGAGAAATCGAAATATGATTTTGATCTTAATTAATTTAAAAATGGCCTTGGAAAATACTAAGAGTATTTAAACGTAAAATGCCGCTTTATGCAAATAAACCCCGCCAACACCCCTTGTTTACCTTATGCATGCATTCAATCACATTTGATCGTGTAACTTGCAGCACTAGTAGTTGTGCTCATACTTGCTTTATGCAAACAAATTTCAGAGGAGAAGAACTTCACCATCGGTGGATCTCGACGACTAGGCCGCTACCCCTACCGATTGCCTCGTGGCGTATTAATCGACTCTACTACACCTTCTTCGCCTTCCATTGTTCTTTATTGTTGGCTTGTAAGCCTCTTTTGTAATAAACTCGCTGATTATTAATAATATTGTGCGATTTATGGATGTTACCATACTGCTTAACTGTGTGAACTAGCTACCGATCATGGGACTAGTTCGTAAATGCATGAGGATTTGGGGTATTAATCCCGTCCGATGTAAGTGGTATCAGAGCCATATCGACTGTAGGTCGTGACCTAGTTAGAATGGCCGTTAGTTGAAAACTTCAAAACATATTTTATAACAAGAAAAAGAATAAATTGTTCTCTCCTCATCTTGGTCATCTATCTATAGCTTCTCTATAGCAATTCTTTCTTACCTAATTCTCTCTTCACCATTTTATAATGTTAAATGGATCCTCTTTCCCTTATAAACCTCCATAGATGGTCAACACGTTATTAACTCTTACGTTCAAGATTACAAGACATGGAGCCACCAAAGAAGTATCATCGTCCCCACCATCCAAGGACAACGGACAAGATATACCGAAGATCGTTTTGTCGGCCCAAACATATAGCTTAAGATTACCAAGGCTCATTCTGTGTATTGAGTCATTTCACCAATTTATGATCATCGATCGAGTAGAACGTTGTATTGTTCCTTTATTTGTATGGTGTATTTTGTTTTGGTACGTCGTACATAGATCTTTTGATCTTGTGTACAACATTTGCTTAAATGGGTAGATTCCTCTCCTCATAGCTCTCTCTCTCATCCTTTGCTTTTGCTTCTCCTCTAACAAGCTATTGGACTTCTAACCTATCGATGCACAATGGACTTGAAGGACGGATGGATACCTCAAAACCTTGAACAACCCAACACCGACAAAAAGCCAACTTGAAGATAGATTCTTTTATCTCTCAATTCGCTTATCCTATACCGCTTTTCTCTAGTTTCTCCGAATCTCGGGACGAGATTCCTTTATGGGTAGTTTGTAACATCCCAAAGTGTCATACTAAAATAAAGTAAATAAAGATAGTATTTTATTGATTTTCTCAAATTTGAAAGAGTTTGATTGCTTTATTTGAATTTCTGAAATCAAAAGTAAAGTTTATTTTAAGTCTTTGAAGTTTTATTTGAGTTAAAGTTGAAAAATAAAAATTAATTAATTTCTGGAATTTTCTCGAATTTTAAAAGCTTTTCCCTAATTATTTTAAAGCCAAAGTAAATTATTTGCAAAAATAAAAGCCAACTTTAAGTTGGAAATAATTTTAAGTCCAAAATAATTCTAGGATTTTTATGAATTTTCCTAGAATTTTTGGATTTTATTTGGATTTTATTTGAATATTATTTGAATTTATTTTATTTTTTTATATTTATATTTTAGTAAAATAATTAAGATAATTAACATAATTATCTTAATTATTTTACTAAGATGACAAGGCATGGCATTCCAAACATCAATATTGGCTATAATGTAGGAATTGGCATAACTAAGAATGAAAACAGAATTTAAAATAACTTGAATAAAAATATGCATGCAATAATAACTTTAAAGATGTAATTAATTAACTTTGAAATATCGATCAAAATGGTCAAGAGTATAACTTGCCTTGCTTAATTAATTGATGTTCCAAATGGTGTTGAAATTGGTCGTCCAAGTCGTTAAATCTATACGCTGCGGAACTTGGCTTCCCATCAGTCGACAAAGACCTTTTGCCCAAATTGAGGAAGAGGACTCTCCGAGCTTACGATCGTGAACTTGTGCAAGGCGATGGACTATGCCTATGGAAACGCTCTAGACGACTGCAGCATCAGCCAAGACAAATTTACAAGAGGTGGAAGAAAGGTCAAGGTCAGGAAGAAGAGCTTGCTTGCTACAAGGCGGAGGGTAGCTCTAGCGAAAGGTGATTATACCCCAATCACCCCTTAGTTGTTTCCCATATTGTAACAAGTAGATGCTAATTATGAGCTATCATTACCATTGTGATAGCCATAACTAAAGAATAAAATAAAATAATAAAAGAATTATTTTAGAAAAATTTTGGCTCTTTGTCTTGTGATTGTTCTTGGGCTAATTAGATTTACCCCTTTAGAGCTTTCGCTCTATCTCTCTCTTCTAAAATCCTTAGAAACATCTAGCAGATGGTGACCACCCGCATCGGCAAGTGGCGAAGGTTTCAAGGTCAGGAAACGAGAACGCGGATTATCGTGAAAATCCCGCCCAGCAGCCCACCACCTCCACCGATCAAGAGCCTAGTCAAGGCCAATTAATGGCTCACCAGACGATATGATGAGTTTGTCGGCTCAATCACTCGCCAGCTGCTCGTAACGTGCAAGCCGCAACCCACACTCCACCTCCACCCCCACCTCCGCAAAAGTTGTCAATGTCGGAGTTCATGAGGATGCGTCCTCCGACATTCTCCAGCAGTACTGAACCTATGGACGCTGACGATTGGCTTCGTGCCATAGAGAAGAAGTTGGATATTACTCGGTGCTCGATCGCGAGAGGGTACTTTTCGCCGCCACCAACTCGGTGGGTCACGCCGGAGTGGTGGGACAACCTCTGATCACCCATGCCAACGCTCAAGCTATCACTTGGGAAGAGTTTGTGCGAGCCTTCCGTCATGCTCACATTCACAGGTCGATGGCATTGAAAAGAAGGAATTGGCGACTTCGCTAAGGCAACCGCCGGTGAGCGAGTACTGCATAAGTTCAACCAAATTTGCTCGCTATGCCCCGCATGACGAGCGAGAGATGAAGACAGCGAGAAAAAGTTTATGGAAGGATTGAATGATGAGATATCTGTCCAACCGATTTCTCAGACTTCACCGACTTCCAACAGTGGACAAGGCAATTCGCCAGAAGGCAAACATATAGAGATGGAGAACTGCAAGCGAGGATGGCCGCCGAGGTTCAACTCGAGGGCAACCCAAACCTCGCCTCGCTCAACCTCACCCCGCAGCGTGGAAGATTTCACTACCACACCCAGAGCTTCAAGACCAAAGGCAACGCGCCAACACTTCCTAATCCACAACTCGCTCGCAGGAGGCCCAAATCAAGAACTCTTCGAGATTACTTGCTATCACCATCAGAGAAGGACACTTCGCCAATAGGTGTCCTAAGAAGTTACTCCCACCGCCCTAAACCCGAGTCCAAGCTATCGCGTAACCTCCGCCGCCACGAAGACAAATCAAGATACGAAGGACGTGTGAACCACGCCACGGCAGAGGAAGCTCAAGCAAAGACGGATGTCGTTTGGTACGCTTTTGTTAATTCAAGACAAAGATCACCCTATTTGATTCCTGAGCATCGCATTCCTTTGTTTCCGATAAATTTGTGGGAAAATATGGGTTACCTATCTCCTCTTTAGTTAACCCTATGATAGTCCACTCCCTGCTCAAATGAGAACCGCTTCTATGCCCAAACCTTACCCTTGAAATATCTCGAGTATCTTTTCTAGTGACTTGATAGTCCTACAATCCCAAGGTCTCGATGTGATTCTTGGAATGGATCAAGCTAGCCAAGAATCGTGGATGATAGATCGTGCTAATAGATCTATCACCCTCACCAATGCACAAGGAGAATCAAGAGAATTGCACCCAAGTCTTCTACCTGGAAGTTCCATCCTCGACCAAATTTTGAAGGAAATAAAACTCAAGACATACCACAGTGCAAGAATACCCAGATGTTTTTCTCGATGAGTTACGGCAGATGCCACCGGATAGGGACGTAATGTTCTTAATTGACTTAGTCCTGTGGACCGCTCCAATCTCAAAGCGACCCTCTGTAATGCCGCCAATGAGCTAGCGTAATCAAGAAACAAATTGAAGAACTAAGGAGCAAAGGTTATATCCCACCAAGTTCATCACCTTGGGGAGCACCTGCATTATTTGTCAAGAAGAAGGACAATAGTATGCGAATGTGTGGATTATAGATCGCTTCAATGAGGTGACGATCAAGAACAAGTATCCGCTACTCAGATTGATGATCCGCTCGATCAATTGAAGGAGCAAGCATCTTCTCGAAGATCGATCTACGATCCGGCTATCATCAACTAAAGATCCGTACGGAAGATATCCCAAAGATCGCCTTCACAACCGATATGGGTTGTATGAATTTACATCATGTCTTTCGGTTTGACAAACGCCTTACATTTATGAATATGATGAACAAAGTGTTCATGGAATTCTTGGATAATTTTGTGGTTGTTTTCATCGATGACATTCTCATTTATTCAAAGGATGAAGAAGAACACGAGAAGCACCTAAGGATGATTTTGGAGAAATCAGAGAACATCGACTTTTACGCCAAATTCAAAGAAGAGCGACTCGCTAAAGCAAGTGGCCTTCCTTGGTCATATCAGACAAGAGGAGGAGTTGTCAGAGACCCAAATGCAAGGTCGGGTTGCTATGGATTGAAGCAACCAAAGTCTCACATGTATAAGGAGTTTCTTGGACTAGCCGTTATTACCGCAGTTCATTGAAGGATTCTCCAAGACAAAGAAGGCCTATGACACAACTTCAAGAAGGAAAAGAAGTTTGAATGGACAGATGCTGCGAGAAGAGTTTCCAGAGTCAAGAAGAGTTTAGTTTCTGCACCTGTGCTAGTATTACCCGATATTCATAAGGACTTTGAAATCTTCTGCGATGCATCTCGACAAGGTCTTGGATGTGTCCTGATGTAGGAAGGCAAAGTCGTGGCTTATGCATCCCGTCAGTTGAGGCCACACGAAGGAAATTACCCAACTCATGATCTCGAAGTTAGCAAAGAATTGTGCATACTTTGAAGATCTGGCGGCATTACCTCATTGGTAACCGCTAAGTAGATTTTCACGGATCATAAGAGTCTCAAATACATCTTTACCGGTCAACTCAACCTCCGCCAGAGAAGATGGTTAGAGTTGATAAAAGATTACGACCTTGGAATTCATTATCATCCCGCAAAGCGAATGTTGTTGCAGATGCTCGAAAGCAGAAGGCGACAGCAACACCATTTTGGTTCGTAATAATCACCGAAATTATATAAAGAATCAAGCACTGAACTTGGAGATTGTCAAGCAAGGCCATGTGAATGCTTTGGAAGTTCAACCCACTCTTCAGAGATGATCGTGGAAAAACAGTTGGAAGACGCATTTACATCAAGGAAATCAAGAAGAATATGAGAAAAGGCAAAGCCCTGTGATTTTCTCGAGGATGAACAAGGAACAGGTGGTTTGGAGATCGATATGTGTGCCCAACCATCGAGATAAAACAATGATTCTAAAGGAAGCTCACGAATCGCCATACTCCATCCATCCCTAAGCACGAAGATGTACCAGATCTCAAGGAGAAATATTGGTGGGTCAAAGATGAAGCGAGAAATCGCCGAGTTCATCGCTTCAGTGATGTTTGTCAACGAGTCAAGGCAGAACACCAAAGACCCACCGGGCTGTTATAACCATTACCAATTCCGAATGGAAGTGGAGGAAGTTGGTATGGATTTCATCACCGGACTTCTAGGACCCAAACAGATGTGATTCCATCTGGGTGATAATTGACCGTTAACTAAAGTGGCTCACTTTATTCCACCAAGACCACTTACGTATGTACCAATTAGCGGAATTGTATATGGCCAAGATTGTCTGTCTACACGAGTACCCAAGAAGATCGTGGTCCGATAGAGGCTCTCGGCTCACATCAAGATTCCGCAGAGTTTGCACGAAGCTTTGGGAACAAGACTCAACTTCAAGATTACCTATCACCCGCAGACAGACGGCCAGATGAACGTGTCAACCAAGTTCGAAGACATGCTTCGAGCCTATGCCTTAGAATATGGAAAGTCGACAAGAATCGCCCTATGCGAATTCTCAGACAACAATAGCTACCAAGCCACCTTCACGATGTCTCCATTTGAAGCTTTGTATGGTAGAAAATGCAGACTCCGCTTCTTTGGGATGAAGTAGGAGAGCATCAATTCTTCGGACGCACTTGATAAAAGAAGTCAAAGCAAGGTTAAAGCGATAAGGAACGCTTGAAGGTAGCTCAATCTCGATGTAAAAGTTATGCCGATAACCGTCGAAGGGAATTAACCTTTGAAATAGGAGACTTTGTTTATCTCAGGGTTACTCCACTTCGAGGGTAAAAGGTTCCACCAAGGAAAACTTGCACCTAGATTTGTGGGACCTTACAAGATTTTGGCCAAGAGAGGTGAAGTTGCATATAAGCTTGAACTTCCAAGCTCCTTGTCGGCAGTCCACGACGTCTTCCATGTCTCTCAACTCAAGAAGTGTCTCCGAGTGCAACAGAAGAAACACCCCTTGAGGACATTGACCTTCAGGAAGACCTCACGTACGTAGAGCAGCCAATCAAGATTCTCAATGTGGCAGAACGAGTCACTAGAAGCAAAGTCATCCGCTCATGCAAGGTTCAGTGGAGCAATCATTCAGAAGAAGAAGCCACCTGGGAGCGAGAGGAAGATTTGAAAGCCGAGTATCCCCACCTTTTTGCTAACCAAGTCTGAATCTCGGGGTCGAGATTCCCTTTAAGGGGGGTAGGTTTGTAACAGCCCAAAAATTCAAATTCTGAGAAGATTTAAAAACTTATTTATTTTGGTGGATTTTCTGAAATTTTCTAAAGCTCCTATTACTAACCTTAAAGCTAAAACAAATTTAAGTACAAAAACTATTACCAAGTTTAAGTTGAAATTTTTTTTTTATTTAAGTCCAAACTCCTTCTAGGAATTTCTGTGAATTTTTCTAGAATTTTCACCAAGTTCCCACGCGGTCACCCATCCCTGATTTCTCCCAGGCTAAGCACACTCCACTTCTAAACCTTTCCAATGCACTACCACCTTTCCATCTTTCTTTCAAATCAATAACATCTTCCTTTTATTCTTCTATGCCTTTCTTCCCTTGCCTTTCTTCTCCAACCACCACTTTCTTTCTCCGACAGCAAACACAATACCAATGGTTGCCGCCATTAGAAGCTTTTGCAGCTCATCAAACCCATTTAATTACTCCCCATTTCTTCGCATAAATGGTGGCATTCAATTCCCAGGCAACACCTCCTCCATCTAAGGCCATTAAACCTTTCCCTAATCACCTAATTTCACAATCGCGCCATTGACCGGCCGTGACACACGACGCTGTCCTCCCTCCTCGGCTCCTCTCCGTCCTATAAATAGCAGCATCGGGTGCCTCTCATCTCACTCATCCATCCCCAAATCCCAACTCCTCCCTCCCTTTCTTCTCCCCACAATCAAGCTTTTTCTACCACCGCCGATCGCCATCTTTCACCTCTAGCGCCGCCTCGGTGGGTCTCGCCACCCTCGTCACCACCGCCGCCAGAACGTCGTGATCTACCTCAGCTCTCCTTCCCGCCATCATCATGCTGAGCGCCACACCCATGCACCACCGTGAGCATACGACCTCGCCACCGCCACCACGATCATTCCTCATTGCAAGGCCACACCTCCTACTGCCTCGCTGCAAGGTGAGTAATCCGCTTATGCCATTCGCCGCCACCCTTCCCTTTTCCTTCTCTTGGTACCATCCATTTTCCCCATAGCTCCATGTTTCTGTTCGTTCTGGGAAGAACAAGCTACAGTGCCATTATCAAGTTCATGTGTAAGGTAATTTGTACATACACATCTTTAATCTTCTAAAAATTCGTTCTCGCATGTACAAAGTCCAAATCCATTGATTCTTCCTCCTAAATTCATCTAAATTCATCTACTATTTTTTAGTATTTATTTCATAATTTTTAGATTTAATTTAATTTCTGTTAATTATTCGGTTCATTTTATGCTGCTGTCACCGACGGCCGACCTTTGCGCATTCCACGACAACCGGGTGAGCATTGTGTCCCCATGGTTCCATCTTCAAATCGCCGCCAACCTCACTCGCTAAATTCTCTCCGCTTGTCTTAACGCCGATGTTCGCCACAAGGTCTTCTCTGTCGGATCGCATCACCGTCCGAAAGTCATCTCGCCGAGCCAACCATGTCACCGCGTGCCCTCGGCTTCTCTTCATATCCTCGAATTCGCCCACAATCTCGCCACAAGCAAAAATTTTCCGCAAGCGGTCCAACTACCTTCTGTCGCTATTTTCAGTGCCATTTTTGATTTCCCGACGACATCGTCCACGCCATTGGCTTCGCCTCGCAACGGTTCTACACAGTGCTCCCTTCCTTTTCCCTGAAACACCCCTGGCTCATCGGCGCCACTATTCCTCTGACACTATTTTGCGCGCCGCCGCCGCACCGGACCTTCGCCAACGACGCGACCACCACCATTGGGTCCGTCTTGCTCCTGGGATTCCATTTTTGTGCTTTGCTGGCCACCACTCCTTTCCTCTCGCCCGGCGTCGCCATTTCTCCATGCACTGTGTGAGCTTGGTTACTATTCACGTGCATGGGAGTGAATAGTGCCATGCAAGCACATACATCTCACTTTTTTTTTGAGAATTTATCTTCTACAATTTCGCTTCTCCTCATACGAACTCCGATTCCTCGATTCAACTTTCTAAATTCATAGAAAGTTGATACCTTCCTAGAAGTATTTATTTTATAATTTTTGGATTTTATTTGGATTTTATTTGAATATTATTTGAATTCGGATCGCTCACGCCAGATAGATTTCTAATTTACTTGATTTAATCGGATTTCAACACCATTTGGAACATCGACAATTAAGCAAGGCAAGTTATACTCTTGACCAGTTTGATCCCAGATTTCAAAGTTAATTAATTACGTCTTTTAAAGTTATTATTGCATGCATATTTTTATTCAAGTTATTTTAAATTCTGTTTTCATTCTTAGTTATGCCAATTCCTTCAGATAGCCAATATTGATGTTTGGAATGCCATGCCTTGTCACCTTAGTAAAATAATTAAGATAATTATGCTTAGTCATTGCTTAGACCAAAAGATGATTTGGGGAATTTTGCCAAAATACAAAGATGTTTTGAAAATGAATCTATGGTATTGCTTTTACCATAGATGTTTGGAAAACGTTTTACTAAAGAAAAATAAATGAAATTGGTTTAGACTTGGGTGAATTGGATTGTTGGTGAGTGCAAGTTCATGCACGGACCCAATACAGCGAATGGTTGAGACCCAGGGTTTGTTTTGAAAGTCACCCAGTCATGTAAGGACCGGTGCATCATGCATGGATGTTAAGCCAAACTCGCACCACCACAAGTCCGAATGGGACAGACTTGGCCAAATAAGCTATATCATTTCACCATGTTTATGTCTTGGAAAGATGTGGGAGTCGTGAAGACTTATTGATTATACCCACATGGCGCAAGAGGGTAGTCGTTTGGTGCGAAGCCTTCGACACTGAAACCTTAGCGCATAATTATGTTGATATAATGTAGGGTAAAGGCCTCGTGATAGTCGCTTAGTCGCACGCCTACTAAGCGTGTATTGGCCGACATAATAAGCAAACTATCTCTTGTGGGTAAAGCCGCACCAACTCGCAGAGTATTAATCTATTCAATAGCCGTGTCCACGGTCATGGACATGCTTAATGTAAGCCACTCAAAGTTAGTCTCGGTTTTGTTTGAAAAGACTTTGTCACCGGTTTATGAAAATGGGATTGGGCGAAGCTCGGTGTAAGGGGTAGTCCTTCACCATTTGTGTATGGAGGTTCATCCTACACTTTGACATTGAGAAATCGAAATATGATTTTGATCTTAATTAATTTAAAATGGCCTTGGAAAATACTAAGAGTATTTAAACGAAAATGTTTGCTTATGCAAATAAACCCCGCCAACACCCCTTGTTTACCTTATGCATGCATTCAATCACATTTGATTCGTGTAACTTGCAGCACGGTAGTTGTGCTCATACTTGCTTTATGCAAACAAATTTCAGAGGAGAAGAACTTCACCATCGGTGTGGATCTCGACGACTAGGCCGCTACTCCTACCGATTGCCTCGTGGCGTATTAACCGACTCTACTACACCTTCTTCGTCTTCCGCTGTGTTCTTTATTGTTGGCTTGTAAGCCTCTTTTGTAATAAACTCTGTTGATTATTAATAATATTGTGCGATTTATGGATGTTACCATACTGCTTAACTGTGTGAACTAGCTACTGATCATGGGACTAGTTCAGAAATGCACAGAGGATTTGGGGTATTAATCCCGGGTCCGACACACAATTTATATAATGCCAGGATATCACAGACGGTTTCTAATGAGAACCGTCTGTGATAATCCAGCTAATCACAGGCGGTTCTAATTACAAACCATCTATGATAATTAACAGACAGTTTCTAATGAGAACCGTCTGTGATAATCTAGCTAATCACAAACGGTTTGTGAATAGAACCGTCTATGATATATCACAGACGGTTCTGTTAATAAACCATCTGTGATAGATGCCTATCACAGGTGGTTCTTAACAAAACCATCTGTGATAAACCGGCAGAGCCGATGCCTCATCCCGATAGACCCAACACAGACGGTTCCATAAAACCCGTCTGTGATGGGCCATCTACTATAGCCTGTTTTGTAGTAGTGGTAGGCTCGCCTTAGGTGACCTTAGGGCCCCGAGCCACAACTATTAGCAATGCGATGGCACCCTGAGCCCAATTTGAGCTTCAAATCCTACTGCTTTTGCCCTAGCGCCAAAGCCATGTTGCATCCGAGGCTCCCTGCCGCATCTCACCACTGTGACGCTATCTCTGTCCACCTCTCTGACCATCTCCACCACCCATGTCATCGCCGTGACACCCTCTCTCCAATCCTGGGCTCCCTCGAGGTTTTTCGTGCCTACCTCGTCGCCGGCGAGCTCACCTTCCCTCTTGGCCACATGCTGTTGGTGATATGCCCTAGAGGCAATTATAGAGATGATTGTATCACGTCCATGTTTATGAATTATTGCATAAATGCTATTCTGTCCCTTGAATGAATCATTGGTTATGAAGATTAACAAGTATGTGACTTGTTGGTGAAACTCTTTTAGCCTATATGATGTCGTTCTAAATGAATCCCTGGTCGGATGTCACTAGTCAGAACACTAGTTACTCTATTGACCGGCACATGTATTGATTGATGACCATGTTTCACTGGTCATGGATATAGGGATATCGAATCAATAATGTGAACACATGTTGGAGAACATGGGGTTGGATTGACCCACCTTGAGACACTGTTGAGATTGTTACGATTTTATGTGTCGTCAGTTGGTCTCAAGCAATGATGATGTATAATCCTTAGACCTGAGATCAGCATAGTTTTCTACATGCGTAGGAGTACACTTTGGGGTTACCAAACGCTACTCCGTAATTGGGTAGTTATAAAGGTAACCTTCAGGTATGTTGTGAAACATATAGAGAAATGTGACTGGTCGAATATGGGATTTGCCCCTCCTAACATAATAGAAGAGATATCTCTGGCTCCTCAATGTGGTCGAATAAAGAAAGTGTACGGCAATGCCACTAGTGGTCGAAGTGTTCGACGATGTGAAGTTATCCGACACTCAATCGAGAAAGTACCGAACAGTACATGGATGACACAACATCTCACCTGGAGTTCAACCAGATATCGTGAGGCAAAGGGTGAATACACGAGAAGGTCTTTCAGTTCGATCAGATATAGACTAGTCGTATGGAAATACGAGCTAGTCGTAGGCTGGTCGAACATGATCACTAAGTGATCGAAACCTGGTCATAAGGAGTTACAAACTAGTCAAGAACAAATATGAACTGGTCGTATAGAGATACGAGCTGGTTGTTAGTGATATGGACCTAGTTGTAGATCATGTTGCATTAAGGTTCGTCTGATATAATTTGTCTGTATTCGGGAATTGTTATGTTCTGCTAGGAGCCGCTGACGACTCGTGATCGGAAAGGAGTTTCCGAGTCACAACCGATTACACATAAACCTAATGGGTCACACACTTAACGAGTTGGAACATACCAGTATGGATACGATTCATCAAACGTGTTCGGATAGGATCCGTCACGAGAACTATATAAGGAGATGCTTGAGGCTATTGGGAGAAGGTGCGATACACATGAGTTGTTCCACCGAAACCCTAGCCACCATCTTCTTAAGAGAGCCTTCCCGTGCGACTTGTTGCTAGCACACCGGCGTATGGTGTTCCTTCCCTAGACGTGTGGATACCACAGAGGCACTACTGCGGTCACTGTTGTGCTTAAGGACAGTCCACGATCTTCACAAGGAACTGTAGAGGTTGCTAGAGGAGACGGTCGACTTGCGAGGAAGCTGGACGATAGCATACGACCACTTCGTCGACGCGCACTTTGTTGGACCAGGTTGCTCCAACTCTTCTTTCGCTGCACTGCGTGTCTGGTGGTAAGGATCTATGATCACCTGCTTGTATGGCATCCTAGTTTACATGGTAGAATTTTTTAATTGTCAGCTAGCGTAGCCTACCCATATCCCTTCACATGCGCCCTGCTTCCTTTCCTTTTCTATCTCTGACTGGTGGGACGCATGAGACTAGGAGAGGATTAGCACTAAATGATAGTGGTTAAGTGTAGTGAGGGTGTGACAAGTGGGCCGGTTGAAAAGTTTAACAGAAATCTAATTCAAAACATATTTAGTTTATAAGTCATTGACATGTGGGACCAGTGACTATTCCCGATTTTAAAATGTGTTTTAAAGCCAAGAAACTGACATGTGGACCCCTGCTATTGGCAGGTTAAATCAAATTGGGATTTATATATTTAGTTAATAAACTAATGAGTCTATGACATGTGGGACTGCCATACGTTTTATAAATAAAATCATGAAATAAAAAGATGAGTCACAGACAAGTAGGGCCCATATGTAAGTTAATAAAATCCGAAAAAATGTAAAAATGAGAAAAACCACCTTTTGTTCAGAGAAAAAAAATACGTTTTCTCTGTTGGAGAGCGTAAGCCTTAGAAAATACACTTTTGACGTCACCATTTTATTTATTTCTAGGGTTTTCAAACCGAACCAAATTGAAATGTTAATAATGTTTGCATATAAACTCCAAATTGAATGAATCTTTTGGGAAGAGTGATTGTACAGGTGGGCTTTGAGGAGGTGGGGCTTTGAGGCCATTTGGTGAAAGGAGACCATGGATTTGGGAAGAGTGATTTTAGATCCATTTGTTTTTGACTATCTATGGGAGGCTAAAGCTGGATGTACGTTGAGAACCATGTGAGTGAAAAGTATATTAATGACGTGTCTGCTTTTACAAGAGCTACCGAGGAGGATATGTTGAATAAGGGGGTGGAATATATGTGTTGTCCATGCATTGACTACGAGAATATGAAGATGTTTAAGAACCAAGCGCAGATCAAAGCACACTTGATTCGAAGGGGTTTCAAAAAGGGACATACACGTTGGACCAGTCACGGTGAAGAGCAGATTATACAAGGAAGGTAGTAATAACGACATCGCCGATGAAGTCAACGATATGCCGCCGGATGATGTCGATTGTGGTTCTGATTCGGATAGGCTGCACGATGACAATCTGGATCAGATGCTTCGCGATTCAAAAGAGAACTATAGTGAAAGAGAGTTTGGTAAATTCGAGGGATTGATGGAGGACTCGGAGAAACCTTTTTTCCCGGGCTACAAGCCAAAATACACAAGGTTGTCATCTGTGCTTGAATTGTTGAAATTGAAGGCAAGCAACGGTTGGTCCGATAAGAGTTTCATGACATTGTTAGGTATCTTAGTGGACATGCTTTCGGATGGAAACGAGTTGCCCAAAACCACCTACAAAGCCAATAATGTTCTTTGTCCTTTGGGAATAGAAGTAGAAAGAATACATGCTTGTCTGAACGACTATATCCTCTACCGTAAAAAGTACACAAACATGCATGTATATCCGGTGTGAAACGAATCTCAATACAAGTGTAAGAATCAATCAGATGACGGCGAGGGAATCGAGGTGAAGAAAGGACCTCCTGCTAAGGTGGCATGGCATCTTCCTGTGTTGGCACTTGGAGGAGCGTAAGAAGGATGAAAAGCTAAGACACCCTGCTGATTCCACCCAGTGGGGAAACATCGATAGGAGGTTTGCAGACTTCGGTGTGGAACTGAGGAATATAAGGTTTGGATTAAGTACAGATGTAATGAATCCTTTCGGTAACATGAGCAACCGACATAGCACTTGGCCCGTGACTCTCTGTATCTACAACCTTCCTCCTTGGTTGTGTATGAAGCGAAAGTATATTTTGCTTTCGATACTTATCCAAGAGCCAAAGCAACCTAGAAATGATATTGATGTGTACCTAGCATCATTGATGGAAGATATAAAAATACTATGGACCAAGGGGGTATAGGTATGGGATTCGTACAAACAAGAGAACTTCACTTTACACTCCTTGTTGTTCTGCACCATAAATGATTGTCATGTCCTTGCTAACCTATCAGGCCATAGTACAAAAGGGGGCCAAAGCATGTACTCACTGCTTAGATGATACCAAGAGTATGTGGCTGAAGCACTCGTGCGAAACCGTGTACATGTGTCACCGTAGGTTCCTTCGGAGGGCTCACCCATACTGTAGGATGAAGAAACAATTCGATAGAGAGAAGGAGGATAGTTCAGCTCCAAGGCATTTAAGTAGAAAAGAGGTCTATGATATGGTTAAGGATTTAGATGTTGTGCTCGGAAAAGGACGTAAATCGAGGACTCGTGAGAAGAACATCTAGAAGAAGAGATCAATATTTTGCTACTTACTGTAACATCCCAAATCTGGGTGTGTGTTTCAAATGTAAGAAAATGAGTAGAAATTAAAACTTTTCTTGCATCTTGAAGTTTTTGAACTTTTCTGTAATTCTTGTAAAGGAATTGTGGGAAATCAAAAGCCTAAATCTCCAATTGACTAAAGTCATGACCCTTTTTAAACTTTTGAGAAAAGTTTGTGGTCAAACCCTAGAACAAACCTTGATGAATTTCTGGAGAAAAATGTTGTGCATAAAAACCTCTAGAAAATTTACACAAGGTTTATCCTGGAGCTAGGAACCTCCAGTCTTTTCAGAATTTTTGGAGTTAGTTTGCTACCTCTAAAAATTCATCAAAGTTTCAGCTTTAAATTCAAACCCTAGGTTAGTTACTGTTGGGCTCGGTTCAGGCTCGAGCCAGTTGACTCGACCCAATCAACTAACTGCACTCGGGCTCGGTCGTTTTGGCGCGTGTGTTTTGGACCATTTGATTGCAATCGGACCGTCCACGTTTGGAGGAACGTTCGGACCGCCTGAGATCAAATTCAATCTGAGCCGTCCATTTCCAATCGAGCGGTCAAAAGGCTTTGACTCAAGTCAATTGGTTTGGTTCAACCCATTTGTGAGTTTAGACCTAAGCCACCTTGGTTGCGGTCACTTACAGGTGGGCCCTCGCCAATCCTGGTCATCATCTTCTTTGCCGCGTGCGTGCGTGTGTGCCAGAGCGCATGGCATGGGCGACGCAGTGCAGGGTCACCTCCGTTGTGTCCTTAGCAACGGCTCTTAAGCCCCCATTTAATGCTTGGCAGTGCTTTAGCCCCCAAAGTCGCCCTCCTCTGCCACCCATCTCCTCAGCTCGTCCATGGCAAAGCGGTGAACCGAGCCGTGGGCTAAGCTCACCATGGAGCTTAACCCTAGCTCAACCTGCGCTCCTCTAGCTATATAAAGCCCCCCAGCTCTTCCTCTTTCTCTTTTCAAGCACCCTGTAGCTTTGCCTTGCTTCCTCTCGGGTTGCTTGTAATCTGTAACATCCCAAATCTGGGTGTGTGTTCCAAATGTAAGAAAATGAGTAGAAATTAAAACTTTTCTTGCATCTTGAAGTTTTTGAACTTTTCTGTAATTCTTGTAAAGGAATTATGGGAAATCAAAAACCTAAATCTCCAATTGACTAAAGTCATGACCCTTTTTAAACTTTTTAAGAAAATTTTGTGGTCAACCCCTGGAAATATTTTTCCTTGGTTCTAGCGATACGGTGTGACTCCTCTGAAAAATTTCATAATTTTTAGAAATTATTTGATAATTTTTGGAGGCCAGTCAAACTAGTTTGACTCTTGGTCAAACCCTAGAACAAACCTTATTTAATTTCTGGAGAAAAATTCTCTACATAAAAATCTCTAGAAATTTTATGTAAGGTTTATCCTGGAGTGAGGAACCTCCAGTCAAAATTTTAGAATTTTTGGAGTTAGTTTGCTATCTCTAAAAATCCCTCAAAATTTCAGCTTCTATTTCAAACCCTAGTCAAACTCCTGTTTGGGCTCAGGTTAGACTCGGGCTTAAACCCCCCATTCTAGTCTAGCCTAATCACCTAAGTGCACCCGAGCCAGTTTCAAGTGGTGCGTGGTTTGGAGCCATTGGATCTTGCTTCAACGGGCTGGATGGCGTGAACGTTCGGACCTCCCCATCCCCTTCGCAATCTGAGCCGTCCCCTTTTGATCTAATGATCGAGAGCCTTGACCCCAAATCAATTGGTTGGAATCAACCTGTTCTTCAGCGTTGGCCCCGAGCCGGCTCTTTTCCTTTCACCGACTTGTGGGGCCCGCACCACCCTGTTCTTCCTATTCCTCGCGCACGTGCGTGTGTGCCAGAGCGCCATGGAGTGGGCGCAGCGCCTTCTCCCCTCCTCTATGTCCTCCTCAACGGCTCTTTGCGCCGCTCATTTAACGCGCATCAGGGCTGAGCCCCCAAAGTCGCCATTGCCTGCCGCACCCATCTCCTCCGCTCGTCCATGGCAGAGTGTGGACCGCGCCCACAGTGGAGCGGTGCTTTTGGCAAAACCCTAGCTTCCCCGGCTATATAAAGCACTTGAGTTCCTCCTTTGCCTTCTTTAAACACCCCTCTTGCTTAACCTAGCTTCCTCGGTGCTTGGCTGAGCTCAACTCACAAAATCCTCACAACCACCATTGTCGGCCGTGGAGCTCCCTCTTTGCCACCAGTGCTTCGAGGGTTCATTTTCTCTTCTGTTCGCGTCACTTTGCACCCTTTGTTATCATGAGCATTTCCCCTAACTTAATTTTGTTTGACATTCACAAAGATTGTCAAATTTGGGGTTTGTTCAAATTCGGCCGAAGTTCACCCCTTTCTTCCTCAAGTCCGGTAAGGTGCTCCTCTCTTCAATTCTTTGCTCATGGACCATCCATGGGCTATGTTGAAGCTATCTTGATGACCCGGTCATGTTCTTTTTGCTCAGAGCATCTTCCCCGAGTTGTCTTCTTCAAGCCCGGCAAGCTTCACCATCCCTAGAGCTCCTCAGACCTCCTCGGTTCCTCTCTGTGCTCAGGTAACTTCTTGGTAGTCCCTAGAAGCTAGGCACCTGCTTACTTGAACCGCTGCGGAGCTCCCTTTCGCTGTTGTCTTTTAGCCGTGTGTGCACCGGCGCTAAACGCTGGCTTGCTGGCGTTTTAGGCCGCCACCGCCGTCGAGAGTGGTACCGGTGTGTGCACTGTGCTATTGCGCACCCGTCGCTGTCCTTGGTTCATACTGCGGGTCGAGCCACGGCGCGCCGAGAGTTTTGTCGGGTGAACAAGGTAATCGCGGCGTTGTCGATAGGACATCATTAAGGCTAATCATCATTTACTCACCTTTAATCAGTGCTTAGAATTAATGGGTTGTCTTAAATCTCGCTCCCATGTCACTGACAGTGGGGCCTGTGTCTTCAAACCCTCTCGGGCGCGTGCGCTGAACTGTGTTCATCGCGGGCCGTTGGATCAAAAATCAACGGCCTAGACTGCGTGAACGTTCGGATCACTGAACATTCACTGTCTGATCTAGATCCAACGATTTAGATCACTGTGAATGTTCGGACCACCGAACGTCAGTCGTCCCTTCTTAGATCTACGGCTGAGATCTGCGAGACCTTCAGACCCCCGGACCTCCCGTAGCCTTGGCCGTCCAATTCTTGATCAACGGCTGAGATTGCGTAAACGTTCGGATTGTCCGAACGTTGCTTCACTCTCAACCGCTCATCGTGAGATCAACGGCCCACGTTCGTTTGAACGTTCGGACCGCCCGAAGATTCGATCAACAAGGATCGTTGGATCTAGATCCAACGGTTTCGTTTGCATTTCCTTGTGCGTGTGCGCTATGCTTGGGTTCGTGTTGGCCATGTGATGGCGCATCAACGGCCCATGTTTTGCCGCGTCAGTTTGTTTGTTTATAAAACCCAGTAAGCTTTATTTCTTAACTAAAAATTGTAATAAGCTTTAAAATTGCATAGCTAATTCATTTTAAACCCTTTTTGGTTGATTCAAATTTTGTTAGTTTTGGTTTTAACTAAGCTTTAATGTAAAAATGGTTGTAAGCTTAGTTTGTCTCCAGAGATATTTGTTAATAGATTTAAATTCGATTTAGCTTTATTTGCTGCTTTAAAAATTCATTTAACTTGAAAAATACATAAGTAATTCTCCGTAACTCCTTTTTGAGTAAAACCAAGTTTGTTGGTTTCCTCTATTAATGTGCTTAATTGTAGAATAGGTTTTAGGCATGTTGTTATCTCTAATGTTCCTGTGGTTGCAATTGTATTATGCACTTTTTCATGTCTTTGGAAAATCATAGAAAATGCATCCTAGCTCCAAATGAGGTGAATCCAATTGTGTTGTTCATCTTATGAGGTGCTCTATTTACCATAAAAATTTTAGGTGCAACACCTCTTTGAAAATTTGTGCTAAAAATTTAATTTTGGATGAATAGTAACTGAAGTGAATTTTCCTGCATTTTTCCAGCCAGCCAGATTTGTTTTGGCCATAACTTTTGCATTGAGAATCCAAATCAATTGGTTTTTGTTGATAAATTCCTTAAAAATCATGCTCTACCTGCTGTGTAAATTTTATGGATTTTGGTTGACTTTGGTTTTTAAGTCTTTGCGGTGTTCTTCGTTCTTATCGGTTCTTTTCGTTCTTTTCGATTAGGTGCCAACGAGTTTGTTGATAACGAAAGTGCTCCTCTACAGTAAACTGAGCAAATCCAGCAAGGCAAGCAGTTTGATCATAATAATCCCATTACTTTTAAAGTCTAATACTTTGTTTACAAATTGTATGTATGCATGCTTTTGTGTGAAAGTTTATTTTCCCTATTAGAGGTAGTTATTCCTATTGCATGGTTACCCTTAAATTGTTTATCCCCTGCCACAAAATATAAGTTATTAATCTCGCCGGTGAATTAGAGCCCGGTGGTTGAATTATGCTCTTTTATTGTCTTTACGGTGTCATGCTTAGAAATGCTTAGCTACCGGTAGAATTGGGCGGTTGTCGACTTAGTCGATAACCTTGATCACACAAAATTATTATTACCATTATGCTCAGCACTTTGTGCTTTGTTACTTTGTAAAGTCAAAAACTGAAACTGAAAATGAAATGTTTGAGACTTGGGCACAATGGTTGATGGTGTGATCTTATGGTGTGACTGGAATGGTGCCCGGGTCAACAAGGACCAAGTTACTTGTGTCACTAAGCCAAGCGATTATTGTGTGCTAACCACACGAGGGGGATATGGGACCTATCTTGACTTAGTACTTTGGCGTGTGTTAGCTCCGAGTCGCAGGAGGATGTGTGGGTGGGTGGAGTTGAAAAAGAAACTTGTGGTTATGTGTTGGGTGAGTGGGAGTGGAATCCTATTTAGGTTCTCCACACCGAAGGGCATTGTAGTTGTCCGGGAGCTTTACCCTATAGAGGTAGTTGACTTTCGGCTTTACAATGACTCTGTCTCAACGTATGGGTTTCTATCCATACGGGCGACTCGTAGTTAATACACAATATTGGAAATGTCTCGTAGGACTTAGCCATGCCGGCATACCAAAGGAAGTGTGCTTAATCATGTGGCGAAAAGGTGGTCTGGTGTGTGGGTACATTGGTACACCCCTGTAGGGTTCAAACTATTCGAATAGCCTCGTCCTAGGTTATGGACATGCTTGGTAAGGTCGTGCAAGAACTAGACTATAACCTTTAATTAAAACTTGATGTGGGTGGTATGAATGGGGAATTCATGCTATTGTTGTGGTGGCTATTGGGTTAGCCACTTCCAGGATGTCTTGTTATTATTGTTACATGTTATCTCATTGTTTTTGTCCAATAGAAATAGATTGTGAAACTGCTTTAAATCTATTACATTGTTGCAAAGGAAAACTTGCTTTATGCTGAAAATGAGTCTAGAGCCTCCTCCACTTAAATAAGCTTGCATGTAGCTATGTATAGGCTGTTACACTACACGTAAGTCTTGCGAGTACATTTTTGTACTCATTTGCTTTGCTTAATTAAATGTTGCAGAGGAGGAAGCCGATCCCCAAGGGATCCACTTTTGTGAGTCAGGCGTGGGTTTGATTTACTAGGTTGGCGGCCCGGTTGGTTGCCTTGTGGGTTAAAGGCACACTAATTGGCTCTTGTTTATCGCCATCTTATGGCTTTTGCTTTTGCTGTTTATTTAACTCTTTAGTGGTTATTTGGCCGGTCGGCCCCTTTTGTAATAACTCTATTTTTTATGTCTTTTGATTTACTTAGTTGTGCTTCGGTTCTATGTGTGGAATGGAATTGATGCATAATTTTGTAAAGGGGTATGTGTACTGCAAGTTCTTGGGAAGCATATGTATCTCGAGGCACAGGATATTTTGTTTGCGATGCTAGGACCAAGTGGATGGTTAAGCATTACAAGCCGAATTTCCCGTGTCCTCACATGCTCAAACCACTAGAAATCCCCAAATCGCCATTGTCGGCCCGTGGAGCTCTTCATCGCCGCCGGTGCTTTGAGGGTTCTTTTTCACTTCTGTTTGCGTCACTTTGCGCCCCTCAGCACCTTCTGCAAATCCCCTAACTCAATTTTGGCTTGCCTTCACAAGAATCGCTTGAATTGGGTTTTGGATCTCCTTCGGCCGAGTTCACTCCCCTTCGTCCTCAACTCCGGTAAGGACCTCCTCTCTTCAATTCTTTGCTCATGGACCATCCATGGGCTATGTTGAAGCTATCTTGATGACCCGGTCGTGTTCTTGTTGCTCAGAGCATCTTCCCGAGTTGTCTTCTTCAAGCCCGGCAAGCTTCACCATCGCCGGAGCTCCTCAGACCTCCTCGGTTCCTCTCTGTGCTAAGGTAACCTTCTAAGTAGCCCCTAGAAGCTTGGCACCACTTCTCTGAACCGCTGCAGAGCTTCTTTTTTTATTTTCGGGTTTGGCCGTGCGTTGTCGCGCCGCCCATCTCCGGCTAGCTGCCGATGTGGTCCTCCTCCGTGGTCGCCACCGCCACCAGCGTGTGCGCGTGGCTATTGCGGTCTCATTTTGGCCCTTGGCTGGCGCCGGCGTGGTCCACGTCACCGGCGGCAAGCTGTTCTTTTCACTGTGCCCGTTGTTGGATGCGAGCTGCACCACGTGTTGTCAAGTTAGGACCGAGATTCTCTTCATTAACTGCTAATCAGTTGTTAATCATTGTTAAAAATTGCTTAGTATTAATGGCGGTCCTAAGCGTTGCTCGTGTGTCTCTGACAGTGGGGCCCGCGTCTTTAAAGCCTATCGGGCGCAT
Organism: Phyllostachys edulis; assembly: GCA_036346405.1. Taxonomy (NCBI): domain Eukaryota; kingdom Viridiplantae; phylum Streptophyta; class Magnoliopsida; order Poales; family Poaceae; genus Phyllostachys; species Phyllostachys edulis. Next base: position 63,072,023 of record CM070546.1, on the reverse strand, counting down.
GCGCAACGTTGTGTTCATCGTGGACCGTTGGATCAAAAATCAACGGCCCAGATCATGTGGACGTTCGGACCATTGAACCTTCACCGTCCGATCTAGATCCAACGATCTAGATCGCTGTGAATGTTCGGACCACCGAACGTCAGCCGTCCACTCTTAGATCTACGGTTGAGATCTACGGGACCTTCGGACCACCCGGACCTCCCGTAGCCTTGGCTGTCCGATTTCAAATCAATGGCCCACGTTGCGCCACGTCTTTTCCAATTGAGTAAAGTTTGTTTATTTCCTGGTAAGCTTTATTTGTTAACTAAAAATGGTATTAAACTTCAAAAATTCATAACTATTTCATTTTAAACTCTTTTCGGTGGATTCAAATTTTGTTTCTTCTGGTCTTAACTAAGCTTTAATCTAAAAATGCTTGTAGGCTTAGTTTGTCTCCAGAAAAAGTTGTTAATAGAGTTAAATTCAGTTTGGCTTTATTTAGTGCTTTAACATTTCATTTAACTTGAAAAATGCATAAGTATTTCTCTGGAGCTCCTTTTTGAGTGAAATCAACTTTGGTGGTTTTCTATGTTAGTAAGCTTATTTGTAAAATATGTTTTAGGAATACTACTGTTTTTAAGGCTCGTGTGGTTGCATTTGTTTTGTGCTCTTTTTCATGTCTTTGAAAAATCATAGAAAATGCATCCTAGCTCCAAATGAGGTGAACCAAATTGTGTTGTTCATCTTATGAGGTGTTCTATTTACCATAAAAATTTCAAGTGCACCACCTCTCTAAAAATTGTGCCAAAAATTTAATTTCGGATGAATAGTAACTGAAGTGAATTTTTCAGCCCTTTTCCAGCCGACCAAAATTGTTTTGGCCATAACTTTTGCATTGAGAATCCAAATCAATTGATTCTTGTTGCTAAATTTTTAAAAAATCATGCTCTACCTGCTGTGTAAATTTCTTGGATTTTGGTTGAATTTGGTTTTTAAGTCTTTGCGGTGTTCTTCGTTCTTATCGGTTCTTTTCATTCTTTTTGATTAGGTGCCGACGATTTTGTTGATAACAAAAGTGCTCCTCTGCAGCAAAGTGAGCAACTCCAACAAGGCAAGTAGTTTGATCATAATAATCCCATTACTTTTGAAGTCTAATACTTTGTTTACAATTGTATGTATGCATGCTTTTGTGTCAAAGTTTATTTTCCCAATTAGAGGTAGTTATTCCTATTGCATGGTTGCCCTTAAATTGTTTATCCCCTGCCACAAAACATAAGTTATTAATCTCGCTAGTGAATTAGAGCCCGGTGGTTGAATTATGCACTTTTACTGTCTTTACGGTCTCATGCTTAGAAATGCTTAGCTACCGGTAGAATTGGGCGGTTGTCGACTTAGTCCATGACCTTGATCACACAAAATTATTATTATCATTATGCTCAGCACTTTGTACTTTGTTACTTTGTAAAGTCAAAAACTAAAAATGAAATGTTTGAGACTTAGGCACAATGATTGATGGTGTGACTGGAATGGTGCCCGGGTCAACAAGGACGGAGTTACTTGTGTCACTAAGCCAAGAAATTATTGTGTGCTAACCGCACGAGGGGGATATGGGACCTCTCTTGACTTAGTACTTTGGCGTGTGTTAGCTCCGAGTCGCAGGAGGTTGTGTGTGGGGGTGGTGTTGAAAAAGAAACTTGTGGTTATGTGTTGGGTGAGCGGGAGTGGAATCCTGTTTAGGTTCTCCACACCGAAGGGCATTGTAGTTGTCCGGGAGCTTTACCCTACAGTGGTAGTTGACTTTCGGCTTTACAATGACTCTATCTCAATGTATGGGTTTCTATCCATACGGGCGACTCGTAGTTAATGCATAATATTGGAAATGTCTCGTAGGACTTAGCCTTGCTGGCATACCTTCGGAAGTGTGCTTGATCTAGTGGCAACAAAGGCGGTCTGACGTGTGGGTACATTGGTACACCCCTGTAGGGTTCAAACTATTCGAATAGCGTCGTCCTAGGTTATGGACATGCTTGGTAAGGTCATGCAAGAACTAGACTATAACATTTAATTAAAACTTGATGTGGGTGGTATGAATGGGGAATTCATGCTATTGTTGTGGTGGCTATTGGGTTAGCCACTTCCAGGATGTCTTTTTATCTTTGTTACTTGTTATTTCGCTGTTTTTGTCAAATAAAAATAGATTGTGAAACTGCTTTAAATCTATTACATTGTTGCAAATGAAAACTTGCTTTATGCTGAAAATGAGTCTAGAGCCTCCTCCACTTAAATAAGCTTGCATGTAGCTATATATAGGCTGTTACACTACACGTAATTCTTGCGAGTACATTTTTGTACTCATTTGCTTTGCTTAATTAAATGTTGCAGAGGAGGAAGCTGATCCCCAAGGGATCCACTTTTGTGAGCTGTGCGGTGGGTTTGACGACTAGGTTGGTGGCCCGGTTGGTTGCCTTATGGGTTAAAGGCACACTAATTGGCTCTTGTTTATTGCCATCTTATGGCTTTTTGCTTCCGCTGTTTATTTTATCTCTTTAGCTGTTATTTGGCCAGTCGGCCCCTTTTGTAATAACTCTATATTGTATGTCTTTTGATTTGCTTAGTTGTGCTTCGGTTCTATGTGTTGAATGGAATTGATGCATAATTTTGTAAAGGGGTATGTGTACTGCAAGTTCTTGGGAAGTACATGTATCTCGAAGCACGGAATATTTTGTTTGCGATGCTAGGACCAAGTGGATGGTTAAGCATTACAAGCCGAATTTTTCGGGTCCTCACACTTACCTTATTGGAAGTACCTAGAAGTTTGCCACTGCATCGACGTCATGCACGTAGAGAGGAATGTATGTGACAGCTTGATTGGTCTCTTACTGAACATTCATGACAAAACAAAGGATGGTGTAAACGCAAGGCTTGACTTGGTTGATATGGACGTCAGACCTGAGTTAGCACCGACAAAGACCGATAAAGGACGAGCGTACCTTCCCCCTACTTATTACACTCTGTCTAAGGCTGAGAGAACTGAATTGTGCTAGTGCTTCCATGGCATGAAAGTTTCATCCGGTTACTCCGCCAACATGAAGAAACTTGTTTCGATGGAAGATTTGAAGTTAATTAGCATGAAGTCTTATGATTGTCATGTACTGATGACACAGATGCTCCTGGTTGCAATTAGAAGTATTTTGCTGATCAAGGTCCGAGAGACAATCATGAGGCTGTGTCATTTCTTTAATACAATTGCTCAGAAGGTCATCGATCCCAGAGGACTAGATGCTCTGCAGGACAAGGTGGTGACAACTCTATGTCATGTTGAGATGTATTTCCCTCCGTCATTTTTCGATATCATGGTCCATCTCATTATTCATATTGTGAGGGAGACAAAGATGTGCGGGCCCGTGTTCCTACGTAGCATGTACCCATTCAAGAGGTTCATGGGAATTCTCATGTCCTTTGTACAGAATCGATCTCGGCCAGAGGGCAGCATCATCGAAGGTTATGCAACCAAAGAGGTCATTGAGTTCTACGTCGATTACATAGCTCAGTTCGAACCGATAGGTGTGCCTTAATCTCGCCTTGAGAGGAGGCTCGAGGGTATCGGGACCATCGGAAGGAAAGCAATCACTCCAGATATGGATGCGTATGCTCAAGTCCATTTCACAGTCTTGCAACACATGACTAAAGTGTCCCCGTATATCGACCAGCACAAGGAAGTGCTTCGGCAACATAATCCAGGGCAGCCGGATGTTTGGATCACGAGACAGCACAACAATCGGTTCAACCAATGGTTGAAGGAGCGACTTGCTAGGAGCTCGTCAAGTGATATGCTGACAAGGTTGGCAAATAGGCCAACATTTACAGTTTGTGATATAGCAATGATATGACATCAATGGGTACACATTCTATACGCAGGCTCAGGATATAAAGAGCACTAACTAGAACAGCGATGTCTGCATAGATGCGTTCAATACCAATGGGTTGAGAAGCTCCTACTATGGGCTCATAGAGGAGATTTGGGAGATCGACTACGTTCTTTTCAAGATCCCCCTATTTCGGTGCCATTGGGTCCATCTCCCACAGGTGAAGGTTGACAAGTACGGTGTCACTACCATGGACCTCGAATGTGTCGGATACAAAGACAAACCATTCGTACCCGCTAACCAAGTTGTTCAAGTCTTCTATGTAACCGACTAGGCAAGTAAGAAGTGCTACATAGTTTTTTATGGAAAAGGAGGATTGTCGGAGTAGAGAATGTAGTGGACAAGGAAGAATACAATCAATTTGATGAGTTACCTCCTTTCGGAAATGACATAAGGGTTGAGGAAGAACAACGTGACAAAACTGGCTACATACGCATCGATCATCATGAAGGGCTAATTTTTAAAGGAAATAAGGAAGTAGAATGATAAATAAAATGTTTATGTGTCATATGTTCATGAATGGTTAATTTTAGTTCATTTGAGTTAATTGATTTGTGAAATGGATGTGCTTGTTTCTGAAATGAATGTGAATTGGATGTATACATGTACTTGTTGTGTTTCTACTTATTTCAGATGGCATGGCTAGCATTTTCTTTGGCTGGCCAATAATCAGAAATAGATTTAGCAATACAAAAGAATATCATAGACGGTTCCTTAGGACAAACCGTCTATGATACATCAGCTGTCACAAACGGTTTCATCTAAAAATCGTCTATGATACATCAGCTATCACAAACGGTTTCATCTAATATGTTATGATAGATGGTTTCATCTACAAACCGTCTGTGATAAGCTATCACCGATGGTTTCATCTACAAATTGTCTGTGAAAGTCAACTATCACAGACGGTTTAATCTACAAACCATCTGTAAAAGTAAACTATCACAGACGGTTCTACTTTAGAACCGTCTGTGATATGTTTAATGTTGCTTCGGCTCCCGCGCAATGCATCTCTTCATCTCACACACCAACGTTACTCCTTATTTTATAAGAATGATCATCCACCGCCGAAGATGAATCCCCACATCGCTCTACTCTCTTTTGCACCCTCCATCAACAATTAGTAGAGTTAAAAAAATAATGACTCCCCACTCTTCTCCCCTGATGCCGGCGTTGATCGCCTACTTAGCCATTTTGTACGAGCACCTCGCCGGTCGTACACTGGCGGATGCTGTATAAGAACACTATGTTAACAGTGTCCTCCCTCCTTCGGCAGAGGTTATGCTGGCACATGTGATCGCCACCTTCCGCCGTCTTGACATCCTACTCCACCACGTCTTCCGAGTGGTCTCCCTCTTCCGGTGAGCTAACCTCGCCATCGACGTAATCCTCGAGAAAGACGTTGCATGTCTCTAGGTGGATTACCGTCGCTTGGATTGTGACATCGAGACAGCGGTCAATCAGGTCTACCGTGTCGAGACACGTCGAGCGAGGGAAGGGAGCCTCTGGGCGCATTTCGACTTGGTCCTTGAGTCGGAGCATCTTTGGGCTACTCTCCAATGAGCGCGTCAATGGATGGATGTGTTTCGGGGAACCTACGTTGACCCCGAACCCTCCAATGTCTATGACGTCACCTACGAAGAATTGAAGACGGAGATAGCAGTCTACCTGGACCGCTAGAAATAAGTTGATCAACATGGCGGGATTTGCGGCGGTCGTTATGGTTTCCGATGAACCGGCGCGAGAAAGAAGGGGATAAGGTCGGGGATGGAGGCGGCGGGATAAGGGATAAGGCGGCCATTGCAGAGCTTCTGAGGGCAACAATGGCACACGGGTTCGAGAAGAAGAAGAAAGAAAGAAGGGGGTGGAGGTGGTTGACGGGTGGGCTGCACACGGGCCGAAAGAGGGAAATGGGCCGGTGAGAAGGGGATTTCGGCCCGAGGGAGTTTAGGGATTTTCAAATGATTTCTAAATTAGAGAAATTAAGATAAATTAATTAGGTTTTTAGAAAATAGCAAAAAGAGTCCAAAAATTATAGGAAAATTCATAGAAATTCCTTGAATAATTTTGAACTTAAGAAAAATATTTCCACCTTAAAGTTGGCTTTTAATTTTTGCAAATAAATTATTTTTAATTTCTAAAAAATAGGAAAAGCTTTTTAAAATTCACAAAATTAAAGAAATTAGTCAAATTTTATTTTTCAACTATAAATCCAATAAAAATCCCAAAAACTCAATAAATTTTATTTTTGACTTTTAAAGTTTAGGAAATTCAAGAAAGCAATAAAACTCTTTTAAATTTTAGAAAATCCAATAAAATAATAACTTTATTGATTTTATTTTTGGTAACATACCTTGGGATGTTACAAACTAGCCCGCTTGAAAGGAATCTCATCCTCGAGATTCGGAGAGGCTAGAAAGAAAGCTGGGAGGTCTTCAACTGGAATTGTCGTCGTCCGTACCCTGCTCCTCATTTGACGAGGCCTGAGCTGTGATGTTGTACAGACGTCCTTTTTCTAGAATTATGCGGCTTCTTGTTTGCTTGCATGATGTTGACTGTTGGAACTTCAGAGTTGGTTGGATTCGCTGCCTGCTACTTCTTTGGACATTTACTAGCGAAATGCCCAACCTCATGACAGTTGAACCATGTGATTCCTGCAACATAGGATGAGTCCTTCTGTGGCTGGCCATCCATAGATGTTTTGGAAGACTCCAAGCTGATTCGATTATTCATTGCTGGTATTTCAGTTGAAGTTGCTGGCTGGAAGTTGTCTTGATGCGATGAAGTTCCTCTAGCTTTAGGAAAACTTCCAGGGATGAACTTCTGTGCAACCATTCTTCTCTTGCGGTTCTCCATCTCCTGGTGCTTGCCTTCTTGACGAATCGCCTTGTTGACTAGCTGCTGAAAATCAGAATAATCCTGGGAGATCAGATGTATGGACAGATCATCATTGAGTCCTTCAAGGAATCTCTCCTGCTTGTCTTCATCCAATTCACATCACATCCTTTGCTCATGGTGTTCAATGAATCTTTCCTGTTGTTCTTGGATGGTAGAGATGACTGGCGACTTTACAATGCTCTCTTGATGGCTCCATTTCTTGTAGTCTTAAACGTAATGCTAAAAATCGTATTGACCATCTATAGAAATTTTCAAGGGAAAGAGGATCCATTTAACACTGTAAAATGGTGAATGAATAACTTGGCAAGGAAGAATTCTGCGAAGACGGTAAGGAGAGAAAGATGAGGATAGCACAATATTCTTTTTCTTTTCATAAAATAAGTTTTGAAGTTTTCCTTCTAATATCCATCTTAACTAGGTCACGTCCTACAGTTGATTCGACTCTAATACCAACTCTGTCGGGACCGGATTTCTGAATCCGAACCCTTTGTATATTTCTACACTAGTCACTGATCAGAAGCTAGTGCACATAGTGGATACAACATTGATAACAAGTTCGAATCACGATTAACATAAAAGTAATAACAAAGTACCGACCTTAAGGCCACTTATTACAATAACGGTCACATGACCTCAAGTCATACATCGGTGGAAACAACAAATGATAAACTCCGAGTGGTGACCTATCAAATTGTCCACCGGCATTCGACTGGGGAGCGCAACCTAGTACTCCAGGGGCCCTTCATCAAAGCCACATGCAAAGTAGTCGTAGTCCCCCTCAGCGTCGTTGAAGGCTTTTGAGATTTAATTTGAGTGTAGCACGTTAGTACTCCGCAAGTCTTGGGAAAAATGCATATGCATAGCTTTAACAAATGGGGCTTATATGGTTCTTTTGCACAAAGCAATATTTTATGTTTAAACATTTTACATAAATCACATTTGACAAATGTAGTTTCAATAAATAAATAAATTGATTCACTAGTGAAGGTTCTAGCTACTAGTCACTAGTATCAAGACTCTAGCCGCCAAGGTTTAAAGAGTAGGGTTTTAGTTGCCCAACTAGCTCTAAGTATTAGAACAACAATCCAAGTGTTCCAACTACTCCCGAATTCCCAAAAAAAACCTTTGAAAACAAAACTAAAATCTACCATGTGCAAACACACCTTGCCCGCCATTGACCGTGGGCACAGCTTTTCGAATAATATTACACTCTACAGAGGTTGTATAACTTGACCCACATGAGATAATCAACTTATAATGTCAGCCATGACACGCTTCCTTGGGCGTGTGACTAAGCGATTATCACAAGACTTTTACAATACTTTATCCTTACATTAGCCCGCTCGATGATCTTAACCCCAAGTCATGAACGTCATTTACCATTGACCCAGAGCTCACCGTTGTGGGGGATAACTTGCCCGAACATGGATGTCAATAACCACCGCCTGGCGCAAGCCCCAACAGACATGGATGTCAATTACCATCGTCTGCATTACCCAGGTAACTCCTACCATCTATAGCATGCGGGCAAAATGTCTGGACTTAGTAAATTAATCTGGCAGGTCCTTCCCATTTAGGACATGTGGTTGTACGGTATTACTCAGTTTGAATAGAGCGTCGGTCCTTAATATGACCTGGGTGGAACTTAACACATTACAAATTCTCGTGCTCTAACTGCACCCGCCTAAACTTACCATCTGCCCAAGTCTAAACAAATTTTCACTATTTTATTTTATTTTATAAATCAACAGCTATACCTATTGCCATACATTTCTCAAAATGATTTGCATCAAAGGTAATAATAATTTTCTCCCAAAGGGTGATCATGATCGACAACGCATGTCTAAGCAATTCTACCGTAATAATTAATCCAACAATAATGTAATCAATATCATGGATTTTCCATACTAGGGTGACAAAAGTTCAAGGATATCAACATCAAATGAAGACATTAACAAAGTTAGGTTTTGCTAACATCCTACGATTTGAACTTATCATTTTATGTAAATAGCAATGCATATTAATATTGAAATTTAAAACATGATTTGAAAAACATAGGTACAATATGATCAAAGGAGACTTGCCTTCATCGAAGTTAGAGGTTAACACATCCGGTTAGTCCAAAGTGGCTTCTACGGCGTCGGACTCTACACGCACGAATCGAGACAAAATAAATAACAGAAAAACAAATAAAATCTAAAAATTATAAAATTATTACCATTAGATATATTATGAATTTAGATTAATATAGGAGAAAGAATCAACTGATTCGGAGTTCGTATGGAAGAGAACAAACTCCCGAAAGATTTGCGGGAAACAAAATCCTGAAAATTGGAAAGGAGGGGGTATTCCTGGGAATATTCTGTTATGATTTTATAATACAAACTCATAGAGAGTATGACACATGGGGCCTAATTGACAGTGAGAGAAAGTTGGAAAGATAGGAAGAAGGAATGAGTACGACATGTGGGACCACATGTCATAGAGACGAAGGAAACAACAGAGAGTAGAGGAAAAAATAGAGTAGGCACAGGGCAGCTCGGGCTCAAGGCATTGGAGGCAAGCGGTGGCGGTCGACGTCCTCAAAAATGGAACCTTAGCGGGGTTCCCTACCTACGTGTGGTGGTGGCGTGGCCGGACGAGCATGGGGACGGTGGTAGCAGCGGCGGCGACGGCACTCGTGCGCGGGTGCACGGCGTCGCCGGTGGTACGATGCCGCTGTGGGGAAGGCGGCGTGTGCACCGAAAAGGAGGTGGACAGAGGAAGTCGTCGGGTGGGTTGGGGTGGCCGGACAGCGACTGAGGGGGTGGGGCAACGGGGGCCGGCAGCTGGAATCGGGTGGCAGCGGCAGCGGCTCGCTCCGGTGACGGTGTAGCCGAAAGAAGGCGAGGGATGGATGGGAAATCTCCGAGAACACATGATGACGCAGTCCACTTGGCTCGGAAGTCACCTGAGAAGGAGATCGGGCGATGGAGAAGTTTCAACTAGCGATGTGGAAGATGATGTAATCTGGCGACGAACTGCGAAGAAACCCGAAATTGATTGAGGGGAAACATTTGTGAGTGTTGGGAACATGACGTGACACAGTTGGAGGGGGTAAAGAATGTTGGGCCATGGGTAGGCTACGATAGCTACAAACAAAAATTTCTACCACGCAAACCAGGAAGCCAAGCAAGTAGATGATCATAGATCGTTACCACCAGACGCGCAGAGCAGCGGAAGAAGGGTTGGAGCAACCTGGTCCAACGTAGCGCACATCGATGTAGTGGTTGTAGTCGATCGTCCAGCATCCTTGCGAGTCGATCGTCTCCTCCAGCAACCTTTGCAGTTCCTCGTGAAGATCGCGGATCGTCCTCAAGTACAATTGTGAGCACCCGGATTTATTAAGCTCATAATACTTAGTCATCCAATTGACCCTAGTGTTATCAACCAAATAAACCCGGTCTCGAGAGATGTATACTTCCCAGAATGCAGTATACATACCTCACAACAAAAGAATGTACCAATTCCATACAACACATAGTACATAAGCAACAAACCAGGAGTTAACATTAATATGGAATAGATATTACAAAAGAGAGGCCCTTAGGCCAAATAGCAATAAACTACAAAGATACACAATGAAGCAAAAGTGCCATAAGATGGCCATAACAAAAAGCCAATTAGTGTGCCTTTACCCACAAGGCAACTAACCGGACCGCCAAGCTAGTCGTCAAACCCGAAGCACATCTCAAGAAGAGTGAAGCCCTTGGGGCTCACCTTCTTCCTCTGCAACAAAAGCCACAAAATGCCACAACCACGCAAGCGATGAGTACATAAAGTACTCCGCAAGACTTACGTGTAAGATAACAGAACTATAAATAGCTACATGCAAGCTTTATTTAAGTGGATGAGGCTTTGGACTCATTTTAGCATAAAGCAAGTTTCATTTGCAATAACATAATAGATTGAAGGCAATTTGACAAAGCATTTTAATTGTTGAAATTCAACGAGGTAGTAACATAGTAACAACAACAAGAACAACCTAGAAGTGACTAACCCAAGTCACCACAACAATAGCATGAACTCCCCGTTCATACCAACCATGTCAAGTTTTAATTAAAGGTTGTAGTCTAGTCTTGAACGACCTTACCAAGCATGTCCATAACCTAGGACGAGGCTATTCGAATAGTTTTATCCCTGCAGGGTGTACCACTGTACCCACACGTCAGACCGCCTTTCCTTTACGCACACTTCCGAAGGTGTGCTGGCACGGCTAAGTCCTACGAGACCTTTCCAAAGGATGAATGCTAATTACGAGCTGCACAACCCACGGGGAGAAGGAGACATCACACAACCTTCTCGGAAGCTAATGCTCCCCTCCCACACTATACATATACATTTGTTTTTGAAAACACACCAACCGAGCTCGCTCATAATTAACACCTCCTAGAGTACTTAGTCAAGAGGGGTTCCATATGCCCTCAGCGTGGTTAGTACGCCAAATCGCTGGCTTAGTGACCCAAGTACTCGGTCCTTAGGGACCCAGCATACCACCACATCCAAAAACCACGCCATCCATCCAATATGCCCAAGTCAAAATCAATCTTTTATTTTCAGTTTTGATTTTACAATTAATCAAAGCACAAGTGCTGGACATATAAGAGTAATAATCAGTTTTGAGTGATCAAGACCATCGACTAAGTCGATGATCGCCCATTACTACCGTTATCTAAGCATTGCTAAGCATGACACCGTAAAAGCAATAAAAGAGCATACTTAAATCACCGGGCTCTAATTCACCAGCGATATTAGTAACTTATGGTTTGTGGCAGGGGTAACAATTTAGGGGCAACTATGCAATAGGAATAGCTACCTCTAAATGATAAAATACTTTGACACAAAAGCATGCATACATACAAGTTAAACAAAATATTAGACTTTAAAGTAATGGGACAATGATGGAAATGATCAAACTGCTTGCCTTTACTGTTGCTGGACAAATTGTTGCTGAGGATCACTCACGGGTTCAATACACTCGTCGGCACCTAATCGAAAAGACGAAAAGATTCGATAAGAACGACGAAAACATCAAAGACAACACAGCAAACAAACTCCAAACACTCTGAATTTTCTACAGCAGCAAGAGGATGATTTTTAGGGAATTTAGCAACAAGAACCAATTGATTTGGATTCTCAATGCAAAAGTTATGAGCAAAACAATTCTGCTCAGCCCTAAAAATACCAAACTGCACTATTCACTAATTTAATTATGAGGCAACATTTTCTAGAAAAGTGGTGATGCTGAGATTTTTACAGCAAGGCCAGCACCTCATGAGATGAATAACACAATTGAGTTCATCCCATTTGGAGCTATGTTGCACTTTCTACAATTTTTCAAAAACAAGAACTTGAACAAAATTATAATGCACAAGTCCTCATTTTTATAACAGCAACAAGCTCAAAACTAATTTTCATAGTAAGTTCATTAATAGAGGAAACCAACAAAGTTGGATTTACTCAAAAATAATCTACAGAGCATTAGTTATGTATTTTACAAGTTAGACATTATTTTGAGTGTATATTTAAAGTGAGTTTTAAAATCTAATGGCAAAACTGTGCTCTGGAGCTGAACTCAACTTACAATCATTTTTGGATTAAAGTCAAGTTCAAGACAGAGCTAACACAATTTGAATGACCTCATTTGGATTTAGAATGAATTAGTTATGATATTTTGAAGTTCATACCTTTTTCAGTTTATAAATAAGAGCTTACTGGAATTTCTAAACTTCCAAAACAGAGGGGAGGACGTGAACCGTTGATTTAAATCCAACGGCCCAAGACTTCCAGAGGAAAACACGCACGCGCCTGCGCAGGTCCAGAGAACACGGGCCGTTGATCTTGGATCCAATGGTCCATGTCCTCCCTGCCACGCTGCGCGCAACAGAGGGGAGGTCGTGGCCGTTGATACCGCATCCAACGAACCACAACACAAGAGGGAGGACCGGGACGGTCCAGATCAAACGAGGGAGGTCCTGGACGGCTGAGATCTTCCAAAGGAAGATCTAAACTATCAAGATCTCCCCAAGGAAGATCTACATCGTCAAGACCTCTCGAGGGAGGTCCTGGACGGTCCAGATTTTCCAAGGGAGGACCTTAATGGCCTAGATTGTCCCAGGGAGGACCTTAATGGTCAAGACAACAACAACGAGGTCCTGGGCGGTTCAGATCCACTTGGGGTGGTCCTGAATGGCCAGGATCTAACAAAGGGAGGTCCTAAGCGGCTCAGATTTCCACTGGGAGGTGCAGGCGGCTAAGATTTACCCGAGGAGGTCCACAAGGTTAAGAGGACCTCGGGAGGTCCTACACGTGGAGATCAACACGAGAGGACCTCAACGGCTAAGATCTCCCACAAGGAGGTCCTAGCGGTCAAGATCGCAAGGAGGAGGGCACTGGGGTTGTCCCTACAAAAGACCAGGGGTGGTCTTGTGAGACCCCGACGTTTATTAGGCTCATAATACTTAGTCATCCAATTGACCCTAGTATTATCAACCAAATAAACCGGTCTCGAGAGATGTATACTCCCGAGATGCAAGATACATACCTCACACCAAAAGAATGTATCAATTCCATACAACACATAGAACATAAGCAAGAAACCAGAAGTTAATATTAATAAGGAAAAGCTATTACAAAAGAGAGGCCCTTAGGCCAAATAGCAACAATTCTACCAAGATAACAGCGGAAGCAAAAGTGCCATAAAGATGGCTATAACACAAAGCCAATCGGTGTGCCTTAACCCCTAGGCATCTGACCGACCGCCAAGCTAGTCGTCAAGAAAGCGCAACACGTAGCACAAAAGAGAGGCTCTTGGAGCTCTCCTTCTTCCTCTGCAACAAAAGCCACAAAAAAATGCCACAACCACGGGCAGATGAGTACATAAAGTACTCCGCAAGACTTACGTGTGAGATAACAGAACTATAAATAGCTACATGCAAGCTTTATTTAAGTGGATGAGGCTTTGGACTCATTTTAGCATAAAGCAACATTTATTTGCAATAACATAATAGATTGAAGGCGGTTTGGCAAAGCATTTTAAATGTTGAAGTAACAACGAGATAATAACGTAATAACAACAACAAGAACAATCCTGGAAGTGACTAACCCAAGTCACCACAACAATAGCATGAACATCCATTCATGCCAACCCATCAAGTTTTAATTAAATGGTTGAGTCTAGTTCTTACAGTATGCTTTCGGCGTGTCCATAACCTAGGGCGAGGCTATTCAATAGTTTTATCCTGCAGGGGTGTACCAATGGACCCACACGCCGACCGCCTTTCCTTTAGGCACACTACCTTTGGTATGCCGCACGGCTAAGTCCTATGAGACATTTCCAATGGACGATGCTAATTACGAGCCGCAACCCACGGGATAAGGACACATTAGACAACCTAGCCGGTGCGCCAATGCTCCCTCCCAACACCACACACACACATTTTATTAAAACATACCCACCGACCAGCTCATAATTAACACCTCCCAAAGTACTTAGTCAAGAGGGTCCCATATCCCCTCGTGTGGTTAGCACGCAAAATTGCTCGTAACAGTGGCGCAAGTAACTCGGTCCTTAATGACTCGCATACTACCACCTTCCAAAACCGCACCATCCATCCAATATGCCCAAGTCTAAATCAATCCTTTATTTTCAGTTTTTGTTTTACAAATTAATCAAAGCACAAGTGCTGGACATATAGGAGGAATAATTATCCTTGTGTGATCAAGACCATCGACTAAGTCGATGATCGCCCATTACTACCGATAACTAAGCATGTCTAAGCAATTTACATCGAAACTACTAAGTGATAAGAGCTCATCCAACGAGCTCCCACCACAGCAAATAACCTAGGCTCATGGTAGTAGAGGATGAACAATTCCTACAGATTATGCAACTATAGGCTTGCTAGCGACATTTAACACAAAGTAGCATGCATACATAGAAGTAAAACGATATATTAAGCTTTAAAGTAATGGGACAATGATGGAAATGATCAAACTGCTTGCCTTGTTGTTGCTGGCCAAGTTGTGGCAGAGGGTCACTCTCGGGATCACCACAAATGTCGAAACCTAACGGAAAAGCGAGAAAGAACCGATAAGAACGACGAAAAACCAAAAAGACGCAACAGAGAAACTTCTCCAAAGCTATGAAAATTTTACAGCAGCAAGACAATGATTTATCATGAATTTAGCAACAAGAACCAATTGATTTGGATTCTTAATGCAAAAGATATGATGAAATCAATTCTGCTCAGCCTATTAATTAGAAATATATTACTGTTCATCGCAAAATTTTCTAGAATAGAAGTGAAGCTGAAATTTTTACTGTAAAACCAGCACCTCATGAGATGAATAACACAATTGAGTTCACCTCATTTGGAGCTATATTGCACTTTCTACAAATTTTCAAAAACAAGAACTTGAACAAAATTATAATGCACAAGTCCTCATTTTCCTAGCAGCAACATGCTCAAAACCAATTTTCACAGTGAGTTCATTAATAGAGGAAACCAACAAAGTTGGTTTCACTCAAAAATAATCTACAGAGCATTAGTTATACATTTTACAAGTTAAGTATTGTTTTTGAGTGTATATTTAAAGTGAGTTTTAAAACCTAATGGCAAACTGTGCTCTAGAGCTGAATTCAACTTTCAATCATTTTTTGATTAAAGTCAAGTTCAAGACAGAGCTAACACAATTTGAATGACCTCAAAAGGATTCAAAACGAAGAAGATATGAAATTCTAAAATCTATACCTTATTTCAGTTTAACTAAGACCTCACCGAATTTCTAAAACCCATAAGGACAGGGGAGGTCATGAGCCACGATCACAGATCTAATGGCTCAGACCTCCCAGTGAACAACGCCTGCACGCTCAGGAGGTCCAGAGGTCCCGGACCTCCTAGCAACGCACATGCGCGAGGTGAGGGGAGGTCGGGGCCGTGATGCTAAATCCAACGGACCACAACATGGAAAGGAGGTCCGAACGGACCAGATTTAAAGGGAGGTCCTCAACGGTTGAGATCTTCCAAAGGAAGGTCCAAACTATCAAGATCTCCCCGAGGAAAATCTACATCGTCAGACCTTCACGGGAGGTCTGGGACGGTCCAGATGTTCCAAGGAGGTCCTTGATGGTCCAGATCGTCCGAGGGAGGACCTTGACGGTCAAGATCTACCCGGGGAGGTCATGAAAGGCTGAGATGGCCTCGGGGAGGTCCTAAGCAGAGGTCTAACGTCCACAGCACCTCCGTGGAGGTCTGGGCGGCCACGATTGCGCAAGGGGAGGTCTTGGGCGCTCGGATCTCCTTGGAGGAGGTCATGCGAGTCCAGAGTCGCGACCACGTGCTTGCGCACACGCGTGTTTGGACAAGAGATTAATGCGCGCGGGACAACAGGAGGTCTTAAATGCACGCAATAAAGGGTGGATTAAAGGCAGTTAAGACATCCAATGATTACAATGATTGGAACACATGATTAGCGCATTAAACATGGAGGATTTCTGTCCTAAAAACGACAACGACGCTGCCGTTGTGTCCGACAAAACCCGAGCGCAAAGATGTGGTCATCGCCGGCGATGTAGACCTCGCCATGAGATCCATGGTACCGTTGGGTCCGCAATAACCATGCGCACCCAAAGGACCTCCTCTCAACGGCGGCGACGGCCTTGAACGCCGGCGAGCCGGAGAGGACAACGAAGGCAGATACGGCCAAACGACAAAATGCAAAAAGGGAGCTCCGCGCGACATTCAAGCGTGTGCCAAAACTTAAGCTCCGCAACATGCATTCAAGCGGGTGCCAGCAACTAAAGGACTAACAGGAGGTACCTGGAGGTCCTAAGGTGCTGGGGAGGTCGTGGAGGTGATGACCGGAGTTGGGGAAGACAATGAAGCTTGACTCAAGGCACCAGCTCCAAGCTCGGCTTTGTCCACCTCAAAAATGCCCAAACAAAATAAGTTAGGGTTATTTCAGGAGGTTTGGGGAGCACAAAGTGAGCAAGGGTTGAAGAAGGAGCCACTGGAACCCTTGAGTCACCGAGGAGTTCCAAGGACTTCAACAATGGCGCCACTAGAGAGGAGGTGAGTGAGTTAGGAGCTCACCAAACATCGGTATGACAGCTCCAAGTGTGTAAAGGAAGCCAACGGGAGCTCGAGTGGACACTTATAGCCCGAGGTGAAGGTTATGAGCCGGGGCTAAGCTCCATGGTGAGCTTAGCCCACGGGTTGGTCCATGGGGTGGACATGACATAAAGTTGACGACCGGCGTGTCCGAGTGGACATGAGAGCGGAAGGTGACCAAAGATTAAATGCGGGTCGCCAGAGAGTCAAAAGGTGCCAGAGGCTCGGCGCGCGTGCTCCACCGCTCAGAGCACGCATGCGCGCCAGAGGAAGGAGAAGAACAGGGGAGGTCTTGGTGACCGTTGGATAAGACCTGGGAGAGGTCCTAACCATCGGACCCAATTTTTGAACCGTTATGTTTTAAGTGGCTGGGAGGAGGTCCCAGCCACACGATCAAGGATGGGGAGGTCGTGGCCCTCCGATTTCCTTAATCGCGAAAACGCACGTGAGGAAAAGGGACAGGAGGTCCAAAGCGTTGGATCTCCATCCAACGGTGCGGACCTCCAGTGAGGACTTAACTGCACGCGATCAAAAGGACATGAGGGGAGGTCATGGCCTCTGGATTTAGATCCAAGGGCACCCAATGACCGGGGAGGTCTGATATGATGCGCAACAGGCAAGGAAGGTCAGGACCGTTAGATTTAGATCTAAGGGTTCCGATCAAAAGAGGTGGAGGTCCTGAGCTTGCGCAACGCACAAGGGAGGTCAGGGCCTTTAGATTTAGATCTAAGGGCTACGATCTCACGTGCGCTGGGGAGGTCTGGTGCGCATGAGACAAAAAGGAGGTCGTGACCGTAGATTTTAATCTAACGGTGCACAACAAAAGATGGGGGAGGTTGTGAGCGCTTGATAACGCAGGGAGGTCGTGAGCTGTTGGATCTGATCCAACGGCTACGACCTTGGTTAGGTGGGAGGTTTGTTTAGTTTAGGTTGAGAGGAGGAGGTCAGGGCCATGGATCTTGGATCCAAGGGCTATGACCTCACGTAGGTGGGAGGACCTGACCGAGTATGTTGAGGAGGAGGTCGTGGTCGCTGGATTTGATCCAACGGCCACGACCTCAACAAATGGGATGACCTCATTGCGATGGTTTAACAGCTCGAGGAGGTCTTTGAGGTTTAACACACAGGGGAGGTCGTGACCGTGGATCTTTGATCCAACGGTTACAACCTGATGAGGTGGGAAAGCCTTTGCGGTGTTGACCGCGGAGGAGGTCTGGCGCCCACGTTGACCCGAGGAGGTCCACGTGGTCCGAAGGACTTCAAGGGAGGTCCCGGTGCGTTGGTTGAGGGGAGGTCGTGGCCTTTGGATTGATCCAACGGCTCGACCTCATCAAGGTGGGGAAGGAGGTCGATGGGGTTGGGCTGGACCAGCTTTGCAAAGTGGCTAGCCCAAGGAACAATGTAGGCTTTTAAATTTAGTTTTTAACAGCTGAAACTTAGCAGAATTATTTGAGATAGCAAATGAACTCCAAAGTTGATGAAATTTTAACTGGAGCTTGCTGACAATGAGATCAACCTTGCATAAAATTTCCAGAGGTTATTATGCAATGCATTTTTCTCAGGAAATTCATGAAGGTTGTTTAAAGGATTGTTTTGCCTCCAAAAATTATCAACAAGTGTTATAACTCATGATATTTTTCAGAGGGGTCCCATATCAGTTTTTGGGACCAAGGAAAATATATTCCAAATGTTTGACACAAGATTTAAGATAATTGGAAAATGAGTTTGACTTTTGGTCAACAAGAGCTTTGTGTTTTTGGATTACACAACTCTTGGACAATAATTACATAAGATTTTAGGGTTTTTCAAGATGTGAGAAAAAGTTTTAATTTCTACACATATAATTATACTTGATTAACCCTAATTATACATTTGGGATGTTACAAAATCTCTCCCCTTACAGAAATCTCGTCCGAGATTTGGCTCACTCGATAAAAAGAAAGATGGATAGTCCGCACGCAGACGATCTTCTCTTTCCCAAGTAGCCTCATCCTCGAAATGGTTTGACCACTGAACTTTAAGGAACTTGATGGTCTTATTCCTTGTCCTTCGCTCGGACTCATCGAGTCTGCGAACAGGTGCTCGCGATAGGTCAAATCGGGTTGACATCGAGAGTTTCCAACGGAGCTTCCTCGGTTGGAACACGGAGGCACTTCTTAAGCTGGGACACATGGAAAACATCATGTACCCTCAAGTGCAGCCGGCAACTCCAACTTATAGGCAACAATGCCTTCTTCTCGATAATGCGGTAGGGACCGACATATCGAGGAGCTAACTTGCCCTTGACGCCAAACGTTGATGGCCCTTCAAAGGAGAGACTTTGAGATAAACAAAGTCATTAGGCTCAAAACGTAACTCACGTCGACGGCGGTCCGCATAGCTCTTTTGCCTGGATTGAGCTGTGCGCAAACGCTCACGAATAAGCTGGACTTGGCGCTCGGCCTCATTGATTGAGTCCGGGCCAAAGAGAGGTCTCTCACCGTCTCGACTAGTTCAACGGGTCCTACACTTTCTCCCGTATAAGGCCTCAAATGGTGCCATGCCGAGACTGGCCTGAAAGCTGTTGTTATAAGAAAACTCGGCGAATGGTAAGCATTTCTCCCAATGCTTCCCATAGGAAAGGACACAAGCACGAAGCATGTCTTCCAAAACTTGGTTGACCCTCTCGGTCTGACCATCAGTTTGGGGATGATATGCCGTGCTAAAGGAAAGACGGGTTCCCATGGCCTCTTGCAAACAATGCCAAAAGCGAGAGGTGAAAAGAGAACCACGATCCGAGACGATCGTCTTGGGCACACCGTGCAAGCACACGATGCGAGAGACATAGAGGTCGCCCAATTGACCAACAGAGATCTTAGCCCGCAGAGGCAAGAAATGCGCTACTTTAGTCAACCGATCAATGACAACCCAAATGGAATCTTTCCCCATTGGGGTTCGGGGCAGACCGGTGATAAAGTCCATGCCGACGGAATCCCACTTCCATTCCGGCACCGGCAAAGGCTGAAGCAATCCTGCTGGACGCTGATGCTCGGCCTTGACACGACGACATACGTCCGACTCTCGACAACGAACTCGCAATCTCCCTCTTCATTCGGGTCCACCAAAATCTCTGGCGGAGATCTTGATACATCTTTGTGGCCCCGGATGAATGGATAAAGGCGAATCATGGGCTTCATGGAGGATTAAATTCGCAACTCCATGTCCTTTGGAACCACAAAGCGCTGCCGAACCTCACGACGCCATGCTCATCCTCGAGAAGCACTTGGTCGCTCCGTTCTTGACATTTGCCTTAATGTGGCTCACTCCAACATCCGATCGCCGAGCGGACTTGATCCGATCCACCAAGGTTGGTTGCACAACCAAGGCAATGAGAGAACCACGCTCAACTAAACCCAAGTTGAGACGCTGAAACTCTTCCGTAAGAGCGGGTGAAGCTCCTGGACAACAAGGCATGGCAATGCGCTTTGCGACTAAGCGCGCCGGCAACGACATTAGCCTTGCTCGATGGTAGTGTATACCCATGTCATAATCCTTGATCAACTCCAACCATCTCCTTTGCCCGAGGTTCAGTCGAGTGGGTGAACAAATACTTAAGGCTCTTGTGATCCGAATACACTTCACAACGACACGATTAGGTAATGTCGCCAAATCTTAAGTGCATGAATCACGAAGCCAACTCCAAGTCATGAGTAGGGTAGTTGAGTTCATGAGGTCTCAATTGCCTTGATGCATAGGCCACTACCTTGCCTTCTTGCATAAGGACACAACCGAGGCCTCGACGAGAAGCATCGCAAAAGATATCGAAGCTTCGATGGATATCGGGAAGAACAAGAACGGAGCGGTGGTCAAACGCTTTTGAGTATTTGGAAACTTCCCTCACACTCAGCGGACCACACGAACTTCTTGTCCTTCTTGAGCAACTCCGTCATCGGCCATGATCTTGGAGAAGTTCTCGATAAAGCGATTTATAATATCCCGCTAAACCGAGAAAACTCCGCACATCGGTGACCGGCAGAGTTGACTCCATGAAAGAACATCGCTGACCTTGTTAGGATCAACGGCTCGCCTCCGCTGAAAGAATATGGCCTAAGAAGGCCACTTCCTTCAACGAGAATCGCGACTTGTCAACTTCGCGTCAAATGGTGCTCATGTAGCTTGCCTAACACAAGCTTCAGATGCTCGGCGTGTTCCTCATCGTTCTGGGAGTAGATAAGGATATCATCGATGAAGACCACGACAAACTTATCCAAATACTCCATGAATACCGAATTCATGAGGTTCATGAACAAGGCAGGAGCATTGGTTAAGCCGAATGACATGACAATGTACTCATACAAGCCGTAGCGAGTAGAGAACGCCGTCTTTGGAATATCCTCAGGCCGAATACGAACCTGATGATATCCCACTCTCAAATCAATCTTGGAGAAAACTCGAGCTCCAGTTCAATTGATCGAAGAGATCGTCAATGCGGGCAATGGATACTTGTTCTTTACCGTCACTTCATTAAGTGGGCGGTAATCAACGCACATGCGTAAAGTACCAGTCCTTCTTCTTTACGAAGATTGCCGGACAACCCCACGGAGATGAGCTAGGCGAATGAAACCCTTCTCTTGCAGCTCACTTAATCGCTTCTTCAATTCTACCAACTCGCTCGGTGGCATCCGATAAGGCCTCTTTGAGATAGGGGCGGTACCGGGAGCCAACTCAATGACAAACTCGAGGTCTCGAACGGGTGGCATCCCCGAAGATCTGCGGGAAAGACATCAACGAAGTCACAAACTGTTGGGACTTCGCTAATATCTAGAGCGGGCTTCGCTTCAAGCGCGAAGAGATGCGGATCTAGCAGCTTCGGCGAAAGCTTAACCTCGCCACGGAGGGACTAGATAGAGATGAGCTTCCTGGCGCAATCGATTTGCCCCATGTGCTGGGACAACCAATCCATGCCAAGAATCACATCAAGACTCGCTGAATGGAGAAGGATAAGGTTTGCTAAGAAACCTCGCCTTGATCTCGATAGGACATCCTACACTCGATTCCGCTCTCAACTCCGAACCAGAGAGCGAATGAGTAGCGGGGCCGACAATGGAGAGAAAAGAAGCTCTCCGACAAAGAAGAAAAGACTCGTAAACAAATGAATGAGATGCTCTGAATCAAACAAAACAATGGCGGGATGAGAGTTAACGAAAGTGTACCTAGCACGACGCCGGGTGCCTCCCGAGCCTCCTCTGTGGTGATGGCGTTGACGCGACCACTACCCACGCCTTTGGGTAGCCGGACGATCTTCGGTCTGGAGCCGACCACCTCTCGCCCGCGTCCTCCATTAGGACGAGGGGCCGCTCTGTCTTCTTAGGGCATTGGTTCGCATAATGCCCTTCGGTTGCATGCGGCATGTGACCCACCGCCGGGTTGCGGGGGCCGCTCTGACTTCGCAGTGCACGGATCGAGACACGGCTGCGAAGGACGAGGAACAGGGGTGACCTCGGGCGCCAAGAGTGAGAGTGGTACCCCGAGATCGCCGAAGCGGGGGCGGAGGAACTGCCTGGATGACTTATGGGCCTCCCACTTGCGCTATGGAGTCCATAAGCTCGAGCCGCATGCTCAGCGACGATGGCCTTGTCGACCAAGGTCCGGAAATCGTGGAAGTCGACAATGGATAGCTTGTCCTTCTCCTCGGACAAGCCACGCTGAACGTGGCACGCTTAGCCATATCGGTGGCCACGTCCTCGAGAGCATAACGAGCTAGATGGTTGAACTCGAGACATACTCCATGATCGAGCCACGCCTTGCTTGAGCGCAAAGAAACTCCCTTCTTGATCTCCATCAAGCCGGCAGGATGTGAGCCCGACGGAAGGCGAAGACGAAACTCCTCCCAAGAAACGGTGTGGTTCAAGGGCTGCATGGCGCAGAAAGCTCTCCCACCATGACAATGCTGCACCCTCTAGCCGGTGCGATCGTGATCAGCGCCTTCTCGTGCTCGGCATCATGCGATCTGGCTTACGCTCCACAAGACGGCCAATCGTCTGCGATCAAGGGTCCTCGGACCGAAAAGGTAGGGGCTGAGTACGAAGAAACTCCGCGAGTCCTCCACGCGGTGATGGGCATTCCTTGCCCAGATCCTCAAGCTCCGTAAAGTGCGGTGGTGTTGCGCGCGATGACGCCCAAGAGAACTCTCCGGTCATCCACGCGGTTGCGCCGATCTGAAGAAGAACCTCGCCATGGTCGGAGGAGGAGGAAGCTCGTCCGGACCACCGATCGCCTTGGCCGCTACGAAAAGGCCCGCCATCTGTTACAATGAAATTTGGTTAGCAACTAGACCCAAAAACAAAGCCTTAAGGAAGCAAAGCCAACGACTAGGGAATGGAATATCACCCCAACCGAAAGCCAAATCAGCGGTTATTTAAACTTTAAAAAGCTTCTAAAAGACTCTAAAAACAGCCAAGAAACACCAAACGCAAGGCTCAACTTCTCAACTCAACTAACCCGTATTGAATGAACGAGTAATTGGTCGAGAAGACCAAAAATCAGATTGTAAGATGAGATCTAAAACTATTAGAGAGCAAGGTTAATGCAGCGAAATAAGTGTTAGATACTTAGCTAACTAGTATCACATCTTACCCTTTTATTCCCACAAGTTTTAGTTGATTAACCTCTCATTATCTATCCTAATTAGAAACCTTTGAGACTGCTGTCCGAAATTTGATGCTTGCTGTCCAGGTTTAGATCCAAGCTCCTTGTCGAATCACCGACTCCGAACTTCAAAACCTTGTAGTGGGCAGCTCACACTTCAATTTGCCAATCTCATTGGTTCTCCCAAAAACCAGTGTTAATCGATAACAACTATTTTGTAGAAGGGAAGAGGAAAACAACTTTTAAAACTCAATTTAGAGTGAGGTGAGAAGAGAAAGCTAAGATAGGTAAGGAATAAAATCCGAGAATTTACCTAAGCTTTCAAAACTCATTTGATGCTTTGAAAATAGGTTTTCAAAATATCCCGAGGATCGACCAAGCTTGCGTTATTACGGTCATAACGGCTCGATACCAACTTTTGTGAGACCTCGACGTTTATTAGGCTCATAATACTTAGTCATCCAATTGACCCTAGTATTATCAACCAAATAAACCGGTCTCGAGAGATGTATACTCCCGAGATGCAGATACATACCTCACACCAAAAGAATGTATCAATTCCATACAACACATAGAACATAAGCAACAAACCAGAAGTTAATATTAATAAGGAAAAGCTATTACAAAAGAGAGGCCCTTAGGCCAAATAGCAACAATTCTACCAAGATAACAGCGGAAGCAAAAGTGCCATAAAGATGGCTATAACACAAAGCCAATCAGTGTGCCTTAACCCCTAGGCATCTGACCGGACCGCCAAGCTAGTCGTTGAAGAAACTGCAATACGTAGCACAAAAGAGAGGCTCTTGGAGCTCTCCTTCTTCCTCTGCAACAAAAGCCACAAAAAAATGCCACAACCACGGGCAGATGAGTACATAAAGTACTCCGCAAGACTTACGTGTGAGATAACAGAACTATAAATAGCTACATGCAAGCTTTATTTAAGTGGATGAGGCTTTGGACTCATTTTAGCATAAAGCAACATTTATTTGCAATAACATAATAGATTGAAGGCAGTTTGGCAAAGCATTTTTAAATGTTGAAGTAACAACGAGATAATAACGTAATAACAACAACAAGAACAATCCTGGAAGTGACTAACCCAAGTCACCACAACAATAGCATGAACATCCATTCATGCCAACCCATCAAGTTTTAATTAAATGGTTGAGTCTAGTTCTTACGGCGCTTCCAAGCGTCCATAACCTAGGGCGAGGCTATTCAATAGTTTTATCCTGCAGGGTGTACCAATGTACCCACACGTCGATCGCCTTTCCTTTAGGCACACTACCTTTGGTATGCCGGCACGGCTAAGTCCTACGAGACATTTCCAATGGACGATGCTAATTACGAGCCGCAACCCACGGGGATAAGGACACATTAGACAGCCTAGCCGGTCTGCCAATGCTCCCTCCCAACACCACACACACACATTTTATTAAAACATACCCACCGACGAGCTCATAATTAACACCTCCCAAAGTACTTAGTCAAGAGAGGTCCCATATCCCCCTCGTGTGGTTAGCACGCAAAATTGCTCAGAACGGTGGCGCAAGTAACTCGGTCCTTAATGACTCAGGCATACTACCACCTTCCAAAAACTGCACCATCCATCCAATATGCCCAAGTCTAAATCAATCCTTTATTTTCAGTTTTTGTTTTTACAAATTAATCAAAGCACAAGTGCTGGACATATAGGAGGAATAATTATCCTTGTGTGATCAAGACCATCGACTAAGTCGATGATCGCCCATTACTACCGATAACTAAGCATGTCTAAGCAATTTACATCGAAACTACTAAGTGATAAGAGCTCATCCAACGAGCTCCCACCACAGCAAATAACCTAGGCTCATGGTAGTAGAGGATGAACAATTCCTACAGATTATGCAACTATAGGCTTGCTAGCGACATTTAACACAAAGTAGCATACATACATAGAAGTAAAACGATATATTAAGCTTTAAAGTAATGGGACAATGATGGAAATGATCAAACTGCTTGCCTTGTTGTTGCTGGTCAAGTTGTGGCAGAGGGTCACTCTCGGGATCACCACAAATGTCGAAACCTAACGGAAAAGCGAGAAAGAACCGATAAGAACGACGAAAAAACCAAAAAGACGCAACAGAGAAACTTCTCCAAAGCTATGAAAATTTTACAGCAGCAAGACAATGATTTATCATGAATTTAGCAACAAGAACCAATTGATTTGGATTCTTAATGCAAAAGATATGATGAAATCAATTCTGCTCAGCCTATTAATTAGAAATATGTTACTGTTCATCGCAAAATTTTCTAGAATAGAAGTGAAGCTGAAATTTTTACTGTAAAACCAGCACCTCATGAGATGAATAACACAATTGAGTTCACCTCATTTGGAGCTATATTGCACTTTCTACAAATTTTCAAAAACAAGAACTTGAACAAAATTATAATGCACAAGTCCTCATTTTCCTAACAGCAACATGCTCAAAACCAATTTTCACAGTGAGTTCATTAATAGAGGAAACCAACAAAGTTGGTTTCACTCAAAAATAATCTACAGAGCATTAGTTATACATTTTACAAGTTAAGTATTGTTTTTGAGTGTATATTTAAAGTGAGTTTTAAAACCTAATGGCAAACTGTGCTCTAGAGCTGAATTCAACTTTCAATCATTTTTGGATTAAAGTCAAGTTCAAGACAGAGCTAACACAATTTGAATGACCTCAAAAGGATTCAAAACGAAGAAGATATGAAATTCTAAAATCTATACCTTATTTCAGTTTAACTAAGACCTCACTGGAATTTCTAAAACCCATAAGGACAGGGGAGGTCATGAGCCACAGATCACAGATCTAACGGCTCAGACCTCCCAGGTGAACAACGCACACGCGCTCAGGAGGTCCAGAGGTCCTGGACCTCCTAGCAACGCACATGCGCGAGGTGAGGGGAGGTCGAGGCCGTAGATGCGAAATCCAACGGACCACAACATGGAAAGGAGGTCCGGAACGGACCAGATTTAAAGGGGAGGTCCTCAACGGTTGAGATCTTCCAAAGGAAGGTCCAAACTATCAAGATCTCCCTGAGGAAAATCTACATCGTCAGGACCTCACGGGGGAGGTCCTGGACGGTCCAGATGTTCCAAGGGAGGTCCTTGATGGTCCAGATCGTCCGAGGGAGGACCTTGACGGTCAAGATCTACCCGGGGAGGTCATGAAAGGCCGAGATGGCCTCGGGAGGTCCTAAGCAGAGGTCTAACGTCCTGCACCTCCGGGAGGTCCAGGCGGCCACGATTGCAAGGGGAGGTCTTGGACGCTCCAGATCTCCTTGGAGGAGGTCATGGAGGTCCAGAGCTCGCGACCACGTGCTTGCGCACACGCACGTGTTTGGACAAGAGATTAATGCGCGCGGGACAACAGGGAGGTCCGCGCGCTGGAGGTCTTAAATGCACGCAATAAAGGGTGGATTAAAGGCAGTTAAGACATCCAATGATTACAATGATTGGAACACATGATTAGCGCATTAAACATGGAGGATTTCTGTCCTAAAAACGACAACGACGCTGCCGTTGTGTCCGGCAAAACCCGAAAAGATGTGGTCATCGCCGGCGATGTAGACCTCGCCGGCGAGATCCAATGGTACCGTTGGGTCCGCAATAACCATGCGCACCCAAAGGACCTCCTCTCAACGGCGGCGACGGCCTTGAACGCCGGCGAGCCGGAGAGGACAACGAAGGCGAATCTGCCAAACGACAAAATGCAAAAAGGAGCTCATGCGACATTCAAGCGTGTGCCAAAACTTAAGCTCCGCAACATGCATTCAGCGGGTGCCAAGAACTAAAGGACTAACAGGAGGTACCGGAGGTCCTAAGGTCTTTGGGAGGTCGTGGAGGTGATGACCAGAGTTGGGGAAGACAATGAAGCTTGCATGACTCAAGACACCCTCTCAAGCTCGGCTTTGTCCACCTCTGAAAAATGCCCAAACAAAATAAGTTAGGGTTATTTCAGAGGTTTGGGGAGCACAAAGTGAGCAAGGGTTGAAGAAGGAGCCACCGGAACCCTTGAGTCACCGAGGAGTTCCAAGGACTTCAACAATGGCAGCCACTAGAGAGGAGGTGAGTGAGTTAGGAGCTCACCAAACATCGGTATGACAGCTCCAAGTGTGTAAAGGAAGCCAACGGGAGCTCGAGTGGACACTTATAGCCCGAGGTGAAGGTTATGAGCCGGGCTAAGCTCCATGGTGAGCTTAGCCCACGGGTTGGTCCATGGGGTGGACATGACATAAAGTTGACGACTGGCAGTCTGAGTGGACATGAGAGGCGGAAGGTCGACCAAAGATAAAATGCGGTCACAGAGAGTCATTAAAGGTGCACAGAGGCTGGCGCGCGCGTGCTCCACCGCTCGAGCACGCATGCGCGCCAGAGGAAGGAGAAGAACAGGGAGGTCTTGGTGACCGTTGGATAAGACTCAGGAGAGGTCCTAACCATCGGACCCAATTTTTGAACCGTTATGTTTTAAGTGGCTGGGAGGAGGTCCCAGCCACACGATCAAGGATGGGGAGGTCGTGGCCCTCCGATTTCCTTAATCGCGAAAACGCACATGAGGAAAAGGGACAGGAGGTCCAAAGCGTTGGATCTCCATCCAACGGTGCGGACCTCCAGTGAGGACTTAACTGCACGCGATCAAAAGGACATGAGGGGAGATCATGGCCTCTGGATTTAGATCCAAGGGCACCCAATGACCGGGGAGGTCTGATATGATGCGCAACAGGCAAGGAAGGTCAGGACCGTTAGATTTAGATCTAAGGGTTCCGATCAAAAGAGGTGGAGGTCCTGAGCTTGCGCAACGCACAAGGGAGGTCAGGGCCTTTAGATTTAGATCTAAGGGCTACGATCTCACGTCTTGTTGCCGGGAGGTCTCAGTGCGCATGAGACAAAAAGGAGGTCGTGTCAGAGATTTTAATCTAACGGTGCACAACAAAAGATGGGGGAGGTTGTGAGCGCTTGATAGCGCAGGAGGTCGTGAGTCGTTGGATCTCGATCCAACGGCTCGACCTTGGTTAGGTGGGAGGTTTGTTTAGTTTAGGTTGAGAGGAGGAGGTCGTGGCCATGGATCTTGGATCCAAGGGCTATGACCTCACGAGGTGGGAGGACCCGACCGAGTATGTTGAGGAGGAGGTCGTGGGCTGTTGGATTTGATCCAACGGCCACGACCTCAACAAGGGGGATGACCTCATTGCGATGGTTTAACAAATGAGGAGGTCTTTGAGGTTTAACACAGGGAGGTCGTGACCGTGGATCTTTGATCCAACAGTTCGACTGATGAGGTGGGAAAAGCCTTTGCGGTGTTGACCATGAGGAGGTCTGGCGCCCACGCTGACCCGAGGAGGTCCAAATGGTCCAGAGGACTTCAAGGGAGGTCCCGAGTGCGTTGGTTGAGGGGAGGTCGTGGCCATTGGATTGGACCAACGGCTACGACCTCATCAAGGTGGGGAAGGAGGTCGATGGGGTTGGGCTGGACCAACTTTGCAAAGTGGCTAGCCCAAGGAACAATGTAGGCTTTTAAATTTAGTTTTTAACAAATGAAACTTAGCAGAATTATTTGAGATAGCAAATGAACTCCAAAGTTGATGAAATTTTAACTGGAGCTTGCTGACACGAGATCAACCTTGCATAAAATTTCCAGAGGTTATTATGCAATGCATTTTTCTCAGGAAATTCATGAAGGTTGTTTAAAGGATTGTTTTGCCTCCAAAAATTATCAACAAGTGTTATAACTCATGATATTTTTCAGAGGGTCCCATATCAGTTTTTGGGACCAAGGAAAATATATTCCAAATGTTTGACACAAGATTTAAGATAATTGGAAAATGAGTTTGACTTTTGGTCAACAAGAGCTTTGTGTTTTTGGATTACACAACTCTTGGACAAGAATTACATAAGATTTTAGGGTTTTTCAAGATGTGAGAAAAAGTTTTAATTTCTACACATATAATTATACTTGATTAACCCTAATTATACATTTGGGATGTTACAGGTCTTTTGCAAAGAGGACCCCGAGGGGAGGTCTTTGGGGAGGTCTTCGCCAAAAGTCCACGGGGTGGTCCTTTGGCAAAGAGGTCCCAGAGATGCACGCGCGCAGGGAGGCTAAGCGCGCGGCCTTAATTGCGCAACAAGGGACAGAAAACAAGGCATTAAAGGCTGACCCGAGTTTACCAATGATAAGCAATGATGATCGCATTTAAGGGGGAGATCTTTGTCCTAACGACAATGGCACGGTGCCATTGTCGTCCGACAAAACCCCGAGAGGCTCCCAAGGCTTGTCGCCGGGCGATGAGGACCTCGCCGGGCGCCATCCAAGGCACCAACGCAGCGCAATAGTGTTATTGCCACGCCAGACCATTCCCTACCGCGGGTGGCTACTGAACGGCGACGAGTCAAGATTGGCGATGCGTAAACACACGGCCAAAACACAAACAGCGACAATGAGCTCCGCAATGAACATTCAAGCGTGCAGCTAAGCTCCGCAACAACATACACGCGGTGCCAAGATTCACGGACTACCAGAGGGTTACCCGGAGGTCGCGGAGGTGCCGAGGAGGTTGGGGACGGAGGACCGGAGTTGGGGAAGAAGGGTTGCTCCACGGCCAACTCCAAGCTCCAAGCTCCAAGCTCCAAGTTAGGCCTCTGCTGAAAATGTCAACCCAAATGGGGCTAGGGTTAACTCCAGAGGTCCAGGGGAGCACAAAGTGAACAAGAGGTTGAAGAGGGAGCCACGAAGCACCGCCACCGAGGAGCTCCAAGGACTTCAACAATGGCGCCAAAAAGGGTAGGTCAGTGGGAGGAGATGCTCGGCCAAATAAGCAGCAAGGCCAAGCTCAATGGTGTGTAAAAGAAGCCAAGGGCAACAAAGGGGGGGTTTTATAGCTAGGGCAAAAGAGGTCTCGACCACGGGTTAAGCTCATGGTGAGCTTAGCCCAAGGAGGTCCACGGCTTGGACAGACGTGGAGGTGACAGGAGCAGCCCAGCAAATGACTTTGGGGCTAAAAGCTCGACCGCATTAAATGCTGCAGCAAAGAGCCGCTGGACAAGACAGATCACTTGCCTCCTCCATTTGCCATGGCGTCTGTGCATGAGCTAGGAGAAGAACAGAGTTGCCACCACCGTCCGATTAGAAATGAGGGGAGGTCGTGACCTCGAGATCTAAATCAAAGCAGTAAGTTTTTAAAAGGTAGGAGGAGATCACAGCCATTGGATCTGGATCGGGAGGTCGTGACCCTCCGATTTCCATAATGCGAATCAAGACGTGGAAAAGGGGACAGAGGTCCAAGGCGTTGATTTCAATCAACAAAGGCGGACCTCTGTGAGGTCTTAACCGCATTACCTAACTTAAGAACAAGAGGGGAGGTCATGGCCTTTGGATTTAAATCCAAGGGCGCACAACCAAAGGGAGGTCTTAGCACTACGCGTAGCGCACAAGAGGTTATGGCCATCGATTAAGATCTAATGGTGATGAGAAGGTGAGGAGGTCCGAGACGCTGCGCAAAAGACAAGGGAGGTCAGACCTTTGGATTTTTGATCCAACGGTTCGATCAAAAGAGGGGAGGTTGTGAGCGCCGGATATTTTGAGGGAGGAGGTCGTGGGCTGTTGGATCTGATCCAACGGCTACGACCTCAACAAAGTGGGAGGTTTGCTTAGTTTAACAAAGAGGGAGGTCATGGCCATGGATCTTGGATCCAAGGGCTACGACCTCAACAAGGTGGAAGATCCACGAACGATGATTTGCGAGAGGAGGTCGTGGCCTTTGGATTGGATCCAACGGCTCGACCTCAAGTGAGTGCAAAAGGGGAGGTCAAGGTGGTTTGAGCTCGCGGGGAGGTCAGGGCTATGGATTTTTGATCCAGCGGCCAAGACCTGATGAGGTGGGGAGGTCCTGACTGAGTATGTTGAGGAGGAGGTCGTGGCTGTTGGATTTAATCCAACGGCTATGACCTGATCAAGGTGGAGAGGAGGTCGACAAGCCGGGGAAAAGGTTGAAATTGGACCACTTTGGGAAAGTGGCTAGCCCAAGGAACAAAGTAGGCTTTTAAGTTTAGTTTTTAACAAATGAAACTTAGCAGAATTATTTGAGATAGCAAATGAACTCCAAAATTCATGAAATTTTAACTGGAGCTTGCTGACAATGAGATTAACCTCACATAAAATTTCCAGAGGTTATTATGCAATGCATTTTTCTCAGGAAATTCATGAAGGATGTTCAAGGATTTGTTTTACCTCCAAAATTTATCAAACAAGTTTTACAACTTGTGATATTTTTCAGAGGGGTCCCACATTAGTTTTAGGACCAAGGAAGATATTTCCAAATGTTTGGCACAAGATTTAAGATAAACGGAGAATGAGTTTGACTTTTGGTCAACAAGAGCTTTGTGTTTTTGGATTACACAACTCTTGGACTAGAATTACACGAGTGTTTAGGGGTTTTCAAGATGTGAGAAAAAGTTTTAATTTCTACACATATAATTATACTTGAACAAACCCAGATTGTACATTTGGGATGTTACAAAATCTCCCTTACGTAAATCTCGTCCCGAGATTTGGTTCAAAGGGAAGAAAAAAAGGATCTTCCGTTTCCAAGCAACTTCATCCACGTAATGATTTGGCCATTGAACTTTTAGGATCTTGAGGACACGATTCCTTGATCTTCGCTTAGCTTCTTCAAAGATACTGAACCTTCCTTTAAGATTCTTATCCATTTATAATATTTTTGTTGTATCGACCTAATTCTCGAACTATGTTCATCCAACCAACACTTTATTTAGTTACATATTGCTCCCACTGCTTCTTGTTGAGTCGGATCTTATTTAATTTGTTTTATTGCATTGCTTCTCGTTAGGTCACAATTCCGACCCAACTTCTTGCACAACAAGAATTTCCAACGGAGCTTCCTCGGTTGGAACACGAAGGCACTTCTTTGAACGTGGACGCATGGAACACATCATGTATCCCCTCAAGGGCAGCAGGTAATTTCAATCTTATAGGCGATAGCTCCTTTCTTTTCGATAATGCGTAAGGATCCACGTATCGAGGAGCTAACTCGCCCATAACGACGAAATGTTGATGGCCCTTTTAGTCTGACCATCAGTTTGAGGATGGTAAGCTGATCTGAAAGAAAAACGAGTTTCCATAGCCTCTTGTAGACTATGCCGAAATGGAGAAGTGAGTAGAGAACCATGATCTGACACGATCGTTTTCGGCACACCATGCAAACTTACGATGCGGGATATATAGAGATCCGTTAGAAAATCTATACGAAGGTCATTTTTCACAGACTGAGAGCTTTTTGTCTGGTTGGTGGTGCATGGCCGTTGTTAGTTGGTGGAACGATTTGTCTGGTTAATTCCGGAACAACTTGTCTGGTTAATTCCGGAGCGATTTATTTGGTTAATTCCACTAACAACGGGATCTCAGCCTGCTAACTAGCTATGCAGAGTCATCCCTCCGCAGCTAGCTATCTTAGAGGGACTAAAGTTGTTCTTAGTTGGTGGAGCAATTTGTCTGGTTACTCCACTAACGAACGAGACCTTGGTCGGTTAACTAGCTATACGGAGTCATCCCTCCGCAGCTAGCTATCTAACAAAGGATTATGGCCATTTAGGTCACGAAGGTTCGAGGCAACAACAGGGAGGTGATGCCTTTAAAATGTAAAGGGACGGAAATGTGCCACCTTAGTCAAACGATCGATGACAAGCCAAACGGCATCATTTTTCTTAGGGGTTCAGGGTAGACTAGAAGACCTTTTTGAAATCGGGGCGGTACCGGGTACCATCTTGATGACGCACTCGAGTTCTCGAACGGGAGGCATCCCCGGAAGATCTTCGGGAAAGACATCGACGAAGTCACACATCGTTGGAACTTCACGAATATCGAGAGCGGCTTTGCTTTAAGAGTGAAAAGATGTGGACCTTGCGGCTCGGCGAACAATGAACCCGCTCACCGGGACTTGTGAGGTAGATAAGCTTCTGGTGCAATCGATTTATCCCATACGTGGAGACAACCAATCCATTTCAATGGTTTGCACAGTTTAGAGGTAATTTTGGCATGGATTCCACTTCCTCAATCTCAACAGGACATTCCGACACTCGGACTCGACTCTCAACTCCAAACCGGAGAGTGAATGAGCAACGAAACCAATCAAAGGAGCGAAAAGGAGACCACCAACAAAGAAGAAAAGATCGAGGTACAAAAAGATGAGATGCTCTGAATCGAATAAAATAATATCCGGGCAAGAGTTAGCGAAAGCGTACCTAACACGACGTCGTGCCTCGAGCTTTCTCGGCTAAGATGGAGTCGATTGGATTACAAACGATCTTTTGTCGCTTCAAAGGGCAATTGTTGGCGTAGTGCCCTTCTTGCTACAAAAGAAACAAGTGATCTCGGATCGATTTGCGGGGCCACCTTGGCGACTTGCAGTGCACGTGATGGAGGCACGACCTCTGACGACGAGGGTTCTTTGCAAGCTTCTTAGGACAATTATTAGCATAGTGGCCCTTGAGATTGCGAAGAGACAAGTGACACCCCGCGACCTTCTTTGGAGTCACCCCGAGTCCTCTCTTGACACTGCGACGATCCTCGACTTTCTCTTTACGCCAAAGAACAACAGGATTTTCACCACAAGTCGAAAGTCGGGAAGGTATAAACCGTAATTTGTCTCTCGGCTCCTCGGATAAATCACCCAAGAACTTCTCGATTTGGAGGCATTGGCGATTGCAATGCTTGCAGATGACCGAAGAAACAATCGCTGCGGTTCAATGACTTGGCAATCACCGTGTTCATGCTACACTCCTTGGGATAGTGATCGCTTCCCTCATGAAGAAACAAGTAACTTTGGCAATAGGACAATCTCCGGTAGGTGGTTTCGTCATGATTCGGACAAGCGTATACATCGATTCTTTGTAGTGTCCTTCCTCGCCACAACGCCGACAGACCTTGATTCTTCCTAGTCCGCAATTTTCGTCGAAATGCCCTCCTTCGCCACAGCTAAGGCAAAAAGGAGGATTTTCATCCCAACCAGCTTGCTGACCTAGTCCGTCTTTGGATTTGTTCGAACATCCTCGCTATTTAAGAGATGGGTTAACATGAAACCCAAGGACTAGAAGTTGAAGAAAGCGAAAAGGGATGCCAACGACTAGGGGAACGGAACATCACCCTAACCGAAGGCTAACAAAATAGGTGGTATAGAACCCTACCGAGTTAATAATAGATTAGATGGTAATACATGCAACTAAATGAAGCAAGAAGAATGAAAGAAGCCAAAGACATCATAATAAAGAGGAAACAAAACAGCAAGGAATGCACTTTAAAAGCTTCTAAAAAGACTCCAAAACAGCAAGGAAGACATAAGATTAAAGGCCAACTTCCCAACACAACTAACTTGTATTGAATGAACGAGTAATTGGTTGAGAAGATTAAAAATCAGATTGTAAGATGAGATCTAAAACTATTAGAGAGCAAGGTTAATGCAGCGAAATAAGTGTTAGATACTTAGCTAACGAGTATCACATCTTACCCTTTTATTCCCACAAGTTTTAGTTGATTAACCTCTCATTTTCTACCCTATTTAGAACCTTTGAGCTTGCTGTCCGAAATTGGCGCTTGCTGTCCAGATTTTGCATCAAGCTTCCAAATAAATTGGCCATTCCAAGCTTCAAAACCTTGTAGATGGGCAGCTAACACTTCAATTTGCCAAACTCATTGATTCCCCAAAACCCCATTAATCGATAACAACTATTTTGTAGAAGGGAAGAGAGGAAAACAACTTTTAAAACTTAAATTAGAGGGAGATGAGAAGAGAAAGCTAAGATAGATGAGGAGTAAAATCCGAGAATTTTCTTAAGCTTTCAAAACTCATTTGATACTTTGAAATTAGGTTTTCAAAATACCCTAAAGACGACCAAGCTTGCGTTACTACGGTCAGAACGGCTCTGATACCAACTTTTGTGAGCACCCGGATTTATTAAGCTCATAATACTTAGTCATCCAATTGACCCTAGTATTATCAACCAAATAAACCCGGTCTCGAGAGATGTATACTTCCCAGAATGCAGTATACATACCTCACAACAAAAGAATGTACCAATTCCATACAACACATAGTACATAAGCAACAAACCAGGAGTTAACATTAATATGGAATAGATATTACAAAAGAGAGGCCCTTAGGCCAAATAGCAATAAACTACAAAGATACACAGCGGAAGCAAAAGTGCCATAAGATGGCCATAACAAAAGCCAATTAGTGTGCCTTTACCCACAAGGCAACTAACCGGACCGCCAAGCTAGTCGTCAAACCCAAGCACATCTACAGAAGAGTGAAGCCCTTGGGGCTCACCTTCTTCCTCTGCAACAAAAGCCACAAAAATGCCACAACCACGGGCAGATGAGTACATAAAGTACTCCGCAAGACTTACGTGTAAGATAACAGAACTATAAATAGCTACATGCAAGCTTTATTTAAGTGGATGAGGCTTTGGACTCATTTTAGCATAAAGCAAGTTTCATTTGCAATAACATAATAGATTGAAGGCAATTTGACAAAGCATTTTAATTGTTGAAATTCAACGAGGTAGTAACATAGTAACAACAACAAGAACAACCTAGAAGTGACTAACCCAAGTCACCACAACAATAGCATGAACTCCCCGTTCATACCAACCATGTCAAGTTTTAATTAAAGGTTGTAGTCTAGTCTTGAACGACCTTACCAAGCATGTCCATAACCTAGGACGAGGCTATTCAATAGTTTTATCCTGCGGGGTGTACCACTGCACCCACACGTCGCATCGCCTTTCCTTTACGCACACTTGAAGGTGTCTTTGGCACGGCTAAGTCCTCTGAGACCTTTCCAAAGGATGAATGCTAATTACGAGCTACACAACCCACGGGAGAAGGAGACATCACACAACCTTCCCTAAGCTAATGCTCCTCCCACACTATACATATACATTTGTTTTGAAAACACACCAACCGAGCTCGCTCATAATTAACACCTCCTAGAGTACTTAGTCAAGAGGGTTCCATATGCCCTCGCGTGGTTAGTACGCTAAATCGCTGGCTTAGTGACCCAAGTACTCGGTCCTTAGGGACCCGGGCATACCACCACATCCAAAACCACGCCATCCATCCAATATGCCCAAGTCAAAATCAATCTTTTATTTTCAGTTTTGATTTTACAATTAATCAAAGCACAAGTGCTGGACATATAAGAGTAATAATCAGTTTTGAGTGATCAAGACCATCGACTAAGTCGATGATCGCCCATTACTACCGTTATCTAAGCATTGCTAAGCATGACACCGTAAAAGCAATAAAAGAGCATACTTAAATCACCGGGCTCTAATTCACCAGCGATATTAGTAACTTATGGTTTGTGGCAGGGTAACAATTTAGGGCAACTATGCAATAGGAATAGCTACCTCTAAGCGATAAAATACTTTGACACAAAAGCATGCATACATACAAGTTAAACAAAATATTAGACTTTAAAGTAATGGGACAATGATGGAAATGATCAAACTGCTTGCCTTTACTGTTGCTGGACAAATTGTTGCTGAGGATCACTCACGGATTCAATACACTCGCCGGCACCTAATCGAAAAGACGAAAAGATTCGATAAGAACGATTTAAAACATCAAAGACAACACAGCAAACAAACTCCAAACACTCTGAATTTTCTACAGCAGCAAGAGGATGATTTTAGGAATTTAGAAACAAGAACCAATTGATTTGGATTCTCAATGCAAAAGTTATGAGCAAAACAATTCTGCTCAGCCCTAAAAATACCAAACTGCACTATTCACTAATTTAATTATGAGGCAACATTTTCTAGAAAAGTGGTGATGCTGAGATTTTTACAGCAAGGCCAGCACCTCATGAGATGAATAACACAATTGAGTTCATCCCATTTGGAGCTATGTTGCACTTTCTACAATTTTTCAAAAACAAGAACTTGAACAAAATTATAATGCACAAGTCCTCATTTTTATAACAGCAACAAGCTCAAAACTAATTTTCATAGTAAGTTCATTAATAGAGGAAACCAACAAAGTTGGATTTACTCAAAAATAATCTACAGAGCATTAGTTATGTATTTTACAAGTTAGACATTATTTTGAGTGTATATTTAAAGTGAGTTTTAAAATCTAATGGCAAAACTGTGCTCTGGAGCTGAACTCAACTTACAATCATTTTTGGATTAAAGTCAAGTTCAAGACAGAGCTAACACAATTTGAATGACCTCATTTGGATTTAGAATGAATTAGTTATGATATTTTGAAGTTCATACCTTTTTCAGTTTATAAATAAGAGCTTACTGGAATTTCTAAACTTCCAAAACAGAGGGGAGAACGTGAACCGTTGATTTAAATCCAATGGCCCAAGACTTCCAGAGGAAAACACGCACGCGCCTGCGCAGGTCCAGAGAACACGGGCCGTTGATCTTGGATCCAATGGTCCATGTCCTCCCTGCCACGCCAGCATATGTAGGGAGGTCGTGGCCGTTGATACCGCATCCAACGAATCACAACACAAGAGGGAGGACCGGGACGGTCCAGATCAAACGAGGGAGGTCCTGGACGGCTGAGATCTTCCAAAGGAAGATCTAAACTATCAAGATCTCCCCAAGGAAGATCTACATCGTCAAGACCTCTCGAGGGAGGTCCTGAACGGTCCAGATTTTCCAAGGGAGGACCTTAATGGCCTAGATTGTCCCAGGGAGAACCTTAACGGTCAAGACAACAACAACGAGGTCCTGGGCGGTTCAGATCCACTTGGGGTGGTCCTGAACGGCCAGGATCTAACAAAGGAGGTCCTAAGCGGCTCAGATTTCCACTAGGAGGTCCAGGCTAAGATTTACCCGAGGAGGTCCACAAGGTTAAGAGGACCTCGAGGAGGTCCTACACGGTGGAGATCAACACAGGAGGACCTCAACGGCTAAGATCTCCCACAAGGAGGTCCTAGCGGTCAAGATCGCAAGGAGGGAGGGCACTGGGGTTGTCCTACAAAAGACCGGGGTGGTCTTTGCAAAGAGGACCCCGAGGAGGTCTTTGGGAGGTCTTCGCCAAAAGTCCACAGGTGGTCCTTTGGCAAAGAGGTCCCAGAGATGCACGCTGTGGGAGGCTAAGCGCGCCTTAATTGCGCAACAAGGACGTAAAACAAGGCATTAAAGGCTGACCCGAAGTTTACCAATGATAAGCAATGATGATCGCATTTAAGGGGGAGATCTTTGTCCTAACGACAATGGCACGGTGCCATTGTCGTCCGACAAAACCCCGAGAGGCTCCCAAGGCTTGTCGCCATGATGAGGACCTCGTCGGCGCCATCCAGAGCACCAACGTGTGCGCAATAGTGTTCTTGCGCACGCCAGACCATTCATTGCGGGGTGGCCTGAACGGCGACGAGCGAAGATTGGCGCCTTGAAACACACGGCCAAAACACAAACAGCGACAATGAGCTCCGCAGCGAACAATCAAGCGTGTGCCAAGCTCCGCAACAACATACACACGGGTGCCAGCATCTACGGGACTACCAGGAGGGTTACCTGGAGGTCGCGGAGGTGCTGAGGAGGTTGGGGACGTGGAGGACCGGAGTTGGGGAAGAAGGGTTGCTCCACGGCCAACTCCAAGCTCCAAGCTCCAAGTTAGGCCTCTACTGAAAATGTCAACCCAAATGGGGTTAGGGTTAACTCCAGGAGGTCTGGGGAGTACAAAGTGAACAAGAGGTTGAAGAGGGAGCCACAGAAGCACTGCCACCGAGGAGCTCCAAGGACTTCAACAATGGCGGCCAAAAAGGGTAGGTCAGTGGGAGGAGATGCTCAGCCCAGTGCAGGCAAGGCCAAGCTCAATGGTGTGTAAAAGAAGCCAAGGGCAACAGTGGGGGGTTTTATAGCTAGGGCAAAAAGAGGTCCTGGACCACGGGTTAAGCTCATGGTGAGCTTAGCCCAAGGGAGGTCCACGGCTTGGACAGGACGTGGAGGTGACAGAGCAAGCATGCACAATGACTTTGGGGCTAAAAGCTCGACCGCATTAAATGCTGCGCAGCAAAGAGCCGTTGGACAAGACAGATCACTGCCTCCTCCACTGGCCATGGCGTCGGCCCGCGCCAGAGCTAGGAGAAGAACAGGAGTTGCCCACCACCGTCCGATTAGAAATGAGGGGGAGGTCGTGACCCTCAGATCTAAATCGAAACGGTAAGTTTTTAAAAGG
This sequence comes from Phyllostachys edulis, assembly GCA_036346405.1. NCBI lineage: Eukaryota > Viridiplantae > Streptophyta > Magnoliopsida > Poales > Poaceae > Phyllostachys > Phyllostachys edulis. Next base: position 63,032,204 of record CM070546.1, on the reverse strand, counting down.
AGAAGGAGGAGATCACAGCCATTGGATCTGGACTCGGGAGGTCGTGACCCTCCGATTTCCATATCTGAATCAAGCGTGGAAAAGGGACAGAGGTCCAAGGCGTTGGATTTCAATCAGCGGTGCGGACCTCTGTGAGGTCTTAACCGCATTACCTAACTTAAGAACAAGAGGGGAGGTCATGGCCTTTGGATTTAAATCCAAGGCGCACAACCAAAGGGGAGGTCTTAGCACTACGCCGTAGCGCACAAGAGGTTATGGCCATCGATTAAGATCTAATGGTGATGAGAAGGTGAGGAGGTGCGAGGGCGTTGCGCAAAAAAGACAAGGGAGGTCGGACCTTTGGATTTTTGATCCAACGGTTCGATCAAAAGAGGGGGAGGTTATGGCTATTTGGATATTTTGAGGAGGAGGTCGTGGGCTGTTGGATCGATCCAATCTGCTCGACCTCAACAAAGTGGGAGGTTTGCTTAGTTTAACAAAGAGGGAGGTCATGGCCATGGATCTTGGATCCAAGGGCTACGACCTCAACAAGGTGGAAGATCCACGCAGCGATGATTTGCGAGAGGAGGTCGTGGCCTTTGGATTGGATCCAACGGCTCGACCTCAAGTGAGTGCAAAAGGGAGGTCAAGGTGGTTTGAGCTCATGGGAGAGGTCGAGGCCATGGATTTTGATCCAATGCCAAGACCTCGATGAGGTGGGGAGGTCTGACCGAGTATGTTGAGGAGGAGGTCGTGGTCATTGGATTTAATCCAACGGCTCGACTGATCAAGGTGGAGAGGAGGTCGACAAGCCGGGGAAAAGGTTGGGTGGACCACTTTGGGAAAGTGGCTAGCCCAAGGAACAGTGTAGGCTTTTAAGTTTAGTTTTTAACAAATGAAACTTAGCAGAATTATTTGAGATAGCAAATGAACTCTAAAATTCATGAAATTTTAACTGGAGCTTGCTGACAATGAGATTAACCTCACATAAAATTTCCAGAGGTTATTATGCAATGCATTTTTCTCAGGAAATTCATGAAGGTTGTTCAAGGATTTGTTTTACCTCCAAAATTTATCAAACAAGTTTTACAACTTGTGATATTTTTCAGAGGGGTCCCACATTAGTTTTAGGACCAAGGAAAATATTTCCAAATGTTTGGCACAAGATTTAAGATAAACGGAGAATGAGTTTGACTTTTGGTCAACAAGAGCTTTGTGTTTTTGGATTACACAACTCTTGGACTAGAATTACACGAGTGTTTAGGGGTTTTCAAGATGTGAGAAAAAGTTTTAATTTCTACACATATAATTATACTTGAACAAACCCAGATTGTACATTTGGGATGTTACAACAATAGTCGCAGTAGCGCCTCTACGGTATCCACACATCCAGGGAAGGAACAACCATGCGCAGGTGTGCTAGCACCAAGTTGCACGGTAGAGCTCTCAGGAAGATGGCGGCTAGGGTTTCAGTGGTGTAAAAATTTATCTCCTAAACAGCCTCATGCATCTCTTTATATAGTGCTCATGACGGATCCTATCCGAACACGTTTGATGAATCATATTCGTACTGGTTTGTTTCGACCCGTTAAGTGTGTGACCCTGTAGGTTCATGCGTAATCGGTTGTGACTCAGAAACCCTTTCCAATCACGAGTCGTAGCGGATCCTAGCAGAACATAGCAATTCCCGAATACACGAATTATATCAGACGAACCTTAATGAAATATGATCTACGATTAGGTCCTATCTCTATACGACTAGTTTGTATTTGGTCACGACCAGTTTGTAAGTCCTTACAACCAGGTTTCGACCACTCTGTGATTACGTTCGACCAGTCTACGACCAGCTCGTATCTCCATACGACCAGTCCGTAACTGTTCGAACTAAGTGACCTACTCGTGTATACTCCCTTTGCCTCACTATGTCTGGTTGAACTCTAGGTGAGATGTTGTGTCATCCATGGACTGTTCAATGCTTTCTCGATCGAGTGTCGAATTACTTTACGTGGTCGAACACTTTGACTACTAGTGGCACGGCCATGCACTTTCTTTATCCGATCACAACGAGGGGCCCAGAGACATCTCTCCTGTTATGTTAGGAGGGGCAAATCCCATATCCGACCAGCCACATTCCTCTGTATGTTTCATAGCATACCCGAAAGCTACCTTTATAACTATCCAGTTACGGTGTAGCGTTTGGCAACCCCTAAGAGTGCTATTACATATGTAGGAAACCATGCTGATCTCAAGTCTAAGCACTACTACAAAACAGGCTATAGTAGACGCCCCATCACAGACGGTTCATTTGGAACCGTCTGTGTTGGGTCTATCGAACTGCTTGGTGGCGCTGGCGACCTATCACGAGCGGTATTTTTTAGAACCGTCTATGATAGTTATCTATCACGAGCGGTTCTATTAACAAACCGTCTATGATAGTACACGAGCGATTCTATTCACAAACCGTGCGTGATAATCCCTAATCACGCAGCGGTTTTAGTTTACAATCGTGCAGGTACTATCACGAATGGTTCTATTAACAAACCGCTGCGTGATTGGCGGATATCACAAACGGTTCTTATTAAGAACCGCTCAGATAGTACCTGACGGTTACGAATGAGAACCGCTCGTGATATTGATTATCACGAGCGGTTACGATTAAGAACCGCTCGCGATATCTCGCCCATATAAATTGAGCCCGACACATCCCTCTCGCCAAGACGCTGGCTGTGTCCACTCGTGCCACACCGCTGTTGCCTCGCCATCGCCACCGCTTTGGAGCAACCCCGCCATCGCTCCACTTAGATCTGCTTGCTCCTCCCGGTGCCACACTTCCCTGCCCTAGCTCTCCTCCAACTGCGGCTCCTCCCTAATTAAGCAGATGGAGTAATAATTATTATCCTTTATCGATCCACTCTATTGATTAATGATTTTCCCTTATTTTGCTACTCTGTACATGGACCCTAATGTTTTGTTTTCTTTGTTGTATTCCTTAATCGAAAGCATAGAGTTTAAGTTTCAATTAATACTTCTCACAAAAGCTATAAATTCTTAGAAAAAGGCAAAACATCTAGCTCTCAATTTGATGGACCCTAATTAAACCTAAACTATAGCATCCATTGGATGTTATTGAACCAAAACTATGATATAAATTCCAGAAAATGAAAAGCAAATCATGTAGCCTTTAATCTGGTGTAATTCCTTTGTGCAACGATGAGACAAAATGAGTAAGTACGTACAAAGAGGTGAAAGTCTTAATCAGAACTAATTTCATAATCGAGTTGTTTTCTAGAACAGATTAAAAAGAAGAATTTATGACACACCAAGATAAGTCACATGTGCAATGATCTATTTTATATTTCCTCCATTTATCCATGAAGAAACGTCATCACAGTGGTTTATTGTTTCAATTATATCAAAACGGATACCCGCGCAATCGCGCGACCAACTTGCTAGTTATTAGGATCTTCCTCTTGTCTTTTGTCTCGTATCTAATCAACAATCATGTAGATAATCAATAATTATCCGTTGCTCCAGCTTAGAGAGGAGAAGGTTGGACCCCTGCCCCTAGCGCCTCCAACACCCGCCGCCTCCTCCCCCATTGCGCCACCTTAGAGAAGAGAAGGAAAGGAGAGAGGAATCGTATTTTCTTCGTGAGCTCCAAGGGTAACGATCTATAACCCTTTATGTTTGCTATAAATTAATCGCTAATTAATTTGACACTAATTTGTTACATGCGTAGTGTAGATGGATCGAAACTGGATGTACAGTGTGAACCATGTGAGTCAAGAGTACATTAATGGCGTGGTTGCTTTTAAAAGAGCTGTTGAGCAGGATATGTTGAAGAAGGGGATAAATTTTATGTACTATCCATGTATTGATTGCGGTAATCTGAAGATGTTTAACAACGCGGCGCAGATCGAAGCGCACTTGATTCGAAGGGGTTTCAAAAAAGGGTATACATGTTGGACAAGTCACGATGAAGAGCAGGTTATACCAGAAGTTAATAATGACGACATCGCCGAGGAAGTCAACGATTTCCGGATGTGGACTGTGCTTTTGATGAGGATAGGTGGCACGATGACAATCGAGGATCGGATGCTACTGCGATGCGAAGAGAACTACTGAGAGAGAGAGAGTTTTGTAAATTTGAGGGCTTAAGGGAGGACTCGGTGAGACCTTTGTTCCTGGTTGCAAGCCGAATATACAAGGTTGTCAACCGTGCTTGAACTACTGAAATTGAAGGCAAACAATGGTTGGTCCGATAAGAGTTTCACGGCGTTGTTAGGTCTCCTAGCGGACATCCTTCCGGAGAAAACGTGTTGCCCAACACCACCTATCAAGCAAAGAAGGTTATTTGTCCATTGGGAATGGAAGTAGAAAGAATACATGCATATCCGAACGATTGTATCCTCTCAGAAGAGTATGCGACATGCATGTATGTCCTGTGCAAAGCATCCCGATACAAGCGTCATAATATTGCTAAGGTGAAGCAAGGACCTCTGCTAAGATGTTGTGGTATCGCCTATGATCCCACGTTTGAAGCGTTTATTTGCGAACCCAAAGGAGGCAAGATTGCTGCGTTGGCACTCGGAGGAGCGTAAGAGATGGAAAGCTAAGACACCTGCGATTCTCGCCCAAAGAGAAACTTTGATCGAGCTTGAAGAGTTCGGTGCGTAACCGAGCAATATAAGGTTAGGCTTGAGTACGATGGAATGAATCCTTTTGGTAACATGAGCGGTGACATAGCACTGCCCGTGAATCTATGTATGTACAACCTTCCTCCTTGGTACGTGTATGAAGCGGAAGTACATTTTGATGTCACTACTTATCCAAGGGCCGAAGCAACCTGGGAATGATATTGATGTATGCCTAGCACCATTGCTAGAAGATCTTGTGACACTGTGGAACGAAGGGGTACAGGTATGGGATGCGTACAAACGAGAGAACTTCACTTTACGCGTCATGTTGTTCTGCACTATCAATGATTTTCCTACCCTTGGTAAACTGTCAGGCTTCAGTACAAAAGGAGCCAAAGCCTGTCTGCACTACTTAGGTGCTACGGAGAGTGTATGGCTGAACAACTCGCGCAAAACTATGTATATGCGTCACCGTAGGTTCCTTCCCAGGAGTTACCCATACCGCAAGATGAAAAAACAATCCGACGGAAATAAGAAGAACGATTCAGCTCCAAGGGCTTTTAGAGGGAAAGAGGTCTATGATATGGTTAAGGATATTGATGTTGTGCTTGGGAAGTGACGTAAATTAAGAACCCGTGAGAAGAACATCTGGAAGAAGTGGTCAATTTTTTGGGACTTGCCTTATTGGGAGCACTTAGAAGTTTGCCACTGCATCGACGTCATGCACATAGAGAAGAATGTATGTGATAGCTTGATTGGTCTCTTGCTGAACATTAGTGGCAAAACAAAGGATGGTGTTAACGCACGGCGTGACTTGGTTGATATGAACATAAGGACCGAGTTAGCACCGGAAGAGACCGATACAGGACGAACGTACCTTCCCCCAGCTTGCTACACTCTGTCCAAGGCCGAGAGAAATGAATTGTGCCAGAGCTTGCATGGTGTGAAAGTCCCATCTGGTTATTCTGCTAACATTAAGAACCTTGTTTCTATGCAAGATTTGAAATTAATTGGTATGAAGTCTCATGATTGTCATGTCTTTGATGACACAAATGCTTCTGTTGCAATTAGAAGTATCTTGCGAACAAGGTCCGAGTGGCAATCTTGAGGCTGTGTTATTTTTTCAACTCAATTGCTCAGAAGATCATTGATCCCCAAGGACTAGATGCTCTGCAGGCCGAGGTGGTGACGACTCTATGTCATCTTGAGATGTATTTCCCTCCGTCATTTTTCGATATCATGGTCCATCTCATTGTTCACCTTGTGAAAGAGATAAAGATATGCGGCCCTGTGTTCTTGCGTCATATGTACCCGTTTGAGAGGTACATGGGAATTCATATGGACTTGTCATGATTGTTATCATACTTGTCACCAGGTTCACTAGGTTTTGTCAGGATATCACACATTGTCATCAGGTTTTGTCAGTCATCAGGTTTTGTGAGGCTATCACAGACGGTTTTAGAATACAACCGTCTCTGATAATAATATCACGAGCGGTTTCTTCGAGAACCGCTATGCATGCACTACTACAGAACCGACATCACGCACGGTTGGAACCGTAATCCGCAGCGGTTTCGAACCGTCTATGTTTGTTGGTCTGCGTGATAACAAGATATTATCACGAGCGGTACAAAACCGTCGTGATACGAAATATCACGACGGTTTTATTAAAAACCGTCGTGAAGTCAAAATATCATAGGCGGTTTCAATCGACAACCGCTGCGTGATCGAGAATATCACGAGCGGTTCTAAATAAAACCGCTGCGTGATAGGAGAATATCATAGACGGTTCTAAATAAAAACCGTCTGTGATTTGTGACTATCACAGACGGCTTTTATATAGAACCGTCTGTGATATTCTCTATCACAGACGGTTTGCAGTCGAAACCGTCTGTGATACTTGCCTTCCTGAGCGGTTTTAACAAAAACCGTCTGTGATAGCTCATACCGCCCACAATTTCTTTGTTTTCTGGCTAGCCTCGGAATTGCTAGCCATGCCCTCTGAAAACAAGCATTCACGAAATGATTCAAGCAATCACAAAAATAGCATTTCACAATAACAGATTCAGCGACCATGACAACTCAAAGTGATCATTACTCAAAATAAATTACAAAAGATCGCATTTGTTCAAGTATTGTCGCTATAGTTACAACTAGATTACAATTGTTTTGCGTTGAGAGGTTTTAGTGGGGTGATGCTCGGGTTGGCGACGGAGTGAAACTCTCCGTTGTCGTTAATGATTTCGAGTTGATAAAGGCGCAGAGCTTCCTCGAATGTCCTTGATCTCTTCCGCAGCGAGTGAATCACATTGTAAATCCAAGACACAATCGCTACCAATTAAGAGTAAAGTGGTAAGCTATATATATTTAAATTTATAATTAGGAAATAATTATTTCGAGATTGACAAACCTCGGGATCCTTCTTCTTAGTCAGAAGGATTAGGCGCATATGATAGCGAGCGTAGATTGCACATAACTCATCATCTTTTTTTGTCAAGGACCGCAAAAAAAAGAATTACATATATAGGTATAGTCGGTTCGAGACGCGTTATTATGAAGTATGATATAGTATTATTGTGTTGTAGCACGTCTTGGAAAATCCATCACGTGTGTTAGTTAGGCGCTCTTTCCATCGTATATTCCTTTGTTGGCAACATAATTGATGAGCGACCTACATGATTCAAAAAGTTATCCTCGGCCATTTCAAGCGAATGAAGACTACAATAGAGTTATGTAAAGAGGAAATGAGCATACCTCTCGAGTATTCCTCTTAGAGTCTTTGAAGTCGTGCTTGTTGCGGTTTAGGGAATCAAGGTATATCACATGGTTCCTCTTGGGTATAATAACTAAAAGGATCAATGGTACCTACTCATGTATGTCGCTATAGTCATTAAACCTAAGTTAGTCTTTGCGTATAATGTACAAATGAAATTTGTATAGCAAGTAGTGACACTTACCCACGGTTGTAGGGCACCACTATGTACTTCATGTTCCTCTGTAGAAGCAATGACCTCGTTATGTATTTCTCGATGAAGGGCGAGTCTTGTAGGATGGTTTGCAACGATACCACGTGTGGGTCGAGGAAACCCACCGGTTCTTTCTATTCCCGGACATTTTGCAGCATGTATCTATACATAAGCAATGAGTTGTGATATTTATCGGTATTAGATGAATGTAGAACTTGATTATGCGCACTTACGATGTCCAACATCGTAGAAGCGAGGCGTCGAGGCCAGCGAGGTTGAATAGTTCAAATAAATCATTGAAGCCCACGACGAAGTACCTCGTCCCGTTGAAGAAATGCTTGTCCTCGTATCTGACGGTGATTCCAGTATCGGACCCCTTCTTTTGGGTCTTGTCCAAGTACCAGGCATGCAAAGCCTGACAAGCATGTCCAGCGTGCATTAATACTACGCCGGAACACAACGGTTTTCCGATGATGTATTTCCCGGGTATCGCGGACTTCCCGGGTATCGCGGACTTCCCGGACTTCTCGGACTTCCCGGACTTGGGAGGCGCCTTAACGTTCGTTGATTTCGATTTGGCCTTAGCGATTGGCATCGTCTTTTGTGAGACGATTCGGGGAACCGATCGTCGGCACGCTTTTCTTTGTTCCTTCGGCGTCTTCTCCACGGGAATCGAAGAGGTGGCCTTTTGAGGCAAAACATGAGGTGGAGTCATCGAGGTCCGTTGGAGAGGAATGGTCGTGTCCAAATTATGCGACCTTCTTTGGTTCGAGCGATGTTCTTCTTGGGCCATTTGGATAAAAGAGAGGACGGCATCCCCTAGTGTTGTGATCTCTTCGTTCGGGCAAATGTCGGTAGGATGGCTCGGAAATTGACATGTACCATATCCACGGACCTTGGCGTAACTGTGCACCACCGGGCACCGTCTTTGCCTTGCCCTTCCTCGTATGGATACACCATCCCTGCTGACCTCAATACAAAGGACCCATCCATCCTCACTTGGAGCTTCTGAGGCGCCGGCTCCTACAAAGCGATCGCAATTAGCTAAGGCATCGTTAGGGTCTATCTTTGGTGCATTCCATAGATGTACGTTACCTTGATGTCGTCTATCGGTGTCGGACGTCGTCATGTTCACAATTATCTTGTGACGCGACGCTACTCCGACGTCGAGGAGGACTGTCTTCAAATTAGCGGGGCGGCTTGCGACCAGCGGCTCATGAGTATATCCATTTGACTCATAATCTTGCCATCTCTACTTGAAATTGGTTAGTAATCATCTGTACCAAGCGGTTGTCGTGCTCGGCCTTGGATCTCTTCCTAGTCCTATCGTGTAGTAGTCGTCGCGAATCCATGAATCCAAGGCACGTTAACCCCAAGGCCTCGCGTGCGACCCGGTGCTCCTTGTTTCCCAAGGCCGTAGATAGTATATCCTTCTCCTATGCGCACGGAAGGAGCCTTGGGAAGCTTGGGCGATCAAGTCACGCCGCAAGAGGTCATCACGTTATTATAGACACTATGAAGTTATGGACTTATTAACAACTTAGTAGTTCGATATACTTACCACATGTTGGGACACTTCACATGCTGCGGGTTTGTGAAGGAGATCTTGCCGAAGACGAGACTTGTGCCCTCGCTTTTAACCGGCTTAGAAGCGGTGCGTGACATCGAAAACGGGTTCTCCTTCTCCGCCGCCCATTCCTCGTATTTACCGCGTACCCGCCGTGCCGAGTCTGTCTTGGTGAGTGTTTCGTGTCTGGAGAGCTTTGTGCGCCGCACTTTGCTCCTTAAATTCGGCCGATGTTTTCATAGCCACAAAGGTGTCCCATGCTTCGCGTCAGAATCTATCTTTGCGCGAAGGCGTCGACCCATGTTCACGTGCCGTGACAAGAATGCTCTTGAAGGTCCTCCACGATTTACCCATCGTGAGCATCGCCGTCCGTCGCCGCGCGCCACATGTGCTACGGAATAGTGAACTTCTCTAAAAGTTACATCCACAGCGCCTTCGCTTCTTCGTCGGTCCTTCCACCTTGGTGTGGTGATGAGGACCCGTTCCTTCAAGTATCCATGAGATGGTCCGAAATCTACTTGCCACGATCTCTTGGGACTCGGAGGGACCCCAAAGTCACTTGACCTCCGTGATGACCAGGTAGGCCCGTAGGCATTTTCGATTGTCCTCTGCCATCTCGCTTCCGTGTCATTATAAATCGGCGGTGGCCTGCCTCGTCGGCGCCTCTTCCATCTGCGGGGTCGGTGTTGGCGGCCTCGTCGGCGCCTCTTCCATCTGCGGGGTCGGTGTTGGCGGCCTCGTCGGCGCCTCTTCCATCTGCGGTGTCGGTGGCCGGTGGTGAAGACAGTGCCTCTGCCATCTCGCTTACTTGCTCTCGGGAAGAAATACAGAGGTTGACTATAGAGATCAAGATGGCAAATGAAGAGTTGAATGAGCTCATCTGAGACTACTAACATTCCTAACACTCCTTAATCCACGAGCTTCTATTCTAACACTCCTAACACTCCTTAATCCACCACTTCTCTTGTGATCTTTGTATAGATAGAAACTAGTGATACAAATCTTTTGCCCGAGCCTACTTCTCTAAGGAAATGCGATTGATGATATTATGTGCTCTCGGAAGGAGAGTAGCTAAAGAACAAGTCTTTGCCATCTCAATCCTATTGTCTATACTCTTCATGAAATGAATATGATAATATAAATTCAAACTATGAGCTCTAAACAATACTTTGCTTAAGCGTCAAATGATCTCAAGCTGTTAGCAAAACAGATTAAACTTCGATCAAGCAGAGGTTGACTACAGAGATCAAGATGGCAAATGAAAAGTTGAATGAGCTCATACATACTACTAGAAGAATCACAAACTAGTCAATACAACTAATCAATTTGCAATAGAACTATGAAATTTGAACGAAAGTAACCAATTAACGGTACAACATATTGACGGTAGTAAGTAATACAATAGAGCTCAAGTATGAACTAACTATCACATTCAATCTCGATTATAAGGCGGAGTTCATCACGAGCATGTCAACAAAGCCCATCGATTAATTTGCAACTAGCACTGCAAATATATATATATATATATATATATATATATATATATATATATATATATATATATAAAGATCAACCGAATCGCCACAGAGGAGCAATACTCACAGAGAGGATGCCGCACAAGAACTGGGGAGGCAGGTCAGGGGAGGAGGCCGATCTTGAGGAGGAGGGAGCTGGGGAGGAGGTCGACATGGGGAGGAGGACGGCGGAGGAGAAGGCCGATGAGGGAGGAGGCCGACAGGGAGGAGGACGGCGTCGAGGTCGGGCGCCAATGTCGGGGGCGGCACCGAGGTCGGCGGCGTCGGGGCTTCTGACTGGGAGGTGAGCAGGGCGCCGAGGTCGGGGCGGCGGCACCGGGTCGAGGCGCCGAGGTCGGGCGGCGACGCAGAGGTCGGGGCACCAATGTCGGGCGGCGGCGCCGGTCGTGGTCGGCGGTGAGAGCCCTAAACCCTAGAGGAGGCGAACGAGGCGAGAGCGTAAGGCGCGAGAGGAAGTGAGAAGTGAGAGGAAAACCTAGCGTTTCCGCCTTATAAAAGTATATCACGAGACGGTTGAAATGAGAACTGCTCAGTGATATATTATCCTGAGCGGTTCTCATTTGAACCATCTGTGATATTATTTCCTAAACGGTTGTATAATAAAACCGTCGTGATAGCCCACAACCCGAGGCCAATTTATGATATCGACAAAACATCTTGAACACGGTGAGACATAAATATCCCGAGAAAACATAGTGAACTTTCTTTGAGACAAGTATGATGACAATTATGACAAGTCCATATGAATTCTAACACGGTGACAAGTATGATGACAAGTTCATAACACATTTGACTTCAAAATTTCATATCTAATTCAACTCAACTCCAAATCAAGTGAAACCAATTTTGATACTCCACATTACAATGTACATCCACACATTGACATTAATATCAAATATGACAAGTCCATAACAAGTTCATAACACATTTGACTTCAAAATTTCATATCTAATTCAACTCAACTCGAAATCAAGTATGATGACAATTTTGATACTCCACATTACAATGTCGTCCACATTGACATCAATATCAAATATGACAAGTCCATAACACATCAACACATGACAATTTCACGTTGACATCAAAATATATGAGAGATTACAAGTCCATAACACATGATGTTATGGAATAAATTAATTACATTGGAGTAAATTCTTAATTAAGATATAGGCCTTCATGATGATCGGCGCATATAGCTAGCTTCCTCACCGGGTTCTTCCTCGAGTCTAATGCCGTTTCGAAAGGAGGCAACTCGTCAAATTGATTGTATTCTTCCTCGTCCACTACATTCTCAACTCCGACAATCCTCCTTTTCTATGAAGAACTACGTGGCGCTTCTTATTTGCCGGGTCGGTTACATAGAAGACTTGAACAACTTGGTTAGCTTGATATGAATGGTTCGTCTTTATATCCGACACGTTCGAGGTCCACGGTAGTGACACCGTGCTTATCGACCTTCACTGTCGAGATGGACCCAACGGCACCAAATAGGGGATCTTGAAAAGCACGTGGTCGAGCTCCCATATCTCGTCTATTTGCCCATAGTAGGAGCTCCTCATCCCATCGGTCTTGAATGCATCTATCACGGACACCGCTATTACGGGTCATGCTCTTCCTATCTGAGTTGCCGTATAAAATGTGTACCCATTGATGTCGTATCCTTGCCATGTGACAATTGTAAATTGTGGCCCTCGTGCCAACCATAGCGGCGTATCATCACTTGATGACCTCCCGATGATTCGCACCTTTAACCATTCGTTGAACCGGCGGTTGTGCTCTCTCGTGATCCAAACCTTCGACCGGTGCGGATTACATTGGCGCACCATGTCTTTGTGCTCGTCGATATCTGGGACACTTGGGTCATGTGTTGCAAGACCATGAAATGGGCTTGGCGTATGTATCGGATCGGGAGTTATTGATTTCCTTCCGATGGTCCCGATACCATCGGTCTCCCCTCATGGCGAGATAGAGGCACACCTATCGGTTCCACGAGCCATGTAGTCGACGAGAACTCAATGACCTCTTCGGTTGCATAACCTTCGATGATCTTGCCCTCGGTCGAGATCGATTCCGTCGTAGGACTTGAGAATTCCCATGTACCTCTCGAGCGGGTACATATGGCGTAAGAACACAGGTCGCATATCTTTATCTCTCTCACAAGGTGAACAATGAGATGGACCATGATATCGAAAAATGGCGGAGGGAAATACATCTCAAGATGACATAGAGTGGTCACCACCTCGGCTGCGAGCATCTAGTCCTTGGGGATCAATGATCTTGAGCAATTGAGTTGAAAAAATAACACGACCTCAAGATTGCCACTCGGACCTTGTTGGCAAGATACTTCTAATTACAACAGGAAGCATTTGTGTCATCAAGACATGACAATCATGAGACTTCATACCAATTAATTTCAAATCTTGCATAGAAACAAGGTTCTTAATGTTAGCGGAGTAACGGATGGGACTTTCACTCCATGTAAGCTCCGCACGCATTCATTTCTCTCGGCCTTAGATAGAGTGTAGCAAGTGGGGAAGGTACGTTAAATCTGTGTCGGTCTCTACCGGTGCTAACTCAGTCCTTATGTTCATATCAACCAAGTCACGCCGTGCGTTAACACCATCCTTTGTTTTGCCACTAATGTTCAGCAAGAGACCAATCAAGCTATCACATACATTCTTCTCTATGTGCATGACATCGATGCAGTGGCGAACTTCTAAGTGCTCCCAATAAGGCAAGTCCCAAAAAATTGACCGCTTCTTCCAGATGTTCTTCTCACGGGTTCTTAATTTACGTCCCTTCCCAAGCACAACATCGATATCCTTAACCATATCATAGACCTCTTTCCCTCTAAAAGCCCTTGGAGCTGAATCGTTCTCCTTATTTTCGTCGAATTGTTTTTTCATCTTGCGGTATGGGTGACTCCTGGGAAAGAACCTACGGTGACGCATATACACAGTTTTGTGCGAGTTGTTTAGCCATACACTCTCTGTAGCATCTAGCGGTCGGACGAGGCTTTGGCTCCTTTTGTCTTGGCTTTACAGTTACCAAGGGCGGAAAATCATTGATGGTGCGAGAACAACATGGCGCGTAAAGTGAAGTTCTCTCGTTTGTACGCATCCCATACCTGCACCCTTCGTTCCACAAAGTCACAAGATCTTCCAAAGAATGGTGCTAGGTACACATCAATATCATTCCCAGGTTGCTTGGCCCTTGGATAAGTAGTGACATCAAAATGTACTTCCGCTTCATACACAGCCAAGGAGGAAGGTTGTACATACATAGATTCACGGGCCAGGTGCTATGTCGGCTGCTCATGTTACCGAAAGGATTCATTCCATCTGTACTCAACCCTAACCTTATGTTCCTCGGTTTAGACCGAACTCTTGACTCGATCGAAGTTTCTCCACCGCGAGAATCGGCAGGTGTCTTAGCTTTCCATCTCTCTTACGCTCCTCTCGAGTGCCAGCGCAGCAATCTTGCGTCCTTTGCGTTCGCAAATAAGCGCTTCAAGCGTGGGATCACAGCGAGATACCACAACATCTTAGCGAGAGGTCCTTGCTTCACCTTAGCGATATTTTGGCGCTTGTATCGGGATGCTTTGCACAGGACATACATGCATGTCGCATACTCTTTCTAGAGAGGATACAATCATTCGGACATGCATGTATTCTTTCTACTTCCATTCCCAATGGACAAATAACCTTCTTTGCTTGATAGGTGGTCTTTGGGCAACACGTTTCCCTCCGGAAGGATGTCCGCTAGGAGACCTAACAACGCCGTGAAACTCTTATCGGACCAACCATTGCTTGCCTTCAATTTTAGCAGTTCAAGCACGGTTGACAACCTTGTATATTCGGCTTGCAACCGGGGAACAAAGGTCTCACCGAGTCCTCCCTTAAGCCCTCGAATTTACAAAACTCTCTCTCAGTAGTTCTCTTACGCATCGCGTAGCATCCGATCCAGTTGTCATCGTGTGACATATCCTCATCAAAAGCGATCTGATCCACATCCGGCGTATCGTTGACTTCCTCGGCGGTTCGTCATTACTAACTTCATGTGTAATAATCGCTCTTCACCGTGGTGGTCCAACATATATACCCTTTTGTGAAACCCTTGAATCAAGTGCGCTTCTATTTGCGCGTTGTTAAACATCTTCAAACTACATAATCAATGCATGGACGATACATAAAATTTATCTCCTTCTTCAACATATCACCTTTCGTGGCTCTTCTAAAAGCAACCACGCCATTAATGTACTCTTGACTCTCACGGTTCTGCTTGTACATCTAGTTTCGATCCATCTACACTACGCATGTAACAAATTAGTGTCAAAATTGATTAGCGATTAATTTATAGCAAATATAAAGGGTTATAGATCGTTACCCTCGGAGGTCACGAAGAAAATACGATTCCTCTCCTTTCCTTCTCCTCTCTAAGGTGGCTCAATGGGGAGGAGGTGGCGGTGTTGGGCGCTAGGGCAAGGGTCCAACCTTCTCCTCTCTAAGTGGCATAGCGGATAATTATTGATTATCTGCATGATTGTTGATTAGATACGAGACAAAAGACAAGAGGAAGATCCTAATTAATAACTAGCAAGTTGGTCGTAGCGATTGCGCATATCCGTTTTCATATAATTGAAACAATAAACCCTTTGTGATGACGTTTCTTCATGGATATA
This sequence comes from Phyllostachys edulis, assembly GCA_036346405.1. Classification (NCBI taxonomy): domain Eukaryota; kingdom Viridiplantae; phylum Streptophyta; class Magnoliopsida; order Poales; family Poaceae; genus Phyllostachys; species Phyllostachys edulis. The sequence goes on along the minus strand of CM070546.1, from coordinate 63,016,839 downwards.
AATGGAGGAAATATAAAATACATCATTGCACATGTGACTTATCTTGGTGTGTCATAAATTCTTCTTTTTAATCTGTTCTAGAAAACTACTCATGAAATTAGTTCTGATTAAGACTTTCACTTCTTTGCACGTACTTACTCGTTTTGTCTCATCGTTGCACAAAGGAATTACACCATATTAATTAAAGGCTACATGTTTTGCTTTTCATTTTCTACAAATAGGGTCCATCAAATTGAGAGCTAGATGTACGTCGCTTTTGCCTTTTCCCATTAAGTAGTATTAATTGAAACCTAAACCCTATGCTTCCGATTAAGGAATACAACAAAAAAAACAAAACATTAGCGTCTATGTACAGAGTAGCAAAGTCGAGGAAATTCACTAATCAATAGAGTGGAAAAAGGATAATCGATATTACTTCATCTGTTTAATTAGGGAGAAATCGCAGTTGGAGGAGCTAGGGAGGAAGTGGCACGCACTGGGGAGGAGAAGCTAGCTACCAGATCTAAGTGGAGCCCAGCAGAGAGGGCAGTTGATTATATTTATCAAACTACTTGTGAGAGGAGTGGCAGAGGCACAGCAGCAAATCTGGCGATGAACCACAATGGCGGTCTGGCGAGAGGATGTGTCACGCTCAATTTATCTGCGATGGGCATATCACACACGGTTCTTAATAAAAACCGTCTATGATAGATGACTATCACAGATGGTTTGTAAATAGAACCGTATGTGATATTACACAGACGGTTCTCTTCACAAACCGTCTGTGATAATCACCAAATCACGAGCGGTTTGTAAATAGAACCGCTCGTGATATTACTAAGCGGTTATTAAATAGAACCGCTGCGTGATTGGGGTGATTATCACAGGCGGTTTAATGAATAGAACCGTTGTGTAATATCACGAGCGGTTCTATTTACAAACCGTCTGTGATAGATGACTATCGCGAGCGGTTCTAAAAATACCGTCTCGTGATATTCTTCCCGCGCCACCCGCGAGTGCGGCAATAGCCAACACGAGCGGTTCCAAAGGAACCGTGCGTGATAAAGCGTCTACTATAGCTTTGTTTTGTAGTAGTGGTGATATTAAATATCACAGACGGGTCTATTAGAGAACCATCTGTGATATGGAAATATCACAGACGGTTCTATTAGGGAACCGTTTGTGATATTCTTATCATAGACGGTTCTTCAATAGAATAAATGCGTGATATACTTTATAAAGCGGGAATCGCTAGGGTTTTGCTTTCACTTGTCACTTCCTCTCCGCCCTTAGGCTCTCGCGCTCGTTACGCTGCTCTAGGGTTTAGGGATCGCTTGTTCACCGCCGCCTCCGACCCGGCGCCGCCGCCCTCCGACCTTGGCGCCCCGACCTCGGCGCCCCCAACCTCGGCGCCTTGACCTCGGTCTTGCCGCGCCCAGACCTCGGCGCCCCGTTCACCTCCCGGCCAGAAGCCCTGACGTCGCCACCTCCGACCTCGGCGCGCCGTCCTCCTCCCCGTGTCGGCCTCCTCCCTCTGCACCGGCCTTCTCCCCGCGCTGTCCTCCTCCCCGTGTCGGCCTCCTCCCTTTGCACCAGCCTTCTCCCCGCGCCGTCCTCCTCCCCGTGTCGACCTCCTCCCCGCGTCGGCCTCCTCCCTGCCCGGCCTCCTCCTTGCACCGTGAGTTCTTGTGCGGCATCCTCTCTGTGAGTATTGGTCCTTTGTGGCAGTTCGGTTTATCTTTGCATATATATATTTGCGGCTAGTTGATACCTTGATCGTATTAGTTCGATTTACGAATCTATCTATCAAGATGTTACAAATTGATCGGTGGGCTTTGTTGACATGCTTTGTGATGAACTCGTCTTATCTTGAGATTGAATGTGATAGTTAGTTCATACTTGAGTTCTATTGTATTACTTACTCTTGTCAATATGATGTCTTTGTTAATTGGTTACTTTCGTTGAGCTCATAGTTACATTTGCAAATTGATCGATGGGCTTTGTTGACATGCTCTGTGATGAACTCGTCTTATCTTGAGATTGAATGTGATAGTTAGTTCATAATTGAGCTCTATTGTATTACTTACTACCGTCAATATGATGTCTTGTTAATTGGTTACTTTCGGTTGAGCTCATAGTTCTATTGCAAATTGATCAGTTCTATTGACTAGTTTGTGATTCTTCTAGTAGTCTCATATGAGCTCATTCAACTTTTCATTTGCCATCTTGATCTCTGTAGTCAGCTATTGTTTGACCGGAAGTTTAATATGTTTTAGATTAATAGCTTGAGATCATTTGACGCTTAAGCAAAGTATTGTTTAGAGCTCATAGTTTGAATTTATATTATCATATTCATTTAATGAAGAGTATAGACAATAGGATTGAGATGGCAAAGACTTGTTCTTTAGCTACTCTCCTTCGAGAGCACATAATATCATCAATCAATATGTTGGAATAGTGTAATACATGCACCGTGAGTTCTTGTGCGGCATCCTCTCTATAGTATTGCTCCTCTGTGGCGATTCGGTTGATCTTTGCATATATATATATATATATATATATATATATATATATATATATATATATATATATATATATATATATTATATATATATATATGCTAGTTGATACCTTGATCTCGTATTAGTTCTGATTTACGAATCTATCTTGAAGATATTACAAATTGATCGGTGGGCTTTGTTGATATGCTCTGTGATGAACTACATCTTATCTTGAGATTGAATGTGATAGTTAGTTCATGCTTGAGCTCTATTGTATTACTTGCTCTTGTCAATATGATGTCTTGTTAATTGGTTACTTTCGGTTGAGCTCATAGTTCTATTGCAAATTGATCGGTGGGCTTTGTTAACATGCTTTCTGTGATGAACTACGTCTTATCTTGAGGCCGAATGTGACAGTTAGTTCATACTTGAGCTCTATTGTTTTACTTACTCTTGTCAATATGATGTCTTGTTAATTGGTTACTTTTACTGTTGAGCTCATAGTTCTATTGCAAATTGATCGAGTTCTATTGACTAGTTTGTGATTCTTCTAGTAGTCAGATGAGCTCATTCAACTTTTCATTTGCCATCTTGATCTCTATAGTCAACCTCTGTTTGACTGGAAGTTTAATCTGTTTTTAGATTAGCTTGAGATCATTTGACGATTAAGCAAAGTATTGTTTAGAGCTCATAGTTTGAATTTATATTATCATATTCATTTAATGAAGAGTATAGACAATAGGATTGAGATGGCAAAGACTTGTTCTTTAGCTACTCTCCTACGAGAGCACATAATATCATCAATCAATATGTTGGAATAGTGTACGTGCAATCGTGAGTTCTTGTGCGGCATCCTCTCTATGAGTATTGCTCCTCTGTGGCGATTCGGTTGATCTTTGCATATATATATATATATATATATATATATATATATATATATATATATATATATATATATTGCGATGCTAGTTGATACCTTGATCTCGTATTAGTTCGATTTACGAATCTATCTCAAGATATTGCAAATTGATCGATGGGCTTTGTTGATATGCTCTGTGATGAACTCTGTCTTATACTGAGATTGAATGTGATAGTTAGTTCATGCTTGAGCTCTATTGTATTACTTGCTACTGTCAATATGATGTACTGTTAATTGGTTACTTTCGGTTGAGCTCATAGTTCTATTGCAAATTGATCAGTGGGCTTTGTTAACATGCTCTGTGATGAACTCTGTCTTATACTGAGACTGAATGTGACAGTTAGTTCATACTTGAGCTCTATTGTTTTACTTGCTACTGTCAATATGATGTACTGTTAATTGGTTACTTTCTGTTGAGCTCATAGTTCTATTGCAAATTGATCAGTTCTATTGACTAGTTTGTGATTCTTCTAGTAGTCTGTATGAGCTCATTCAACTTTTCATTTGCCATCTTGATCTCTATAGTCAACCTCTGTTTGACTGGAAGTTTAATCTGTTTTCGTTAACAGTTGAGATCATTTGACAGTTAAGCAAAGTATTGTTTAGAGCTCATAGTTTGAATTTATATTATCATATTCATTTAATGAAGAGTATAGACAATAGGATTGAGATGGCAAAGACTTGTTCTTTAGCTACTCTCCTTCTGAGAGCACATAATATGCTAATTAATTTTGTTGGGATTAATTCTGAAATTTTGCTAAAACTGCATTTTTTACAACAATCCAAAAAGAAAGTTTTACTTGATTCTATTTTGTTTCTATGTTGGGATTAAACCTTTGCTTAGCATTTCCTTAAATCGATCATTTTACTTGATTCTAGTTCTATGTCTTCATTAAAGGCTAGTCTTCTGTACATGAAGCATTAAACCTTTGCTTAGCATTTTCTTAGAGAAGCTGGTGGATTAAGGAATGTTAGTAGTCTGTATGAGCTCATTCAACTTTTCATTTGCCATCTTGATCTCTATAGTCAACCTCTGTACTTCTTCCTGAGATTAATTGTTTCATCTATTGAGCATATTATTAAGTTTAAATGTATATGTTAATTTGGGACACTTGTAATCTATTTTATTGCATATGTAACTTATATAGATAGCAAGTAAGCGAGATGGTAGAGGCACCGTCTTCGCCGCCGTCACCGACGCCATAGATGGAAGAGGCGCCGACGAGGCCGCCGTCACCGACGCCGAGATGGAAGAGGCGCCGACGAGGTCAGCCATCACCGTCGGCGATAATGACACGAGCGAGATGGCGAGAGGACAATTGAAAATGCCTTTGGGCCGCGGTCATCACGAGTCGATGACTTTGGGGTCCCTCTGAGTCCCAAGAGATCGTGGTGAGATTCTGGACCATCTGTAGGATACTTGGAAGGGAACGGGTCCCCATCACCACACCAAGGTGGAAGGACTGACGAAAGAAGCGAAGGCGGCGTGGACAGAACTTTGAAAAAGTTCACTATTCGATAGCACCGTGGCACGCGTGCGACAGACGGCGATGCTCACGATGGATAAATCATGGAGGACCTTCAAGAGCATTCTTGTCACGAAGTACGTGAACACGGGTCAAACGCCCATCGCGCAGTATAGATTCTTGACATGGGAAGCATGGGACACCTTTGTGGCTATGAAAATGACGGCCGAATTTAAGCAGCAAAGTGCAGCGCACAAAGCTCTCTAGACACGAAACACTCACCCGTATAGACTTCGGCATCGTAGGCAGCGGGTAAATCGAGGCATGGGCGTGGAGGCGAGAACTCAACCGGGCCATTTCACGATATCACGCACCCAATGTTCCTAAGCTAGTTAAGCGAGGGCAAAAGTCTCGTCTTCGGCAAAGATCTCTTTCACAAACCCTGCGGAGACCGGAAGTGTCCCAGCGTGTGGTAAATATATCGAACTACCTAGTTAATAAGTCCATAACTTCATAGTGTCTATAATAACATGATGACCTCTTGCAGCGTGACTTGATGCCCAAGCTTCCCAAGGCTCCTTCCATGCAGGACAGGGAGAAGGATATACTATCTACGGCCTTGGGAAACAAGGAGCACTGGTCGTGCTTGCGAGGCCTTGGGGTTAACGTACCTTGGAGTCATGGATTCGCGGACGACTATTGCACGTATAGGAGTAGGAAGAGATCCAAGGCCAAGCACGACGACCGGTTGGTACAGATGATTACTAACAAATTTGAAGAAAAGATAGCAGCATTGCAGGGTCAAATGGAGATACTCCTGAGCCAGCGGTCGCAAGCCGCCCCCGTTAATTCGGGAGGTAGTCCTCCTCGACGTCGGAGTATCGTCGCGTCCGCACATAATTCTGAACATGACGACGTCTGATTACCGATAGACGATATCCGATTACTGATAGACGACATCAAGGTAACGTACATCTATGGAATGCACCAAAGATAGACCTATAGGACGCCTTAGCTAATTGCGTATCGTTTTATAGGAGCCGACGCCGTGCAAGCTCCAAGTGAGGATGGATGGGTCCCTTTGTATTGAGGCTGCACAGGGGATGGTGTATCCATACGAGGAAGGGGCAGTGCAGCACGGTGCCCAGTTGGCGCAGGGTTACGCCAAGGTCTAGGTGGATATGGTACATGTCAATTTCCGAGCCGTCCCGCTGAAGATTCGCCTGAATGAAGAGATCATAACACTAGGGGATGCCGTCCACTCTTTTATCCAATGGCCCAAGAAGGACATCACCGACCCACCCAAGGCTGCGATCCGACACGACCATTCCTCTCCAACGGGACCCTCGATGACTCCACCTCATGTTTAGCCTTAGAAGGCCACCTCTTGATTCCCGTGGAGAAGACACCGAAGAACAACAAAAAGCGTCTTTGCCAGATCGGTTCGAGTCGTCTCACAAGAAGACGCCGCCAATCGCTAAGGCCAAATCAAAATCGATTTAACGTTAAGGCGCCTCCCAAGTCCGGAAGTCCGCGATACCAGAACTACATCATCGAAAACCGTTGTGCTCGACGCAGATAATGCACGCCGGATATGCTTGTCGGGCTTTGCATGCCGGTACTTGGACAAGACCCAAAAAAGGGTGCGATCATCGAATCACCGTCGGATACGAGGAGAAGCATTTCTTCAACGAGACGAGGTACTTCGTGGGCTTCAATGACTTATATGAACTATTCAACCTCGTTGGCCTCGACGTCTCGCTTCTACGATGTTGGACAATTTGTAAGTGCGCATAATCAAGTTCTACATTCATGTAATACGGATAAATATCACAACTCATTGCTTATGTATAGATACATCTTTGAAAAATGTCCGGAATGGAAAGAACCGTGGGTTTCTCGACCCACATGTGGTATCGTTGCAAACCATCCAAGAAGACTAGCCCTTCGTCGAGAAATACATAACGAGGTCATTGCTTCGTCGATTTAACATGAAGTACATAGTGGTGCCCTACAACCGAGGGTAAGTGTCACTACTTACTATACAAATTTCATTTGTACTTTATACGCAAAGACGAGCTTAGGTTTAATGACTATAGCGACATACATGAGTAGGTACCACTGGATCCTTTTAGTTATTATACCCAAGAGGAACCATGTGATATACCTTGATTCCCTAAACCGCAGCGTGAGCACCGGATTTATTAGGCTCATAATACTTAGTCATCCAATTGACCCTAGTATTATCAACCAAATAACCCCGGTCTCGAGAGATGTATACTCCCGAGAATGCGTTATACATACCTCACAACAAAAGAATGTATCAATTCCATACAACACATAGTACATAAGCAACAAACCGAAGTTAATATTAATATGGAATAGCTATCACAAAAGAGGGCCCTTAGGCCAAATAGCAACAATTCTAAAAAGATAACAATGAAGCAAAAGTGCCATAAAGATGGCTATAACACAAAGCCAATTAGTGTGCCTTAACCCTAGGCATCTGGGACCGCCAAGCTAGCCGTCGAAGAAGGCGCAACACGTGGGACAAAAGTGAGGCTCTAGGATCTCACCCTCTCCCTCTGCAACAAAAGCCACAAAAATGCCACAACCACGGGCGGATGAGTACATAAAGTACTCGCATAGACTTACGTAAGATAACAGCCTATAACATATGCTACATGCAAGCTTTATGTAAGTGGAGGTTGTATGTCTCATTTAGCATAAAGCAACATTTATTTGCAATAACATAATAGATTGAAGGCAATTTGGCAAAGCATTTTTAATTGTTGAAATAACAACGAGATAATACATAATAACAACAACATGAACAACCTAGAAGTGACTAACCCATTAGTCACCACAACAATAACATGAACTCCCGTTCATACCAACCAAGTCAAGTTTTAATTAAATGTTGTAGTCTAGTTCTCACGGGCGTATCCGGCGTGTCCATAACCTAGGGCGAGGCTATTGAATAGTTTTATCCCTGCAGGTGTACCACTGTACCCACACGTCGACCGCCTTTCCTTTACGCACACTACCAAAGGTGTGCCGCACGCAGCTAAGTCCTCTGAGACATTTCCAATGGACAATGCTAATTCTGAGTCGCACAACCCACGGGAGAAGGAGACATTAGGCGACCTACCCGAAGCTAATGCTCCCTCCCACACCACACACACATTTTATCTTTAAAACCACCAACCGGCGACCCCAATTAACACCCTCCAAAGTACTTAGTCAAGAGGGTCCCATTTCCCCCTCGTGTGGTTAGTACGCATAATATGCTCGATCACGGAGGCGCAAGTAACTCGGTCCTTAGGGACTTAGGCATACTTCCACAATCCAAAAACCACACCATTCATCCAATATGCCCAAGTCTAAACAATCTTTTATTTTCAGATTTTTACTTTACAAATTAACAAAGCACAAGTGCTGGACATAAAGGAGTAATATTTAGATTTGTGTGATCAAGACCATCGACTAAGCCGATGATCGCCCATTTCTACCGTTATCTAAGCATTGCTAAGCATTTGAAATCACAACTACTAAGTGATAGGAGTTCATCCACGAACTCCAACCACAGCAAATAACCTAGGCTCATGGTAGTAAAGACATGGTATTCCTACAGATTATGCAACTATAGGATCCACTAACCATAATTAAAACAAAGTAGCAATGCATACATAGAGTTTAAACAACATAATAGACTTGCAAATATAGGATGAATCATGGTCAAACTGCTTGCCTGGCTGTTGAGGGTCACTTTGTTGCGGAGGATCGTTCTCGGGATTACCACAAATGTCTAACCCTAACGAAAAGGCGATAAAGAGTCGATAAGAATAAAGAAAAAGCAACAAGACCCAACAGCAAAAGTTCTCCGAATGATTTGAAATTTTATAGCAGCAAGGTATTGATTTAACATGAATATAGAAACAAGAATCAACTGATTTGGATCTTTAATGCAAAAGTTATGATGAAAACACTTTTGCTCAGCCTAGTAATTAGAATTAGGTTACTATTCATCGACAAAATTTCTAGACATGTAGGAACCTGAAAATTTTACAGTAGTTCAAGCATCTCATGAGAGGAACAGCAAAATTGGGTTCATCCCATTTGGGGCTATATTGCATTCTCTACTAACTTTTGAAACAAGAACTTGAACAAAATTATAATGCATGATTATTTCTCCTAGAAACAGTAACATGTTCAAAACTATTTTTCCTAGCAAGTTCATTAATAGAGGAACCCAACAGACTTGGATTCACTCAAAAATCATTTACAGAGAATTAGTTATGTATTTTACAAGTTACAATGATTTTTAGAGAAACAATTAAAGCCTATGCAAAGTCAAAGTTAATTCTGGACATTATTGCAACTAAAACATAATTATAACTATTTTTAGATTGAAGTGTAGGTAATAACAGAATTAACAAAGTTGAGTTTAGCTAAAAAGGATTTATATTGAATTTGTTATGCATTTTCAATTTAACAGAAATTTTATTGCAATTAATAAAGCTGAGAATGATTAAAATCTAATTTCATGCTTTTCTGGAGTCATATTAATCTTCTAAACATTTTTAGATTAAAGTTTAGATCCTAACTGAATTAACAGAAGTGGAATCATCTAAAAATGAATTAACATGAAAAAGATATGCATTTCTAAAGATTAATACCTTTTTCAGTTCATAAATAAATCCATCGGAAATTCTAAATCTTGAAATCGGCGTGGGCGATTGTGGGCGTCGATCCTGGATCGGACGGTCCAACGACCACGGGAACAGCGCCAGCGCGGCCGCGTGGAAACGATGAACGGGGACCGTTGATCTTGGATCCAACGGTCCTCGTTGAATCCACCGCGACGCGTTTGGATTCAGCGCTGCGAAGATGAGGTGGTCGTGGGCGTTGATCTTGAGATGGGCGGCTCACGACCACACCTACGATGAACTACAAATGTCCGAGCGAACCTCGACCGCAGATCGCGAGATGGGCGGTTCCGGCGACGAAAGAACAAAACTTCGCGATCTAGACCGCAGATCATGAAATGGAAGGCTCGTATTGAGCCACGTCGCCGATCAAAATGACGACGAGCGTCCGGCAAAAGCTACCGAGGCGCCACCGGCGGCTAGCCGGCGATGCACGCCGTCTCGGCCACGTGCCAAGGGCACCTCTGGTGCACATTAGCATCATGTCACGCCAAAGACCACTCACACCTCGGTGAGGTCCCACAACGCAAGCGCGACGGCGAGGCGGCGGCGATGCTACGAAACGATGACAAGCAACATTCAGCTCGCGATGGCAAAACCAGGGTGCCCGAGCTTCGATGAGCCATAGGGACTTACCCGAGTGACGCGGTCTTTGGGAGTGCTGTTGCTCGCTCCGCAACGAAGTCGGTGGCGGCGCAATGGCGATCCCGAGAGATGTCGCCTGAGCCACCGTGAGCAAAGGCGCAACATCAAAATGGGACATAAGGGACCTCTTGATCTTCTTGGAGCAAGGAATCGAAGGAGGTCCACTCACCGACGCGAGAAGACAAACAGAGAAGCGGCCGAAAATGGGGATCTTCAATTGAGCTCACACTGCACGGTGAATCCAAATTGGATGAGGGCTTAGCTCCAGAGAGAGTGAGGGAGCCGAGAGAGCAAGAAAATGCGAGAAAGAGCCACGGGTTACCGCCTTCACCAAAGCTCAGGTGCGGCAATGGCGGCAATCGGTGGCAGGCAGTGGGGCTCGAACAAGGGCTACTGGTGCTTGCTAGAGCTCTTGGGTGAGCAAAGGAAGCTAAGGGAGCAGCACGGTGCTTAAGTAGCAACGGAGGGAGAGAGCAACGGCGAGGGAGCCTCGGGTGCTCTCACCGGTCTAGAGAACAACGGCGAGGAGGCGGTTGGGCGGAGACTTCGGGCGCCGCCGAGTGCATTAAATGCGACGCAGAGGCTCCGTTGAGCGCTTGCCCAGACGCGACGCGACAGCGCCTACCCACCCACTCCTGCCATGGCGGCCGTCTTGAGAGAGAGAGAGAGGAGGGAGGAGGACGACGACGCGAGCCGTCCGATCTTAATCCGAGGGCTGAGAATAGATCGCGGGTGAAGGGTTCTGCGATCGTGGGCCACACGATGAGAATCCAACGGTCCCGAGTTGGTGGCCGAGCGCCGAGCCGAGTACCGCTAGTGGACTCGACCGAGTCGCTTGGCTCAAGTCGGACTCGGGTCAGAGCCGGTGGAACAGTACTAACCCAAATGAGTTTGAATTTGGAACTGAGATTTTGTGGATTTAATTGAGGTATCAAAACAACTCCAAAATTTATGAAATTTTTACAGGAGCTCTATGACTAACATATTAACCTCCCATAAAATTTTCAGAAGAGTTGGTGCAATGAATTTTTCTAGGGAAATTCCAGAAGGATGGATAGTGAGGTTTGACCAGGGTTTAACTAGGTTTGACCTGGTTTGACCTGCCCCTAAAAATATTCAAACAATTTCTAAAAATTGTGAGAAAATTCAGAGGGGCTTCAAGTCACCCAAGGAACTTAGGAAAAATATTTACAGAGGTTTGGCACAAGATTTCCCAAGGAGGTTTTTGATAGGAGTGAATTGGAGAATTTGATTTTTGAGTTTTGATTTTCTATAATTCCTTTGCAAGAATTACAGATTTGGGCAAGTATTCTCATTTGAAGAAAAAGTTTTAATTTCTCCTCATTTTCATTACATTTGAGACACACACTTAAGTTTGGGATGTTACAAAATCTCCCCTCCTCACAGAAATCTCGCCCCGAGATTTGGCTCACTCGGTAAAGAAAGATGGATAGTCCGCACGCAGACGATCTTCCCTTTCCCAAGTAGCCTCATCCTCAGAATGGTTCGACCACTGAACTTTAAGGAACTTGATGGAACGATTCCTAGTTCTTCGTTCAGCCTCATCGAGTATCTTGAGCAGGTGCTCGCGATAGGTCGATCTGGTTGGACATCGAGAGTCTCCAACGGAGCTTCCTCAGTTGGAACACGGAGGCACTTCTTAAGCTGGGACACATGGAACACATCATGTACTCCCTCAAGTGCAGATGGCAACTCCAACTTATAGGCAACAGCTCCCTTCTTCTCGATAACGCGGTAGGGACCGACATATCGAGGAGCTAACTTGCCCTTGACGCCGAAACGTTGATGGCCCTTCAAAGGAGAGACTTTGAGATAAACAAAGTCATTGGGCTCAAAACTCAACTCACGACGACGGCGATCCGCATAGCTCTTTTGCTGGATTGAGTGCATAGCAGCGCCATGAATAAAATTTGGACTTGGCGCTCGGCCTCATTGATCGAGTCCGGGCCAAAGAGAGGTCTCTCACCGGTCTCTGACCAGTTCAACGGGGTTCTACACTTTCTCCCATATAAGGCCTCGAAAGGTGCCATGCCGAGACCGGCTTTGAAAAGCGTTGTTGTAGGAAAACTTCGGCGAATGGTAAGCATTTCTCCCAATGCTTCCCATAGGAAAGGACACACGCACGAAGCATGTCTTCCAAAACCAGTTAACCCTTTCGGTTTGACCATCGGTTTGGGGATGATATCTTGTCTTTGAAAAGACGGTCCCCATAGCCTCTTGCAAACTATGCCAAAAGCGAGAGGTGAAAAGAGAACCACGATCCGAGACGATCGTCTTGGGCACACCATGCAAGCACACGATGCGAGAAACATAGAGATCTGCCAATTGGCTAACAGAAATCTTAGTCCGCACCGCAAGAAATGTGCCACCTTGGACAACCGATCGATGATGACCCAAATGGAATCCTTACCCACAGGGTGTTCGGGTAGACCGGTGATAAAATCCATACCGATCGAATCCCACTTCCACTCGAGAATAGGCAAAGGTGAAGCGATCTGCTGACGCCGATGCTTTCGGCCTTGACACGACGACACACGTCGCACTCAGCAACGAACTTCGCGATCTCCCTCTTCATGCGAGTCCACCAAAATCTCTGGCGGAGATCCTGATACATCTTGGTGGCCCCGGGATGAATAGACAAAGGCGAATCATGGGCTTCATGGAGAATCAAATTCCGCAACTCCATGTCCTTTGGAACCACAAGGGCGTTGCGAACCTCACAACACCATGCTCATCCTCGTAAAAGCACTTAGTTGTTCCGTTCTAGACATTTTCCTTGATGTGGCTCACACCATCGTCCGATCGCTGGCGGACTTGATCCGATCCACCAAGGTCGGTTGCACAACCAAGGTAGCGAGGAACCATGCTCAACTAACCCAAGGTTAAGGCAGCTGAACTCCTCTGAAGAGTGGGCGAGCAACGCTCTGGAGCAATAAGGCATTACAATGCACTTTACGATCGGCGCATCGGCAGCGACATTAGCCTTGCCCGATGGTAGTGAATACCCATATCATAATCCTTGATCAGCTCCAACCATCTCCTTTGCACGAGGTTGGTCGGGTTGGGTGAACAAATACTTTAAGCTTTTGTGATCCGAATACACTTCTAACGATTCTGATTAGGTAATGTCGCCAAATCTTAAGTGCATGAATCACAGCAGCTAGCTCCAAATCATGAGTAGGGTAGTTGAGTTCATGAGGTCTCAATTGCCTTGATGCATAGGCCACTACCTTGCCTTCTGCATAAGGGCGCAGCCGAGGCCTCGACGAGAAGCATCGCAATAGATATCGAAGTCGCTATGGATATCGGGAAGAACGAGGATCGGAGCGGTGGTCAAACACTTCTTGAGTATTTGGAAACTTTCCATACAAGCCTTAGACCACAAGAACTTCTGGTCCTTCTTGAGCAACTCCGTCATCGGCCATGATCTTGGAGAAGTTCTCGATAAGCGGCGATAATATCCCGCTAAACCAGAAAACTCCGCACATCGATAACCGATGTGGGCGGACTCGAGAAAGAACATCGTCGACCTTGCTAGGATCAACGGCTCGCCTCTAGCTGAAAGAACATGGCCTAAGAAGGCTACTTCCTTCAACGAAATCGCGACTTGTTTGAACTTGGCGTCAACAGGTGCTCACGCAGCTTGCTCAACACAAGCTTCAGATGCTCGGCGTGTTCCTCATCGTTCTTGGAGTAGATAAGAATATCATCGATGAAGACCACGACAAACTTATCCAAATACTCCATGAATACCGAATTCATGAGGTTCATGAACAAGGCAGGAGCATTGGTTAAGCCGAATGACATGACAGTGTACTCGTACAAGCCGTAGCGAGTAGAGAACGCCGTCTTTGGAATATCCTCAGGTCGAATCCGAACTTGATGATATCCCACTCTCAAATCAATCTTGGAGAAAACTCGAGCTCCAGTTAATTGATCGAAGAGATCGTCGATGCGGGCAATGGATACTTGTTCTTTACCGTCACTTCATTAAGCGGGCGGTAATCAACGCACATGCGTAAAGTACCGTCCTTCTTCTTTACGAAGATTGCTGGACAACCCCAAGGAGATGAGCTAGGGCGGATGAAACCCTTCTCTTGCAGCTCACTTAACTGCTTCTTCAGCTCTACCAACTCGTTCGGAGGCATCCGATACGGCCTCTTAGAAATAGGGCGGTACCGGGAGCCAATTCAATGACAAACTCGAGATCTCGAACCGTGGCATCCACGGAAGATCATTGGGAAGACATCAATGAAGTCACAAACTGTTGGGACTTCATTAATATCTAAACGGACTTAACCGAGGCGAAGAGATGTGGACCTAGCAACCGGCGAGAAGGAAACGCGAACACCGAAGGGACTAGAAAGAGAGACGGACTTCTTGGCGCAATCGATTTGCCCCATATGACGAGACAACCAATCCATACCAAGAATCACGTCCAGACTCGCAGACTTGAGGAGAATAAGATTCGCTGAGAATCCAACTCCCTCAATCTCGATGGGGACATCCTACACTCAAGCTCGGCTCTCAACTCCGACCCGGAGAGCGAATGAGTAGCGGGACCGACAATGGAGAGAAGAGAAGCTCCCCAACAGCGCAAAAGACTCGAAGCGAAAGAATGAGACGCTCTGAATCAAACAAAACGATGGCAGGATGAGAGTTAACAAAAGCGTACCTAGCACAACGTCGGGTGCCTCCCGAGCCTCCTCCGCGGTGATGGCGTTGACGCGACCACTACCCACGCCTGGTAGCGGGACGATCTTCCGTCTGCGAAGATCCACCTCTGGCCCGCGTCCTCCATTAGGGGCGAGGGGCTGCCCGATCTTCTTAGGGCATTGGTTCGCATAATGCCCTTCGGTTGCATGCAAAACAAGTGACATCGCCGCGGGTTGCGGGAACCTCTGCTGACTTCATGACGCGCGTGATCGTGCACGGCTCGACTGCGACGACGAGGAACAGGCGAGTGACCTCGGGGTCTTGGCGAAATCGAGATGGAACCCCGAGACCGCCGAAGCGAGGACGGAGGAATCGGACTTGGAAGACTTGTAAGTCTCCCACTTGCGCTTCTGGAATCCATAAGCTCTCGAGCCGCATGCTCAAAGAACGATGGCCTTGTCGACCAAGGTCCGGAAATCGGAAAGTCGACAATGGATAGCTTGTCCTTGACTCCTCGGACAAGCCACGCTGAACTTGGCCTCCTTAGCCATATCGGTGGCCACATCCTCAAGAGCATAACGAGCTAGATGGTTGAACTCGTAGACATACTCCATGGTGAGCTCGCCCTTGCTTGAGCGCAAAGAAACTCCCCGCTTCTTGATCTCCATCAAGCCGGCGGGATGTGAGCCCGACGGAAGGCAAGATCTGAAACTCCTCCCACGAGGCGGTGTGGTCTCGGGCTGCATGGCGAAAATTCTCCCACCATGACAAAGCTGCACCCTCAAGCCGGTGCGATGCAAGCAGCGCCTTCTCGTGCTCTCGCATCAAGCTGCGCTATCTTGAGCTTCCGCTCCACCGAGACAAGCCAATCGCTGCGATCAAGCGAGTCCTCGGGCCCGAAAAGGTAGGGGGCTGGAGTGCGAAGGAACTCAGCAAGACCCCCACGAGATCGATGGGCATTCCTTGCCCGGATCTCAAGCTCCGGAAAGTGCGGTGGTGTTGCGCGCGATGGCGTCGATGAGAACTCTCTGTCATCCGCGGTTGCGCTCAATCTGCGAAGGACCTCGGCCATGGTCGGAGGAGGAGGAAGCTCCTCGTCCGGACCAGTGGCCGGCCTTGGCCGCTCGAAAAGGCCCACCATCTGTTACAAGAAATTTTGGTTAGCAACTAGACTCGAAAAATAAAGCCTTTAAAGAAGGCAAGAAGCGATCGACTAGGGGAATAGAATATCACCCTAAACGAAAGCCAAAAATAGCAAGTAAAAGACTTTAGAAGCTTCTAAAAGACTCTCAAAACAGCCAATAAACACCAAAAGCAAGGCTCAACTTCTCAACTCAACTAACCCGTATTGAATGAACGAGTAATTGATCGAGAAGATTAAAAAAATCAGATTGTAAGATGAGATCTAATGCTACTAAAGAGCAAGGTTAAAACAGCAAGATAAGTGCTAGATACTTAGCTAACTAGTATCACATCTTACCCTTTTATTCCCACAAGTTTTAGTTGATTAACCTCTCATTTTCTACCTCATTTACTAACTTAAGCATTGCTGTCCTGAAGTGCCTGCTTGCTGTCCAGAATTTTCAGATTTGAGTTTCACCTCCAAATACTTCTATTCTTCGCCAAAAGGTAGCCAAGACATCAATTTAGAACTCTCATATGTTATCCAAAACCCAATTAATCGATAACGACTATTTTGTAGAAGGAAGAGAGAAAACGACTTTTAAAACTCAAATTAGAGTGTGATGAGAAGAGAAAGCTAAGATAGATGAGGAGTAAAATCTGAGAATTACTTAAGCTTTCAAACTCATTTAACAATTTGAAATTAGGTTTTCAAAATATTCTAAAGACGACCAAGCTTGCGTTATTACGGTCGAGGATGGCTCGATACCAACTTTTGTGAGCACCGGATTTATTAGGCTCATAATACTTAGTCATCCAATTGACCCTAGTATTATCAACCAAATAACCCCTGTCTCGAGAGATGTATACTCCCGAATGCAGATACATACCTCACAACAAAAGAATGTATCAATTCCATACAACACATAGTACATAAGCAACAAACCGAAGTTAATATTAATATGGAATAGCTATCACAAAGAGGGCCCTTAGGCCAAATAGCAACAATTCTAAAAAGATAACAATGAAGCAAAAGTGCCATAAAGATGGCTATAACACAAAGCCAATCGGTGTGCCTTAACCCCTAGGCATCGACCGACCGCCAAGCTAGCCGTCAAGAAGCCGCAACACGTGGGACAAAAGTGAGGCTCTAGGATCTCACCCTCTCCCTCTGCAACAAAAGCCACAAAATGCCACAACCACGCGCGATGAGTACATAAAGTACTCCATAAGACTTACGTGTAAGATAACAGGCCTATAACATATGCTACATGCAAGCTTTATGTAAGTGGAGGTTGTATGTCTCATTTAGCATAAAGCAACATTTATTTGCAATAACATAATAGATTGAAGGCAATTTGGCAAAGCATTTTTAATTGTTGAAATAACAACGAGATAATACATAATAACAACAACATGAACAACCTAGAAGTGACTAACCCATTAGTCACCACAACAATAGCATGAACTCCCCGTTCATACCAACCAAGTCAAGTTTTTAATTAAATGTTGTAGTCTAGTTCTCACGGGCGATCCGAGCGTGTCCATAACCTAGGACGAGGCTATTCGAATAGTTTTATCCCTGCAGGGTGTACCACTGTACCCACACGTCAGACCGCCTTTCCTTTACGCACACTACCAAAGGTGTGCTGGCACGGCTAAGTCCTACGAGACATTTCCAATGGACAATGCTAATTCTGAGTCGCACAACCCACGGGAGAAGGAGACATTAGATCGACCTACCCGAAGCTAATGCTCCTCCCACACCACACACACATTTTATCTTTAAAACCACCAACCGAGCGACCCCAATTAACACCCTCCAAAGTACTTAGTCAAGAGGGTCCCATTTCCCCCTCGTGTGGTTAGTACGCATAATATGCTCAAGACGGAGGCGCAAGTAACTCGGTCCTTAGGGACTTAGGCATACTTCCACAATCCAAAAACCACACCATTCATCCAATATGCCCAAGTCTAAACAATCTTTTATTTTCAGATTTTTACTTTACAAATTAACAAAGCACAAGTGCTGGACATAAAGGAGTAATATTTAGATTTGTGTGATCAAGACCATCGACTAAGCCGATGATCGCCCATTTCTACCGTTATCTAAGCATTGCTAAGCATTTGAAATCACAACTACTAAGTGATAGGAGTTCATCCACTAACTCCAACCACAGCAAATAACCTAGGCTCATGGTAGTAAAGACATGGTATTCCTACAGATTATGCAACTATAGGATCCACTAACCATAATTAAAACAAAGTAGCAATGCATACATAGAGTTTAAACAACATAATAGACTTGCAAATATAGGATGAATCATGGTCAAACTGCTTGCCTGGCTGTTGAGGGTCACTTTGTTGCGGAGGATCGTTCTCGGATTACCACAAATGTCGAACCCTAACGAAAAGGCGATAAAGAGTCGATAAGAATAAAGAAAAGCAACAAGACCCAACAGCAAAAGTTCTCCGAATTATTTGAAATTTTTATAGCAGCAAGGTATTGATTTAACATGAATATAGAAACAAGAATCAACTGATTTGGATCTTTAATGCAAAAGTTATGATGAAAACACTTTTGCTCAGCCTAGTAATTAGAATTAGGTTACTATTCATCGACAAAATTTCTAGACATGTAGGGAACCTGAAAATTTTACAGTAGTTCAAGCATCTCATGAGAGGAACAGCAAAATTGGGTTCATCCCATTTGGGGCTATATTGCATTCTCTACTAACTTTTGAAACAAGAACTTGAAAAAATTATAATGCATGATTATTTCTCCTAGAAACAGTAACATGTTCAAAACTATTTTTCCTAGCAAGTTCATTAATAGAGGAACCCAACAGACTTGGATTCACTCAAAAATCATTTACAGAGAATTAGTTATGTATTTTACAAGTTACAATGATTTTTAGAGAAACAATTAAAGCCTATGCAAAGTCAAAGTTAATTCTGGACATTATTGCAACTAAAACATAATTATAACTATTTTTAGATTGAAGTGTAGGTAATAACAGAATTAACAAAGTTGAGTTTAGCTAAAAAGGATTTATATTGAATTTGTTATGCATTTTTCAATTTAACAGAAATTTTATTGCAATTAATAAAGCTGAGAATGATTAAAATCTAATTTCATGCTTTTCTGGAGTCATATTAATCTTCTAAACATTTTTAGATTAAAGTTTAGATCCTAACTGAATTAACAGAAGTGGAATCATCTAAAAATGAATTAACATGAAAAAGATATGCATTTCTAAAGATTAATACCTTTTTCAGTTCATAAATAAATCCATCGGAAATTCTAAATCTTGAAATCGACGTGGACGATTGTGGGCCGTCGATCCTGGATCGGACGGTCCAACGACCACGGGAACAGCGCAAGCGCGGCCGCGTGGAAACGATGAACGGGGACCGTTGATCTTGGATCCAACGGTCCTCGTTGAATCCACCGCGACGCGTTTGGATTCAGCAGCGAAGACGAGGTGGTCGTGGGCCGTTGATCTTGAGATGGACGGCTCACGACCACGCCTACACAGTGAACTACAAATGTCCGAGCGAACCTCGACCGCAGATCGCGAGATGGACGGTTCACACGACGAAAGAACAAAACTTCGCGCGATCTAGACCGCAGATTCACGAAATGGAAGGCTCAGATTGAGCCACGCCGCCCGACCAAAATGACGACGGAGCGTCCGCAAAAAGCTACCGAGGCGCCACCGGCGGCTAGCCAGCGATGCACGCCGCCTCGGTAGCGTGGTTAAGGGCACCTCTGGTGCACATTAGCACCGCGGTCACGCCAAAGACCACTCACACCTCCGGTGAGGGTCCACAACGGCGCGACGGCGGCGAGCGGCGGCGATGCTACGGAAACGATGACGAAACATTCAGCTCGCAGTGGCAAAACCAGCGGGTGCCCGAGCTTCAGTGAGCCATAGGGGACTTACCCGAGTGACGCGGCGGTGCTGGGAGTGCCTGAGCCTCTGCAACGAAGTCCAGCGGCGGCGGCAATGGCGATCCCGAGGAGATGTCGCCCTGAGCCACCAGAGCAAAGGCGCAACATCAAAATGGGACATAAGGGACCTACTGATGCTGCTGGAGCAAGGAATCGAAGGGAGGTCCACTCACCGGCCTCGGAGAAGACAAACAGTAGAAGCGGCCGAAAATGGGGATCTTCCAATTGAGCTCACACTGCACGGTGAATCCAAATTGATGAGGGCTTAGCTCCAGAGAGAGGTGAGGAGCCGAGAGAGCAAGAAAATGCGAGAAAGAGCCACGGGTTACCGCCTTCACAAAAGCTCAGGCGCGGCAATGGCGGCAATCGGTGACAGGCGAGTGGGGCTCGAACAAGGGCTACTGGTGCTTGCTAGAGCTCTTGGGTGAGCAAAGGAAGCTAAGGAGCAGCACGGTGCTTAAGTAGCAACGGAGGGAGAGAGCAACGGCAGGGAGCCTCGGGTGCTCTCACCGGTCTAGAGAACAAACAACGGCGACGGAGCAGCTTGAGCGGAGACTTCGGCGGCGGCCGACGAGTGCATTAAATGCGACGCAGAGGCTCCGTTGAACGCTTGCCCGACGCGACGCGACAGCGCCTACCCACTCCTGCCATGGCGACTGTGGCGAGAGAGAGAGAGAGAGGTGCGGGAGGAGGACGACGACGGAGCCGTCCGATCTTAATCCGAGGCTGAGAATAGATCGCGGGTGAAGGGTTACGCGATCGTGGGCCACACGATGAGAATCCAACGGTCCCTCGAGTTGGTGGCCGAGCGCGCCGAGCCGAGTACCGCTAGTGGACTCGACCGAGTCGCTTGGCTCAAGTCGGACTCGGGTCGAGCCGGTGGAACAGTACTAACCCAAATGAGTTTGAATTTGGAACTGAGATTTTGTGGATTTAATTGAGGTATCAAAACAACTCCAAAATTTATGAAATTTTTACAGGAGCTCTATGACTAACATATTAACCTCCCATAAAATTTTCAGAAGAGTTGGTGCAATGAATTTTTCTAGGAAATTCAGAAGGATGGATAGTGAGGTTTGACCAGGGTTTAACTAGGTTTGACCTGGTTTGACCTGGTTTGACCTGCCCCTAAAAATATTCAAACAATTTCTAAAAATTGTGAGAAAATTCAGAGGGGCTTCAAGTCACCCAAGGAACTTAGGAAAAATATTTACAGAGGTTTGGCACAAGATTTCCCAAGGAGGTTTTTGATAGGAGTGAATTGGAGAATTTGATTTTTGAGTTTTGATTTTCTATAATTCCTTTGCAAGAATTACAGATTTGGGCAAGTATTCTCATTTGAAGAAAAAGTTTTAATTTCTCCTCATTTTCATTACATTTGAGACACACACTTAAGTTTGGGATGTTACAGCAACAAGCACGACTTCAGCGTTCTAAGAGGAATACTCGAGAGGTATGCTCATTTCCTCCTTACATAACTCTATTGTAGTCTTCATTCGTTTGAAATGGCCGAGGATAACTTTTTCGAATCATGTAGGTTGTTCATCAATTATGTTGCCAACAAAGGAATATACAATGGAAAGAGCGCCCAACTAACACACAGGATGGATTTTCCGGTACGCACTACAACACGATAATCCTATATCATACTTCATAATAACACGTCTCGAACTGACTATACCTATATATGTAATTCTATTTTTGTAGTGCCGCCAGCAAAAAGATGATGAGTTATGTGCAATCTCGCTCGCTTTCATATCACGACTAATCCTTAGAGCTAGGAAGAAGGATCCTGAGGTTTGTCGATCAATCTCGAAATAATTATTTCCTAATTATAAATTTAAATATATATAGCTTACCATTTTACTCTTGGTAGCGACAGGTCTTGGATTTACAATGTGATTCACTCGTTGCGGAAGAGATCAAGGACATTCGAGGGAAGCTCTGCACCTTTATCAACACAGAAATCATTAACGACAACGGAGAGTTTCACTCCGTCGCCAACCGAGAGCATCACCCCGCCGACACCTCTCAACGTAAACAATTGTAATCCAGTTGTAACTATAGCGACAATACTTGAACAAATGCGATCTTTTGTAATTTATTTTGAGTAATGATCACTTTGAGTTGTCAACAATTGATTATCTCTGATGAATCTGTTTTTGTGCATGCTTGAATCTGTTTTTGTGCCTGCTTGTTTTCAGAGGGCATGGCTAGCAATTCCTGAGGCTAGCCAGAAAAATAGCAAAAATATGGTCAGGGGTATGAGCTATCACAGATGGTTTTTTGTTAAAACCGTCTGTGAAGGCAAGTATCATAGATGGTTTCTGCATCAAACCGTCTGTGATACGCGAATATCACAGACGGTTATAAAAACAAACCGTCTGTGATCCGTGAATATCACAGACGGTTATAAAAACAAACCGTCTGTGATATTAACAGATTGCAGACGGTTTTTACTGACAACCGTCTGTGATATTCGCGGATCACAGACGGTTTTTTGTCGAAATCGTCTGTGGTACTACACTTCACAGACGGTTTTTTTATTAAAACCGTCTATGATATTGCGTATCACAGACGGTTTTTTACCGTCTGTGATAACGGCCTGTTATCACAAACCAACAAACAAAGACGGTTCAAAAACCGTCTGTGATGACGGTTCCGAACCGTCTGTGATATGGCTTCCTGTAGTAGTGAAGGATTATACATCATCATTGCTTGAGACCAACTAACAACACATAGAATCATAACAATCTCAATAGTGTCTCAAGGTGGGTCTAATCCAACATCATGTTCTCTAACATGTGTCCATATTATTGGTTTGATATCTCCATATCCATGACCCATGAAACATAGTCATCAACCAATACATATGCTAGTCTATTTATATGTGTCCTCATATGTTTCCGACCAGGGATCGTATAAGAATAAGTATCGCATAAATATAGAGTTTCACAATCAAGTCACATACTTGATAATAAATATTAACAATATTATTCTAGGAACAAGATAACATATTGTCCAATATTATGAACATAATGAAATATAATCGTCTCTATGATTGCCTCTAGGGCATATTTCCAAGGCCAGACAGCGACTGAGGTGGCGGGGCAACGGGGCCGGCAGCGGGAATCGGGTGGCGACTGAGGCGGTGGGGCAACAAGGGCCAGCAGCGGGAATCGGGTGGCAGCGGCAGCGGCTCGCTCCGGTGACGGTGTAGCCGAAAGAAGGCGAGGGATGGATGGGAAATCTCTGAGAACACATGATGACGCAGTCCACATGGCTCGGAAGTCACCGGAGAAGGAGATCGGGCGATGAAGAAGTTTCAACCAGCAACGTGGAAGACGATGTAATTCGGCGACGAACTATGAAGAAACCCGAAATTGATTGAGGGGAAACATTTGTGCTTCTTGGGAACATGATGTGACACGGTTGGAGGGGGTAAAGATCTCACCAGAGAGGCGAGAACAGCGACGCGAGGTGTGGCCAGTGACGGGGAAGATGACGTGTTCCGCAATGATGTGGTATGGGAGAACATCGGAGTTGGGGAAAAACAAAGACGAGGCCAAGGCAGACTCGGTGCTCTACTTATTGTCACAGGGAGACAGAGGAAATGGATGCGGGCATGACGGCATTGAGGCGGTGATGGTTTTGGCTCCGGTTTAATGGTCACGCTTGGCGAGGGAAAATAGCAAGGATTGAGTGCCTGTGGTAGTGGGCGTTGATGGTGGCGAGGTGATGAGTTGGGCGGCATGGGGATACGGTGCTGGCGTGGCATGAGTGATGCGGCTGGGCATGGCCTAGGCATGGCACGAGCGTGGCTTGGCTCTGGGCAGAGTAGAGGAAGAAGAAAGGAAGAAAGAAGAAAGTGGGCCGGGAGAAAGAAAGAAGTTGGGCTCGGCCCGAAGCAAGAGAATTTGATTTCGGCCCAAAACCAAAAATTGAATAGGATTTCTAATATTTGAATTTCAGAGAGAATTCAAATTTAAATTTGAATTTCGACTAAGGCTTGAAGTTGAGGAGAGAATTCAAAATTGGATGAGAATTGATTTAATTTTGGAATTCAATTTTTGATTTGAAGAAGGAAATTGGTTCAAAGTTGAATTGGGAATTGGAATTTGGATTGATTTAGCAAGAACTCCAATTTAAAATCTAAATCTTTGAATTAATTAATTTAAATTTAAATTTTTACAAGAGGAGAAATTTGGGATGTTACAAATCGACCCCGAGATTCATAAGGACAGGGAAAAAGATTGGGGTACACGGACTTTGCTCACTCTACCAAGTGGCTTTCTCTTCTGAGTGAGACAAAACTAAAACGAAAGCTGAACTTACTAAAACTTACCTGGTGTGACATGCTAAGTTGATTGAGCTTGCTCTACTGTGACATGATTCAGTCGCCCCCTTGCAGATGGCACATAAAATTTACTGATCATTCAATGCATCTGTCTTCATCTCTTATTGAACCATCTAGTATTGACAATGCATAATGTTGTTGCAGTATGGACGAACTTACAAATCTTTTCACCATTGCTAGATAAATTTGCTCTTGCTCGATTGAAATATGATTATATGAATGACTTGTGCACTTTGAATTCAATTGTTGTGCTACCCATTAACTTCCAAATATTGAGGACCACGTTTCGTCAGGATAGAGCGATGAATAACTCTACTATATACTTCACTTATACTTGCAAATTGAGTTGCACACTAAATACTATGAGAAAATGTATCTTTACTGATTTGATACATGCACACTCACCTTTAATTTGCAAAGTGTTCTTTATTTCATTGCCACATGTTGTTGCTAACATTTTGCAGAAAGATAAGCATGCGGTGCTACAAGTTTTCAAGCTTTTCTTGGAGCTGGAGGAAGAGCTTGAGTCAAGGATGACACAAATGCAAGAAGGGGAGGATGATGAGGACATCGACCCTTCAGATATGACCCCTACGCCACATCATGGTACAAGGAAGGTCCCTGTAACATCCCAATTCTAAGCCTTGCTTCTAATGTAAGAAAATGAGTAGAAATTAAAACTTTTTCTTCTTTGGGAAGTACTTGACCAAATCTGTAATTCTTGCAAAGGAATTATGGAAAGTCAAAACTCTTAAATCAATTTTCTCCAATCAAAACCTCCTTGGTAAAATCTTGTGCCAAACCCTTGTAAATAATTTTCCTAAGTTCTTGGGGTGACTTTTAACCTCTCTGAATTTTCTCATAATTTTTAGAAATTATTTGAATATCTTTAGAGGCAAGTCAAACCTTGGTCAAACCTCTGATTTCACCTTCTGGAATTTCTAGAGACAAATGCAGGGCATAAGAATCTCTGTAAATTTTATGTAAGGTTCCTCTTTGAGTTAGCAAGCTCCTGTAAAAATTTCATAATTTTTGGAGCTGTTTTGCTATCTCAAACAATCCTCCAAAGTCTCAGCTGTTTTCTATTCAAATCAGTTGGCACTGTTTCTTGGGCTCAGACCCGAGTCTGACTCGAGTCAAGTGACTCGGTCGAGTCCACTAACAGCACCCCGGCTCGGGCGCGCGAGCGCTAACTCTTGGGCCGTTGGATTCTTATCGCACGGCCCACGATCGCGTAACCCTTCACCCACTCGATCTGTTCTCAGCCCTTCGATCTAAATCCGTCGGCTGCCACGTCGTCGTCCTCCTCTCGCCCTCGCGCGCACGCCAGCTCCATGGGCAGAGCAGAGGAGAATGTGCGCAGCGCCTCGCCTTGTCCTGTCCCTGCCAAGCCAACGGCTCTGTGCGCATTTAATGCCCGTCACTCACCGCCCTCGTAGTCACCTTGCTCACCTGCTCCCGTCGCTCGTCGCGACTTTGCGCCGCGGAGGACCGTGGACCACCCGTGAGCTTCCGCCTGTTGCTCCCTTGTTCCTTCGCTACTTAAGCTCCCTAGCTTCCTCCCTTGGCTTTCTTTACGCACCAGTGAGCCCTAGCTAGCACCCCCTTAGTTGGTTAGAGCTCAAGCCGCTAAGTCACCTTCGCCGCCATTGTTGGAGCTCGGCCACCACGGTGAAGGCGGTACTCCGAGACTTTCCCTCTCAAATTTTTGCTCCCTCTGCTCCCTCTCACTTCGGTGAAGCTTAACCCTCAATCAATTTGGGCTTATCATCGCAGGGGGAGGCTAACTTGAAGAATCCCCTTTTTCGGCCGCCAAACCCGATCTTCATCTCCAAGTCCGGTGAGTCTTTCTCCCTCCAATTCCTCTCTCTAGTAGCATCAGTGGGAGGTATAAAACCCATTTTGATGACGCGGGCTCTTTCATTTGGCTCAGGGTAGCTTCGCCGCGTTGCCGCCATTGTTGCCGCCGCGAAGCTTCGTTGCCGGAGCTGCTCAAGCGTCCTCCGTTCCTCCGCATCACTCGGGTGAGTCCTTTGTAGCATGTAGATGCTCTGGCACCCGCTGTGTGGCCTTGTTGCAGAGCTCTCTTGCCTTGTCGTCATTCCCGTGAGTTGCCGCGCCGCCCCTCGTCATCGCGCCGCCGCTCTAGGTCACCACCGGCAGTGCGGGTGGTACCATCGGGGCCGTGAGGTTATTGTGCACCCGTTAGTGCTTTGTTGGTTCAGCGCCGCCATGGCTCATGTCGCGGCGTTTTGCCGTGGAAGCGCTCGGTGATTTTGTCGGGCGAGTTAACAGTCCCCGTTGCCGTATTAAGACACCGTAATGACACTCAATTAATGTCTAATGATTGCTTAGCATTAAACCTGTCTTAAGCCGTCCCTTATGCGTCGCTGCCATGTGGGCCCTCGGGTTATTTAAACTTTCCGGCGTTAAGTGGCACACAAGAATTGAGTCACCGTCGGGTGGGCGCATCGCCTTGGCACGTGCTTAACCCCGGTCTTCTTTGTCGACAATGAGCCTGCTGTCGACAACCCCTGTTCAATCGCGATCGCCCAAATCCGTCTCAGCCGTTGGATGTCAGATCGACGGTGGATATCGAGTGGGCCGTTCGGACCGCTCCGGACGCCCCTTCCATCCCAGCCGTCCATCACTAAATCGAGGGCTCTCAATCAAAGGGACGTTCGGACCACTCTGTGGGCCGTGGGATCAAGATCCAACGGCGGAGAATCGCTGGGCCGATCGGACCAAGGGCGTGCGCTGTGTAGGCCGCGCGCGTGGGCCGTTGATGTCCAGATGAACGGTCCCGATAGCGCCACGCCTTATCTCTCAGTTTATCCTTTAATTATTTCCCGGGAGATTTATTTTACAAATGGAAATTGCTATAAACTTTGAAAAGGTATAACTAATTCATATTAATTCATTTTCGGTTGATTCCACTTTTAATAAATCTGTTATGAACTAAAGTTTAACCTAAAAATAGTTTCAAGCATGATATGACTTCAGAAAAATAGGAAAATAAGCTTTACTTCTTTTCAGCTTTATTAAATGTATTAAAAATTCCTGATAAGTTCAAAAATGCATAACATATCCATTTAAACTCCTTTTAGTTGAAATCAACTTTGTCAATTCTGGTA
This sequence comes from Phyllostachys edulis, assembly GCA_036346405.1. Classification (NCBI taxonomy): domain Eukaryota; kingdom Viridiplantae; phylum Streptophyta; class Magnoliopsida; order Poales; family Poaceae; genus Phyllostachys; species Phyllostachys edulis. The sequence goes on along the minus strand of CM070546.1, from coordinate 62,989,375 downwards.
ATATCTAAACTTAAATCTAAAATGGTTCTAAGCATATTATAGTTACAAAATGTCAAGGATTAACTTTGTTAACATGTAGGCTCTAATTGCTATATTAAAAATCCTTTTAACTTGTAAAATGCATAACTAATTCTCTGTAACTTATTTCTTAGTGAATCCAATTTTGTTGGATTCTCTATTAATGAACTTACTGTGAAAATTAGTTTTGAACATGTTGCTATTGTCAAAAAGAATACTTATGCATTATAATTTTGTTCAAGTTCTTGTCTTTAAAAATTGATAGAAGGTGCATTATAGCTCCAAATGAGATGAATCCAATTGGGTTGTTCATCTTATGAGGTGCTTATGCTACCATAAAAATCTCAGCTTCACCTCTGTTGTAGAAATTGTTGCCAAACAATTTAATTACATGAATAGTAACTTTTTCCTATTTTAAAAGCTGAGCAGAATTGATTTGATCATAACTTTTGCATTGAGAATACAAATCGATTGGTTCTTGTTGCTAAATTCTTGATAAATCATTATCTTGCTGCTGTAAAATTTTCAAAGCATTTGGAGAGAGTTTTCTGTTGAGCCTTTTCGTTTTCTTTGTTCTTATCGGTTCTTTTTCGCTTTCTCGTTAGGTTCCGAAGAACGTATTGATAACCAAAGCGATCCTCAGCAACAATTTGACCAGCAACAGCAAGGCAAGCAGTTTGATCATATCCCCTCTATCGTCCCATTACTTTAAGGTTAATATAATGTTTTACTTATATGTATGCATGCTACTTGTGTTAAAACATCGCTAGCAATCCTATAGTTGCATCATCTGTAGGAATTGTTTATCCTCTACTACCATGAGCCTAGGTTATTTGCTGTGGTTTGAGCTCGTTGGATGAGCTCTTATCACTTAGTAGTTTTCGATTGCAATTGCTTAGACATGCTTAGTTATCAGTAGTAATGGGCGATCATCGAATTAGTCGATGATCTTGATCACACAAATCTAATTATTACTCCTTTATGTCCAGCACTTGTGCTTTGTTAATTTGTAAAGTCAAAATCTGAAAATAAAAAGGATTGGATTGGACTTGGGCATATTGGATGGATGGTGTGATTTTTGGAATGTGGTAGTATGCCTGAGTCAACAAGGACCGAGTTACTTGTGCCACCGTACTGAGCATTATTGCGTACTAACCACACGAGGGGATATGGGACCTCTCTTGACTAAGTACCTTGGGAGGTGTTAATTATGAGCTGGTCGGTGGGTATGTTTAAATAAAATGTGTGGGTGTGGTGTTGGGAGGAGCATTAGCGGGCGGCTAGACTGTCTAATGTGTCCTTATCCCCGTGGGTTCTTGACTCTTAATTAGCATCGTCCATTGGAAATGTCTCGTAGGACTTAGCCGTGCCGGCATACCAAAGGAAGTGTGTTAAATCATGTGGCGAAAAGGCGGTCTGACGTGTGGGTACATTGGTACACCCCTGCAGGGTTAAAACTATTCGAATAGCCTCGTCCTAGGTTATGGACACGCTCGGATACACCCCGTGAGAACTAGACTACAACCTTTAATTAAAACTTGACATGGGTGGTATGAATGGGTAATTCATGCTATTGTTGTGGTGGCTATTGGGTTATTCACTTCCAGGTTGTTCATGTTGTTGTTATTATGTATTTTGTTACTTCAACAATTAAAAATACTTTGTCAAAATGCTTTCAATCTATTACATTATTGCAAATGAAAACTTGCTTTATACTAAAAATGAGTCCAAAGCCTCATCCACTTAAATAAAGCTTGCATGTAGTTATACTATAGTTCTGTTATACTACACGTCAGTCTTGCGAGTATATTTTTGTACTCATTTGCTTTGCTTATTAACTTTGTTGCAGAGGAGGTAGAGCCCAAAGGGCTTTACTTTTGTGAGATGTGCGGTGGTTGGGAAAGCGACTACCTTGGCGGTCCGGTCAGTTGCCTTGTGGGTTTAGGCACACTGGTTGGCTCTTGTTATGGCCATCTCTATGGCACTTTTGCTTCCGCTGTTATCTTAGTAGACTTGTTGTTATTTGGCTGGTCGGCCTCTCTTTTGTAATAACTATCCTTTATTTATATTAACTTCTGGTTTGTTACTTGTTCTGTTCTATGTGTTTGAATGGAATTGATGCATTCTTTTGTAATGAGTTGTGTGTACTGCATCCTTGGGAAGTACATATATCTCGAGGCACGATTTATTTAGTTGATAATACTAGGGTCTATTGGATGACTAAGTATTATGAGCCTAATAAACCGGGGTCTCACAGTCCCCAAGTCACTTTTGGTCCAAGACAAGCAAGAGTTCGAGCTAGACCTGTTTTGGAATCCAATTCGGCCTCCGGAGTCAGCCTGATAGCACTAGCTTAAATCATAGATAACTTTCACATACAGAGTCCGTTTGAGGTCCATGAGCACTTGATGGAAATCTTATCTCGTCCTCTTTCCAATAGATCTAGTCTCACCTCCAAATTCCTTTTGTGCGCACTACAATCATCAAAATAAGGTGTTGTGTCACCTGTTTGGACCAAATTAGACCTTGTAATGTTTGGGCCCAAGGGAAGGTGCCACCCTAGGCAGCCCATACTGTTCACAAGTCACTATTCATCTTAGATATGTGCAGCTCCCCCTCCCCTATTTAAGGAGACCGCACCCCTCTAGTTTTCTTGGATTTCGTTTATGTTTAGTTTGCCTTCGTTGCAACTTGTATCTTCTGCGTGTGTCGACTAGACCACCCAGTCAAGATCCTTATTTGGAATCCCAACTTAAATCAAATATTTTAATCCTATTTGCAATACATCAGATTGCATTTTTACCTTGTTCTTGCGTGCTTCTTCGATGTATGCAGGAATTGATCTTCGTGATCAGGTCATCTGGGTATTCGTGCACGGTTGATAACGACTTGTCAAGCAGTTCAGCAATTGCGTGGTTTCGAGAATTGCAAGTTCATAGCTAGGATCGTGAGAGTTGAGCAACTACTACCGAACTTACCTTCTCATCGAAAGATCGAGCCAGAATAGGACCTACATGGTTCATCAATCAACGGATCAGAAATATTCAAATCCGTGTGCACTTTGCATATCATCACATCACCTTTTTCAATGATCTCACGAATAATGTGATATCGTCAAAGTATGTGCTTGGACTTTTGATGAGATCTAGGCTCCTTAGCTTGTGCAATGGCTCCACTATTATCACAATAGAGATCCATTGGACTGGAAGCACTAGAAACCACACCCAGTTTCCCAATGAACTTTCTAATCCACACGGCTTCTTTTGTAGCTTTAGAAGCAGCAATGTACTCGGCCTCTGTTGTAGAATCAACAACCATTCCTTGCTTAGAACTCTTCTAGCTTACTGCTTCTCCATTCAAACAAAACACAAACCCTGATTGCGATCTGAAATCATCCTTATCGGTTTGGAAGCTAGCATCGGTGTAACCATTTATGACCAGCTCTTCCTCACCTCCATAAACAAAGAATGCATCCTTAGTCCTTCTCAAGTACTTAAGGATATTCTTGACTGCTATCCAGTGACCTTCACCTGGATCTAACTGATATCTGCTCGTAACACTTAGAGCATACGACACATCTGATCGTGTACATAGCATGGCATACATGATAGATCCAATAGCCGAAGCATATGGAATTCTACTCATTTTGTCTCGCTCATTAGTTGTCGTAGGACACTGGCTCTTGCTAAGATTAATGCCATGTGCCATGGGCAAGAAACCTTTCTTGGAATCTTGCATGTTGACCCGTTTCAACACCTTGTCTATGTAAATATCCTAGCTTAATCCAATTAGCCTTTTAGATCTATCTCTATAGATCCTTATACTAAGAATATATGCTGCATCTCCTAAATCTTTCATTGAGAAACTATTTCTCAAAGAAGTTTTAACAGATTCAAGCATAGAAATATCATTTCCGACTAGTAGTATGTCATCCACATACAATATCAGAAATATAAGTTTGCTCCCACTAACCTTCTTGTAAACACAAGGTTCTTCTTCATTCTTGATGAAGTCAAACCCTTTCACTACTTCATCAAAACGAATGTTCCAACTCCAAGATGCTTCCTTTAATCCATAAATAGATTTCTGGAGCTTGCATACCTTTCTAGCTTCCTTTGGATCGACAAAGTCCTCAAGCTGTATCATGTACACATCCTCACTTAGGTTTCCATTTAGGAAATCCGTTTTGACATCCATTTGCCATATCTCATAATCGAAATATGCGGCGATAGCTAGAATGATCCGAATAGACTTAAGCATCACGACAGGAGAGAAGGTTTCATCATAATCAACACCTTGAATTTGTTTGAAACCCTTCGACAAGTCATGCCTTATGAATGTGAACATTTCCTTTCATATCTATCTTTTTCTTAAAAAATCCACTTGGACTCAACGGTCTTAACACCATCAGGTGCATCAACCAAGTTCCAAACTTGATTATCATGCATGGACTTTATTTCGGATCTCATGGTTTCATGCGATGACTCAGAGTCTGGGTCCACCATTGCTTTCGCATAAGTTTTAGGCTCATTATTATTCAATAATAAAACGTCATGCCCATACCTTATAGGTAATTGACGTGGCCTTTTTTATATACGTGGGGTTGATGCCTCATCTACAGGTTCAACAACATTTTATTTATCCTGTAGAGGTTCAATGGGAGTTAAAACATTTACAGATGGTTCCTGAATTTCTTCGAGTTGCACCTTGCTCCCACTAACTCCTTTGGAAAGAAACTCTTTCTGCAAGAAGACACCATTATGGGCAACAAACACTTTGTTATCAACCCGATTATAAAAATAATATCCTTTAGTTTCCTTATGATACCCCACAAAGAAACACCTATCAGACTAGGGTGTCAGTTTATTAGACATCAAATGTTTGACATATACCTCACAACCCCATACCCTGAGAAAAGATAATCCAGGACTCTTCCCAGTCGATATCTCATATGGTGTCTTTTCTACAGTTTTTGATGGAACCCTATTTAAAGTGCAAGCCGTTGTTTCTAGAGCGTATCCCTAGAATTGCAATGGAAGATCAGATTGGCTCATCATGACCAAACCATGTCCAACAATGTTTGGTTCCATTGTTCCGACACCCCATTCCATTGAGGTGTTCCCAGCGGAGTAAGCTGTGGAACAATTCCACACTTCTTTAGATGATCACCAAACACATGGCTCAAATATTCACCTCCACGATCAGATCGTAGACATTTTATTGTCTTGCCAAGTTGATTCTGCACTTCATTCTAAAATTCTTTGAACTTTTCAAAGGATTCTGACTTATGTCTCATCAAGTAGACATAGCCATATCTACTGAAATCATCAGTAAAAATTATGAAGTACTGAAAACCACGTCTGGACGGAGAACTCATCGGACCACATACATCTGTATGTATGAGGGCCAATAGGTTACTCGCCCTCTCACCTCTAGTCGTGAAGGGCGCCTTTTTCATCATGCCAAGTAAACAAGATTCACATGTTTCAAATGATTCGAAATCAAATGAGTTTAGAAGATCATCTTTATGGAGCCTCATCATGCGTTTCTCATTTATATGACCAAGACTACAATGCCAAATGAAAGTGGGATTCACATCATTAGGTCGAAGTCTCTTAGCATTAATGTTACAGATGTGCTCATCCTCAAGATTAAAAACATACAATCCATTCACCAATGGAGCATGGCCATAAAGCATAGCTTCAAAATAAATCGAACAACAATTGTTCTTTGTTCTGAACTCATAACCTTTTGCTCCTAAACAAGAAGCAGAAATAATGTTTTTGCTTAAGGCTGGAACATAATAACAATTATTTAGTTCCATAACTAATCCTGAGGGTAAAGCTAATGGTAAAGAGCCAATAGCTAATGCAGCAACACTTGCTCCATTGCCCACACGAAGATCAACATCTCCTCTTGCCCAGCTTCTACTCCTTATCAGTACTCAAACTAGAAGTCTTACTTCCTTTGTTCTTTTTCATTTCTGCTAAGTACTTCTTACAGTTTCTCTTCCAATGCCCAGTCTCATGACAATGGTAACATTCTGTGTTAAGCTTAGGACCCAGTTTAAGCTTTTTAAGCTTAGCCTTGAGACTTTCGATCTCATCTTGAGTCTTTCCTTTACCTCTTTCCTTTCTCGACTTACCCTTCTTCTTGAAGGTTGTAGTATTTTGAACCATCATCACATGATTGGAACTTTTCTTGATGCTCTCCTCAACACCTTTAAGCATGCCTGAGAGACCATGTGGAGGTCGTCCCGTGTGTGTGATGAGTAATTGACATAGGTTTAGGAAGTCGAGTTTGGTTTGGGTGGTTTGGTCCATGTCGTTGCGTGGTGCAACAGGCTCAGTCGGTTTGGTCAAACTTGGTCGTATGGGATTAGGATGCATATTCTTTGATTCGACAAGTTTGGATTTTGTCATGGTAAGTTGTTGGTATTTACGCTTTCATGTATCGGCGGTGCTATTTGATGTGTTTCTTATGCGTGTGATTGCAGGACATCGGGTGGAGTCGTGGCGAGACACGGTGGACCGGACTAGGTGCGAGTGGCGCCGAGGTCGAACAGTCGGGATGTGTCAAAGACGACGTGGACTCGAGGTGGTTGCGAGGCGTCTTGAGACGAGGAGCGCGGAAGCTTCGAAGGTGCGGGGAGGGGCGAAAGGGAATTTCGCAAGGTCGCACTGGCGGGGAGCGGGCTCCGTTAGTTTTAGCGGGCGTAACGGGTTGGAGACCCATTAGCCAAGGGCTATAAATAGGAGTGAGTGGCTGCTTGTATTGGTGGGCTTTGAGAGATAGTTAGGGTTTGCTAGGGTCAAAAGAGGCTTTAGTTGTTGAGAGTTGTTGGGAAGGCAGAGTTGTGTTCCCTCTGTGTCCCCTTCGATGGTTTCTTGAGAATCCGTGTGAGCGCCCCTGTATCAGTCGAGTGAGGCGGTGCCTGTGCTGAGCGCCCATGAAATGAGGCTTAGGGGTTGTAGCCCGTCAAATCAATTCCTGTACTCTGTTTGATGTGCATTTTTGGTTGCCTTTTACTGCTTTGAATGCAGTTTCGTTTCTTGGTTTTAATCGATGCTGTTCTCTCTCGTTGAAACAAGATCCTGTGCCGCGTGCGCTTTTGATTTTGTTTTGTCTTGGTACCTTCTGCAATGCCGTGAGAAAACCCGGAGCCTGGCGGCGCTTGTCGATGCCCACAAAATCCAGAGGTCTAGGCGGCCGGCTCTCTGATTCGACTGAATGATTGGATATATTTTAATGCCTCGGCTGCGCCCATCTGATTGCTCTTGCGTGTGAACAGATTTGTGTGGTCTTGTAAAGCAAAGGCTTTGTTGATTTCAGGTTTCTTTGCTAGTTTTAGCCTTTTGTTTGATCGGGCACCGCCTTGAAAAAGCCGAGAAGCTAGTGCACGCAAGATATAAGTTCCGAGAGAGCCTTGTGGCTGAGCACCTGGGCGGTAGAAATTTTGCTGCCCGATTTCTTCAGAATTAGAATCACTGGGCGGCGGCTGCTTTATCTGTTTGTGATTTCAGATCTTGTTGTTCACTGTTTTAGGCTGCCTTTTATTTCGTGTCTATCATATTATTGTGGATTGGTGCGGCGATGGCGTTCTCTGTGTGGATTGTTTTGGGTGGCTATTTTTGTCCGCTTGTCGGATGGTCTTGGTGATTGCTTTCTTCGCTTGAAGTCTTGATTTTAATTGCTATTGATTTTGATTACTTGCTGCGGTTTTCCCATCTGTCTTTGAGCATGTGGATTGATGTTCTAGTAAGCGAGCTCAGAGTTGTGCGTCTCGGCCAGCCTCTGTGAGAAACCGATTGTATTTCCTGCGCATATTGTGAGCTCAGAAAAAGGCAGCCTGGGCGGTGGCCTGTTCCCTTGTGCTGCATGCAAACAGAAGTTTTATTTTGTTTGGTGGCTGCCTTAAATGGTTCAACAGCTGCCTTCATTTTCTATGCGTGTGAAGTGTTGATTTCAATGTCCAGCAAGGTGGCGTTTTAGATCTGTGTCGTGTGGTGCAGCTTGTGCCGTGTGTGCGTGCGGCTGCAGTTTGAGATTTATAGTTTAGTTTATTGCTGTCGGCTGCCATCTGATCCGATTATTTCTAGTGCCATCGAATTGCTGTTTGGGTTTTGTGATTGCTTTGGCTGCAGTCTTGTGCATGTGGTCTTGAGCTATTTTTAGTCTTGTGCTTTGGGGTTTGATCGGATTCAACACAGGTCATCCGCTGTGCCTGTATACAGATCTTCATAGCTTTTATAGCTATTGAAGTGAGTGTAGTGTTGAGTTCGATCGAGGTGAAAAATAGAGAAAGCGTCTATTCACCCCCCCTCTAGTCGCCTTTCCGGTCCTACAATTGGTATCAGAGCCGGTTAGCTCTTTTCAATAGATCTTAACCGGTCTCAAGAGCCGTGGCGATGGACAAGTACTCGACCAAGCCGCCCGTTTTCGATGGCATCGATTACCCCTTCTGGAAGAGCCGAATGGAGACATACATCCAGGCCCAGGGGTATGCCATCTGGCGAAAGGTCAAGGTTCGATTCGCTGTTCCTGCCGATGAGAACATCAATGTCGGGAACATGGCTGATGTTGAGGCAAATGCAAAGGCAAGGAACATCATCATCCAGGGTTTGAGTCGTAGCGAGTTTGACCGCATATCTCACCTGTCGTCCGCCTACGACATCTGGGTGACCCTCGGCGCGCCCATGAGGGCACCACCCAGATCAAGGCGATGCACAGACCGGTTCAAACGAGAATACAACAAATTTGAGATGCTTGCTGGTGAGTCCCTAGATGAGTGCTTCGCACGTTTTCACAAGATCTTGAGCAACCTCCGAGCGGTCGGTCTCACATACCCCGACTCGGACAACGCTCGTCAGATGCTCACGGCACTTGATCTTCGTGTTTGGGAAATGAAAGTGACTACCATCAAGGACACCACGGACCTCTCGACCTTGACTCTTGATCGCGCCAGTACTCGCGTCTCAAGACTCACGAGATTGACATTGTCTCTCGAAAGTCGAAGTCACGGTCGATGGCCCTAGTCACCAATCCCGGTTAAACCACGGTTCTCTTGTCGATTCGTTGTGTGGTTTCTCCTTGTCGCTCTCTCGTGGCGTGGCGATGATCGCTTAGAGCAGCTCGAGGATGAGCAGCTGGCCCTCCTAGCTCGGAAGTTTTCTCATGCTTACAAGAGGAGGAGGGACAGAAAGAGGGGAGGACCTGTGATTTGCTTCGAGTGTGGTGGCCCCAACCACATTCGGGCAAACTGCCCCAAGCTGGAGAAGGGCAAGAACGACTCGGCGGTTCGGGCAAGAACGACTACACCGACAAGTACCGCAACAAGAAGCCTCCACTCGGGCCCCGACAAGAAGAAGTTCCGCAACTTTGGCAAAGCCAAGAAGCTCTTCCACCGCGTCCTCACGCTTTCGACGACCTCGACCTCGGCGAGGTGGAGGGATGGAGCGACGATGACGGACGGTGACCAAGAGCCCAAGGATGGCGGCGACGACTTCTCCGGCATGTGCTTCATGGCCTCGAGGGCGAACTCGGCGACAATGAGTGTACTCGACTTCGGACGAGGTAGATCCCACCTCTGAACAGCTCAATCATGCTTTTCTTAAGCTAGGAGGTTTTCATGCTAAAGCTAAGGCTAGGTGTCTTTGAGTTAGAGAAGGAAATAGATCATTGTCACTAGAGATTATTGCTCTTACATCCGCCCTTCTAGTGATGATTGTGATACATGCTCGCTTTCTTTGGTTGATATGGAGAAGTTAAGGACCTCACATGATAGTGTGTCCTCCGAACTTGATAGTGTTAAGGTGGAGAATGTTAGTCGCTTGTTTGAGTTAGAGTTGAGTAGGATGGTCATTACCCTACTTATTCTTGATGAGACTACTTCTCCCACCTCATGTGAGGGTAAGGACATTCTTTGCTAGAGGATCTTATGCCATGCTTCTTGATCTGCCCGAGTCTTGTGAAAATTGTAATAACTTGAAGATGAACTTAAAGCAGGCGGATCATAAAATTGTGAACTACAAGCTTCTTTACTTGAGCCGATTGTTTCATGCTTGAACTGTCCTAAGTTAATCTATGAACTTGAGGTCGTCTCCAAACAGTTCAAGATATGATTGATCATGAAAGGAAGTTGGCTCGGTTTGCTTCTAAGGACCTGTTAGCTCACCATGCATTAAGTGTAACAAACTAAAATCGACTTGATTGCTTTGGATGAGAAATGTGTGAAGCTAACTAAGGACCTTCTAGAGAAGCCACATTGTGCTTGCAATATGATTGTGGAGAAGGGGAGAAGCCTCGGGGTAAGGATGAGGCGCTTAGCAACGTGAACCAAGCGGCTAGCAAGAGGGGTGTCCCTTGAGTCGGATGTGCTTGCACAAGCCATTCTTCCCTCTCGCTTTGGTTCTTCTTTTGCTCCTTACCTTCTGCTGTCTCTTCTTCCCCTCGCTATTCTTGCACCTCTCTCTTTCGGAGTGTCGGTACCTTATGAACACTCTCGAGAGATTTGTAGGAGGCAAGAAGAAGCTCAATCTTATTCTAGACCAATCTAAGATTTGCAGATTTAATCGTGGTCTAGGATATGACCTCTTTGAGGACATGAGGAAGCATCCACTGCCGTGCTCGGACCCATAGCACCGGTGTGATCGAGACCGAGCCAGGACCGAGAAAGTCCATTTCAAGTCGGCGGGCTATGTCCGAGGATTCGACAAGAAGGTAATTTCACATGCCGCTTCTACCTCTCGAGAAGGTGAAGTATCACCGCACCTTCATCCGGAAGATGGACACACAATCGTCGATGCTTGGTAGCGCCAAGATCGTAGCGTAGAGACCATGTTGAGTCTCTTAGGCGCATTCGTGGTCGGCCCTAGACCTTGAGTGCACCTAAGACCAACACGAGGTCTAGGCTTGGTTCTTCGATGGGTTTGTGCAAACATCGAGGACTTGGTTTTTCCGAGTTTTACGGTTTCGTCCTCATCTTTGCTTTCGATCGTGACTTCCGCCGTCTGAGGGTAGATCTCGCTTTCCCCATCGAGATAGCTACCATGGCGTGTTCGATCTGTTGCGGTGCTCGACTCGCTCCTTTCAGAGCGATCGGACTCAAAAATGCCCGGTCTGCTCTTAGACCTTCTGCTGTGAGTGACAGAGGCGTGAGGGTAGATAGAGGTCGATCGGGCTTGACTACTTCATCGCTTTCGGCGTGTTACTCGAGATTGGGTGCCAAAATCATTGTTGATTTATCCCAAGATCGAGACTTTACTCTGTTTGACTCGAGTTCGCGGGTAGGGAAGGAGAAGGTTTGGCTTGTAGACTCGGTTGTTCTCGTCATATGACCGGAGACTCCGTTGGTTCTCCTCCTAGCCAGCGCTCCGGTGATGAGGCGATCACCTTCGGAGACGCGCTTCGTGCAGGCAGCGTCATCGCCAAAAGGTCTTGTATTATTAATGCTTCTTTTATTCTTAAGGATGTTGCCTTGGTTAGTAAGCTGCGGTACAATTTGCTTTCGGTTTCTCGGCTTATTGATGAGCGGTTTGAGGTGAGCTTTAAGAAAAACAATTGCAAAATTCTTGACTCTTGGGTAGTCCGGTTTATGGGATTTCTCGTTATGGGAGGATCTTTCGTGCTGATTTCTCTGAGTCTTCCGGCGATCCTCTCGGTGTTTAGTTGCTTCTGAGTCCCGCGATCTCTCTTTACGGCATAGGAGACTTGGTCATATTGGATTTGACCATTTGACCCGAGTTAGCGACCATGATCTCATTAGTGGTCTGCGAAACTCAAGATGGTCAAAGATCTTGTTTGCACTCCATGCCAAACGCGCAAGATGGTTGCCGCTTCTCATCCTCGGTCCACGATTACTATGGCCGATGCAGAACACATTGCTCCACATGGACACAGATTGGACCAAATCGAGTCTTGATCGGCGGGAGGAAGTGGTATGTTCTTGTTGTGGTCGATGACTTCTCGAGGTACTCTTGGGTGTTTTCTTAGCCTCGAAGGGCGAGACATTTACACATTTCCGAGGTCTTTTAGTAGGTCATCTGTTGAGCTCCGGGTGCCTTACGAGCGATCCATGATGACAATGGCACGGAGTTCAAGAATTCCTACTTTGAGAGTTTCTGCGGTGAGGCAGTGTAGAGCACCGCCTCTTCTCCATACGTCCCTCGGCAAAATGGCGTTGTGGAGAGGAAGAACCGCACCTTAGTCGAGATGGCGGGGCGATGCTTGATGAGTACTCTACACCAAGGAAGTTTTGGGTGAGGCCATTGCGACCGCGTGCCATGTTTGAATCGAGTTTTTCTTGGGCACTCTTGCACCAACTTCTTATGAGTTTGAGATACTGCGAAAGCCAGCGTCTCTCATTTTCGTGTGTTTGGTTGCAAGTGCTTTATCTTGAAGTGCAGGAACCTAGACAAGTTCGAGTCACGTTCTGTGGCGGTATCTTTTAGGCTACTCGACTTCTTGGCGGGCTTATAGGTGCAGGCTGCGAGTCTAGCGAATGGTAGAAACACGTGAGGTGACCTTTGACGAGGCGGTCAGGGACTAGGCCAGATATCTCGAGTTCTTTAGAGCGGTCCGAGACTATCTTTGTGGATGATGAGGACGAGGAGGCGATGGTTGTTTACGATCCAGCTCCTCTTCCTTCCCTTGAGATGCCTTCTTCCACGGCACCTCAAGATGATCGACCCTGCCTTCCGGGAGCTAGTGGCTCTGCCACCGCCTCGTCTCCACACGAGGTAGAGGCCACTTCTTCTTCTCATCCAGGACCTCCCGACATATCCGGAAAAGTCATCCTTGAGGCGGATTATTGGAGACCTTTTTGGCGTGTCACACGCTCTAAGTCAACTTTCTCAATTCTGTCTCCATTCTGCCTTTGTTGCCTCCTTTGAGCCCAAGGATGTTTGTCACGCCCTTTACGATGAGTCTTGGGTCAATGCCATGCATGAGGAATTAGAGAACTTTGAGAGAAACAAGGTCAGTCGCTTGTTGAGCCCCCACGAGGCCACAATATCATTGGAACCAAGTGGGTGTTCAAGAACAAGCAGAGTGAGGATGGGGTAATCATCCCAAACAAGGCTAGATTAGTAGCTCGGGGTTTTCCTGTGTTGAGGTCTAGACTTGAGGAGACCTTTGCCCTCAGAGCTCGACTTGAAGCCATTAGAATCTCGCTTGCCTTTGCGGCTTCTAAGGGTTTCAAGCTTTACAGATGGACGTGAAGAGTGCCTTCCTCAATGGCCTTATTGAGGAGGAAGTCTATGTCAAACTGACCTCCGTGTTTCGAGAACCCCAAATACCCTAACCATGTCTTCAAGCTTTCAAAGCTGTATGGACTTAGCGGGCTCCCAGAGCTTGGTATGAGAGGCTTAAGTCCTACTTGTTGAGTCATGGGTTTGAAATGGGTAAAGTAGACAAGACCTTGTTTATCCGTAGGCTTGGTAGTGACTTTACGCTTTCGTTCAAATCTATGTCGATGACATCATCTTTGGCGACTCTTCTCATGCTCTGGTTTCACAGTTCTCGGATGTCATGAGCACCGAGTTTGAGATGAGCATGATGGGTGAGTTGACATTCTTTCTTGGCTTCCAAATCAAGCGCACTCGGAGGGTACTTTTCTTCATCGAGGTAAGTACACTCGTGATCTCTGAGACGCCTGATATGAGTGATGGTAAGCTTTGTGTCGACTCCCATGGCTTCTCTGACCTATCTTGACCAGATGAGGATGGCGAGCAGTTGATCAAAAGGAGTTTCGCGACATGATTGGCTCCTCTTGTACCTCAACGCCTCGAGACCGGACATACATTTTTACGTGTGTTTGTGCGCTCGTTTTGAGCTTCTCCTCGCGTTTCACCGCCAGTGGTGAAGCGCATCTTCGTACTGCGAGCTACCATTGACTATGGTATCTGGTACTCTTCCTCATCTGTCTTTCCTTGAGAGCTTTCTCGGATCTGCACTTATTTGGTCAGGGATAGATAGGAAGAGCACTTCGCACCGCCAATTTCTTGGCACTTCTCTTGTTTCTGGTCTTGAGGAAGCGATCCGGTGTTACCTGATCCACCGCAGAGGCGAAATCGTTCTTTGCAGCCGATTCTTTGTAGCCAAGTGCTCTGGATGACTTCGACCCTGCGGGACTTTGGGTTAGTTATCGACAGTGTTCCACTCTTTTGTGATAACACTTCTGCGATTAACATTGCCAAGAACCCAGTGCAGCATTCCCGGACCAAGCACATCGATATCCGCTTCCACTTCCTTAGAGACCATGTAGAGAAGGGCGACATAGTGCTCCAGTTTGTGGAGAGTGACCACCAGTTGGCTGACATTTTCACCAAGCCATTGGATAGTTCGAGGTTTTCAGCTCTGCGGGGAGAGCTTGGGGTGGTTTGTCCTTATGGACTGTAGTGAGGGGGAGCTTTGGGTTTCTTGCTCTACTATATTATTTATGCTTTTGCTCCTTGCTGTTGCATTGCATTTTGGGTGCATTTGGGATTAGTCCTCCTAGCATAGATTAGAGTGCTTCTTTTGTCTAGTTGTTTAGATTTCTGCTCTTATCTTGTGATTCTAGGATGCTGCTTATTAGCTGTTACTTATCTCACTAGGTTGAGCTCACTCACTTCTTGTAGGTTCTAGCGAGGGTTGGGCCACCCTCGGGTAGGCAGTGCGTGTTTGCTCCTAGGTGTGTTAAGTGGGCGGTTGATAGTCCTAGAGTCATATGGGGTAGATGAGAGTCGATCTGAGCCATAGTATTCTCTATATCTTATCTATGCTTTAAGGATTTTTGTTTTATGTTTTCTTTGCCAGCTTCTCGATTTATTGTTTTGGTTCAAGGGGAGTTCATTTGGGAGCTTCTGGAGCTTAATATTGACATAACTCAACTTGAACTAAAAGTTGCATCTATTGTTGAGGGGGAGCTGGATCTTCTGCATTTCTAGCATTCTGCATTGTAATATAACTACATTGAGCCTTGATTATTATCCTGCTATGACATGTTTACAATGCTTTACACCTTGCCATGACTTGTGCTTATTTGCTAGATTTATCATGACTTCATATGTGTAGCCTAGCTTTTGCCATGATAAGTTAATTAAAATTGCTCAACTTAAACTAAAACTTGTCATGTTAGCACTCGAGATTAGTCTTACTTGAGCTATCCTTTTATGATTCATGCCATGTCAAATAGGCTGGGTAGAGTGATGAATCTATATTGAGCCTTAGAAAGAGCTGTTTTTAGTCTCTTGATGATGCATGAGTTAGTACAACTTCTTAAAAGGCAAAAAGGCAAAAAGATCTCTTTTGTGCGAAAAAACTGATCTCACCAATTCTCTCCTATGAGACGGCCTGCCATTGCACTTGGCATGAACTTAGGGGGAGTTTTGGGTGACCTAGACTATCTTCTTAAGCTTCTCGCTTGGAGTAGTCGCATAAGGCTTGAGACCTAGCACATGATAAAACAAAAATCTGGTTGGAAACCACCATGAATTTCAAAAGAAAATATGTTTCATGTGTTCAATGTGCTTAAAGCCACAAAAAGTATCAAGTACTTTAACCAATGTTTCATTCTTGAGCATAGCACTCTATTTGGTCTCAATTTAAGCTTCTTAGTTCTGCTTAGCTTATTGACATGGCCTGCATCATCCTTGGATATCTCTAGCTAGACTTTGCTCATTGATGACTTGACTTGCTCACATAATGTACCTCATTTTCAGATTGTCATCTATGTGTTCTAGCTAGCTTATACATATCTTGTCATGATCTAGATAGCCTTTTTATTAAGTTATGGCTTGGTGTATTACATTATGGTCATTCGGATAATTCTCATGGCTCTAATCGCTTAGAATAATCAAACTTGACCATTTCATCCATTGATATGTCATTTTCTCTCTTGAGCATTCTTGATGTGTTTATTGCCAAAAGGGGAGAATAGAGAAGAAAAGCTAGTTGGGATCATTTTAGAGCTTTGGAGAACAATTTGCTCTTTTAGTTGTTGCTCTAGTGTTCCTTCTGTCGACATGGTCATTAGTTTCACTCTTCTTCTTTGGACCATGTTGGTTTCTTCAAACTCAAACTCAACTTTGCGCTTTTTCGGAGTTTGTCAATATACTCATCAAGGGGGAGATTGAGAGACCATGTGGAGGTCGTCCCGTGTGTGTGATGAGTAATTGACATAGGTTTAGGAAGTCGAGTTTGGTTTGGGTGGTTTGGTCCATGTCGTTGCGTGGTGCAACAGGCTCAGTCGGTTTGGTCAAACTTGGTCGTATGGGATTAGGATGCATATTCTTTGATTCGACAAGTTTGGATTTTGTCATGGTAAGTTGTTGGTATTTACGCTTTCATGTATCGGCGGTGCTATTTGATGTGTTTCTTATGCGTGTATTGCGGGACATCGGGTGGAGTCGTGGCGAGACACGGTGGACCGGACTAGGTGCGGTGGCGCCGAGGTCGAACGGTCGGGATGTGTCAAAGACGACGTGGACTCGAGGTGGTTCGAGGCGTCGAGACGAGGCGCGCGGAAGCTTCCTGAGAGGTGCGGGGGGCGAAACAGGGAATTCGCAAGGTCGCACTGCGGAGCGAACTCCGTTAGTTTTAGCGGGCGAACGGGTTGGAGACCCATTAGCCAAGGGCTATAAATAGGAGTGAGTGGCTGCTTGTATTGGTGGGCTTTGAGAGATAGTTAGGGTTTGCTAGGGTCAAAAGAGGCTTTAGTTGTTGAGAGTTGTTGGGAAGGCGAGTTGTGTTCCTCTCTGTGTCCCTTCGATGGTTTCTTGAGAATCCGTGTGGCGCCCAGATGTCGGTCGAGTGAGGCGGTGCACTGTCTTGGCGCCCATGAAATGAGGCTTAGGGTTGTAGCCCGTCAAATCAATTCTGTACTCTGTTTGATGTGCATTTTGGTTGCCTTTTCTTGCTTTGAATGCGGTTTCGTTTCTTAGTTTTAATCGATCTTTGTTTCTCTCGTTGAAACAAGATCCTGTGCCGTGCGATTTTGATTTTGTTTTGTCTTGGTACCTTCTTGTGCGCCCGTGAGAAAACCGAACTGGCGGCGCTTGTCGATGCCCACAAAAATCGAGGTCTAAATGGCTCTCTGATTCGATCAATGATTGGATATATTTTAATGCCTCATTGCGCCCATCCGATTGCTCTTATGTGTGAACAGATTTGTGTGGTCTTGTAAAGCAGCAGTTTGTTGATTTCAGTTTGCTGCTAGTTTTAGCCTTTTGTTTGATCGGGGCACCGCCTTGAAAAAGCCGGAGAAACTAGTGCCTGCAAGATATAAGTTCCGAGAGAGCCTTGTGGCTGAGCACCTGGGCGGTAGAAATTTTGCTGCCCGATTTCTTCAGAATTAGAATCACTGGGCGGCGGCTGCTTTATCTGTTTGTGATTTCAGATCTTGTTGTTCACTGTTTTAGGCTGCCTTTTATTTCGTGTCTATCATATTATTGTGGATTGGTGCGGCAGTAGCGTTCTCCTGTGTGGATTGTTTTGGGTGGCTATTTTTTGTCTGCTTGTCGGATGGTCTTGGTGATTGCTTTACTGCTTGAAGTCTTGATTTTAATTGCTATTGATTTTGATTACTTGCTGCAGTTTTCCCATCCTGTGCTGAGCATGTGGATTGATGTTCTAGTAGAAAAGCAGAGCCTGTAGTTGTGCGTCTCGGCCAGTTCCTGTGAGAAACCGATTGTATTTCCTGCGCATATTGTGAGCTCAGAAAAAGGCAGCCTGGGCGGTGGCCTGTTCCCTTGTGCTGCATGCAAACAGAAGTTTTATTTTGTTTGGTGGCTGCCTTAAATGGTTCAACAGCTGCCTTCATTTTCTATGCGTGTGAAGTGTTGATTTCAATGTCCAAGGAAGGTGGCGTTTTAGATCTTGTGTCGTGTGGTGCGGCTGTGCCGTGTGTGCGTCTTGTTGCGATTTGAGATTTATAGTTTAGTTTATTCTTTGTCGGTTTGCCATCGATCCGATTATTTCTAGTGCCATCGAATTGTTTGTTTGGGTTTTGTGATTGCTTTGGCTGCAGTCTTGTGCATGTGGTCTTGAGCTATTTTTAGTCTTGTGCTTTGGGGTTTGATCGGATTCAACACAGGTCATCCGCTGTGCCTGTATACAGATCTTCATAGCTTTTATAGCTATTGAAGTGAGTGTAGTGTTGAGTTCGATCGAGGTGAAAAATAGAGAAAGCGTCTATTCACCCCCCCCTCTAGTCGCCTTTCCGGTCCTACAATGCCATGCAACTCGGTCAATGACTTCTCCATGCCATTCATATGAAAATTCAATATGACAGGCTCAAAGCTCACAGGGAGCGATTGGAGAATCACATCAGTAGTCAACTCTCGGCTAAGGGGAAAACCAAGCTTTTCCAAGCTCTCAATGTGACCAGTCATCTTGATCACATGAGGACTGACCAGGTTGCCATCCGACAGCCTACAAGAAAACAATGCCTTAGAGGTATTAAACCTCTCTGCCATTGCTTGATCCTGAAACATACCTTTTAGACCCACAATCATATTGTAAACGTCTGTGGTCTCGTATTGCTTCTGAAGCTCAAAGTTCATGGTTGCAAGCATAAGGCAGTGCACATCGACTGCGTCATTGCAATGCTTCTCATAAGCATTCTTTTCAGTTCGAGTAGCATCAACATTCAGTTCCTCGTGATAGGGACTCTCTAGAACATATTCCTTCTTTTCTGGTTTGAGAATAATTCTCAAATTACGAAACCAGTCAATGAAGTTTGAATCATTCAACTTTTCTCTCTCAAGAATAGATCGTAAATTAAAGGTAGGTGCAGAAGAAGTAGTAGGTGCCATGATCTACAACAGAATATGCAAAAATTCAGCACTTATGAAAGATCTTCTATTAGGCACTCATGTTGATGATTATGTTCGATCAGCCTATGACCAGCTCGTATCACCATACGACTAGTCTTTACCTGGTCGTATCCCCATATGACTAGTCTGAACCTTGGCATCACTGCTAGAAACCTAGTGATTTTTTGTAGGCAATCTCTTGCCAATCATATCACATATGACTCTTGTCTGTTGGGTGGCATCTCTATGCCCTAGCAACCAATACTATGCCCCAAGGCTCAAAACCATTTTAATAGCCTTGTCAAATTAAACCAACACTATGCATGTGGGTGTCCGACACCCACCCTATCTTATTAAGATAGTTAATGGCACCCTACTTTGGTAGATCTGTCAATTAACGATCAAAACCGTGATAGGCGCAGCAATTGGAAAGGCATCAAATTAACTCAATTTTTCTTGAGGGATACTATTCTACCATGTTAAAACATCTAATGATAAAACATAATCAATAGTATGACAAGAATAAATATTCACAGATAATCAAATTAAACTGTGAAATAATATGGCCCTTATCATGACGATTTCCATCACCATTCTTCCTGCCCTCTGACCATCATGCTTGAAGTATCTGACCGCATTCATCTACTAAGCAATTACTCCTAAAAGCTAGCAATGAATTACAGACGATAATATCAAGCATCACATGTCGGCACGTAGATCGTTATACAATAATATGTAGCTCGATGGCTATCACACAACATGACACGCAGGCCATGTGAAATCCATTCATGTATCATATACACAATGGGACATACTATTCACATCAATCCCTGCAAAAACGTGTTATGCATAGAATCTAATTGTATCGGGTGATGTGAACACATACTACTATATAACGTAGCTATGACCATGACAGTCCACGGTGGTTGAGGGCAGTGCTCTCAAATTTTTTTCGAGACATGAATCTTATTCACGTAACCAAGCCTCAGAAATCGTCGGATTAATCATATTAACCCTATTCCGAACCAATCTGATCACTGCCTTGATACCAATCTGATCACTACCTTGATACAACCATGCACTACGACATACTCTGATGGAAGAATTTCGACCGGTAGGAGTATCATGCATTGTGATTGCAAACAAACGCAATTAACCATCTGGCCCTTTTAGCTCATACGTCCTCGTAAAACCATCTACTACCACCGAAAACCTGATCGATCGTATCGACCAGTGCCTAGATCGTTCCATCCATATGAACCAGTCTAGGTTACCAGACCAAACCAGTAATAGATCCAATCTACTACTTCACATATCAAGTATACAGGATCGATCTAGATCAAAAACTATGCAGGATGGCTCTGATACCACTGAAGGGATACGGGTAGGCTACACTAGCTGACAATTCAAAAATTCTACCACATAAACCAGGAAGCCATGCAAGTAGAAGATCACAGATCGTTACCACTAGACATGCAGTGCAGCAGAAGAAGAGTTGGAGAAATCTGATCCAACGTAGAGCGCGTTGATGAAGTGGTTATAGTCGATTGTCCAACGTTCCCGATGTCGATCGACTCCTCCAGTAATCAATTGCTTTCCTAGAGAAGTCGTGGATCATCCTTAAGCACAACAGCAACCACAGTAGCGCATCTACGGTATCCACACGTCCAGGGAAGGAACACCGTACGTTGGTGTGCTAGCCCCAAGTCGCACGCGAAGGCTCTCTCAAGAAGATGGCGGCTAGGGATTCGGTGGAAAAACTCACATGTCTCGTAGCTCTTTCCCAACAGCCTCAAGCATCTCCTTATATAGTGCCCGTGACGGACCCTATCCGAACACGTTTGATGAATCGTTTCTGTACTGGTTTGTTCCAACCCATTAAGTGTGTGACCTGTTAGGTTCATGCGTAATCATTTGTGACTCGAAAACTCCTTTCCGATCATGAGTCGTCAGCGGCTCCTAGTAGAACATAACGACTCCCAAATACACACAAATTATCTCAGATGAACCTTAATGCAATATGTTCTATGACCAGGTCCATATCACTAATGACTAACTCGTATCTCTATATGACCCGTTCATATTTAGTCTCGACTAATTCGTAACTCCTTACGACCAGGTTTCGACCACTTAGTGATCATGTTCGACCAGCCTACGACTAGCTCGTATCTCCATACGACTAGTCCGTATCTGATCGAACTAAAAGACCTTCTCATGTATTCTCCCTTTGCCTCATGATATCTAGTTGAACTCCAGGTGAGATGTTGTATCATCTATAGATTGTTCAATACTTTCTCGATCAAGTGTCAGATAACTTCACGTGGTCAAGCACTTCGACCACTAGTGGCATGTCCATGCACTTTATTTATCCGACCATATCGAGGGGCCCAAAGATATCTCTCCTGTTATGTTAGGAGGGGCAAATCCCATATCCGACCAGTCACATTCCTCCGCATGTTTCATAGCATACCCGAAAGCTACCTTTATAACTACCTAGTTGCGAAGTAGCGTTTGGCAACCTCTAAGTGTACTATTACAAATGTAGTAAACCATGCTAATCTCATATCTAAGTATTATACATCATTATTGCTTGAGACCAACTAACGACACATAAAATCATAATAATCTCAACAGTGTCTCAAGGTGGGTCAATCCAACCCCATGTTCTCTAACATGTGTTCATATTATTGATTCGATATCCCTATATCCATGACCGGTTAAACATGGTCATCAATCAATACATGTGCCGGTTGATAGAGTCACTAGTTTTCTGACCAATGACATCTGACCAGGGATTCATTTAGAACGACATCATCATAAGTTAAAAGAGTTTCACCAACGTGTCACATACTTGTTAATCTTTATAACTGATGATTCATTCAAGGAACAGAATAACACTTATTCAATAACACATAAACATAGACGTGATACAATCATCTCTATGATTGCCTCTAGGGCATATCACCAACAGCGACAAGGCGTGCGGTCTGTGGAGAAATACTACAAAGAGATGGAGCAAGCCATGATTCGCGGTCAAGTTCAAGAACAAGAAGAACAAACCATGGCGCGATTTCTCTCAAGTTTGAACCATGGTATCAAACGCATTGTCAAATTTCAACCTTATAACAACATCTATGAGTTGGTACACCATGCAAAAAAAGCAAAGCGCCAACTTCAAGAGGATACTAAGTTCACACGATATTCTTACTCTGCTGCCCGTACACCATCCAATGTAGGAAAGTTTGTGCCCAAGGCTCAACCAAACAATTGAACAACTTCTAGTGGTGGCTCTACTTTCTATCCTATAACAAGCAAGAAAGACAAAACTACGCCAAATGCAAGGAAGAATACAACTCTAGCAGTTAGTTCTACATCTTCAGTGGCTTCTATGGCAAGGAGTAGTACCATTCAATGCTTCAAGTGCCTTGGACGTGGTCACATGCAACGGGATTTTCCAAACAACAAAGTCATGTTGCTTTTGGAAATAGGAGAATATGATTATACAAGCGAAGATGAAGAAGAGCGCTCTGTTGATTTGGAGAAATTAGAATATGTACATGATGGAGACGAGGACGATGATCGTACACCACTTATATGTGAACCAGATACTGGTTCTTGCCTCATTTGTACTCAACGTGTGCCTAGTGTGCATCCAAGACAAATGCATGAGCAATGTTGTAGTCTATTTCAAATGAGAGCCGACGTTGACAATGAAGGAAAAACATGCAGAGTAATCATTGATGGAGGAAGTTGCCACAACTTGGCCAGCAAGGAGTTATGTACTAAGCTTGGCTTGCGGTATAAGAAACATCCTCATCGCTGTCAGATTCAATGGTTGGATGAGAACGGTGCCATGAATGTTTCTTATACCGTGAAGGTTACTTTCAACATTGGTACCTATCAAGACACGGTAAAATGTGATGTGGTACCCATGGCAGTGTGTCACTTGTTACTTGGAAGACCTTGGCAATATGGCCGCAAAGTTATTCATGATGGACATACCGATCAATACACATTCAAGTGGAAGAACTGCGATGTAATATTGAAGCCTTTATCTCCTACTTAGATTCTTAATGATTCCATCCAGAAGAAGGAAGCGAGTGACATTCCAAAAAGAGAGTGAGAGCCACAAGCCTAAATTGAGTGGAACAAGTAAGAGTGAGGGAGATGAAAAGCTAGTCATGATAGCCACAAAATCTGAGATGAGAGAGATGTGAGATTATCCCAATTTGATGCACTTTGTACTTTTGTACAAAGATGGATTGCTTTCTACTAACAACTTAACATCTCTTCCAAGTGCCATTTCTGATGTTTTGTAGGCTTTTGATGACGTCTTTCCAGAGGACATACCCGCTGGACTACCTCCAATACACGGAATTGAACATCAAATTAACTTGATCCCAGGCGCATCACTTCCGAATCGTCGACCATACCATACCAATTCGGAGGAAATAAAGGAGATTCAACGACAAGTACAAGCGCTTCTCGAAAAAGGGTACGTACGTGAAAGCCTTAGCCCTTGTGTTGTTCCGGTTATTCTTTTTCCTAAGAAAGATGGTACTTCGCGAATGTGCATAGATTGTAGAGCTATTAACAACATAACTGTTAGATATCATCATCCTATTCCTAAGTTAGATGATATGCTAGCTGAACTAAGTGGCTCTACTATCTTTTCTAAAATTGATTTGTGTAGTGGATATCATCAAATCAGGATGAATCGTGGAGATGAATGGAAAACTTCTTTCAAAACCAAATTTAGCTTGTATGAATGGTTAGTCATGCCTTTTGGTTTAACCAATGCTCCTGGTACTTTTATGCGCTTAATGAATCATGTTTTGCAATCTTTCATAGGTAAATTCATTGTAGTCTACTTTGATGATATTTTGATATATAGCCGCACATTACATGAACATGTAGAACACATTAGACAAGTGCTAGAAGTACTTCGAACTAAAAAGCTATATGCTAATTTTGAGAAATGTACTTTTTGTACTAGTAAAGTGGTGTTATTAGGATATGTAGTTTCGGCTAATGGAATTGAAGTAGATGAATCAAAGGTAGAAGCTATAAGGAATTGGCCTACTCTAGTTAATGTTAGTCAAATTCAAAGCTTTCATGGTCTTGCTAGATTTTACAGTCGTTTTGTGAAAGATTTTAGTAACATTGCTGCTCCTTTAAATGAATTGACTAAGAAAGGTGTTGAGTTTGTGTGGGGGGTAGCACAAGATCAAGCTTTTAATGAATTGAAGAAACATTTAACTGAAGCACAGTTGCTTGTTTTGCCTAATTTCGATAAACCTTTTGCAATTGAATGTGATGCTAGCAGAATTGGCATTGGAGGTGTTTTAATGTAAGAAGGCAAACCGGTAGCTTTATTTAGTGAAAAACTTAGTGGTGCTCAATTAAATTATCCTGTTCATGATAAATAATTGCATGCTTTGGTTCGTGTTCTTCAAGTTTGGCAACATTACCTTTGGCCTAAAGAGTTCATTATACATTTTGGTCATGAATCTTTGAAGTACTTGAAAGGACAAGCTAAATTGAATCATCGACATGCAAAATGGGTAGAATTCATTGAATGTTTTCCATATGTTGTCAACTACAAGAAGGGCAAAGATAATGTTGTTGTCGATGCTTTATCTCGTAAGAATGTATTTTTGACTCAGCTGGAAGTAACAGTTCCTAGATTAGAGAGCTTGAAAGACTTGTATGCTTCCGATAGTGAGTTTTCTCAATCATATGCTAAATGCAAAGATGGAAAGGGATGGGACAAGTTCCATACTCATGATGGGTTTTTATTTTGTGCTAACAAGATATATGTTCCAAAATCGTCCGTTCGTCTACTCTTATTGCGGGAATCACATGCCAAAGCATTGATGGGACATTTTGAGAGAGAGAAGACAATCATGGTGTTGGCTGATCACTTCTATTGGCCAAAGATGAGACATGATGTTGAAAGGTATGTACAACGTTGTATCACATGCCATAAAGCTAAGTCTAAGCTTAATCTACATGGTTTATATACTCCACTTCCTGTTCCTAATGCACCTTGGGAGGACATTAGCATGGATTTTGTGTTAGGATTTCCTAGGACTAGGAGGGGGAGAGATTCTGTATTTGTTGTTGTGGATAGGTTTTCTAAGATGGTACATTTTATCCCTTGTCATAAGAGCGATGATGTGTCGCATGTAGCTAACTTGTTTTTCAGGGAGATTGTACGATTACACGGGATGCCCAAGACGATCGTTTCATATTGCAACGTCAAGTTCATTAGTTATTTTTGGAAGACTTTGTGGGCCAAGCTTGGGACGAAGTTGTTATTCTCGATAAGTTGTCACCCACAAACTGATGAATAAACGGAGGTAGTAAATCGTACACTATCCATGCTGCTACAAACGATGACCAAAAAAAATCTCAAGGAGTGGGAAGATTGTCTACCACTAGGGTTTGCATATAACAGGGCGGCGCATTCTGCTACTCAACTGTGCCCATTCGAGGTGGTGTATGGATTCAAGCCACTTACGGTGCTAGAATTATTGCCATTACCTCTCCAAGAATGTGCTAACGTGGATGCGTCCAAGAGTGCTGATTTTGTGAAGAAATTACATGAGAAAACTAAAGAGGAGATTGAGAAGAAGGCGTGCTACTATGCTGAGAAGGTGAACAAGAAACGCAAGAAGATGTTATTTGAACCGGATGACTTGGTTTGGATACATCTACACAAGGATCGCTTTCTGGAGAAGCGTAAGTCCAAACTTATGGCTCGTGGTGATGGACGATTCAAAATTCTTGCGAAGATCAATGATAACGCTTACAAGATAGAACTTCCGGGAGATGACTACGCCGTGAGTACTACATTCAATGTTGCTGACTTATCTCCAATCTTTGGATCGGAAGACACAGAGTTGAGGTCGACTCCTTTTCAAGAGAGGGAGGATGATGAGGACATCCATACCACCATTCCAACTCCTAGCCCTCCTGCTAGCACCATTGCACCAACTGACCCTATTACTCGGGCAAGAGCTAAACTTCTTAACCAACACGTGAATCTTCTCCTAACTGAGTTTCCTCTTGATTTTCATGAGAATTGGCTACTACCTAAAGCATTTAATCTCTGTGTAGTTAGGTTTGACAAAGAGGAGACATGGTTAGCCGAAATGAAGAGAAAAGAAGAACCAGAAAAGCAATACATTGGTTTCAACCCAACACTATCAACAAGAGAAGAAGCACTTGTTTTGGCCGAAAGCAAAGAAAGCATGAAGAAAGAAATACAAGAAGGAAGATGTAATACTCTGAAACGTGTTAGAGATAAAAACAAAAATAGTTAAGGGGGTTTTCCTGAAATTTCTTCAAAACCTGGGTCATGGGCTCTTGGCCCACAGCACCAAGGCCCAAAAGGAGGGAAACCCTAAATATGCTATAGTACCACCCCTACTACAGTGCGGCCTCTGTGCTACAGAGTCGTCATGCTACAGTACCTCCCCTGATCCCCCTTGCTGCCATCCTCTCCCAAGCACTTTCTTCTGTTGCCTCATGTGCACTGGCCGAAAGCAAAAGAGAGGAAGGGAAGGAGAAGAGGAAGGAAGAAGGAGAGGGGATCGCTGGGGTTCTTGTGTTCATCATTTTGATATCCAAGGGTGACAATACTTTTATCTCTTTTCTATTTAGCAATCAGTAGGATCTGTTTGGTAGATCGATAGAATCTGTTGGTAGATCGGTAATCTGCCACTTCCTTTGCACTGTAATTTCGAGTAATGTAAATGTGAAATTTGGTGTAGTCACCTCCTAGAGATTTATGGGAAACATCAATATCTTTCCATAGAATCTTGGTTCAAAGAATTTGGATATTTAGATCTCGAGTTATGAATTTCTTAATGCTGCTATATAGAGTTGATCTGTCAGGTTCTGGTAGTTGTAGAGATCGATTGATTAAAGATAGATAACGGTCGAATTAGGATTGTCCACCAACATAACTTTTGTAGGGAATTATCTTAGATTTCCATAATATTAAAGAACACAATTTTTGGATCATCCTAGTGAAAGTTATAGCTAATTTAAGGCTACTGTCCAGAATGTCGGTCAGTTTCTGTCATTGTTTATTCTTCTGCTTGTTAAATTTAGTTAAAGGCAGAATTAGGAGATCTTGCCAACTTTACTTTTGTAGACCAAGTTGTCATCTTTCTAGAGAGACTGAAAATGAATTTTTAGGATAAGCAGATTGGGAGATACATATTTTAGAAGATCGCAGTCCAGTTTTGAGTTACTGTTAGTTTGTCATTTCACATGAGTAGATTAATTATTTGAAGTATGGGTTTGGGAGTGCAGATTAGAGCATTGCAATTAGCGTTGTTTTCTCTTGTCAAATCTTGTTTTGAGTAAATTACTTATTGTAGGAGTGACCTTGGGATTAGTTGCACCTTCTTTACCATCCGACGTGTTGCAACACGAAAGGCAAGTACAAATTGGATCATCTTGTATGGTTGTTGTTCAATCTGGTTATATGATTATGACATGATTAAATTCTTATGAATTATGTGTATTTCCTTCCTTTACATGATTCTGTTCATTGGTGATATCAAATTGTTACTATGAGAGGATGCATTCATTTCATTTCCTTCATTTCAATCATTCATGCCTCACCCACGGGAGTGGGTATTGAGATCCCCATCATTCAAATATGGGCAACTAGATCTCCGTATGAAATATTCTTCATACGGGCCTTGGATCCCCGCATTTTGGATAATGTAGGCCTGAGTGAACACCGACGGGTATATCATTGGCTATACGGTATATGTAGAAGAGAAGTGGATGTCATATTCATATTTGCATTAAGTGCATAGCATTTTCTTGTGTATTCGATATATTGAGAATGTATTGTCTTTGATTCGATGTTGCTTGTAATATTCAATTGTATTTGCTAAGTCTTGGACTCACGCTTGTTTTTATCATTTAGGTGACCATCGAAGATGACATTCATGGGGGAAATTAGCTCACGGTTGCATACCACAATGATGCACACATCCATTACCAAATAATATTTCTATTACTTTGTTTCAATGAGACTCGATTATTGTAATAATTGTCCTGTTGGTACTTCAATTGGTTCCTTTCATAACTTCATATATTAGATGATGCCTATTTTCTTGTTGGAAGTTATTCATAATGCTTTTAACCTTGATGGTGATGTTTTAACTGTAGCTTTGAGTTTAGTCTCTTGCTGAAACTTCTGCGTTATTAATGTTAGTAGTAATAGTTAATCGTTGTCTAGCTGTCATTTGTTGTTTATTTAATTAAGTTAATTGTAAGTTCAGTTTTGGATTGTAATTCTTAGTTACATCTTAGCTTCCGCATAGCCAGGGTGTTACAGAAGAAGCAAAGTGATGAGAGCAGCACCTAACATCCCAATTTCAAACGAAATTCAAGAAAAGAAGAGAGGAAATCCGAAATCAATTCGGATTTGGAAATCAGCATTGCATGTTGATTTGTAGAATCCGAATTTGGGGCTGATTTCCAATCTGAATTAAAAGAGGGTTTGTAATCCAAAAATAAGTAGGAAATAATTTCCAATTAGAGTAGACTTTTAATTATGAAATTTAGCTAGCTTATCCATAAATTAATTGGCCACTTGGCCTAGACATTTTCGGATTATCTCTCCTGGCTGAATTCACTTGCCTTCTCTTCCTCTCCCTAGTCTGAATTGGAGAGGGAGGTGGCGAGCCTTGGCTGGCCACTAGGGGAGGGGGAACCCCTATATATTGAGGGGTAGACCCCCATTGTAACCTCAGACCACGATTAATATATTTGATTGCTTTTGCATCAATAGCGTTCAACGCTTGATTCTTCCAAGAAGTTTTGTGAAGGCCAACAACTTGAAGGGGAGTAGGGTGTTTTCTTCCAAAGATCATTTTGTTTTTCTATTGGGAATTGAGGGATCGGTAAAACTCCACTTGGTGGTTGGGTGAAGTACACAAGAAATTGGGCGAATTAAAGAGTTGCAAGTTCATGCATTGGCATCGGGTGAGCAACTATGATTTGTTAAGTCAAGCGTGCAAGTTATCTTTGATCCTACATTGAGAAGATTAGAACCCCCGTATCACTTCCCTTTGGCATGAAACCTTCTGACACCTTTAAGAGGGGTTACTCGGAGATAAACAAAATCTTCTGGTTCAAAACTTTGATCATGACGATGCTTATCAACATAGCTCTTTTGCCTGGACTAAGCTATCTTCAATCTTTCTCTGATCATGGACACTTGGTCCTTTGCCTCTTGAATGATATCTGGTCTGAACACTAGACGTTCGGCTGTCTCTTTCCAATTCGAAGGAGTTCTGCGGGCACGACCATACAAAGCTTCAAATTGTGATATTTGTAGACAGGCTTGATAACTATTATGCGTAAGGCAAACTCTTGTCCCAACTAGTAGCATGAGCTAGAGCACAAGCTCTGAACATGTCCTCCAACACTTAATTTACTCTTTCTGTCCATCCGTTTGGGGTGATAAGCAGTACTAAAATTTAAATGAGTTTCCAAAGCTTCATGCAAACTTTGCCAAAAACGAGAGGTGAACTGGGATACTCGACTAACACTATCTTCTTGGGCATGCCATGTAAACTAACAATCCTTAACATATATAATTCTGCAAGGCGGTCTCTTAAGTAAGTGGTTTTAACTGGCAAGAAATGTGCTACATTCATCAAACAGTCCACTATTACCCAAATGAAATCATAACCCGATTGGGTCCTGGGTAAACTAGTGATAAAATCCATACCAATCTCTTCCCATTTCCTCTCTGTAATTTTTAAGGGTTGCAAAAAACCTGCTGGTCCCTGATGCTCTGCCTTTACCCTTTGACACACGTCACACATGGCAATAAATTCTACGACTTTTTGCTTTAGATTTGGCCACCAAAATTTATCCTTAACATCCTGATACATCTTGGTGCTTCCAGGGTGAATAGAATACTTTGAATCATAAGCCTCCTTTAAAATTAACTGTCTTAAACCATTACTGTCAGGTACACAGATACGTCCATTGATCCAAAGTGTATCCTGATCATCCTTAGTGAAATCTTTGAACTTTCCTTCCTCCATCTTGAGCTTAATATCCTTAATCATAGGATCATCTGGTTGGGCCACACGAATCTGCTTTTTCAACATAGACTTTACTTCCAAACTAGCCATGAATCCTTTGGCTACGACTTCGATCTTTAACTTCTAAAATTCTTCGTGAAGTTCGGGACAATTCTCTTTCATCTGCAAAGCATTACAGTAGCTCTTGCGACTTAAAGCATCTGCCACAACAATGGCTTTACCGGGATGGTAGTGGATTTTGATATTATAAGCCTTTGCTAACTCCAACTATCTTCTCTGCCTCATATTCAGATCAGACTAGGTGAAAATATAGTTCAAGCTCTTATGATTCATATAAATCTCACAACGATTACCAATAAGATATTGACGCCAAAGTTTCAAAGCGTGCACAATGGCAGCTAATTCCAAATCATGAGTGGGGTAGTTCTCTTCATGAGGCCTGAATTGTCTCAATGCATAGGCAACTACTCTTCCTTTTTGCATCAGAATAGAACCTAATCCTTGACGTGAAGCATCACAATAGGTATCGAAATCTTTCCGAATATCCAGTAGTACTAGCACTGAGGCTGATGTCAAACATTTCTTCAACTCCTGAAAACTTTCTTCATGGGCTAGAGTCCAAGCAAATTTTATCTCTTTCTTTAACAACTGTGTAAGAGGCTTAGCAATTGAGAAAAATCCTTCAATAAAACGGCGATAATATCCTGCCATTCCCAAGAAACTACGAATCTGAGTCACTGTCTTGGGTGGCTCCCAATGCAACACTGCTTTAACCTTACTAGGATCAACTGCTACTCCTTTAGCTGTCATCACATGGCTAAGGAAATCAACTTCTTGTTTCCAAAAATCACACTCACTGAACTTAGCACACAAATGATGTTCTTTGAGTTTCTCAAGTATCATTCTCAAATGTTTGGCGTGTTCTTCTTCCATCTTGGAATAAACTAGAATGTCATCGATGAATACTACCACAAACTTCTCCAAATATTCCACGAAAACCTTATTCGTCATATTCATAAAATATACAGGGGTATTGGTCAGACCAAATGACATAACTAGGAATTCATAATGCAAACTGTGAAGAAAAACAGTCTTCGGTACATCCTTTGGACAAATCTTCAACTGATGATAACCTGATCGTAGGTCAATCTTTGAGAACACTCCAGCTCCTTTCATCTGATCAAACAAACCATCTATTCGTGGAAGTGGATACTTATTTTTTATGGTAACCTCATTGAGAGTATGATAATCGATACTATTGAAAATATGCCCTAGAGGCAATCATAGAGATGATTGTATTTCATTATGTTCATAATATTGGATAATATGTTATCCTGTTCCTTGAATGAATCATTGGTTATGAAGATTAACAAGTATGTGACTTTTTGGTGAAACTCTTAACTTATATGATGTCGTTCTAAATGTATCCCTGGTCGGATGTCAATGGTCAGAACACTATTGACTCTATCGACCAACACATGTATTGATTGATGACCATGTTTCACCGGTCATAGATATAGAGATATCGAATCAATAATGTGGACACATGTTAGAGAACATGGGGTTGGATTGACCCACCTTGAGACACTATTGAGATTGTTATGATTCTATGTGTCGTTAGTTGGTCTCAAGCAATGGTGATGTATAATCCTTAGACCTGAGATCAACATGGTTTCCTACATGTGTAATGGCACTCTTAGGGGTTGCCAATCGCTACTCATAACTAGGTAGTTATAAAGGTAGCTTTCGGGTTTGCTATGAAACATGCAGAGGAATGTGACTGGTCGGATATGGGATTTGCCCCTCCTAACATGACAGGAGAGATGTCTCTGGGCCCGTCGTTGTGATCGGATAAAGAAATTGCATGGCCATGCCACTAGTGGTCGAAGCGTTCGACCACATGAAGTTATCCGATACGTGATCGAGAAAGTATTGAACAGTCCATGGATGACACAACATCTCACCTGGAGTTCAACCAGACATCGTGATGCAAAGGGAGAATACATGAGTAGGCCGTTTAGTTCGAACAGTTACGGACTAGTCGTATGGAGATACGAGCTGGTCATAGACTGGTCGAACGTAATCACAGAGTGGTTGAAACCTAGTTGTAAGGAGTTACGAACTGATCGTGACTAAATACGAACTGGTCGTATAGAGATAGGATCTGGTCGTAAGTGATGGGGACCTGGTTGTAGATCATATTACACTAAGGTTCGTTCGATATATTTTGTATGTATTCGGGAATCATTATGTCCTCCTAGGAACTGCTAACGACTCATGATCGGAAAGGGTTTCCCAGTCACAACCGATTACACATGAACCTAACGGGTCACACACTTAACGGGTTGGAACAAACCAGTACGGATACGATTCGTCAAAGGTGTTCAGATAGGATTCTTCACGAGCACTATATAAGGAGATGCATGAGCTATTGAAGGTGACGGGTAAACGTAACAGACAAGACACACGAAAGTCATGAGTTGAGTTGCTCCATCAAAACCCTAGCCACCATCTTCCTGAGAGCTGTACCGTGCGACTTGGTGCTAGCACACCGGTGTATGGTTGTTCCTTCCCTGGACGTGTGGATACCGTAGAGGCGCTACTGTGGTTGCTGTTGCGCTTGAGGATGATCCGCGATCTTCATAAGGAACTGCTGAGGTCACTGGAGGAGACGATCGACCACTGCATTGAAGTACTCGACGCTGGACGATCGACAACGACCAATACATCGACGCGCTCTTTGTTGGACCACGCTGCTCCAACCTTTCTTTCGATGCTCTGTGTGTTTGGTGGTAACGATCTGTGATCATCTACTTGCTTGGCTTCCTGGATTACGTGGTAGAAAATTTTGATTTGTTGCTATCGTAGCCTACCCGTATCCCAACAGATACACATCCTCATACTTCCATCTTTCTTTCTAACAAACAAAACTGGTGCTCCCAAGGTGACAAACTAGGTCTCACGAAACCTTTCTCAAGAAGTTCTCCAATTTGTTTCTTTATTTCCACTAACTCATCGGTTGGCATCCGATAGGATCTCTTAGAAATTGGTGTTGTTCCAAGCACTAAATCAATAACAAACTCGATGTCACAATCTGGTGGCATTCCCATCAAATCCTCAAAAAAAACATCTAGATACTCTCGGACAACAGGAACATCCTCTAAAGATATGGTCTTCAGACTATTGATCACTAGATGTCCATCACGCACTGTAGTGGCTAGAAACTCTACTTTCTTTCTATTGGTACCTTCGATTGTTACGGCTCTTTGGCTACAACCTAGCACAGCTTTGTGCGTTGACAACCTATCCATACTAAGTATGACATCTGACGTGTAGGTGTCTAAGATAATGAGGTTGGCTAAAAACTCAACTCTAGAAATGAGTAACTTAGCTCCTAAGCATCCCATCTTAGAGCTTAACTTTGCTCTAAGCAACTCGACTAACAAAGTATGCTTAATATGCATAGTTTCCAAATTATTCTTTCTTGCAAAAACTCAAGAAACAAACGAATATGAAGCTCCAGAATCAAACAAAACTGATGTAGGTATCGAGTTAACCAGAAACTTACCCAGTACTACGTCAGGTGCTTCTTAGGCTCCTTCTAGGGTAACTTGGTTGACACGGCCTCTAACCACGGACTGTGGTGCTCCTCCGGCTTGACCGGCAACTTGAGATGACCCTCGATTGCTTACTAGTGCTGGCATCTTAGCTGGGGTAGCTTCAAGGTTGAAACGAACTGGAGTCACCACTCCCTTATGAGGACAATTGTTGGAGAATGCCCTAGCTCCCTACAATTGTAGCAAAGTCTAAGGACACTCTCCTGGTTGCCTCCTAGATTGGTGATGAATGGGGCAGGACTACGAAAATTCTGAGCAGCTGGATGAGGTGTTGATGCAGGTGCAGGCTTCTTAAACGAATTCCGAGGTGGGAAGTGAGTAAACTGCTGAGGAATTGTCCTCACTCTCTGCTAAGACTGATGGCTTCCCTGCTGGGCCATTCTGTGCTTGCAATTGTCATCCAACTCCTTGCACTTGTCTTCAAGGACTAGGGACTTGTGACCAACTTGTAGTCTGGTGTTCATTCCTTTCATAAAATGACTTTGTCTGTCTTTGTTAGTGGCGACATCTTATGCAGCGTAACGTGCAAGCTGCGAGAACTTGTTGAGATAATCCGACACTGTCATACCTCCTTGCTTGAGTGCACGAAACTCATCTTTTTTAGATCTATGATTCCTTCTGGCACATGGTACTGGCGAACAGCTATAGAGAACTCTTCCCGAGTAATGTTCTGTGGAGTCTCATGCGTAGCACAAAAATTCTCTCACCGTTCAGCAGCAATATCTTCCATCTGATGGGTAGTGTAAAGAACCTTCTCGTGATCATTGCACTGAGTGATTAGCAACTTCCTTTCAATCACAAGAAGCCAATCGTCAACTTCCACTGGCGAAGCACTTTCGAAAAAAGTTGGCAGGTGAGTCCTCATAAACTCTACTAGCTTAGACTATCCATGGTGACCATGAGCAACTGGTGTTGTATTGTTGTTGTTGGCTTGGTTGTTATTCATGTTTTGCATCTGATTCATCATGGTGTATATTATTTGAGTCTGGGCGGCCAAGAATGCTCCAAAATTCTGCAAATCCAAAGGTAGTGCTTGAGGTGGAACTACTCCTACAGGGGTCTGTTCACTTCGCTCTGCTCTGTTGGCTCCATTGGTTCCTGATCCACTGGCAGGAGTGTTGCGAGTCTGAACCATCTGACGGAAGCTCCAAGTGATTAGATAAGGTAGCAAGTACAAGGTAAGTTAAGAACTAAACATGTGGTAGGTTAAACCCAACAAACACAGCACAAAGAACTCAACTGAAACAACTATATATTAATAATGGTCTTAGCATGGTTGCAACAAGTGCCTAAGGGCTCTTACAGCTCATACTACACATACGGGAAAAAGAGAAGCAAACATAACACACCATCTAACGTCTAAAGGACGACACAGCTAATCTTAAGTTGACACGGCTCTCACACACTAAGCCTCAACTGACTAAGCCAAACTCTCAGCTGCCTCATTCACTAAGGTAACCTCCACAACCACGACGACGCTCTTCCCTACCGTAGGCTAGCGGACGAGCAGGCATCTCCATGAACTGGTCCTGATGACCTGGAACTAGCACAACAGGAATAGGTGGCTCGGGTGCAGGCACAACCGGCTCTGGCTCCTCAGGCTTCTTAGGTTCCTAGGTGTACAAAGTTTCCTCCAGCTATGCAATTCTCTCTTCTGCAAGTTGCAACATCGCGTAGGCTCCCTGTAGCTCTGTTATGGTAGTCTCCAAGGCTTCCTCCTGGGTGGCAAATGAAGTGAGCAAGGTGAACCATGGTAGCATTTTCTTCTCCATCGGTGGAGGGGTAGTGGGCTGGACGATCCACTACGGAGGCACGAGGATGAAGGCAAAAGACTGAACCCTTTAATTCATCAGTGTAGATGTTGCACATTCGTAGGATGGCAAGACGTGAAGACTCCTAGATCCCTTCCTCGAAGATGATCCTCTGAATAGTGATGTTCATCGGTCGACTAGTCTTGGTATCTTCTCGGGTATAGATCGTTAGTAGACACAACACACCACGACTCCGGCCATTCACCATCCAATTGGTGCCTTGGTAGAGTGGCTTCTCGAATCCTCCAAGTGCTTGTAAAATCTTCCACAACTCAGCAGCAAAACCTCTAGTACGCTCTTCGTAGGTGCGAAGTCGTGCCATCTAACAAAGACAGGCAAAAGGTAAGAACCAAATTAAAACCATTGGAGAGAAGAATTTAGCAATAGGCAAGTCAAGAGAGAGACAAGAAGAGTCAAGCAATTCCTTGATTTTGCACATTAATTTTTTTCTTTAGAAAATAGTTTTGAAATTCTTAAGGATGGCCGATCTAACTAAGGTCAAGACCTATAGTAAGTATGGCTCTGATACCACCTCTGTCAGGACCCAAATATGCAAATATGGACCCTTTGTGTATAATGCACTAGTCCAGGATCACGCTAGTGCATATAGTATCAACACAGATGAATATCATTCCACACAAGGCGAATATGAGAATAAATGACTAATTTGATTAACGGTTGTGACCTTATGGTCGAATTTACACTTATTAAGCTACAGAGTGCTGGCACCAAATAAAGAGACAATAGCGGAATAGAAACAACTCCAGCGGGAACCCATCAATTTGCCACGAGAAACCGACTGGGATCAAAACCTAGCGATCACCCTCCTCATGAAACTCCTCCTCAAAAGCAAGCGAAGACTCCCCCACTTCAGCTGAATGATTACAGCAAGAATGAGTACCCCGAGTACTCAGCAAGTTGTATCACAGGATGCAATTATAGATGGTGGCTTATTTCAAATGAATGGCTTATGTGGTTATTTTGCAAAAAAAAAACACTAGCATTTGAATACAAATAATAGATTGAAAGCATAATTAAAACAAACAACCAATAATAGTTTAACAAATATTTTCATGAAGCCTAATCAATTTCTTTCATACAGCCACATGAGTTAAACCATGTAGCTATCCCTTCCCAATTATTTTTATGAAAATCTACCCCTCGTGTGAAATCCCCGAGCATGTCCATGACCGCGGACGTGACTATTCGAATAGATTGATTAACACTCTGTAGAGGTTTGTATACTTTGCCCACAAGATATAACTAGTGTAGCTAGCACCAATCATAACAAAACCTTTTTCAAAACTTCATCTCGACAATTGACTCTCCCGATGTGCATACCGTCGTACCAACCCTGATGGAGTGCTTTGGTCCGACGCACATCGTTGGACCTAAAGACGGTGAACCGCTCATAAGTGTGATCCACCCACAGTAGTACACACCTCCACCTTGGCACATAGTCTAACCTACATGCTTGAGTAGTCAATGTCAAGATTCCGTAGCTTACTAAGTTAGGCATGTCCCATACCAGGCATGTGGTCGTACGGTTATGGCCCAGTTCAATGGCGCACAAAGTTAAGTCTTTAATTTACCAAGACGAGATTGCCCAATTTCTAACCAAATCACCATAGTTCAGAATTCCCAATCACAAAGTTCCACCATATCCCCCTTCTTTCCGCCTATCTTGGTCTAAATCTTTTCCCACCTTGTTGGTTAATTGTATCACATGTCATCAACGTGTATCAACATACAGCACACAGTTTTTCCACAAAGTTTAGATTCCACAAAGTTTAGATTTGCAATTCAAAATTATATCAATAAAGCGTTGAATGGCTAAGCAGACTATTTGTGTCTAACCAACCCACGTTGGTGCTATGATAATACCAACTAATAATTAACCAAGCTAGGATGACAAAAGATCATGGTAATACAATGAGAAAAGTGGATATAATCAATGGGATCTATAGCTAATCCCAAAACATTTAAAGAATTAGATAATTGAAGTAACATGCAATAATTTGAATCAAAGTAATTTTAGAAAACTAGGTTTAACATGGTCAGAGGTACAAGTTGTCTTGAAACAAGTCTTGGTACTAGTCTTGAGCTTGATCAACTCCTCCCTCCTCGAAAGCTCCCAAAGTATCAATGTCTACTCGCAAATGAAAGCGAAATCCCAAATAAAAAACAAAATAGAGAAACAAATAAACTCTAAAAATTAAATAAAAATCATAGAAAGGTAGGGCTTGAATTTATACAAATTAAAGAAATTGAATGAGCTCAATCGGAGTTTGTATGAGGAAGAACGGGCTCTCGAAAGATTTAAATCTGAGAAAAAGAAAAAGGAAACACTATTTCGAATTTTTAGAATTTTCTTTCTCAAGGACATTCTGAAATACTGCATCAACATGATGTTGGCAATGAATTTTGGAATTAAAAGAAAATCCCAAAAATAGGAAGTACAAACTGACAGGTGGGACCCTCGGTCAATAGACCTAGCCCGGTCTAGGGAATTTGGTTCGCGGGTCTATGGCTCACAGATTCATGGAACAATGGCTGACATGTGGGTTCACATGTCTAAGGCTAGATCTACGGTAGACTAGGTTTAACTAGGTTTAGGTTTAGGGTTTTGACTCGGTGGCGCTGACGCGGCTAGGGTTTGCACACGTGGCTGACACGGAGGCGACACATGGACGAGGTGGGTGATGTGGCTGTGACTACGAAGCGAAGCTGACGCGGCACAGGTGTAGCTGGTGTGGCGCTAACACGGTAGCCAGGTGACGAACACGCAAGCAGCAGGGTGACATGGACGTGAACAACGGTGGTAGCGCTCGGGTTTTGATGGTCGTCAGTGATTGCGGCCACAGCGGCAGATGCAAAGGTGCGCATTGTGTATCTGAGGCAACGACGAGCTCAACGGTGCATGCATGGCGACCGGTGGATGGCGGCGAGGTCGAAGCGACGGAGTAGATCTGGTCTACAGCACGATAGCGTTGCGACAACGCTCCGACGACGTTATGGTGACAGAGGTGTAGATCAAGCTCTTGCGATGCCAGTGGTGTTGACGATGAGTTCTAGGGCTCACCGATGGTTGCGAAAATTAGCGACGAAGGTTTCGGTGCGAAGGTCGAGGGCTGCGTCCCCCTTTATAGTGCGGCGGACAGGAGAGTCCTTGGAGCGCATGCCAAGAAATCGAGGTGGCGGCGGAGTCTGAGGGCGAGACCGCTGCGGAGACAATGAACAGTGCAGGGATAGGGCCCACACGTCAGCGACGGTGGCTCGGGCGAACTAGCGTCACACATGACATGCATGCGGCCGACAGGTGGGTCTGGGGTGTGCGCGGGCAGAGAAAGAAGGTGGGCAGTGCGCGGATTTGGGCAAATCGAGTTGGGCTAGGCTTTGGAGAGAGAATGGGCTGGGGAATAGGGATTCAGCCCAAACGATTTTCCTGGATTTTAAATAGATTTGCTATTTTGGAAATATCAGAAAATCCTAATGGCAAACTAAAAATAGAAAATGAACTCAGAAAAATTCCAGAAAATTCTAGAAAATATTTCCAAGCACAAGGAAGTCAAATAAAATAGTTTTGGTTTTAATTGATGTTCATATTAGTCACATTAAATTGTTTTGACTTTAAAATTCTCATTTAAGCTTTATTAAATTCAAATAAAATTTGGTGAAATTTTTCAAAGGACTAAACTACTTAAAAAAGTTTTAAAACTTAAAAAATTAGGATGTTACACGAATTCGGCCATCTAGCGCCGTTGCACCGTCAGATCCCGCCATCCCGAGTCGTCTTTGCCAACATGAGTCGCTCTTCTCATGCGATTGTGTGTGTCGTTCTAGCCAGGAAAAACTGCCGCCATCAGAATCGGATTTATCGGCTAGTCTCAGAACGTAAAACCACCAGCTTTTTCCCGGTCTAGCTAATTCAAATTCAAATTTTTAAATTTCGGCTGGTTTTTAATCAAATTCAAGCGAATTTCATCCGGATTTTTCCAGAATTACGTAATCGGCGATTATCGCTTACGCTAGCGCATCGTGAAATTGCCCGGTTCCGGTTCTTTTATCCCTGGTTCTAGCTATGTGTGATATGAGTGAGAGATGCGGATTGAGTGGACGAGGAAAATTAAGAGACGTGGATGCGTCTGATGTTATCCAATGCTTTGGATCAAATGGTCCTAGCCTATACCGTCGCTAGCGCTTTGAACGCTATAGCATTCTCTAGTTTTTCTCTTTAATATTTGAGTTTGAGTACATCTTAATGGGAGCTGCTTTTATGGTTTAGGGATATCTTTTACCTTCTGAGTTTGAATATGGTGTAGATATATAAAAACATTATCTCGAGATACCTATAAGTAATACATCTGTAAGCCAAATATGAAATCTAAGCTTTTATAATTAGGGTGCATTTTTTTTAAAAGGAACTATAGGGGAGACCCCGATATAATATATTAATAAAAAATATTGGATTTACAGGATGGTAAAGTACAACCCAAGATGGGACTAAATCAACTTAGAGATTCTTTCCGGTTATGTAATTGGGTTTTGTGAGGTTCCTTAACTCTAAACAAAAGTAGAGCGGCTCTTCCAACTAGAGAAAGTCCGTTGGATATTCTGAAAAAATCCGTTCACTGCGTCGCTTCCAAATAAGCCAAGATGTAATGATGACAATGTCCATAAAGAAAGGATGTTGGAAAGCGATACTTGCAAGTCAAAATCTGCGGTACACATCTGTAGAACTTGGCCAATGGACATTGAGATAGTGCCAGGAGGTTTTGCTAACGGGCAATCATAGAATAGATGCATCATGGTCTCTTCATTGCTATTTTGGCAAAGAACACAGTTTAGACTATCATGTAGAGACATGTGCCGCTTGCGCAGCATGTTAATTAGGGTACATTTAATTAAGGGTTTGATGTTTTTATTTTTTAGAACTTGTAGTATATTTTTTTCCTTAAATATCCATTGGTTATTGTCATGGCAAGAGAACTGCAGAAAAAAATATTTTGTGAGCCCTTCGCGAAGTGTTGTCCCAAAAAGACATAAGGGGATCTAGGCAAGAGAAAAGTGTGAGAGTGGAGAATGACTCGTAAAAGTTTAACCCCTTGATGGTGTGTTTATAGGGATCTAAGTGGCATGCAATAGCACATTCTTTTATTCAGACTTCAAGGTCCTCGCAACTCATGTCAATTTATACTAGTAGTACTTTACTTGCTTTCTCTGCCTCACATTATTATTCATGTCTAACAGTTATTAGTACTATGCCCCTTATGTCTGAATTGTTTTTGGGAGGCTCTGTCTGTAACTCAGTTTGTTGCTTCTTGAAATGGGAAAAAATAAACTCGAACTTTCGCAGGTATTTTGACAAAACAAATGTTAAATCCAGGCACAAATTAACCTAGTGGTTTCTGAAGCGTCAAACTCGGTGTTGCTGAAAAAAAAAAAAGAAATGGTAGTATTCTATCTGTGACCAGTGGCAACATTCTATTTGAACCCACACGACATGCATTTATGGCGTCGTCTGCATGCATTTCCAGCCTGTAGGGAGAAAAGACTATCTGAATTACTACGCGACAAAGGCGAACTAGAACCTAGCAATTTATTGTGTCATCTACGTGCAGGGGCTGGTGAGGAGGTTCCTGGGAGGAGCATGTGGTTGTTTGCTTCGCTTCCTGCTATGCTCCTAGGCCTAGGAGTTCGTTTTCGTTTTTGTGCGCGGGGTCATAGGCCAACGATCCAGCGTTCTTTTATTTTATTGAACGTCTAGTCACTACTACAGAAATACTAATACTGGACGTCTGATCACAGACGGTTCATCGAAACCGTCTGTATTAAACACAATCTCAGACGGTTTTTGTTTACCCACCGTCTGTGTTATTCTTCGCGCTAAAAACCATCTGTGAAGATGTCATATCACAGATGGTTCATGTTTGGAACCGTCTGTGATACTTCACAGACGGTTCCAAACATGAACCGTCTATGATATGGCTCTTCACAGACGGTTTTTGTTAAAAATCGTCCGTGATAATTAACTCATCACAGACATATATAGCTCCCCGGCCAACAGAGTCTTCTTGATCTCCATCTCTGGTGCTACGGTAGGTCCATCGCCGTTCCGTGCCGGGTTTGAGTATCGCCTCACCTCACTGAGCCGGCCTGGTCCATTTCAAATATTGTCGCCGAGGAGCTTGCCGCCGCCTCTGTTCACCGATTGACGACCACCCTTTAGACCTTCCCGACTTTCATTGACACCTTCCTCGTGATCGAGGTGAGATATCGAGCATAAGCATCCTTTAATTTGAGTAGTTTCAGCGCTTACGCCGAAATCGCTAGTTTCAGCGCCGCCACGACATCACCGCTTGTTCGCCTCGGCGACTTTAGGCCGAGCCACGACTATTAGCAATGCGATGTCACCCTAAGTCCAGTTTGAGCTTCAAATCCTCTGCTTTTAATCATTTAGTTAATAAACTAACGAGTCTATGACATGTGGGACCGCCATAGATTTTATAAATAAAATCATGAAATAAAAAATGAGTCACCGACAAGTAGGGCCCACATGTAAGTTAATAAAATCCAAAAAATGTAAAAATAAAAAAGCGTAATTAAGCCTCGTAAAATACGCTTTGAAAGTCACCCTTTA
The DNA here is from genome assembly GCA_036346405.1 of Phyllostachys edulis. NCBI lineage: Eukaryota > Viridiplantae > Streptophyta > Magnoliopsida > Poales > Poaceae > Phyllostachys > Phyllostachys edulis. The sequence continues at coordinate 62,947,405 of CM070546.1, read as the reverse complement.
TTTATTTTCATGGTTTTCAATACGAACCGTGTGATGGACCGAAGCTGGATGTACACTGAGAACCGTGTGAGTGAAGAGTACATTAATGGCGTGTCTGCTTACAAGAGCCGCCGAGGAGGATATGTTGAATAAGGGGCGGAATATATGTATCGTCCATGCATTGATCGCGAGAATCAAGATGTTTAACAACCGAGCGCAGATCGAAGCACACTTGATTCAAGGGGTTTCAAAAGGGTTATACATGTTGGACCATCCACGATGAAGAGCATATTATACAGGAAGTCAACGATATGCATATTATACAGGAAGTCAACGATATGCCGCCAAATGATGTCGATTGTGGTTCCGATTCGGATAGGCTGCACGATGACAATCTAGATCGACATGCTTCGTGATGCGAAGGAACCGTGATGAGAGGAGTATGTTCAATTCGGGGCTTGATGGAGGACTCGGAGAAACCTTTGTTCCCGGGCTGCAAGTCGAAATACACAAGGTTGTCATCCGTGCTTAAACTGTTGAAATTGAAGGCAAGCAACGGTTGGTCCGACAAGAGTTTCACAGAGCTGTTAGGTCTCTTAGCGGACATGCTTCCGGAGGGAAACGAGTTGCCCAAAACCACCTACAAAGCCAAGAAGGTTCTTTGTCTATTGGGAATGGAAGTAGAAAGAATACATGCATGTCCGAACGATCAGATCCTCTACCGTAACGAGTATACAAACATGCATGTATGTCCGTATGCAACGATCCCGATACAAGTGTAAGAATCAATCGATGACGACGAGGAAATCGAGGTGAAGAAAGGACCTCTTTGCTAAGGTGGCGTGGTATCTTCCTATAATTCCCCGCTTGAAGCGGATTTTTGCGAACCCAAAGAATGCAAAAGCTCGCCAGATTGGCACTCGAGGAGCGTAAGAATGACGGAAAGTTAAGACACCTCGCGATTCCGCCCGGTGGAGAAACATCGATAGGAGGTTTACAGACTTGAAAAGGAACCGAGGAATATAAGGTTTGGATTGAGTACAGATGGAATGAATCCTTTCGGTAACATGAGCAAATGACATAGCACTTGGCCCGTGACGCCCTCCTTGGTTGTGTATGAAGCGGAAGTATATTTTGTTGTCGATACTTATCTAAGGGCCGAATAAACACGGGAATGATATTGATGTGTACCTAGCACCATTGATGGAAGATCTAAAAATACTGTGGATTGAAGGGGTACAGGTATGGGATGCGTACAAACGAGAGAACTTCACTTTACGTTCCTTGTTGTTCTGCACCATAAATGATTATCCTGTCCTTACTAATCTGTCGGGCCAGAGTACAAAAGGGACCAAAGCCTATACTCACTGCTTAGATGATACCGAGAGTGTGTGGCTAAATCACTCACGCAAAACCGTGTACATGCGTCATCGTAGGTTCCTTCGGAGGGCTCACCCATACCGCAGGATGAAGAAACAATTCGACGGAGAGAAGGAGGACAGTTCAGCTCCAAGGCATTTAAGTGGAAAAGAGGTCTATGATATGGTTAAGGATTTAGATGTTGTGCTTGGAAAGGGATGTAAATTGAGGACCCATAAGAAGAACATGTGGAAGAAGAGATCAATATTTTAGGACTTACCTTATTGGGAGCACCTAGAAGTTCGCCGCTGCATCGACGTCATGCACGTAGAGAAGAATGTATGTGACGGCTTGATTGGTCTCTTACTGAACATTCGTGACAAAACAAAGGATGATGTCAACGCACGGCTTGACTTGGTTGATTTGGACATCAGACCTGAGTTAGCACCAACAAGGACCGATAAAGGACGAACGTACCTTCCCCCTGCTTGTTACACTCTGTCCAAGGTCGAGAGAACCGAACTGTGCCGGTGCTTGCATGGTGTGAAAGTTCCGTCCGGTTACTCTGCCAACATGAAGAAACATGTTTCGATAAAAGATTTGAAGTTAATTGGCATGAAGTCTCATGATTGTCATGTGTTGATGGCACAAATGCTCCCTGTTGCAATTAGAAGTATTTTGCCGATCAAGGTCCGAGAGACAATCATGAGGCTGTGTTATTTCTTTAACACAATTGCTCAGAAGGTCATCGATCCCGAAGGACTAGATGCTCGCAGACGAGGTGGTGACGACTCTATGTGATCTTGAGATGTATTTCCCTCGCTGCTTTTTCGATATCATGGTCCATCTCATTGTTCATATTGTGAGGAGATAAAGATGTGCGGGCCCGTGTTCCTCGTAGCATGTACCCGCTCGAGAGGTTCATGGGAATTCTCAAGTCATATGTACGGAATCGATCTCGCCAGAGGGCAAGATCGCCGAAGGTTATGCAACCGAAGAGGTCATTGAGTTCTGCGTCGATTACATGGCTCAGGTCAAACCGATAGGTGTGCCTCGATCTCGCCATGAGGGGAGGCTCGAGGGTATCGGGACCATCGGAAGGAAAGCAATTACTCCAAATATGGATGCGTATGCTCAAGCCCATTTCACGGTCTTGCAACACATGACTGAAGTGTCCCCGTATATCGACCAGCACAAGGACGTGCTTCGGCAACAGAATCCGGTGCGGCCGGATGTTTGGATCACGAGACAACACAACAAACGGTTCAACCAATGGTTGAAGGAGTGACTTGCTAGGAGCTCGTCAAGTGATATGCTGACATGGTTGGCAAAAGGGCCAACATTTACAGTTGTAACATGGCGAGGATACGGCATAAATGGGTACACATTCTATACGCAGCTCGGGATATAAAAAGCACTAACCGTAGCAAGAAGTGTCCGTGATAGATGCATTCAAGACCGATAATGAGGAGCTCCTACTATGGGCAAATAGAGGAGATATGGGAGCTCGACTACGTGCTTTTCAAGATCCCCCTATTTCGGTGCCGTTGGGTCCATCTCCCACAGGTGAAGGTCGACAAGTACGACGTCACTACCGTGGACCTCGAACGTGTCGGATACAAAGACGAACCATTCGTACTAGCTAACCAAGTTGTTCAAGTCTTCTATGTTACCGACCCGGCAAATAAGAAGCGCCACGTAGTTCTTCATGGAAAAAGGAGGATTGTCAGAGTTGAGAATGTAGTGGACGAGGAAGAATACAATCAATTTGACGAGTTGCCTCCTTTCGAAAACGGCATAAGGGTCGAGGAAGAAGAACGTGACGAAACTAGCTACATACGTGTCGATCATCATGAAAGGCTAATTTTTAAAGATTAATTGAACAATGTGTGTATATATATGTACATTCTGATGAATGGTTAATTTTAGTTCATTTGAGTTAATTAATTGATTTGTACTGTGAAATGGATGCGATTGTTTCTTAAATGAATGTGAATTGGATGTATATACATGTACTTGTTGTCTTTTCTGCTTGTTTCAGAGGGCATGGCTAGCATTTCCTGAGACTAGCCAATAAACAGATCTAGATATTAACCAATACAAAATAATATCACAGACGGTTTGAACTACAAACCGTCTTACATGTATATCACAGACGGTTGTTTATTAAAACCGTCTGTGATACATGTATATCACAGACGGTTGTTTATTAAAACCGTCTGTGATACATCACATATCACAGACGGTTCTAAGTTAGAACCGTCTGTGATGTCCATCCCTATTTATATTCGGACTCTAGCTAGGGTTTGCCGCGCCCGCCACTCTCAAACGATTAAGTTTCTCAACTCCTCTCGCTCCCTCCTGCCCCGAGCCCGTCGCCGCCGTCCTCGACGCCACCTCCTCGAGCCCGTGCGACTCCTCCCGATCCCGTCGCTGACGCCTCCTCCTCCAAATTCGCGCCCGAGCCCGCTGAGCCTCCTCCTCTGACCCGGCGCGCCTCCCCTGAGCCCACCGCGCCTCCTGCCCGAGCCCGCCGCCTCCTCCCCTCCTCGAGCCTGCCGCCTCCCCTTCGCCCGCCCTGCCCAGCTCGTCTTGCTCCTGCTCGTCCTTCTCCTCGACGCCTAAAGGTAACCAATGCCGAGTTGTCAATTTCGATGCCCCTTTCCCTAACTATTTCTATCAAGAATCATCATGGTCCTCATGATAATTGTACTTATTTTAGGAATTTGTATTTGTTCTAGTCGGTTATTCATATGGTATTTGTTTTGATACTACTACTGGAATATATTGCAATGTGGTGTGGTGGGCTTGAGATGAATGCTCTGTGATGATAATAGTCTTGTACTGAAATTGTTTTGATAATCGGGTTTGTACTTGAGCTCTAATTGGAATGCTTACTCTACATCTGATAGCAATATCAAAATGTTAAATCTTAGCTTTATGCTGATTTCATTTGTTCACATGATGTTCTATTTCTTGTGAAGATGTCTTCGCTCATTCCGAGTCATCGCGCCTCATGTGTCTCGATGATGCACCATCCTCTCGAACAATATCCAACCGCGTAGAAGAAGAGGAATATCAAAAAGGCCCACGGGCCGATTTACCATCACGGAGGTCGATCAGTCTAGGACCCCTATCAATCCTCGCCGAGTAGCGTCCGCATTCCAGAGAACGGTCGGAATAGTTGCACGGGAACGGGTCAAGATCACCTACGATTCTTGGAAGGTGGTGCCCGGACCACTAAAAACTGCTGTGCTGACGGATATTCTCGCATCGTTCGAGATCCCAGTAGAACACCTGGACTCCGTGCGACGACATGCGTTGCTATAGGCGTGCAAAGCGTGGAAGAACATCAAGAGCACGCTTGTCAAGAACTACGTGGAGAAGGATCTGAGGCCACCCTTCCACAAGTATCCATTCTTGGAAGAGTCCTGGGCCGAGTTTGTGGCAAAGAAGACGACAGATGAATTTAAGAGTGAAAGTGCGGTGCACACGGCCCTCCAGGTAAAAAACAAGCACCCCCACAGACTCGGCACCGCTGGGTATGCGGGTAAAGCCCCGATATGGAGGGATCAGGAACAGCAGGCAAGCTGTTCGAATATCTCCCTGCTATTTCCCGAGATCACTGATGTGCGCTCCCGACAGTGGTTATTTGCGAGGTTATGTATTAGGCCTACGGGGGAAGCGTACTTTCCAAATCCCAAAGACCAGGAAGTGTCCCAGCGCCTGGTAAGATATCGAACTACCTAGTTTGTAATTACTCCATAACTTCATAGGAAGTGAAATGACATGTCGGGCTATTGCAGATAACGCTGAGTGCACAATCTTCCCAAGGCTCATTCCAGGCAGACAGGGAGAAAGATATACTCTCTGCGGCCCTAGGAAACAGTGAGCATCCGGGTCGCACGAGAGGCACTGGTGTTTTTGTTACATGGGAACAATGGTTCCAAGCGGACTCCGGATCGTACTGGAGTAGGAAGAGAGCCAAAGCCGAGCGCGATGCAAAGCTACGAGAGGATCTTCATGCATCCCTCAGAGATGAGCTCACTGAAAAAATTAGAGAGGAGGTCACTGAAAAAATTAGACTTGAGGTCACTCAATCCTTCAGATTGGAGATTCGTGCATCCGAGCAAAAGCAGATAGAAACCTTTGAGGAAAGGATTAGGGGATTGCAACTCCCAAATCAGTTGGAAGCCCCTACCCCTACTGTACTGCTAGCCAGCCCTCCCAAACATCCGAGTAGCTACGCGTCCAACCCTAACCCTACCACAATAGGTGACGACAGATTTTCCGTCGATGACATCTAGGTAATAATTATTATATCTGGAATGCTCAATCCATTGATAGGCCTGTTGGAGTAGCTAATTTTGTATTGTTATGTATGTAGGTGGCTACAAAGTGCAAGCTCCAAGTGAGATATGTCTCTGTTGCCCTAGATGCTGCATGGGGCCAGGTGTATCCATCCGGTGTCGGAGCTTTGGTGCACGGTGCAAATCTAGCGTCGGGTTTCGCAAAAGTGAATGTGGACGGTGTTTGTGCCAATTTCGAGGTCGTCCCACTGAAAATTCCCCCAAACGATGAGGTCATGACTCTAAGGCAAGCCGTTGGAACATTCATCCAGTGGCCCAAGGAGGACATCCGCCTAGAGCTACCGCTTCGTGTCAACCTCACGGAATGTCTGCGAACGGCATCAAGTCCACGGACTGGATCGCGACCGGTTACCTCAGACCGACACGGCAAGGGCCCGCAGATCACATGCATCTACACTCAGGCTCACCGACTCTTGCGAAGTCGACCTATACAAAGCGAGGCAAGAAGGGCAAGGGCAAATCGAAGACGATCGAGTCATCTCCTGATATCCCCTTCTTGCCGTTGGCCTAGAAATTCAAGCTAGGCGAGCCGTTGCTCGAGAAGTTAGACAGCCCTACCCTAGGACTGGATTGCACGGAATTGCATACATGGTACATGGAACAGTCCAACAAGCCGGTTGATCAACGACGCTCGGGTTTCACCGTCAAGTTCAAGGAGAATCATTTTAACCACATGTATCAAGACGCTGTCTTCACGGTGACCTTCGACGACTTGTTCTATCTCTTCAACCTCGACGAGCTCGACGTCTCACTCATACGATGCTAGACACTGTAAGTGTGTACAATCACGGTCAATGTTCGTGTAATATCGATAAATGTTATATATAACTCCTAACTTTTGTATAATAGATACATGATCTCTGAAGTCGAAAGAAGGAAATCACTGGTAGGTTTCCTCGACCCACACATTGTCTCCGAGCAAAGCATCACGGCGAATGCAACATTTGTCGAGAATTACGTTATAGATTTTTTCATGGCTCGCTGCAACAAGGAATTCATACTTTTGCCCTACAACCAGGAGTAAGTAGTGTTGCACTACTGGCTATACTTGTTGATTTGTACTTTATAAGCAACACGAACTTAGGTTTAATGACCATGCTGACATACCTGTGTAGGTACCACTGGATTCTAATTGTAATTATACCAAAACGGAAATACGTAATATACCTAGATTCCCTACAAAGGGCCACTCACAACTTCACAACTATCCGGAATTTAATCATCAGGTAAACACATTTCCTCCATAGAAACTCTATTGTAGTCTTTCCTTCCTTTGCAATGGCTAAGGCTAACTTCTTAGAGTCACGTGAGGGTGTTCGACGTGTTACATGCTAGAGAATGGAATATCAAGGAAGGACGTCATCACATGATCAAAAATTTCCGTACTTGCTAGCTAGTACACATTAATCCTATATAACACTTCGTAGTAATGCCTCTCGAACTAACCAATTCTATTTTTGCAAGGCCACCAAAGAATTACCGCATAACATCTGTGGATACTATGTTTGCCACAACATGCAACTACTCATCGGTTCGCGATCACCAATGATCCTCGTGTTTGTCAATCTTTCAACAATTATTTCATATATACTTACCAATTTATATAAGCCCGAATTTAATCTTCCTATCGACAAGTTGCGACCATCGATTTAAATCGTTGGAACAGAGCGAGCTCATAAAAGTTCGATCATACCTTGCGCCATTCCCTAATGCAGACGTCATAAATCCAGATGGGAGTTTTCACAATGTAGATTGAACTTGATTGGGATAGATTAAACATAATGGTACATGTGTGTAAATTAATGTACATTAATGGTTAAAGTTAATTGATTTGTGAATTGGATGTGCTTGTTTCTGAAATGAATGCAATTTTGATGTGCTTCGAAATGAATGCTAATTGATGTGCTTGTTTCAAAGGGCATGGCTAGCATTTCTGAGGCTAGCCAATAAATGTAAATAGATTTAGCAATGTAAAGACTATCACAGACATTTGGCCTAGATGAAACCGCTCGTGATAGTATGTATTATGAGCGGTTCAAAATCGCTGCGTGATGACCTCATGCATTCTCGACCCATAAACTCAGACGGCTCACGAAACCGTCTGTGATGGCGTTTTTGAATCGTCTGTGAAGGCCTTTTCTATAGTAGTGAGTCTTCTATCCACTAGTTTAATGTATATGCTTCCAATAAAAAAAAACTCTATCTACACAGAATTCGGCTGTTTTCTCTGTAAAAAAACTGTCACATTTTGAAAGTTTATTTACAACTCCAGTATACATAAATTACAGTAAATTATTTATGTATTTTTTATCACTTTAATTATTCTTAAAAGTCTTAATAACTCATATTTCCATCATATGATTGAAAATCTCATATGTACTTTGAGAGGTTAAGCAAAAACAAAGAAAAAAATTATATACCAACAAAATACGGCAATGTGGTGAACCCGTTATATTCTTCACATGTACTTTGAGAGGTTAAGCAAAAGCAAAGACGAAAAATAAAATTATATACCAACAAAATAAGGCAATGTGGTGAACCTGTTATGTTCCGAATAAAATATCATAATAAATTCGGACCCAATTCATCATATAGAAAAAAAGTGCAAATTTTAAAGCATATCGGACGAATGAAAATTCAACTATTATGATTTTTTTATCTTACAGCACATCAACAACACAAATTTTATGGCACATCTAACGAACAGAAAAGTGACAGTTTTAACTTCAAAAAACTATCGAAAGTTATATAGCAATTCCAAGAAAAAAAACTCATTTTCACGCAAACTTATCAGACAAAAATCATCCATTCCGAGACTATCTTACGGCGGCACTTTTTCCAAATCCGGACCTCCGACCAAACAGGCCAGCGTTCTCTGGTATACTTAGGCATGCACGACGTGTCGTCCATCCTGAAAGGCTCGATTTCCACCTCGCATGCAGGACACGCCGTATCAACGTTACAACACCCTTGAGTGGCATTGCCACATGGCACGCCATGCTAGTCAGTCCAGCGTTTAGACGGCATTGCCCGCCCGTACTTCCCTTCGAGTCTCCCCTCCCGCACCCCACGGTCCCCACCCAACTCGCGATCACAGCACGAGCTCCAACGCGCGCCATGACCTCGAACAAGCCCCCGGCCGGCGGCGCCACCGCCCTCGACGTCGACTCCTCCGACGCCCGCCTCCGCGAGCTCGGCTACAAGCAAGAGCTCAAGCGCGACCTCTCGTACGTGACCCTAGCTAACTCCTAATTGTTTTCCTTTCCTTCCTGCTGGGTTTGGTTGGTTCGTGGTTGGTTTCTTGGATTACCAGTACATGTTGATGCCTTGATGGGCGGGTGTCTCCGACCCGGTTGGTTGATCCGGCCGCCGCTAATACGTAGTACGTGCAGAGTGCTGTCCAACTTCGCCTTCTCCTTCTCCATCATCTCGGTGCTGACGGGGGTCACGACGCTCTACAACACCGGCCTCAACTTCGGCGGCCCGGCGACCATGACCTTCGGTTGGTTCGTCGCCGGCGCCTTCACCATGGCCGTCGGCCTCTCCATGGCCGAGATCTGCTCCTCCTTCCCCACCTCCGGCGGCCTCTACTACTGGAGCGCGCGCCTCTCCGGCAAGCGGTGGGCGCCCTTCGCATCATGGATCACCGGATGGTACTTACGCACATAAAAGATCAATCTCTAGTGGTATCTTTTACTCTTCATTATCCGTGTTCTAGGAAATGGTCGCCTGGTTTCTTGTCTGGTCGGGATCATGGAACACTATTTCGTTTTGGAAGAAAAAAAACCGGAGGGTGTGAAATCACCGAAATTTTGGAATTTGGTTGAAAATTTCGGCGGGTTTTCAAACTGGACAAAATTTGGACTTGAAATTTGACCGAAATTTGTCCCAATTCAAATGTTGCCAAATTTAGGATGTAATTTGTCCAAATTCAAATATTTCCGAATTTTTTTGAACGAATCATAAATTTCGCTGAAATTGTTTTCCGTGGTCGGGATCATGTGAAGGGAACAAACAGAATAGGGGAGGTGAGGATCATGTGAACCAAAATAGGTGGTGTAGATCTTGTCTTTTCTCTCTGGATTAACGAGAGATTTTCTTATTTATATATGATTAATCTGCACCATTATAATCCGTCTCCACCGAAATAAGTGGTGTAATCTTCTCTCTCTCTTGGTTAATGAGAGAATTTATAGGAATTTTTATTTTATGATTTAAGGATTATTGTAGGATTTTCCAAAACGAAAAGTGAAATAGATAACTCGAATATCACCGGTTATTTGTAGATATATAGATCAGTTTGTTTCACCATTAGTCTTTATTGGCATCAATCAAACAAATGGAGGCCATATTTGTTCTCCTGCTGGTGCAAATGACGCCATCTCGATCGTTCTCCTGCTGCTCCAAGTCGGTTTGTTTTATCGATTTCAATGAAAGCACCCAAATAAACGTCTCGCCTGGCAGTTGCAGCGTGGACGAGTCTAGCATGGCTCTTGTGTGGCACCTGCAAGCGGGTTCTATTCTCGTCATAACTCGAGGGCAGGTGCGAAGTGCAAACCGATGTCATTTTACCTGGTGTTATATATATGCAAAGATCGCCTAACCCTGGTGTTTTGTGCAACTTGAGTCAATTTAGGTGGTGCAAACTGCAAACTGCAATTTGCTCTTTTTTTAAGAGAGGAGAGCATGTCCTATGGGCCAATTCATGAAGATACTATTTATTGGTCTTGCATACATGCCCTTTGATATCACTGAAACATCAGCTAATAAGTTTATATCATGATGATGTATATTTGATTCCATTACAATTCGTTAAACCCTCTAATCCAATGTGTTACTTCTGTGTGTTACTTGCTGCAGGTTTAACATTGTCGGGCAGGTAGTAACCATTTCCTGAACCTCCTGTGCTCATCTGATTCTGTCTTAGTTGGCGTCATAAGCTGCTAATTCAAGGAGCTTCTGTTTTTGCAGTGGGCAATCACCACCAGTGTGGACTTCTCTCTAGCGCAGCTGATTCAGGTGATCATTCTGCTCAGCACCGGCGGCAACAACGGCGGAGGGTACCTGGTGTCGAAGTACGTCGTCATCGCCTTCCACGCCACCATCCTGCTGAGCCACGCCATCATCAACAGCCTCTCCATCGCTTGGCTCTCCTTCTTTGGGCAGTTCGCTGCTGCCTGGAACATGTTAGGTGACCTCACTTTCTCCTCATAGCATCCATGATCCACTTTATTAATGGAGAGCTAAGGTGTCTGCGATGTGTGCTTGGTTTCTGTTCTCTGCAGGCGTCTTTGTCCTGATAATTGTTGTGCCAACTGTCGCTACTGAGAGGTCCAGTGCTAAGTTTGTGTTCACCCATTTCAACACCGACAACAGCGCTGGAATTCACAGCAATCTCTACATCTTTGTCCTTGGACTCCTGATGAGCCAGTACACACTGACAGGATACGACGCTTCTGCGATTATGGTAAGGGGGGAAAAAATTCAAGCAGCACCAATCCTGTTATGTATGACTAGTAATGTACCAGACTATCCTAACACTTTGGTTCTTTCTTCGCGCAGACAGAGGAAACGAAAAACGCAGACAGGAACGGCCCGATCAGTATAATCAGCGCAATCGGTGTTTCGTTAATAGCAGGCTGGGGTTACATCCTTGGCGTCACATTTGCAGTGAAGGACATACCCTACCTCCTGAGCCCAGACAATGAAGCAGGAGGGTATGCGATTGCTGAAGTGTTCTACCTCGCCTTCAAAAGCCGGTTCGGAAATGGCATCGGTGGCATCATCTGCCTGGGAATTGTCGCTTTCGCCACATACTTCAGCGGCATGAGCTCACTGACAAGCAACTCGAGGTGATCATCTGCTTGCTTCTGATTGGAAATTTGGAATGTCTGCAGTTTCTGCACTATATTTATGTCTTATATGTGCTTTTCTTATGTTTGTTCTTTTGATTAGAATGGCGTATGCATTCTCAAGAGATGGAGCAGTGCCATTGTCATCCGTCTGGCACAAGGTTAACAAGCATGAAGTGCCGATCAATGCCGTCTGGCTCTCGGCTTTCATCGCCCTTTGCATGGCGTTGCCGGTAATTAACTGACATCAAGACATGCCACTAGCATTTCAGATTTCAGCCATTCCAAATTTCCAATCCTAGCTACTACGGCACATTCTACTAGTAGTAAGAGGTGGTAGTATAAGTTAAATCTGACCATGATTTCTTAAATGCATTAAAGACTTTTTCTTTCAACCCTAAATTTATCTCTAACTAAACAGACTCTAACTAACTCCTACAAGCCATCCCCAAACAGTTCTTCCGCCGCGCTGCCATGACAAGCACACGATCCACATCTAGTTGATGACAAAATTATTTAGCAAAAGCAGCGTGCGCCTAACTATCAAACTGATTCATGTATGCATAAGACAACGGTACGTTATTGTTCAATCCAGGGGTGCTTTGGAGTTGGGCTTAATTACAAGGTGATTAGGCGGTCAGGGCGGCTATTAGGGTCAACGGAAGGCCGGAACATGGAAATTGGACCTTGAGCACATGGCCATGGCGGCTGGTCGTAGGGAGAAATCGCTTGGTGCTGGTTTTGATCTTTTGGAGAGTTACTATATTACCCCCTTAAGAAATTTCACCTCCTAGTACTTGGCAAGTTAGTATTAAAAAATCCTAACCAATCTAGTCTGTTGAGTAAAAAAGATTGGACGATTGAGAAACATTAGGAGGTGTTGTAAAAGAGCTCTAAACATGTGATGATTGTTGCTTCCTCCAAAAATTGCAGTCGCTGGGCAGTCTCGTCGCGTTCCAGGCGATGGTGTCGATCGCGACGATCGGCCTCTACATCGCGTACGCACTGCCGATCCTCTTCCGGGTGACGCTGGCGCGCGAGTGCTTCGTGCCGGGCCCCTTCAACCTCGGCCGGTACGGCGTCCTCGTGGGCTGGACCGCCGTGCTCTGGGTGGCAACCATCACCGTGCTCTTCTCGCTGCCGGTGACGTACCCGATGACCAAGGATACCTTCAACTACACCCCGGTCGCCGTCGGCGGGCTGCTGGTGCTCGTGCTGTCGTCGTGGATCGTCAGCGGCAGGCACTGGTTCAAAGGCCCCGTCACGAATATGGACGGATAGGCTGGTGTGCCAATGTATGGTGATGATGTATCGGAGCTGGATTTTATAAATCAGAATCCTTGTGAAAACAACTGCACTATTCTTTGGATTAGTAGATAGTGCTCACAGATACATCATTGAATCACTTCATATAAGATGTAAAACCATACCATTCAATATATTACAAATATTATAATCACATAGACCACATCGGATCGAATTTTACAATAACGGCCGAATAGGCCAAATCATTACATTACAAAAGTAGCGGAAACGATAGCGGAAGCCAAAAGGGTAGAGCACATCTCTCCACAGACAAACGACTGGGATAACCTGTGTATGACCGATATTACCCAATGACTTGGATAATATTGGTTGTACGCGAGCAACAACGGAGTCAATCAGACTGAGATGAGACGTAGACTAAAAGAACTAAACTATTCTTCATTGTTGCCTTGTCCATCGACATTCGGATCCTCGTAGTAGGCGTAGTGACCTTGATCCACGGGTTCTGAAGGTTTCGAGAAAGAGCGAGAATGAGCACAGCTTCCGTGCCCACGAGCCAACACACAAGATGCAGTAATAATACATGTAAGATATAACAAGGGTGGCTCGAGTACTTTTATTTGCTAAAACAATGTTTCAATTATCATAATTAGAAACTCCTATCACTTAGTATTTTAACCCAATTGTATTTTTATTAAAGAGAGTAATTGTGCAATATTTATATCAGCAGAGGTTCTCTCCACCTTATACTTACTTTTGATTGGGGCTATCCCCACTTATTAACACCATTGAGTTTGACGACCTAGGAAAAATCCAATCTCAAGGCTAGGTGAGCCCGACCTGATTTCCATCCCACCCACAAAGTTTTTGAAATAGAACTAACTCTAGTAAGTTCTCATGCCCGCCTATGACCGTAGGCACGACTGTTTAAACAGTTTATACTCTGCAGAGGTTGTACACTGTACCCACAAGAGATAATTAGCTCGTTGCCCCACATGATTTCTTGGTCATGTAGTTGAGAGATCATCATAGTAACCTTTCAAATTATCTTGTCCCTCTCGTCATCTCACCCATATGGGTAGCTCTCACTTATGGTGGGTCCCATAAGTTGTGCGGGATGTTCACCACAACACTAGCGCAGATGGACTACGATGTTCCACAACGACTAGCGCAGCTAGCAACTTCACCCTCAGTGTCTCATTCAAGCCCACGCTTGCACTACTCCACTCCTCCACTAGAGAGATGACTTTCAGGGTACAATAAATTTACTAAGCCAAGTTGTACTTTACAAACTTATGGTTGTACTTATTTTACAATGGGAGGTCATGACAAAATTAAGTCCTTAGGCCATCCGGGCGGTTCATACCACATACCAACCACTCTCGTGCTCCAACGGCACCCACCACCATGCCATCCGCCAAGATGTAGTGACAACAATTTAATAGGGTTTTTGGAGAACAAAATACATTATCTCAACATTTCAGTCATTTACCCACAATGACTGCCCAAAACCACTTTCATGATTAAAAGATGATGATTAGGGTATTTAATGCTCCGGTACTTAATCAAGACTAGTATGTCGCTTAAGTACAACCTATAGCTAGTAATTACCACATAGTTACTAAGGTGACGAGGATTAAGGGATCCAATTTGTCAAAGGATGGCATATTAATATTTAATTACCAAGTTGGTATTTAACTACCTTAAGATTTAACATACATTTGCAAAAAGAAATAAAGCATGCAATTTGGTATTTTAAAGGAATATAATTTGCATAAAATGTAGGTTCAATATGATCAAAGTATTGACTCGCCTGGATTAGTTTACCGCGGAATTAATCTTACTCAAAGCCTTAATCTTACTCAAAGCCTTCTCAGTTAGTGGTCTCAAAAGTCTTGAGCTTTGTCTTTATCCAAATCTTGATCCCGCTCGAGTCGTGGTTTCTTCGGGACTCCAACTTCTAATTACGTGATCAACGATTGAGAAACCAATTGAATTTAAAGAACTTCAAAAGACCAAATAAATTCAATTGAGCTTATTTAAGTTTTGCAATGATCGAGAATATTAGAGAAGAGTTGGCGAATGCAGGACGTGTGACGAAGCCAAATGATATTTTAGTAGAAAGGGGAAATGGCGGAGAAACTCTACCGAAAAGGAAAACAAGGAAAGATCAATGTTGAAGGAGTATTTACTGGAATATTCCACTTTGGATTTGGAAGATGGCAAGATATCATTGGTCGGGGAATGCCATGGCTCGATCTTGAATTCAAAAAGCTTCTGTTAATTATTGGATGTTTATTAAGGAAGTTCTATGAGTTGGGTTAGACTTATGATAGATATAAGTCTACAAGGGCACTGGGCATTATTTGGTGAGTGTTAAACATTAGAGATCAGGGTGTGAGTTTATCATGCGAAGAGTATAATTTTTACTTCGTCGATTTAAACTTGGGGTCCATATTTTACCAGAGTTCTCTCTTAAGGTTGTGCCTCGAATTGTTGATACATTAATTGTTCTTAATTACCACTGGTGATTTAAATCTAGAGAGAAAGATAGGACGGATATTGTTTGGGCAAGATTATAATTTTAACAAGACTTCGAATTTAAATTACATTTTAAAATTAGATGGCAAGGCATATTGTTTAATGACCTCATCTTTAATTTATTCGCCGCTTACACAAGGTTGTGTAGATATCAACAAATATGTTATATTTGATGAATATTAGAGGCTTAAGATTCAAATGATTTTCCTTAATTATTAAATCACCATTTTAAAGGTCTTCATGATTTTTGGGGCATGGAGATGTTACTAGATATCTTTGTCGGGTTTATTATTACACTGATCATTTTTTTTATTAACATTGATAAATTTAGATCCAGGGATAAAGATGTGATGGTTATTATTTGGACCATAGAATATTTTGATAGAATTTGCAATTAAAATTCAAGTTTCTATAGTAGATATTGATATCAACATAATTATACTTGAATAGCCTCAAATTCAATTTCCCGTGATTTGTAATTTAAGTTCTTGCATCTCACGGTTTTAAACATCAATGGATAATTATTTAGATTTTGCCAATTAAATAATCACTATTTACAGAGAGGTTATTACAAAATTTGAAAAATTATCAAATGATCTTCAATTTGCAAGATGAATTAGCTAACTAACTGCCTCCACTTAACTTCTAAGAGAGGGCCCACATGTCATGAGAGAAAGAGAGACAGGGAGTTCAGAGGGTAGCACACAAGCAAACAGAGGAGGCTCAGCTGCACAGGGGAACCAGGGGGAGTGCACAGTTGTGGTCCTGCCGACGGTGAGCGGCGGTTGGAGAGGCAGTAGGGAGCTGCAAAATGGGACGTCGGGGAGGGGCGGAGGCCATGGGAGGTGGTGTCGTGGCCGGGCAAGCACCACGCCGGGCAGGCGGCGGTATAGAGCGGTCGGGCGTGGGGAGGAGAAAGGGGAGCAGCGGCGCCGAAGCGAGAGATGAAGGAAAAGGGGGAGCATGAGCACGGGGAAGGTCCAAGAAGGCTTACTGAGCGATTAATGGAGGTGGGGAGGCCTGCGGTGGTGGCGGCCTAGGGCGGCGGTGAGCTTCGGCTGGCGGTTGGTGGAGATTGAGGGTGGCGAGATAGAGCTCCAGGAGAGAGGAATCAGAGGTGGGAGCTCCAGAGGGGAAGCGGCGCCGATGGTGGCGGCCGGCACTTGGGGCACGGTGCAGGCGGCTTTGGGAGGGAGGAGTTGGGACAAGGTCAAGGAGGTGAATCGGCTTTTATAGCCATGAGAGGGAGGAGGAGATGGCCGTTGGGGGCGCAGCATGGGCAACGTCGTGCGGCCAAGGCACGCTCCAGCAGCATGGGCACGGCGAGATGGGCACTCCGTGCGGGCAGGCGCCGGGTGGGACGGGAGCATAATCAGGCGAGACGAGGTTGAGCAGGCGGTAGCTGAAGCATAGGCACAGGTTGACGAAAGCATGGGCATAGGCGGCGACTTGGGGCCGAGGCAGGTGAAGGAGCGACGGGCGGCACGGCGCTGCCATCATGGTGTGTCGGGCGCAGCATGGGCATGCGCAGAGTGGGCGTGGGAGCGCACGGCGTGGGCAGAGTGGCGAGCAACGTCATGGTGCGTGCGATTAGGTGGCGGAGGGCGATGACGCAGGCAACACAGCATGCGCGGGATGGGCACGACCAGCGCTCGCTCTGGCGCGACATGGGCGTGTCCTGGGAGGTAGAGGGTGCGGCGAGATGGACACGCACGGTGCGTGGCCAGGGCGCGCACTGCGTGTGCAGGAGGCAAGGGGAAAATGGGCCAAACCCAAAGGGATTTGGAGGAGATTTGAGGTTTGAAAATTTTGAATTCAAACAAATTTTTGACAAACTAAAAACACTGATCGCAAACCGAAAAATGGGATGCTACAAATCCTACCCTCCTTAAACAGAATCTTGACCCCGAGTTCAAGCTACTCCTGAAACACAGAAGGAGAGTGGGGAGGGTCCGGTGGGGAAACTAAGTGCCACGGTTTCTTCAACTCAACAGATCGGCAACTTAAACCTTTCAACAATAATCCTTGAAATGCAAAACTTCATAATCAAACAAAACTTACGCTGGAACTAATTCAACAGAGAACATACCTGTAACGTCCCGTTTTTCCAGAATTTTGAAAAGCCTTTAAAAATAATAACCATTTGGTTTTGATGAGAGTTCAAAGCTTAAATTGAAGATTTCAGAAATTTGGAGGTTTAACTTGAACTAATCAAACTTCAATTAATCCCTTTCTGGTTGAGCTGGAGTTATTGCTGTTCTTTGGCTTTTTAGCCTCTTTTTCTCTGTTGGCCTTGCTTGTCCTCCAGGCTAGTCTCTCCCCCTCTAGGTCTCTCTCTCTGGTCTTTCCTCTTGCTGGACATCCCTCTAATGCCCAGACCCTCCTTTTGTTGGACATCCCCTGATGCCCAGATCCATCTCATCTTTCTAACCTTCCCTTCTTTTCCTCTTCTCTCTGGACCTCCCTGGAGTTCCTCCTTTGTGGATCTCCTCCCTTTTGGAGATATCCTCCCTTGGGTCTTTCCTTTCGCCCAGACCTCCTCCCAGCCGGACCTCTTTATAGGTTCAATCCCTTCTGTTCTCTGGACCTCTCTTTGTAATCTCCTGTTTGGACTTTCCTTAAGTCCAGACCTTCCCTTTGTTGACTTGAAACTCTTTGTGCTTAGACCTCCCCATGGGTCTAAGCTTTCATCTTTGACTGGATCTCCCCTTGATCTAAACCTCTTTCTTTGTTTGGACCTCCCCGTGGACCTCTTAGCGTTCTCTTGTAACCTCTGAGGTCATTCGGGCGTCCCAGAGTTCCTCTAGACCTCCCTGTGCCCTTTTGGAACCCTCCTCAAACTCCCCTTTGCCCTATCGGACCTCCTCTGCATCCTTTAGGACCCTCCCCTTATTGAGATCTGGCCGTTAGGACCTCCTCTCTGGAGATCTTAGCCGCACAGACCTCCCCTTGTTGAGATCTGGCCGTTAGGACCTCCTCTCTAGAGATCTTAGCCGCTCAGACCTCCCCTTGTTTGAGATCTGGCCGTTAGGACCTCCTCTCTGGAGATCTTAGCCGCACAGACCTCCCCTTGGTTGAGATCTGGCCGTTAGGACCTCCTCTCTGGAGATCTTAGCCGCTCAGACCTCCCCCTTGTTGAGATCTGGCCGTTAGGACCTCCTCTCTCGAGATCTTAGCCGCTCAGACCTCCCCCTTGTTGAGATCTGGCCGTTAGGACCTCCTCTTTGGAGATCTTAGCCGCTCAGACCTCCCCTTGTTGAGATCTAGCCGTTAGGACCTCCTCTCTGGAGATCTTAGCCGCTCAGACCTCCCCCTTGTTAGATCTGACCGTTAGGACCTCCCCTTTGGAGATCTTAGCCGCCCAGATCCTTCGTCTATTGGATCCAAGGGTCCAGACCTCTTAGGCCTAGGCCTCTCTAGCGTTTGGACTCACCGCCGGCTCTTGCGGTCGTACCGCTTGAGTTTTGCCTTTCATACCTTAGGACCGTTCGATGCTATTTGGATGGCCCGATCCTGAGGACTCGTTCGCTTGGTCCGAACATCCCTTTCTTTTTGTGCCCTTCGATCTACATCAGACGACTTAGTTGAGTTGGCTCGTTCGCTTGGTCCGAACGTCCGATCAAGATCTAACGGCTACTGTTCCTCCTGCGCATCCTTGCCTCCGCGGACCTCCCTTGGTTTGAGATCTTGACCGTCGGATTTTCCCTTTTCGGAGATCTAACCACCAGGACCTCCCTTGTTGGAAATCTTAACTATCGGACCTCCCCTTGGGAGATCCGAGCATCAGGACCTCCTCGTTACCTTTTTGAGATCTTGACCGTTCAGGTCCTCTCCTTTTGAGATCTTGACCGTCGGATTTTCCCTTTTGGGAGATTTTGACCGTCAGGACCTCCTTGCTCTCAGGACCTCCTCGAGCGCCTTACCCCTTGTGCTTGGGACCTCTTTTGAGGTCTAGTTTTCTCGTGATTTAGACCTCCTTGGGGTCTAGATCTATTTGAGGGTTGGATCCCCCTTTGAGGTCCAGCTATCTTTTGTACTTCGGACCTCCTGTCCAGAGGACCTCCTTGCGGTGTCTTTTGGACCTCATATCCTTAAGACCTCTTTGTGTTTAGACCCTTGTGGTCTAGACCTCCTTCTTTGTGTGTTTAGGCCTTTGTGGTCTAGACCCTCCTTGTTGTGTTTGGACCTCCCTTAGGTTCAGACCTCCTTGTTGTGTTTGGACCTCCCTTAGGTTCAGACCTCCTTGTTGTGTTTGGACCTCCTTTAGGTTCAGACCTCCTTGTTGTGTTTGGACCTCCTTTAGGTTCAGACCTCCTTGTTGTGTTTGGACCTCCCTTAGGTTCAGACCTCCCTGTTGTGTTTGGACCTCCCTTAGGTTCAGACCTCCCTGTTGTGTTTGGACCTCCCTTAGGTTCAGACCTCCCTGTTGTATTTGGACCTCCCTTAGGTTTAGACCTCCGTGTTGTGTTTGGACCTCCCTTAGGTTCAGACCTCCCTGTTGTGTTTGGACCTCCCTTAGGTTCAGACCTCCCTGTTGTGTTTGGACCTCCTTAGGTTCAGACCTCCTTGTTGTGTTTGGACCTCCCTTAGGTTCAGACCTCCCTGTTGTGTTTGAACCTCCTTTAGGTTCAGACCTCCCCTTTTGTGTTTAGACCTTTGAGGTCTAGACCTCCCTGTTTGTCCTAGGACCTCCTCGCAGGACCTCCTCCTTAGACCTCCTCTTTGGACCATGGACCATGTCCTTTGACTGGTCTGCGCACCTTTTGACTGGCCCCTTTGGATGTCTTAAGTGCATTTGATGTGGGTGGAGTCACATTAAATGCTGCCCACCTACCTTTGTACTCTTTTTCTGCTTTGTGTCACATCCCTTGCTTTCTTTATTTCTTTTCGTACCTTGTGGCAGTGTGCCCTTGTCCTAATACCTTGAACCTGGTCGCTTCTTTGTGTTGGTGCTCTGTTCCCCTTTCCCTTTAAATAGAGCACCAGGGAGCACCATTTACCCCTTGTTACTCATTCCAGCGTCTCCATCGTTTTCCTTTGTTCGGGAGAGCCTGCAGAGCTCTTCTGACTCGGACCTCCTTGGGTCCGAGCCTTTCACTCGTTGGACCTCCCTCCTGTGGGATTTCTCCCTCTCAGACCTCCCTTTCTCAGTGGACCTCCTCCTCCCCGTGGGCCTCCTCTTCTCTTTTGTTTTCAAGTAAGTTCTTTTGTTTTTCTTGGAGTTTCTTTTGCTTATTTGGTTTCTTTTGCGATCGTGTAGATTTCGGTTGAATCGTCGAGAAGCTCGTGAATCAAGCTCCTTCAGCCGAAGCTTTTCTTTCTCCAACAGAGGCAAGTCGTGGTCCTTGATCATCTTGATCCCACTTTGCAAAGCTATTTTGATTTATTAAACTTGCATGGCTATCTTTATAAAAACATGTTTTGGGCAATAGCTATCCTCCTACTTGACATTATGCCTCCGTTGTATACTTAAACTGGACATGTTGACATGAACTCTTTGGACACCTTAGGATGGATATTTTAGTTGGTATTCCTTGTTATTGCCAACTTTGGGACCGTATGTATATGCTTAGCCCTGCTTTAGAAACCGTGGGTCTGTGAATCATGCCTCATCAATTAATAATCTTGACTAATGATCTATGGAATCTGTGGTTGGTGCCACTATTGAGCAGCTATGGCAGGACGCCTAAGTTGTGTTGATTGTGGTGCGAGATCACTCTAATAATCTGTTGTGCCAAGACTGGGTGGTCTTTTGGCAAGGGTAACTACAAAATGTTTTGCTGAGGCAAGAAGGCAGGGAGTGAGTAGTGGGTGCTTTGCACATTTGGGTTCGTGGATGTCTTGCCTTAGCACAATTAAGGACTTAACTTTGTGTTCTATCGATCTGGGCCAATCAGTGCAACCACAAGATCATTTTATGGGGATGGTCTGGGATGAATAATTAGCAATGGGTTGGCTTGGGGCTGTTGGGTGGAGCGTGTGATTCGTTGGCGCAAGAGGGGGCACCCCATAACCCTGCAGACTTCTAGACCAAAGGGGGGATTTGCGAAACCTTAGCGGGCAGCTCCGAGTCAGTTCAAAGCTTTGTAAAAGCCTTGCCACGCTCTCTAGACTGCTCACCTTCGGAAGTGAGCAAGGGTGACCGGAACCCGTTCCGCTAGAGAGATCGTGGATTGTGGGTAAAGTTGTACACCTCTACAGAGTGTAAAATCTATTCGAATAGCCAAGTCCTTGGTTATGGACATGCTTAGTGAAATGGTGCAAGGGGTAGCTTTGTGAACTTGTGCTTCCTGGACACTTGGGTGAGAGGTCATGGCTTTGCCTTGAAGAGACCTTGGCTGGCTCCAGAGGGGTCATGGCTGGCTCACTAGGTGGTCCAGGGGCTGGTTGGGGAACTCTGGAGTGGGTGCTCCAGGGTGGTCGTGGGAAGGTCCTGGTCATGGGTGTGACCAGACCTCCCACGGTTGGCTTTGGTGGTCCTGAAGTGGGTGCTCCAGGATGGCTTGGGATGTGAGTGGGTGCTCACAGCCTCTTTTTAAATCAAATGTATTTATGTACTAATGTTTTAACTTGAGCTTTTTAATCTACTTATTACTTATTATTAAATACTGCTTTGTGCAACTAACCTTACAGCTCTCTTTTGGCAAGCCTTACATAATTATCTATTGCATACATTCCTCACGGCTTGCTGAGTACATTCAATGTACTCATGGCTTTTGCCCTCTGTTTTTATCAGCAGCTGCAGGAAGTTCCAGGGAGTTTAAAGCTCAGTAAAGAAGAGGTCTTTGGAGACCTTGTTACCTAGGGGACGTCCTCCACTCAATAGCCAGTGGGCTGATCGGTTGGACCTATCGCTGAAGTAATGCTTCCCGCTGTTCTTGTTCTTCTGTTGTAGCCCTTGAGGCAAACTCTTGTAAGAAGCTTGGCCGGTTTGGTCTTTAATATATTTATATTTATTGTTTTGTCTCTTGCTCCTCTTAGCTTGTGTATGGATTTGGTTACACTTGTGTTTGATCTGTGCGAGCTAGCCAATCTGTTCCTGGGACTAGCTCGGAGCACAGGGGCAAGACCTCCAGGAGGTCCTACGGGACTTAGCCTGAGAGGTCCTGTCGGACCTCTCTGTGATATACCAAGAGGTGCTACCGGCGTGGTTGGCCCAGACCTCCAGGAGGTCTTACAGACCTCCTGGGAGGTCCTGGTGGACCTCGCTAGTGGTTGGCCAAGACCTCCAGGAGGTCTTGCAGACTTCCTGGGAGGTCCTGGTAGACCTCCCTCGGGAAGCACCGCGAAAAAAAGGAGGTCCTCCCGGACCTTTGCTGTATATCACAGGGTGGGTTCGTCACAATACCCATTAATACCTATGTTGCTTCCTGTGCCTCCTTTGCTGTGGCATGGTTCACATGTCCACAGTTTGGTGTTTGAAGTAGGCTTAAGTGCCTACGGAGTCGGCTGACCCTTGCTTGGAGTCGAAGTCTGGCCTTGGGTTGGTGTGGTTCCCGAGTTGAACTTCGCAGGGGTGACTTGGCGTTGAGGGCACTTTTTGACGATGTGTCCATTTTCTATGTAGTTGAAGTAGTGAAGCTGAGCTATTGGGTTATGCACTGCTGGTTGTACCACGGGGCGAGGAGCGCGGAGAACATTCCCAGTTCTTCCCATTTCCACTGAGGCATTCTGATACTCCTGTGTAGTCTAGCTACTCCCCCTTAAAAAGAAGGGTATCTGATACTGGTTGTCTTTTCCAACTTCATTCATGATGTGTCTCACAGCGGCGTGGAAACTTGTCCTTTGTAGCTCAACTACCTTGGTTAGTAACTGTGAGGACCTGGGGTATATAGCTTGTAACACTTAACCATCCAATTGGTCCTAGCATCACAAACTAAATATCCCGTGCCTAGGCATACATGTACTTTCCAGAATTGCAGTACACATACCCCATACAAAAATTATGCATCAACTCCATACACAAGTCATTACATTACCGAGTCTTCAAATTTACAACACAAATACATACAAGTTCATAATACAAAAGTAGGGCCAACCGGCCAAAATGACAAGGTAATTAAACAAAGTAGCAGTGGAAACAAAAGCCATAAGATGGCGATAAACAAAAGCCAACCGGTTTGCCATTACCCACAAGGCAACCGACCGGACTACCAAGCTAGTCCTCCTGCACGATGTTGGTCTCACAATAGTTAACCCCTTGGGGGGTCAATCTCCTCTACAACAATCAAGCAATGCAGTTGAGTACAAAAATGTACTCGCAAGACTTACGCATAACAAACCTATACATAGCTACATGCAAGCTGAACAAGGAGAAGCCGTAGGGTTCATTTTAAGCACAAATCAATATTTCATTTGCAATAATGTAATAGATTGAAGGTAATTTTATCAAATCTGTTTTTATGTGTTTAAATAATAGCGAGATAACATTTATAATCATAAATAACATCCTAGAGGTGACTCCCAAACAGCCACCACAACATAGCACAAATTTCCCATTCGTACCACCCGAATTCAACTTTTATCAAAAATGTTGTAGTCTAATTCTTGCAGGAAATAACCAAGCGTGTCCATAACCTAGGACGAGGCTATTCAAATAGTTTAAACCCTGCAGGGGTGTACCAATGTACCCACACGCCAGATCGCCTTTTCGCCACATGATAGAGCACACTTCCTTAGGTATGCTGGCAAGGCTAAGTCCTACGAGACATTTCCAATATTGTGTATTAACTACGAGCCGCCCGTATGATGGAAACCATACGTTGTGCCGGAGTCATCGGCAGAGAGATAACTTACCGATGCTCCTCGGGGTAGGGAACTTAAACCTAGAACCCATCCCATCACACCCAAGACACACAGATTATTTCTTTTTTCACACAACACACACAACCTCCAACGACTCGGAGCTAACACACGCCAAAGTACTAAGTCAAGAGAGGTCCCATATCCCTCTCATGTGGTTAGCACGCAAGAGTGCTTGGATCAATGGCACAGGTAATTCGGTCCTTGTTGACTCCGGCACCATCCATGTACACCCGACAATCACACCATCCAACCAATATGCCCAAGTCTAAAACATTTTATTTTTAGTTTTAGTTTTCCAAGTACAATACATACATAGGTACCCTGACCTAAGTAATTTAAAGCGATGATATAATAACCATCGCCGAAGCGATGATTCCCATTCTAACGTTCTAAGCATTGCTAAGCGACATCAACTCGTATACTACAAGTAGAGTGACTAGAGCCCATCCATTGAGCTCTAAATCACAACGGATATAAACCTAGGCTCAGTAGTAGAGGATGGATGTTTACCTACAGTTCATTTAAATAAACAGGTAAACTATCACGAACTAAGAAATAACTTGACAACATAGCATGCATATATATAAGTTGAAACATTTGAAATATTAACATGCACAAATAATAGGATCAATGTGCATCAAAGGAAAACTTCTTTCCTTGCTGGAGATAACTTTCTTGCTGCATAGGATCACTCTCATACTCAACGAATTCGTCGGAACCTATCGAAAGAGTCGAGAAGAAACAATAAGAACGAATAACACAAAAAGATTCAAAGATTCAAAGTCATCCAAAAATCATGAAACTTTCACAGAAGGTAGAGCATGATTTTAAATAAATTTTACAACAAAAATCAACTTAGTTGGAGTTTGCATGCAAAATTTATAGCCAAAACAAAATCAGCTTTCAAAAGAAATACAGAACAATCCCTCTTGGGTACTGTTCATCCGAAATTTAATTTTTGGCGAAAATTTCCAGAGAGGTGGTGAACATGAAAATTTTATGGTAGATAGAGCACCACATGAGATGAACAATGGAATTTGATTCACCTCATTTGGAGCTAAAATGAATTTCTTATGATTTTTCAAAGTCATAAAAGTAGTGCACAAACCATATATAAAATAAGATTTTCAGAGATAGCATTATACTCAAAACCTATTCTACAATAAAGTACAGTAATAGAGGAAACCAACAAGCTTGAGTTTGCTCAAATTGGAGTTGCAGAGAAATACTTATGCATTTTTGAAATTAAAACAATTTTTAGTGCAACAATAACACTATACCTGAAGTAATTCTATTAACAACATTTTTCTGGAATAGCAACAAGATTCAAACCAATTTTAGATTCAAGTATATTTAAAATAGAAACCAACAAAATTTGAATCATCCAAAAAGGAGTTAAAATGAATTACTTATGCAGTTTTGAAGTTTAAAACAATTTGTAGTACATAAATAATTGATATACAGATTTTCTTATAAACCCTAAGCTGAAAATGTTTTGGACCGTTGAGATCTAATCGGACGGCCGACGCGATGGTTACGTTCGGCGGTCCGAATGGCCCAATGGATCCAGGCAGTTGATTCGAAATCGGACGGTCCAAACGAGAGGGATGTTTGGACGGTCCGAACGGCCAAATAGATCTGGACCGTTGAATCAAAATCAGACGGTCCAAACGAAGGAGATGTTCTGGTGGTCCAAACGTTCAAAACGATCTGAATCATTGATCTCAAAATGGACGGTACAAAGTGAGGCGTTACCAAGCACTTAACGGTTGGACCCACGCGTAAGTGAAACATCAACTCAAAACTACAGGATCTACACAGATAAGTGTGCTTAGGACAGTGGTTAAAAGCTAATCATCGAGCTACAATAGCTGTCCAAAAATGACAACACAGAGGCACTCCCGGCCGTGACTTCATCGGGCGTCTCGCCGGTGAAGGAGGCTACGGCGGCATGAGCTAGGGGCTAAAATGGATTCCTAATACTATTGTGCACCCACCGGTGGTCAGAGCATCGCCGAAGATGGACTCAAGCGGCGGCACGACGAGGTGGAGCGGAGGTGAAGCTACGAGAATTATGACAAAGCCGATACAACAATGCATTGAGCTATCCAAGGTGCACACTAGTATCAAAGGAGGGCTAGGAGTGTACCGGAGTGAGTAGGGAGGATAAGCTAGTCGGAGTCATGCCGACGGCAAGGAACCGAAGGCGGCGGCGGCGCTCCAACGAGGATGGAATTACCTGAGGATTTAGGGAGAAAAAGGGAGGTAGAAGAAACTTCAGAGAGGTCTAGAGATGGTTAAACAACCAACAATTTGGGTATTGACTCACCGCACCGGAGCTAAGGAAGAAGGGGAACATTTTCTGCCGAAGAAGATTAAGTCCAAAATTTGATGATTCCTATGAATACAAATCAAAATTGGATTAGGTGAAATGATAATGGTGAAGAAGGGCGCAAAGTGACGCAAACGAAAATGGAAATGAACCCCTGCGGCACCGGAACGACGTTGAGGTGCAGCGACTGAAATTGAGAGCTTGAGCTCCTTGCGATTTCTTTTGGTGGAAGAGGAAAATGGTGGTGTGGATGGTTCGGGAGTGACGAAAAAGATAACAATGAGGCCATTGGGGAGCTTTTATAGGCTCTGGGGGTGGAGAAACACAAGAATGGAGCTCCTATGGTGTACTTGGTCCATGGCTCCACCACGAGCGACAGTGACACGATGGCGAGGTGATAGGAGCATGGGCGAGTGTGGACATGATGTCCAAACCGCGAGCGTGTGTCAAAAACAAGTGGTGGAGCTGATGAAGGTGACGCACGGGCGGAGCTGAACCACGGTGCGTATGGCAAGCTAGCACGGGCGCAAAGGCCGCGTGGAGAAGACGATCAGACAAGCGAGGCCCACTAGTCAGTGAAACAAGCAAAGTGGCTCGGTGGAGCGGGTTGAGTCAAATGATCGAGTCAAAAAATTTTGACGGTCCAATTGAAAATGGATGGTCCAGATTGCGTGCGCGTTCGGATGGTCCGAATGTTCTCACGCGATGCGGACGGTCCTAATTGAAATAGACGTTCAAGCGGTCCGAACGTTCCCATCAATCCGGGCGGTTGATATGAGATCTAACGGTCCCAAAAGCCCTGTGCCAGTTCGGATTGGCCCGAGCGTGCTAAGTTGGTTGGGTTCAACCAAGTGGCTTGGGTCCGACCTAAGCCCAAACAGTAGCAACTAGGTTTTGAAAACAAAAGGCTGAGCTTTTGAGGAATTTTTAGATAGAGTTGCATAACTCTAAAAATTTCAAAATTTTTACTGGAGGTTTCTTACTCCAAGATTAACCTTGTATAAAATTTCCAAAGATTTTTATGTACTGAATTTTTCTCTAGAAATTTCTCAAGGTTCTGCCTTAGGGTTTGACTAAGGATCTAATTGGTCTAACTGGGCTCTGAAAAATAGCAAAATAAATATAAAAATTTTGAAATTTTTCAGAGAGGTTACCAGGGTGATCTAGAAGCTACTAAAAATATTTCCAGAGGATAATCACAAGATTTGATTATGGAGTTTTCAAGGACTATGCTTCCATTAATTGAAACATTGGTCTTTGAAATTAGAAAACCCTTGGGAAAAATTTCCAAAAAATTTCAAATGACATCATGAGGCATCAAAAGTTTTAATTTCTCCTCATTTTTATACATTTGAAACATAAACCATTGTTTGGGATGTTACAGTAACGGGCGCAGTTAGCAGTCTTTGGGGCAGTGGTCTTGTCCTTTGTAGAGGAAGCACGTAACTTTAAGCATCGGGAATTCACCTGTCTGGTGGTCCTTATCGCAGATCAGGTAGTTTACGCAACATTGGTTTGCTTGATGTCCTTTTTCTCCACAACGCGTGCATGCTATCTGGTTCATAGGGCAGTTGTCTGATTGATGGTGTTCTTCATAACAAGGACAGTGGGGAACTGGGCATGTGTAGGAATAGTGTCCATATTACCCACACGTGAAGCATGCTCCTCCTGCGTCTTGTCGGATTGGAGGACATAATTAGGCGACATGTCCTACCTTGCCACATTCAAAGCATATGGCATTTAGCGGAGCTTCCAGGTCTGGTAGTAGAACTTTGGCAGGCACAACTTGCTCCTTGCTGGGGCTCTTAATAAGTTCTTTGCCAAGGCTGAGGTCAGCGGCGATGCCATTCCTTGATGATTCTTCGAGATTCTATCAGGGACATCTAGGCACATGGTGTCCTAGGTTGCCGCAATAGAAACATTTGATCTCTTGGTCTTGCTTCCTCTGGGGGCATTTGTTGGCGCGGTGTCCGGTAATTTTGCAATAGAAGCAAGTGATGGCCTTTTTGGGTCCTCCCGATGTCGTGTCATGGTTGTCTTTAATGTGACGGCTTCTCCCAAGCAATCCTTTAAGTGGTCGATCAAGTGTTTGCAATAGAAGCCCGCACTGGAATGGCTGAGACTGCGTCCATGGCTGGACTCTCCAAGATTGATGATAGGTGGCGGACTAGAGCATCGCACGCTTTTGCACGCAGTCATCCCAGTGCGGGCTTCTCGGGGTCAAAGTGGTCGATCAAGCGTTTGGTCACTGGAAGCGATGGCTAGTGGGGGAGAAGCTGGGGCATACATCGCAACAGCTGTTGTGGTGTGTGCTAACTCTGCAACGGAAGCATCCCTCTCTCACCTCATCTCAGAGAGGGCTGCATCCCATCTGATCAGCCGGTTGTGAAGGGTGTCGGAGTGGTTGTAGCTGCTGGTGAGAAGCATCCGAAGCTGCTCAATCTCGATCATGACAGTAGTGAGGGAAGCTATCATGGCATGCATGAGCTGCACCTGGTGAGTCAGGCGAGGGTCATTGTTTGTGACATCGAAGACCTCCAAGTAGTGTAATCCTTCCTGAAGAGATGGGTAGAAGCAGAAGGGAGGTCTCAGCAGGTCATCCTCATGCATCTGGCATAGATGAGCTGAGGTGAACGAAGTTGTGTCTGAGAATCGCATCGTAATGCTACTCTAGGGGTGCTCGGCCTTAAAGGTGTGGGAGATGAACTCGCCTTCCCTCGGGTAGAGGTCCACCTCCATAGACCAAGACTCTTGGTCCTGGATCTGAGTCCTCCGGCCTCTAAAGATAGGTAGGCGGTGGTAGTCCAGGTACTGCATGAGTTTGTGGAGGATATCCACGGACTCTTTGAAGTCCTCTCCGTTGGTGAAGAAGTCCCATGGGGCATCGGATGAAGCACCGGCCGTCTACAATTTTTGAAATAAGAGAAAGAGTCAGAACTGAGTAAAAACTTAAGTGAAGTTAAGGTAAGTAAAGAACTAAGAGAGATAAGTGAGAGCAATAAGTACGTTATATTTTGCCAAAGATTTTCTTAAGTTTTGAAAATAGGACTCAAGTTCTTAGGCACGCCCAGTCTAACTAAGGCTCCTACAGTCACATGCTTTGATATCAGCTCTGTCGAACCCGGATTTTATAATACAGAATCCTCTGTGAAAGCAATTGCACTATTCCCTAGATCAGTAGATGGTGCTCACAGATACATCACTGAATCACTTAATACAAGACACAAAACCATACCATTCAATATATTACAAATATCAGAGTTACATAGACCGCATTGGGTCGAGTTTTACAATAAGGTCTGAACAGGCCAAATGATTACATTACAAAAGTAGTGAAAACAATAGCAGAAGCCAAAGGGGTAGAGCACATCTCTCCATAGGCAAGCGACTGGGGTAACCTATGTATGACCGATTGTCATAGCAAGAAAGACTAAACAGTAGAAAGAGGGGACCCCTAGTGTCCACGGTAGTGACCGAAGGGTTCTCGAAGAGGGGATTGGTTGCCAGGAAGTGAATGTGTATTGCTTGCTCAAAAAAACTCAGCCCTCATCTATTACATAAGGGGAGGTGGCTATTTATAGCCTTTCTAACAGGTACATAAGATTACAGATCTACCCTGTATAGGACCCTATACTGGTAGGGACTGTAGGAGCTTTTCCTACCCTATGTGCAGGCTTCGGCTCATGGTGGACCCTTCTGGTCCTAGGGATGGCAATGGGGCCCCATTCCTCGTTCCCCAACAGGGAATTCACCCATTAGGGGCCGATGTTGAGGCTATTTCTTCCCCCACAGGGATGCTAATATGCAAATATAATTCCCTATCGGCTGAAGCGGGGCTGGGGCCATTCCCCTACTCCCCATCCCCGCTACCCACATGAGCCGCCGATAACCCTGTGACATGTGGGCCACTAGCCCACTACAGCACTGTTTAAATCTTTAAGGGTTTGCTTGCTTATTTGCTTAGGAGTTGTGATACCATCTTTAAGAATATTGTTGGAACTCTTCATTTGGAACACTGGTAAGCACTGTTTAAATCATTTCAAACACTAATTCTGTCATCTATATGTGTATCTATGTAGGAGACGTTGGGGGTCTAATTTTCGGGTCTAGGTCCCCGTAGAACTAATTATCAATTCAATTTCAACATAAGACTATTAACATCATTACATCACAGAGCAAGGGGACTATTAATATGAACTAATTATCAATTCAATTTCAACATAAGACTATTAACATCATTACATCGCAGAGCAAGGGGACTATTAATATGAACTAATTATCAATTCAATTTCAGCATAAGACTATTAACATCATTGCATCACAGAGCAAGGGGACTATTAATATGAACTAATTATCAATTCAATTTCAGCATAAGACTATTAATATCATTACATCACAGAGCAAGGGGACTATTAATATGAACTAATTATCAATTCAATTTCAGCATAAGACTATTAACATCATTGAGTAGTTCAACAAAGAAGACAACAAGACCAAGGGTGTCCAAACCCACCACACCAAAGAGTAGCCCTCGGCATCCATCGCAGAAAGCACTAGCCATTTTCATCACAGAGCAAAGGGGTAGAGACAGAGAGGGAGTAAGGTAGGGTGATACCTCAAGATAAATAAGAACCACGGCGGCGAGCCCACCACCAGCACAATCCTCATTCATCTCCATCACCTTGCATAAATCGCACAAACATCAGGACACAACTTAAGGCTCAAGCATAAAAATCAAACTCAACAAAAGACATTAAGCTAACAGATCTAGAGGAGAATAGAGGGAGGATGGGGAAAGTAAAGCCCGGCCAAGGCCCGAGCGTAGGAGGCCGAGTAGGAGAACCAAGCCATGGCGGCACAGGCGACACGCGGGGCCAAGCCCAGTGGCTTGGGTGGCTGCATCACCGTAGTTGTGGCATGACCCTGAAACTGCACAAGAAGACACTACTATCGTATGAGTGTCTTGTGCAGTGCAGAGTGGTGTCACAACCTGCGACGATGGCGACGGGGTCGGGCGGCGGTGTCGAGGTGGGGAGGGGAACGGACGAGAGTAAATGCGCTAGGGAGTGACGAGTTAGGGCGGGTGCAAACCCTAGTGGCGCTAGGGAGTGATGAGAGTTAGGGTGTAACATCCCAAATCTGGGTATGTGTTTCAAATGTAAGAAAATGAGTAGAAATTAAAATTTTTCTTGCGTCTTGAAGTTTTTGAACTTTTCTGTAATTCTTGTGAAAGAATTGTGGGAAATCAAAAACCAAAATCTCCTTTGAC
Organism: Phyllostachys edulis; assembly: GCA_036346405.1. Lineage (NCBI taxonomy): Eukaryota > Viridiplantae > Streptophyta > Magnoliopsida > Poales > Poaceae > Phyllostachys > Phyllostachys edulis. Next base: position 62,915,632 of record CM070546.1, on the reverse strand, counting down.
TAAAGTCATGACCTCCTTGTTAAAAATCTTGTGTTCAACCCCTGGAAATATTTTTCCTTAGTTCCAGGGATGCTGTGTGACACCTTTGAAAAATTTCATAATTTTTAGAAATTATTTGATAATTTTTAAGAGGCAGTCAAACCAGTTTGACTCTTGGTCAAACCCTAGAACAAGCTTTGTTAAATTTCTGGAGAAAAATGTTGTATATAAAAACCTCTGGAAAATTTACACAAGGTTTATCCTGGAGATAGGAACCTCTAGTCAAGATTTCATAATTTTTGGAGTTAGTTTGCTACCTCTAATAATTATTCCAAGTTTTCAGCTTGTTTTTGAACCATAGTCAAACCATAGTCAGAGTCTCGGTTGGGTTCAAGCTGGACCCGAGCCAACCTCAAGTTCTGGTTCGACCCAACCACTTCCCGCTCAGCCCCGAGCCTGTTCAGCGTGCGATCCTTGTGAGTCATTGGATTGCAATCTAACAGCCCGCGTTGATTGGGCCGTGCGGACCTCCCGATCCCGCCCGTTATTTTCAACTGTTGGATCTTGATCCAACGCTGCTTGTGTGTAGCCCTTTGTGCTCGGTCATTTTGATCAAAGTGACCCGAGCCAGTTGCGTATGTGGTTGAACCAGATCAACTAAATGTACCGGGTCATTTCAAAGCGGTGCGTGTTTCCAACTGTTAGATCTGAATCTAACGCTCTAGATTTTGTGGGCCATTCGGCTTTTTTGTTTGTCCCAATTAATCGCAACCGTTCATCTTTGATCGGACGATCAAGATTGCGTGGGAGCATTTGGAGCCTCCAAACGCCACTTTAAATCGTGACCATCCGCTTTTGATCCTACCGTGAGTGGTTGAGCCCGTACCGGTTGGGTTAGGTTCAACCCATTTGGTTCCAGTTAGCCCGAGTCTCTTTGTGCTTGTTCCTCTGACTAGTGGGGCCCCCGTAACCTGTTCTTCGTCTTCATCGGTCGCCTTTGAGTGCGTGCGCGCCAGAGCTCCATGGCAGTGCAAAGTCACCTCCGTTGTGTCCTGCAACGACTCTTTGCTGCTTTGCCTTAATTGCGCACCAGCTTTCGCCCCCAAAGTCTTCCTCCTCTGCTGCACCACCTGCTTTGCGCATCCATGGCAAAGCATGAGCCGGGTGCACCTTGGAGCTATGCTTTGCTCTTTTCCTTTGCTCCTCTGGCTATAAGAAGCCTTCAACCCCTTCCTGGTGTTCCTTTAAACACCCTCTCAGCTTGCTCCCTGCTTGTTGAGCTCAAATCACCTGTGAACCCCTCTGCCGCCATTGCTGGACCTTAGAACTCCTCAGTGAAGCTAGTGCTCCAGTGGTTCTTCAACCTTTCCTTTTTGCTCAGCCTTGAGCCTCTCATCACCGTGGTCTATCCCCTAACTCGATTTAGGTTTGCTTTCACAGGAGCGGCCTAATTTCGGAGTTTGCATCTTCTCAGCCGTGTTCATCCCTCTTCGTCCTCAGCTCTGGTAAGCCCTCAGCTCCTCAATTCCTTGCTCATGGTCCCTCTGTGAGCCCTTGTGGAGCTATCCTTACCATCCTTTGGTGATCTTGTTGCTCAGGTCATCACCTCCTCGCTTTCATCCTCAGCGCCGGCGCTGTGCTTTGTCGCCGGAGCAGCTCTGACCTTCTCTATGCCTCCCAGTGCTAAGGTAACCCTCTTGGTAGTCCTTAGATGCTGTGGCACCGCTTCTCTGAACCGTTGCAGAGCTCCTCTTGCTTTTCATTGTTTGGTCATGCTTGCACCGCCGTTCTTGGCCGTCGCCGCCGTCGTGAGTGGTACCAGTGGGTGCGCATTGCTATTGCACACCCGTTGCTGTCCTTGGTTCACACCGCCGTGGCCGGAGTCGCCGGTGGTGAGCCTTGGAGGCCCTCGGTATTTTTGTCGGACGGGATGGCACTGTGCTGTGGCCGGTTAAGACATAGATCCTCGTATTAGTGGCTAATCATTGATTAATCAGTGTTAATGAATGTTTAGTAGTTAATGTCCGGCATTAATATGCCTCTGAGCCTCTGTCGGGTGGGCCCGAGCTTTATCGCTCTCTGTGCGTCGCCTTTGAACAAAGATTCGGGTCATTAATTGCTAAATCATGGTTAATCACTGTTAATTAATGGCTTAGCATTTAATCACCGTCTTTTTCCGACCCTTCGCCTCGACAGGGGGCGCGCGCTTAAACACCCTGGGCGCTTTAAACACGTGTGCGGGGCCACGAGTCACTGACAGTGGGGCCCAGCCTCTTTTTCTCTCTCTCGGGCGCGTGCGTTATGCTCCATTGATCGTGGACCGTCGATGTCGAGATCAACGGCCCAGATTCGTTGGAACATTCGGACCACCGAACCTCAGCCATTCATTTCTTGATCTACGGCTTAGATCGTGTGGGACGTTTGGACCACTGAACCTTCATCGTCCGATCTAGATCCAACAATCTAGATCGCTGTGAACGTTCGGACCACCGAACCTCAGCCGTTCATTTCTTGATCTACGGTTGAGATCTGCGGGACCTTCGGACCCCCGGACCTCCCTGTAGCATTGGCCGTCCATTTCTTGATCTGCGGCTCAGATTCGTTGGAACGTTCGGACCGTCCGAACGTCACCTTGATCTGAGCCATCCATCTCGAGATCAATGGCCCACGTTCGTTGGAACGTTCGGACCTTCCGAACTTTTCTTCGATGTGGACCGTTGGATCTAAATCTAACGGTTGGCTCTGTTGGGCCTCCGTAAGTCTTGTGTCTCTGCCCAAGCGTGGGCGTTGGATTCAATCTCAACGGTCCATGTTTTTCCGCTTTGAGTAAGTTGGTTTAAAAACCCGGTAAGCTTTATTTGCAAACAAAAAATTGTATTAAACTTCAAAATTGCTTAACTATTTCGTTTTAGCTCCTTTTCGATTGGTTAAAATTTTGTTAGTTCTGGTTTTAACTAAGCTTTAATCTAAAAATGGTTAGAGGCTTGGTTCTATTCTAGAAAAATTTGTTAGTAGATTTAATTTAGGTTTAGCTTTATTTGTTGCATTAAAAATTCATTTAACTTGAAAATTGCATAAGTATTTCTCTGTAGCTCCTTTTTGAGTGAAACCAAGTTTGTTGGTTTCCTCTGTTAGTGTGCTTAATTGTAGAATAGGTTTTAGCATGCTACTATTTTTGTGGTTGCATTTAACTTGTGCTCTTTTTCATGTCTTTGAAAAATCATAGCAAATGCATCCTAGCTCCAAATGAGGTGAATCCAATTGTGTTGTTCATCTCATGTGGTGCTTTGTTTACCATAAAAATATCAGGTGCAACACCTCTCTAGAAATTTGTGCCAAAAATTTAATTTCGGATGAATAGTACCCGAGTTGAATTTTCAGCCTTTTTCCAGCAGACCAAACTTGTTTTGGCCGTAACTTTTGCATTGAGAATCCAAATCAATTGGTTCTTATTGATAAATTCCTTAAAAATCTTGATATTCCTGCTATAAAAATTTCGTGGCTTTTCGCTGAAGTTGGTTTTTTAGCCTTTTCGGTGTTCTTCGTTCTTATCGGTTCTTTTTCGTTCTTTCGTTAGGTGCCAACGAGTTCGTTGATTATGAGAGTGATTGTTTGCAGCATATTGAGCATCTCCAGCAAGGCAAGCAGTTTGATCATACTAATCCCATTACTTTTAAAGTCTACTACTTTGTTTACAAATAGTATATACATGCATGTTTTTGTGTCAAAGTTAATTTTCCCGATTAGAGGTAGTTATTCCTATTGCATGGTTGCCCTTAAATTGTTATCCCCTGCTACTAAACATAAGGTATTAATCTCACAGGTGAATTAGAGCCCGGTGATTGAATTATGCTCTTTTCGGTGTCATGCTTAGAAATACTTAGCTACCGGTAGAATTGGGCGGTCATCGACTTAGTCGTTGATCTTGATCACACAAATCTTATTATTATTCCTTTATGTCCAGCACTTTGTGCTTTGTTAATTTGTAAAGTCAAAACTGAAAACAAATTGTTATTGACTTGGGCACAATGGATGATGGTGTGATCTGTTGGGTGTGACTGGAATGGTGCCTAAGTCCACAAGGACCGAGTTACTTGGGCCACTAAGCCAAGCGATTATTGCGTGCTAACCACATGAGGGGGATATGGGACCTCTCTTGACTAAGTACTTTGGGGGTGCTAATTAATGAGTCACGTGATGGGTTGTATATTTGACTATATGCAACATGGGACAGGAGGGGAGCACCCGCACGGCTTGAGCTGGCCGGTGTATCCTACTCTTCGTATGGGTCCTTGGTGAGAGCCGGGGAGGCATTTCGCTAAGGGTTAACCCCCATACGCACGGCTCTTAATTAGCTCATTCCATTGGAAATGTCTCGTAGGACTTAGCCGTACCGGCATACCAAAGGAAGTGTGCTAAATAGCTTGGCAAAAAGGCGGTCTGACGTGTGGGTACATTGGTACACCCCTGCAGGGTTCAAACTATTCGAATAGCCTCGTCCTAGGTTATGGACATGCTTGGTAAGGTCGTGCAAGAACTAGACTATAATCTTTTAATTAAAACTTGTTGTGGGTGGTATGAATGGGTAATTCATGCTATTGTTGTGGTGATTATTGTGTTAGTCACTTCCAGGTTGTTGTTGTCATTTATCTATTGTATCTTGCTGTTATTTGAACATTAAAAATAGATTGTCAAATTGCTTTAAATGTATTACATTATTGCAAATGAAAGCTTGCTTTATGCTGAAAATGAGCCTAGAGCCTTCTCCATTGTTTAAGCTTGCATGTAGCTATGTATAGGCTGTTACACTACATGTAAGTCTTGCGAGTACATTTTTATACTCATTTGCTTTGCTTAATTAATTGTTGCAGAGGAAGTTGATCCCCAAGGGATCGACTATCGTGAGATCGACTTCAACTTCAACTTTGACGACTAGCTGGCGGCCCGGTCAGTTTGCCTTGTGGGGTAATGGCAAACTGGTTGGCTTTTGTTCATCGCCATCTTATGGCATTTTGCTTCCGCTGTTATTTAAGTTTTTTTTCTTTTGTGGCCGGCTGGCCCCTTGATTGTAAGAACTCTATTATGTATGTCTTTTATTTGGTTGTGTTCTTGCTTCGGTTCTGTGCTTGTATGGAATTGATGCATGATTTTGTAAAAGGGTGTGTGTATCGCACTTCTGGGAGGTACACATTGTCCCGAGGCACGGGATATTTTGTTTGTGATGCTAAGGTCAATTGGAAGACTAAGCATTACAAGCTAAATACCCCAGGGGTCTCACATAGGGCGAGCGCAAACCCTAGCAACCGGGCTCCTACTAATAAAGAGACTTATCACAGACAATTCTATTATGGAACCGTCAGTGATAATTATCACAGACAGATCCATAATGGAACCGTCCGTGATATGGGACATATCACAGACGGTTCCATAATAGAACCGTCTATGATATGTCCCATATCACCGATTTATTCCATAATACAACCGTCTGCGTGATATGTCTTATATCACGCAGACAGTTCCATTATGCAAACCGCTCAGTGAAATGGTTTTTCTCAAGTATACTTACCTTGTATATACACTTACATGACATGAAGAAATTACATGTTTATATGTCAATTTTGTCATTTAAATATTGTTGAAAATTTGCTTTAACTATATATATATATATAGTAATAATTCAACATATAATTAATATAGTAACTTCACCTCCAAACTTCTTTTTTCATTTTGGAATTTTCATATGGCCAAACAAATGGGCTAGTCGCTACAAAAAGATTAAAAAAGTAGAAACCTATAAATAAACAAAGTTTTTCTAGTGGCGGAGGTAGGTGCTATCTCCGCCTTCAATACTTCATAGGCGGCGGCGTCGGCATCGGACGGTTCCTCGATCATCGTGAACGAAGCTCGAAATGCGCCCACTGCCGATCGCTGCTCGAGTGTCTCCCCAAGACCTCGATCGTTGAACTAAGAAGAATTGAGCCCATAGGCTCTCTTCCCTTGCTTGAGGGTCTCGACCGTCAACTCGGCCGCTCACTTGACACGATTAGCCTCCAAGTGACGGCAAGCCTCCCGGAGATGTGCAACGTCGTTTTGGAGGACCAAGTCGATGACGTGGTAAACTCGCCGAAAGTGGGAGATCACCCGGAAGACGCGGCGGAGGAGGATGTCAAGACGGCGGAAGGTGGCTGTCACCTGCTCCGGCAAATTCTTGGTCGACATAGGAGTGAAGACACTGTTAAAATAGTGTTCTTCCACAACACGGTTCAATGTACAACGAGAGAGGTGCTCGTACAGTGCGGCCAGGTAGGCCATCAATGCCGGCGACAAGGAAGAGGTAGCCATTTCTGTTTTTTTATAAGTATGTGGGGATGATCATCTTCGATGGTGGATGATCCTTTTTATAAAACCAGGTATAAATTCAGAGTGTGAGACGAAGAGACGTATCGGGGAGCCAAAGCGGATCGATGCGACGAAGAGACGCATCGGTGACGAAGAAACGCATCGGGCTGTAGCGATATTATCACAGACGGTTATAACAAAAACCATCCGTGATATGTGGTATTATCACAGACGGTTATTATTAAGAACCATCTGTGATGTTTCACGACGTTTTTGTTGAAAACCGCTCATCATATGTAGAATTATCACAGACGGTTATTAATAAGAACCGCTCGTGATACTTCACAGCGGTTTTCAACATGAACCGCTCGTGATATTACCTCTTCACAGACGGTTTTAGCGCAGCCAAGAACGCAGACGGTCTCTAAACCAAAACCGCTCAGGATTGCATAATATCTGAGCGGTTTTGGTCAACCGTCTGTAATGAGGCGTCCAGTATTAGCCTTTTTGTAGTAGTGATGGCTGAAACCGTGCCTTTTCCCAAACGGTATAGGTACACCGTCCCCTTCAGCTAGGCGAAGCATGTGCCCCCCTATTATTGCGTCGCCATTGGGGTCATCGTGGCAGGCTTTGATGTCGTGCCCCGTCGTTTTGTGTACACCACCGTTGGGGCTTGTGCCCAGCTGTTGGGCTGGTTTGTTTTAAATGGCGCCCCTTCGGGGGGGGGCGTGCGCAATGATTTGATATCACGTGCCATAACTGTTCGTCGGCGTCACTTGTCATATGGTGATTGGTCTGTGGCTCCTCGATTGTCCCGCTCGGTTTTGCTGTGGCTTAGCTTGTATAAATAGGGGGTCCCCCCGTTGTTCGGTTCAATCTTTTGATATTTGGTGTGAAAAGCCCATTGCCCTGCCTCCGATTGCGTTTCGTTCCTTTGGTTCGAGAGTGATACGGGTTGCTTTGGTATGAGAAAGCGAAGCAAGGATGGTGCGGGAGAGATGCAGTACACGAGTGATCTTAGCAGATCGATCGTGACAGAGCTGGTTCTCTAGACCCTCATTGATGAGGGGAAGCTGGAGAGCCTCACAATGGTGAGGGCTCCGAGGCAGGAGATGGTGTCATCGCCGAGGCTGGATGAGGCAGTGGCTTTCATCACTTTTTTTTTTACGCCGGGCTTCGACTTCCATGCATTGAGTTGTTGTCCGAAGTGCTCCAATTATACGGTGTGGAGTTGGCACAACTTATGCCAAACTCCATCGTGAAGTTGGGTGACTTTGAGTGGATTCTTCGGTCTGCTGGCACCAGTGGTGAAGGACGGCTCTTCGCCTACCGTCATGATGGGTGGTGCCAGCCGAAGAAGAAGAAGAACTCGGGGGAGACGCTGAATTTCAGCAACATCAACTTCCAGCTGAAGGCGCGGATGTAGATGTATGTGCTCGCCCCCGCTGCATGCAACCGCTAGGATACCAACTGGACACGTCGGTGGTTCTACCATACCTCGCCAGTGGAGGCCGGTCTTCACTCGACGGGGGGTCTGATTGAGCTGACTGCCTCGCCGGAGATTGCCTTGACCTCACGGGAGGAGGCTCTCCTCCACCTGCTGCTGAACGCGACGAAACGCCTTTCGACTCGTGACGTCGTGGAGGAGTTGTGTGCCTTCTGAGTCTGGCCCCTGCCCTCGGGTGGCGTGTTGAGCTGGGGGCTCCAAGGTTTGATCTTTCAACCCTGACCATGCTAGGCCCAGAGGGCGTGCCATGCGAAGGTACTAAATCACTGTGCCATATGCCCTCTTTTTTGTTTGTTTGTTTGTGTTTTTGTTGTTTTTTTTTGTTAACTTGTCCTGTTTGTTCGTTGGCAGTTGCGTCTATCGACGAAGTGGCCCAGGGTGCGGAGGTGCTCTTGGGCCCCTACACAGCAGGCTCGTGGTGCGGGATGCACAGTTGAACCAGGCGTATGGCGCGTCGGTCCAACTTGCAGAACGTCTGGATCCAAACGAAGGGAAGAGGAAGTTCACTCGTGCACCCGAAGTTGACGTCCGCGGATCGATCGCGGTGGTGCTGCTGCGCACCGCTGGCCTTTGCAAGGTGTGTGGCTCCTACCGTGGCCAGCAGGATATGGGGGGACCCGCGGCCAAGAGGGCTGCGCAGGAGCCCTCAGAGCAGGTGGAGCACACTGAGTCCAACAACCTCTCTTCGGGCATACGCGCAGTTTCCCCTAAGCACCACACGAGCGAGGCGGTTGAGGCTAGTGCGCCAGCGAGGGCAGGAGAACAAGCGATGACGGAGGCCAACAGTGTAGTGGGCCTATTCGACTCAGCGAGGTTGCCTTTGGACGTTTCCTCATGCGGTGGTACATCCTCGCACGCTTATGAGATGGGTGCTGAGGATACTGGCGCTATGCCTAAGACTCCGCAGGTGCCGGCCGGTATGGCCATGGTTAGTGACCAAGGCGATGCTCACGGTGTTGGTGGTTCAGTGTTGGCAAGTTTCGAGGTGGTGCCTCCATCTGCTGCTCCGGCTGCCGTGGGCTCGATGAACGTGGGCCCACTCTATCCTGTGGACTTTAAGGTTCGTTCGAGCGCTGCCGAGGTCTACGAGGAGATTGCGCGGTTTGGCGCTCCGCCCCTCACGCATGAGCTCTTCTGGAAGATGTCCCTCAAGGATATCCTCCGGGGCGTCGAGGTGAACGCTGCAAAGGTTTTTCCTGTTGCTTTGCTGAGTGGCTACACCTATATTTATATGTTTTTTTGACTGGTGGGTGCGTGTGCAGAACCTGATGCTATCTCGGGCAATTGACCTTGACGTGTCGTGGGGCCTCGCTAAGATCCACGGGGAGGTCGACGCGGAGCATGGGCGGAGTGAGGGCCTACGCGACGAGCGCGATGCACTTGCTGAGAAGTTGACTGCCCTGGAGGCCCAGGTGGCGGGGCTTGAGGAGGAGCATAGCGCCCTTAAAGCCAATGTGAGTGCCTTGCGAGGTGTTCGAAGGGTGCTCAAGGAGGAGATCCAGGCAGAGCGGGACCTTTCGAACACAATGGCCTGCACGACCTGGGACGCGATGGAGACTCTCGAAGGCGTCGTGGCAGACCTTGGTGCTACGCCCCCCCCCCCATGGACCCATACCTTGGCAGAGATTGATGTCACCCTGGGGCACCTTTAGTGCGTGGGGGAGTAGTTTCTCCCGGCTGCCCATGTTTACGGGGACCACTGCGCCAAGGTGGGCTGGCTGACAGCTCTCGCCTCACTTAACAAGGTGGCCTACGTTCACCTGGATGCCCTCGCCACTGGCTCTGTCGCCCGTGGTGACCGCCGAAGAGGTGGCCGCCACATATCGCCGAACATGACAGAGCAGCAACGTTCTTCTCTAGGATTTCTAGACGCCTCGTGGTTCTAAGGCCGCGATGGCGTCCCTGAGGGATGTCCAGGCATAGAGAGCGAAGGGGAAGGCTCCAGCGACCGCTCTGACGGTGGCTCCGGTGAACAGGGAGCGGAGGGCCACCCACGTGGACAAGGTGTGACCCTCTGCTCGTTAGTTGCCTAGGTTTTTAGCTTGGTAGGGATTGTTGCCCGCTCCACTCTTGCCTATTGTCTTGGGAGTGGTTTTTCGGTGGGGGCCCTCCGTTTTTTGTAATGAGCCTTTTTGGAATGAATCATTTCCGCACTATTCACAATGGTTTTGTTGCGCCTGCCTTTGGTTGTTTATACGTGGGCTTCCTAATATCTGCAGATTAACCGGCGACTATCTAAATGCCCCACCCGATAGGGGCCTTGCCCCGCCGAGGCGCTGAGGACTAAGTGTTGCGCTCCTCCGCAGGGGCCGAAGGATGACCGCAGCCTACTGTCTATTTGGCCTCTATGGGTGTGCTATCGAGGCATCGTATGCCATGGCACTAAGTGGCAGTGTTGGAAGAAGGCGAACCCGGAAGGGTCAATGAAGAGGTTTTTTCGTCTCGCTGTGAAAGGTCGCGACAAAGACGCGAAGAGATACAGCTTCGAAGCGCCGGGGTTTCTTGTTGTTCGAGGGGCCTTTGCCACCGCCTGCCTTGTCTGAGATTTTGTCGAGTTCCTTCAACGCATCGGACGACTATGCTGCGGAGAGGGAGTATTTGAAGTTCATGGCTACCGGGCCATCCGACGAGGAGCTGCTTGCTTGGGTGCTGCGCACGGAGCCATGGGATTTTGTGCCGTAGACAGTTGATGTGGCCATGTTGTACCTCATGCATTGCGGGGCTGTGTATTTGTAATGAATTTGTATTGTATAGGTCGTGCTGTTTGGCCCTTGTATGTCATGTATATTTGAGGTTGTGAAGAATAATGTGTAATTGTTGCTCGTTTTTACTTCTCTTCTTTTTTCTTCTTGCGAGGGGGGGCGAAGCCTCTCGTCGTCCCCTATACTTTTTTAGATAGGGCTCTAGGGTGCCCTAATCTCTTTTACTTTGCAAGGGGGAGAAGAAGCCTTGCGTTGTCCCCCATACTTTTTTTTAGAAAGGGCTCCAGGGAGTCCTAATCTCTTTTTTTTACGATAGGGAGGCGAGGCCTCGCGCCGTCCCCTACACTTTTTTTAGATAGGGCTCCAGGGAGCCCCATTCTCTCTTTTTTTGTGAGGGAGAGGTGAAGCCTCACGCCGTCCCCCATACTTTTTTAGATAGGGCTCCGAGGAGTCCTAATCTTTTTTTTTCTTTTTTTGCGAGGGGGAGGCAAAGCCTCGCGCTGTGCCCCATACTTATTTAGATAGGGCTTCGGGTAGTCCTAACTCATTTTTTGCGAGGGGGAGGCGAAGCCTTGAGACATCCCCCATGCTTTTTTAGATAGGGCTCCAAGGAGCCTAAATGTGAGGACCTCGGTTTATTTAGCTTGTAATGTTTAGTCATCCACTGACCCTAATATCACAAACAAAATAGCCTGTGTCTTCGAGATATGTATACTTCCCAGAAATGCAGTATACACACCCCTTTACAAAATCGTGCATCAATATCATACAAGACATAGAACCAAAGCACGAACTAGATTAAACCAAAGACATACAATATAGAGAGAGTTATTACAAAAGGGGCCGACCGGCCAAATAACAACTAAGAAAAATAAACACAGCGGAAGCAAAAGCCATAAGATGGCGATAAACAAAAGAGAGCCACAAGGTTTGCCTTTAGCCCACAAGGCAATCGACCGCCGCTTAGCTACTCTTCCCAACCGCAAAGACATCTCACAAAAGTAAAGCCCTTTGGGCTCTACCTCCTCTGCAACAAAGTTAATAAGCAAAGCAAATGAGTACAAAAATGTACTCGCAAGACTGACGTGTAAAGGTAACAGACCTATACATATGCTACATGCAAGCTTTATTTAAGTGGAAGGCTTTAGGCTCATTTTAGCATAAAGCAAGTTTTCATTTGCAATATTTAAATAGATTCAAAGCAGTTTTGCAATTCATTTTTAATTTGCAAGTAACAACGAGACAAGAACATAATAACAATAGATAGATGACAACAACAATCCTGGAAGTGACTAACCCAATAGCCACTGCAGCAATAGCATGAATTATCCATTCATACCACCCATGTCAAGTTTCAATTAAAGGTTATAGTCTAACTCTCGAAAGACTTTCCCAAGCGTGTCCATAACCTAGGACGAGGCTATTCGAATAGTTTTAACCCTACAAGGGTGTACCAATGTACCCACACGTCAGACCGCCTTTTCGCCAAGCTATTAGCACACTTCCTTTGGTGTGCCGGCACAACTAAGTCCAATGAGACCTTTCCAATATTGAGTGTCAACAACGAGTTGCCCATATGGGGATACAACCTCCCCCATACGTTGATGCGGAGTCATCAAAGATGCTCACCCCCTTATACGGGTGGTGCTCTTGGCAGTGGATAACCCACTACTACTCACCCAATAGCCCACCATGCAACTCGAAGCTAACACCCGTCAAAGTACTTAGCCAAGAGAGGTCACATATCCCTCTCGTGTGGTTAGCACGCAAAAATGCTTGGTTTAGTGTAACAAGATGTTCGGTCCTTGTTGACTTAGGCACCATCCCACAAACCAACAATCACACCATCATCCATTGTGCCCAAGTCCAAATAGTTTTTATTTTTTCTTTTTGTTTTGTTTTGACTTTACAAATTATCAAAGCACAAGAGATGGACATAATGGAATAATAATTTTTGTGTGATCAAGGTCATCGACATAATGTCGACAACCGCCCGATTCTACCGTAATCTAAGCATTTCTAAGCATATCAACGCAAACTACTAAGTGGTGAGAGCTCATCCAATGAACTCTAACCATAGCAAGATAGTCCTAGGCTTAGTAGTAGAGATTGAACATTTACCTACAGAGGATGCATCTAAAGGATCAACTAAACGATATCATTTAACAACAAAATAGCAATGCATACATACAAGTTAAACAAAGTATTAGACTTTAAAGTAATGGGACATAAGGGACATGATCAAACTGCTTGCCTTGCTGGGTATGCTTAGTTTGCTGCAGAGTATCGCTCGTGGGATCAACACACTCGTCGACACCTAATCAAAAAGGCGAAAAGAATCGATAAGAACAACGAAAACCAAAAAGACACCACAGCAAAATTACTCCAAAAGCTCTCAAATTTTTAAAGCAGCAAGAGGATGATTTTTAGAGAATTTATCAATAAGAACCAATTAATTTGGATTCTCAATGCAAAAGATATGAGTAAAACAAAACTGCTCAGCCTCTAAAAATGCAATCTGCTACTAATCACCATAATTAAATTGTTTAGCAAAAATTTCTAGAAAGGTGGTGCAATTGATATTTTTACAGTAAATCAAGCACCTCATAAGATGAACAACCCAATAGGATTCATCTCATTTGGAGCTATTATGCACTTTCCATAATTTTTCAAAGACATGGAAATGAGCACAACTAAAATGCACCCACAAATCTTTTGAAAATAGTGACATGCCTAAATCCTATTCTACCATTTAGTGCACTAAAATAGGAAGCCAACAAAGTTGGATTCACTCAAAAATGATCTATAGAGAATTACTTATGCATTTTACAAGTTAATTGCAATATTTAGAGTAACATTTAAAGTTAATTTCTAAACCAATTTGCAAACCCATTTTCTGGAGCCGAACTGAGCTCACAACCATTTTTAGATTTAAGCCCAGATCAAACCAAAGCTAACAAAATTAGAATCACCTCATTTGAATTTAAAATGAAATAGTTATGCATTTTCAAAGTTTATTACCTTTTTTAGTTTGCAAATAAATCCATCGGGAATTTCTAAAAACCATAACGACGCGGGAGGACATGAGCCGTTGATTCTCAATCGACGCCCAAGACCTCCCGTGAAAACGCACGCCCGCAGATCGACGAACGTGGTCGTGGATCTCGATCCAACGGCTCACGACCTGCGGCATCGCGCGCTTGCGCCTGCGCGAGCTCAGAGAACGTGGGCCATGAATCCTAGATCCAACGGCTCATGACCTGCGGCATCGCGCGCTCGTGCGCGGCGCGTTTGGATCTCGCGCGTGCGAACGGGGCGGAGGTCGTGGCCGCTGATCACGAGATGGACGGCCCGCGACCACGCACGCAGCGCACGCGCGCTCCGACATCGATTCTAACCCATGATTAGCGCGGATTAACACGAGGATTTGGCAATAAATGTGTCCAAATACGACAATGGCACGGCTCAGCTCACGTCCGACAAAAATCGAGGGTGTTCCACGGCTTGTCGCCGGTGAGATAGGCCACAGCGGCGCAAACCGAGGGCACCGACGAGTCCACAATAGCCATGCGCATCAGAGGGTGCCACTCACACTGACGGCGACGGCCCAGAACGGCGGCGAGACGGAGGAGCACGGCGGTGACCAAAATGGCCGAAAGCAAAACTTGAAGTAAAGCTCTGTAACAACCATACATGCAGGTGCCCAGCTCTAAAGGACTACCAGGAGGTTACCTGGAGGTCGTGGAGGAGCTGAGGAGGTTAGGGGAGAGGAGGACCGGCGATGGTGAAGAAGACGTGCTCCACGGCCGAAAAGGGGAAGTCCTCCAAATTAAGCCGCCTCTGCAAATGTCCCAGCCAAAATAGGTTAGGGGTTTTGACCACAGAGGGGAGATGCTCAAATTGAAGTAAGGAAATAGAGAGGAAAGCCACGGGGACCCTGTGCCAACGAGGAGCTCCAAGCTCAACAATGGCGGTTGGGGGAGGTCTGTGGAGGAGGGAGCTCAGCCAAGCACAGTGGGTGCAAGCCGGAGCTCAATGGTGTGTAAAGGAAGCCAATGGGGAAACCAGGGGAGGTCTTATATGTCGGGACCCAAAAATACAATTCTGGACCCTCTGTGTATACTACACTAGTCCAGGATCACGCTAGTGCACACAGTGACAACATCAGTGAAATATCAATTCCATATACAAAGATAATTAATAAATAGGCAAATACAATAAACATCAGAGTAAAGACCTTAAGGTCAAAGCTTACAATTAATGCCTCAGAAGGAAAAAAGCTCAATGAAGCCGCAGCGGAACGAAACGGGATAACTCCAGTGAAGCCCATCCATATGCCCACCAGCAATCGGCTGGGGTGCGCGACCTAGTTCTCCACGATCCTTGAAGTAGACCTTGTTGACTGGCAATTCCTTCAGTTCTACTTGATTCGTCAAAGCAAGCATGAGTACACACCGTACTCGCAAGTGATACCACAGAAATGCAATTATACATGTAGGCTTATTCCAATGGAATGGCATTCTGTGGTTATTTTGTGGAAATGCAACATTTGCAATTGAATACAAATAATAGATTGAAAGCAAGTAAAACAAATAGACAATAATAATTTAACAATTTGATTTCACAAAGACACACACAGCCTAAATAGATTATTCACATAGCCATATGATTTAGATCACACAGCTCCCTTCCCACACAGTTTATGAAAATCTACCCCTCGTGTGAAATCCCCGAGCATGTCCATGACCGCGGACGTGGCTATTCGAATAGATTGATTTAACACTCTGCAGAGTTTGTACACTTTACCCACAAGATGCAATCAACTGGATCAGAGCTGATCACAACAAAACCTTTCAGAAACTTCATCTCAACCTTGACACTCCCAGTGTGCTTTGTCGTCATACCAACCATAACACAGAGGATGGTACAACACACACCGCTGGATGAGGAAGCGGCGAACTGGCCCCGCTGATGCAACTACTTGGTAGCACACACCTCCACCCATCACTAAGCCTAACCTACTGCCTGAGCAATCAATGTCAAGAATTCATAACTTACTAAGTTAGGCCCGTCCCATAACAGGCATGTGGTTGTACGAGAGGGCTCAGTTCAATGGCGCACAAAGTTCAGTCCTTAATTGACCAAGGCAAGACTTCCAATTTCTAACTAAGCCACACAGATTATTTTGACACACAGATTCATATTCCCAATTCACATAGCCACCATGCCACACAGTTTCCACCACTTGCCTCAGTCGAAATCTTTTCCCACCCAATTGGTTAAGTGCAACACATGCCATAATAGCACACAGTACACACAGTTTTATCACATAGTTCCATAGTCACTTAGTCAAGTTAATAATTGCAACTTTATATGAACAGATGATTCGTGGCATGGCTAAGCAATCTAATCGCATCTAACCAACCCACATTGGTGCTACAATATTACCAACTAAATAAACCAATCTAGGGTGACAAAAGATTATGACATATCAATTAGGCAAGGAGGTTATAACAAATTGAATTATTAACTAAACCCAAAAGCATTTAAATAAATACTTAAAGTAAATGCAATAATTTGAATCAAGATACTTTTAGAACACTGGGATTCAATATGATCAAAGGTACAACTTGCCTTGCTAGCAATGACGATCTTCTTTAACTTTAATCTTCTACTTCCTTGATCTTCTGCTCCTTCTTGATCAGCACTTCTCGCAGTATCAACGTCTACTCGCAAACAAGCAAATAAACCAAAACAAATAAATAACAGAAAGCAAACAAACTCCAAAAATAAAATAATAATCTCAGAATAAAAGATATTGAATTGAGATGAATTTAGGAATTCGAATGAACTCAATCGGAGTTCGGATGCAAAAGATGTGAACTTGAAAGATCACATGGAATGATGAAATCGAGAGAGAAGAATATTCAAAGAATATTCTTTCGAATTAAATAATTAAACAAAATTGGAGACTTACAAGTGGGGTCCACTGGTAAATGAGAGAGAACAAGGATAGTGAATGACATGTGGGACCAATTGGATAATTGAATTTCAGAAATCGGATTAATTTCCGAAAAGGAATAGTGGATGACAGGTGGGACCCACTGAATAAATGAATTTCCAGAATTACAATAATGCTAGAAATAAGTTAAAGGGAAAGACAAGTGGGCCATTGGTCCATAGACCAAGTCCACGGGCTAGGGTTTGGTGCATGGTGAACTGAGTTCACAGAATAGGGTCTGACATGATGGGGATCACGAGTAAATGACCCGGCTTAGTGAGCCAAGGCTACCCGGGTATGGCTCATGGTTAGGTTTACATCTAGGGTTTGAGATGCCTGGCTAACGAATGGGGTCCACGAGGCATAGAGTAGGTTCATGGTAGATTGGGTTCAAAGAACAATGCATTGACACACGGGTCCCATGGTTCATAGGCTTGGTTCACGGTGAACCGAGTCTACACCGGTGTGGTTTAGGGTTTGGATTATGTGGATGCCATGTGGGCGGCTTAGGTGGTTGACATGGAGAACAAGGTGGTGATGTGGCAGCGATGCCTGCATGGTGTGCAGGGTGGCGGCTACATGGTGCAACGAGGTGGGGAGGTGGCCGATGTGGTGGGTAGTGTTATCATAGCACCGACAAGGCTGCCACGTAGGACGAAACGACGACATGGTGGTGACATGGCGTATATGGGGGCCAAGGTGGCAAGTGACTCAGGCGATGTGGCACGACCATGCTGAGGTGGATGTTGTGTTGGTTGACCCGATCAGCGTAGGCAAAAGATAGAGAAGAAAAGAGGGAGGAACAACTACGGCCATGCTTCTCAGGTGATCCACGGCGGTGACGAACGGCGATGCAGTGGGCATCCACGGAGTCCACGGTGGCGGTGGCAGTGCAACGGGCACGAGCACGGTCCTGTACCAGATCTGAGACACCCGGTCGTCACAGAGTCCTACAAGGGAGAGAGAGGGTGTTGGGCCCACTTGGAAGAAACACAAAGGGAGCGACAACCACGATCTGCTCGGGTCATCTTCATCGGTGGCAAACGGCGATCGGCTGGATCCAACGAGGACACACACGGGGCGGGACCATGCTGTCATACAGATGGAGAGAGAGGGAGAGAGAGAGAGGTAGGTAGGGCCCGCATGGAAGGCGCACAGAGGGGGCACGCTGCTGCCATGGCTTCCTCTAGTGATTCTCATCGGTGACGAGCGGTGCAGGGGCGTCCACGGAATCGGGTGGAGCGAGTGTGGCTCGGGCGAACGTGCGAGGGCGTTGGAACAACCCGATGTGGCAGTGCTTCAAGGGGACGAGGCCAGCAGCGAAATGACAGTGACGGTGCGGGCTCGACGAGGATGGGGCGACGGAAACCAACGAGGTAGGATGAGAAGGGAGGACGGTCTCACCGGCGTGACACGCACGATGCGGTCTCTGGTTGGAGCTGTATGACGCTCCAGCGGCGGATCGGTGATGGCGAACGCGGATCGGGGACGAGGACAACGCGGAGATCTTGGGTGCGGCGTCGGTGAAGGCGGAGGGGCACCGGATGTCAGGGAACGGCGACGGAGAGCGTGGCGCCGGAGCTCGGAGAAGAAGGCCACGGCGATGACTTGGCCGCGCTTGGCGGCGGTGGGACGAGGACGTGGCGGACGCGCTCGGAGGCGGCGTGGACCGAGGGGCGGCGTCCTTCCCCTGGGGAGGCGTGCGGCACGGACGCCCAAAGGAGGCGGCGGCGCGGTGTGCGCAGCACACACGCGCATGCGCTGGTTGCGGCGGCAGCTAGCAAACAGGGACCCGGCGACGGCGATCCGAGGCTTCCCTGGTGGAGCGAGCTAGGGCACAAGGGCGGCGGCGCGAGGGTGACACGGAGGCACTTGATGCGGCGCCTATATACAGCCTCGGGGCGCGAAGACCTGGACGCCTGTGCTAGTGCAGGCGGCGCCCGCCCGAGTCGCCCAAGTGACGCGGTTGCAAGGAGGCGCTGCCTGGCAGGTGGCCCCGAGACGGGAGTTAGGGTTGGCGGCGGTGGGACGGACCGGCTGGGCCAACGAGCGAGCGGGCCTAAGGAATGTGGGAAAGGCCGGTGGTTGGCCAGATGAGAGAGAAGGAGTATGGGCCGAGCTGAATTCGGCCCATGAAGGTTTGAAGGATTCAATGAATTTCCGAATTAAGAAAATGGATGGAAATTCAAAAGAGGTCAAATAAATTCAGAAAAATCCAAGAAAATACACAAAAATTCCTTGGAGCACAAGGAACCTAAACTACTTAAATGATTTTTGAAAAGCCAAATTTTGGGACGTTATTATAGCTCGGGGAGCAGAGGTCATGAGCTAGGGTTAAGCTCCATGGTGAGCTTTGCCCATGGCTCGGTCCATGGCTCCACCAGGACGTGGAGGTGACGGGGGGTAGGTCTGAGCATGGCCTAGGGGCGGAAAGGCTGACACGCATTAAATGCTCGCAGGAAAGAGCTGTTGGGGAAGTGATAGGTCACTGACCTCCTCCTCTGCCATGGCACACGCGCGCGCCCGAGCTAGGAGAAGAACAGGACCTCACCGCCATTGTTGGATAAGAACATGGGGAGGTCGTGACCCTCAGATCCACAATGGTGCGATCTATAAAGGCACGGGGGAGGTCTTGACCATCGGATCTGCATCGCGCGGTTGCGAAAAGAAAGGGGGAGGTCGCGTGCGGTAAGGGGATAGGAGGTCACAACCGTTGGATCTAAATCCAAAGGCGCGGAACCGATGGGGAGGACTTAAACGATGCGCGTGATACAGACAAGGGGATGTGAGGTCGTGGCTGTTGGATTTTAATCCAACAGCGCACAACAACGATGGGAGATCGTGGGCGCTGGATTTTAATCCAAGGGCACACAACGGAGAGGGAGGTCAGGACCGTTGGATTTACATCCAAGGGCACACAACATTGAGAGGAGGTCGTGGCGGTTGCGCACGACGCAAAGGGAGGTCGTGGCGGTTGGATGTTGATCCAACGGCACACCATGATGAGGGGAGGTCATGGGCGCTGCTCATGACACAAGGGAGGTCGTGGCTGTTGGATTTTGATCCAACGGCAACGAACAGAGGTAGAAGGTCGTGGCTGTTAGATTTCAATCCAACGGCTACGAACAGAGCTATGAGGTCGTGGCTGTTGGATCTTGATCCAACAGCGCACAACAATGGTGGGAGGTCTGGCTGGTGCGCACGATGCTAAGGGAGGTTGTGGCCAGTGGATCTTGATCCAATGGCGACGAGAGGATAGGGGAGGTCGTGGCTATTGGATCTCGATCCAATGGCGATGAACTGAGGCGCGGGAGGTCTGGACCGTTAGGCCAGACACTAAAAAGGGAAGGGGAGGTCGTGGCCGTGAGATCTTGATCTGACCACAACGAGATGAGAGGGGAGGTCGTGGCCGCTGATGTTAATCCAACGGAGCACGACCTCGCGCGGGTGGGAGGTCTGGTGCGCATGATACGAAGGGGAGGTCATGGCCGTGGATTTTAATCCAACGGCGCACAACACAACGCGCGGGGGAGGACTGGTGTGCTTGCTAAAGAAGGGAGGTATGGCCGTGGATTTTGATCCAACGGCGCAAGACCTCGCGAGGGAGGAGGACTGGGCTGAGCTGGTTGTGGCGGAGGTCGTGGCTACTGGATCTGAATCCAACGGCTACGACCTCGCGAGAGAGGAGGAGCTCGCGGTGAGCTGGGAAAGAGGGTTGGGTTCGACCCACTTGGAAAGTGGCTCTGACCCAAGGAATAGTGCTAGACTTTGAATTCAAATTTGAAGGCTGAGGTTGGAGGAATTTTTAGAGGTAGCAAACTAACTCCAAAAATTCTGAAATTTTAACTGGAGCTTTCTCACTCCAGGATTAACCTTTCATAAAATTACTAGAGGTTTTTGTGCAATGCATTTTTCTCCAGAAATTCATCAAGGCTGTTCTCGGGTTTGATTTACCTCCAAAAATTATCAAACAAGTTTTAAAACTTATGACATTTTTCAGAGGGGTCACACATCATCTCTAGAACCTAGGAAAAATATTTCGAAAGGTTGGCACAAGATTTGTGACAAGTGGAATAAGGGTTTGACTTTAGTCAACAAGAGCTTTGTGTTTTTGGATCCCACAACTTTGGACAAGAATTATAGATGAGTTCAAGAGTTTCAAGATATGAGAAAAAGTTTTAATTTCTACACATTTTCCTACATTTGAAACACACACCTATTTATACATTTGGGATGTTACACTAAACTTTCTACGAGGGGGAGGCGAAGATCGACACCATCCCTCCTGGATCACTCTGGTCCTGAGTCCAGGTGTCATGTCGGGGTTAGCATTGTGCAGCGTCTTTGTCTATTCATGGTGCCACAGAGTGCATCGGTGTGCACCGTGGCCGAAGGCCATACGCGGTGTCTGTTTATACACTCATCCCTGTGGTGGGCATCGGTGTGCACCGGGGGCCGAAGGCCATGCACACTATCTATTTATACACTCATGCCTGTGGAGGGCATCGGTATGCACCGGGGCCAAAGGCCATACGCGGTGCCTTTGTTTATACACTCATGCCTGCGGAGGGCATTGGTGTGCACCGGGGCGAGGGCCATGCGCACTGTCTGTTTATACACTCCTGTCTGGTGTGCACCGAGGCCGAAGGCCTTGCACGATGTCTTTGTTTATACACTCATGCCTATGGAGGGCATCGGTGTGCACTAGGGCCGAGGGCCATGCGCGGTGTCTGTTGATACACTTCTGCCTACAGAGGGCATCGATGTGCACCGGGGTCAAAGGCCATGAGCGATGTCTTTATTTATACACTCATACCTGTAGAGGGCACCGGTGTGCACCGGGGCCAAGGGTCATGCGCGGTGTTTATTTATACACTCATGCCTCCGGAGGGTATCGGTGTGCACTAGGGCTGAAGGCGATGCGCGGTGTTTGTTTACACACTCATGCCTATGGAGGGCATCGGTGTGCACTGGTGCCGAAGGCCATGCATGGCATCTTTGTTTATACACTCATGCTTGCGGAGGGCATCAGTGTGCACCGAGGCCGAGTGCCATGCGCGGTGTCTGTTTATACACTCATGCCTGTGGAGGGCATCGATGTGCACCGGGGCTGAGGGCCACGCGCGGTATCTATTTATACACTCATGCCTACAAAGGGCATCTGTGTGCACCGAGGCCGAAGGCCATACATAGTGTCTTTGTTTATATACTCATGCCTACGGAGGGCATCGGTGTGCACCGGGGCCGAGGGCCATGCGAGGTGTTTGTTTATACACTCCTGCCAGCGGAAGGCATCGTTGTGCCCCAGGGCCGAACGCCATGCGTGATGTCTTCGTTTATACACTCATGCCTGTAGAGGGCATCAGTGTGCACCGAGGCCAAGGGCCATGCACTGTGTCTGTTTATAAACTCCTGCCTGTGGGGGGCATCGGTGTGCACAGGGGCCGAAGGCCATGCATGTTGTCTTTGTTTATACACTCATGCCTGCAGAGGGCATCGGTGTGCACCGGGGCCGAGGGCCATGCGCGGTGTTTGTTTATACACTGATGTCTGCGGAGGGTATTGGTGTGCACCGGGGCCGAAGGCCATGCGCGGTGTCTGTTTATACGCTCATGCCTACGGAGGGCATCGGTGTGCACCGGGGCCGAAGGCCATGCGCAGTGTCTTTGTGCGGTGTCTTTGTTTATACACTCATGCCTGCGGAGAGCATCGGTGGCATCGGTGTGCACTGGTGCTGAGGGCCATGTGTGGTGTTTGTTTATACACTCATGCCTATGGTGGGCATCAGTGTGGAACGGGGCCGATGGACATGCGCGGTGTCTTTGTTTATACACTCATACTTGCGGAGGTCATCGGTGTGCATCGGAGCCGAGGGCCATGCATGGTGTCTGTTTATACACTCATGCCTGCAGAGGTCATCGGTGTGTATCGGGGCCGAGGGCCATGCGCGGTGTTTGTTTATACACTCATGCCTGCGGAGGGCATCGGTGTGCACCGAGGCTGAAGGCCACGCGTAGTGTCTGTTTATACACTCATGCCTGCGGAGGGCATCGGTGTGCACCGGGGCCAAGGGCCATGCGCTGTTTCTGTTTATGCACTCATGCCTACGGGGGGCATCGGTGTGCACTGGGGCCAAATGCCATGCGTTGTATCTTTGTTTATACACTCATGCCTACGGTGGGCATCGGTGTGCACCAAGGCCGAAGGCCATGCACGATGTCTTTGTTTATACACTCATGCCTTCAGAGGGCATCGGTGTGCACCGGAGCCGAGGGCCATGCGCGATGTCTATTTATACACTCATGCCCGCGGAGGGCATCGGTGTGCACCGGAGCCGAGGGCCATGCGCGATGTCTATTTATACACTCATGCCCGCGGAGGGCATCGGTGTGCACCAGTGCCGAAGGCCATGTGTGATGTCTTTATTTATACACTCATGCCTGCGGAGGGCATCGGTGTGCACTAGGGCCGAGGGCCATGCGCGGTGTCTGTTTATACACTTATGCCTGCGGAGGGCATCATTGTGCATTGGGGCCAAGGGTCATGCGCGGTGTCTATTTATACACTCATACCCGCGGAGGGCATCGGTGTGCACCGGGGTCGAAGGCCGTGCGCGGTGTCTTTGTTTATACGCTCTTGCCTGCGAAGGGCATGAGTGTGCACCGGGGCCGAGGGCCATGCACGATGTTTGTTCATATACTCGTGCCTGCAGAGGGCAACGGTGTGCATCGAGGCCATTGGCCATGCGCGGTGTCTGTTTATACACTCATGCCTGCGGATGGCATCCGTGTGCACCAGGGCCAAACTCCTCTCCGCCGCCCAAGTCGCCACCACCGACGAATCGTCACCGGAATCACCGTAACTCTGCCACCCAGAGGACCGCATTGTCCTCGGGAACTCGTTTTGCCAATCCACCGGAGCTCCTTTGTCGCCCATCGCCGTCGATGACAAGCTCAAGTCGCTGGCTATGGCTGCTACTCGCCCCTCTCTGTTTCCTTCCCTGCCACTTCAACAACCATATAAGCCACCACCTCACCCCTTTGATCCTATATGGCGCCCGCATGTCACTGCCATGTGGCAGAACCCAAGCCACCTGAGCCAAAGTATCCATGAACCAGGTCCACCATACACCAATTCAATGTCAAGTAGGTCCCACTTGCCAGCCCTATTTTCCTTTATTTCTTTTCAGCTGAAATATCCTTGCTGATGTCATCTGACGTCATAAATCCCTTTTCCTTCAGAAGAATAATTCAGTAAATCCTAAAATTTATGATTTTCATTATTTCATGTGATTTCAATCTTCCAAAGTCCATATCTTTTGCATCTGAACTCTGATTGAGTCCATTCGAATACCTAAATTGATCTAAATTCAAGATCTATTTATGTAAGATTTTTTTTAAAATTTCTGGAGTTTATTTGGTCTCTGTTATTTATTTATTTGATTTATTTGCTTGTTTGCGAGTAGACGTTGATTCTTTGGGAAGCTTTGAGCAAGGAGGAGTATACCAAGATAAAGATCAATCACAAGATTTATTCCAAGGCAAGTCATAGTCCTTTGATCATATTAAACCTATGATTTCAAAAGTATATTGTTTCATACAATTGCATGCTATCTTTATACAAATTATTTTGGGATTAGTTATTACCTGTTGTCATTATGCCTCCACTGATTATTTGAATGCCATGAATCATTTGTCACCCTAGCATGGAAAATTCTAGTCGGACATATTTGTATCACCAACATGGGTATCGTACAAATGCTTAGTTTAGCTTAGTTACGATGGGTTCATGTTCACATGTGTCATAATGATTAATCTTGACTTAATGATATATGGAATTATGGCGGTGAGCCACTCTTGTTAAAATTTGTGTACCATGACAGGGTGTGTCATTGGTTTTGGTTAAACAAAATGGTTTTCGCTCGGGCGAGCAGGTTGGAGGATTGAGGGTGTGGGTTTAGCACGGTTTGGGTTGTGGAAAGATCGCCTGAGTACCTTATCAAGGACTTAATCTTGTGCGCCATAGAACTAGGCCTTAACCATACAACCACATGTCTGATATGGGACGGACCTGGCTAATTAATTAGCGATGTTTTGATTTGGTTCTGTTTGGGTTGTGTTTGGCGCAAGAGGGGGCCAGGAGGGCGAAACCTTAGCAAGCAAAACCGAGTCAAAACAGGACTTTGTAAAGGCCTTGTTACATGCTCTAGACTGCTTACCCAAGGTAGTGAGCAGTGGTATCGACGAATGCCAAACAAACAAGAGAAGTCGTGTCATGTGGGTCAAGCTGTACAACCTCTGCAGAGTGTAAAACTATTCGAATAGCCATGTCCGCAGTTCTGGACGTGCTTGGGGATTTCACACGAGAGGTGGAGTTTCTTATAAAATGAGTCGGAGTGTGGATGGGAAGTTCACTTGATGAATATAATGATTGTTTGGTGAACAGGTAATTCACTTGGTGGTTTGTGTCGATTGGTGAATTGGGGATTCACCTATCATTGGTTTGGTTGGGAAGTGAATGGGAAGTTCACTGGTTGTTACAAAGAAATTGTTTAATTATTTATTATTGTTTTCAACTACGCATTTCAATCTATTTTTTGTATTTATTGTCAATATTGCTTTCTGTAAAAGAACCATACATCTACCCTTTGTCAATCCGTGCATGAATACTATTTGCAGATATTTCCCTACGGCTTGCTGAGTGTTTTATGTACTCACAGCTTTACACCTTTGTTGATCAGTTGAAGAATATCAGGCTACATAGGAGTTCAGAAGGAGGACTATAAAGGTTTTACGGATTAGGATGCGTTCTCCACTCGATTGCTTGTGGGCATGTTGATTGGCCTTTTCAAGAGTTTCGTTCCGCTGCAAGAGTTTATTTGTTTCTTTAGCCCTGCGTGGTGAGTTAAGTAAATGTAAGACCCTCAAATATTGGAATGTGCCGAATTAAAATTATACTGGTAGCATAATTCTTAATTAAGGAACAGTGTAGTTTCCTCATTAAAAATCATACTAGAAGCATAATAATAACAAGTAACAAGTCCAATATTCAGGTTCCCGGATATATGTCATGCCATAGTTCCTAGGATTAGTGACTATTGCGCATATATCCTTAAACAACATTGCATCATACACATACAAGTTATACATTCACTTAATTATACATAACAGTTTACAATTTAGTTTGGTGCTACAGTAACAGATGACTTGGTCATCACAAAAGTTCAACAATGGAAGTAAAGCTAAACAACCAAAAAAAAAACCACCAATGGCCCCATCACCCGCAGGCTATTGCGTGGAGGTAAGAACCAGCTTCACTCGTTAGCGTCACCCTGATCGGCGCTAACGGGCATCTCATAAAGATAACCATCCTCACCTGCAACAAGAGGTCATAAACCCTGAGTACGGAAGGTACTCAGCAAGACTTATACAAACTAATAAAAGAAAGTGTTTGATAGAACCTATACAGAGGAATAGAAATTTTACATTCATAAGATTAACAACAGGAAGGCTTTAATGGTTCAATTTTGCATAAAGCAATACATCTTAACCTACAATTACTAAGTTTTGACAAAGCAATTTTAATAAATCAATTTGGGCTAAAACAGTAAGTAATTGAGAGCATCATTATAAACAAGAACAATAATAAAGTGACAGAGCACTATCAAACCGTGCATGACAACCATCATGCGAAATAATTCCCAAGACCGAATTTAGAGCAAAGTCTATACAGTGACATCAATTCAAGTGTCGTCTCAGAATCGTGGACACGGCTATTCAATAGTTTTAAAACCTGCGAGGGTGTACATCTTTACCCACATGACTTAGTTACCCGTAAGCCTCCTAATAATAGCACACCGCCTTTGGTATGCCGCCGTAAGCTAAGATTTGGTATTTTTCAACAAGTTGACGCTATTGAGTTGGACAACCCATGTGAGACTGATCCCGCTTAAACAACGACTGATAGCATCTGCTCAACCGGGGCCCACATGTTGTGTTGGGAATGCCGACCCAATCAATTAAATGCAAACTCGTGTTAGCCACACATATTAGACCGCTAGCGGGGCCTCAAGGTACGTACATGCGATGGAACACATATACGCCCTCACCCTTCTAAGAACATCTGATATCGATATAAAATTCACATGGCATACGACACGGCCCGAAGACTTAAACATCTATGCCATATGAGATCAATACACATGTCCCTACTCTCCTGCTCCCAACTCAATAGCATTAACCTTTTACTTAACCAAACACTGCCCATACACTGCGTGTGGAAGTATGTTGGGGCTTGAATTGAAATTTGTCGAGTTCAATCCTTAATCAACCCGCATAAGACATCCACATTTCCCAATTCTCGTGCACAAAGGCACCATCACTAGCATCCACTTGTCCAGATTTGAAATCAGTTTATTAACAGGCTTAGAGTCATTTCAGATTTAAATAAATTGAACAAAGAATTCAGATAAATAAAATTCAGTTGTTGTTCCCAGGTTTGACAAGATAAGCTTGCCAAACACTACCGTTCTATGGACTGCATGGCTAAGCAAAATTTAAAACTAAATACTATAATACAAAAGACTACCTTAGGTTGAGGGTATGATCAGATTTAGGGTAAACCACAAAGATTGGGTTGTAGCTAACTAGAGACAGAGCACAAATAATTTTTAGAAAATTGCATGCAACAGTATCACTGTATTTTGTAAATCTACAGTTCACAAATTTGGGATCAACATGGTGCAGAGAGGAAGTTTGCCTTGGTAGTAATAAATAACCTCTTGTTCAGGTTCTTGCTGCTCAACAATAGATTCAACAACCTTAGAAGAACCAGAATCTAAAAGAAAATAAAATCCAATGAACACAGGGAAAAACAGAGAACAGCATGCATAAAAATAATGCATGGTCAATGGCTTAATGCATTATTAGCAACATGCGTAAGGTACAATAATTTAATTAGGAATAATAAGCTACCACTAACCTTTGCTAGTACTATTTACTACAGTTTGGAGTTTGGATTGAGCTACGCCCAGATTTTTAAAAGCGAACAGATGACTACAATTGAATTACTTGCCTAGCTAATCATCACCTAAATGAAATACCTTGCTTGTTAAGAGTATTTAAACTAGTGTTGTAACCTAACTGTTCATTTAATAACTATTAATAGTAATTTAAGAAATTGGACTCTTGCTATCTATGTTGTCGGTTTGACGAACAACAAAACAGCAAGGAGTCTTTTTATCGTTTTCGGTTGGCTTGGAAAGATACACAAAACCAGGGCTTTAAAGTGGAGTTAGAGCTATCAAGAGAGTAATCAATAGCATAACCCATCAATGCTAACCCTAACTGCCCAGTTTAAAGAAAGAAAAGAAGGGTTGAGCATTTGTCGGTTTTGGACCGACAATAACTAACAGAGAGAGGGTTTGCATCACTAACTGAATTGGTGACCTTAATAATCAAAAGATGGTCTACTTATGATACTAGGGTTTACCTAGAACCTAAATAAGCTAATATACTAGTAAGAGAAACCCTAGGTCTTGAAAACGATATGAAAGACCGAAAAGTTATAAAAAGAACTTTTCAGTCAAATCAAGATTGGAACATCACATGAACATGTGAGTGATTCATGTGAGCTAGTGATGTCCTTAGAGAGCTTAAGATAACAGAGGCAAGGTCTAAGCTTACCAGTTAGGGTTGAAGGAGATGAAATCAAGTTCTTGGTCAAACAAAGAAAGATTCAAAGTCCTTTACACCACCGACCAAAACAAAAATAGTAGAAACTTAAGCTCTAAAGACTACCACCCATGTTTTTGATAGGAAGGAATGGAGTCTAACTTACCAAAATGAGATTTCACCGAAGTGGTGCTCCCACTTTGCTTAAGTTGACAGAGAGTAAACCATGGGTCCAACCCTACAAGAGATGCCCAAAATCCACATTAATATGAGATTTAGGCATACTCAAAGCTGAACAAGGGTAAGAGCAAGAAAGCTTCACTGGGAAGGAAGGCAAACTAGTGGAGCTCCTCTCGGTCAACAATGGCAGAAGCTAAGACAGTAGGGTTTATATAGAGTTGGAGTTCCTAGAGCAAGCGAGAAGCATCCAGAAATGATGTGGTGGCAACTAAGGCTAAATATCAAAGGAATATTCGTATATTCCCTGTGCAATGCCACTGCCTCGGCGAGGATGTCGGCGACGGCGCACAGCAAGAGAAAGGGAAGAGAGTTGTCATTGACAAGCGGGCCCCAGAGTCAGCCGCAACACCCACAACACTCTGCGAGCTTCCAGGAACAACCACCGTCCGATTAAAAGTGAGCGGCTGCGATGAGGTGAGCAAATAACACTGAACAACTCAACGGTCCAAGATTTAATGCGCGCCTGCGAGTTCAGGCCCAAAAAGGAAGGCGCGGTTGGATCTAAAACCAACGGCCGCGATTGAAGGGAGGTCCGGGTGGTCCGAACGGCACAATGGATGCAGCCCGTCCGATAGAAAACCAACGGTGGAGATCACGTGGTGCGTCTGGATGGTCCGAACAGCCCACAAGATCTAGCCCATTCATTGAGGATCCAACGGCTCACACGCTTTTCAGTTTCTGCCATTTAAAAATGGCATCGCCTGAAGATCGTGCGTCGCACAATTCAGATCCTACGGTCAATATTGAAGGGCAGATTGGAGTGGTCCGAACGGCCCATCTAATCTGGTCCGTTCGTAAGGAAATCGACGGCTCTCGTTCGCTGGAAGTTAGGATGCGCGCGTGAACGTGTCGGGTGAGGCCCAGTTGCATGGTTTGGACCCAGATTCGGTTGCTATAGTGCAAAAGGGTTAGGTTAGACCGGAAAGATTGACCAACCCTATTTAAAATTTCAAAAGTTTGACCGGGGCTTTAAAATAGCAAATAAATTTGTAAAATTATGAAACTTTGCAGAAATGTTACTGGGATGATATATTCCCTAAATAAGTGTTAAAACCACTGTTTCTCCTTTTTGAAATACATAAATAATTCATCTAGGCCTGATAGGTTTTGTTTAAAGACAAATATTTTTCTCAAGATCAAAATAATTTCTAAAAACTCGACAAAAATTATTTTTGGGCAAAATAAATCATCTGGCTTTTAAATAAAATACTTCCCAGTCTTAATACCAACATTGAGTGGTATTTTCTTTTGAAGCTTCGATCAAATATGATTTTTTGGGCTAGAATTTGGGGAAATTAGATGGTAACATGTTGCCCATTTTGCCAAAATGAACAGTGATGCTATGAACAGCATCTTATTACTGTTTATTAGGGCTGAGGCTGTTACAGTAAATGTTGACCATAAGGTCCAGTTGTTATTATTATTTGTTACTTTGAGATCTTTTTACTTAAATCGAATAAATGGATGGTATTTCATCACTGTTTTCTGTGTGAGCTAGCAACTGATCTAGGGCTAGTTAAGAATACACAGAGGGTTCCTGAGATGCATTTTTGGGTCCTGACAGAGGTGGTATAACAGCCATATCGACTGTAGAACACAACCTTAGTTAGCATGGTCGTTTTAGCTAAAAGCTTCAAAAACTTATTTTCTAAATCAAATCAACTTAACCTGATTTAAGTGGTTGTTCTTCTCTCATCTATTTTGTTTATTTTCTCATCTCGGTCTATTCTATTCTTTTCATACTCTATTCTTTCTCATCTTGTTCTAGAAATCTTGTTCTTATCTTTGCTAAATTTTGTTTTATAATCTTAAATTGACTTTCTTGCCTCATTAATTTCTCTAGTCCGAAAGAAAGAAGTCAAGTCATCAGCAATCATCAAAAGTATCTTCGTCATTTCGTTCTAGTTGAGTTTGAAGAATCTTTGTTTTCTAATCTAGAATAGGAGCCGTCCTATTAGAGTTTTTAGTAGCGTTTGTTAGATCGTTGTTGCGTTAGGTATTTACTTGGGTTGTGTGTAAGTGGGAGCTGCAGTTTTGCTGTCAAGCATTATGTTGCAGTCACACTAAGGCTTTAATTTGAAGAGTTTAATTGCCTTTCATAGTGTTTCAGCTATATCTTCTTTGTCTTTTGTCTTTGGGTATAATATGTTCTCCTAATTAAGTTATTTCTATCTTCTCTATCATGTTCTATCTCGTCTATTGTGCTATTCCCTCTCATCTACATTACTTTTCTATCTTACCTACTAAACCTGTGAAGAATCGTCTCAGATGGTTGACACCCGCAATACTTCGAGCCGTACTCAGCCAGATGATGTCAATGCCAATGTCAATGCTAGTGTCTAGTCACCAGTACCTAGAGCCGCAGATCCAAGCATGGCACAACTTCTAGCAGCTCAGACTCAATTCATGAGTGCAATGATGCAAAATATGAATAGTATGATGACTCAGCAAAGTCAGACCGCTGCTGCAATAGTCAACTTGTTGAATCAAAATAACCAGAATAATCAAGCAACAGCTATTCCGCCACTAGCTCATCACCATTCCAAACTATTAGAGTACATGAGGACTCGTCTGCCCACATTTTCTCATTCGTCATAACCATTGGACGTAGAAGATTGGCTCCGTTCAGTCGAGAAAAAGCTCGCTATCGCTCAATGCAACGATCGTGAGAAAGTTCTTTATGCTTCGCATCAGTTGGAAGGTACAGCCACAGAATGGTGGGAGAACTACACCACAGCTCATGAGAATTCACAAGCTATTACTTGGGGAGAATTTTCAACTGCTTTTCGTCAAGCGCATGTTCCAGATGGTATAGTGGAAATGAAGAAGAATGAATTTTGT
Organism: Phyllostachys edulis; assembly: GCA_036346405.1. Taxonomy (NCBI): domain Eukaryota; kingdom Viridiplantae; phylum Streptophyta; class Magnoliopsida; order Poales; family Poaceae; genus Phyllostachys; species Phyllostachys edulis. The sequence goes on along the minus strand of CM070546.1, from coordinate 62,884,351 downwards.
GAACTACAATAAGGAAACATGTCTTTGGGTCAATATCTCAACAAGTTCACTCAACTTTCTCGTTATGCTCCAGAAGATGTTGCTACAGATAATGCACGTCAGAAGTGATTCAAGCGTGGACTTAATCCTAGTTTGAAAGTGCAAGTTGTTGGAAATGATTATGTGGATTTTCAGCATATAATGGATAAAGCCGTACTTATCAAAGATTCTGGTTGTGAGTTGGACGAATATCACAAAAGGAAGATGACACAGCATGGAGTTCATCAGAATCAGCTACAGAGAGCTAGGACCAATGCTCAGCAGCCTTTTCGTTCCAACAGTTCAACTGCCAGATTCAGAACCCCAATCCCAGTATCGCATGCAGGGAACTCAGGAATTCCCAAAATGTCAATAATAGCAACAATCATCAGCCTTAGAGGAACAATAATCATGCTGCAGGAGTTACTTGTTTCAACTACCATTAGACAGGTCATTATGTTTATACACTCATGCCTGCGGAGGGCATCGGTGTGCACTGGGGCCGAATGCTATTAGCTGTGTCTTTGTTTATACACTCATGTCTACGGTAGGCATCGGTGTGCACCGGGGCCGAAGGGCATGTGCGGGGTCTTTGTTTATACACTCATGCCTGCGGTGGGCATCGGTGTGCACCAGGGCCGAAGGGCATGTGCGGGGTCTTTGTTTATACACTCATGCCTGCGGAGGGCATCGTTGTGCACCGGGGCCAAGGGCCATGCGCGGTGTCTGTTTATACACTCATGCTCACGGAGGGCATCGATGTGCACCGGGGCCGAAGGCCATGCACGGTGTCTATGTTTATACGCTCTTGCCTGCGGAGGGTATCGGTGTGCACCGAGGGCCAAGGACCATGCGCGGTGTCTATTCATACACTCATGCCTGTGGAGGGCATCGATGTGCACCTGGGCTAAAGGCCATGTGCGGTGTCTGTTTACACACTCATGCCTGCGGAAGGTATCGGTGTGCACCGGGGCGGAGGGCCACGCGTGGTATCTGTTTATACACTCATGCCTGCGGATGGCATCCATGTGCACCAAGGCCAAAGGCCATGCATGGTGTCTTTGTTTATACACTCATGCCTACGAAGGGCATCGGTGTGCTCCGGGGCCGAGGGCCACGCATGGTGTCTGTTCATACACTGCTGCCTGCGGAGGGCATCATTGTGCACCGGGGCTGAAGGCCATGCGCGATGTTTTTGTTTATACACTCATGTCTGCGGAGGGCATCGGTATGCACCGGGGCTAAGGGCCAGGCATTGTATCTATTTATAAACTCCTGCCTGCGGAGGGCATCGGTGTGTGCTGGGGCCGAAGGCTATGCACGTTGTCTTTGTTTATACACTTTTGCTTGCAGAGAGCATCGGTGTGCACCCGGGTTGAGGGCCATGTGCGGTATCTGTTTATACACTCAAGCCTGCAGAGGGCATTGGTGTGCACTAGTGCCGAAGGCCATGCGCATTGTCTATTTATATGCTCATGCCTGCGAAGGGCATCGGTGTACACCGGGGCGCAAGGCCATGCACGATGTCTTTGTTTATATACTCATGCTTTGTGGACGGCATCGGTGTGCATCGGGGCCAAGGGCCATGCACGATGTCTATTTATATACTCGTGCCTGTGGAGGGCATCGGCATGCACCGGGGTCGAAAGCCATGCGCCATGTCTATTTGTACACTCATGCCAGCGTAGGGCATCAGTGTGCACCGGTGCCGTGGGCCTTGCGCGGTTTTTGTTTATACACTCTTGCCCGTGGAGGGCATCGGTGTGCACTGGGGCCGAGGGCCATGCACGGTGTCTGTTCACACAATCCTGCCTGTGGAGGACATCGTTGTGCACTGGGGCCGAAGGCCATGCATGATGTCTTTATTTATATACTCATGCATGCGGAGGGCATCAGTGTTCACCGGGGCCGAGGGCTATGTGTTGTATTTGTTTATAATCTCCTACCTACGGAGGGCATCGGTATGCGCCAGGGCCGAAGGCCATGCACGATGTCTTTGTTTATACACTCATGCCTGCAAAGGGCATCGGTGTGCACTGGGGCCGAGGGCCATGCGCGGTGTCTGTTTTTACACTCATGCCTATGGAGGGCTTCAGTGTGCACCGGGGCCAAGGGCCACGCATGGTGTCTGTTCATACACTGCTGCTTGCAGAGGACATTGTTGTGTAGCAGGGCCGAAGGCCATGCGCGATGTTTTTTGTTTATACACTCATGTCTGCGGAGGGCATCGGTACGCACGCAGGGCTGAGGGCCAGGCGCTATATCTGTTTATAAACTCCTACCTGCGGAGGGCATCGGTGTGCGCCGGGGCCGAAGGCCAAGCACAATGTCTTTGTTTATATACTGGTGCTTGCAGAAGGCATCGGTGTGCACCCGGGCAGAGGGCCATGCACGGTATCTGTTTATACACTCATGCCTGCGGAGGGCATTGGTGTGCACTAGTGCCAAAGGCCATGCGCGTTGTCTGTTTATACACTCATGCCTGCGAAGGGCATTGGTGTACACCGGGGCCGAAGGCCATGCGCGATGTCTTTGTTTATATACTCATGCTTGCGGAGGGCATCGGTGTGCACCGGGGCCAAGGGCCATGTGCGATGTCTATTTATACACTCGTGCCTGTGGAGGGCATCAGTGTGCACCGGTGTCGAAGGCCATGCGTCGTGTCTGTTTATACACTGATGGCAGCGGAGGGCATCGGTGTGCACCGGTGCCGAGGGCGTTGCGCTGTTTCTATTTATACACTCATGCCCGCAGATGGCATCGGTGTGCATCAGGGCCAAAAGTCATGCGTGGTGTCTTTGTTTATACACTCAAGCCCACGGAGGGCATCGGTGTGCACTAGGGCTGAGGGCCATGCACGGTGTCTATTCACACACTCCTACCTGCGGAGGGCATCGTTGTGCACTAGGGCCGAAGGCCATGCGCGATGTATTTATTTATACACTCATGCATGCGAGAGCATCGGTGTGCACCGGGGCCGAGGGCTATGTGTTGTATCTGTTTATAATCTCCTGCTTGCGGAGGGCATCGGTGTGCGTCAGGGCTGAAGGCCATGCATGATGTCTTTGTTTATATACTCATGCCTACAAAGGGCATCGGTGTGCACTGGGGCCGAGGGCCATGTGCGGTCTCTATTTTTACACTCATGCCTGCGGAGGGCTTCGGTGTGCACGGTGCCGAAGGCGATGCGCGGTGTCTGTTTACACACTCATGCCTATGGAGGTCATCGGTGTGCACTCGGGTCGAAGGCCATGCGCGGTGTCTATTTATACGCACATGCCTACGGAGGGCATCAGTGTTCACCGGGGCCGAAGGCCATGCGCGGTGTCTTTGTTTGTACACTCATGCCTGTGGAGGGCATCAGTGTGCACCGGGGCCGAGGGCCATGCGCGGTGTCTGTTTATACACTCATGCCTGCGGAGGGCATCGGTGTGCACCGGGGCCGAGGGCCATGCACAGTGTATGTTTATACAGTCATGCCTGCAGAGGGCATCGGTGTGCACCGGGGCCGAAGGCCATGCGTAGTGTCTGTTTGTACACTCGTGCCTACGGTGGGCATCGTTGTGCACCGGGGCCGAGGGCCATGCATAGTGTCTATTTATACACTCATGTCCGCGGAGGGCATCGGTGTGCACCTGGGCCAAAGGCCATGCGCGATGTCTTTTTTTATACGCTTTTGCCTGCGGAGGGCATCGGTATGCACCGGGGCCGAGGGCCATGCGCGGTGTCTCTTCATACACTCATGTGTAACATCCCAATTTTCTGAGCTTTAAAAAATCCTTTAATAGTTAGTAGGGAGAAAATTCACCATTTGGATTTATTTGAGTTTAATTGAAAAGCTTAATATTGAACCTTGTGCATCAAAATAATTTAATATGATTAAAGTCAACTTCAACAATGGTCAAAACTATTTTATTTGGATTCTATGTGCTTGGATATATTTTCTATATTTTTTTAGAATTTTTCCAAGTTCATTTGCTATTTTCTCATTGCCATTTGGATTTTCTGGTATTTTATAAAATAGAAAACCTATTTAAATCTCGGAAATCCTCCTTGGGCCAAAACCCAACCCTTTTCAATTTTGGCCCAACTCCTGTGAGGCCCAACAAGACGCTGCTGCCCACCTCCGCCGATAAGTGGGTCCCGCTTGTCGATCTCAAAGATCGCTTTACGTCACTGCGCTCCATTCAGACCTAGCCGTTGGATCTTGTTTGAACGGTCAGGATCACATGGCTGTTCGGATGGTCCGAATGTCACACTCGATGTGAGCCGTCCGATCAAGGTTGGATGGTTAAGATTTGTTGGGCTATTTGGATGGTCCGAACGTCACACTCAATCTAGATCGTCCGTTTAAAATCCAACGGTCAGGACTAGCGGTCCAAAAGTTTCCTTTCGTTCGCATTGGCTTAGCCTCGCTGCACTCGCTTTCTTCCTCGAGCGTGTCCGTGTATGTCCGCCATGGTTAAGCTCCAAGCTCAATCCGACAATATCAATTTCCAAACTAAAACCTTCTAGATTTCTTTGCCAAACCTTATCTCTTGATATCCCGCACCCGTATCTGGTTTCAGTCGTGCCCAAATCCCTTTCTATCCTCGGGATTTCCAGATTGGGTTTCATGTTCTTCACGGACTCGATTTGGGGATTTCCAAATCCGTGCAGCCCCAGCCCTATAAAAGGCGCCCCCCCGAGTTCGCAATCTTGTCCTCAACCCAAAGCCGCCATCAATTTCACCCCAAGAGCCTTAGCGCCACCTCAATTGGAGATTTAGGTTTCAGTCAATGAAACCCTAAGACTTTAATTACGCCACCGTCAGTGACGCCCTGCCTCCGTGGAGCACACCGTCGTGTTCCTCATCGTCTAAGCTACCTCTAGAGCCCTTCCTCGTCGTCGGAGCGTCGCTAGAGCTTTGATCCGACAAAACCCGAGGAGCTTCGCCGCTTATCATCGTCGTCCTCTACCACCCAGACTTGGCTCATTAGGTTCGCAATAACCTGAGCTTCATCCTGGTACCACTCGCCGCCGGTAAATCACCGTCGTTTGCCGGTTGCCATTGGTTCCAGTGCGCCGCCGCGTCGCCATCGAGTCACGTCAGCGACAACTCAGTGCCACATCAGCTTTTGTGTGCACGTGTCACGTGTGTGGCGCCATGTCAGCATGCACGCGTGGCAGCCTCACTAGCCCAGATCTGAATCGGTTCGGTGGAGTTGGTCTACCGTGAACCAGGTCGCTGACGTGTGGGCCCCACACGTCAGTGATTTCCTTTTTCTTTCTTTTCTGGTATTTTCAATTGGAAAATAATTCGGACAATTCCAGAATTAGGGTTTCTTTTAGATTCAAACTTCCAAAGCTCATATCTTTTGCATCCGAACTCCGATTGAGCCCATTCAAATTTCTAAATTCATATAAATTCAAGATCTATTTATTTGAGATTTTTATTTAATTTTTAGAGTTGGTTTTGCCTCTATTATTTATTTATTTTGTTTATTTGCTTCGTTTGCGAGTAGACGTTGATACTTCGGGAAGATTTGAAGAAGAAGGAACACCTCAAGAGCAAGATTAGTACCTAGACCTATTTCATGGCAAGTGATACCTTTGATCATATTGAATCCCAGTTTTCAAAAGTTATATTGATTCAAATTATTGCATCTACTTTAAGTATTTATTTAAATGCTTTTGGGTTTAGTTATTAATCCAATTTGTTATATCCACCTTGTCTAATTGTTATGTCTTAATCTTTTGTCACCCTAGATCAGTTTATTTAGTTGGTATTATCGTAGCACCAACGTGGGTTGGTTAGATACGATTAGTCTACTTAGCCATGCCACAAGTCATCATTTCATGTAAGTTGCTATTATGAACTTGACTAAGTGATTATGGAACTATGTGATAAAACTGTGTGTACTATGTGCTATTACTCGTTGATGGCATATGTTGCACTTAACCAACAAGGTGGGAAAGGATTTAGACGGAGGCAAGTGGACTGTGTATTGTTATGGTGGATCTGTGTCCATGGGCTTAAAAATCTGTGTGCATAGGGATTTGTATTAAATTAGAAATCTTGCCTTGGTCAATTAAGGACTTAACTTTGAGCACCATTGAACTGAGCCTTACTGTACGACCACATGTCTGGTATAGGACGGGCCTAACTTAGTAAGTTATGGAATCTTAACATTGCTACTCAGGTTGTAGGTTAGACTGTGTTGATTGGGTGGTGTTCTACCAAGTAGTTACATCACGGGGCGGTTCGCCGTGTCCCTGTCCAACGGTGTGTGTCGTACATATCGTTGTGTATAGCTTGGTATGATAGTTTGTAAGCACACTGGGAGTATCAATGCTTGAGATGAAGTTTCTAAAACGTTTTGTTATGATTAGTGCTTGCAACACTAGTTGTATCTTGTGGGTAAAGTGCATAAACTCTGCGAAGTGTTAAATCAATCTATTCGAATAGCCGCGTCCGCGGTCATGGACATGCTCGATGATTTCACACGAGGGGTGGATTTTCATAAAAACCTTGGAAAGGGAGCTATGTGATCTATGTCATATGGCTATATGAATAAATTGTTTAGGCTATGTGTCTTTGTGAAATCAAACTGTCAAATTATTATAGTTATTTGTTTTACTTTATGCTTTCAATCTATTATTCATATTCAAACTACAAATGTTGCATTTCTGCAAAAGAACCACAGAAGCCATTCCTTTGGAATAAGCCTGCATCTATACATTGCATTCTGTGGTGTGACTTGCGAGTATGGTTGTGTACTCATGCTTGCTAAATCAAATCAACAGAAGAGGAGGAGTCATCGCTTGCTTTCGAGGAGGAGTTCGTTGAAGGTTCTTGATCGTAGGGTCTTGATCCCAGTCGGTTGCCTGTGGTGAATTGATGCGATGCCGCTGCCATTTCTGTTTCCACTGCTATTTAATTCTCTGTTAGCCCTACGTGGCTTAATAAGTGTAAACTCGACCATAAGGTCAAAACCCTTATTTGTAAATCAAATTACTTGTTTATGCTATTAATCACCTTCTGTGGATCGATATTCATCTATGTTGAAACTATGTGCACTAGCGTGATCCTGGACTAGTGCATTATACACAGAGGGTCCAGAATCGCATTTTTGGGTCACGACATCATGCCTGCGGAGGGCATCGGTGAGCACTGGGGCCGAAGGCCATGCATGATGTCTTTGTTTATATAGTCATGCTTACAGAGGGTATCGGTGTGCATCGAGACCGAGGGCCATGCGTGGTATATGTTTATACACTCATGTCTGCGGAGGGCATCGGTGTGCATCAATTTGAAAGGCCATCTTGCGTTGTTTGTTTATCGCCCATGCTGCGAAGGGCATCGGTGTGCACGGGGGCGAAGGTCAGTATGACCTCGGCCCTAATAAGCGATAATAAGGTCTTTGTTCATAGCATCACTGCTCATTTTGGTAAATTAGGCAACAGGTTGCAACCTAGTTTCTCAAATTTCTTTTATAAACTCCAACTTGATCAAAATTTCAAAAGGTAATACCATCCAATGTTGGTATCAAGGCTGGGAAATATTTTATTTGAAAACCGGATGAATTATTATGGCCAAAAACAATTTTATGGAATTTTAGAAATTATTTTGATTTTCGTAAAAATACTTGCCTTTAAATAAACCCTATTTGGTCTAAAGGAATTATTTATGTATTTATGAAGAAGAATCAGTGGTTTCAAAATTTATTTGGGGATATATCATCCCAGAGCAATTCTGCAAAATTTCATGATTTTACAAATTTATTTGCTATATTTAAAGGTCTGGTCAAACCTTTTAAAAATTTAATCAGATCTGGTCAAATTGTCCGGCCTAAACTCAAGACCTAGTACTGTAGCAACCGAGCCATACGGCTAGGTCCAACCCTGTGCAACCGGCCGCGCCAGTCGCGTCGAACGCGAGCCTAAACCTCGGGTGGCTATGCACCGCTGATCTTCAATAAGCGGGCGGATCACGTGGGCGTTCGGACCGACCGAACCCCACAAATGATCTCGCCATCGGTTTTAGATCCAACGGTGATTTCCTTTGGTAAAAGCACACCAAGCGTTTGAAATCTTGGACCGTTGGTCTGCGATCGCACGGCTCAGGTTGTAAGATACCGATTCAGAGCGTTTTGGCCATCTTATCTCAGCCGCTCATTTCCAATCGAACGGAGGTCGTAAATCGACGGATTCTTTGCGTGCATTGCATGGTCAGTATGACCTTAGGGACCCACGCGTCGCTGACATAATTTTGATTCCTCTCGGTTTTTCACCATAGGCACTGTTGTGGTAGGAATGGTGGTAGAAACATGATGATTTGGAAGATATTTTTCTCTTAATCTCTATCCTTAGTGCCACCTCTTTGGTTCTAGATAATTCTCGGTTGCTCTACTAACCTCTGTACACTATATAAACCCTAGTCAGGGACTCCTACCATTGTTGACCAAGGAGGAGCTCATTATCCTTATCTTCTTTCCAAAGAAGCTCTCTGGTTCTTCTACCATTGTTCAACTTCAAGAAGACCTAACTCTCATGCTAATGTGATGTTGGTCATTTCTTGTAGGTTGGACTTGAGGTTCTTCTCTCTGTCATCTTGACCTGTGAAGCTTCATTTTGGAAAACCTCACAGGGTGAGTTGAGTTCCATCTTTCCTTAGCAAGAATGTACCCAATGATCTTTAGAGCTCAGTTCCATCACTTTCTTTTTGGTCAGCACAAGGAAAAAGGTTTCTGGACCTCTTTTGTTGACCAAGACCTTGACTTTTCTTTTCCAACCCTAGCTGGTGAGTTAGACCTTGAGTCTTATCTTCTAAAGCTCTTTAAGAACATCTTTAGTTCCCTTAGACCACTCACTGGTTCATGTGATACTCCAAACTTCTTTTAACTGAAAAGTTATTTTTATAACTTTTCGGTCTTTCATATCGTTTTCAAGAACTTTAGATTTCTCATACCAGTATGTTAGTTGTTTAGGTCCTAAGAGAAACTATAGCAGCACTGAGACCTTTCTTCAAAATTTTAGAGTCCCCAGTTCCTTTATTAATGTAAACCACCTTATTGTTAGTTTGTTAGGCTAAAACCAGACAAATAATGAAATTCTATTTCATACATGTCTGGCGGTCGGAGATTAGCATTAATAAGTTGTGATATTTGGGACTTCGAGTTAGCTCTAACTCTAATTAAGTTCATCGTTTTATGTATTTCCTCTACTTAACCGAAATCGGAAAGGAGTCCTTCTTGTTTTGAGTAAACCGACAAAGTCACTTTTTGTTTTTTTTCTTCTTTTAAACCGGGTGGTTAGGTTTAGCACTAGGGAATGATGACATTAATTACCTTTTGGTAGTATTAGCTCCACTTTAAAGCCCTAGTGTTACGTAGATTTGCTAATCAGCCAAAGTGGTAAGATGCTGTTCTTTGTTTTTGGTTATTAGTCAAACCGACCTAACAAACAACAAAAATCTAAAGTCATAAGTTGCTATTAATGGCACTAAATGATTAGTTAGCTCACAATACAAGCTTTAATACACTTAGCTATCTGTAGTATTTCAGTTATATAGAGTTAAACCAAGAAACTGAATTATTTGTTCTTTGTCCGTTCTAGTGTCTAAAACACGATCTTCGTAGCTATAAGCTAAAATTAAAATCGGGTAGTAAGTATCATTAGATGGTACCTATGGGTTATTATCTTTGATAAATTAAATATAGTTTAAGCATATTGCTACCCATGCATTATCATTTGATCATGCATTCTTTTTCATTTTGTTCTCTGTAAGTTCTTGTGTTTATTGGATTTTTTTACGATTTTGAATCTTGGGTTCTTACCGAGTTTGTTGAACCTTTTGTTGAACCACAAGAACCGAGCAAGAGGTTGTATACTATTATCAAGGCAAGCTTCCTCTCTGCACCATATTGATCCTAATCTTTTGAACTGTAGAGTTATAAAATCTGATGACAACTGTTGCATGCAATTTTCTAAAAACTATTTGTGCTCTGTTCTTAGTTAGTTATAACTTTGATCTTGTGGCTTACCTTAAATTGAATCATACACTTAACCTAAGGTAGTTTGTGATATGCTAATATCTGATTTCCATTTTGGCTTAGCCATGTAGTCCATAGAACGGTAGTGTTTGACAAACAACTTGTCAAACACAGGAACAACAAATAATTGGTATTTGTCTTTGATCCTTGTTCGCTTTATTTGAATTTGAAATGATTCTAAATCCTGTTAATAATTAATTCAAATCTGGACAAGTGGATGCTAGTGATGGTGCCTTTGTGCACGAGAATTGGGAAATATGGATGTCTTATGCGGGTTGATCAAGGACCTGAACTCGACAATTTAATTCAAGTCCCAACGTATTTCCACACGATGTATGGGCCTTGCTTTGGTTAAGTAAAGGGTTAATACTATTGAGTTGGAAACGGAGAGTAAGGACATGTGTATTGATTTCATATGGCATAGATGCTTAAGTCTTGGGCCGTGTCGTATGCCATGTGGAGCTTATATTGATATCGGATGTTCTTAGAAGGGTAAGGCGTAGATGTGTTCTATCGCATGTACGCACCTTGAGGCCCCCCATCGCGGTCTAATATGTGTGGCTAACACGAGTTTGCATTTAATTGATTGGGTCGGTATTCGGTACAACATGTGAGCCCCGTTGAATATATGCTATCGATCGTTGTTTAAGCGGGATTAGTCTCACATGGGTCATCAACTCAATAGTGTCAACTTGTTGAAAAATACCAAATCTTAGTTTACGGCCGACACACCAAAGGCGGTGTGTTATTATTAGGAGGCTTACGGGCTAACTAAGTCATGTGGGTAAAGATGTACACCCTTGCAAGGTATAAAAGCTGTTGAATAGCCGTGTCCACTTCTGAACGATACTTGAATTGATGTCATCTGTATAGATTTTGCTCTAAGTTGGTGTTGGGGATAATTTCGCATGATGGGGTCATGCATGGTTGATATTGAATTGTGACTTACTTTGTCTTTGTTATGATTATTCTTTCAATTACTTTCAGATTTAGTCCAAATTGGTTTATTAAAGGTTGCTTTGTTAAAACTTAGTACGGTAGGTTAAGATGTATCACTTTATGCAAATTTAAACCAATTAAGCCTACATTGATAACCTTATGCATATGAAATTCTATTCCTTTGTATAGGTCCTATCAAACACTTTTCTTACTAGTTTGTGTAAGACTTGCTGAGTACCTTTCGTACTCAGGGTTTATGACCTCTTGTTGCAGGTGAAGATGGTTTTCTTTATGAGATGCCCGTTAGCGCCGATCGGGGTGACGCTAACGAGTGATGCTAGTTCTAGTCTCCACATAGCGACTGCGGGGTGATGGGGCCATTGGTGGTTTATATTTTGTTTCGCTTTGTTGTTCTTTTGTGTGATGACCAAAAGGCATCTGCTCTCGTAGCTATTTCGATGGCTGAGCAAACACAGTGCATCAGTAGCAACCGAATTTGAGATGTCAGTATAATTATGTGAATGTATGATGTGTATGTGATTGATGCAAGGTTGTTTAAGGATATATGTGCAATAGTCACTAATCCTGGGAACTATTCCCTAACATATATCCGGGAACCTGAATGTTGGAATTGTTACTTATTATGATTATACTTCTAAGTATGATTTTAATGAAGGACCTACACTGTTCCTTAATTAAGAATTATACTACCAGTATAATTTTAATTCGGCACATTCCAATATTTGAGGGTCTTACAAAGGCCATGCGCGATGTCTTTGTTTATATACTCATGCCTGTGGAGGGCATCAGTGTGCACCGGGGCCAAGGGCCATGCGCGGTGTCTGTTTATACACTCGTGCCTGTGGTGGCCATCGGTGTGCATTGGGCCGACAAAACGATCTTCAATATATCTTGTCTGTTGTCCTTGGATGGTAGAGACAATGATACTTTCTCAATTGCTCCATGTGTTGTAGTCTTGAACGTAATGGTTACGAAACGTGTTGACCATCTATATATATTTTTCAAGGGAAATACTACTACAAAAAGGCTAATACTAGACGCCTCATCATAGACGGTTGACCAAAACCGTCTGTATTACATGCAATCACAGATGGTTTTGGTTTAGAGACCATACGTATTCTTATCGCCGCGCTAAAACCGCCTGCGTGAAGAGCTAATATCACGAGCGGTTCATAGCTAAAACCGTCAGGAAACATCACAGCGGTTCTTGTTAATAACCGCTGCGTGATAATACTACATATCACGAGCGGTTTCAACAAAGAACCGTCGTGAAATATCACGAGCGGTTCTTAACAATAACCGCTCGTGATATTACCACATATCACGAGGCGGTTTTTGTTATAACCGTCATTATAATATCGCCGCACGGTGAGTTTCTTCGCCGCCGTCGTCTCGTTACGTCACCATCCGCCGGCTCCCGATCGTCTCTTCGTTGCATCGATCCGCCCGGCTCCCGATCGTCTCTTAAATCTCACGCTCGAATTTATTCCTTGTTTTATAAAAGGATCATCCGCCATCAAGATGATCATTGCCACATATTTATAAAAAATTAGAAATAGCTGCCTCTTCCTTGTCGCCGCATTGATGGCCTTCCCGCCAAGACTTGCACAAGCACCTCTCTCGGTGTACGTTGAACCATGCTGTGGAAGAACACTGTTTGATCAACAGTGTCTTCACTCCTCTACCGGCGGAGAATTTGCCGGAGCAGGTAACGGCCACCTTCCGCTGTCTTGACATCCTCCTCCGCCGTGTCTTCCGAGTGATCTCCCACTTTCGGCGAGTTTACCACGTCATCGATGTAGTCCTCCAAAACGACGTTGCACGTCTCCAGGAGGCTTGCCGTCACTTGGACTGCGAATCGAGGCGGCAGAAGCATCGAGTCGACTGTGTCGAGACCCTCAAGCAAGGAAGAGAGCCTATGGGCTCAATTCTTCTTGGTTCAATAGTCCGAGGGTCTTCAAGAGACACTTGAGCGAGTCGCGTCGGCCAGTGGGCGCATTCGAGCTTCATTCGTGATGATCGAGAACCGTCCCGATGTCGGCGCTGCCGCCTATGAAGTATTGAAGACGGAGATAACAAACCTACCTCCGCCACTAGAAAAACTTTGTTTATTTATAGGTTTCTATTTTTTTAATCTTTTTAGTTTAACGCCACGCTTTGTTTGGCCATATATATGAAAATTCCAAAATGAAAAAAAAGTTTGGAGGTGAAGTTACTATATTAATTATATGTTGAATTATTGCTATATATATATATATATATATCGAGAGGCGGTTTTGTGGAAAAACAAAATCTAGTTTGGAGGTGAAGTTACAATTAATATTAATTATATCGAGAGACGGTTTAGTGGAACAAATTAATTATATATATATATATATATATATATATATATATATATATATATATATATCACAGATCGGATATATATATATATATATATATACATATATATATATATATATATATATATATATATGTATGTATGTATATGTATATATAGTTAAAGCAAATTTTCAGAAGATTTAAATGCAAAATTGACATATAAACATGTAATTTCTTCATGTCATGTAAGTGTATATACAAGATAAATATACTTGAGAAAAAACCATATCACCGACGGTTCTATAATGGAACCGTCGGTCATATGCCCCATATCACGGATGGTTCCATAATGGAACCGTCTGTGATATGCCCCATATCACTGACGGTTCCATAATAGAACCGTCTGTGATAAGTCTCTTTATTAATACGAGCCCGACCGCTAGGGTTTGCGCTCGCCCTAACTCTCGTCACTCCCTAGCTCCACTAGGGTTTGCGCCCGCCCTAACTCATCACTGCCCAGCGCATTTACTCCGTTCCCCTCCCCACCTCGACACCACCGCTCGACCCCGTCGCCGTCGCCGCCCAACCCCGTCGCCGTCGCCGCCGGTTGTGACACCACTCTGCATTGCAGAAACACTTGTACGATAGTAGTGTCTTCTGCAGTGTCAGGGTCGTGCCACAACTACGGTGACGCCGCCACCCAAGCCACTGGGCTTGGCCCCATGTGTCGCATGCGCCGCCATGGCTTGGTTCTCTGCTTTCGGCCTCTGCGCTCGAGGCCTGGCAGTCTTTGCTTTCCCATCCTCCCTCTATTCTCCTCTAGATCTGTTAGCTTAATGTCTTTTGTTGAGTTTGATTTTTATGCTTGAGCCTTAAGTTGTGTCCTCGATGTTTGTGTGATTTATGCAAGGTGATGGAGATGAATGAGGGTTGTCTTTGGTGGTGGGGTCATGCCGTGGTTGCGCCAGATCTTGAGGTATCACCCTACCTTACTCCCTCTCTGTCTCTACCCCTTTGCTCTATGATGAAAATGGCTAGTACTCTGCGATGGATGCTTGAGGGCTACTCTTTGGTGTGGTGGGTTTGGACACCCTTGGTCTTGTTGTCTTCTTTGTTGAACTACTCAATGATGTTAATAGTCTTATCTTTGAAATTGAATTGATAATTAGTTCATATTAATAGTCCCCACTCTGTGATGTAATGATGTTAATAGTCTTATGCTGAAATTGAATTGATAATTATTTCATATTAATAGTCCCCCTGCTCTGTGATGTAATGATGTTAATAGTCTTATGCTGAAATTGAATTGATAATTAGTTCATATTAATAGTCCCCTTGCTCTGTGATGCAATGATGTTAATAGTCTTATGCTGAAATTGAATTGATAATTAGTTCATATTAATAGTCCCCTTGCTCTGTGATGTAATGATGTTAATAGTATTATGTTGAAATTGAATTGATAATTAGTTCATATTAATAGTCCCCTTGCTCTGTGATGTAATGATGTTAATAGTCTTATGCTGTCTCTCGCCATTTATTTCACCTTTGTCTGTGTAACTGTGTTCATACCGGTCAAGTTCTCCTACCTCTTGTGTCCCAGGTACATCCTACCATTCCATTCATAATCTCTTCTCTATAAAGTCTCCAAGCAGTGGCTGCTTGTGCCATTAAAACCGGCATCATATATATATTATATATATATTGTTCGTAGTCCCCAACCACTTTCGGGGGGTCGTCCACGCAGCATGAGAAGGATGAAACTGTATTCATGAGCAACCTCATTGAGCCCCTGCAAGTTTAAAAAGTATGGAGGCAAGGAGAGCGTCAGGACATCCAATTACCTGGATGTTGTCGATAGGTAATTGGACGTCGCTATGTTCAGAAAGTGACATTCATGCGCAGGTACTCCGACTAGGAAGTGGCATCATCTATCAGCAACCAACAATTCTTGAGCATGTAATGGTCTTTAAACCCAACAAGAACACCAAGCTCTTGGTGTTCTTGTTGAGTCCTTGCATCCATATGTTTTAAACTTGCAGGGCTCAATGAGGTTGCCCGTGGCTACCGCCTCATCCTTCTCGACATCGCATGGACGATCCCCCAAAGTGGCCGAGACTACTGCGGGGGCAATATATATATATATATATATATATATATATATATATATATATATATATATATATGATGCCGATTTAATGGCACAAGCAAACCACCGCTGGGGCTTTATAGAGAAAAGTCATCACAGTTTGACCCACAAACCATCTGTGATAAGTACATATCACAGACGGTTTGTGGATGAAACCGTCTGTGATAAGTACTTATCACGGATGGTTTCAGCCACAAACCGTCTGTGATATATACTTATCACAGACGGTTCTCAGTTAATAATCGTCTGTGAAAGTATGCATCACAGACGGTTTGAAAACCGTATGTGATGACCTCATGTCATCACTGACCCATAAACTCAAACGGCTCACGAAACCATCTGTGATGACATTTTTGAACCGTTTGTGAATACCTTTTCTGTAGTAGTGCATGGAGAAGCAAGACCTCGACCGCGGGGGGCTTATCGTAGGGGCGGCCCACTGGCCCCCATGACTAGGCGAACACCACTTCTAGGGTGGTCAAGGCCCTTTGGACTAGGTGCATCTCGTACCCTTCGAAGAGCTGTAGGACCACTGGACCGGACACACCAGTTAGATGGACCAGGACCAGGTAGGGACGGCAACTGGGCCATTCCCCGGCAGGGAGTGGTGGAATATCCCCGACCCCGAAAGAAGAAAAAAATCCCCATTTCCCGTCCCCATCCCCATCCCCATCCCCGTCCTGGGGTACTATTCTCCCTCGTTCCCCGTCCCCATCGGGTTATTGGGGCCCTATGGGGACCTAGACCCGAAAATTAGATCCCCAACGTCTCCTACATAGATACACATATAGATGACAGAATTAGTGTTCGAAATGATTTAAACAGTGCTTACCAGTGTTCCAAATGAAGAGTTCCAACAATATTCTTAAAGATGGTATCACAACTCCCAAGCAAATAAGCAAGCAAACCCTTAAAGATTTAAACAGTGCTGTAGTGGGCTAGTGGCCCACATGTCACAGGGTTATTGGCGGCTCATGTGGGTAGCGGGGATGGGGAGTAGGGGAATGGCCCCAGCCCCCGCTTCAGCCGATGGGGAATTATATTTGCATATTAGCATCCCCGTGGGGGAAGAAATAGCCTCAACATCGGCCCCTAATGGGTGAATTCCCCGTCGGGGAACGAGGAGTGGGGCCCCATTGCCATCCCTAGGACCAGAAGGGTCCACCATGAGCCGAAGCCTGCACATAGGGGTAGGAAAAGCCCTTACAGTCCCTACCAGTATAGGGTCCTATACAGGGTAGATCTGTAATCTTATGTACCGGTTAGAAAGGCTATAAATAGCCACCTCCCCCCATGTAATAGACGAGGGCTGAGTTTTTTTGAGCAAGCAATACACATTCACTTCCTGGCAACCAATCCCCTCTTCGAGAACCCTTCGGTCACTAGCGTGGACACTAGGGGTCCCCTCTTTCTACTGTTTAGTCTTTCTTGCTATGACAATCGGTCATACACAGGTTACCCCAGTCGCTTGCCTATGGAGAGATGTGCTCTACCCCTTTGGCTTCTGCTATTATTTTCGCTACTTTTGTAATGTAATCATTTGGCCTGTTCGGACCTTATTGTAAAACTCGACCTGATGCAGTCTATGTAACTCTGATATTTGTAATATATTGAATGGTATGGTTTTGCGTCTTGTATTAAGTGATTCAATGATGTATCTGTGAGCACCATCTACTGATCTAGGGAATAGTGCAATTGCTTTCACAGAGGATTCTGTATTATAAAATCCGGGTCTGACAGAGCTGATATCAAAGCATGTGACTGTAGGAGCCTTAGTTAGACTGGGCGTGCCTAAGAACTTGAGTCCTATTTTCAAAACTTAAGAAAATCATTGGCAAAATATCACATACTTATTGCTCTCACTTATCTCTCTTAGTTCTTTACTTACCTTAACTTCACTTAAGTTTTTACTCAGTTCTAACTCTTTCTCTTATTTCAAAAATTGTAGACGGCCGGTGCTTCATCCGATGCCCCATGGGACTTCTTCACCAACGGAGAGAACTTCAGAGAGTCCGTGGATATCCTCCACAAACTCATGCAGTACCTGGACTACCACCGCCTACCTATCTTTAGAGGCCGGAGGACTCAGATCTAGGACTGAGAGTCTTGGTCTATGGAGGTGGACCTCTACTCGAGGGAAGGCGAGTTCATCTCCCACACCTTTAAGGCCGAGCACCCGTGGAGTAGTTGTTCTGATGTACTTATCACAGACGGTTTGTGGCTGAAACCGTCTGTGATATGTACTTATCACAGACGATTTTAGCCACAAACCGTCTGTGAAAGTATGCATCACAGACAGTTCAAAACCGTCTGTGATGACCTCATGTCATCACTGACCCATAAACTCAGACGGCTCACGAAACCGTCTGTGATGATATTTTTGAACCGTCTGTGAATACCTTTTCTGTAGTAGTGAAAGAGGATCTCTTTAACATTATAAAATGGTGAAGGAAGAACAGAGTAACAAATAATACCATGATGAAGGTAAGATAAGAAAGATGACCAAAGATGAGGAGAGAACAATTTATTTTTCTTGTTATGTAAAATAAGTTTTGAAGTTTTTTAACTAACGGCCATTCTAACTAGGGCACGACCTATAGTCGATATGGATTTGATACCACTTCTATCGGACCCGAGAGTAACACCCCAAATCCTCTGTGTATTTCTGAACCAGTCCCATGATCAGTAGCTAGTTCACACAATAAACAGATATGGTAAC
Source organism: Phyllostachys edulis (assembly GCA_036346405.1). Lineage (NCBI taxonomy): Eukaryota > Viridiplantae > Streptophyta > Magnoliopsida > Poales > Poaceae > Phyllostachys > Phyllostachys edulis. The sequence goes on along the minus strand of CM070546.1, from coordinate 62,866,152 downwards.
ATTCATAAATCACACAACTTTATTAATAATCAACAGAGTTTATTACAAGAAAGGCTTACAAGCCAACAATAAGCAAACATAGCAGAAGACGAAGAAGACGTGGTAGAGTCCAGCTGATCTGCCATAGGCAATCGACTGGGGTAGCGGCCTAGTCATCGTAATCCACACCGAAAGCGAAGCCCTTCTCCTCTGAAATTTATTTGCATTAAGCAAGGATGAGCACAACTTACGTGCTCGCAAGTTACACCCAATAACAGAGTTAATGCACGCATGGATATTAAAAAGGAAGGCTTATAGGGTTATTTGTGCAAAAGTAATATTTGACATTTTAAATACAATACTAAGTTCAAAAGCTCAAATTTTACAATAATTAAAATTGAGTTTGAATTAATAAAGATAGTGTAGGCACCAACCTAACACTAACTTAAACACAGGCGCCAACCTGGGGCTTCAACCCATAACTTGTCTCATGGACATCCATCCATGTCAAAAACTGTTTTACAAAACCTTTTGAAAATAAAATCAGAGTCTAACTTTGAGTGGCTTTGCTCAGCATGTCCATGACCGTGGACATGGCTATTCGAATAGTTCTTAACACTCTACAGAGGTGGTATAACTTTACCTACAAGAGATAATTTGCTTTTAATGTCGGCCAATACACGCTTCCGAAGGCGTGCGACTAAGAAATTATCACAAGGCTTTTACAATGTTCTACTCTAAAGTATTTATGTCTGCTAAGGTTTCACTTCCATTGGATTAACCATCCTCCAGAAGCACCCTCTTGTGCCAAGTGGGACTACTGTCTAACTGACACCCACACAACAACATGGCACAAATAACAGTAAGGTATTACAAATTATTAAGCCTAGTTCTACCCATTCAGAATATGTGGTAGTACGGTGGAGTTTAGCAAGATGCGGCTCGAAGAGCGGTCCTTAACTGACTTGGGCGACTTCCAAAATAACCCCTGGGCCTCAACCCTACCCGGATTGAGCCCGTGCATAAACCTGCACCAACCGACTATCCAATTCGCCCAAGTCCAAACCAATTTTTGATTTGATTTTATTTTTCAAAGCATTTGTAAACTTCCATGACACAGCAATACCATGGATACATTTTAAACAACATTTGATTTTTGGTTGTAAATTCCCAAATCAAATATCAGGTCTAAGCAAGGCTAAGCATAATTTTTTCCAAAATGTTCTAGTTCATACTATTGCATAAACTAGATTTTTATCTAAGGTGTCAAGGTAGGTTTATTTCAATGTCAAGATTGGTAGTACAATGGATTTAGGCATAACAATAATTTAAAAACAGGTATTTAAATTACATTAAATAGAAATAAGCATGCAATAATAATTTAAAATAGAATTTAAATAATTTGAAATAATGGGATCAAATATGATCAAAGGTATAACTTGTCTTGCTCAATTAGTTTTTCTCAAACGGCGTCGAAATCTGACTTTCCGAAGTCGTCGAAATCAATACGCGAAAATAAGCCAAATTCAAACAAAATTCAAATAAAGTTAAAATGAACTCCAAATTAATAAATTTTGGTTTAGTTAGCTAGATCTTGAATTTAGATGAATTTAGGAATTTAAATCGTCGAAAACGGAGTTCGTGTGAAGGAGAACGAGCCCCTAGAAGTTTGAAAATCACATGAAATGATGAATTTAGAATTTTTGGAATTAATGTAATTATTTTTCCAAGGAAAATTGGATTACTGCGTCATGCTGACATCGGCGGCTGATTTATTTTCGGATTTAAATTAATTTCTAAAGGAAAAAGGAGGATTGCCACGTGTGCACGCACGTGGGCGGACACGTCATCACGGGCTGAGGTGGTGATGATGTGGCTTGCCATGTGGTAGCCACGTCATCATGAAACCGGCGGCGGCTCGGCGTTGAGCTCACTGGCACTGTGCGCCACGGTGAGCTCCAACGAGGTGCGCAATGGCTAGAGGGGAGTGCGGGGGTTACGGTGCTTACCACGGCGGCGCTCGAGCACGGAGAAATCGCCAGCGGTGAGGAGTTTAGCGGCGGCGATGTTGGGCTCGTGGTGGCGCGGGAGTTCTGGCGATGCTCTGGCCATGAAGACGAGAGCCCCAGGTGGAACATGAGGTGGTAGTGCTAACGGCGGTGAAGGCAGAGAAGGGGTGGCGTTGTCGGCACCGGGAACGACGAAAAAGAAACTCATGGCCGAAGAACTTTGAACACGAAATACGGTGATTCTAAGAAGGGAATTGAGAAGTGAGTGATGGGAACGAGATGAGGGAGGAAGAGGGCTCTCGGGGCTCCTATTTATAGGGCCGGAGGGGCATGGGAAAGTGAGATTGGCTCGCGAGGATCACGGCGGCCATTTCAAAATTCTGGCCAGAACGCGCGTGAGGGAGAGGGATTTAGGGCGAAATGGGCACAGCGTGATGCGTGGGAGTTAATGCGTGCCTTTGCACTAGGAAAGGGAGAGGATTTCGCGGTGATTGCGGAGCTTTGGTGGGCGCTAATGGCAGCGGTTCGGGCGAGGAAGAAAGACAGAGGAGGAAGAAGGCGCGTGTGGCTGACGGGCGGGGCCCGTGAGTAAGAGAGAGAAGAGGGAGAAGGGAGCTGCGCAAAGCGGGACGAGTAGGCCGGAGGTGCGGTGGAAATGAGTTGGGCCCGGGAGGATTTGGCCCAAAAGGTTTTCTATATTTTAATTGATTTTGCTATTTTAAATAATTAGTTAAATCATTTTGGCTTTTAGAAAATAGCGAATAAAATCCAAAAATTATGGGAAAATTCATAGAAATTACCTAATTTATTTTGGACTTAATAAAAATATTTCCAATTCATAATTGGTTATAGTTTTTAAGATAAAATATTTTGGCTTTGAAATACATAGGAAGAGCTTTTAAAAAATCTTGAAATTAATTAAATTTTCCTTTTTAAATTTAAATTCAATGAAAGGCCATAAAACTCAATAAATTTTAATTTTTTAACAAAGAAAACTCTTTTTAAATTACAGAAAATCAAGAAAATTATTTGACAGCCAGAAAATCCAATAAAATAATAACTTTATTAATTTTTATTTTGTTAACAGAACTTTGGGATATTACAGCCATGCCACTAGTGGTCGAAGTGTTCGACCACATGAAGTTATCCGACACTTGATCGAGAAAGTATTGAACAGTCCATGGATGACACAACATCTCACCTGGAGTTCAACCAGATATCGTGAGGTAATGGGAGAATACACGAGAAGGTCTTTCAATTTGATCAGATACAGACAAGTCGTATGGAGATATGAGCTGGTGGTAGGCTGGTTGAACATGGTCACTAAGTGGTCGAAACCTGGTCGTAAGGAGTTACGAATTGGTCGAGACCAAATATGAACTGGTCGTATAGAGATACAAGCTGATCGTTAGTGATATGGACATGGTCATAGATCATATTGCATTAAGGTTCGTCTAAAATAATTTGTGTGTATTCGGGAATCGTTATGTCCTGCTAGGAACCGCTAACGACTCGTGGTGGGAAAGGGTTTCCGAGTCACAACTGATTACGCATGAACCTACAGGGTTACACACTTAACAAGTTGGAACAAAACATGTTCAGATAGGATCCGTCATGGGCACTATATAAGGATATGCATGAGGCTGTTGGGAGAGAGAGGAGTTGACGTGAGTTGCTCTACCGAAACCCTAGCCGCCATCTTCCTGAGAGCTCTACCGTGCGACTTGGTGCTAGCATATCGGCGTACAGTGTTCCTTCCCTGGACATGTGGATACCGTAGAGGCTCTACTACGGTTGCTGTTGCGCTTAAGGACGATCCACGATCTTCACAAGGAACTGCAGAGGTTGCTAGAGGAGACGACCGACTTCATCGACGTGCTCGACGTTGGACGAATGACTACGACCACTTCATCGACGTGATCAACGTTGGACGAACTACTACGACCACTTCATCAATGTGCTCTATGTTGGATTAGGCTTCTCCAACTCTTCTTCCGCTGCACTGCGCGTCTAGTGGTAATGATCTGTGGTCTTCTACTTGTGTGGCTTCCTAGTTTACGTGGTAGAATTTTTGAATTATTAGCTAGCGTAGCCTAACCATATCCCTACAAGCTTGTTTGCTGCTTTGTTATTGCCCCAAGGTATTGCTTGGACGGTGATGCCGAGGAAGTGTGTTGATGTTGTTCGCACCGTGGCCAGGTAACTGGCTATTTCGAGGTCTCTTGCCGTGAACGATCTATCGAAGTGGCCTGCCACAAGGCGGGAGTTGCTTTTGATGATTACCCTCTTTGCTCCCAGCACTTTCACTTTGCGGAGGTCTAATAACAATGCCTCATACTCTGAGGCGTTATTTGTTGTTGGGAAGTCGAGGCGAGCGGTGTGGGACACGCTGCGCCCGTCTAGGGCGACCAAAATGGTTGTCGCGCCGGCTCCGACAGCACACCAAGATCTGTCGGTGTACATCACCCACAGGGCCTCGATTTTGGCTAGTTGCTGGTCTTCGGTGTGCGGCGTCCACTTGGCCATAAAGTCTGCTAGGGCTTGTGATTTGATGGCTGTCCACGCAATGAAGATGATGTCGAAGGGCGCCAGCTTAGCCGCCCATTTTCCTATTTGGCCCGAGGCATCTTTGTTCCACAGCAGCAATGCTAGTGGGTAAGACGTCAGGACCATGATGGAGTGCGCCAAGAAGTAATGCAAGAGCTTGCACGAGGCCATGAGCAGGGCATATGCCAGTTTTCTGAGTTCTATGCATTGGATTTTAGCCCCCTAGAGGGTCTCTGAGATATAGTATACTGGGCGCTGGCCGCTGCTTTCTTGGATGAGGACTGTGCTCACCGCTGAGGAAGAGGCGGTGAGGTATAGTAGGAGGTCTAGCCCTTGCTTTGAGCTAGTTAGGCTTGGTAGCTGGGTGAGATATTGTTTAAGCTCTTGGAATGCCTTCGAACAGTTGTCCGTCCATCGGAATGGTTCCGTCCCTCAGAGTGTTTTGAAAAATGGCAGGGCCCTTTCCGCCAAGCAGGATAGAAATCGGCTGAGGGCTGCGAGGTGTCCAGCCAGCTTTTGCACCTCGTGGGCGTTGTAAGGGGGCTTCATTTCCTGGATGGCCCTAATTTTTTTGGGGTTCGCCTCAATACCCCTCTCGGATACAAGGAACCCTAGGAGCTTTCCCGCCTTGACGCCGAAGGCGCATTTCTCAGGGTGAGCTTGATTCCCTCCACCCGAAGGCTTGCGAAGGTTTCTTGTAAGTCCTTCGTGCACGCACCTGCGGACTTGCTCTTGACTACTATGTTGTCCATGTACACTTCCACGTTGCGACCGAGCTGGCCGGCTAGAACATTCGTGATGAGGCGGGTGAAGGCCGCACCCGCATTCTTTAGGCCGAAGGGCATGCGAGTGTAGCAATATGTGCCTGTGGGGGTGATGAACGTGGTCTTTGGTTCATCTTCTTTGGCCATGAGTATTTGATGGTACCCGGAGTAGGCGTCTAGAAAGCTCATCAGCTAACAGCCCGAAGTGGTGTCCACCAGTTGGTCGATGCGGGGTAGGGGAAAATTATCCTTGGGGCATGCCTTTTTCAGGTCGGTGAAATTGACGCAGATGCGTCATTTGCCCGTTTCTTTTTGTACGAGGACGGGGTTGGCTAGCCACTCCGTGTGTTTGATCTCATGAACGACCCCTGTCTTCAGTAGCTTGGCAATTTATTTCTTTGCCGCTTCAATCGGTCCGCCAACACTGCAATTTTTGTTTCTTGGGTGATGCGTCGCTTCGGATGGACAGGCAGTGCTCGATTGTTCCCTGCGCCACCCCAGGGATGTCCTTCAGGGCCCAGGCGAAGACATAGGGCGGCAGTGAGCTTCAGCTGGTGGTTGGGGAAGATTGAGGGTGTCGAGGTAGAGCACCAGGAGAGAGGAATTGGAGGTGGGAGCCCCGAAGGGGAAGCGGCGCCGGTGGTGGCGGCTGGCACTTGGGGCACGATGTAGGCGGCTTTGGGAGGGAGGAGTTGGGGCAAGGTTAAGGAGGTGAACCAGCTTTTATAGCCGTGAGAGGGAGGAGGAGATGGCCATTGGGGGTGTAGCATGGGCAACGGCGTGTGGCCAGGGCACGCTCCAGCGGCATGGGCACAGCGGGAAGGGCCCTCTGTGCGGGCAGGCGTCGGGTGGGACGGGAGTGTGACCGGGAGAGACGAGGGCGAGCAGGTGGCAGGTGAGTGTGAGGACCTCTTCTCAGGATATGCAGGGGAGTCCAGGAGGACCACTTTTTTTATAACCAGTACTACCGTGACAAGGGCAGCGCAGCGGTAGTACTTCACCATAACAGGTACCACCGCGACAAGAAGAACTGCGGTAGTACCGCACGGCAAATCCTGAGGGGAGGTCCGACAGGGACTCTCAAGAAGATCCCATAGGACCACCTGGAGCTCTTGCCTCTGTGCACTGAGCTAGTCCCAGGATACCAGATGCTAGCTCGCATAGAATCACTTCGGAGCAATCACAACCACAAGGTCAAGACAAGAGATGAAGCAGACAAATTAAACTTAGTATTAAACAAGACCTTAAGGTCCAAACTTGTTTACAGAAGGTTTGCCACTTGGGCTTACAAACCGACAACAAAAGAACCTTGGCAGCCGAAACACCAAAACGCATAGATGCCAATCGGCAAGTCCACATGCTGTCAAGTGGGGGACGTCCTAGGCAGCGGGATCATCAAAGAAATCCTCTTCAAAGAGGTCTGAGCTTCATTACACTTGGTCATCTTCAAACACTGCTTTGACACAGGGCTTAGAGCCATGAGTACTTTGAATGTACTCAGCAAATCACAGGGGGACATTTATGCAATTAATAATCATGCAATGGCTTACCAATGGAGAGCTGTATGGTTAGTTGCACAAAGCAATATTTGACAGTAAATAACATAATAGATTGTAAGGCAACAAGTTAAAACAAAATTACATAACTACATTGATTAAAAAGAAGGGAGTGAGCACCCACTCACCTCCAAACCACTTGGGGGAGGTCTGGTTGCACCCACAACCAGGACCTCTCCCAAGACCTCTCTAGAGCACCAACTCTAGAGCTCAAACCCAGCCCCTGGACCACATCTCAAGCCAGCCATGACCCCTCTAAAGCCGGCCAAGGTCTCTTTGAGGCAAAGCCACGGCCTCTCACAAAAGTGCCCAGGGAACAAAAATTTCACAAAAGCTACCCCTTGCACCAATTTCTCTGGGCATTGTCCATGACCAAGGACTTGGCTATTCGAATAGATTTTACACTCTGCAGATGTGTACAACTTTACCCACAATCCACGATCTCTCTAGAGGGATGGGTTCCAGAAAGACCCTTGCTCGCTTCCGAAGGTGAGCAGTCTAGAGAGCGTGGCAAGGCCTTTACAAAGCTTTGAATTGACTCAGAACTGCTCACTAAGGTTTTGCAATCCCCCCTATCGGGTTATCGGGTGCCCTCTCTTGCGCCAACGCCTCACGCGCTCAACCACAACAGAACCGAGTCAGCTCATTGCTAATTATTCAGCCCAGACCACCCCCATAAAGTGATCTTGTGGTTGCATTGATCGACCCAGATCAATAGAACACAAAGTTAAGTCCTTAATTGTGCTCCGGCAAGACTTCCACAACCCCATGTGCAATGCACTCACTTCTCACTCCCTACCTTCTTGCCCAAGCAAAAACCATTTTGTGATTAACCACGCCAAAGGACCACCGTGTCCCGCACAACCAATTTTAACAAAGTGGTCTCAAGACTACAATCAACACAACATACCAGATCCCACCATAGTTGCTTAACAGTGGCACCAACCACAAATTCCATAGATCATTAGTCAAGATTATTAATGGATGAAGCATGATTCACCAGACCCATGGTTCTACAGCAAGGCTAAGCATAATCTTACGGTCCTATGTTGGCAGTATCAAACAATACCAACTAATATACCCAACCTAGAGTTTCCAAAGGGAGTATGTCAACATGTCCAGCAACAAGTCCAAAGGAGGCATAAAATCAAGTGAGGTAGAATAGCTACTACCCAAACAATTTCATATAAAAAAAATAGCCATGCATGTTAAAGTAAAACAAAATATATTTAAAAGGCTAGGCTCAACATGATCAAGGTCAGGACTTGCCTTCGCAAGCAAAGATCTTGGTCCTTCTGGTTGAAACCACTGGGTCCAAATACTCCTCAAGCTCGGGATCTACACGATCGCAAAGAACCAAATAAGCAAAACTACTCTAGGCAAAAGAACTCAAAAAGACTCAAAAGAACCAGAGCAAAACTCAACCCAAAAACCAGGCAAACAGAAGGCCCAAAACGAGAGGGGAGATCCTAAGCAAGAGAGGGCGGTCTCTAGGCGAGAGTCCAGCAAAGATTCACAAGGAGGCCTTTTGGCGAAGAAGGGAGCAGCTCCCACGGTTGCACACGGTGGAGCTTCGAACTCAAGCTCAGAAGGAGCTAGGTAACGGCAGGGAGGCTAGCAAAGGAGCAAAAGGTTACAAAGGCAAGCCCACCCAGGCCATTCATAGCCGGCCGGCGGTGAGGGCAAGAAAACAGCTCAGGAAAACGTGTCAACGATCGGTGAGGTTAGGACAAGGCATGTCCTAAAAAGAAATAAACAATGCACCCTAGAAGTGACTGCATTTAATTAATGTGCTATGACAGGCATTAAATGTGCACAAAGGTTTGAGGCGGAAGGAATGATATATGGTGAGTGCGGCTGGCAAGTGGGGCTAGTCAAAGAGGTGCATGACCAGTCAAGGAGGTGGTCCCCACCACACAAATTGTCTTTGCAAAAGACCACGGGGAGGTCCTATGGACAGGAGGTCCAAAGGCACTAGGAGGTCTTGGACAAGGGGTCCAAAAGACACTGAAAGGAGGTCCTGGGCAGAAGGTCCAAGGACTCAAAGAGGAGGTCCTGGACAAGAGGTTCAAAGACTTGAAGTGGAGGTCCTGGACAAGAGGTCCAAAGACTCGAAGAGGAGGTCCTGGACAAGAGGTCCAAAGACTCGAAGAGGAGGTCCTAGACAAGAGGTCCAAAGACTCGAAGAGGAGGTCCTGGACAAGAGGACCGAAAGATGGACACGATATCGCCGGCGGCGGTAATACCATGTTCAAGAAGAGGTACAACTGGATAACGGTAGTTTCAGGTTTATGATGCGGTACAACCGTAAGCTGGAAAGGGCCTTAACGGCTGAGACCAACAAAGGAGAGGTCTTAACGGCTTAGATTCTCAAAAAGGAGATCTTAAATGGTTAAGATCAAAGGCAAGGGGAGGTCCTGACGGTTAGATCTCCAAAGGGAGGTCCTACGGTCAAGATCAAAAGGGCAAGGAGGGTCCTGACGGTTGGATCTCCAAAAGGGAGGTCCTACGGTCAAGATCAAAAGGGCAAGGAGGTCCTGACGGTTGGATCTCCAAAAGGGAGGTCCTACGGTCAAGATCAAAAGGGCAAGGAGGTACTGATGGTTGGATCTCCAAAAGGGAGGTCTTACGGTCAAGATCAAAAGGGCAAGGAGGTCCTAACGGTTGGATCTCCAAAAGGGAGGTCCTACGGTCAAGATCAAAAGGGCAAGGAGGTCCTGACGGTTGGATCTCCAAAAGGGAGGTCCTACGGTCAAGATCAAAAGGGCAAGGAGGTCCTGCAAAGGCAAAGAGACGCGAGGAAACCTGGGCGTCGCCGATCTCAATTCCAAGTGATCAGACAAGGGGGCTGCTCAACCGAGCGAAGGTCTCAATGGATTAGAGCCGTCCGATACAGATCAGGTGGCTCTTAAGGGGTGGAATGTTCGGACCGTCCGAACGCACCTTCAAGATCGGGCCGTCCAAAAGCATCAACGGTCCTGAGGCGAGGAAGGTTAAACCCTAGCGGTACGATCGCAAAACAACAGCGGTAGGTCCACAAGGACACAAGGGAGGTCTTCAAGGAGTCAAGGGAGGTCCTTTGGACTCTGAGGAGGTCCAACGGGCAAGGGAGGTCCAAAAAGGCTCAAAGGAGGTCTTAACAAAAGCGGTAGTTTTCAGACTATCACAGCGGGCACGACCGAGGTCGGCACCTAAACGGAGAAGGTAAAACCAGAGTAGAGTGCCGCAACTCGAACGGACAGTACGATCGCTAGAAGGATGGTGGTAATACCGCAACCCGAACTGAACTATCCTTGAGGGAGGTCCAGAGGAAGGGAAACAAAGCCAAACTTGGCTTTGAGAAATCAAAAGGGTTTTGAAACACAACCCCGAGCTTGATCCTCAGGGAAGGTCTACGCAAAGGATGAGATTTAAATGGAGATGGAGGTTTTAATCTCAAAGAGATTCAAACCAACAAAGGAGGTTTAAAGAGAGGTTAAACCAAGAGGCACACAGAGAAGCTTAGGAGGAAACCAAACCAAGGAACACCAAAGAACAACGAAGAGCCCCAACCAACAGAGAACACCAACAAGGGACTTAGTTCAGGTTTGGTTAGGTCAAGTTAAACTCTCCAAATTCCAAAATACCAGGTTAAGCTTGAACAGGCAAATAAACCAAATAGTTCCTTTTGGATTTTGAAAACTGGCAAAAACTCTAGAACAAACGGGACATTACAGTGAGGCACAGGCGTAGGTTGACGAAAGCATGGGCATAGGCGGCAACCTGGGGTCGAGGCAGGTGAAGGAGTGGCAGGGCGCTGTCATCATGGCGCGTCGAGCACAGCATGGGCATGCGCAGAGTGAGCGTGGGCGCACACGGTGTGAGCAGAGTGGTGAGCAATGTGACAACCCGGGGTATTTAACTTGTAATACTTAACCTTCAAATTGGTCCTAGCATTACAAATCAAATATCTCGATTCTTGGCGCATATGTACTTCCTAGAATTGTAGTACACATACCCCATACAAAAATTAAGCATCCATTCCATACATAAGTCATTACAATACCAAGTCTACAAGCTTACAACATAAAGGACATACAAGTTCATATTACAAAAGTAGGGTCGACCGGCCAAATGACAAGTAAATAACCAAAGTAGCAGCGGAAACATAAGCCATAAGATGGTGATAAACAAAATCCAAATGGTTTGCCATTACCCACAAGGCAACCGACTGAAAACGTCCAAGCTAGTCGTCGAGGTCAAAGTCGAAGTCGGTCTCACAATAGTTAACCCCTTGGGGGTCAACCTCCTCTGCAACAATTAAGCAATGCAACTGAGTACAAAAACATACTCGCAAGTCTTACGAGTAACAAGCCTATACATAACTACATGCAAGCTGATTCAAAGGAGAAGGTTATATGGTTCATTTGACGCACAAAGCAATGTTTCATTTACAATAGGTAATAGATTGAAGGCAATTTGACAAATCTGTTTTTATTTGATTAAATAACAGCGAGACAACATTTATAAACATAATTAACATCCTAGAGGTGACTTCCCAACAGCCACCACAACATAGCACGAATTACCCATTCATACCACACGAATTCAAATTTTACCGAAAATGTTATAGTCTAACTCTTGCAAAACCTAACCAAGCGTGTCCATAACCTAGGACTAGGCTATTCGAATAGTTTATACCCTACAGGGGTGTACTAATGTACCCACATGTCAGACCGCCTTTTCGCCACATGATTAAGCACACTTCCTTAGGTATGCCGGCACGGCTAAGTCCTACGAGACGTTTCCAATATTGTGTATTAACTACGAGTAGCCCGTATGGGAATGGAAACCCCCATACGTTGTGACAGAGTCAACGGCAGAGAGAGAACTTACCGATGCTCCTCGGGGTAGGGAACTTGGACTTAATACCAAAACCCATCCCGTCACGCCCAACACACACGTGGGATAAATTCTTTTTCAACACAACACAACCTCCTGCGACCCGGAGCTAACACATGCCAAAGTACTAAGACAAGAGGGGTTCCCAATACCCTCATGTGGTTAGCACGCAAAAATGCTTGGATAGTGTGACACAAGATGTTCGATCCTTGTTGACTTAGGCACCAAGCACACACCCGATAACCACACCATCATCCAATGTGCCCAAGTCTAAAACATTTTATTTTCAGTTCTAATGTTTCAATTACAATACATACATGAGTACCCTAACCCAAGTAATTTAAAGTGATGACATAATAACCACCACCGAAGCGATGATTCCCATCCTACCCTTCTAAGCATTGCTAAGCGACAACAACTCGTAGACTACAAGTAAAGTGACTAGAGCCCATCCATCGAGCCCTAAATCACAGCGGATATAACCTAGGCTCAGTGGTAGAGGATGAACATTTACCTACAGTTTATGCAACTATAGGATCAACTACTCGATCGATAATTTAACATCAAAACAAAGCATGCATACATACACTTTGCAAACAAGATATTAGACTTTGAAATTAATGGGATCAATATGATCAAATGGAAACAACTGCTTGCCTTGCTGGAGATAACTTTCTTGCTTCAGAGGATCACTCACGCATTCAATAAATTCGTCGAAACCTAGCGAAAGAATCGAAAGTACAATAAGAACGAATAATACCGAAGAGACCCAAAAATTCAAAGTCATCCAAAAATCATGAAATTTTTACATAAGGTAGATAATGAATTTATATGAATTTATCAACAAGAATCAATTGATTTGGATGTTCTATGCAAAAGTTACGGCAGTTTGAAAATCAGGTTTCAAGAAAATCCAGTAAAAATACTATCGGTTACTGTTCATCGGAATTAATTGTTTTGGTAAAAATTTCAAGGGAGGTGGTGTACTTAATTTTTATGGTAGATAGAGGAACACATGAGATGAACAATGGAATTTGATTCACCCCATTTGGAGCTAAGATGAATTTTCTATAATTTTTCAAAGTCATGAAAGTAGTACACAACTCAAATGTAAAATAAGGTTCTCAGTAATAGTAACATGTTCAAATTCTATTCTTCATTAAAGTATACTATCAGAGGAGTCCAACAAAATTGAGTTTACTTAATTTGGAGTTACAAAGAAATACTTATGCATTTTTGAAGTTAAAACAATTTTTATTGCAACAATAAAACTAAACCTAAAGTAATTTTGCCAAAAGTGATTTCTGAAACTGTAACATGATTCAACCCATTTTTATATTAAAGTACATTTAAAAATTAAACTAACAAAATTTGAATCATCAATTTTGGAGCTAAAATGAATAACTTATGCAATTTTGAAGTTTAAAGCAATTAACAATACACAAATAAAACATTTCTAATTTTATATAAACATAAAATACTTTTTATACCCAGCCTAACCTAGCCACGGTCACTGACCCGTGGGGCCTAAGGAATAGTGCCATTTTCTAATTAACCTATGGGTTAACCGAACTGACAGGTGGGGTCTGCTTGTCATAGACTCACAATAGTGAACTTGGTCCACCGGTGTATGAGCTCAGTGCACAGCGCACTTAAGTGGCTCGGGCCCACCTGTCATCCTCTAAAGGCTAACTATCAACGCAGCTAATCACTGGGATTTTCGACAAAGATTGTGTTTTAAATGCTAATAATTGATTAAGCCCTAATGGCGAGCTACAAGGGCTGTCCGAAGCTGCCACGCAAGGCGCGCTCGGCCGTGGGTTTCCCCGGCGAATCGCCGGTGAACCAGAGCATGGTGGCACGGGTGAGTGCTCAAAATGGAAAGCCCACATCCTCGCGCACCAAGCGGCACTAGCAGCGAAGCCAGCGGTGGTTCGATGCAGCAGCGCGACGAGCCATGGCGGCGGTGGCGCTCGGGCTACAAGCCAATGCGCAGAGCGATGGAGCCCGAGGCGATCCAACATGCGCATGAGCAAAACGGAGGCTCAGGGATGCTACCTGAGTGATGCGGAAAGGCATGGGTGTCGGAGTTGAGCTGGCGGTGATGGACCAATGCGGCGGCGGCGCTTCACCGAGGGCAGCTCAACCGGAGCCAAATGGGACGGAACTAGAGGTAGGAGGAGTATCAGTAGGGTCCACATAAAGTGTACAAGCGAGGAATTGAACCGGGACTCACCGTGCCGTCGTCGGAGAAGAAAATGGCTCTTGCGGCCGAAAATAGGGAAAAGCTCGATTCCGACGATTCCTGTGATCGAAAGTTAAAATTGGTTGAGGGGAAATCATCGTCATGCTCAAGGGCACGATATGACATGCAAAGTTGAGGACAAGCTCACCCGACGTCGAAGACGGCGGAAGGGATGCCACTCGAGGTGCGCTTTGGAGAAGTGGAGGGCATGAAGGCGCTCCGGAAGCTACAGTCAACAGCAGAGGCAGGCATTGGTGCACAAGAACACAGCGAGGAATGGAGGTGATGAAGGACCAAAGGCGTGGAAACTCACCCAAGAGCTGAGCTCAAATGAGCGCCTCCGTCCTCAGCCACCAAGAGGAGGAATGACCTCTAACAGGCGAGAGAGAGAGAGAGAGAGAGAGAGAGAGAGAGTTATAGCTGGGCAACGGTCACACAAGCAACGACGTCAACGAGTGAGTCCCTTGGTTGGGCCGCAGGGACGGTGGATTGACGCCATGCCCGGGCGTAGACGGAGCAAGGCAGAGCGGCGCTGCCGCGTGGAGCGCGGCTTCTACGTGGGCGCCAGCGCGCTGGAGAAGATGGCCCTTACGAGTGGGTCCCGCGGCGCAGTGACACAAAGCGACGTGATGCGGTTAGCTGGTTTGACTGAGTCCAGAGGTGCGGTCGGTTTTGAGTCGGGCTCGGGTTGGACTCTGACTCGGGTCTGAGTCCGAGGAATAGTGATTTCTGATTTTGATCTTAAAAGGCTGAGAAGATAGGGAATTTTTAGAGGTAGCTCTGAAGCTCCAAAAATTCTAAAATTTTTATGGAAGCTTACTGGATTTGAGTACAACCTTGTGTAATTTTTCTAGAGATTTTTGTATAATGCATTTCTTTCTAGAAAATTCACAAGCTGCTGGTCTAGGGGTTTGACCAGGGAACTAATAGGTTTGACTAGCCCTTTTGAAATAGCAAAAGATTTCTAAAAATTATGAAATTTTTCAGAGGGGTCACTAGGATGATCCAAAAGCTAGGAAAAATATTTTCCAGAGGATGATCACCAGATTTGATTAGAAAGTTTTAAATTGTTTTACTTCTAGTCAATTAAAGCATTTAGTTTTGAAGTCAACATTTCTTTTGAAAGAATTTCTAGAAATTTCAAATAACAACAAGGATGCATCATGTTGACGCAAAAATATGACACGAAGAAGCACCAACACACGGTTTGATAAATATCGTCAAGATTGAACCCAGGCGACGTTAGGATTCAACTTTGCCGAAAACCACAGCGCACAACACCTAGGCAGAGCTAGTCGTGGTGTTGAGGCAAAGAATATGTCCCGCAAGATCTTTGAACTCAACTAGGGAAGCAAAAAGGGTTGGAAAAAAGGACGGGACTACAGGAAAGCTAGGGTAAAAAGTAGATGCAAAATGTATTGATCGATTGGTGATGATTACAATCAACCATGACCCTCGTCTATTTAAAGGGCGGCAGGCCGTGATAGCTCAGGATTCCTAAACCGAACCAATTTTACAGATATGATTCGGTTAAGATCCCCGAACCTTCTATAATTGAAAAATCTTTCCTTTTCAGTCACGTAAGTTCCCTTAAGGAGCTCCTGGAGGGAGGTCTTGGAGGCTTGGCAAGAATTCTTCGTGGAAGGTCCGCCTAGAGGTCCGCGTGGGAGGCCCTGGAAGTCCTAAGAAAGTCATCGTGGGAAGTCTTGGACGTCTTTTATTAAGCCGCATAAATGCTCTGAGGAGGTCCTAGACGGACCTGATGAAGCCGCGTAACGCTCTTGAAGAGGTCCTGAACGGTCCTGATAGAGGCGCGCAAGTGCTCCTAAGGAGGTCTTGGACGGCCGTGATGAAGCCGCGTAGCGCTCTTGAGGAGGTCTTGGATGGCCCTAATGAAGGTGCGCAAATGCTCCTGAGGAGGTCTTGGACGGCTTTGATGAAGCCACGTGGCACTCCCGAGGAGGTCTTGAGCGGTCCCGATGAAGGCGTGCAAGTGTTCCCGGGGAGGTCTTGGGCGGCTTTGATGAAGCTACGTGGCACTCCCGAGGAGGTCTTGAGCGGTCCTGATGAAGGCGCGCAAGTGTTCCCGGGGAGGTCTTGTGTGGCTCTGATTAAGCCATGTGATTGCCTCTGAGGAGGTCCTGAGCGGCTCTGATGAAGGCACGCAAGTCCTCCTGGAGAAGTCTTGTGCGGCTCTGATTAAGCCACGTGAGCACCCTTGAGGAGGTCCTGGGTGGCCCCAATGAAGGCGCGCAAGTATCTCTGGGGAGGTCTTGAATGCCCTTGATGAAGCCACGTAGCGCTTCTCAGGAGGTCTTGAGCGGTCCTGATGAAGGCGCGCAAGTCTTCTTGGAGAAGTCTTGTGCGGTCCAGATTAAGCTACGTGAGCGCCCTTGAGGAGGTCCCGGGTGGCTCTGATGGAGGCGCGCAAGTCCCCCTGGAGAAGTGTCTTGTGGCCCTGATTAAGCCACGTGATTGCCTCTGAGGAGGTCTTGAGCGGCTCGGCGAAGGCGCCGCAAGTCCTCCCCGAGAAGTCTTGTGCGGCTCGACACGCCACGTGAGCGCTTTGAGGAGGTCCTGGCGGCTCGATGAAGGCGCCGCAAGCCCCTAGAGAAGTCTTGTGTGGCCCTCGATTAAGCCACGGATTGCCTCTAAGGAGGTCCCGAACGCCTCGGCGAAGGCGCCGCAAGTCCTCCTGGAGAAGTCTTGTGCGGCTCTGATTAAGCCACGTGAGCGCCCTTGAGGAGGTCCTGGGCGGCTCTGATGAAGGCGCGCAAGTATCTCCGGGGAAGTCTTGAACGCCCTTGATGAAGCCACGTAGCGCTTCTCAGGAGGTCTTGAGCGGTCCTGATGAAGGCGCGTAAGCATTCCTGAAGAGGTCTTGGACGGCGTTGATGAAGCCGCGTAGCATCCCTGAGGAGGTCTTGAACGACCTTGATGAAGGTGTACAAGCACTCCTGAGGAAAGTCTTGGACGGCCATGATGAAGCCGCGTAGCACTCTCGAGGAGGTCTTGAGTGGTCCTGATCGTCTTTGAAAATATCCAGGGACGTATTTGTAAATCTCCAAGGTCGTCTTTGTAAAACTCCAGGGTCGTCTTTGTAAATATCGGAAGACCTTCGTGCTATAGTAGCACAGAGACCTCCTTGCTGCAGTAACCAAAATGAACAATGCCTGGAAGACCTCCTCGAAACAGTAACTCTAAAGACCTCCTCGCTACAGTACTTGATGAACAGTATGTGCGATGACTTCTTCACAGAGGGAGGTCCTGGACGGCCCAAATAGCTTCAGGAGGAGGTCTTGGGTGGTCCGGACTGGGCCACGTTGATGCTCATGGGGAGGTCCTGGACGGTCCCGATCAAGCCACGTTGATGTATCTCATAGAGGACCTAGATGGACAAGATCTCTTCGTGGGGAGATCCTGTGAGGTTGAGATTCATCCACTTATGCACTCATGAGAGAGGTCCTGTACGGTTGGGATTTGAGTGACGTTCGAACCAAGTGAAGCCTTTATCTCAATCGTGCCATTATCAAACTACTTTGCGGAGAACACCCTTTCTGGCCAATTGCAAAGACCACTCTCCAGGTTTTCTTAGGAGATCTTTATGGTTGTTTTTCCAGAACCACTCTGGACGTCCTCTAGGATCTCCCCGGAGGTCTTTGAAGACATTCCTCCTTCCGATTCAAGACAAAATGTTAGGTGAACCACTGGTAGTTTTAAATCCTTACCATTGAACTACTCAACATTGCAATGACCACTGTAGGTGCCAAATCTTGTCATCAACACATCAAAAGTTTTAATTTATCCTCATTTTCTTACATTTGAAACACAACCCATAGTTTTGGATGTTACAAGCAACATCATGGCGTGTGCGAGTAGGTGGCGAAGGGCGATGACACGGGCAGCATAGCATGCGCGGGATGGGCAAGACCAGCGCTCGCTTTGGCGCGGCGTTGGCGTGTCCTGGGCGACAGAGGGTGCGGCGAGATGGACACACACTGCAAGGCAGGCGGCAGGGCTAGCTTGCAAGGCAAGGGAGGCAAGGGGAAAATGGGCCAAGCCCAAAGGGATTTGGAGGAGATTTGAGAATTGAAATTTTTGAATTCAAACAAAATCTTGACAAAATGAAAACACTGGTCGCAAACCAAAAAACAGGATGCTACATGATGTGATTCCATAAGTTCACAGTGGAATGCCCTGAGATGTTTAGGTGCTAGTTATACCCTGCATATTTAATTACCATTTTTAAAAAATAACATATTTTTAATTAATATTACATAAATAAATTCTCGAACAAAAAATTTACAAAAATAAATGTGGCAGTAGGCAAGTTATTGTCGCCACTTGAAATGGCGACGTAAGCTATGTCGCTAGTTAGAGTGGCGACATAATCCTTGCCATTTTTGTGTAAAAGTAATTTGCAAAATTTATTTTACGTTCTTACGAGGATTTTATAATATTTATGACTAGAATAAAGCGATGTCTATTCCTTTTAATTTTGATTATTCATTTGGAATTTAGGAAATAACAATAAACAGTGCATTTCAATCATAGAGTAGATCGATGAAAACTCCATGTGTGCACATGGTAACTGGTTGCAATGAAGATAATATTTCGATCCCAACATAACACTTGATAATGAAGGTGGGAATTACATAGCGCGTAGGGTTTAGTTATGTGCATATGTTTGCTTGGCTATTCCTACGGCACAAGTGATAACATGCACGAACCATCAATCTGAACTACAACGACGATACAAACACGCCTTTTGGAAAGGAAAATAATTGATGGGTGGAAATCAAGTCAAGCTTGAGGATATACGCCCTACTCCCCCTGCGGGCTCTCACCTTGGCATTGAGGAAATCAGTCCACTGGCCATCGAGGTCCTTCTTCTTTGGTACATTGTTCGACTCGTACATGATAAGGTTTGATTCCTCTACAGTTGGCCACATTTCCCATGTGCACCTGGTCCTTCTTCTATGGTACATTGTTCGACTCATACATGATAAGGTTTGATTCTTCAATGGTTGGCCACATTTCACATCTGCACCTTCTTCCTTTCTGTCATAGAAGAACAAGTTAGATGTATTTGAAAGAGGTAGGATGAATATCTCGATAGAAGACTAACCCCTAGGAACCCTGTAGTATATCCGCACACGTAGCCAAGCTAGTTACCTTCATTGACTGGTGTGTATTTAGCTTTCACACCACAACGGCAACGTATGGCCTCTACTACATAGCCATCAGGGTTCGTCGCAGGAACATTGCCTTCAGAGTTTTTCAGTACATCATGGGCATCAAGGACCATCGATGCCTTTCCCTTCCCTTCACCACTCCCGGTTGAGGGAGGTTCCCAATGGGTGAACGCCTTGGGTGCAACTGCATAGCTCAGCATGTATTTCAGATTAATAAATGCCTTGTTGTACTTCTCTGGACTGTCGATCCATTAGAAGAAGTAGCAACACTCCTCTAACTGCCATACATAGATAAAGTTACCAATATTAAAAATGCAATATGCAATGTGAAATATCGAGAGACATGATTTACGCGGTAATCCCCGCACATGTCTGTGTGGATTGCTTGATCCATGCGGAGAAATAAATGCCTTGTTCCTTCCTTGCTAGCAATTCATTTTCGCTTCCTGAGCATCTCCTCATAGTTCGACAACCCCTAACTTCTCCTCTAACTCTCTTCTATCTCCTCCTCCCTGTTTTTCATGTTAGCTCAAACGGAGTGTTGCCTGTAGTTGTGTACTGTTGCCCGGTTTTATAGGCGATTAGGGTGGTGTGTGGATGGAGTAAATTCTAGTAGATGGGAGTGTGCTCATGTCCGTGAGAAGGAATCAATTGGTACAGAACTGCGCAGGTGGCATGGTGGTGTGGCCAATTCAGTCTAAAAAGTGGTGTGGTGTGGTCATATCGGTCTGAATAGCTATTGTCATAGTGCGGTCACTTTGGCTTGAAAATATGCAAAGTGTTGTCATCCCGGGCTATAGATTCGCCTAGAGTATATGTAGTTAGTAGGTGTCGTAGCAAAAAGGACTAGACAGTAAAAGAGGGGGGACCCCTGGTACACACGAGGTGTCCGAAGAGTCCTCGAGGAGGGGACTGGTTGTCAGGAAAATGTACTGTGTATTAATGCTCTGAAAAATCCCTAGCTATTACATGGGGATGGAGAGCTATTTATAGCTAGAATGGCAGGATACATGAGATTACATAAGCACCCCTACAAAGGTACCACCAATGTAGGGATTACAGGGTCCTTTCCTACCCCTATGTGTAGCTTCTGGTCCATTTGTCTCCTTTCTTTCCTCCGGCCGGGTCTCCTCCAAACACCCTTCGAATGCTCTTCGAGCTTCCTTTGGTTGCCGCTTCGGAGGACCCTTCGTAGGCTCTGGGTCACCCTCGTGGTACTTCCTGTACCCCTCGGAGGACCCTTCGGAGGCTTCGAGTCACCCTCAGGGTACCTCCTGTACCCCTCAGGGGACCCTTTGGAGGCTTCAGGCCGAGGCACCATTTGGAAACCCTCCGAAGGCTTCGGGCCGAAGCACTCTTCGGCAAACCTCCGGAGGCTTCGGGCCACCCTCGGGGCACCTTTTGTAGCCTCGGGACCGTTTCGCCAGGTTGGTGGGGCTGGTGGGCTGCCCCTACGACAAGCCCCTCGCGGTCGATGCCTTGCTTCGTCAGGGCTAAAACCGTGCCTTTGCCCCGAAGGGTCCAGGCACACCGTCCCCTTCAGCCTGGCGAAGCGCTTTGTTTGCTTCGAGGGGTTTGCCCCGCGTGCGCTCAGGTGGTGTGTGCCGCTTTTGCATTGATGGCAGTTGTTTCGGCGTCTCTTCGAGTCTTGTACGCCATTCTTGCCATGATGGCACCCCCTTGGGGGGGCGTGCGCGATGGGCGGCCGTTGCATACCCTTAAGGCTTTGATTTTTTGACATGTGTCAGAGCTGTACTGGTTCGTGGCTCCTCAATTTCCTAGCCATTTTGTTCGTTGTTCTTTGGCGGCTATAAATATGTGCGCCATCCCCCCCCCGGTCGCTCTCATTCTGTTGCCTTCTGGTGTTGCTTTCTTTCTTCGTTGCGCTAGTGTGAGTTGCAAGGGTGTGGTCTATGTTCTTCAGGCATGGCGAGGCGTGGCTGGGACGCTGCGAGTGATCCAGAGTATACTAGTGACTTGGGGAGGTCTACTGTGACGAGGCTTTTTCTTGAGACGCTTGTGAGCGAGGGCAAGCTCGAGGATATTATGAAGGTCTGCGCTCCAGGATCTGAGACGGTTCCACATCCCTGGGATGACTAAGTTGTTGTGTTTTTTGCATTTCTGGATGCGGGGCTTCGGATTCCTTGCGTCGATCTAGTTTCCGAAGTGCTGCGGTTGTATGGGATGGAGTTGGCGCAACTGATGCCGAATTCTATTGTAAAGCTTGGTGTGTTCGAGTGGATGTTGAGGTCTGCTGGGGTTGTTGCCGAGGAGGGTGAGGGTCGCCTCTTCGCTTATCTTCATGATGGGTGCTGCCAGCCGAAGAAGAAGAAGAAATCGAGCGAGACTCTAAACTTTGGTAGTGTCAATTTTCAACTGAAGGCACGCTGCGCAGCATATGTTCCTACCCCGGCGGTGCGCAATCGTTGGGATACAGACTGGACGCGGAAGTGGTTTTATCACACTAGTCCAGCGGAGGATGGTCTTCGGTCCGAGGGCGGGCTGATTCAGCTGGTTGCAACCCCTGAGATTGTGCTTAGTTTCCAGGAGGAAGCCCTCCTTCGTCTTCTTCTTGATACGACGAAGTGGCTTTCTACTCGGGATTTGGTGGAGGAGTTCTGTGCATTTAGGATTTGGCCTTTGGCCAAGGAGTGGAAGCTGGAACTTGGGGCTTCGGATACAGGGCTCCCGTCTCTGATTGCGAAGGGTTGCAAAGGTATGTTTTCCCTTATGTCCCTTTCGTTTGCTCTGGTTTGATGCTTGCCCTAATACGAACATGGTAACCTTGCTAGTTGTGCCCATTACTAAAGCGGTGCACGCTGCGGAGGTGCTCCTCGGCCCGTATACAGGCGAAGAGCATTCGAGGCGTCAGCTAGTTGTGAGGGAAGGTCGTTTGAACTGCGCGTACGGTGCGTCGGTTACTTTGGCTGAGCGAGCCGACCCTAACGGTGGGAAGAAAAAATGTTCCCGCGTGCTTGAGGTCGAACTCGGGGGGACCCATCGCTGCGAAGCCTCTTCATGCGGTCCGCCCTTGCGATGGCGATGGTCCTTCGCGTAGCTTGGAGGCTATTGAGGAGAGGCCTGCCAAGAAGGTTGCCGAAGACCCCGCCCCTGCGCATGCTGAGCAGTCTGTGTCCAGCCGCGCCTCTTCCAATGATGGGGCCGCCTCGCACACGGAGGTTGCTGCAACTGGGGTCCTTGGCCGTACCACGTCGTAGGTGCACAAAGCGATAGGTACTATTTGTTTTCCAGTTCTTGATGCGACGGAGTCTTCCAGCGGTGGTATTCGGTCGCGTGGTGGTAGAACGAACCACGAAGGCCTTGGGGATGCGCCTGCTATGCCGCAGGTGAATGTTGGTGAGTAACACTTCCTTATTTATTCCGAACCATGCGCTTGTTGGTTGCTACCTTAAGTTTTTGGTTGTTCAGTGCTAAGCGAGGACGGGGGCTGTGAGGACCCCGGCTTATTTGGCTTGTAATGCTTAGTCATCCATTGACCCTAGCATCACAAACAAAATAACCCGTGTCTTCGAGATATGTATACTTCCCAAAAATATAGTATACACACCCCTTTACAAAATCATGCATCAATTTCATACAAGACATAGAACCAAAGCACGAACTAGATTAAACCAAAGACATACATAATAGAGAGTTATTACAAAAGGGGCCGACTGGCCAAATACCACTAAGAGAAATTCATAAACAGCAGAAGCAAAAGCCATAAGATGGCGATAAATAAAAGCCATACGGTTTGCCTAAAGCCCACAAGGCAACCGACCGGGCCACAAAACTAGTCTTCCCAACCACAGCACATCTCACAAAAGTAGGGCCCTTGGGGCTCCACCACCTCTGCAACAAAGTTATTAAGCAAAGCAAATGAGTACAAAAATGTACTCGCAAGACTGACGTGTAGAGTAACAGACCTATACATATGCTACATGCAAGCTCATTTAAGTGGAGGTTGTAGGTTGTTTTCATCATAAAGCAAGTTTTCGTTTGCAATATTTAAATAGATTCAAAGCAGTTTCGCAATTCATTTTTAATTTGCAATTAACAACGAGACAACAACATAATAATAATAGATAGATGACAATAACAATCCTGGAATAACCCAATAGTCACCACAACAATAGCATGAATCACCCATTCATACCACCCATGTCAAGTTTTAATTAAAGGTTGTAGTCTAATTCTTGCGGGAAATAATCAAGCGTGTCCATAACCTAAGACGAGGCTATTCGAATAGATTTAACCCTGCAGGGGTGTACCAATGTACCCACATGCCAGACCGCCTTTTCGCCACATGATTAAGCACACTTCCTTTGGTATGCCGGCACGGCTAAGTCCTACGAGACATTTCCAATGAATGATGCTAATTAAGAGCCGCGACAACCCAAAGGGTAGGATACACCGGCCCAGCCTAAGCAACTGCGGGAGCTCTTCCCCTTATAAAAACAGTTTTATCCACCTACGACCCATAATTAACACCTCCCAAAGTACTAAGTCAAGAGAGGTCCCATATCCCCCTCGTGTGGTTAGCACGCAAAAGTTCTTGGATCAATGGCGCAAGTAATTCGGTCCTTGGGGACTTAGGCACCATTCCACACACCATGAGATCACACCAACATCCATTGTGCCCAAGTCAATACAGTTTTGTTTTCATTTTTATTACTTTACAAAGTAACAAAGCACAAGTGCTGGACATAATGGAATAATAATTTTTGTGTGATCAAGGTCATCGACATAAGTCGACAACCGCCCATTTCTACCGTTATCTAAGCATTTCTAAGCAATATCAACGTAAACTACTAAGTGATAAGAGTCCATCCATCGAACTCTAAATCACAGCAAGATAATTCTAGGTTTAGTAGTAGAGAATGAACATTTACCTACAGAGTATGCATCTATAGGCTCAACTAATCGATAATTTAACACAAAGTAAGCATGTATACATATAAGTGAATACAAAGTATTAGACTTTAAATTAATGGGATTGAATAAACATGATCAAACTGCTTGCCTTGCTGGTGCTGCACACTATGCTGCAAAGGTTCGCTCACGGGATCAACGCACTCGTCGGCACCTAACGAAAAAGCGGAAAAGAACCGATAAGAACGAAGAAAACCGAAAAGACTCCACAGCAAACTTTCTCCAAAAGCTTTGAAATTTTCACAGCAGCAAGATCATGATTTTTAAGGAATTTATAAATAAGAACCAATTGATTTGGATTCTCAATGCAAAAGTTATGGCCAAAACAAATCTGCTCAGCCTGGAAAATGCTGAAAATTTTAAATCGGTTACTGTTCATCCGAATTAAATTCTCAAGCACAATTTTCCAAAGAGGTGTTGCACCTGGGATTTTTATGGTCAGTAAAGCACCTCATGAGATGAATAACACAATTGAGTTCACCTCATTTGGAGCTATGATGCATGTTTTATGATTTTTTTTAAAGACATGCAAAAGAGCACAAATAAAATACACCCACAATTCTTTTGAAAATAGTGACATGCCTAAAACCTATTCTACCATTTAGTACCCTAATAGAGGAAGCCAACACAATTGGATTCACTCAAAAAGGATCTCTAGAGAATTACTTATGCAATTTACAAGTTAAATGCAACATTTAGAGCAACATTTAAAGTTAATTTTGAAACCAATTTACCAATCCATTTTATGGAGCCGAACTAAACTTACAACCATTTTTAGATTAAAGTTTAGTTCAAACTAGAGCCACCAAAATTTGAATCAACTCAAATGGAGCTAGCATGAAATAGTTATGCATTTTCAAAGTTTATTACCTTTTTCAGTTTACAAATAAATCCATCGGGAAATCCTAAAAAATGAAACGACGTGGACGAATCTGGGTCGTTGATCTTGCATCGCACGGCCCAAGATGAACGGGGCAACGCGCTCATGCCCGCGCAGATCCAACGAACATGGGTCGTTGATCTTGAATCCAACGGCCCGAGTTGTATCGCGCGCGGCGCGTTTGGAAACCCCGCGCGCGAAAGGAGGCGGCGATTGTGGGCCGTCGATCGTGAGATGGACGGCTCACAATCAACGCGACATAGTGCACACGCATGGCCCCGCGAGATCTCGCCTGCAGATCTGAAAAGGGACGGTCCTAACGAGCTGCTACAGTTGTCGGCCCCGTCCGACAACGCACCTGACGGCAAGGAACTCCTCACCGCCGGTGACTCAGGCCACGACGACGTGAGCTACGGCCAGCTACGGGTGCGCAATAGCAACGCGCACCCGCTGGTACCACCCACACCTACGGTGGTGGACCAGAACGCCAGCGAGCTGGAGGAGAGCGGCGTGGTAACCCACGGCTAAACGCGAAAATGAAATAGAGCTCCGCAGCAGTTCATTCAAGTGAGTGCCAAGCACCTAGGGGCTACAAGGGAAGTTACCTTAGCACTGGGAAGCGCCGAGGAGGACTGAGGAGCTCTAGCGGCGGAGGACCTTGCCGGCGCCGAAGAAGAACCCGAGGAGGCGATGGTCTGAGCAAAAAGGAGCCCAAAGGAGGGTAAGGTTAGCTCCACCATAGCTCACAGAGGGTACAAGAGCGAGCAATTGGAAAATGGAGGTCTTACCGGAGTTAAAGACGAAGAGGGGTGAACCTCAACCGAAAAGGGGGAACTCCAAATTCAGCTGCTCCCTGAAGAGGCAAACCAAAATTGAGTTAGGGTTAAGGTCCACCGAGATGATAGACTCAAACTGGAGCAAGGAGTGGAGAGGAAAAGCCACTGGGACCCTGTTGCCACCAAGGAGCTTCAAGGTGCAACAATGGCGGCCGAGGGGCTTAGGGGTGATTTGATCTCAATACACCGAGAGCAAGTGGCGAAGGTGTTAAAGGAAGCCAAGGAGGTACTGGGGAACCTTTTATAGCCGGGGAGCGGAGGCAATGAGCTAGGGTTAAGCTCCATGGTGAGCTTAGCCCACAGCTCAGTCCATGGCTCCACAAGGACGTGGAGGGGATGGGGGCAGTCCGAGCAGACTTAGGGCTAAGGTCACCCAAGATTTAATGTTGGTAGCAAAAGAGCGTTGACAGTGACAGCAGATCGCTTCCCTTCGCCATGGACGCGCGAGACCGAGGAAGGAGAAGAACAGGAGCTGATATTGACCGTTGGATAATCGAAGGGGGAGGTCGTGACCCTTAGATCTGAACCGAGGTGGTCTGAAAAGGAAAGGGGGAGGTCGCGACCACAAGATCTTCACCGCACGGTTCCGACAAGGAAGGCGAGGTCGCAGCCGTTAGATTCACATTAGACGATTGCGAAACGATAAGGGAGGTCACACGCTGGAAGGAGATAGGAGGTCGTGACCGTTGGATTTGCATCCAATGGTGATCAACAAAGGCGGGAGGTCTTGACCGATGCGCGCGACTCTGACAAGCGATGGGAGGTCGTGGCTGTTGGATTTTGATCCAACGGCGCACAACATAGAGGGGAGGTCGTGGCCATTAGATTTACATCCAAGGGCGCACAACATCGAGGGAAGGTCATGGCTGTTGGATTTACATCCAAAGGCACACAACAGAGAGGGGAGGTCGTGGCCATTGCACACGACGCGATGGGAGATCGTGGCCATTAGATTTACATCCAAGGGCGCACAACATCAAGGGAAGGTCGTGACTGTTGGATTTACATCCAAAGGCACACAACAGAGAGGGGAGGTCGTGGCCATTGGATTTCGATCCAACGGTGACGAACAGAGGTGGGAGGTCATGGCTGTTGGATTTCAATCCAACGGCGACGAACAGAGGTAGGAGGTCGTGGCGGTTGCGCACGACACGGAAAAGAGGTGGGAGGTCGTGGCTGTTGGATTTTGATCCAACGGCGCACAACATCGAGCGGAGGTCGGGCTGGTGTGCACGACGCTGCAAAGAGAGGGGAGGTCGTGGCCGCTAGATCTGGATCTGACGGCGACGACAGGAGAGGGGAGGTCGTGGCGGGGGTTGTGGCGGAGGTCGTGGCCGTTGATTTGGATTCGACGGCGCACAACGCCAAGCCAAGGAGGAGCTCGGCTAAGCCGAGATTTAGGTTGGGTTCGACCCACTTGAAGGTGGCTCTGACCCAAGGAACAAAGGCTGATTTGAGTTTAATTTTGAAGGTTGAGTTTGGAGGAATTTTAGAGGTAGCAACTAACTCCAAAAATTCCGAAATTTTGACTGAGCTTCCTCACTCTAGGATTAACCTTACACAAAATTTTCAGAGATTTTTATGCACTGTATTTTTCTCAAGAAATTAGTCAAGGGCTGTTCTAGGGTTTGACCAAAGGTCAAACTGGTTTGACTTACCTCCAAAAATTTTCAGAGGGGTCACACATCATCCCTAGAACCAAGGAAAAATATTTCCAAGGGTTGAATACCAGATTCTTGCCAAGTTGATTAAGGGGTTGACTTTAGTCAACAGGAGGTTTAGGTTTTTGAATTCCACAACTCTTGATAAGAATTATAGAAATGTTCAAGAGTTTCCAGGTGTGAGAAAAGTTTTAATTTCTACTCATTTAATTACATTTAAAACAAACACCCATATTAGGTTACATTTGAAACACAAACCCTGGTTTGGTTACATTTGAAACACAACCTATATTTGGGATGTTACAGCGGCAACGATGAGGTCGAGGAGGTTTTCGAGGGTCGCAGCACCGCGTAGTTCTCGAGCTGAACCCTATGGCCTCTCGCTGAAGCTCATTGTCGGCTACACAAAGAGCTCGGGTCGAATGCGCTTGCAAGGCAGTTGCAGATTTCGCTGTGCCTTCATCTGTGCTGGAACTTTTTGAGGACGCTCCACTGAAGGACATGTTTGCCGGCATTGAGGTGAATGCTACGAGGGTAATGTTTGATTATTATGTGTAGTCGTTCTCGCCTATATCATTGTTTTTGTTTGTGACATTTTGCTTTGCGTGCAGACTTTGATGTTATCTCAAGCCCTTAAGTTTGATGTCTCCCAAGCGTACGGGGAGATTCAGAAAAAGGTCGATGAGGAGCATGCTCGAAATGAGGTCTTGAGCTCTGAGCGGGATACCCTTCTTGAGAAAGTTAAGGGTTTGGAGGCCAAGCTGGCGGAGGTGGAGGCGGAGCGCACTACACTTCGACGTGAAGTGGTGGATGCCAACAAGGAGCGTACTGCCCTTCAGGACAAAGTGAAGGTTCTGCGAAGTGTCCGCGCTTCTCTCGAAGAGGATGTTCAATATGAGAAGCAGCTATCCGCCGCCATTGGTCAGTCCGCTTGGGAATGCATGGAGGCTCTGGAGGGTAACTTGGCGAAGCTGGGTGCCATCCCTCCAGAGAGGAGCCAACGCCCGGCTGAGATGGACATTACTATGGAGCGCCTCCAACGAGGTTGCAAAGCGTGCGTGCCTACGGCTCGTGCTTATGGTGACCACTGCGTGAGGGTCACTTGGTTGGCGACCCTTGCGACCCTTGACAAGGCAGGGTGTGCTCACATAGACGGAGTTGGTGCTCATTCCGTTCCCATGGCTACGGCGGGGGAGGTTGTTTCTACGCATCACTGGACTCGGAAGACGAGCAAAGTCCTACAATGGGACTTTTGGATGTTGCGCGGACATGAAGCTGCCGAGGAGTCTTTCTGAGCTGCTCAGGCCTATCAAGTGAAGGGGAAAGCTGCAGAGGAGTGTGTTGAAGCTAGCAAGCGGGGGTTCACCCACGGAGATAAGGTGTGTTAGCTATTTAGAATGCTAGGGTTTGGATATTTTGTAGTTGGCGCTTTCCGCTTTTGTTTGTTGTTCATCGGAGTCGCCTCCTTTTTTTTTGTAGAGGTTGGCCTCTTTTTGTGTAACGACCTCTGTTCTTTAAATGGAATATCTTCAGTCGTGATTTGGCGTTATTGGCTGTTTTGCTCTTTGCTTGATTGATGTCTTAAAGGTGAGCCTCGCATTCTACACAGGTGGAACGATGTTTGTTTGCTGCATCGCAACGGGTCCTTGGTCACCTCGGGCATAGGACTAAGAGTGCTGCTCCTACGCGTGCGTCGAAGTATGAACGAACTCTTATATCGAAGTGGCCTCTGCGTGTTTGCTACCGGGGCGTCATATGCCATGGTGCTAAATGGCAACATTGGAAGAAGGCTAACCCTACGGGCCCTATGAAAGCGTTCTTTCTGCCCATGCGCGAAGGTCATGAGGGCTCAAGAGGAGATCCGGCTTCGGGAGCGCAGGGTGTGGCGCTTATACCGAGGACCTTCCCAAGCCCGGGCTTCCGTGGAGGCTTTGACAAGCTCATCTGAAACACCCGAAGGACTTGGCTACAGCGAGGGAATATGCGGCGTTGCTGGCTGCTCAGGCCTTGGATGAGGAGCTTCTGGAATGGGCTACCCACCGGGAGGAGTGGGACTTTGTCCCTTAGGTGTGCTACGATCATGTTGCGTTGTGCGGCTTGTAACAAATAATGGCGTGATTGTTGGTGCAAGTTGAGGTGTGTTGTACTGTTTCGTAGATCGCTGTTTCGGCGGTCCCTTGTATGTGTGTACTTGTTATGCAGAGTGTAATAAAAGAAAAATGGCGTGACTGCCCTCGTACATTATTGTTTGTTGCGAGGGGAAGGCGAAGCCTCCCGGCGTCCCCATACTTTTTTAGATAGGGCTCCGGGGAGCCCTAATTTTTACTTTAGGGAGGGGGAGGTGAAGCCTCGCGCCGTCCCCCATACTTTTTTGGATAGGGCTCTGGAGAGCCCTAATCAGATATTTTTTTAGAGGGAGATAAGGCTCGCGCTGCCCCTATATTTTTTAGATAGGGCTCCGGGAGCCCTAATCAGATATTTTTTTATGAGAGGAGGCGAAGCCTCGCTACTGCCCCCATACTTTTGTAGATAGGGCTCGGGAGCCCTAACTCATTTTTATAGGGGAGGCGGCCTTGCGCCGCCCCCATACTTTTTTAGATAGGGCTCGGGAGCCCTAATCGTAATTTTTTATATGGGAGGCGGCCTCACGCCGCCCCTATACTTTTTAGATAGGCTCGGGAGCCCTAATCAGAATTTTTGCAAGGGGGAGACAAGCCTCACACTGCCCCCCATACTTTTTAGATAGGGCTCGGGAGCCCTAATCTGTATTTTTAGTGAGAGGAGGCTTCCTCTGCACCGCCCCCATATTTTTAGATAGGGCTCGGGAGCCCTAATCAGATATTTTTTATGAGGGGAGGCGAAGCCTCGTGCCGTCCCCCATACTTTTTTAGATAGGGCTCTGGGGAGCCCTAACTCAATTTTTTGCGAGGGGGAGGCGAAACCTCGCGCCGTCCTCCTTCGGGGTGTGGCGCGCCATCCACATGGTAGACTCCCCGGCCCTTTTGCTGGAAGTCGTTGCTTCGTGGCTTGGCAGGTGTCCCGGCTGAGGCGGTGGCAGGTGCTTCTTTTGCGGGGGTTAGGCCTAGGGTGGAGGTGGTGAGTGTTCCTCTTCGAACACTATCTTCCTCCGCCCGGGCGTACTCTTCCATCTTGTCGAAGAGCTCCGTCACCGTGCGGACGGGTTTGCACGCCAGTCTCTCCGACAAGGGTCCCTTCTGGAGCTCGCATGTGGCAGCGTTTATGACGGTGGTTTCATTGATGCCTTTTACCTGGTACTTGACCTCCACGAATTTTCTAAAAAAAACTGCGGAAGGATTCACTTGGCGCCTGTTTTATTACGAACAGGTGCCCTGCATCCTTGGGTTCCGTGTAGTTTCCATGAAAGTTGTTTCTGATGAGGTCTCGCAACTGCTCCCACGCGTAGATGGAGCATGGGGCGATGGTGAAAAACCACGTCAGCACCACGCCCCTAAGGGTGAGGGTGACGCCAGAGGTCACGCCGCCCGGCTGCCTCCACCGCAGCCAGAACTCAAGGAATTCCGAGGGGTCGGTGCATCCTTGGAAGGGTGTTACCTCCAGATCTTGAACCCTTGCGCCACGGGCGGTCTCCACCCACGCCAATGGGGAGTTGGGATCCCCAGAGCAATGCGGGAGGTTTCGAACCACCTCCGCCGCGACGATCGCAGACAGTTACAATGAGTGGCGAGGGTCGTTGCCGGCGGGTGTCTGAGGATTGCCATCTCACGACGTAAGATCCGCCAACTCCAGCTTGTAATGCTACATACGACTTGGCTTGCGCCCGCTTCTCCGGCAATGGCCACGCCATTGGCGCCACTCCTAATGACGCCTCTGCGGAGTTGTTTGCTTCCTCCTCCGGCCGGGGGCGAGGTGTGATACGCCATGAGGTTCTAGTTCACTTTGCCCTCGGGTGCTGGTGTCATGCCATGCACGCTTGGCCACGAGGTTTTGGACTTGGTCTTCTTCTGTGGTGCCATGCTTGAGCTCGGAGTTTGTGCTTCGCAGCTTTCCTGCCGTCCCCACAGACGGTGCTAACTGTCGTAGCAAAAAGGACCAAACAGTAAAAGAGGGAGGACCCCTGGTACACACGAGGTGTCCGAAGAGTCCTCGAGGAGGAGACTGGTTGTCAAGAAAATGTACTGTGTATTAATGCTCTGAAAAAGCCCTAGCTATTACATAGGGATGGAGAGCTATTTATAGCCAGAATAGTAGGATACATGAGATTATATAAGCACCCCTACAAAGGTACCACCAACATAGGGATTGCAGGGTCCCTTCCTACCCCTATGCGTAGCTTCTGGTCCATTTGTCTCCTTTCTTTCCTCCGGCCGGGTCCCCTCCGAACACCCTTCGAATGCTCTTCGAGCTTCCTTCGGTTGCCACTTCGGAGGACCCTTCGCAGGCTCTGGGTCATCCTCGGGGTACCTCTTGTACCCCTCGGAGGACCCTTCGGAGGCTTCGGATCACCCTCGGGGTAACTCCTGTTCCCCTCGGAGGACCCTTTGGAGGCTTCGGGCCGAGGCACCCTTCGGCAACCCTCCAGAGGCTTCAGGCCGAAGCACCCTTTGGCGGTCCTCCGGAGGCTTCGGGCCACCCTTGGGGCACCTTCTGTGTAACATCCCAAATGTATAATTAGGGTTAATCAAGTATAATTATATGTGTAGAAATTAAAACTTTTTCTCACATCTTGAAAAACCCTAAAATCTTATGTAATTCTTGTCCAAGAGTTGTGTAATTCAAAAACACAAAGCTCTTGTTGACCAAAAGTCAAACTCATTCTCCAATTATCTTAAATCTTGTGCCAAACATTTGGAATATATTTTCCTTGGTCCCAAAAACTGATATGGGACCCTTCTAAAAATATCATGAGTTATAACACTTGTTGATAATTTTTGGAGGCAAAACAATCCTTTAAACAACCTTCATGAATTTCCTGAGAAAAATGCATTGCATAATAACCTCTGGAAATTTTATGCAAGGTTGATCTCATTGTCAGCAAGCTCCAGTTAAAATTTCATCAAATTTGGAGTTCATTTGCTATCTCAAATAATTCTAAGTTTCAGCTGTTAAAAACTAAATTTAAAAGCCTACACTGCTCCTTGGCTAGCTATATTCAAAGTTGGTCCAGCCTCAACCATGTCTCTGCACCTCAACAGACCTCATCTCCACTTGATCAAATCGCACTGCTGATTTACATCCAACACCACGACCTCCTCCTCATGTCAACACCGCGAGGACCTCCCCACCTCATGAGGTCATTGCCGTTGATCCGTGATCAACGGTCATGACCTCCCCGTGTTAAACCTCAAAGACCTCCTCGAGTCAAGTTAAACCATCGCAATGAGGTCATCCCATTTGTTGAGGTCGAGCTGCTGGATCAAATCCAACCGCCACGACCTCCTCCTCAACATACTCAACAGTCATCCCATTTCACGTGAGGTCATAGCCCTTGGATCCAAGATCCATGGCCCCGACCTCCACCTCTCAACCTAAACTAAACAAACCTCCCACCTAACCAAGGTCGAGCCATTGGATCAAATCCAACACCACGACCTCCCCGTGTTGTCAAGCACTCACAACCTCCCCCATCTTTTGTTGTGCACCGTTAGATTAAAATCTACGGTCACGACCCCTTTTTGTCTCATGCGCACTGCATTCCCTCAACAAGACGTGAGATTGTAGCCCTTAGATCTAAATCTAAAGGCCATGACCTCCTTGCTCATGCGCATCATATCGACCTCCCCATCGTTTAGTGCCCTTGGATTTAAATCCAAAGGCCATGACCTCCCTCATGTCTTTTGATCGCGGCGTTAAGTCCTCACCGAGGTCCGCACTGCTGGATGGAGATCCAACGCTTTGGACCTCCCCGTCCCTTTCCCCACGCGTGCCGACATGAAATCGGAGGGCCACGACCTCCCCATCTCTGATCGTGTGGCTGGGACCCCTCCCACCACTTAAAACATAACGGTTCAAAAATGAGATCCGATGGTTAGGACCTCCCTGTGTCTTATCCAACGGTCATGAGGACCTCCCCGTTCTTCTCCTTCCTCCGCGCGCATGCGTGCTCGAGCGGGAGTTAATGTCCAAAGATGTCCATCAGGTCCTTTCAACAGCTCTTTTGTCGACCAAGATTTAATGCAGTCACTTTTCCGCCTATCAGTCAAGACCGCCTCGCCCCTTGTCAACCTTTATGTCTTGTCCACCCATGGACCAACCTGTGGGCTAAGCTCACCATGGAGCTTAGCCCCGCTCAAACCTTCACTCAGCTATAAAGCATCCTTTGGGAGCCTCCCTTGGCTTCCTTTACACCCAATTGATCTCGGCCTTGCACTTGTGCGTGGTCGAGCTCCTCCTCACTCACTTCCTCACCGGTGGTCGCCATTGTTGAGTCCTTGAGCTCCTCGGTGGCACAAGAAGATCCAAAGGCTTCCTTTTCAAACCCTTGTTCGCTTTTGCTCCCAACACCTCTTGGAAGTTATCCCCGACTTAGTTGTTTGGGCACTTTTCAGAGGAGGACAAAGTCGAGCTGAGTCGGTGTCTTGGGCGTGAAGCTTCACCGTCTTCCCCAACACCGGCCATCACCTCCACGACCTCCCCAAAGACCTTAGGACCTCCGTGTACTCCTCCGTAGTCCTTTAGATGCCGCACCCGCATGAATGATTTTATGGAGCTTTTCTTGGCACAAGCTTGAATGTTGCGCGAGTCGCTTTTTGCATTTTCGTGTTTGGCCGCTTTGGTCATCTTTTGCCCTCTCGGCCGGCCGGCGTTCAAAGCCGCCGTCGCCGCCGAGAGGAGGTCCACCGGTGCGCAACGTTATTGTGCACTCGGTGGTATCATTGACCTCACCGGCGGGCTCTATATCGCCGGCGAGATCACTTCTTCACGCCGGATTTTGTCGGACGCCCCGAGCGTGTCATTGTCGCTTTTAGGACAAAATTCACCGCTTTAAATGCCCAATCATCGCAATCATTGGTGTCTTAACCGCCATTAACCCCGCCCCTTTGCGCGCATTAAAACCCTCGCGGACCTCCTCGTGGTCCCGCCGCATTTATCTCATGTCCAAAACTGCGGCGCGTTGGTCCGGGACGCCCGCACCTCCTCCGAGGAGATCCGAGCGCCCAAGACCTCCCTTGCGTAATCGTGGCCGCCCAGACTTCCCCGGAGGTCTCAGAACGCTAGACCTCCCTTAGGACCTCCCTAGGCCATCTCACTGCTCATGACCTCCCCGTAGATCTTGACCGCCAAGGTCCTCCCTGACGATCCGAACCATCGAGGACCTCCCTTGAACATCTCGACCGGCCCAGACCTCCCCGTGAGGTCTTGACGATGCAGATCTTCCTTGGGGAGATCTTGATAGTTTAGATCTTCCTTTGGAAGATCTCACCGCTGAGGACCTCCCTATAGATCTGGTCCGCTCCGACCTCCTTCCGTGTTGTGGTCCGTTGATTTCGATCTACGGCCACGACCTCCCTCACCTCGCGCATGTGAGTTGCTAAGAGGTCCAGACCTCTGGACTTTCACGCATGCTGCAGTGTGATGTTCTCCTCGAGATCTTGAGCCGTTGGATTTAAGATCGGTGGCTCACGTCCTCCCATACCCTTGTGAGTTTTAGGAATTCCAGTGAGGTCTTAGTTAAACTGAAATAAGGTATAGACTTTAGAATTTCATATCTCTTTCATTTTAAATCCATTTGAGGTCATTCAAATTGTGTTGGCTCTGTCTTGAACTTGACTTTAATCCAAAAATGATTGTAAGTTGAGTTCAGCTCCAGAGCACAGTTTGCCATTAGATTTTAAAACCAACTTTAAAATGTGCACTTAAATCAATGCTTAACTTGTAAAATACATAACTAATGCTCTATAGACTATTTTTGGGTGAGACCAACTTTGTTGGTTTCCTCTCTTAGTGAACTCACTGTGAACATTAGTTTTGAGCATGTTGCTGTTAGGAAAATGAGGACTTGTGCATTATAATTTTGTTCAAGTTCTTGTTTTTGAAAATTTGTAGAAAGTGCAATATAGCTCCAAATGAGATGAACTCAATTGTGTTATTCATCTCATGAGGTGCTGGTTTTACAGTAAAATTTCAGCTTCGCTACTTTCCTAGAAAATGTTGCCTCATAATTAAATTAGTGAATAGTGCAGTTTGGTAATTAATAGGCTGAGCAGAATTGATTTCATCATATCTTTTGCATTGAGAATCCAAATCAATTGGTTCTTATTGCTAAATTCATGATAAATCATTGTCTTGCTGCTGTAAAATTTTCAGAGAATTTGGAGTTCGTTTGTTGTGCTATCTTTGTTGCCTTTCGTCGTTTTATCGGTTCTTTATCGCTTCCGTTAGGTTTCGACATTTGTGGTGATCCCGAGAGCGACCCTCTGCCACAATTTGACCACCAGCAACAAGGCAAGCAGTTTGACCATTTCCATCATTGTCCCATTACTTTAAAGCTTAATATATTGTTTTAATTCTATGTATGCATGCTACTTTGTGTTAAATGTCGCTAGCGAGCCTATAGTTGCATGATCTGTAGGAATTGTTTATCCTCTACTACCATGAGCCTAGGTTATTTGCTGTGGTGGGAGCTCGTTGGATGAGCTCTTATCACTTAGTAGTTTCGATGTAAATTGCTTAGACATGCCTAGTTATCGGTAGAATGGGCGATCATCGACTTAGTCGATGGTCTTGATCACTCAAAATGATTATTACTCCTATATGTCCAGCACTTGTGCTTTGATTAATTTGTAAAATCAAAACTGAAAATAAAAGATTGATTTAGACTTGGGCATATTGGATGGATGGTGCGGTTTTTGGATGTGGTGGTATGCTCGGGTCCCTAAGGACCGAGTACTTGGGTCACTAAGCCAAGCGATTTCACAGACTAACCACGCGAGGGCATATGGAACCCTCTTGACTAAGTACTCTAGGAGGTGTTAATTATGAGCGAGCTCGGTTGGTGTGTTTTCAAAACAAATGTATATGTATAGTGTGGAGGGAGCATTAGCTTCCGGAAGGTTGTGATGTCTCCTTCTCCCGTGGGTTGTGCAGCTCAGAATTAGCATTCATCCTTTGGAAAGGTCTCAGAGGACTTAGCTGCACAAAGACACCTTCTAAGTGTGCGTAAAGGAAAGGCGGTCCGACGTGTGGGTACAGTGGTACACCCCGCAGGATAAAACTATTCAATAGCCTCGCCCTAGGTTATGGACATGCTTGGTAAGGTCGTTCAAGACTAGACTACAACCTTTAATTAAAACTTGACATGGTTGGTATGAACGGGAGTTCATGCTATTGTTGTGGTGACTTGGGTTAGTCACTTCCGTGATTGTTCTTGTTGTTGTTACTATGTTATTATCTCGTTGTTACTTCAACATTTAAAAATGCTTTGTCAAATTGCCTTCAATCTATTATGTTATTGCAAATAAATGTTGCTTTATGCTAAAATGAGTCCAAAGCCTCATCCACTTAAATAAAGCTTGCATGTAGCTATTTATAGTTCTGTTATCTCACACGTAAGTCTTATGGAGTACTTTATGTACTCATCTCGCCGTGGTTGTGGCAATTTTGTGGCTTTTGTTGCAGAGGAAGAAGGAGAGCTCCAAGAGCCTCTCTTTGTGCTACGTGTTGCGCTTTCTTCGACGACTAGCTTGGCGGTCCTGGCCGATGCCTAGGGTTAAGGCACACCGATTGGCTTTGTGTTATAGCCATCTTTATAGCACTTTTGCTTCCGCTGTTATCTTTTTGTATTTATTGCTATTTGGCCTAAGGGCCTCTTTTTGTAATATCTATTCCATATTAATGTTAACTTCGGTTTGTTGCTTATGTTCTATGTGTTGTATGGAATTGATACATTCTTTTGTTGTGAGGTATGTATACCGATTCGGGAAGTATACATCTCTCGAGACCGGGTTTATTTGGTTGATAATACTAGGTCAATCGGATGACTAAGTATTATGAGCCCAATAAACGCTCGGGTCTCACAAAAGTTGGTATCGAGCCGTTATGACCGTAGTAACGCAAGCTTGGTCGCCCTTAGGATATTTTGAAAACCTATTTTCAAAGCATCAAATGAGTTTTGAAAGCTTAGGTAAATTCTCGGATTTTATTCCTTACCTATCTTAGCTTTCTTCTCATCCCACTCTAATTTGAGTTTTAAAAGTTGTTTTCCTCTCTTCCCTTCTACAAAATAGTTGTTATCGATTAACACTGGTTTTTGGGAGAACCAATGAGATTGGCAAATTGAAGTGTGAGCTGCCCACTACAAGGTTTTGAAGTTCGAGTCGGTGATTCGACAAGGAGCTTGGATGCTAAACCCGACAGCAAGCATCAAATTTCCGGACAGCAGTCTCAAAGGTGTCTAATTAGGATAGATAATGAGAGGTTAATCAACTAAAACTTGTGGGAATAAAAGGGTAAGATGTGATACTAGTTAGCTAAGTATCTAACACTTATTTCGCTGCATTAACCTTGCTCTCTAATAGTTTTAGATCTCATCTTACAATCTGATTTTTTTATCTTCTCGACCAATTACTCGCTCATTCAATACGGGTTAGTTGAGTTGAGAAGTTGAGCCTTATGCTTGGTGTTTCTTGGCTGTTTTAGGGTCTTTTAGAAGCTTTTTAAAGTTTAAATAACCGCTGATTTTGGCTTTCGTTTGGGGTGATATCCCATTCCCCTAGTCGATCGCTTTTGCCTTCTTTAAGGCTTTGTTTTTGGGTCTAATTGCTAACCAAATTTCCTTGTAACAGGATGGCCGGACGCACTCGTAGCGGCCAAGGCCAGTCAGCTAGTCCGGACGAGGAGCTTCCTCCTCCTCCGACCATGGCCGAGGTTCTTCTTCAGATCGAAGCAACCGCGGATGACAGAGAGTTCTCTTCGACGCCATCGCGCGCAACACCACCGCACTTACGGAGCTTCAGGATCCGGGCCGTGAATGCCCATCACCGCGTGGAGGACTCATGAGTTTCTTCGCACTCAGCCCCTACCTTTTCTCGGTCCGAGGATCCTTTGGATGCGGATGATTGGCTTCGCCTTGTGGAGCGTAAGCCAGATCGCGCAGCGCCAGGAGCACGAGAAGGCGCTGTTCAGATCGCACTAGCCGGAGGGTGCAGCCTTGTCATGGTGGGAGAGCTTTCGCCATGCAGCCCGCAGACCACACCGCCTCTTGGGAGGAGTTTCAGATCGCCTTCCGTCAGCTCACATCCTCGCCGGCTTGATGGAGATCAAGAAGCGTGAGTTTCTTGCGCTCAAGCAAGGGCGAGCTCACCATGGAGTATGTCTACGAGTTCAACCATCTAGCTCGTTATGCTCCGGAGGATGTGGCCACCGATATGGCTAAGGTGCCAAGTTCAGCGTGGCTTGTCCGAGGAGTCAAGGACAAGCTATCCATTGTCGACTTTCCGATTTTCAGACCTTGGTCGACAAGGCCATTGTCGCCGAAAGCATGCGGCTCAAGAGCTTATGGACTCCAAGCGCAAGTGGGAGGCCCATAAGTCATCCAGGCCGCTTCTTCCCGTCCCGCTTCGGCAGCCTCAGGGTACCACTCTCACTCTTCGCGCCCGAGATCACCCGCCTCGTTTCGCCCTTCGCAGCCGTGTCTCACCACGCACTGCGAAGTCAACAGAGCGGCCCCGCAACCCGGCCGGGGTCACATGTTTCTCATGTAACTGAAGGGGCATTATGCTAACCAATGCCCTAAGAAGACAGAGCGTACCGCCCCAATGGAGGACGCGGCCAGAGGTGGTGCACCAGACCGTAAGATCGCCCCGCTACCCAAGGCGTGGGTAGTGGTCGCGTCAACGCCATCACCACAGAGGAGGCTCAAGAGGCACCCAACGTCGTGCTAGGTACACTTTCGTTAACTCTCATCCCGCCATCGCTTTTGTTTGATTCGAAGCATCTCATTCATTTGTTTCGAGTCTTTTGTCTTTGTTGGAGAGCTTCTTTCCTCTCCATTGTCGGTCCCGCTACTCATTCGCTCTCCCGGCCTCGGAGTTGAGGGTGAGGTTGAGTGTAGGGATGTCCCTATCGAGATCGAAGGGTAGGTTTCTTAGCTTAACCTTATCCTTCTCCATTCAATGAGTCTTGATGTGATTCTTGGCATGGATTGGTTGTCCCAACACATGGGGCAAATCGATTGCGCCAGAAGCTCATCTCTATCTAGTCCTCCCATGAAAGGTTAAGTTCGCCACCGGTCGCTAGATCCGCATCTCTTCGCTTGAAGCTTAAGCTCGCTTAGATATTAGCGAAGTCCCAACAGCTTTGTGACTTTGTTGATGTCTTTCCCACGATCTTCCAGGATGCCACCCGCTCGAGACCTCGAGTTTTTCATTGAGTTGGCTCTCGATATGTCGGTCCCTACCGCTATCGAGAAGAAGGAGCCGCTGCCTATAAGTTGGAGTTGCCACTGCACTTGAGGGGTACATGATGTTTTCCATGTGTCCCAAATTAAGAAGTGCCTCCGTGTTCCAACCGAGGAAGCTCGCTTGAAACCCTCGATGTCCGTGAAGATTTGACCTATCGCGAGCACCTCTGCTCACAGACTGGCGAGTCTGAACGAAGGACAAGGAATAAGACCATCAAGTTCCTTAAAGTTCGAGTGGTCAAACCATTCTCGAGGATGAGGCTACTTGGGAAAGAGAAGATCGTCTGCGTCGGACTATCCATCTTTCTTTATCGAGCGAGCCAATCTCTGGACGAGATTTCTGTAAGGGGAGAGATTTTGTAACATCCCAAATGTATAATTAGGGTTAATCAAGTATAATTATATGTGTAGAAATTAAAACTTTTTCTCACATCTTGAAAAACCCTAAAATCTTATGTAATTCTTGTCCAAGAGTTGTGTAATTCAAAAACACAAAGCTCTTGTTGACCAAAAGTCAAACTCATTCTCCAATTATCTTAAATCTTGTGCCAAACATTTGGAATATATTTTCCTTGGTCCCAAAAACTGATATGGGACCCCTTCTGAAAAATATCATGAGTTATAACACTTGTTGATAATTTTTGGAGGCAAAACAATCCTTTAAACAACCTTCATGAATTTCCTGAGAAAAATGCATTGCATAATAACCTCTGGAAATTTTATGCAAGGTTGATCTCATTGTCAGCAAGCTCCAGTTAAAATTTCATCAAATTTGGAGTTCATTTGCTATCTCAAATAATTCTGGTAAGTTTCAGCTGTTAAAAACTAAATTTAAAAGCCTACACTGTTCCTTGGGCTAGCCATATTCAAAGTTGGTCCAGCCTCAACCATGTCTGCACCTCAACAGACCTCATCTCCATTTTGATCAAATGCACTGTTGGATTTACATCCAACACCACGACCTCCTCCATGATCAACACCGCGAGGACCTCCCACCTCATGAGGTCATTGCCGTTGTATCCGTGATCAACGGTCATGACCTCCCCGTGTTAAACCTCAAAGACCTCCTCGAGTTGTTAAACCATCGCAATGAGGTCATCCCACCTTGTTGAGGTCGTAGCCGTTGGATCAAATCCAACCGCCACGACCTCCTCCTCAACATACTCAGTCAGGTCATCCCACCTACGTGAGGTCATAGCCCTTGGATCCAAGATCCATGGCCCTGACCTCCACCTCTCAACCTAAACTAAACAAACCTCCCACCTAACCAAGGTCGTAGCCATTGGATCAAATCCAACAGCTCACGACCTCCCCGTGTTGTCAAGCACTCACAACCTCCCCCATCTTTTGTTGTGCACCGTTAGATTAAAATCTACGATCACGACCCCCTTTTTGTCTCATGCGCACCAGACCTCCCCAGCGCACGTGAGATCGTAGCCCTTAGATCTAAATCTAAAGGCCATGACCTCCCTTGCTCGCTATGCATCATATCGGACCTCCCCATCAGGTTAGTGCCCTTGGATTTAAATCCAAAGGCCATGACCTCCCCTCATGTCTTTTGATCGCGTGCGGTTAAGTCCTCACTGGAGGTCCGCACCGTTGGATGGAGATCCAACGCTTTAGACCTCTGCTCCTTTCCCCACGCATGTTTTCTTGATTAAGGAAATCGGAGGGCCACGACCTCCCCATCCTTGATCGTGTGGCTGGGACCTCCTCCCAGCCACTTAAAACATAACGGTTCAAAAATGAGATCCGATGGTTAGGACGTCCCCAGGTCTTATCCAACGGTCATGAGGACCTCCCCTGTTCTTCTCCTTCCTCTGGCGCGCATGCGTGCTCTGAGCGGGGAGTTAATGTCCAAATTGTCCCATCAGTGTCCTTTCAATTTTTTGTCGACCCGCATTTAATGCAGTCGACTTCCGCTTATCAGTCAAGACACCGCCTCCCTTGTCAACCTTTATGTCTTGTCCACCCATGGACCAACCTGTGGGCTAAGCTCACCATGGAGCTTAGCCCCAGCTCAAAACCTTCACTCAAAGCTATAAAGTATCCTTTGGGAGCCTCCTTGGCTTCCTTTACACCCAATTGATCTCGCCTTGCACTTGTGTGTGGTCGAGCTCCTCCCTCACTCACTTCCTCACTAGTGGCTGCCATTGTTGAGTCCTTGAGCTCCTCGGTGGCACAAGAAGATCCATGGCTTCCTTTTCAAACCCTTGTTCGCTTTTGCTCCCAACACCTCTTGGAAGTTATCCCCGACTTAGTTGTTTGGGCACTTTTCAGAGGAGGACAAAGTCGAGCCGAGCTGGTGTCTTGGGCGGTGAAGCTTCACCGTCTTCCCCAACACCGGCCATCACCTCCACGACCTCCCGGCAGACCTTAGGACCTCCGTACTCCTCCCGTAGTCCTTTAGATGCCGCACCGCATGAATGATTTTATGGAGCTTTTCTTGGCACAAGCTTGAATGTTGCGCGAGTCGCTTTTTGCATTTTCGTGTTTGGCCGTCTTTGGTCATTTTTGCCCTCTCGGCTCGCCGGCGTTCAAAGCCGCCGCCGCCGAGAGGAGGTCCACTGGGTGCGCAACGTTATTGTGCACTCGGTGGTATCATTGACCTCACCGGCGGCTCTATATCGCCGGCGAGATCACTTCTTCACGCCGGGATTTTGTCGGACGTCCCGAGCGTGTCATTGTCGCTTTTAGGACAAAATTCACCGCTTTAAATGCCCAATCATCGCAATCATTGGTGTCTTAACCGCCATTAACCCCGCCCCTTTGCGCGCATTAAAACCCTCGCGGCGGACCTCCTCGTGGTCCCGCATTTATCTCATGTCCAAAACTTCGTGCGCGTTGGAGTGCAGGGCGCCCGCACCTCCTCCGAGGAGATCTGGAGCGCCCAAGACCTCCCTTGCGTAATCGTGGCCGCCCAGACCTCCACGGAGGTCTCAGAACGCGTTAGACCTCCCTTAGGACCTCCCTAGGCCATCTCACTGCTCATGACCTCCCTGTAGATCTTGACCGTTAAGGTCCTCCCTGACGATC
This sequence comes from Phyllostachys edulis, assembly GCA_036346405.1. Classification (NCBI taxonomy): domain Eukaryota; kingdom Viridiplantae; phylum Streptophyta; class Magnoliopsida; order Poales; family Poaceae; genus Phyllostachys; species Phyllostachys edulis. Next base: position 62,823,252 of record CM070546.1, on the reverse strand, counting down.
CGAACCATCGAGGACCTCCTTGGAACATCTCGACCGTCCGGCCCAGACCTCCCCGTGAGGTCTTGACGATGCAGATCTTCCTTGGGGAGATCTTGATAGTTTAGATCTTCCTTTGGAAGATCTCACCGCTGAGGACCTCCCCTATAGATCTGGTCCGTTCCGACCTCCTTCCCGTGTTGTGGTCCGTTGATTTCGATCTCACGGCCACGACCTCCCCTCACCTCGCGCATGTGAGTTGCTAAGAGGTCCAGACCTCTGGACTTTCACGCGCGTGTGTGATGTTCTCTGGAGATCTTGAGCCGTTGGATTTAAGATCGGTGGCTCACGCCCTCCCATACCCTTGTGAGTTTTAGGAATTCCAAGAGGTCTTAGTTAAACCGAAATAAGGTATAGACTTTAGAATTTCATATCTCTTTCATTTTAAATCCATTTGAGGTCATTCAAATTGTGTTGGCTCTGTCTTGAACTTGACTTTAATCCAAAAATGATTGTAAGTTGAGTTCAGCTCCAGAGCACAGTTTGCCATTAGATTTTAAAACCAACTTTAAAATGTGCACTTAAATCAATGCTTAACTTGTAAAATACATAACTAATGCTCTATAGACTATTTTTGGGTGAGACCAACTTTGTTGGTTTCTCTCTTAGTGAACTCACTGTGAACATTAGTTTTGAGCATGTTGCTGTTAGGAAAATGAGGACTTGTGCATTATAATTTTGTTCAAGTTCTTGTTTTTGAAAATTTGTAGAAAGTGCAATATAGCTCCAAATGAGATGAACTCAATTGTGTTATTCATCTCATGAGGTGCTGGTTTTACAGTAAAATTTCAGCTTCGCTACTTTCCTAGAAAATGTTGCCTCATAATTAAATTAGTGAATAGTGCAGTTTGGTAATTAATAGGCTGAGCAGAATTGATTTCATCATATCTTTTGCATTGAGAATCCAAATCAATTGGTTCTTATTGCTAAATTCATGATAAATCATTGTCTTGCTGCTGTAAAATTTTCAGAGAATTTGGAGTTCGTTTGCTGTGCTATCTTTGTTGCCTTTCGTCGTTCTTATCGGTTCTTTATCGCTTTTCCGTTAGGTTTCGACATTTGTGGTGATCCCGAGAGCGACCCTCTGCCACAATTTGACCACCAGCAACAAGGCAAGCAGTTTGACCATTTCCATCATTGTCCCATTACTTTAAAGCTTAATATATTGTTTTAATTCTATGTATGCATGCTACTTTGTGTTAAATGTCGCTAGCGAGCCTATAGTTGCATGAGCTGTAGGAATTGTTTATCCTCTACTACCATGAGCCTAGGTTATTTGCTGTGGTGGGAGCTCGTTGGATGAGCTCTTATCACTTAGTAGTTTCGATGTAAATTGCTTAGACATGCCTAGTTATCGGTAGAAATGGGCGATCATCGACTTAGTCGATGGTCTTGATCACTCAAAATGATTATTACTCCTATATGTCCAGCACTTGTGCTTTGATTAATTTGTAAAATCAAAACTGAAAATAAAAGATTGATTTAGACTTGGGCATATTGGATGGATGGTGCGGTTTTTGGATGTGGTGGTATGCCCGGGTCCCTAAGGACCGAGTACTTGGGTCACTAAGCCAGCGATTTCACACTAACCACGCGAGGGCATATGGAACCCTCTTGACTAAGTACTCTAGGAGGTGTTAATTATGAGCGAGCTCGGTTGGTGTGTTTTCAAAACAAATGTATATGTATAGTGTGGGAGGGGAGCATTAGCTTCCTGGAAGGTTGTGATGTCTCCTTCTCCCGTGGGTTGTGCAGCTGTAATTAGCATTCATCCTTTGGAAAGGTCTCGTAGGACTTAGCCGTGCACAAAGACACCTTCTAAGTGTGCGTAAAGGAAAGGCGGTCCGACGTGTGGGTGCAGTGGTACACCTGCAGGATAAAACTATTCAATAGCCTCGTCCTAGGTTATGGACATGCTTGGTAAGGTCGTTCAAGACTAGACTACAACCTTTAATTAAAACTTGACATGGTTGGTATGAACGGGAGTTCATGCTATTGTTGTGGTGACTTGGGTTAGTCACTTCCGTGATTGTTCTTGTTGTTGTTACTATGTTATTATCTCGTTGTTACTTCAACATTTAAAAATGCTTTGTCAAATTGCCTTCAATCTATTATGTTATTGCAAATAAATGTTGCTTTATGCTAAAATGAGTCCAAAGCCTCATCCACTTAAATAAAGCTTGCATGTAGCTATTTATAGTTCTGTTATCTCACACGTAAGTCTTATGGAGTACTTTATGTACTCATCCGCCGTGGTTGTGGCAATTTTGTGGCTTTTGTTGCAGAGGAAGAAGGAGAGCTCCAAGAGCCTCTCTTTTGTGCTACGTGTTGCGCTTTCTTCGACGACTAGCTTGGCGGTCGGCCGATGCCTAGGGTTAAGGCACACCGATTGGCTTTGTGTTATAGCCATCTTTATAGCACTTTTGCTTCCGCTGTTATCTTTTGTATTTATTGCTATTTGGCCTAAGGGCCTCTCTTTGTAATATCTATTCCATATTAATGTTAACTTCGGTTTGTTGCTTATGTTCTATGTGTTGTATGGAATTGATACATTCTTTTGTTGTGAGGTATGTATACTGCATTCTGGGAAGTATACATCTCTCGAGACCGGGGTTTATTTGGTTGATAATACTAGGGTCAACCGGATGACTTAGTATTATGAGCCTAATAAACGTCGGGGTCTCACATTCTGTAGCCTCGAGACCGTTTCGCCAGGTTGGTGGGACCGGTGGGCTGTCCCTACGATAGTAGGTGTGCATTATGGCGTATTCGAGGCATAAATTTATGAGTAAGCGTGAGAAAAACACATGGAACACACATGTAAGCCTGAGCAATTCTTGGAGGGAATTCATGTACTTAATAGGGAGTTACATGAAGCGTTGGGTGTGTGTGAAGCGCATCTCTTGCCCGGCTACAACTACTGCACATACGACAAGATGCATGAACCAACCAACTAGAGTACAGCTACAGTGCAGACGTGGTTTTTTGGAATGAAAAGAGATTGGTGACGCAGATCGAGTCGGGCTTGTCGACGTCCTTCCCAAATTGGTATGCGTTCCACTCTGCTGGAACGGTTTGATCACCACCACATTTCTCGTCATCCGAAGCTGAATCGTCTTACATTGCCTCGTACCCACAGTCTTCCATATGCATCTGTTCCACTGAGGCTTCAATAGCTTCGACATTCTCACCTTCATCCGCAATGCCTATGGCTTCCTAGGCCTAGGCATTGGAAGATCTACAGGCTCAATTTCAATTGTATCGACGCCAACTGCCCCATCTTGGCTTATAAAGGCCCTGTCACCAATCACCACCGACTAGATCTTCTATCGTCTCAGGTCCTAGAGAAGCTTTCTCAGAAGCCTGCCTAGCAACACTAGCTCCCATCCATGCTCCATCGCCAATCTCATGTATGACCCCCACAATTTCAGTCACTTAAGTTCTGCTACCGTCCAGCATCTGCGTTGTCATGCCCGGGTGGCAACGCCATGTAGCTTCAGATCGTGCAACGCATGGTCCAATGAGAACATATGATACAACCATTGCATAACAATGGACCACAGATGCTCCTCTGGTCTTGATATACTTGCCGTCACAGATGCGAAATCACGCAAATCAACTCCATATGCACCTATCAGTGGAACCCCTTCTCCATAGTATAATTTGAAAAACACTCGTTCAGACATACCTATTGAATTTCATCAAATAAGCTGATGTTAATGTTAGAGGTCCAATCGATTAAGTACCGTGAAATAGACCTAATAAAAATTCCCCTACGCAACAAAAAAAAATATATGACAGGATTACCATGGCATGCAAAGCCCTAAAACCTTACATAATCTGTACAAATGGTATGTACACATGCATATAACTAAATGGTCTTCTGCAACTACTTACTACATGAAAAGATAGATCTACATAAAAATTTCATGCCACAACAAAATACTCTGAAAAAAAATACTATTCTAATTTGACCTAATAGCTGAACTTCTAATCCAAAATTAAGTGGTGAACTACATCTAACTACCATGGGAAATAACTGGATATACAATATTACATACTACGATAATCTACTCTAACATACCACATATCTCAATTTTTTATCTATTCATGTACACATATGTACAATAAACTATCTAAATATAAAATATATTTTATTTGTTAATCTACCATGGTGTTAAAAAAGATATACATGCGGAGAAAAGAAAAAGACACCTTAGGATGGAGAGATCCACTCCTTCCTCCCCTTCCCCTCCCCCTCTACTCTCTCTACTCCACTTCTTTTCTTTCCTTTCTTTCTTTCTCTTTTTTTTTTTGAATCAATATGAATTTCCGGCCGGTTTTTGAGCTTTATATAGTCCACGGGCTATCATCAATTCAAACGGCGACAGAGGGGACAGGGTCTCTATCGCCATTTGAAACAACGATTTTTGGCTCTGTCATTGTTTCAAAAGCCGACAGCAACAGACTAGCCCAATCAATTAGCGATAGGTTGCCTAGCATGTCAGAGGTGGCGGTGTGGCTTCCTGTTGTCCTTTCGTTTGGCGAGAGACCCTCTGTCACCATTTGAACTAGCAATAATGTTTTTGTCGCCGTTTGAAATAGCGATAGGTTTATTGTCGCCATTCTAAACGGTGACGGTAGATTATTTTTGTAATTTTTTTATCCGAGCATTTATTTCTGTGATATTAATTTAACAATGTGTTATTAAAAAAATCTTTAATTATCTGGGTAGAAGCATTCCAGAAGAGAAGAAAAGAAGACACGGAGGAAATTTGATGTTGTAACTACTTTGCTCAACAAAATTGCAATGCAGCCGATAGACTGAATTATACTGCTTGTCAGTTTGGCAACTTACTGAAAATTGTTCTGCACAAAGCAGCCGAAAGTTAAAAGCATTTCATGTGTTCCATTGTGTTCGAAATAAATATCCGCAAACTTGAAATCAACTACGATTACAAATGCCAACCGGAACTAAAACCATTGTAATTTTTGTTTCCTTAATTTGTGCATGATTTCTACATAAAACTGCTCCGCTGATTGTGAAATTTCCGCATTGAAAACAGGCCCTTTCTCAGTAGTTGAGGGTTACGTAATGGGAACATATCTAGTGCTAATACTGATGTGGGTTCTAAGATACTAATGTCAATCTTGATCGTTGAATCTGGATTAAACAACCTTAGGCGTTGGGAATAGCATTGGAGGTGGGAGCATGCAGTGTGTTTAATAAAGGTGCATTGGAATGGGAGCATGCAGGGTGATTAAGTGGTTTGAAGGTGGGAGTCCGTATTAATCTTGACGGTTCAATTCAGATCCAATGGTCAAGATTGTCATTAGGACCTTAGCATCTAAATCAGCATTAGCACTAGATATGTTCCCTTACGTAATCTCACAATCCGATAGCATTGCTTGGACAAAATGTGACTTTGTTTTTTTAATAGATAAACACAAATAAGTCGATCAGAAATTGGTCAATCTCAAAGAGATTAAAGGAGGCCGGGAGGGGCGCAGGAGGGGCTGGACACGTCGACTTTTTTTTGCTATCCGTCAGATCTTAGCTCGCGCCGTCCGCGTCCGTCCAATTTCCAATCGACGGCTTCTCTCGTCGCTCGCATGATGTCGCGCCGTGCAGCGTCGTCCATCCGATCGGCCGCCACACGGGTCCTCTACACGCGTAGGCACACGCGCCAGCCTCACTCCTCGCCACGCGGGTCCCATGCAGATCCTCTACAAGCCACACGCGTAGGCCTACGCGCGCCAGGCTCTAGTTGCCATAAGCCATGGCCAAATGTACCTTACACCACCAATTATCCTCCGTTTGAAATGTGAGAATTTTTTCCGATTCCGGTAGGAAATGTTACTTCTTGTGAAAAAAAAATGTTGCACGATATATCGGTCTAGCTGTGAGTGCAAACAAAGTCCGTTAAGCAGTACAGTAAAAATTTACCATTCGAGACAGCCAGTTGTTCAAGAATCTCCTGAAGAATTTACCATTTCGAATAGGGTGGATATTGAGTTAAGTACTCGTTTTATTGAGCTTTTTATAAAATTGACATATTTTGATTTAATATCATTTTATTTATAGTTTGAAATTATTTTTAGAATCAAGCTAAAGCGAAATTCAATTTTATTTAAAATCGACTTATTTCTTTTGTGTTTAATCAATTAACAAGTGTAATTAAAACAATTTTTATGGGCAGCCCACTAACCAACTTTTTTTCACCCCTAATTCTGAAGCAGAGATAAGACAGAAGTCATAGAACCCTCCGCCCGAATTCAAATCCGCCCCAAAATCGGTAGCATGAGCGCCGCCTCCGTCCAAAACCCAAATCAAACCAAAATCAGACCAACCAAATTCTCAAATCCTGAATTCAGCAAGGGGATCCCCCAAATCGCGCGGTCCGATGCAGACGGTACGCCTCCTCTCCGATCCTAAACCCCTAATTCCTCACCGAGATTTGATCCAATTCGGTTCGTGTTGTTGTTGTTGATATGGATGCTGCTGTTGGTGCAGACGGGGAAAGAGGAGGAGGAGGCGGCGGCGGCGGTGGGCAGCGAGGAGCTGGAGCCGCTCTTCGACTACTCCCGCGTCCAGCCCACCATCGCCTTCTGCTTCGACGGTACGCATCGGTCTGCGACTCCGTGGGCTAGGGTTTTCGTCGGGGGATTTGCTTAGGGCCTTGTCGGTTTTCGATGTGCAGATACCGACCTGGAGAAGTCGGACATCTTCGTCCACTGCAACAAGCGCCGCAAGGTGACCAACGCCGACGCCGACGGCAGAGCCGACGCTATTGTGAGTGCGCGCGAATTCAATTCGATTTGATGTGGGTGGGGGATGGGGGGGGGGGAGGCGAATTGTTAATCCGCTGATGCTGATTTGTGTGTTTCGTAGGAGGGCGATAAGGCTGACGAGAAGGGCGTGAAGGTGGCCACGGTGGTGGATTTGGGGGAGGAGGATTGGCTGCCTCCGCCACCGCCGAAGCCCGCGGTGAGGACTGGGGTACAGAAGGATAGCACACTGCAGGAGCTGAGGTATAGCTGTGTGTGTGTTTTTTTCTGCACGTTGTGCCATTTTGCGAGGTTAGCTGTTGATGCCCATGGATTACTGGTGCTAGTGAGCATATTGGTGTGGACTGTGGAGATACTAGTTGGTATGGATTAGATGATGAGGTGAGTATTTTTAAGAAAGTTATGTAGTAATTCCAAGGGGTGCAATCGTGCGCTTGAGGTGTATTCAGCATTTCAGCTGGCTCATGCATATGTTGATCAGATGACAACACCATGTGTCAAGCTTGAAAGGCACCCAGATTCGTCCTGTGTGGTTCACAGGAGCTGGAATTTTTCAGTTAGGTCTTGGGCTATGGTTGGTGGGCACGACAAGTGAAGTGCTGCCGAGTGCATTATCTTTGCTGTGTAGTTGCTTATTCCACAAATCCCACCTTTTTGCAGGGGAAAAAGTTGCTTATTCTACAAATGATCAAGGCATGCCAGCGTCTTTAGATGTCAACTTTACTAAACAGATATTATTGTTTGAAGGGATCTTATACCAAATTACTACCAGTCAGAAAAAGCCAATCCGAAAGTTGCTTTATGAAATGTCCCATTGACTTTGCCTGTAGTACATTAGCACCTATCTTGTCTACATAAGAATACATTGGAGGGAGTGAGGGACTATATTATTGCTTTCACCATCATCCTTCCAAATCATGGAAAGAGTCGTGCAAGATATTATTTGTTGAATGATTTTTGCATGACACAGGAATCACAATAGTGAGCCAGTAACTGGACTGTATAATAAAATATTCCTAAACAAGACTTATGTGGGTCATGTGATTTGTAATCTAATAGGCATGCTTATTAAGGCGTCGCTTAGGCGACGCTTAAGCGTCGCCTAAGCGGTAAGGCGGTCCGGGGTGTCAAGGCATCGCCCCGCCTTGCGTCCTCTGCTCGGAGCTTTTAGTGGAGAGGGAGGTAGAAGGAGAGAAGAGAGGAGCCGGGAGCTCACTTGTATCTTGGAGTTCGTCGTCTCGCACGATCTGCACCGGTGCCTCATCTTCACCACTCGGCGTTGTCGCCGCCTTGTCTCCAAATCTGCACCATCGGGGTCCTCCGCCGCCGGTGGGTGTCGTCTTGTCTCCGGATCTGCGCCGAAAGAGGAGGCGGCGCGGGCGAAGGGGCGCGGAGGGAGAGGGAGAGCCAGAGGAGGAGGCGCAGAGGGAGAGGGAGAGCTGGAGGAGGCGGCTCGGGCGAAGGTTAGTGGAGGGAGGCGGCGGCGCGGGCGGAGGGGTGAAGACGAAGTAGTGACGTGGTGTGCGTGTGTAAGCAGTGGCGTGGTGATAAGAGGAGGCGGCCAGGCAGGGGGGGATAAGAGGAGGCGGTCGGGCAGGGCACCGGGCAGGCCGAGCAGGCCGGATTCTCTGTGGCTTCTAAATGTTGTGGGGGATCTTCTATGGCCTTCCCTTTTACTTCTAACCTACTGCCGGCTGCTTTGCACTGCCGCCTTAGGATGCGTAAGGCGTCGCCTCGCCTCGCGCCTTACCGCTTAAAAGGTGTGAGGGAGATGGGTCGCCTTGCCGCCTTAATAACCATGCTAATAGGACATCAAACATTAAGGTGCAGTAGTTGTCCCAAACTTTTTCCTTGTCTCCTTGCCATGCTCGTTGAAGTTCAGCTTCAGTACATACTGTAATGGATGTGTAGCTTTGTTGCAAGAGTACTTATCATGCTAATGGACAGATTAGGTTAGCTGCAAATCTGATGGATGTGCTGCTGTTGATTGTATCACGTTCAGTGGCTCAGTTCCACCACTAGCTACTCTGTACACCTAACAACAGTTTTGGTGATGATTACAAAGATCAAGTTTCTTTTTGTTTTCTTTCATGGTTTCTGCCTTTAAATTTTCTGAATCAACCACCGCAAGCTTTTATCCCCCAAAAAGGTTATTATGGTCACTTTAGATCATGGCCAGACCACCTTTTTGCTTTCCTTATAGAATAGTGACCTGAAAGAATGTTAGAGCACTCTTGCATCTGTGACACAGTCAGCAAGTTCCTAGAAAAAGTGGTTGCAGTTAAGTGTTTCTGGAATTCTCCTGGAGAAAAATTAGCTTATACCTAATGTTTATGGCAGTAGTCAGTCTTGCAGTCATCCAGAGACATCTGGAAGTTATAAATGAACCCCTGTATTTACTGTGTTTCATACTAGTTATTATTGTTGTGATGCTGTCAGCCAAGTATGGATTTGGCAGTGCTTTGCTTGTTTTGCTGTTTCTTATTAGCAGTATCTAAACATGTTACTGGCTTACGATCATCCAAGTTCTGCAGATTAAAGAAGCAAGAGTTGGCAAAATTAGCTGAATCAGCTCAAGATATACTGGAAAAGTTGGTTGAAACTGCTAAGAAAGACCTTGAAGGCAAGAAAACACCTGAACATATAGTTCTAGATGAGCCATCTGAACCAGAAGTGGAGAAAGCGAGAGAAAAGATAGTCGTAACGATTCAGGACAAAGATGGACAGCAGCAGTTTCGTGTATACAAGGTTTGATTTTTACTCTGTTACTACTATTAGCGATTTATAATAGCACATACACTCTTCTGTTAGATAGTTCAAATTCTCAGACAAATGGTTGCAACAATGTGATGTGTTCCAGTTTACATAGTGTTTACATTCAGTTTCACATAATAAAATACCGAATATACTTTCCCTTTTTCATTTCATTGTTGACACTCTACCCGGTGAAATGACGAACTTTTTTTATTAATTAACCTTTTTTTGAATTTTATTTGAAAGTTAACCCCCGACGCACTTTATTTCTAATTATGATCCATTTGGTCACGCTACGGGTGGTGGCGTGACAAAACAACACTGTCACGCGTCAGGATAAGTCCCCAAAATAGCACTTTTTGTCACGTCACTGGTTGTGTGACCAAATAACACTGTCACGCCACTTCCAATGGCGTGACAAGAGTTTGACCAAAAATGGGTTGGCGTGACAGTGTTGTTTTGTCATGCCACGGGTGGTAGCGTGACCAAAAGGGTCAGAATTGGAAATAAAGTGCGCCGAGGGTTAACTTTAAAATAAAATTCAAAAAAAGGTTAATTAATAAAAAAAATTCTGAAATGACGTCTAAATTAGTTTACTGCGTGCAATTTGGGGTTTTGACATTTTAGTCGTCCATTTAACTTGCTGAACGGGAGTTGAAACTAACCTCGTATGCTTGCTTGTGGCCACTACAGGATGAGAAGTTGGACAAGCTTTTCAAGGCGTACGCCAAGAAGGCCAAGCTCAGCCCGTCCGATCTGACTTTCGTATTTGATGGCGACAAAATAAACCCAGCAAGTACACCCGAGGACCTTGGCCTGGAGGATGATGACATGATCGAGGTGTGCCATAAGCCACGCTGATGACTAGGAGCTCGGCCTGGGCCCTGGGGTACTCTCGATCTACAGTTTTTGGCGAGACGTTGTTGGGGTGGTGGCCTGTTTTGCTTTTCGATCACTAAGGTCAGCTCTGGTTTGCTAGTTTCAGCCCTATTGCGTATTCATGTCTATATATCCATAGTGGACACATGAGACAGTCAATTGTATGTAAGACAATCTTCTGTCTAGTTTTACGTGTCGATGTTTTTTCCTTTATGCTCTCTGCTTTTGTGTTGCAAGATGGTTAGAATTGTGTGAAGTATGAGCTATGCATCATAATGTACGGGTGGGGCACGTTACCGCGGTGAGTCAACTGCGCGAGTGCTAAGCGCCTGGCTACCTCCCCTGCAGGGACGGATATATTTATGTTTTTTCTTTTTTGAAGGAAAAGGTCCCTGGTTTAGGTTAATATTCAGGACAGTACTGGTAAACTAGGGGAGAAAGAAGATAACCACTACGCTGGCTGTTGCCTGTTACTCTGTTAGGACTTGTGTGCTTACAGGCGTGTACGCTTCAACCGATTGAAGTTGGTATATCGAGCAGCACCTCCTTCGCACAGATATGCTCCAGATTCACGAACAACAAAATGGTACAAGTAATCTTTGTATGATTCGAACCAGGAAAAAAAAAGTACAAGAACGTAAAAAATGCATGCCAACCGCATCAAAAAGGTACCAAAAAAATCCTAACTTTTGATCAGTACAAATGAGACATCTTCATTGTTAGAGCAGACCAACAAACGTTTCTATAAGGAGTCACAAACTTCAGAAGCACATGTAACAGCATACAAGATACAGCTAAGACAACCACAAAACACAAACCAGGTTAGTTCCCGAACCAAAGCGGATCGAGAAATTTTGTTAGCTACCCTTTTGTTATGTGGTCATCTGAAGCAGAAAACCATCCTCTTTCTATATCATCTAACCACCACAATGTAAAATTCGACACGGACAACGGTCGCTATTTTACAGGTCATTTCCAGAGCTTGACAAACTTGTCATGGCTTACTGAGGCAACCTTCCCTGTTGCGCTCGATGCTGCTAGGGCTGCAATTAAACCAACATGAGCATTGTTGAAGGTCATGGCATTCTTCTCCCTTATGTCCCAAAGTTCCAACGACTGCATGACACAAATAATACGAACAAACACTATTAAGTGTGCTCACGAAATTATTAACTTGTCTGACAAGAGAAGAGAGACTTGCCTCGTAACAACCAATGACTAACAAAGATGGGTAAGTTGGGTGGAAAACACATGATTGGAACTTGTTCCCGCTGCAATTCAACTCATGCACAAATTCACCATCATGTCCAGAAGTAAACGACCATATTCTCACAGAATCTTCACTGACAGAAGCCAGATAGTCACCCGCAGAATCCCAACAAACTGATTCAATACTCTTCGTGTGCCCCTACACGAACAAAATTTTCAATTAAAAAAATCCACAACCAACATTGGACACTTGTACTACCAAGATACTTGCAAGTTGCCATAATTAAAGTAGGTCATAAAATCCCTATCCATACCAGTCGAATGATGATCATCTTTAACGCGTAATACAGCAAAGAATATTATCTGAGCGCACTGGGCTAAACCTTGCAGCTTGTATACAGCTTAATTGGAATTACCTTGCCCAGTTTGTATTATATAGCAGGTCAGATGGAAAATCTTGGACCAAGAAAGATTGCAATTTTGCAAAAATCAATCAAATTCTATCTGAAATCTAAAGAAATTTATGTATCATCAAATCTACTGGTTAAAGCCACTTTGATGCCAAGCTTATGGAACTTGTAAAGTATACACAAGTGTTCCAAGTTCTAACAAACCTATTTTTGATTCACTGGTATCTAGTGAACTATCAAGAATGGCAATCACAATCGGTATGTATGACTATACTACTAGAGAATCTAAAGACATGGCATGGCATAAACTGCAAATGGTTATGAATATGAGGGGTTGTAAATGCATCCTCAAAGGTTCTAAGACATTTTGGCTGTAACCTTTGGTAACAAACCTGTAAAGGGCTTCTACAAGCAAGTTGTGTCTCCCCTTCAAGTATGTAGATGGCCTTCTCCGAGGCAGCAGCTAGATATTTTCCCTTGCGAGGTTGAAATCTCATCTGAATAGCACCTTCCTGTGGTTGTGGAGATAAAAATATGATTGGAAACAAAAGCAAGCATCATAAATTAAATGTTTCAGCAGAAGATCCAATGATATAAAAACTAGCACTACATACCTTAAAGACCTTAACCCAGGTCAGGCAGCTACCATTATTTATGCTCCAGCTGCGGACTTCCCCATCATGATCACAGGAGCAAATAATATCTTCTTTATTCGGATGAAAATCAAGTGACATAACAGATGCTGAATGACCCGTGAAAGTTCGGAGTGAATAGTCAGTCTGCGCACAGTCAATCAGTTAGTCACTACATTCGAAGATGTGGAACACCTTATGATGAAACATCGCCATAAGAGAATATCATTGCAAAGAAAAGACAAATGCAAAGGAGTAATACATTGTCAGCATCCCAAACTCGTACGGTTTTGTCAAAGGAAGATGTAGCAAGGCGGGACATGCTTGGGCTAAATCGAACATCAGTGATCAAAGCCGAATGCTCTTCTAACGAAGATTTTGGCTTCAGGGGCTCTGTACACCATAAAACAACCTGTAGAGTAAGAGCAGGTGTGTGACTGAAGCTTTTCTAACACTGGCAAAATAAAAATTACTTTTGGGTCGACAAGTAACCACACCTTTTTATCATGACCACCAGTAGCGAGCAGTTTGCCATCGGATGAAAAGTGGCAACAAGTAACTTTGCTTGCACTTGCATGTGCTTGTGCAATCTCAGCAAAACCAAACCCTGCAACAAACAGATCTTTATATATGATTTGCAATCAAGTAGAAGCTCCCTCGTATGGGCAAGACAAGTAGATACACATGCTTTGTGTGATGAACCTTAGTTCATTGGGTAACTACTATACTAAGGAGGGCATGACTGAAGAGGAGGGGTCTAGGAGAAAGAGGAGACCATAGACTGAGATGATAGAACCTTGGGAAGAGACTAGAATAATTCTTCTTATTGCTTGACTAGGTTACCCGGATACCCTGATACGGATATGGATACATGATACACTGATACCGCAATACACCATTTTCCCAAAAACACTTATACGGCGATACGCGCGCGCGTGTGTGTGTGTGTATATATATATATAATAAAAATAAAAAAGTACAGAAATTAATGAATTACAATCATCCAGGGTTCAAACTATAAGTGCAGAAATAAAGAAGACGTAAGTTGTGGTGCGCGGTGCGCAAATATTAGATCCTCAGCACGTCCAGGGTTTAGCCTACAACAATGCAATTGCAATCGAATTCCATATAGTTGGTAAACATTAAGAAATTAAGAAAAGGTAAGTATAGAACCTATTTCTTATTGAACTGTGGATCAAACCATAGTTACTCCAGTTTTGCCCAAGTAATTTTAATCATGGTTATTAAGGCGGTAAGGCGAGTCGAGGCGACGCCTTACCCACATTAGAATTACTACCGAGATGTATATTGTGCGTGTGGCTTGGGAGTTTGAATTCGTCCACGCTCGTCTCAAATAATAAAAAAAAGTTGTCCACAGTAGTAGGACTGGCCCATACACTGTCAGGCCCACCAATCCAAGCTCCAAAGGCCCAGCCAACCCATATTGACACAAGCATTATCAAACCAACGGCCGAGATGTGCCCGATCTAGCCACTAGAAACCCTAGGCCATCACTCCATCGCCGCTACCACACAAAAACTCCCCACACCGACGCATCAGCTCGCGAAATCCCACAAACAAGGTGCTAGAGGAGGAGCGTCGCCGCATCCACGAACAAGATCCCGTTGAAGCGGCTCATAACAAGGTGGCGGGTTCAAGACTCCACTTTGATCGCGCGATCCAAGAGGGCCTCGTGCGTGGCATCTCGCTCAAGCTGCAGGAGGAGGAGCGTCGCCGCAGCCCGCCACTCCCCTACTCCCCCGACGCGACGCCGGGCCTCCTTTGCTCCCCCGACGCGACGCCGGGTCTCCCCTACTCCCCCCCTTGCCCGGCTCTGCCCCCCAACGTCGCCCGAGCTCTCCCCTGCCCGGATCTGACGCACGAGACCTCCTCTGCTCCGCCTCTCGCTTGGATCTAGCTCTCCAACACCGCACGGGCGATGGGCGACAGCAAGGCAGGGGCAACGCCTTGGCCTCCGGCGGCAGCTTATCGCTTAAGCGACGCCTTAATAACCATGATTTTAATGTCAATTGCTTTGTTGTTTGCTCTGGGTCTAGATGGGCTCTACCCTCAATTGAGTCAAAGAAATTAAATCCACTTCCAAACAAAGAGAAATTAACTACTTGTTGTTTGCTAAATAGATCGACTGCACGTTTCTGGGTCGAATAAGGGGCGTTAGGGTCGAGAGGCATCGGGGAAGTATCGGAGAAATATCCAAGAAGTATCGGGAATTGTTTTCTTTTTCTTTTTTTGAAAAGCAAGAAAATCACCAATACTTATAAGATATGTATACGGCCGTATCGGGACCGTATCCAATACTGATACGCCGATTTTGGGAAGTATCAGCGTAATGTAGTTGCTTGATCCGAAAGATTACAATGCATGCTCTTATATAGAGCTACTTGACCCCTACGACATAGACTCAACTTGCAAGCGAACTCAACTCCTATTCTATCCCTTCCCTAAATCTGCTTCTGCACCCTCCCTTCTATGCATACGAACTATACTTATTATCTCTAACCTCAAGCTTACATAATAAATTACTACTGATTCCATGACAGGACCAATACTACCTGGCTGTGACCCTTGCTAGTTGCTCCTGTTGTGCACACCATGTTGCAGATGACACTTTGTAATAACTATGCAAAATTGCCAAAATTAAAGATAAAAACATGATGTATCTTTAGGAATAAGATCTGATATAGGCATTTCTTATTGAGAAAAGTGCATTGTAGTTCCCTAAACTTACACGGTTGCATCACTTAGCTCCCTAAACTAGAAAACTACTTTCTAAGATCCCAAAACTTGCTAATGTCTACACGTTTGGTCATAATCTCAGCTACCTAACAAAATTAGACAATGTGGTGTCCAGTCAGCTTGAGGATCCAATGTGGCATATCCTCATACATTCTCTCCCAAGTCCCAACCACCCTCTCTATCTCTATTTTAACACCCCTCCCCCCCCCCCTCTAAAATGAAACTGCCACCTCCCCCACCTCATCGATGGCAACTTGGGGGAAAAGATCGAGCAGGTCAACAGCATTGGCCATAGGCAGAGGCGGTGGAGAGATGTGTAACTTGGGGTGAGAGGTGGTGATGGAGAGAGGGAATTGGATGCCACATCACTTGACCAGATTCCACCACAACCAGATTATGTTTCTTAACTGAGATTATGATCAAATGTGGCATGCAAACATTAGCAACTTTAGGGTCCTGAGAGTAATTTCAAGTTTAGGGAGCTACACGATACAACCCTGCAAATTTAGGGAGCCATAGTGCAATTCTCCTTTTTTTTTTTATTATACTCTGTAGGGAGATGCAGTGACAAAACATTTTGGTAAAGCAAAAGAATGGCTGACATGTTTTCTTACAAAAAAAGGCCTGTGGACAATAACCTAAAAACAGAAACATGAGATCAACAATGCAGATTATAGATGAGACTAAAATCTTAGAGATGGCAATTTCCCCCGTGGGGGCGAGGACCAGCGGATACTGGGTAAAAAAATTAAAAATATTATTTTTGTTTATATATTATAGATTTTTAATATGAGATGTGCATTCTTTTCTTATATATTTGGACTAAAACTAGAATCTATATATTAAGATATAAATTTTGAAAATATATTACAAAAATATATATAAGTATTTCTAAGCCTAGCGGGGGCGGGGATGGTCTAGCGGGGATCGAGGCAGGACTGCCGGGGCGCCCCCCAGTCATCCTCTGCCCCGTTGCCACCCCTTAGATCCATCACAACTCACAAGGGTCGAGAACCAGATATCTCAGCAGGAATCAAAACCATACCTTTACTGGCATCCATGCAGCGTCCCAAGGTGTCCCTAGGATCCATGTCATCTTGTGATAGAAAAGATTCAACATTTTCATCCAATGGTTCTTCCAGCAAACGGTCCACATCACCCTGAAATCAAAGACTTTTTTGTTGTTACTGTCAAACACAAATGGCAAATAAAAAAACATTTATTTCATTATATATATATATATATATATATATATATATATATACCAGTGGGTTTGCTGGAGATGTCGAGCTTCCAGTTCCATCAGAGCCAAACATTACCAAGGGTTTTGCTGAACCACCATTCTGCTGCAGTTGTGGCACAGACATCGCATCTCCTGGTGTATGAGTGGAAGGTGTCGATGGTGCAGAACTTGGAGAGGGGCCAGTAGTATTTGCGGTTCCTGAACTATTAGCTCTACCTGAGGATGAGCCAGGCTTCTTTCTCTTCTTCGTTGTCTGAACCACAAACAGCGTAGTTTATGTAACTGAACCACTGAGATCAAGTTATTATTCACTTTACCAATCTAAAGCAGTGGGAAGCAGCTCTAAGTTCTTCATCAACAAAATATGAAAGATCATGAGTAACAGTGAGGGATATGGTGCTTCCATGATCAGGAAAAGTTACATCACAACAGAGTTTTAGTGCCGAAGACAAATCAATTGCAGTGCAAAGCAAAGAACACAATGTTATGTTCTTTATATGCTCTAGAAAATAGATAATGGAGCTAGGAAAATCCGATCCAGAACATTACAAGATTTGTTTCACAGAGGTTACCACTTACCACAAAGGTGTATTCATGCACAGATCATGTAACACATCAAACACTTAGCTCAGTTATTGTACAAGATTTCCAATTTAAAACCATAAGCAAAATGAGATGCATACTTTTTTGTTAAGAGTTTTGTACATTCTCTCTCTCTTGGCCCATGTGGCCCATGTAGCCTATGAGGCCCATATAACAATGTCTATATATACCTTCACAATAATGCCTCACAATAATGAATAAAATGCATAGTTGTGAATAGCAAAACCCTAATCGTTCAGCCGCCACCTCCGCGCTCCATCTAGTGGCGTGGTGGTCAGCCACCGCCCCCTCTCGCCCGTAGCGAGACAGTGGCCGGAGACGACCACACCTCTGTTCCTCCTCGACCTCGGCTCCTCAGCGACGCTTCCCCTCTAGCACTCATCGCCTTTGTAGTGAGCAGGTCCTCCTTTCGGCGCCACAGATCCGGCGCAGGCCTCTAGCACTTGTCGCATCCTGTTGATCTGGCCTCCTCTGCTCCTTTCGGCGCAGTGTGCAGCGCTGGCTGTCTCGCTCGCCACCTCGTCTTCGCCACGACAGATCCGGTGGGATCTAGCACTGGAGGCCAAGGATCCGGCAACCTCGACCTCTTCTGCACCACCGACCGTCTCGTCTCGCCCGCCGCCTCATCTTCACCACGGATCCGGCAGGATCCAGCGCTGGAGGCCAAGGATTCGGCGACCTCAACCTCCTCTACACCAACGACTTGATCCAGCACGCTGCCTCATCTACTCCAACGGGATGCAGTGCTCTGGCCTCCTCTGCTTCTGCGGGATCTAGCGCTCTCTCCTCTGAACTGCTCGGTAACCTCTGCTCGACTACTGCTGTTGATGTTGCTACTGATGCTCTGTTGTGCTTAGTACTGCTGTGTGATTGTGGTTCATCAAGGTGGCCAAATCTAACTCAACGTTTGGAGGCAATTCATCTCTTGTGTTCAAAGACATCAAGCTCGATGGGTTGAACTACCGAGCATAGGCCTTCTCAATCAAGACTACTCTTAGGGGTTATGGTTTGACCTCTCATTTGACTGACGATCCTCTTGATCCTAAGAAGGTTGATGCTGAGACAGTAAAGGCTTGGCAGAAAGAGGATCATGTCATAACTGGCCTTGTTCTGTGTGTTGATGTTTCTTTGGGGATGAGGCTTGAGTATCATACTTCAGCCAAGCAGATGTGGACATACTTTGAGAAGAGATGTTCAGTCCAGTGGTGCTCTTCGCTTCACATTGCTCAAGAACCTTCATAGTATTTAGCAGCAGCAGGATCAGTCAATGGAGTATTACAGTGCTTTCACTGATATCACCGGCCCTCTAGAGTCTATGACACCGAAGGCTGCTACTGCTTACCAGTCTTGTGTTGCCAAAGATGAGTATGCTCAGTAAACCTCATGTATCAGTTTGTGATGGGTCTTCGATCAGAGTTTTGAGCCTGTTCGTACCCAGTTACTAAACTATCCCACTCCACCGACTTTGACTGAGGTGCTCTCTAGTTTGATTGTAGAGGAGACTCGTCTTCCTTCGCTTATGCCTACCTCATGATCTGCACCACATGTTGTTTTGGGTCTCTTACAGCGGTCTGGATCTACCAGAGCTACATCCACAGGAGTGCTGGTATGTTCTCATTGCAAGAGGACTGGTCATCTTGTTAACAAGTATTTCAAGTTACATCCAGATTAGCTTGTTGATTATTGTGCTAGACATCTATCTGATCGTCGTCGTGGAGCAGCACTTACCGGAGCAATCACTGCTGCCACACCCACTGTGACTTCTGGATCAGTGTCTACTCAGTTGCACCTTCTGCTCTTAGCGCTGCTCATCCTTGGGTTCTGGACTCAGGTGTCTCTTTTCATGTTACATTGAACACCTCTCAGCTTGTTGCTCGTAGGCCCGTGACTGACACCTTGCTCTATTACCCATCAGGGTATTCTCTCTACATCTCGCTTCTCTGCTCCTGATGTGTCTTTTGTTCCTCAGCTATCTATGAACCTTCCTTTTGTTGGTCAACTTACTGATATGAACTATTTCATTGGATCTGATTATTCTTCTTGTTTCATTCAGGATCGTCAGAGCAGAAGAGTGATTGGCTGTGGCAATCGCCGTAGAGGCTCTCGTAGTCTCTATGTCTTGGACACCTTACATCTTCCTTCCACCGATACGTCGAAAGCCTTAGTGTCTTCTGCTATCTCATCATCTCAGTCTCCTAATCGTTCTTCCTTTAGCAAGTGGCATCATAGACTTGGCCATCTCCGTGGAGCTCGTCTCACCACTCTAGTTCACCAAGGTTCCTTAGGTCATGTCACTGTTGAGTCGTAGTTTATCTAGTCGTAGTTTATCTACAGCTTCGACCTACAGACAGTGTACCACTGACAGATCCTTCTCGCTATCGTCAGCTCATTGGGAGCCTTGTTTATCTCACTGTCACCACGCCAGACATTGTTCATATTGTTCATGTGCTCAGCTAGTTTGTCAGTGCTCCCACCTCAGTTCACTATGATCATGTTCTTTGTGTGCTGAGATTCTTGAGGAGGACTGCGTCCAGACATTTGTTCTATGCTAGTTTGAGTCAACTCCAGCTCCACACTCATAACTCCACTTGGGCGAGTGATCCTACCGATGACCGATCTATCACTATCTACTGCATCTCTCTTGGTACTTCGCTCATTGATGGAAAGTCCAAGAAGCAGACTATGGTGTCACACTATAGTGCAGAGGCTGAGCTCCGAGCTCTTGCCGCTACCACCTCAGAGATTATTTGGCTTCGATGGCTCTTGACTGATCTCGGTGTCCATTGTGATAATCCTACACCTTTGTTTTGTGACAATACAAGTGTCATTCAAATTGCTAGTGATCCAGCCAAACATGAGTTGACAAAGCACATTAGTGTAAATGCATCATTCACACCGTCTCATTGTCAGCAGTCGACCATCGTCCTTAAGTAGGGATGGCAATAGGGCCATTCCCAGACGAGTGGTGGAACATCCCCGTCCCTGAGAGAAGGAAAAATCACCATCCTCGGGTGCTATTCTCCCCCGTTCCCCGCCCCTATCGGGTTATCAAGGCCCCACGGGCACCCAGACCAAAAAACTGGATCCATAACCTCTCCTACACACACACACACAGAGACGACAGAATTAGCCATCAATCTGGATATGAGTGGTTGACTAGCCGAAGGAGGAAGAGACCGTCGTCGCGTCGGCTGTTGGGGAGGAGCCCGGCACCGGCTGTTGGGGAGGAGTGGAGGAGGTCGGCGTCGGCTCTCGGCTATTGGGGAGGATGCCAGCGTCGGATGTTGGGAGGACCGAACTCAAGAACCGAGCATTTGCCGACGTGGCGGGGGATCGAGGGAACAACGAGCTCTGGGATCACGGGAGCAATGGATCGAGGAAGGAATGCTTGGATCTTTGGAGCGGCAGGATCGAGAGAGGACCGGAGGAGCAGCGGGAGCAACAAAGGGGATGGGGAATTGCTGATGGGGAATTGGGGATTTGGGGGCGGCAGCTGGGAATGGAGAAGGCCTAAGGCCGAAGGGGGATGGGGAAGGCGCCGAATGGGATGCTGGCATGCTGCTACTGCTAGGGTTACGAGACCTAGTTATGACTTACGAGAGACGGGACTGTGCAGTAGTGGGCTAGTGGCCTATATGTCATAGGGTTTATCCGGGGCCCATGCGGGTAGCGGGGATGGGGAGTAGGGAAATGGCCCCATCCCCACTTTACCCGATAGGGATTTGTATTTTCATATTAGCATCCCCGTGGGGGAAGAAATAACCCCAACCCCAACCTCTAATGGGTGAATTCCTTGTCGGGGAACAGGGAATGGGGCCCCATTGTCATCCCTACCCTCAAGTATGTACCCTCAAAGCTTCAAGTTGCAGATTTCTTCATTGAAGCTCAGACTCGAGAACATCAGCTCATCTACTCAAACTCAATGCATCAGATCCAAGGCTCAAGAAAGCGCTAGGCGCTAGTCGGGCGGTGGCCCGACGCCTAGCACCTAGGCGGTGCCTAGGCGACCGACTAGGCAACAGGGCAGAGCAGTCGGCGGCAGGTTGGAAGGCCGCATAAGATCCCAAAGTCCAGCTGCACATTCTCCATCCACTGCAAGCCCCATGTCTCTCTGGTCCCCTCTCTTTTCTACGCAGACCCATGCCTCTCTGGTCCCCTCTTTTTTCTACACATCTTCCAAGACCAGAGGTCGAGCTTCCCTTCCCCTCACTTCTTCCTCGCACGAAGACATCGTTCCTCTCCATCCTCCAGCACTGCGGGTCGCATCGGCAGTGGCGAGCAGCAAGCGGCGGCTAGGCGGCGGCGGCGAGCGGGTCCTCTCTCTTCCTCATCCATCTCCCCTCTCCCCTCACACCGCCTCGCCTAGAGCCGCCGAGGACCAGCTTTGACCGCCTAACCTGCCGCCTTGGGAGAAATCGCGGTGACAGCTCCCCGCCGAACGCCTAATCAGCGCCTGGAGCCAATTTCTTGAACCTTGATCAGATCCTTCTGATCCACCTTGAGTTTAAAGGGGGGTGCTAAGAGTATTATGCATTCTCTCTCTATCTCTTGGCCCATGAGGCCCATGCAACAATGTCTATATATACCCTCAATAATGAATAAGATGTATAGTTGTGAATAGCAAAACCCTAGTCTCAACTTTTCTAACATTTTTATTATAAATATTGTATTGTGTAGAAACACATTTGATATACATCAGGATATAGGCAAAGTAGGTAGATTTTTTTAAAAAAAAGGTCATCAACCCATTCATACCACATGCATACAATGCTAGTATGTTAGGTTTAAACATCCATGAAAAATGAAACATAAAAATTATTGCATGCATACAACTAAAACATACTTGATCAGCTCCCCCGAAAGAGTTCGGCATGCCCCCTTCAACAGGCATACTTCCAATTCCTGGCTTTTCTTGTTGGTGAAGCTGATTTGAGCTTTGAGACTGCTGACTGGAGACAGCAGGCCGCTGAAGCTGATGTTGTTGCTGTGGCTGCTGTTGACTATTGCTTTGCTGTTGTAGTAGTTGCTGCTGCTGCTGCTGCTGGTGCTGGTGTGCATGAGCAAGTTTCTTCTACTACACAGAAAAATCTATATAAGAACATGGAAGTAGAAAAAGGGGCTAGAAGACTAACACAAAGCAAGGTATCTTTACAGGTTGAATCATCTTATATGCATAAGGGGAGCACACAGATAAGATCAGAACAAAACAAGGCTAAAATAGATAAATTGTAAGCTCGATATCAGAAAAGTTATCAACACTAGTATTAGGAAAATTGATGGATATTTCAAGTTCTCTTTGCACAGCTAAAACTTTAAATAGGTAGGATTGTCCTTATTATGTCAACCACCTTTGTAAAGAATTAGATGTTTTAGAAGTCCAGTAAAATGGCAATAAAATTATAGTTGACTTGGTTCTAAAAGTTTCGAAATGATACTCCCTCCGTTCTTTTTTACTTGACATTTTTACTTTTCACGGTCCTCGAGATGCGGCTTTGACCATTACTTTTTGTAACTTTACATTAAGATGTACTAATAAAATTATAATATTATGAAAATATTTTTAATGACAAATCTAATGATATAATTTTGATCAGAAGTGGCAAAATGTTCGTTTTGATCAGATTGAGACAAAGTGCCATTCTGCCAGGATGTTCTACCTTTCTATGATCCATCCTCCTATCTCTCATGAAAAGAGAGTTGCTTTCTCACATACAATAGGAAGCTAAAAACATAAAATAAGCATTTACCACAACTACTATGAAATAAAGATAAAACTTCAATGAACAAAAGCTTTTACACCAGTAAATGGGAGAAAATGAATAGTTGCAAAGTAGAAAATCAAAAGATATACCTTTATTAGCATATCTATATCTCCTCCACTTTGACTAGGAGAGCCAATATTTGGAATAATATCACCACCGCTGTTTGTCTGCCCATCCCGCCCAAGAACTACATTTCTGTTGTTAAGCATCATCCTCATTCTTCTGCTGTCAACATCACTAGATGTTGGGGAAGCCATATTTTGATGAGCCTGCAACATAAGCTGCTGCTGCTGCTGTGTTGTCAGAAACTGGACCTGTTGTTGCAATTGCTGTTGATTCTGCATGAACGACTTCTGCTGTAGAATTCCAGACCGAAGTTGCTCAAGTCCCTGTGAAAATAAAAATAGAAATGGGAGTAAGAACAGAGGTTGAAAGATAGCATGTGTAATAGCAGATGTCAATCACATATTGACATAATTGCCATTTGCCACTATCCCCCCCCCAAAAAAAAAAAAAATTGCTGACGACAACATTATTTGCGATGCCGCTATATTTTAGTTGTGCACAACCCACCAAAAATTGTGTGGGAATTACGAGATCAAAGCCATAGACCCGAAATATCAAGGGTGGGATTTAGATATAAGGTGAGTCCGGTTAGGCCAGTGTCAATTTTTTGGAAAAGATGATCGATGGAAAAAAATTAAATACAACCCTACTATACGTCTATACCATGTAAACAAGAAACAGATGGCATTGCAAATTTAGATGCTTTCCTTGGTCACTAGGGGTACTACAAGAAAGACTAAGCCATACTACAGCAAGCATGTGCGCCCCAGAAAAAAGAAGTGCTATAGGAGAGTTCAGTTCAGCCTAAGCTGAGTCTATAGCAGGACCATTAATCATAAGCAAGATATACATATAAGTTCAGTTCAGCCTAAGCTGAGTCTATAGCAGGACCATTAATCATAAGCAAGATATACATATAATCAGGATTCGATTTCCCTGTACTGGACTTGTTCCCTCAGGTGGGGGTAGCGGTTTTTGACTGGTTACTGGCAGTAACTGGAAAAAACTAGACAGTCTGCAAATTTTACATTGGCATTTTAAATTTAACTATTACCAGGGAGCTGTTGCTGGCCAATTTTCAACTTTTAATTGAAAAAATAAAAACCAAATTAATAAAATTCAAGCCATGGTGTTTATATATAAACCACTTAGGTCCAAGATCGCTAGTAACAGCAGGTTTGAACCCTGCATGCAATCCTGATGAAGTATAAGTCGATGTTTAATCAAAAACTAAACATTACCGTGAGTGGCCATCCTTTCAGTGTCAAATTGTTTCCAGCTTGATTGGATCCTGTTAAAAACAAATCTAATTTAGCCTCAGAAAACTGATCACTCAACAAGATTGAACATGCCAGGTATAATTTTTTACAGTGAGGCTAAGAATATTATAAAAGTCGAAATAAGAAATAGATGACAGGTAGTAGTGGAGAACAGTCTAATTTCAGGGAGTAGACTGAACAAATATTACCTTGGAGACCTATAAATGACCCCTCAGGGCCTGCAGCTCTGGGTGTCAAAACGGGATTCATCTCTGTCTTGATACTCTGCTAATAAACATAAATACTATGAGGAACAGATATGCCTTTTTCCCTTTTTTCCTCCTTGTTTTTTAGGTGAGCACGGTTGAGGTTATAGATACTAGATAAATCAGGATACCTAGAAGACTAACCTGAGCTGGCCCAGGAAGTTGTGGACTCCTGGCCTGAACTTGTTGCAGAGTGCCTGACAGACCACCAACACTACCATGCAAAATTTGCCTACAGAAGGGAAAATGTTAACTATCTGAGAGCAAATTTACTAAAAGCTACCGGCTACAGCATATATGGTTTGGCCAATAACAGAAGGTAGTCCCTCCTTAGGCATCTACATTACATTTACATTAACAACCAAAACTTGGGGCATGAGCTGACAGTTCTGGGTAGTGTGTACTTGCAGTATTCAGAACAAATTACATGATTTATACCAAAATAAACAGTTAAAGTGTAGTACCTAACAAAATTATCTGGTCTCAAAACCCAAAACAATATATGCATGTCTCCCCATTAAAAAAACACTAAATTGCAGAAATACCAAATCCAATATAAATTCAAAGCAGAAATAGAAGTGTGTACCACTGTATGTCTGTATCTGATTTATCTCCAGGATAAATCAAAAGACCTACAGAAGTTCAAAATAAAATTATATTTTTGAACAACGGACAACTGACTCTATAAAGTGCATGCAGAACAGAACCAGGAATGGATAGAAAATTTTGATGGAAAGTAAATTAATGAAAAATATGGTAATTTTATATTAAGCACAGATCCACCTTATAATTGATGTGAAATGCAACCTATGCAATTGCAGGGTTATTAACATCATAAGAGAAGGTAACAAAGATAGCGAGCCAGGATACCAGATGTACTAAGTGTGAGATTAAAATAACTATTTTGTAACAAGAATACTTAAATCTCATCAGCTACTGTTGTATGCAGTATAAAGCTTGTTAAAGCACTTCATAATTCACAAGTTCAGCAAGTACCCTGAAGATTGTCCACTTGCAGCTGCTTTCAACAATGCTGCTTCACTTGAATCAAGTAGTCGCCCCGCATTTTCTCCGTATCTTTGCTGCAACCGAACTTTCCATGTTATGACTAAAGTATTGACAAATAAACATTTTTGTTAAGAGTCAACTAAAAGAACATGGAACAACGAATCTAGCTAACAGTGATACCTTCATTGATGCCTCTTCCAAAGGATCTCTCTGGGAAGGCAACTTTAACCTCTCTTCATACATTTTTGTTGCCATCACATTTGCAGTACTTTGGTTTTGTCGCATTAAAGGATTGTTTCCAGAAAGTCCACTTGCAGTACCATTAAGAAGATGAGAACCATCTCTACACTGCTGCTGCTGCTGCTGGTGGTGGTGGTGGTGCTGCTGCTGCTGCTGCTGTTGCTGCTGCTGCTGCTGCTGTTGATGCTGCTGCTGCTGCTGCTGCTGCTGCTGCTGCTGCTGCTGGTGCTGCTGCTGCTGCTGCTGCTGCTGCTGCTGCTGTTGTTGCTGCTGCTGCTGCTGCTGCTGCTGTGCCGCGGCTCTTTGTAACAACATTTGTTGCATATGTATTTGCTGCGGTTGCTGCTGCCGCTGTTGAGGTAGCGGCGGTTGCTGCTGTTGTTCCCTGGCTTTCATGAGCTGAGTCTGAAGGAGTGCAGCGAGTCGTAGCTCAATTAGAACTATGAATTCGGGAGAACAGACGTCCCCACACTCATAACCATTGATGCAACACAAATAAACTCAAGGTTTCCAAATGCATCTAATTAGATCGTTAGGTAACAAAGTGTTCCCAAACAAGCAAAAAAGGGAATAACAAATCAAGGCACCTTTAACACGTAAAATCAAAATGACTACATGTTACGGACAGTGGAACTGCCAGGCTATTGCGGATCTGACAAATGTAAGAAGCAGTTGAATTTTAAGGTACTTTACACCAGCAGCAAATAAATAGAATGAATTGTAACAAATAAAAAGAAGTTGTTGACAAGCTAAAATAGGTGAGACTTGACTTAATCAGATTACATTTCACATAGGATTTCTTTGAAGACACTAGCATTGTAACCACTAAAGTTTCTGCTATAGATGGTTTTAAACAAGCAAAACAGAAGCCACTCTATGTTGCAGGGGTTATGGACAGGTGGTGCCTAAATTAACATGCCTGTATGGCTGTATCATTAAAACTGTCCACAAAAAGATAACCAAATGCATAGAAGCTTACCTCAATATATGATGCTGCAACATCCGAATGCTTCTCGTTTGTTCTTGCTATGAATATATCCCAAAAAACCGACCACCACTCGAAAAGAAAGCCACCGGGTGCATCAATTGCTGCCAAAAAAACACAGCTCAGAATGTAAACATTAAACAATGGTCTTTACTAACAAAAAGTAAAAAAGTGCTGTAGAACTCATGACATAAGTAGCTTCACGCAACTTGCTGGGAAATACATACCAACTGGATCTGAAGAGACATTCCCTTCTGCTTGGAAGGCCTTTGCAGTTGCCTGCAAATTTCTCTTCATAAAATAGTCATATATGTAAACATCCAGCCTGTTACAGCAAGCGGTCAAACATTTAGTAGTTAGTACTCAGGATGGAGGTCAAAAGCAAATGTTCAAACATACATCTCTTCATCCACAAGTACAATACCATTACAAGGGATGTCCAAGCAGAATGATGAATAAGCAGATAATAAGCATAAACATTAAGACAAACAGAACACAAAGTAGTTAACAACAAATTGGAAATGTAAACATCTTCAATGGCACATTTATGTTACATGAATGTATACTCATTTTGTTTCTTCAACATTTGTTTTCTCACTAGCAAATCATTAACTAGAGTGATCCTAAGTGCCGGTGTTCAACTTTCAACATATTTTATTTCACTGGTGCTAAAATTGAGGCTTCCTGGTATTTCTATGCACACAAAATGCTTAGATTAGTTAGTTATACGCTTTCCACAAAACATTATACATATCATGAAAAAGCACTAGTAGGTCTAGACGTGTAGTCCCCAGAAGCAGAATGAGATATTTCACCTACTTTCCCATACAAATCAAACTGCAGCTTTTGTGCCATATCTACCTTCCACTGGCAAGACACTCTTAAAAACGGTGGTTGCACACTGAAACTCGAAGTCTCGAACGTTCCCTCAAATCATGTCATCTATGTCTAAACGAAATCAAGTTATTCACTGGTATTCCCATCCATACTGTCAGTAAAAAAAAAAAGAAACTGAAGGGTTCCTCCAGTTCCTGAAGAACCCCCCACCCCACGAAGCAAATCGAACTCCCTTTTTCCAATATCCATAAAATCCCAACTGATACTGCTGAATATTCAAAGCCTACTGCTAGAAATCACGTTATCTCTACCGGTATTTCAAATCGCATAGAGAAGTTCTCTTGATGTTTTCAAATCCCCCAAATCAGTTCTCGTATTTCAAATCCCCAAATAAATTCTCTGGTGTTTGAAAACCACCACAACAAATCAGCACTGAAGTATTATAGCATCGAAAACAGTAGGTTCGCCCACTAAAAAAACAAAGCTCAAACGAAATATCCAAAAACAAGACCTCCCGCGAAACCCTAGCGGCCACACAAGCCACCACGGCTCTCCTCCCACCCAGTCGAAAACAGTAGGTTCGCCCACTAAAAAACAAAGCTCAAACGAAATATCCAAAAACAAGACCTCCCGCGAAACCCTAGCGGCCACACAAGCCACCACCGCTCTCCTCCCACCCAGTACAGGTTAAACTTCAGACACCCTCCCGTGATTTTAGCTCCAAAAAAAAATCACCACCCAGACGAAGCAACAGCCCAGCAAAACGCCGCCCATCAAAACACGCCGCGAATCAACACAAGGAATAGAAAGGAAACCGAATCCTCACATCTTATCCGCCTCCCAGTTCGTCTGCGACATGGCTCCCGCGGCGAGCCGACCGGCCGCCTTTCCTCCGAACCCCGGAACCGCCCACGATAAGAGTCCGCTCTGGCTACGCCCGGGCCACCGACGCCTTCGCAGCCGCCGGGCGGTGGATGGACGGGGGTGCTGCTCGAGCCGAAGCTAGGTGCAGGGGAGGAACCCGAGGCGAAACCCTAGAGGCAGCTCGGCGGGGAGGGGAGGGGACGGGAGGCAGCAGCGAGAGAGATGTGAGGCGAACAGATTGGAATTGCAATTCCAGCGGCGGGAGGTGGTGTGTAGGAGGAGAGGGAACAGAAGGGGAGAAGCAAAGAGGAAAGGGGATTAGGGAATTGACACGCGAGGGTGACGAGTATTTATATAAGAGAATAAAAATATGTGTGGTCTCGCGTATGGTATGGCGGTATTAACTTGGGCGCATTGCATCCGCGCCCCTAGGAAACGATCTAATTCCATTTGAATCGATTTCCCTGGAAAAACTGAACAATCGCACTATAATCCTTGTTGTTTTTTTTGCCTATTTTGTACTCCCCTGTCACAATTTCTCGTTACCACGCAAGCCTTCAACATTCCCCAACTTTCCACGACCATTTGCCGTGCGCCACCCGCTTCCCTTTTCCTTTTCCGCGCCGATCAGGGCGGTGGTGCTGCAGCCGCCTCCACCCCCCACCCGTCCGGAAACAACTTTCCACGAGCATTTGAAGAAGAAAAACTTGAAGCTCTCAACTAGAAGATTAGAACTTTCAGTATGGGAATTGTTTCATTGAAGTGCTTGCTTGATGACTGCGAGTGGCGATGCTTGGGGGATAAACTGGGTGCATCATCGCCGACAGATTGAGATGCACCTGCCGCGACCAGGTATGCCTCCATGGTCGTTGCGGCCCGTGCCCACACCTCGCCATGACTAGATCCGAACACGGCAAGGCAGCCAGATTTAGTGGCCACCGCAGCGCAGAGGATAAGAAAAGAGAGCAGGAGAGACGGAGATGAGACTGGGGAGGCTGAAGGATCGGTAGAGAGGCCAATCAAGACGGTGACCGGAGGCAGAGGGACGAACGGCGGCGGTGACCACCTCGCCATCGCGAGAACATTAGAGAACACATTATCAAGGAGAGAAGGGGGATGGGGAATGGCCCCCACGTGGCGTGAAAACAAAAGGTCGTCCGTGCAATTGCAAATGCCAAGTCAGACCATGCAATATGCGTTTAAGCCGATTCAAAGAGTGGAAAGGGTCGATTCAATATATTGGGGCTCACGATTATAACAAAAAAAATTCTAAAACCAAACTCTCTTCTTAAATCAAATCCAAAAAATAAAAAAACCAACAAGCCCCAATTGTCAGATGCACCGCCGAGCTCTCCGTCGCCCCATGCCATTGTCTGGGCCGCCGTCGCATCCATATCTAGCCGCCTCGATCCGCCATGGGTGAGCCACCGGAAGTTGTGCCTCCACTCCTCGGAATGAGAGAAAGAAAGCAATGGACGGCGGTGGTCGGGGAAGCGGTCTGGCCACTGGGAGGTTAGGGAAGCGGTCCTCGTCGGCTGTCACTTCTAGATCGAGCCGTTAGGAGAACGGAGATGAGGTGTCGTCGTTGGATCTTGCTGTCGGGAGGGGCAGTGAAGAAACAGGAGGGAGGAGCAACGCGACGGTGGAGAGGGACGGGCGACGGAGCAGCAAGCAACAAGAGGGAGGAGCCAGCGCTAGACAAGGCGGAGATCAGAGATGAGGGAGGAGGGGATCGAATGGATCAACGGAGAGGAGAGAGGACGGTATAGAGAGATAAGGTTATTTATTTATTAATTAATAAAATACGGGTCCTACCTGAGAATAGGGACCGGCTCGATACATCAGAGAAAACACATGTTGATTTAAGCAAATGCTTACTTGGCATGCCATTGAACTTAAATCGATTCATTACACTAGAGATGCTCTCACACATCCGCAAATTAGCAAAATCGGAAAGAAAAAGATACTGGACAGTGTACCCATTATCAACTCAGCCTACTCAGAATAAGCTTTTCCGCATTCGTCATATACTTATTTCCTGACATTTCATTCCACGTTCAACAAAATTGCAACAGAAGAATGCAATAGCTACACCCGGAGTACCTGAAGCGCATCGAGGAGCGCAAAGCGTTTACAGTAGAGCACACTAGCAGTTTTTTAGGCAGCAAAATGCCACATTTGATTTTGGAGAATTTGTGGCAGAATATAGTCGGGACCCAAAATTTCAATTCGGGACCCAAAATTTCAATTCGGGACCCTCTGTGTTTAATGCACTAGTCCAGAATCACGCTAGTACACACAGCGTCAACAAAGGTGGACATCGATCCACATAAGCGAATAATAACATAAACGTCTGTGTTTAATGCACTAGTCCAGAATCACGCTAGTACACACAGCGTCAACAAAGGTGGACATCGATCCACACAAGCGAATAATAACATAAACGATTAACTTTGATTAATAAATAATGGTTTTGACCTTAAGGTCGAGTTTACATTTATTTAAGCCACGCGGGGCTAACAGGGAAAATAAACAACAGCGGAAGCAGAAACGGCAGTGGCATCCCATCGATTCACCACAGGCAACCGACTGGGATCAAGACCCCTCGATCAGGCACCTTCGACGTACTCATCCTCGAATGCTGGTGAAGACTCCTCCTCTTCTGCTTGATTCGTCAAAACAAGCGTGAGTACACACCGTACTCGCAAGCCACACCACAGAGATGCAAAATATACATGTTGGCTTTTTACAAGGGAAAGGCATTCTGTGGTTCTTTTGCAGAAATGCAATGTTTGCAATTGAATACTAGTAATAGATCGAAAACAAGTAAAACAAATAGATAACAATAATTTTTAACAGTTGATTCCACAAAGACACACACAACCTAACAGGTTATTCACATAGCTAGATGATTTAATCACATAGCTCCCTTCCCACACAGTTTTAATAAAAATCCACCCCTAGTGTGAAATCCCCGAGCATTGTCCATGACCGCGGACGCGGCTATTCGAATAGATTAAATTACACTCTGCAGAGTTTGTACACTTTACCCACAAGATATAATTAGTGTAGCTAACACTAATCATAACAAAGCATTTCGGAAATTCATCTTACTATGCTAGGCCTGTCTCAAAACAGACATGTGGTCGTACAGGGGGCTCAGTTCAATGACGCACATAGTGAGGTCCTTAATTGACCAAGGCAAGACTTCCACATGCTAACTAAACCACACAGACACACAGATTGTTATTCACACAGTCCACCATTTCACACAGTATCCACCCCTTGCCTCAGTCCAAATCCTTTTACCACCCCGTTGGTTTAAGTGTAACACATGCCATAAAGACACATAGTACACACAGTTTCGTATTCACTTAGTCAATTTATAACAAAGAAGATACATGACAAGTGATTAGTGGCATGGCTAAGCAATCTATCATAACTAACCAACCCACGTTGGTGCCATCGGCGAAATCGGCAGGTGTCTTAGCTTTCCATCTTTCTTACGCTCCTCTGAGTGCCAACGCAGCAATCTTGCCTCCTTTCGATTCGCAAATAAACGCTTCAAACGTGGGATCACAGACATATACCACAACATCTTAGCAGGAGGTCCTTACTACACCTTAGCAGTATTGGTGGATCAACAACACTAAGTTTGGAGAGGTAGAAGCCATGCTGTGCTCGAGTCTAGGCCTTCATGAAGAAATTCGCTATCTGAAGCTTTGAAGGCACATACTGAAGAGCAATCACCTGATCATGCACACAAGACCTCATGAAGGAAGCATCAACACCAATATGCTTGGTGAGCTCATGCTTCACGAGGATCACGGCACATCTTGATAGCTTTGTCTTGTTTGACAAGAGAGGAGTCGGTGTAGTGACAGAAACACCAAAATCCTTAAGTAACCACTGTAGCCAAGTAATCTCTGTTGTCAAGAGAGCCATAACTCGCAACTTAGCCTCTGCGTGACTCGAGCAGGACACTCTGGTTTATTTCTTCGTCTTCCAGGCAATGAGAGAACCACCAAGAAAAACATAGTAAGCAGAGATAGATCGGCGATCAGAGGGATCGCTGGTTCAAGTAGCATCCGAATAAACTGTCAGAATGCGAAATGGAGCGTGGAAAGAAGAGACGGCTAGAGATAGTCCCATGAAGGTATCGCAGAACTCGAAGAAGGTGGCTGTAGTGGACCTGAGTGGGAGCAGAAACAAATTGACTCAGAATGTGAACTGGATAAGTGATATCCGGACGAGTAACAGCAAGGTAGACAAGACTCCCAATAAGATGACGATAGCGAGTCGGATCAGAAAGAGGCTTGCCATCAAAGAGTCGGAGGTGAACATTGAGCTCCATGGGAGTCTCAACAGTACGCTGATCAGTGAGAGAGGCGCGATCAAGAAGATCCTGAATATACTTCCCTTGGGACATAAAGAAACCATCTGGAGTGGAAGTAACCTCAATCCCAAGGAAGTAACGAAGAGGACCAAGATCTGACATAAGGAACTGCTCACTAAGACGAGCCTTGACAAAGGCAATGTACTCAAAATCATCTCCGGTAATGATCATATCATCAACATACAGAAGAAGAAGAGTCGACCACGAGGCGAAGTGTGGACAAAGAGCGAGGATCATGATCACTAGTGAAAAGCCGGCGGCAGTGACCACAGAGGAGAAGCGCTCAAACCAAGCACGAGGGGCTTGCTTAAGGCCATAGAGAGAGCGACGAAGGCAACAGACCATGCCCTTAGGAACAAAATACCCAGGTGGCGGATGCATGTAGACCTCCTCACGCAACTCGCCATTAAGAAAGGAATTCTTGACATCAAGCTGAGAAACAGACCAGTGGCGAATAGACGCCACCGAAAGAAGAGTGCGGACAGTGGTCATGTGGGCTACATGAGCAAAAGTCTCATCGTAGTCACGACCATGCTCCTGCTAGAAGCCACAAGCAACAAGACGCGCCTTATAGCGCTCAAGAGAGCCATCAGAGCGAGTCTTAATTTTATAGACCCACTTACACGTGATGGGATGAGAGTGAGATGGAAAAGGAACAAAATCCCAAGTACCAGTACGCTCGAGGGCAGCAATCTCCTCGACCATGGCAAGCTGCCACTCAGGGTGAGTAACAGCATCCTGGTAGGTGACAAGCTCACGAGTAGCTGCGCTAGCAAAGGCAAAATGGGTAGGGGGCCGAATCGACTAGCGATCGCGGAGAGCGTAGCGAGGAGAAGATGACCCATCAGGGGAAGATGGAGCATCTAAATAAGATGGAACATCAGGAGAAGATGGCTCATCTGGAAGATCCTCAATACGAGGTTGACGAGTGTAGAAGAGAGGGGAAAAAGGTACTGTAGTGGGAGGAGCCTGAGGAGTCGCAGGAGACGAAGCAGGCGGCGACAACGGTGGAGAGGCCACAGGAGGAATATGTGGAGACTCAGTGGGACGGGTGGATGAGGGTAAGATAGATATAGGTGTATCTGGAAAGGTCAAAAAGGACAGAGACTCCATAGAGGAAGCCGAAGGAGAGGCAGGACGTGGGTAGAAGGGACGAGACTCGTCGAAAGTCACATCCTGAGAAATCCGCATCCGTCGACCAACAGGATCCCAGCACCGATAGCCCTTGTGCTCGGCATTGTATCTCAAAAAGACACACTCAACAGACTGAGCAGTTAGTTTGGTGCGTTCTCGAGGGGCGAGGAGAATGTAGCAAACGTAGCCAAACAGACGAAGGGCAGAGTAGTCAGGAAGAAGACCACAGAGACACTCAACAGAGATCGCACCCTGAAGAGCAAAAGAGGGCTGGATGTTGACGAGATAGGTGGCAGTGGAAATAGCCTCGGCCCAAAAGTGAGGTGGAATAGATGCGGCAATCATGAGTGCACGAGCCGTCTCAAGGAGGTGACGATGCTTGCGCTCAGTGACACCATTCTGAGCATGAGCACCAGGACAAGAGAACTGAGCGAGAGTGCCCTGCTCATCAAGGAAGCTGCGTAGATAACGAGAGAGGTACTCCCCAGTAGAGTCAGCACAAAAGACACGAATAGGAGTGGAGAACTGTGTGCGAACCACAGTGGCAAATTGTTTATAGATGGACAAGGCCTCACTACGAGAAGACATGAAATATATCCAAGTGTGGCGAGAAAAATCATTTATAAATATGATATAATATCGATGACCCCCTTTCAAAACGAAGGGAGCCGGGCCCCAAACATTTGAATGAACAAGATCAAATGGATGCTGAGACACTGACTCACTGTGAGGATAAGGAAGCTAAATCTGTTTACCTAGCTTACAGCCCTGAAAATCTAAAGATACGTCTCCTGAGACAGACCCCAGAAGACCACAACGAACTAAGGATGACAGACGAGATCCACACAGATGACCAAGACGGTGATGCCACTGTTGGAAAGAGCTGGTAGACAGAGTGGCAGAAGCTGAGAGACTTGTGGCGACGGTGGCAGCAGAAGGAAGGTGAAGCCAGTCAAGCTCCCAGAGACACTGTGAGTCAAGGCGCCAAGGGCCAGAACCAACCAGAGCTCCCGTGCGACAGTTCTGAACACAACAAGAGTCAGAGTCGAGAATGACCCGACAACCAAGGTCGATGTCTGCTTGTGAAAAGAAGTCAGCATGGTAAGGCGAGGAACATGAGCAATGAAGGAACATGAAAAGATGAGTTGCTAAGAGGTCCTCGACTAGAGACAGAAAGAGATGTACCATCAGCAGTAAGAACACTAACAGGAGAATCAAGAGGTGTAATGAAGGACAGAGTGGAAGAATCAGGAGTCATGTGAAAAGATGCTCTAGAATCAAGAATCCACGGGGAGGTACCTGACTGTGTAGGGGTGGTTTCTCAGTGCCCGAAGAGTTAGTAGCAAAACCTGCAGAACCTGTCGAGGGAGAACCTGAAGTGGCAAGCAGGCGTCGAAGTCCAGCTATCTCCTGCTCAGTGAGAGAAACTGCTGAAGAAGTCGACGCAGACGTCGATGTAGAAGCACCAGTGCCAGTGCTAGTAGAAGATCGATGTGAAAGATGCCGCTTCTTCTTATAGCACTGGGACTCAATGTGGCCGACCTTTTCGCAGTAGGAGTAGTGAGGACAGTCACCACCAGATGGAGGGCATCCACCACTACCTGTGGCAGCCACTGGAGGAGGCAGTGTGCTGAAGCGTGGAGCAGGCGGTGTAGCAGGTGGACGAGTGGCGAGCACGGAGGGGAGTGGCATCAACCAGCACCACTTAGGCGAGTCTCCTCCGCGCGTATCTCAGTAAGAGCCTCTAGGAGAGTGACATGAGGGTGGCGTGGAAGGAGCTGGGCATGCCTCTGCTCGAACTCAAGATGAAGGCGAGTAAGGAACTCGTAGAACCGTTGAAACTCCAGGTTAGCATGTACAACCAGGCAGCACGGACAGGAGCGACAGCCAGCAGTGCGGAGAGAGTCCAGTTGATGCTAGACAACAGAGCTCTGAGCGTAAAAAGCGTCAACAGTAACATTACCCTACTGAAGGGAGTGCTCCTAGCGGACCATGGACAGGTACAGGGCATCACCAGAGGGCTCGTAGCACTGACGAAGGTGAGTCAACATCCGGAAAGCTGAAGGGAGTCCCACAACCTCAGAAGAGAACTGAGGCTGGACACTGGCGATGAAGACAAAGATGG